>OY979766.1:42499377-44899377 GCA_963855975.1 Andrena chrysosceles | reverse complement strand
ATTTGAACCAACTTCGATTTTTTTGGATTTTGATGAGTTTTTTTGTTGGAGTAGTTAAATTTGAGTAAATTTAGATGAAATTTACTTCTATTTTTTTGATTTCATATAAATTTTTAGTCAAATTGTAATAAAGGAATTTGAACCAACTTCGATTTTTTTGGATTTGGATAAATTTTTTTGTTGGAGGAGCTAAATTTGAGTGAATTTAGATGAAATTTAATTTTATTTCTTGGATTTTATATAAATTTTTAGTCAAATTGTAATAAATGAATTTGAACCAACTTCGATTTTTTTGGATTTTTATAAATTTTTTTGTAGGAGGAGCTAAATTTGAGTGAATTTAGATGAAATTTACTTTTATTTTTTGGATTTTATATAAATTTTTAGTCAAATTGTAATAAAGTAATTTGAAACCAACTTCGATTTTTTTGGATTTGGATAAATTTTTTTGTAGGAGGAGCTAAATTTGAGTGAGTTTAGATGAAATTTACTTTTATTTTTTGGATTTTATATAAATTTTTAGTCAAATTGTAATAAAGGAATTTGAACCAACTTCGATTTGTTTTTAATTTTGATGAATTTTTTTGTTGGAGGAGTTAAATTTGAGTGAATTTAGATGAAATATACTTCTATTTCTTTGATTTCATATAAATTTTTAGTCAAATTGTAATAAAGGAATTTGAACCAACTTCGATTTTTTTTTATTTTGATGAGTTTTTTTGTTGGAGTTAAATTTGAGTGAATTTAAATGAAATTTACTTTTATTTTTTTAGATTGTATATAAATTTTTAGTCAAATTGTAATAAAAGAATTTGAACCAACTTCGATTTTTTTGGATTTTGATGAGTTTTTTTGTTGGAGTAGTTAAATTTGAGTAAATTTAGATGAAATTTACTTCTATTTTTTTTGATTTCATATAAATTTTTAGTCAAATTGTAATAAAGGAATTTGAACCAACTTCGATTTTTTGGGATTTTGATAAGTTTTTTTGTTGGAGGAGTTAAATTTGAGTAAATTTAGATGAAATTTATTTCTATTTTTTTTTATTTCATATACATTTTTAGTCAAATTGTAATAAAGGAATTTGAACCAACTTCGATTTTTTTGGTTTTTGATGAGTTTTTTTGTTGGTGTAGTTAAATTTGAGTAAATTTAGATGAAATTTACTTCTATTTTTTTTATTACATATAAATTTTTAGTCAAATTGTAATAAAGTACTTAGAAACCAACTTCGATGAATTTTTTTGTTGGAGGAGCTAAATTTGAGTGAATTTAGATGAAATTTACTTTTATTTTTTGGATTTTATATAAATTTTTAGTCAAATTGTAATAAAGTAATTTGAAACCAACTTCGATTTTTTTGTATTTTGATGAGTTTTTTTGTTGGAGTAGTTAAATTTGAGTGAATTTAGTAGAAATTTATTTCTATTTTTTTTTTATTTCATATAAATTTTTAGTCAAATTGTAATAAAGGAATTTGAACCAACTTCGATTTTTTTGGATTTGGATGAATTTTTTTGTTGGAGGAGCTAAATTTGAGTGAATTTAGATGAAATTTACTTTCATTTTTTTGGATTTTATATAAATTTTTAGTCAAATTGTAATAAAGTAATTTGAAACCAACTTCGATTTTTTTGGATTTTGATGAATTTTTTTGTTGGAGGAGCTAAATTTGAGTGAATTTAGATGAAATTTACTTTTATTTTTTGGATTTAATATAAATTTTTAGTCAAATTGTAATAAAGGAATTTGAACCAACTTCGATTTTTTCGGATTTTGATGAGTTTTTTTGTTGGAGGAGTTAAATTTGAGTGAATTTAGTAGAAATTTATTTCTATTTTTTGATTTCATATAAATTTTTAGTCAAATTGTAATAATGTAATTTGAACCAACTTCGATTTTTTTGGATTTTGATGAGTTTTTTTGTTGGAGTAGTTAAATTTGAGTAAATTTAGATGAAATTTACTTCTATTTTTTTGATTTCATATAAAGTTTTAGTCAAATTGTAATAAAGGAATTTGAACCAACTTCGATTTTTTCGGATTTTGATGAGTTTTTTTGTTGGAGGAGTTAAATTTGAGTGAATTTAGTAGAAATTTATTTCTATTTTTTTTGATTTCATATAAATTTTTAGTCAAATTGTAATAAAGTACTTAGAAACCAACTTCGATTTTTTTGGATTTTGATGAATTTTTTTGTTGGAGGAGCTAAATTTGAGTGAATTTAGATGAAATTTACTTTTATTTTTTGGATTTTATATAAGTTTTTAGTCAAATTGTAATAAAGGAATTTGAACCAACTTCGATTTTTTTGGATTTTGATGAATTTTTTTGTTGGAGGAGCTAAATTTGAGTGAATTTAGATGAAATTTACTTTCATTTTCTTGGATTGTATATAAATTTTTAGTCAAATTGTAATAAAGGAATTTGAACCAACTTCGATTTTTTTGGATTTTGATGAGTTTTTTTGTTGGAGTAGTTAAATTTGAGTAAATTTAGATGAAATATACTTCTATTTTTTTTGATTTCATATAAATTTTTAGTCAAATTGTAATAAAGGAATTTGAACCAACTTCGATTTTTTTGGATTTTGATGAGTTTTTTTGTTGGAGTAGTTAAATTTGAGTAAATTTAGATGAAATTTACTTCTATTTTTTTGATTTCATTTAAATTTTTAGTCAAATTGTAATAAAGGAATTTGAACCAACTTCGATTTTTTTGGATTTGGATAAATTTTTTTGTTGGAGGAGCTAAATTTGAGTGAATTTAGATGAAATTTAATTTTATTTCTTGGATTTTATATAAATTTTTAGTCAAATTGTAATAAAGTACTTAGAAACCAACTTCGATTTTTTTGGATTTTGATGAATTTTTTTGTTGCAGGAGCTAAATTTGAGTGAATTTAGATGAAATTTACTTTTATTTTTTTTGATTTCATATAAATTTTTAGTCAAATTGTAATAAAGGAATTTGAACCAACTTCGATTTTTTTGGATTTTGATGAGTTTTTTTGTTGGAGGAGTTAAATTTGAGTGAATTTAGTAGAAATTTATTTCTATTTTTTTTATTTCATATACATTTTTAGTCAAATTGCAATAAAGGAATTTGAACCAACTTCGATTTTTTTGGTTTTTGATGAGTTTATTTGTTGGAGGAGTTAAATTTGAGTGAATTTAGTAGAAATTTATTTCTATTTTTTTTGATTTCATATAAATTTTTAGTCAAATTGTAATAAAGTACTTAGAAACCAACTTCGATTTTTTTGGATTTTGATGAATTTTTTTGTTGGAGGAGCTAAATTTGAGTGAATTTAGATGAAATTTACTTTTATTTCTTTGGATTTTATATAAATTTTTAGTCAAATTGTAATAAAGGAATTTGAACCAACTTCGATTTTTTTGGATTTTGATAAATTTTTTTGTAGGAGGAGCTAAATTTGAGTGAATTTAGATGAAATTTACTTATATTTTTTGGATTTTATATAAATTTTTAGTCAAATTGTAATAAAGTAATTTGAAACCAACTTCGATTGTTTTGGATTTGGATAAATTTTTTTGTAGGAGGAGCTAAATTTGAGTGAATTTAGATGAAATTTACTTTTATTTTTTGGATTTTATATAAATTTTTAGTCAAATTGTAATAAAGGAATTTGAACCAACTTCGATTTTTTTTTAATTTTGATGAATTTGTTTGTTGGAGGAGTTAAATTTGAGTGAATTTAGATGAAATATACTTCTATTTCTTTGATTTCATATAAATTTTTAGTCAAATTGTAATAAAGGAATTTGAACCAACTTCGATTTTTTTTTATTTTGATGAGTTTTTTTGTTGGAGGAGCTAAATTTGAGTGAATTTAGATGAAATTTACTTTTATTTTTTTGGATTGTATATAAATTTGTAGTCAAATTGTAATAAAGGAATTTGAACCAACTTCGATTTTTTTGGATTTTGATGAGTTTTTTTGTTGGAGTAGTTAAATTTGAGTAAATTTAGATGAAATATACTTCTATTTTTTTTGATTTCATATAAATTTTTAGTCAAATTGTAATAAAGGAATTTGAACCAACTTCGATTTTTTTGGATTTTGATGAGTTTTTTTGTTGGAGTAGTTAAATTTGAGTAAATTTAGATGAAATTTACTTCTATTTTTTTGATTTCATATAAATTTTTAGTCAAATTGTAATAAAGGAATTTGAACCAACTTCGATTTTTTTGGATTTGGATAAATTTTTTTGTTGGAGGAGCTAAATTTGAGTGAATTTAGATGAAATTTAATTTTATTTCTTGGATTTTATATAAATTTTTAGTCAAATTGTAATAAATGAATTTGAACCAACTTCGATTTTTTTGGATTTTTATAAATTTTTTTGTAGGAGGAGCTAAATTTGAGTGAATTTAGATGAAATTTACTTTTATTTTTTGGATTTTATATAAATTTTTAGTCAAATTGTAATAAAGTAATTTGAAACCAACTTCGATTTTTTTGGATTTGGATAAATTTTTTTGTAGGAGGAGCTAAATTTGAGTGAATTTAGATGAAATTTACTTTTATTTTTTGGATTTTATATAAATTTTTAGTCAAATTGTAATAAAGGAATTTGAACCAACTTCGATTTGTTTTTAATTTTGATGAATTTTTTTGTTGGAGGAGTTAAATTTGAGTGAATTTAGATGAAATATACTTCTATTTCTTTGATTTCATATAAATTTTTAGTCAAATTGTAATAAAGGAATTTGAACCAACTTCGATTTTTTTTTATTTTGATGAGTTTTTTTGTTGGAGTTAAATTTGAGTGAATTTAAATGAAATTTACTTTTATTTTTTTAGATTTTATATAAATTTTTAGTCAAATTGTAATAAAGGAATTTGAACCAACTTCGATTTTTTGGGATTTTGATAAGTTTTTTTGTTGGAGGAGTTAAATTTGAGTAAATTTAGATGAAATTTATTTCTATTTTTTTTTATTTCATATACATTTTTAGTCAAATTGTAATAAAGGAATTTGAACCAACTTCGATTTTTTTGGCTTTTGATGAGTTTTTTTGTTGGTGTAGTTAAATTTGAGTAAATTTAGATGAAATTTACTTCTATTTTTTTTATTACATATAAATTTTTAGTCTAATTGTAATAAAGGAATTTGAACCAACTTCGATTTTTTTGGATTTTGAGGAGTTTTTTTGTTGGAGTAGTTAAATTTGAGTAAATTTAGATGAAATTTACTTCTATTTTTTTTGATTTCATATAAATTTTTAGTCAAATTGTAATAAAGGAATTTGAACCAACTTCGATTTTTTTGGATTTGGATAAATTTTTTTGTTGGAGGAGCTAAATTTGAGTGAATTTAGATGAAATTTACTTTTATTTTTTGGATTTTGTACAAATTTTTATTCAAATTGTAATAAAGGAATTTGAACCAACTTGGATTTTTTTGGATTTTGATGATTTTGGTTGTTGGAGGAGTTAAATTTGATTGAATTTAGATGAACTTTACTTTCATTTTTTTGGATTTTATATAAATTTTTAGTCAAATTGTAATAAAGGAATTTGAACCAACTTCGATTTTTTTGGATTTTGATGAATTTTTTTGTTGGAGGAGCTAAATTTGAGTGAGTTTAGATGAAATTTACTTTTATTTTTTTGGATTTTATATAAATTTTTGGTCAAATAGTAATAAAGGAATTTGAACCAACTTCGATTTTTTTGGATTTTGATGATTTTGGATGTTGGAGGAGTTAAATTTGAGTAAATTTAGATGAAATTAACAGCTTTTTTTTGGATTTTATATAAATTTTTAGTCAAATTGTAATAAAGGGATTTGAAACAACTTCGATTTTTTTGGATTTTGATGAATTTTTTTGTTGGAGGAGCTAAATTTGAGTGAATTTAGATGAAATATACTTTTATTTTTTTGGATTTTATATAAATTTTTAGTCAAATGTAATAAAGTAATTTGAACCAACTTCGATTTTTTTGGATTTTGATGAGTTTTTTTGTTGGAGGAGCTAAACTTGAGTAAATTTAGATGAAATTTACTTCTATTTTTTTTATTTCATATAAATTTTTAGTCAAATTGTAATAAAGGAATTTGAACCAACTTCGATTTTTTTGGATTTTGATGAGTTTTTTTGTTGGAGGAGCTAAATTTGAGTGAATTTAGATGAAATTTACTTTTATTTTTTTGGATTGTATATAAATTTGTAGTCAAATTGTAATAAAGGAATTTGAACCAACTTCGATTTTTTTGGATTTTGATGAGTTTTTTTGTTGGAGTAGTTAAATTTGAGTAAATTTAGATGAAATTTACTTCTATTTTTTTATTTCATATAAATTTTTAGTCAAATTGTAATAAAGGAATTTGAACCAACTTCGATTTTTTTGGTTTTTGATGAGTTTTTTTGTTGGAGGAGCTAAATTTGAGTGAATTTAGATGAAATTTACTTCTATTTTTTTTGATTTCATATAAATTTTTAGTCAAATTGTAATAAAGTACTTTGAAACCAACTTCGATTTTTTTGGATTTTGATGATTTTGGTTGTTGGAGGAGTTAAATTTGAGTAAATTTAGATGAAATTTACTTCTATTTTTTTGATTTCATATAAATTTTTAGTCAAATTGTAATAAAGGAATTTGAACCAACTTCGATTTTTTTGGATTTTGATGATTTTGGTTGTTGGAGGAGTTAAATTTGAGTAAATTTAGATGAAATTAACAGCTTTTTTTGGATTTTATATAAATTTTTAGTCAAATTGTAATAAAGGGATTTGAAACAACTTCGATTTTTTTGGATTTTGATGAATTTTTTTGTTGGAGGAGCTAAATTTGAGTGAATTTAGATGAAATATACTTTTATTTTTTTTGGATTGTATATAAATTTGTAGTCAAATTGTAATAAAGGAATTTGAACCAACTTCGATTTTTTTGGATTTTGATGAGTTTTTTTGTTGGAGTAGTTAAATTTGAGTAAATTTAGATGAAATTTACACCTATTTTTTTTATTACATATAAATTTTTAGTCAAATTGTAATAAAGGAATTTGAACCAACTTCGGTTTTTTTGGATTTGGATAAATTTTTTTGTAGGAGGAGCTAAATTTCAGTGAATTAAGATGAAATTTACTTTTATTTTTTGGATTTTATATAAATTTTTAGTCAAATTGTAATAAAGGAATTTGAACCAGCTTCGATTTTTTTTGAATTTTGATGAATTTTTTTGTTGGAGGACTTAAATTTGAGTGAATTTAGATGAAATTTACTTCTATTTTTTTTGATTTCATATAAATTTTTAGTCAAATTGTAATAAAGGAATTTGAACCAACTTCGATTTTGTTGGATTTTGATGAGTTTTTTTGTTGGAGTTAAATTTGACTGAATTTAGATGAAATTTTCTTGTATTTTTTTTTATTTCATATAAATTTTTAGTCAAATTGTAATAAAGTACTTTGAAACCAACTTCGATTTTTTTGGATTTTGATGATTTTGGTTGTTGGAGGAGTTAAATTTGAGTAAATTTAGATGAAATTTACTTCTATTTTTTTGATTTCATATAAATTTTTAGTCAAATTGTAATAAAGGAATTTGAACCAACTTCGATTTTTTTGGATTTTGATGATTTTGGTTGTTGGAGGAGTTAAATTTGAGTAAATTTAGATGAAATTAACACCTTTTTTTGGATTTTATATAAATTTTTAGTCAAATTGTAATAAAGGGATTTAAAACAACTTCGATTTTTTTGGATTTTGATGAATTTTTTTGTTGGAGGAGCTAAATTTGAGTGAATTTAGATGAAATATACTTTTATTTTTTTGGATTTTATATAAATTTTTAGTCAAATGTAATAAAGTAATTTGAACCAACTTCGATTTTTTTGGATTTTGATGAGTTTTTTTGTTGGAGGAGCTAAACTTGAGTAAATTTAGATGAAATTTACTTCTATTTTTTTTATTTCATATAAATTTTTAGTCAAATTGTAATAAAGGAATTTGAACCAACTTCGATTTTTTTGGATTTTGATGAGTTTTTTTGTTGGAGGAGCTAAATTTGAGTGAATTTAGATGAAATTTACTTTTATTTTTTTGGATTGTATATAAATTTGTAGTCAAATTGTAATAAAGGAATTTGAACCAACTTCGATTTTTTTGGATTTTGATGAGTTTTTTTGTTGGAGTAGTTAAATTTGAGTAAATTTAGATGAAATATACTTCTATTTTTTTTGATTTCATATAAATTTTTAGTCAAATTGTAATAAAGGAATTTGAACCAACTTCGATTTTTTTGGATTTTGATGAGTTTTTTTGTTGGAGTAGTTAAATTTGAGTAAATTTAGATGAAATTTACTTCTATTTTTTTGATTTCATATAAATTTTTAGTCAAATTGTAATAAAGGAATTTGAACCAACTTCGATTTTTTTGGATTTGGATAAATTTTTTTGTTGGAGGAGCTAAATTTGAGTGAATTTAGATGAAATTTAATTTTATTTCTTGGATTTTATATAAATTTTTAGTCAAATTGTAATAAAGTACTTAGAAACCAACTTCGATTTTTTTGGATTTTGATGAATTTTTTTGTTGCAGGAGCTAAATTTGAGTGAATTTAGATGAAATTTACTTTTATTTTTTTGGATTTCATATAAATTTTTAGTCAAATTGTAATAAAGGAATTTGAACCAACTTCGATTTTTTTGGATTTTGATGAGTTTTTTTGTTGGAGGAGTTAAATTTGAGTGAATTTAGTAGAAATTTATTTCTATTTTTTTTATTTCATATACATTTTTAGTCAAATTGCAATAAAGGAATTTGAACCAACTTCGATTTTTTTGGTTTTTGATGAGTTTATTTGTTGGAGGAGTTAAATTTGAGTGAATTTAGTAGAAATTTATTTCTATTTTTTTTGATTTCATATAAATTTTTAGTCAAATTGTAATAAAGTACTTAGAAACCAACTTCGATTTTTTTGGATTTTGATGAATTTTTTTGTTGGAGGAGCTAAATTTGAGTGAATTTAGATGAAATTTACTTTTATTTCTTTGGATTTTATATAAATTTTTAGTCAAATTGTAATAAAGGAATTTGAACCAACTTCGATTTTTTTGGATTTTGATAAATTTTTTTGTAGGAGGAGCTAAATTTGAGTGAATTTAGATGAAATTTACTTTTATTTTTTGGATTTTATATAAATTTTTAGTCAAATTGTAATAAAGTAATTTGAAACCAACTTCGATTGTTTTGGATTTGGATAAATTTTTTTGTAGGAGGAGCTAAATTTGAGTGAATTTAGATGAAATTTACTTTTATTTTTTGGATTTTATATAAATTTTTAGTCAAATTGTAATAAAGGAATTTGAACCAACTTCGATTTTTTTTTAATTTTGATGAATTTGTTTGTTGGAGGAGTTAAATTTGAGTGAATTTAGATGAAATATACTTCTATTTCTTTGATTTCATATAAATTTTTAGTCAAATTGTAATAAAGGAATTTGAACCAACTTCGATTTTTTTTTATTTTGATGAGTTTTTTTGTTGGAGGAGCTAAATTTGAGTGAATTTAGATGAAATTTACTTTTATTTTTTTGGATTGTATATAAATTTGTAGTCAAATTGTAATAAAGGAATTTGAACCAACTTCGATTTTTTTGGATTTTGATGAGTTTTTTTGTTGGAGTAGTTAAATTTGAGTAAATTTAGATGAAATATACTTCTATTTTTTTTGATTTCATATAAATTTTTAGTCAAATTGTAATAAAGGAATTTGAACCAACTTCGATTTTTTTGGATTTTGATGAGTTTTTTTGTTGGAGTAGTTAAATTTGAGTAAATTTAGATGAAATTTACTTCTATTTTTTTGATTTCATATAAATTTTTAGTCAAATTGTAATAAAGGAATTTGAACCAACTTCGATTTTTTTGGATTTGGATAAATTTTTTTGTTGGAGGAGCTAAATTTGAGTGAATTTAGATGAAATTTAATTTTATTTCTTGGATTTTATATAAATTTTTAGTCAAATTGTAATAAATGAATTTGAACCAACTTCGATTTTTTTGGATTTTTATAAATTTTTTTGTAGGAGGAGCTAAATTTGAGTGAATTTAGATGAAATTTACTTTTATTTTTTGGATTTTATATAAATTTTTAGTCAAATTGTAATAAAGTAATTTGAAACCAACTTCGATTTTTTTGGATTTGGATAAATTTTTTTGTAGGAGGAGCTAAATTTGAGTGAGTTTAGATGAAATTTACTTTTATTTTTTGGATTTTATATAAATTTTTAGTCAAATTGTAATAAAGGAATTTGAACCAACTTCGATTTGTTTTTAATTTTGATGAATTTTTTTGTTGGAGGAGTTAAATTTGAGTGAATTTAGATGAAATATACTTCTATTTCTTTGATTTCATATAAATTTTTAGTCAAATTGTAATAAAGGAATTTGAACCAACTTCGATTTTTTTTTATTTTGATGAGTTTTTTTGTTGGAGTTAAATTTGAGTGAATTTAAATGAAATTTACTTTTATTTTTTTAGATTGTATATAAATTTTTAGTCAAATTGTAATAAAAGAATTTGAACCAACTTCGATTTTTTTGGATTTTGATGAGTTTTTTTGTTGGAGTAGTTAAATTTGAGTAAATTTAGATGAAATTTACTTCTATTTTTTTTGATTTCATATAAATTTTTAGTCAAATTGTAATAAAGGAATTTGAACCAACTTCGATTTTTTGGGATTTTGATAAGTTTTTTTGTTGGAGGAGTTAAATTTGAGTAAATTTAGATGAAATTTATTTCTATTTTTTTTTATTTCATATACATTTTTAGTCAAATTGTAATAAAGGAATTTGAACCAACTTCGATTTTTTTGGTTTTTGATGAGTTTTTTTGTTGGTGTAGTTAAATTTGAGTAAATTTAGATGAAATTTACTTCTATTTTTTTTATTACATATAAATTTTTAGTCAAATTGTAATAAAGTACTTAGAAACCAACTTCGATGAATTTTTTTGTTGGAGGAGCTAAATTTGAGTGAATTTAGATGAAATTTACTTTTATTTTTTGGATTTTATATAAATTTTTAGTCAAATTGTAATAAAGTAATTTGAAACCAACTTCGATTTTTTTGTATTTTGATGAGTTTTTTTGTTGGAGTAGTTAAATTTGAGTGAATTTAGTAGAAATTTATTTCTATTTTTTTTTTATTTCATATAAATTTTTAGTCAAATTGTAATAAAGGAATTTGAACCAACTTCGATTTTTTTGGATTTGGATGAATTTTTTTGTTGGAGGAGCTAAATTTGAGTGAATTTAGATGAAATTTACTTTCATTTTTTTGGATTTTATATAAATTTTTAGTCAAATTGTAATAAAGTAATTTGAAACCAACTTCGATTTTTTTGGATTTTGATGAATTTTTTTGTTGGAGGAGCTAAATTTGAGTGAATTTAGATGAAATTTACTTTTATTTTTTGGATTTAATATAAATTTTTAGTCAAATTGTAATAAAGGAATTTGAACCAACTTCGATTTTTTCGGATTTTGATGAGTTTTTTTGTTGGAGGAGTTAAATTTGAGTGAATTTAGTAGAAATTTATTTCTATTTTTTGATTTCATATAAATTTTTAGTCAAATTGTAATAATGTAATTTGAACCAACTTCGATTTTTTTGGATTTTGATGAGTTTTTTTGTTGGAGTAGTTAAATTTGAGTAAATTTAGATGAAATTTACTTCTATTTTTTTGATTTCATATAAAGTTTTAGTCAAATTGTAATAAAGGAATTTGAACCAACTTCGATTTTTTCGGATTTTGATGAGTTTTTTTGTTGGAGGAGTTAAATTTGAGTGAATTTAGTAGAAATTTATTTCTATTTTTTTTGATTTCATATAAATTTTTAGTCAAATTGTAATAAAGTACTTAGAAACCAACTTCGATTTTTTTGGATTTTGATGAATTTTTTTGTTGGAGGAGCTAAATTTGAGTGAATTTAGATGAAATTTACTTTTATTTTTTGGATTTTATATAAATTTTTAGTCAAATTGTAATAAAGGAATTTGAACCAACTTCGATTTTTTTGGATTTTGATGAATTTTTTTGTTGGAGGAGCTAAATTTGAGTGAATTTAGATGAAATTTACTTTCATTTTCTTGGATTGTATATAAATTTTTAGTCAAATTGTAATAAAGGAATTTGAACCAACTTCGATTTTTTTGGATTTTGATGAGTTTTTTTGTTGGAGGAGTTAAATTTGAGTGAATTTAGTAGAAATTTATTTCTATTTTTTTTTATTTCATATAAATTTTTAGTCAAATTGTAATAAAGGAATTTGAACCAACTTCGATTTTTTTGGATTTGGATGAATTTTTTTGTTGGAGGAGCTAAATTTGAGTGAATTTAGATGAAATTTACTTTCATTTTTTTGGATTTTATATAAATTTTTAGTCAAATTGTAATAAAGGAATTTGAACCAACTTCGATTTTTTTGGATTTGGATAAATTTTTTTGTTGGAGGAGCTAAATTTGAGTGAATTTAGATGAAATTTACTTTTATTTTTTGGATTTTGTACAAATTTTTATTCAAATTGTAATAAAGGAATTTGAACCAACTTCGATTTTTTTGGATTTTGATGATTTTGGTTGTTGGAGGAGTTAAATTTGATTGAATTTAGATGAAATTTACTTTCATTTTTTTGGATTTTAAATAAATTTTTAGTCAAATTGTAATAAAGTACATTGAGACCAACTTGGATTTTTTTGGATTTTGATGAATTTTTTTGTTGGGGGAGCTAAATTTGAGTGAATTTAGATGAAATTTACTTTTATTTTTTTGGATTTTATATAAATTTTTAGTCAAATTGTAATAAAGGAATTTGAACCAACTTCGATTTTTTTGGATTTTGATGAATTTTTTTGTTGGAGGAGCTAAATTTGAGTGAGTTTAGATGAAATTTACTTTTATTTTTTGGATTTTATATAAATTTTTGGTCAAATAGTAATAAAGGAATTTGAACCAACTTCGATTTTTTTGGATTTTGATGATTTTGGTTGTTGGAGGAGTTAAATTTGAGTAAATTTAGATGAAATTAACAGCTTTTTTTTGGATTTTATATAAATTTTTAGTCAAATTGTAATAAAGGGATTTGAAACAACTTCGATTTTTTTGGATTTTGATGAATTTTTTTGTTGGAGTAGTTAAATTTGAGTAAATTTAGATGAAATTTACTTCTATTTTTTTTGATTTCATATAAATTTTTAGTCAAATTGTAATAAAGGAATTTGAACCAACTTCGATTTTTTTGGTTTTTGATGAGTTTTTTTGTTGGAGGAGCTAAATTTGAGTGAATTTAGATGAAATTTACTTCTATTTTTTTTGATTTCATATAAATTTTTAGTCAAATTGTAATAAAGTACTTTGAAACCAACTTCGATTTTTTTGGATTTTGATGATTTTGGTTGTTGGAGGAGTTAAATTTGAGTAAATTTAGATGAAATTTACTTCTATTTTTTTGATTTCATATAAATTTTTAGTCAAATTGTAATAAAGGAATTTGAACCAACTTCGATTTTTTTGGATTTTGATGATTTTGGTTGTTGGAGGAGTTAAATTTGAGTAAATTTAGATGAAATTAACAGCTTTTTTTGGATTTTATATAAATTTTTAGTCAAATTGTAATAAAGGGATTTGAAACAACTTCGATTTTTTTGGATTTTGATGAATTTTTTTGTTGGAGGAGCTAAATTTGAGTGAATTTAGATGAAATATACTTTTATTTTTTTGGATTTTATATAAATTTTTAGTCAAATGTAATAAAGTAATTTGAACCAACTTCGATTTTTTTGGATTTTGATGAGTTTTTTTGTTGGAGGAGCTAAACTTGAGTAAATTTAGATGAAATTTACTTCTATTTTTTTTATTTCATATAAATTTTTAGTCAAATTGTAATAAAGGAATTTGAACCAACTTCGATTTTTTTGGATTTTGATGATTTTGGTTGTTGGAGGAGTTAAATTTGAGTAAATTTAGATGAAATTAACAGCTTTTTTGGATTTTATATAAATTTTTAGTCAAATTGTAATAAAGGGATTTGAAACAACTTCGATTTTTTTGGATTTTGATGAATTTTTTTGTTGGAGGAGCTAAATTTGAGTGAATTTAGATGAAATATACTTTTATTTTTTTGGATTTTATATAAATTTTTAGTCAAATGTAATAAAGTAATTTGAACCAACTTCGATTTTTTTGGATTTTGATGAGTTTTTTTGTTGGAGGAGCTAAACTTGAGTAAATTTAGATGAAATTTACTTCTATTTTTTTTATTTCATATAAATTTTTAGTCAAATTGTAATAAAGGAATTTGAACCAACTTCGATTTTTTTGGATTTTGATGAGTTTTTTTGTTGGAGGAGCTAAATTTGAGTGAATTTAGATGAAATTTACTTTTATTTTTTTGGATTGTATATAAATATGTAGTCAAATTGTAATAAAGGAATTTGAACCAACTTCGATTTTTTTGGATTTTGATGAGTTTTTTTGTTGGAGTAGTTAAATTTGAGTAAATTTAGATGAAATTTACTCCTATTTTTTTTATTACATATAAATTTTTAGTCAAATTGTAATAAAGGAATTTGAACCAACTTCGATTTTTTTGGATTTGGATAAATTTTTTTGTAGGAGGAGCTAAATTTCAGTGAATTAAGATGAAATTTACTTTTATTTTTTGGATTTTATATAAATTTTTAGTCAAATTGTAATAAAGGAATTTGAACCAGCTTCGATTTTTTTTTAATTTTGATGAATTTTTTTGTTGGAGGACTTAAATTTGAGTGAATTTAGATGAAATTTACTTCTATTTTTTTTGATTTCATATAAATTTTTAGCCAAATTGTAATAAAGGAATTTGAACCAACTTCGATTTTGTTGGATTTTGATGAGTTTTTTGTTGGAGTTAAATTTGACTGAATTTAGATGAAATTTTCTTGTATTTTTTTTTATTTCATATAAATTTTTAGTCAAATTGTAATAAAGTACTTTGAAACCAACTTCGATTTTTTTGGATTTTGATGATTTTGGTTGTTGGAGGAGTTAAATTTGAGTAAATTTAGATGAAATTTACTTCTATTTTTTTGATTTCATATAAATTTTTAGTCAAATTGTAATAAAGGAATTTGAACCAACTTCGATTTTTTTGGATTTTGATGATTTTGGTTGTTGGAGGAGTTAAATTTGAGTAAATTTAGATGAAATTAACAGCTTTTTTTGGATTTTATATAAATTTTTAGTCAAATTGTAATAAAGGGATTTGAAACAACTTCGATTTTTTTGGATTTTGATGAATTTTTTTGTTGGAGGAGCTAAATTTGAGTGAATTTAGATGAAATATACTTTTATTTTTTTGGATTTTATATAAATTTTTAGTCAAATGTAATAAAGTAATTTGAACCAACTTCGATTTTTTTGGATTTTGATGAGTTTTTTTGTTGGAGGAGCTAAACTTGAGTAAATTTAGATGAAATTTACTTCTATTTTTTTTATTTCATATAAATTTTTAGTCAAATTGTAATAAAGGAATTTGAACCAACTTCGATTTTTTTGGATTTTGATGAGTTTTTTTGTTGGAGGAGCTAAATTTGAGTGAATTTAAATGAAATTTACTTTTATTTTTTTGGATTGTATATAAATTTGTAGTCAAATTGTAATAAAGGAATTTGAACCAACTTCGATTTTTTTGGATTTTGATGAGTTTTTTTGTTGGAGTAGTTAAATTTGAGTAAATTTAGATGAAATATACTTCTATTTTTTTTGATTTCATATAAATTTTTAGTCAAATTGTAATAAAGGTATTTGAACCAACTTCGATTTTTTTGGATTTGGATAAATTTTTTTGTTGGAGGAGCTAAATTTGAGTGAATTTAGATGAAATTTACTTTTATTTTTTGGATTTTATATAAATTTTTAGTCAAATTGTAATAAAGGAATTTGAACCAACTTCGATTTTTTCGGATTTTGATGAGTTTTTTTGTTGGAGGAGTTAAATTTGAGTGAATTTAGTAGAAATTTATTTCTATTTTTTTTGATTTCATATAAATTTTTAGTCAAATTGTAATAAAGTACTTAGAAACCAACTTCGATTTTTTTGGATTTTGATGAATTTTTTTGTTGGAGGAGCTAAATTTGAGTGAATTTAGATGAAATTTACTTCTATTTTTTTTTATTTCATATAAATTTTTAGTCAAATTGTAATAAAGGAATTTGAACCAACTTCGATTTTTTTGGATTTTGATGAGTTTTTTTGTTGGAGGAGCTAAATTTGAGTGAATTTAGATGAAATTTACTTTTATTTTTTTGGATTGTATATAAATTTTTAGTCAAATTGTAATAAAGGAATTTGAACCAACTTCGATTTTTTTGGATTTTGATGAATTTTTTTGTTGGAGGAGCTAAATTTGAGTGAATTTAGATGAAATTTACTTTTATTTTTTTTGGATTTTATATAAATTTTTAGTCAAATTGTAATAAAGTAATTTGAAACCAACTTCGATTTTTTTGGATTTGGATAAATTTTTTTGTAGGAGGAGCTAAATTTGAGTGAATTTAGATGAAATTTACTTTTATTTTTTGGATTTTATATAAATTTTTAGTCAAATTGTAATAAAGGAATTTGAACCAACTTCGATTTTTTTTTAATTTTGATGAATTTTTTTGTTGGAGGAGTTAAATTTGAGTGAATTTAGATGAAATATACTTCTATTTCTTTGATTTCGTATAAATTTTTAGTCAAATTGTAATAAAGGAATTTGAACCAACTTCGATTTTTTTGGATTTTGATGAGTTTTTTTGTTGGAGTTAAATTTGAGTGAATTTAGATGAAATTTTCTTCTATTTTTTGTTATTTCATATAAATTTTTAGTCAAATTGTAATAAAGTACTTTGAAACCAACTTCGATTTTTTTGGATTTTGATGATTTTGGTTGTTGGAGGAGTTAAATTTGAGTAAATTTAGATGAAATTAACACCTTTTTTTGGATTTTATATAAATTTTTAGTCAAATTGTAATAAAGGGATTTGAAACAACTTCGATTTTTTTGGATTTTGATGAATTTTTTTGTAGAAGGAGCTAAATTTGATTGAATTTAGATGAAATTTACTTTCATTTTTTTGGATTTTATATAAATTTTTAGTCAAATTGTAATAAAGGAATTTGAACCAACTTCGATTTTTTTGGATTTTGATGAATTTTTTTGTTGGAGGAGCTAAATTTGAGTGAATTTAGATGAAATTTACTTTCATTTTTTTGGATTGTATATAAATTTTTAGTCAAATTGTAATAAAGGAATTTGAACCAACTTCGTTTTTTTCGGATTTTGATGAGTTTTTTTGTTGGAGGAGTTAAATTTGAGTGAATTTAGTAGAAATTTATTTCTATTTTTTTTGATTTCATATAAATTTTTAGTCAAATTGTAATAAAGTACTTAGAAACCAACTTCGATTTTTTTGGATTTTGATGAATTTTTTTGTTGGAGGAGCTAAATTTGAGTGAATTTAGATGAAATTTACTTTTATTTTTTTATTTCATATAAATTTTTAGCCAAATTGTAATAAAGGAATTTGAACCAACTTCGATTTTTTTGGATTTTGATGAGTTTTTTTGTTGGAGGAGTTAAATTTGAGTGAATTTAGTAGAAAATTATTTCTATTTTTTTTTTATTTCATATACATTTTTAGTCAAATTGTAATAAAGGAATTTGAACCAACTTCGATTTTTTTGGTTTTTGATGAGTTTTTTTGTTGGAGGAGTTAAATTTGAGTGAATTTAGATGAAATATACTTCTATTTCTTTGATTTCATATAAATTTTTAGTCAAATTGTAATAAAGGAATTTGAACCAACTTCGATTTTTTTGGATTTTGATGAGTTTTTTTGTTGGAGTTAAATTTGAGTGAATTTAGATGAAATTTTCTTCTATTTTTTTTTATTTCATATAAATTTTTAGTCAAATTGTAATAAAGTACTTTGAAACCAACTTCGATTTTTTTGGATTTTGATGATTTTGGTTGTTGGAGGAGTTAAATTTGAGTAAATTTAGATGAAATTAACACCTTTTTTTGGATTTTATATAAATTTTTAGTCAAATTGTAATAAAGGGATTTGAAACAACTTCGATTTTTTTGGATTTTGATGAATTTTTTTGTAGAAGGAGCTAAATTTGATTGAATTTAGATGAAATTTACTTTCATTTTTTTGGATTTTATATAAATTTTTAGTCAAATTGTAATAAAGGAATTTGAACCAACTTCGATTTTTTTGGATTTTGATGAATTTTTTTGTTGGAGGAGCTAAATTTGAGTGAATTTAGATGAAATTTACTTTCATTTTTTTGGATTGTATATAAATTTTTAGTCAAATTGTAATAAAGGAATTTGAACCAACTTCGATTTTTTTGGATTTTGATGGGTTTTTTTGTTGGAGGAGTTAAATTTGAGTGAATTTAGTAGAAATTTATTTCTATTTTTTTTTTATTTCATATAAATTTTTAGTCAAATTGTAATAAAGGAATTTGAACCAACTTCGATTTTTTTGGATTTGGATGAATTTTTTTGTTGGAGGAGCTAAATTTGAGTGAATTTAGATGAAATTTACTTTCATTTTTTTGGATTTTATATAAATTTTTAGTCAAATTGTAATAAAGGAATTTGAACCAACTTCGATTTTTTGGGATTTTGATAAGTTTTTTTGTTGGAGGAGTTAAATTTGAGTAAATTTAGATGAAATTTACTTCTATTTTTTTTATTACATATAAATTTTTAGTCAAATTGTAATAAAGGAATTTGAACCAACTTCGATTTTTTTGGATTTTGATGAGTTTTTTGTTGGAGTAGTTAAATTTGAGTAAATTTAGATGAAATTTACTTCTATTTTTTTTTATTTCATATAAATTTTTAGTCAAATTGTAATAAAGGAATTTGAACCAACTTCGATTTTTTTGGATTTGGATAAATTTTTTTGTTGGAGGAGCTAAATTTGAGTGAATTTAGATGAAATTTACTTTTATTTTTTGGATTTTGTACAAATTTTTATTCAAATTGTAATAAAGGAATTTGAACCAACTTCGATTTTTTTGGATTTTGATGATTTTGGTTGTTGGAGGAGTTAAATTTGATTGAATTTAGATGAAATTTACTTTCATTTTTTTTGATTTTAAATAAATTTTTAGTCAAATTGTAATAAAGTACATTGAAACCAACTTCGATTTTTTTGGATTTTGATGATTTTGGTTGTTGGAGGAGTTAAATTTGAGTAAATTTAGATGAAATTTACTTCTATTTTTTTGATTTCATATAAATTTTTAGTCAAATTGTAATAAAGGAATTTGAACCAACTTCGATTTTTTTGGATTTTGATGATTTTGGTTGTTGGAGGAGTTAAATTTGAGTAAATTTAGATGAAATTAACAGCTTTTTTTGGATTTTATATAAATTTTTAGTCAAATTGTAATAAAGGGATTTAAAACAACTTGGATTTTTTTGGATTTTGATGAATTTTTTTGTTGGAGGAGCTAAATTTGAGTGAATTTAGATGAAATTTACTTTTATTTTTTTGGATTTTATATAAATTTTTAGTCAAATTGTAATAAAGGAATTTGAACCAACTTCGATTTTTTTGGATTTTGATGAATTTTTTTGTTGGAGGAGCTAAATTTGAGTGAGTTTAGATGAAATTTACTTTTATTTTTTTGGATTTTATATAAATTTTTGGTCAAATAGTAATAAAGGAATTTGAACCAACTTCGATTTTTTTGGATTTTGATGATTTTGATTGTTGGAGGAGTTAAATTTGAGTAAATTTAGATGAAATTAACAGCTTTTTTTTGGATTTTATATAAATTTTTAGTCAAATTGTAATAAAGGGATTTGAAACAACTTCGATTTTTTTGGATTTTGATGAATTTTTTTGTTGGAGGAGCTAAATTTGAGTGAATTTAGATGAAATATACTTTTATTTTTTTGGATTTTATATAAATTTTTAGTCAAATGTAATAAAGTAATTTGAACCAACTTCGATTTTTTTGGATTTTGATGAGTTTTTTTGTTGGAGGAGCTAAACTTGAGTAAATTTAGATGAAATTTACTTCTATTTTTTTTATTTCATATAAATTTTTAGTCAAATTGTAATAAAGGAATTTGAACCAACTTCGATTTTTTTGGATTTTGATGAGTTTTTTTGTTGGAGGAGCTAAATTTGAGTGAATTTAGATGAAATTTACTTTTATTTTTTTGGATTGTATATAAATTTGTAGTCAAATTGTAATAAAGGAATTTGAACCAACTTCGATTTTTTTGGATTTTGATGAGTTTTTTTGTTGGAGTAGTTAAATTTGAGTAAATTTAGATGAAATTTACTTCTATTTTTTTTTATTTCATATAAATTTTTAGTCAAATTGTAATAAAGGAATTTGAACCAACTTCGATTTTTTTGGTTTTTGATGAGTTTTTTTGTTGGAGGAGCTAAATTTGAGTGAATTTAGATGAAATTTACTTCTATTTTTTTTGATTTCATATAAATTTTTAGTCAAATTGTAATAAAGTACTTTGAAACCAACTTCGATTTTTTTGGATTTTGATGATTTTGGTTGTTGGAGGAGTTAAATTTGAGTAAATTTAGATGAAATTTACTTCTATTTTTTTGATTTCATATAAATTTTTAGTCAAATTGTAATAAAGGAATTTGAACCAACTTCGATTTTTTTGGATTTTGATGATTTTGGTTGTTGGAGGAGTTAAATTTGAGTAAATTTAGATGAAATTAACAGCTTTTTTTTGGATTTTATATAAATTTTTAGGCAAATTGTAATAAAGGGATTTGAAACAACTTCGATTTTTTTGAATTTTGATGAATTTTTTTGTTGGAGGAGCTAAATTTGAGTGAATTTAGATGAAATATACTTTTATTTTTTTGGATTTTATATAAATTTTTAGTCAAATGTAATAAAGTAATTTGAACCAACTTCGATTTTTTTGGATTTTGATGAGTTTTTTTGTTGGAGGAGCTAAACTTGAGTAAATTTAGATGAAATTTACTTCTATTTTTTTTATTTCATATAAATTTTTAGTCAAATTGTAATAAAGGAATTTGAACCAACTTCGATTTTTTTGGATTTTGATGAGTTTTTTTGTTGGAGGAGCTAAATTTGAGTGAATTTAGATGAAATTTACTTTTATTTTTTTGGATTGTATATAAATTTGTAGTCAAATTGTAATAAAGGAATTTGAACCAACTTCGATTTTTTTGGATTTTGATGAGTTTTTTTGTTGGAGTAGTTAAATTTGAGTAAATTTAGATGAAATTTACTTCTATTTTTTTTGATTTCATATAAATTTTTAGTCAAATTGTAATAAAGGAATTTGAACCAACTTCGATTTTTTTGGTTTTTGATGAGTTTTTTTGTTGGAGGAGCTAAATTTGAGTGAATTTAGATGAAATTTACTTCTATTTTTTTTGATTTCATATAAATTTTTAGTCAAATTGTAATAAAGTACTTTGAAACCAACTTCGATTTTTTTGGATTTTGATGATTTTGGTTGTTGGAGGAGTTAAATTTGAGTAAATTTAGATGAAATTTACTTCTATTTTTTTGATTTCATATAAATTTTTAGTCAAATTGTAATAAAGGAATTTGAACCAACTTCGATTTTTTTGGATTTTGATGATTTTGGTTGTTGGAGGAGTTAAATTTGAGTAAATTTAGATGAAATTAACAGCTTTTTTTTGGATTTTATATAAATTTTTAGTCAAATTGTAATAAAGGGATTTGAAACAACTTCGATTTTTTTGGATTTTGATGAATTTTTTTGTTGGAGGAGCTAAATTTGAGTGAATTTAGATGAAATATACTTTTATTTTTTTGGATTTTATATAAATTTTTAGTCAAATGTAATAAAGTAATTTGAACCAACTTCGATTTTTTTGGATTTTGATGAGTTTTTTTGTTGGAGGAGCTAAACTTGAGTAAATTTAGATGAAATTTACTTCTATTTTTGTATTTCATATAAATTTTTAGTCAAATTGTAATAAAGGAATTTGAACCAACTTCGATTTTTTTGGATTTTGATGAGTTTTTTTGTTGGAGGAGCTAAATTTGAGTGAATTTAGATGAAATTTACTTTTATTTTTTTGGATTGTATATAAATTTGTACTCAAATTGTAATAAAGGAATTTGAACCAACTTCGATTTTTTTGGATTTTGATGAGTTTTTTTGTTGGAGTAGTTAAATTTGAGTAAATTTAGATGAAATTTACTTCTATTTTTTTTATTACATATAAATTTTTAGTAAAATTGTAATAAAGGAATTTGAACCAACTTCGATTTTTTTGGATTTGGATAAATTTTTTTGTAGGAGGAGCTAAATTTCAGTGAATTAAGATGAAATTTACTTTTATTTTTTGGATTTTATATAAATTTTTAGTCAAATTGTAATAAAGGAATTTGAACCAACTTCGATTTTTTTTTAATTTTGATGAATTTTTTTGTTGGAGGACTTAAATTTGAGTGAATTTAGATGAAATTTACTTCTATTTTTTTTGATTTCATATAAATTTTTAGTCAAATTGTAATAAAGGAATTTGAACCAACTTCGATTTTGTTGGATTTTGATGATTTTGGTTGTTGGAGGAGTTAAATTTGAGTAAATTTAGATGAAATTAACAGCTTTTTTTGGATTTTATATAAATTTTTAGTCAAATTGTAATAAAGGGATTTGAAACAACTTCGATTTTTTTGGATTTTGATGAATTTTTTTGTTGGAGGAGCTAAATTTGAGTGAATTTAGATGAAATATACTTTTATTTTTTTGGATTTTATATAAATTTTTAGTCAAATGTAATAAAGTAATTTGAACCAACTTCGATTTTTTTGGATTTTGATGAGTTTTTTTGTTGGAGGAGCTAAACTTGAGTAAATTTAGATGAAATTTACTTCTATTTTTTTTATTTCATATAAATTTTTAGTCAAATTGTAATAAAGGAATTTGAACCAACTTCGATTTTTTTGGATTTTGATGAGTTTTTTTGTTGGAGGAGCTAAATTTGAGTGAATTTAGATGAAATTTACTTTTATTTTTTTGGATTGTATATAAATTTGTAGTCAAATTGTAATAAAGGAATTTGAACCAACTTCGATTTTTTTGGATTTTGATGAGTTTTTTTGTTGGAGTAGTTAAATTTGAGTAAATTTAGATGAAATATACTTCTATTTTTTTTGATTTCATATAAATTTTTAGTCAAATTGTAATAAAGGTATTTGAACCAACTTCGATTTTTTTGGATTTGGATAAATTTTTTTGTTGGAGGAGCTAAATTTGAGTGAATTTAGATGAAATTTACTTTTATTTTTTGGATTTTATATAAATTTTTAGTCAAATTGTAATAAAGGAATTTGAACCAACTTCGATTTTTTCGGATTTTGATGAGTTTTTTTGTTGGAGGAGTTAAATTTGAGTGAATTTAGTAGAAATTTATTTCTATTTTTTTTGATTTCATATAAATTTTTAGTCAAATTGTAATAAAGTACTTAGAAACCAACTTCGATTTTTTTGGATTTTGATGAGTTTTTTTGTTGGAGTAGTTAAATTTGAGTAAATTTAGATGAAATATACTTCTATTTTTTTTGATTTCATATAAATTTTTAGTCAAATTGTAATAAAGGTATTTGAACCAACTTCGATTTTTTTGGTTTTTGATGAGTTTTTTTGTTGGAGGAGTTAAATTTGAGTGAATTTAGATGAAATTTACTTCTATTTTTTTTGATTTCATATAAATTTTTAGTCAAATTGTAATAAAGGAATTTGAACCAACTTCGATTTTTTTGGATTTTGATGAGTTTTTTTGTTGGAGGAGCTAAATTTGAGTGAATTTAGATGAAATTTACTTTTATTTTTTTGGATTGTATATAAATTTTTAGTCAAATTGTAATAAAGGAATTTGAACCAACTTCGATTTTTTTGGATTTTGATGAATTTTTTTGTTGGAGGAGCTAAATTTGAGTGAATTTAGATGAAATTTACTTTTATTTTTTTGGATTTTATATAAATTTTTAGTCAAATTGTAATAAAGTAATTTGGAACCAACTTCGATTTTTTTGGATTTGGATAAATTTTTTTGTAGGAGGAGCTAAATTAAAGTGAATTTAGATGAAATTTACTTTTATTTTTTGGATTTTATATAAATTTTTAGTCAAATTGTAATAAAGGAATTTGAACCAACTTCGATTTTTTTTTAATTTTGATGAATTTTTTTGTTGGAGGAGTTAAATTTGAGTGAATTTAGATGAAATATACTTCTATTTCTTTGATTTCATATAAATTTTTAGTCAAATTGTAATAAAGGTATTTGAACCAACTTCGATTTTTTTGGATTTGGATAAATTTTTTTGTCGGAGGAGCTAAATTTGAGTGAATTTAGATGAAATTTACTTTTATTTTTTGGATTTTATATAAATTTTTAGTCAAATTGTAATAAAGGAATTTGAACCAACTTCGATTTTTTTTTAATTTTGATGAATTTTTTTGTTGGAGGAGTTAAATTTGAGTGAATTTAGATGAAATATACTTCTATTTCTTTGATTTCATATAAATTTTTAGTCAAATTGTAATAAAGGAATTTGAACCAACTTCTATTTTTTTGGATTTTGATGAGTTTTTTTGTTGGAGTTAAATTTGAGTGAATTTAGATGAAATTTTCTTCTATTTTTTTTTATTTCATATAAATTTTTAGTCAAATTGTAATAAAGTACTTTGAAACCAACTTCGATTTTTTTGGATTTTGATGATTTTGGTTGTTGGAGGAGTTAAATTTGAGTAAATTTAGATGAAATTAACACCTTTTTTTTGGATTTTATATAAATTTTTAGTCAAATTGTAATAAAGGGATTTGAAACAACTTCGATTTTTTTGGATTTTGATGAATTTTTTTGTAGAAGGAGCTAAATTTGATTCAATTTAGATGAAATTTACTTTCATTTTTTTGGATTTTATATAAATTTTTAGTCAAATTGTAATAATGGAATTTGAACCAACTTCGATTTTTTTGGATTTTGATGAATTTTTTTGTTGGAGGAGCTAAATTTGAGTGAATTTAGATGAAATTTACTTTCATTTTTTTGGATTGTATATAAATTTTTAGTCAAATTGTAATAAAGGAATTTGAACCAACTTCGATTTTTTTGGATTTTGATGAGTTTTTTTGTTGGAGGACTTAAATTTGAGTGAATTTAGATGAAATTTACTTCTATTTTTTTTGATTTCATATAAATTTTTAGTCAAATTGTAATAAAGGAATTTGAACCAACTTCGATTTTGTTGGATTTTGATGAGTTTTTTTGTTGGAGTTAAATTTGACTGAATTTAGATGAAATTTTCTTGTATTTTTTTTTATTTCATATAAATTTTTAGTCAAATTGTAATAAAGTACTTTGAAAGCAACTTCGATTTTTTTGGATTTTGATGATTTTGGTTGTTGGAGGAGTTAAATTTGAGTAAATTTAGATGAAATTTACTTCTATTTTTTTGATTTCATATAAATTTTTAGTCAAATTGTAATAAAGGAATTTGAACCAACTTCGATTTTTTTGGATTTTGATGAGTTTTTTTGTTGGAGGAGTTAAATTTGAGTGAATTTAGTAGAAATTTATTTCTATTTTTTTTGATTTCATATAAATTTTTAGTCAAATTGTAATAAAGTACTTAGAAACCAACTTCGATTTTTTTGGATTTTGATGAATTTTTTGTTGGAGGAGATAAATTTGAGTGAATTTAGATGAAATTTACTTTTATTTTTTTATTTCATATAAATTTTTAGTCAAATTGTAATAAAGGAATTTGAACCAACTTCGATTTTTTTGGATTTTGATGAGTTTTTTTGTTGGAGGAGTTAAATTTGAGTGAATTTAGTAGAAAATTATTTCTATTTTTTTTTTATTTCATATACATTTTTAGTCAAATTGTAATAAAGGAATTTGAACCAACTTCGATTTTTTTGGTTTTTGATGAGTTTTTTTGTTGGAGGAGTTAAATTTGAGTGAATTTAGATGAAATTTACTTCTATTTTTTTTGATTTCATATAAATTTTTAGTCAAATTGTAATAAAGGAATTTGAACCAACTTCGATTTTTTTGGATTTTGATGAGTTTTTTTGTTGGAGGAGCTAAATTTGAGTGAATTTAGATGAAATTTACTTTTATTTTTTTGGATTGTATATAAATTTTTAGTCAAATTGTAATAAAGGAATTTGAACCAACTTCGATTTTTTTGGATTTTGATGAATTTTTTTGTTGGAGGAGCTAAATTTGAGTGAATTTAGATGAAATTTACTTTTATTTTTTTGGATTTTATATAAATTTTTAGTCAAATTGTAATAAAGTAATTTGAAACCAACTTCGATTTTTTTGGATTTGGATAAATTTTTTTGTAGGAGGAGCTAAATTTGAGTTAATTTAGATGAAATTTACTTTTATTTTTTGGATTTTATATAATTTTTTAGTCAAATTGTAATAAAGGAATTTGAACCAACTTCGATTTTTTTTTAATTTTGATGAATTTTTTTGTTGGAGGAGTTAAATTTGAGTGAATTTAGATGAAATATACTTCTATTTCTTTGATTTCATATAAATTTTTAGTCAAATTGTAATAAAGGAATTTGAACCAACTTCTATTTTTTTGGATTTTGATGAGTTTTTTTGTTGGAGTTAAATTTGAGTGAATTTAGATGAAATTTTCTTCTATTTTTTTTTATTTCATATAAATTTTTAGTCAAATTGTAATAAAGTACTTTGAAACCAACTTCGATTTTTTTTGGATTTTGATGATTTTGGTTGTTGGAGGAGTTAAATTTGAGTAAATTTAGATGAAATTAACACCTTTTTTTTGGATTTTATATAAATTTTTAGTCAAATTGTAATAAAGGGATTTGAAACAACTTCGATTTTTTTGGATTTTGATGAATTTTTTTGTAGAAGGAGCTAAATTTGATTGAATTTAGATGAAATTTACTTTCATTTTTTTTGGATTTTATATAAATTTTTAGTCAAATTGTAATAATGGAATTTGAACCAACTTCGATTTTTTTGGATTTTGATGAATTTTTTTGTTGGAGGAGCTAAATTTGAGTGAATTTAGATGAAATTTACTTTCATTTTTTTGGATTGTATATAAATTTTTAGTCAAATTGTAATAAAGGAATTTGAACCAACTTCGATTTTTTTGGTTTTTGATGAGTTTTTTTGTTGGAGGAGTTAAATTTGAGTGAATTTAGATGAAATTTACTTCTATTTTTTTTGATTTCATATAAATTTTTAGTCAAATTGTAATAAAGGAATTTGAACCAACTTCGATTTTTTTGGATTTTGATGAGTTTTTTTGTTGGAGGAGTTAATTTGAGTGAATTTAGATGAAATTTACTTTTATTTTTTTGGATTGTATATAAATTTTTAGTCAAATTGTAATAAAGGAATTTGAACCAACTTCGATTTTTTTGGATTTTGATGAATTTTTTTGTTGGAGGAGCTAAATTTGAGTGAATTTAGATGAAATTTACTTTTATTTTTTTGGATTTTATATAAATTTTTAGTCAAATTGTAATAAAGTAATTTGAAACCAACTTCGATTTTTTTGGATTTGGATAAATTTTTTTGTAGGAGGAGCTAAATTTGAGTGAATTTAGATGAAATTTACTTTTATTTTTTGGATTTTATATAAATTTTTAGTCAAATTGTAATAAAGGAATTTGAACCAACTTCGATTTTTTTTTAATTTTGATGAATTTTTTTGTTGGAGGAGTTAAATTTGAGTGAATTTAGATGAAATATACTTCTATTTCTTTGATTTCATATAAATTTTTAGTCAAATTGTAATAAAGGTATTTGAACCAACTTCGATTTTTTTGGATTTGGATAAATTTTTTTGTTGGAGGAGCTAAATTTGAGTGAATTTAGATGAAATTTACTTTTATTTTTTGGATTTTATATAAATTTTTAGTCAAATTGTAATAAAGGAATTTGAACCAACTTCGATTTTTTCGGATTTTGATGAGTTTTTTTGTTGGAGGAGTTAAATTTGAGTGAATTTAGTAGAAATTTATTTCTATTTTTTTTGATTTCATATAAATTTTTAGTCAAATTGTAATAAAGTACTTAGAAACCAACCTCGATTTTTTTGGATTTTGATGAATTTTTTTGTTGGAGGAGCTAAATTTGAGTGAATTTAGATGAAATTTACTTTTATTTTTTTATTTCATATAAATTTTTAGTCAAATTGTAATAAAGGAATTTGAACCAACTTCGATTTTTTTGGATTTTGATGAGTTTTTTTGTTGGAGGAGTTAAATTTGAGTGAATTTAGTAGAAAATTATTTCTATTTTTTTTTTATTTCATATACATTTTTAGTCAAATTGTAATAAAGGAATTTGAACCAACTTCGATTTTTTTGGATTTGGATAAATTTTTTTGTAGGAGGAGCTAAATTTCAGTGAATTAAGATGAAATTTACTTTTATTTTTTGGATTTTATATAAATTTTTAGTCAAATTGTAATAAAGGAATTTGAACCAACTTCGATTTTTTTTTAATTTTGATGAATTTTTTTGTTGGAGGACTTAAATTTGAGTGAATTTAGATGAAATTTACTTCTATTTTTTTTATTTCATATAAATTTTTAGTCAAATTGTAATAAAGGAATTTGAACCAACTTCGATTTTTTTGGATTTTGATGAGTTTTTTTGTTGGAGGAGCTAAATATGAGTGAATTTAGATGAAATTTAATTTATTTTTTTGGATTGTATATAAATTTGTAGTCAAATTGTAATAAAGGAATTTGAACCAACTTCGATTTTTTTGGATTTTGATGAGTTTTTTTGTTGGAGTAGTTAAATTTGAGTAAATTTAGATGAAATTTACTTCTATTTTTTTTGATTTCATATAAATTTTTAGTCAAATTGTGATAAAGGAATTTGAACCAACTTCGATTTTTTTGGTTTTTGATGAGTTTTTTTGTTGGAGGAGCTAAATTTGAGTGAATTTAGATGAAATTTACTTCTATTTTTTTTGATTTCATATAAATTTTTAGTCAAATTGTAATAAAGTACTTTGAAACCAACTTCGATTTTTTTGGATTTTGATGATTTTGGTTGTTGGAGGAGTTAAATTTGAGTAAATTTAGATGAAATTTACTTCTATTTTTTTGATTTCATATAAATTTTTAGTCAAATTGTAATAAAGGAATTTGAACCAAGTTTGATTGTTTTGGATTTTGATGATTTTGGTTGTTGGAGGAGTTAAATTTGAGTAAATTTAGATGAAATTAACAGCTTTTTTTTGGATTTTATATAAATTTTTAGTCAAATTGTAATAAAGGGATTTGAACCAACTTCGATTTTTTTGGATTTTGATGAGTTTTTTTGTTGGAGTAGTTAAATTTGAGTAAATTTAGATGAAATATACTTCTATTTTTTTTGATTTCATATAAATTTTTAGTCAAATTGTAATAAAGGTATTTGAACCAACTTCGATTTTTTTGGATTTGGATAAATTTTTTTGTTGGAGGAGCTAAATTTGAGTGAATTTAGATGAAATTTACTTTCATTTTTTTGGATTGTATATAAATTTTTAGTCAAATTGTAATAAAGGAATTTGAACCAACTTCGATTTTTTTGGATTTTGATGAGTTTTTTTGTTGGAGGACTTAAATTTGAGTGAATTTAGATGAAATTTACTTCTATTTTTTTTGATTTCATATAAATTTTTAGTCAAATTGTAATAAAGGAATTTGAACCAACTTCGATTTTGTTGGATTTTGATGAGTTTTTTTGTTGGAGTTAAATTTGACTGAATTTAGATGAAATTTTCTTGTATTTTTTTTTATTTCATATAAATTTTTAGTCAAATTGTAATAAAGTACTTTGAAAGCAACTTCGATTTTTTTGGATTTTGATGATTTTGGTTGTTGGAGGAGTTAAATTTGAGTAAATTTAGATGAAATTTACTTCTATTTTTTTGATTTCATATAAATTTTTAGTCAAATTGTAATAAAGGAATTTGAACCAACTTCGATTTTTTTGGATTTTGATGAGTTTTTTTGTTGGAGGAGTTAAATTTGAGTGAATTTAGTAGAAATTTATTTCTATTTTTTTTTATTTCATATAAATTTTTAGTCAAATTGTAATAAAGTACTTAGAAACCAACTTCGATTTTTTTGGATTTTGATGAATTTTTTTGTTGGAGGAGATAAATTTGAGTGAATTTAGATGAAATTTACTTTTATTTTTTTATTTCATATAAATTTTTAGTCAAATTGTAATAAAGGAATTTGAACCAACTTCGATTTTTTTGGATTTTGATGAGTTTTTTTGTTGGAGGAGTTAAATTTGAGTGAATTTAGTAGAAAATTATTTCTATTTTTTTTTTATTTCATATACATTTTTAGTCAAATTGTAATAAAGGAATTTGAACCAACTTCGATTTTTTTGGTTTTTGATGAGTTTTTTTGTTGGAGGAGTTAAATTTGAGTGAATTTAGATGAAATTTACTTCTATTTTTTTTGATTTCATATAAATTTTTAGTCAAATTGTAATAAAGGAATTTGAACCAACTTCGATTTTTTTGGATTTTGATGAGTTTTTTTGTTGGAGGAGCTAAATTTGAGTGAATTTAGATGAAATTTACTTTTATTTTTTTGGATTGTATATAAATTTTTAGTCAAATTGTAATAAAGGAATTTGAACCAACTTCGATTTTTTTGGATTTTGATGAATTTTTTTGTTGGAGGAGCTAAATTTGAGTGAATTTAGATGAAATTTACTTTTATTTTTTTGGATTTTATATAAATTTTTAGTCAAATTGTAATAAAGTAATTTGAAACCAACTTCGATTTTTTTGGATTTGGATATATTTTTTTGTAGGAGGAGCTAAATTTGAGTGAATTTAGATGAAATTTACTTTTATTTTTTGGATTTTATATAATTTTTTAGTCAAATTGTAATAAAGGAATTTGAACCAACTTCGATTTTTTTTTAATTTTGATGAATTTTTTTGTTGGAGGAGTTAAATTTGAGTGAATTTAGATGAAATATACTTCTATTTCTTTGATTTCATATAAATTTTTAGTCAAATTGTAATAAAGGAATTTGAACCAACTTCTATTTTTTTGGATTTTGATGAGTTTTTTTGTTGGAGTTAAATTTGAGTGAATTTAGATGAAATTTTCTTCTATTTTTTTTTATTTCATATAAATTTTTAGTCAAATTGTAATAAAGTACTTTGAAACCAACTTCGATTTTTTTTGGATTTTGATGATTTTGGTTGTTGGAGGAGTTAAATTTGAGTAAATTTAGATGAAATTAACACCTTTTTTTTGGATTTTATATAAATTTTTAGTCAAATTGTAATAAAGGGATTTGAAACAACTTCGATTTTTTTGGATTTTGATGAATTTTTTTGTAGAAGGAGCTAAATTTGATTGAATTTAGATGAAATTTACTTTCATTTTTTTTGGATTTTATATAAATTTTTAGTCAAATTGTAATAATGGAATTTGAACCAACTTCGATTTTTTTGGATTTTGATGAATTTTTTTGTTGGAGGAGCTAAATTTGAGTGAATTTAGATGAAATTTACTTTCATTTTTTTGGATTGTATATAAATTTTTAGTCAAATTGTAATAAAGGAATTTGAACCAACTTCGATTTTTTTGGTTTTTGATGAGTTTTTTTGTTGGAGGAGTTAAATTTGTGTGAATTTAGATGAAATTTACTTCTATTTTTTTTGATTTCATATAAATTTTTAGTCAAATTGTAATAAAGGAATTTGAACCAACTTCGATTTTTTTGGATTTTGATGAGTTTTTTTGTTGGAGGAGTTAATTTGAGTGAATTTAGATGAAATTTACTTTTATTTTTTTGGATTTTATATAAATTTTTAGTCAAATTGTAATAAAGTAATTTGAAACCAACTTCGATTTTTTTGGATTTGGATAAATTTTTTTGTAGGAGGAGCTAAATTTGAGTGAATTTAGATGAAATTTACTTTTATTTTTTGGATTTTATATAAATTTTTAGTCAAATTGTAATAAAGGAATTTGAACCAACTTCTATTTTTTTGGATTTTGATGAGTTTTTTTGTTGGAGTTAAATTTGAGTGAATTTAGATGAAATTTTCTTCTATTTTTTTTTATTTCATATAAATTTTTAGTCAAATTGTAATAAAGTACTTTGAAACCAACTTCGATTTTTTTTGGATTTTGATGATTTTGGTTGTTGGAGGAGTTAAATTTGAGTAAATTTAGATGAAATTAACACCTTTTTTTTGGATTTTATATAAATTTTTAGTCAAATTGTAATAAAGGGATTTGAAACAACTTCGATTTTTTTGGATTTTGATGAATTTTTTTGTAGAAGGAGCTAAATTTGATTGAATTTAGATGAAATTTACTTTCATTTTTTTTGGATTTTATATAAATTTTTAGTCAAATTGTAATAATGGAATTTGAACCAACTTCGATTTTTTTGGATTTTGATGAATTTTTTTGTTGGAGGAGCTAAATTTGAGTGAATTTAGATGAAATTTACTTTCATTTTTTTGGATTGTATATAAATTTTTAGTCAAATTGTAATAAAGGAATTTGAACCAACTTCGATTTTTTTGGTTTTTGATGAGTTTTTTTGTTGGAGGAGTTAAATTTGAGTGAATTTAGATGAAATTTACTTCTATTTTTTTTGATTTCATATAAATTTTTAGTCAAATTGTAATAAAGGAATTTGAACCAACTTCGATTTTTTTGGATTTTGATGAGTTTTTTTGTTGGAGGAGTTAATTTGAGTGAATTTAGATGAAATTTACTTTTATTTTTTTGGATTGTATATAAATTTTTAGTCAAATTGTAATAAAGGAATTTGAACCAACTTCGATTTTTTTGGATTTTGATGAATTTTTTTGTTGGAGGAGCTAAATTTGAGTGAATTTAGATGAAATTTACTTTTATTTTTTTGGATTTTATATAAATTTTTAGTCAAATTGTAATAAAGTAATTTGAAACCAACTTCGATTTTTTTGGATTTGGATAAATTTTTTTGTAGGAGGAGCTAAATTTGAGTGAATTTAGATGAAATTTACTTTTATTTTTTGGATTTTATATAAATTTTTAGTCAAATTGTAATAAAGGAATTTGAACCAACTTCGATTTTTTTTTAATTTTGATGAATTTTTTTGTTGGAGGAGTTAAATTTGAGTGAATTTAGATGAAATATACTTCTATTTCTTTGATTTCATATAAATTTTTAGTCAAATTGTAATAAAGGTATTTGAACCAACTTCGATTTTTTTGGATTTGGATAAATTTTTTTGTTGGAGGAGCTAAATTTGAGTGAATTTAGATGAAATTTACTTTTATTTTTTGGATTTTATATAAATTTTTAGTCAAATTGTAATAAAGGAATTTGAACCAACTTCGATTTTTTCGGATTTTGATGAGTTTTTTTGTTGGAGGAGTTAAATTTGAGTGAATTTAGTAGAAATTTATTTCTATTTTTTTTGATTTCATATAAATTTTTAGTCAAATTGTAATAAAGTACTTAGAAACCAACCTCGATTTTTTTGGATTTTGATGAATTTTTTTGTTGGAGGAGCTAAATTTGAGTGAATTTAGATGAAATTTACTTTTATTTTTTTATTTCATATAAATTTTTAGTCAAATTGTAATAAAGGAATTTGAACCAACTTCGATTTTTTTGGATTTTGATGAGTTTTTTTGTTGGAGGAGTTAAATTTGAGTGAATTTAGTAGAAAATTATTTCTATTTTTTTTTTATTTCATATACATTTTTAGTCAAATTGTAATAAAGGAATTTGAACCAACTTCGATTTTTTTGGATTTGGATAAATTTTTTTGTAGGAGGAGCTAAATTTCAGTGAATTAAGATGAAATTTACTTTTATTTTTTGGATTTTATATAAATTTTTAGTCAAATTGTAATAAAGGAATTTGAACCAACTTCGATTTTTTTTTAATTTTGATGAATTTTTTTGTTGGAGGACTTAAATTTGAGTGAATTTAGATGAAATTTACTTCTATTTTTTTTATTTCATATAAATTTTTAGTCAAATTGTAATAAAGGAATTTGAACCAACTTCGATTTTTTTGGATTTTGATGAGTTTTTTTGTTGGAGGAGCTAAATATGAGTGAATTTAGATGAAATTTAATTTATTTTTTTGGATTGTATATAAATTTGTAGTCAAATTGTAATAAAGGAATTTGAACCAACTTCGATTTTTTTGGATTTTGATGAGTTTTTTTGTTGGAGTAGTTAAATTTGAGTAAATTTAGATGAAATTTACTTCTATTTTTTTTGATTTCATATAAATTTTTAGTCAAATTGTGATAAAGGAATTTGAACCAACTTCGATTTTTTTGGTTTTTGATGAGTTTTTTTGTTGGAGGAGCTAAATTTGAGTGAATTTAGATGAAATTTACTTCTATTTTTTTTGATTTCATATAAATTTTTAGTCAAATTGTAATAAAGTACTTTGAAACCAACTTCGATTTTTTTGGATTTTGATGATTTTGGTTGTTGGAGGAGTTAAATTTGAGTAAATTTAGATGAAATTTACTTCTATTTTTTTGATTTCATATAAATTTTTAGTCAAATTGTAATAAAGGAATTTGAACCAAGTTTGATTGTTTTGGATTTTGATGATTTTGGTTGTTGGAGGAGTTAAATTTGAGTAAATTTAGATGAAATTAACAGCTTTTTTTTGGATTTTATATAAATTTTTAGTCAAATTGTAATAAAGGGATTTGAACCAACTTCGATTTTTTTGGATTTTGATGAGTTTTTTTGTTGGAGTAGTTAAATTTGAGTAAATTTAGATGAAATATACTTCTATTTTTTTTGATTTCATATAAATTTTTAGTCAAATTGTAATAAAGGTATTTGAACCAACTTCGATTTTTTTGGATTTGGATAAATTTTTTTGTTGGAGGAGCTAAATTTGAGTGAATTTAGATGAAATTTACTTTCATTTTTTTGGATTGTATATAAATTTTTAGTCAAATTGTAATAAAGGAATTTGAACCAACTTCGATTTTTTTGGATTTTGATGAGTTTTTTTGTTGGAGGACTTAAATTTGAGTGAATTTAGATGAAATTTACTTCTATTTTTTTTGATTTCATATAAATTTTTAGTCAAATTGTAATAAAGGAATTTGAACCAACTTCGATTTTGTTGGATTTTGATGAGTTTTTTTGTTGGAGTTAAATTTGACTGAATTTAGATGAAATTTTCTTGTATTTTTTTTTATTTCATATAAATTTTTAGTCAAATTGTAATAAAGTACTTTGAAAGCAACTTCGATTTTTTTGGATTTTGATGATTTTGGTTGTTGGAGGAGTTAAATTTGAGTAAATTTAGATGAAATTTACTTCTATTTTTTTGATTTCATATAAATTTTTAGTCAAATTGTAATAAAGGAATTTGAACCAACTTCGATTTTTTTGGATTTTGATGAGTTTTTTTGTTGGAGGAGTTAAATTTGAGTGAATTTAGTAGAAATTTATTTCTATTTTTTTTTATTTCATATAAATTTTTAGTCAAATTGTAATAAAGTACTTAGAAACCAACTTCGATTTTTTTGGATTTTGATGAATTTTTTTGTTGGAGGAGATAAATTTGAGTGAATTTAGATGAAATTTACTTTTATTTTTTTATTTCATATAAATTTTTAGTCAAATTGTAATAAAGGAATTTGAACCAACTTCGATTTTTTTGGATTTTGATGAGTTTTTTTGTTGGAGGAGTTAAATTTGAGTGAATTTAGTAGAAAATTATTTCTATTTTTTTTTTATTTCATATACATTTTTAGTCAAATTGTAATAAAGGAATTTGAACCAACTTCGATTTTTTTGGTTTTTGATGAGTTTTTTTGTTGGAGGAGTTAAATTTGAGTGAATTTAGATGAAATTTACTTCTATTTTTTTTGATTTCATATAAATTTTTAGTCAAATTGTAATAAAGGAATTTGAACCAACTTCGATTTTTTTGGATTTTGATGAGTTTTTTTGTTGGAGGAGCTAAATTTGAGTGAATTTAGATGAAATTTACTTTTATTTTTTTGGATTGTATATAAATTTTTAGTCAAATTGTAATAAAGGAATTTGAACCAACTTCGATTTTTTTGGATTTTGATGAATTTTTTTGTTGGAGGAGCTAAATTTGAGTGAATTTAGATGAAATTTACTTTTATTTTTTTGGATTTTATATAAATTTTTAGTCAAATTGTAATAAAGTAATTTGAAACCAACTTCGATTTTTTTGGATTTGGATATATTTTTTTGTAGGAGGAGCTAAATTTGAGTGAATTTAGATGAAATTTACTTTTATTTTTTGGATTTTATATAATTTTTTAGTCAAATTGTAATAAAGGAATTTGAACCAACTTCGATTTTTTTTTAATTTTGATGAATTTTTTTGTTGGAGGAGTTAAATTTGAGTGAATTTAGATGAAATATACTTCTATTTCTTTGATTTCATATAAATTTTTAGTCAAATTGTAATAAAGGAATTTGAACCAACTTCTATTTTTTTGGATTTTGATGAGTTTTTTTGTTGGAGTTAAATTTGAGTGAATTTAGATGAAATTTTCTTCTATTTTTTTTTATTTCATATAAATTTTTAGTCAAATTGTAATAAAGTACTTTGAAACCAACTTCGATTTTTTTTGGATTTTGATGATTTTGGTTGTTGGAGGAGTTAAATTTGAGTAAATTTAGATGAAATTAACACCTTTTTTTTGGATTTTATATAAATTTTTAGTCAAATTGTAATAAAGGGATTTGAAACAACTTCGATTTTTTTGGATTTTGATGAATTTTTTTGTAGAAGGAGCTAAATTTGATTGAATTTAGATGAAATTTACTTTCATTTTTTTTGGATTTTATATAAATTTTTAGTCAAATTGTAATAATGGAATTTGAACCAACTTCGATTTTTTTGGATTTTGATGAATTTTTTTGTTGGAGGAGCTAAATTTGAGTGAATTTAGATGAAATTTACTTTCATTTTTTTGGATTGTATATAAATTTTTAGTCAAATTGTAATAAAGGAATTTGAACCAACTTCGATTTTTTTGGTTTTTGATGAGTTTTTTTGTTGGAGGAGTTAAATTTGTGTGAATTTAGATGAAATTTACTTCTATTTTTTTTGATTTCATATAAATTTTTAGTCAAATTGTAATAAAGGAATTTGAACCAACTTCGATTTTTTTGGATTTTGATGAGTTTTTTTGTTGGAGGAGTTAATTTGAGTGAATTTAGATGAAATTTACTTTTATTTTTTTGGATTTTATATAAATTTTTAGTCAAATTGTAATAAAGTAATTTGAAACCAACTTCGATTTTTTTGGATTTGGATAAATTTTTTTGTAGGAGGAGCTAAATTTGAGTGAATTTAGATGAAATTTACTTTTATTTTTTGGATTTTATATAAATTTTTAGTCAAATTGTAATAAAGGAATTTGAACCAACTTCGATTTTTTTTTAATTTTGATGAATTTTTTTGTTGGAGGAGTTAAATTTGAGTGAATTTAGATGAAATATACTTCTATTTCTTTGATTTCATATAAATTTTTAGTCAAATTGTAATAAAGGTATTTGAACCAACTTCGATTTTTTTGGATTTGGATAAATTTTTTTGTTGGAGGAGCTAAATTTGAGTGAATTTAGATGAAATTTACTTTTATTTTTTGGATTTTATATAAATTTTTAGTCAAATTGTAATAAAGGAATTTGAACCAACTTCGATTTTTTCGGATTTTGATGAGTTTTTTTGTTGGAGGAGTTAAATTTGAGTGAATTTAGTAGAAATTTATTTCTATTTTTTTTGATTTCATATAAATTTTTAGTCAAATTGTAATAAAGTACTTAGAAACCAACCTCGATTTTTTTGGATTTTGATGAATTTTTTTGTTGGAGGAGCTAAATTTGAGTGAATTTAGATGAAATTTACTTTTATTTTTTTATTTCATATAAATTTTTAGTCAAATTGTAATAAAGGAATTTGAACCAACTTCGATTTTTTTGGATTTTGATGAGTTTTTTTTGTTGGAGGAGTTAAATTTGAGTGAATTTAGTAGAAAATTATTTCTATTTTTTTTTTATTTCATATACATTTTTAGTCAAATTGTAATAAAGGAATTTGAACCAACTTCGATTTTTTTGGATTTGGATAAATTTTTTTGTAGGAGGAGCTAAATTTCAGTGAATTAAGATGAAATTTACTTTTATTTTTTGGATTTTATATAAATTTTTAGTCAAATTGTAATAAAGGAATTTGAACCAACTTCGATTTTTTTTTAATTTTGATGAATTTTTTTGTTGGAGGACTTAAATTTGAGTGAATTTAGATGAAATTTACTTCTATTTTTTTTATTTCATATAAATTTTTAGTCAAATTGTAATAAAGGAATTTGAACCAACTTCGATTTTTTTGGATTTTGATGAGTTTTTTTGTTGGAGGAGCTAAATATGAGTGAATTTAGATGAAATTTAATTTATTTTTTTGGATTGTATATAAATTTGTAGTCAAATTGTAATAAAGGAATTTGAACCAACTTCGATTTTTTTGGATTTTGATGAGTTTTTTTGTTGGAGTAGTTAAATTTGAGTAAATTTAGATGAAATTTACTTCTATTTTTTTTGATTTCATATAAATTTTTAGTCAAATTGTGATAAAGGAATTTGAACCAACTTCGATTTTTTTGGTTTTTGATGAGTTTTTTTGTTGGAGGAGCTAAATTTGAGTGAATTTAGATGAAATTTACTTCTATTTTTTTTGATTTCATATAAATTTTTAGTCAAATTGTAATAAAGTACTTTGAAACCAACTTCGATTTTTTTGGATTTTGATGATTTTGGTTGTTGGAGGAGTTAAATTTGAGTAAATTTAGATGAAATTTACTTCTATTTTTTTGATTTCATATAAATTTTTAGTCAAATTGTAATAAAGGAATTTGAACCAAGTTTGATTGTTTTGGATTTTGATGATTTTGGTTGTTGGAGGAGTTAAATTTGAGTAAATTTAGATGAAATTAACAGCTTTTTTTTGGATTTTATATAAATTTTTAGTCAAATTGTAATAAAGGGATTTGAAACAACTTCGATTTTTTTGGATTTTGATGAATTTTTTTGTTGGAGGAGCTAAATTTGAGTGAATTTAGATGAAATATACTTTTATTTTTTTGGATTTTATATAAATTTTTAGTCAAATGTAATAAAGTAATTTGAACCAACTTCGATTTTTTTGGATTTTGATGAGTTTTTTTGTTGGAGGAGCTAAACTTGAGTAAATTTAGATGAAATTTACTTCTATTTTTTTTATTTCATATAAATTTTTAGTCAAATTGTAATAAAGGAATTTGAACCAACTTCGATTTTTTTGGATTTTGATGAGTTTTTTTGTTGGAGGAGCTAAATTTGAGTGAATTTAGATGAAATTTACTTTTATTTTTTTGGATTGTATATAAATTTGTAGTCAAATTGTAATAAAGGAATTTGAACCAACTTCGATTTTTTTGGATTTTGATGAGTTTTTTTGTTGGAGTAGTTAAATTTGAGTAAATTTAGATGAAATATACTTCTATTTTTTTTGATTTCATATAAATTTTTAGTCAAATTGTAATAAAGGTATTTGAACCAACTTCGATTTTTTTGGATTTGGATAAATTTTTTTGTTGGAGGAGCTAAATTTGAGTGAATTTAGATGAAATTTACTTTTATTTTTTGGATTTTATATAAATTTTTAGTCAAATTGTAATAAAGGAATTTGAACCAACTTCGATTTTTTCGGATTTTGATGAGTTTTTTTGTTGGAGGAGTTAAATTTGAGTGAATTTAGTAGAAATTTATTTCTATTTTTTTTGATTTCATATAAATTTTTAGTCAAATTGTAATAAAGTACTTAGAAACCAACTTCGATTTTTTTGGATTTTGATGAATTTTTTTGTTGGAGGAGCTAAATTTGAGTGAATTTAGATGAAATTTACTTTTATTTTTTTATTTCATATAAATTTTTAGTCAAATTGTAATAAAGGAATTTGAACCAACTTCGATTTTTTTGGATTTTGATGAGTTTTTTTGTTGGAGGAGTTAAATTTGAGTGAATTTAGTAGAAAATTATTTCTATTTTTTTTTTATTTCATATACATTTTTAGTCAAATTGTAATAAAGGAATTTGAACCAACGTCGATTTTTTTGGTTTTTGATGAGTTTTTTTGTTGGAGGAGTTAAATTTGAGTGAATTTAGATGAAATTTACTTCTATTTTTTTTGATTTCATATAAATTTTTAGTCAAATTGTAATAAAGGAATTTGAACCAACTTCGATTTTTTTGGATTTTGATGAGTTTTTTTGTTGGAGGAGCTAAATTTGAGTGAATTTAGATGAAATTTACTTTTATTTTTTTGGATTGTATATAAATTTTTAGTCAAATTGTAATAAAGGAATTTGAACCAACTTCGATTTTTTTGGATTTTGATGAATTTTTTTGTTGGAGGAGCTAAATTTGAGTGAATTTAGATGAAATTTACTTTTATTTTTTTGGATTTTATATAAATTTTTAGTCAAATTGTAATAAAGTAATTTGGAACCAACTTCGATTTTTTTGGATTTGGATAAATTTTTTTGTAGGAGGAGCTAAATTTGAGTGAATTTAGATGAAATTTACTTTTATTTTTTGGATTTTATATAAATTTTTAGTCAAATTGTAATAAAGGAATTTGAACCAACTTCGATTTTTTTTTAATTTTGATGAATTTTTTTGTTGGAGGAGTTAAATTTGAGTGAATTTAGATGAAATATACTTCTATTTCTTTGATTTCATATAAATTTTTAGTCAAATTGTAATAAAGGTATTTGAACCAACTTCGATTTTTTTGGATTTGGATAAATTTTTTTGTTGGAGGAGCTAAATTTGAGTGAATTTAGATGAAATTTACTTTTATTTTTTGGATTTTATATAAATTTTTAGTCAAATTGTAATAAAGGAATTTGAACCAACTTCGATTTTTTTTTAATTTTGATGAATTTTTTTGTTGGAGGAGTTAAATTTGAGTGAATTTAGATGAAATATACTTCTATTTCTTTGATTTCATATAAATTTTTAGTCAAATTGTAATAAAGGAATTTGAACCAACTTCTATTTTTTTGGATTTTGATGAGTTTTTTTGTTGGAGTTAAATTTGAGTGAATTTAGATGAAATTTTCTTCTATTTTTTTTTATTTCATATAAATTTTTAGTCAAATTGTAATAAAGTACTTTGAAACCAACTTCGATTTTTTTGGATTTTGATGATTTTGGTTGTTGGAGGAGTTAAATTTGAGTAAATTTAGATGAAATTAACACCTTTTTTTTGGATTTTATATAAATTTTTAGTCAAATTGTAATAAAGGGATTTGAAACAACTTCGATTTTTTTGGATTTTGATGAATTTTTTTGTAGAAGGAGCTAAATTTGATTCAATTTAGATGAAATTTACTTTCATTTTTTTGGATTTTATATAAATTTTTAGTCAAATTGTAATAATGGAATTTGAACCAACTTCGATTTTTTTGGATTTTGATGAATTTTTTTGTTGGAGGAGCTAAATTTGAGTGAATTTAGATGAAATTTACTTTCATTTTTTTGGATTGTATATAAATTTTTAGTCAAATTGTAATAAAGGAATTTGAACCAACTTCGATTTTTTTGGATTTTGATGAGTTTTTTTGTTGGAGGACTTAAATTTGAGTGAATTTAGATGAAATTTACTTCTATTTTTTTTGATTTCATATAAATTTTTAGTCAAATTGTAATAAAGGAATTTGAACCAACTTCGATTTTGTTGGATTTTGATGAGTTTTTTTGTTGGAGTTAAATTTGACTGAATTTAGATGAAATTTTCTTGTATTTTTTTTTATTTCATATAAATTTTTAGTCAAATTGTAATAAAGTACTTTGAAAGCAACTTCGATTTTTTTGGATTTTGATGATTTTGGTTGTTGGAGGAGTTAAATTTGAGTAAATTTAGATGAAATTTACTTCTATTTTTTTGATTTCATATAAATTTTTAGTCAAATTGTAATAAAGGAATTTGAACCAACTTCGATTTTTTTGGATTTTGATGAGTTTTTTTGTTGGAGGAGTTAAATTTGAGTGAATTTAGTAGAAATTTATTTCTATTTTTTTTGATTTCATATAAATTTTTAGTCAAATTGTAATAAAGTACTTAGAAACCAACTTCGATTTTTTTGGATTTTGATGAATTTTTTTGTTGGAGGAGATAAATTTGAGTGAATTTAGATGAAATTTACTTTTATTTTTTTATTTCATATAAATTTTTAGTCAAATTGTAATAAAGGAATTTGAACCAACTTCGATTTTTTTGGATTTTGATGAGTTTTTTTGTTGGAGGAGTTAAATTTGAGTGAATTTAGTAGAAAATTATTTCTATTTTTTTTTTATTTCATATACATTTTTAGTCAAATTGTAATAAAGGAATTTGAACCAACTTCGATTTTTTTGGTTTTTGATGAGTTTTTTTGTTGGAGGAGTTAAATTTGAGTGAATTTAGATGAAATTTACTTCTATTTTTTTTGATTTCATATAAATTTTTAGTCAAATTGTAATAAAGGAATTTGAACCAACTTCGATTTTTTTGGATTTTGATGAGTTTTTTTGTTGGAGGAGCTAAATTTGAGTGAATTTAGATGAAATTTACTTTTATTTTTTTGGATTGTATATAAATTTTTAGTCAAATTGTAATAAAGGAATTTGAACCAACTTCGATTTTTTTGGATTTTGATGAGTTTTTTTGTTGGAGGACTTAAATTTGAGTGAATTTAGATGAAATTTACTTCTATTTTTTTTGATTTCATATAAATTTTTAGTCAAATTGTAATAAAGGAATTTGAACCAACTTCGATTTTGTTGGATTTTGATGAGTTTTTTTGTTGGAGTTAAATTTGACTGAATTTAGATGAAATTTTCTTGTATTTTTTTTTATTTCATATAAATTTTTAGTCAAATTGTAATAAAGTACTTTGAAAGCAACTTCGATTTTTTTGGATTTTGATGATTTTGGTTGTTGGAGGAGTTAAATTTGAGTAAATTTAGATGAAATTTACTTCTATTTTTTTGATTTCATATAAATTTTTAGTCAAATTGTAATAAAGGAATTTGAACCAACTTCGATTTTTTTGGATTTTGATGAGTTTTTTTGTTGGAGGAGTTAAATTTGAGTGAATTTAGTAGAAATTTATTTCTATTTTTTTTTATTTCATATAAATTTTTAGTCAAATTGTAATAAAGTACTTAGAAACCAACTTCGATTTTTTTGGATTTTGATGAATTTTTTTGTTGGAGGAGATAAATTTGAGTGAATTTAGATGAAATTTACTTTTATTTTTTGGATTTTATATAATTTTTTAGTCAAATTGTAATAAAGGAATTTGAACCAACTTCGATTTTTTTTTAATTTTGATGAATTTTTTTGTTGGAGGAGTTAAATTTGAGTGAATTTAGATGAAATATACTTCTATTTCTTTGATTTCATATAAATTTTTAGTCAAATTGTAATAAAGGAATTTGAACCAACTTCTATTTTTTTGGATTTTGATGAGTTTTTTTGTTGGAGTTAAATTTGAGTGAATTTAGATGAAATTTTCTTCTATTTTTTTTTATTTCATATAAATTTTTAGTCAAATTGTAATAAAGTACTTTGAAACCAACTTCGATTTTTTTTGGATTTTGATGATTTTGGTTGTTGGAGGAGTTAAATTTGAGTAAATTTAGATGAAATTAACACCTTTTTTTTGGATTTTATATAAATTTTTAGTCAAATTGTAATAAAGGGATTTGAAACAACTTCGATTTTTTTGGATTTTGATGAATTTTTTTGTAGAAGGAGCTAAATTTGATTGAATTTAGATGAAATTTACTTTCATTTTTTTTGGATTTTATATAAATTTTTAGTCAAATTGTAATAATGGAATTTGAACCAACTTCGATTTTTTTGGATTTTGATGAATTTTTTTGTTGGAGGAGCTAAATTTGAGTGAATTTAGATGAAATTTGCTTTCATTTTTTTGGATTGTATATAAATTTTTAGTCAAATTGTAATAAAGGAATTTGAACCAACTTCGATTTTTTTGGTTTTTGATGAGTTTTTTTGTTGGAGGAGTTAAATTTGAGTGAATTTAGATGAAATTTACTTCTATTTTTTTTGATTTCATATAAATTTTTAGTCAAATTGTAATAAAGGAATTTGAACCAACTTCGATTTTTTTGGATTTTGATGAGTTTTTTTGTTGGAGGAGTTAATTTGAGTGAATTTAGATGAAATTTACTTTTATTTTTTTGGATTTTATATAAATTTTTAGTCAAATTGTAATAAAGTAATTTGAAACCAACTTCGATTTTTTTGGATTTGGATAAATTTTTTTGTAGGAGGAGCTAAATTTGAGTGAATTTAGATGAAATTTACTTTTATTTTTTGGATTTTATATAAATTTTTAGTCAAATTGTAATAAAGGAATTTGAACCAACTTCGATTTTTTTTTAATTTTGATGAATTTTTTTGTTGGAGGAGTTAAATTTGAGTGAATTTAGATGAAATATACTTCTATTTCTTTGATTTCATATAAATTTTTAGTCAAATTGTAATAAAGGTATTTGAACCAACTTCGATTTTTTTGGATTTGGATAAATTTTTTTGTTGGAGGAGCTAAATTTGAGTGAATTTAGATGAAATTTACTTTTATTTTTTGGATTTTATATAAATTTTTAGTCAAATTGTAATAAAGGAATTTGAACCAACTTCGATTTTTTCGGATTTTGATGAGTTTTTTTGTTGGAGGAGTTAAATTTGAGTGAATTTAGTAGAAATTTATTTCTATTTTTTTTGATTTCATATAAATTTTTAGTCAAATTGTAATAAAGGAATTTGAACCAACTTCGATTTTTTTGGATTTTGATGAGTTTTTTTGTTGGAGGAGTTAAATTTGAGTGAATTTAGTAGAAAATTATTTCTATTTTTTTTTTATTTCATATACATTTTTAGTCAAATTGTAATAAAGGAATTTGAACCAACTTCGATTTTTTTGGATTTGGATAAATTTTTTTGTAGGAGGAGCTAAATTTCAGTGAATTAAGATGAAATTTACTTTTATTTTTTGGATTTTATATAAATTTTTAGTCAAATTGTAATAAAGGAATTTGAACCAACTTCGATTTTTTTTTAATTTTGATGAATTTTTTTGTTGGAGGACTTAAATTTGAGTGAATTTAGATGAAATTTACTTCTATTTTTTTTATTTCATATAAATTTTTAGTCAAATTGTAATAAAGGAATTTGAACCAACTTCGATTTTTTTGGATTTTGATGAGTTTTTTTGTTGGAGGAGCTAAATATGAGTGAATTTAGATGAAATTTAATTTATTTTTTTGGATTGTATATAAATTTGTAGTCAAATTGTAATAAAGGAATTTGAACCAACTTCGATTTTTTTGGATTTTGATGAGTTTTTTTGTTGGAGTAGTTAAATTTGAGTAAATTTAGATGAAATTTACTTCTATTTTTTTTGATTTCATATAAATTTTTAGTCAAATTGTGATAAAGGAATTTGAACCAACTTCGATTTTTTTGGTTTTTGATGAGTTTTTTTGTTGGAGGAGCTAAATTTGAGTGAATTTAGATGAAATTTACTTCTATTTTTTTTGATTTCATATAAATTTTTAGTCAAATTGTAATAAAGTACTTTGAAACCAACTTCGATTTTTTTGGATTTTGATGATTTTGGTTGTTGGAGGAGTTAAATTTGAGTAAATTTAGATGAAATTTACTTCTATTTTTTTGATTTCATATAAATTTTTAGTCAAATTGTAATAAAGGAATTTGAACCAAGTTTGATTGTTTTGGATTTTGATGATTTTGGTTGTTGGAGGAGTTAAATTTGAGTAAATTTAGATGAAATTAACAGCTTTTTTTTGGATTTTATATAAATTTTTAGTCAAATTGTAATAAAGGGATTTGAAACAACTTCGATTTTTTTGGATTTTGATGAATTTTTTTGTTGGAGGAGCTAAATTTGAGTGAATTTAGATGAAATATACTTTTATTTTTTTGGATTTTATATAAATTTTTAGTCAAATGTAATAAAGTAATTTGAACCAACTTCGATTTTTTTGGATTTTGATGAGTTTTTTTGTTGGAGGAGCTAAACTTGAGTAAATTTAGATGAAATTTACTTCTATTTTTTTTATTTCATATAAATTTTTAGTCAAATTGTAATAAAGGAATTTGAACCAACTTCGATTTTTTTGGATTTTGATGAGTTTTTTTGTTGGAGGAGCTAAATTTGAGTGAATTTAGATGAAATTTACTTTTATTTTTTTGGATTGTATATAAATTTGTAGTCAAATTGTAATAAAGGAATTTGAACCAACTTCGATTTTTTTGGATTTTGATGAGTTTTTTTGTTGGAGTAGTTAAATTTGAGTAAATTTAGATGAAATATACTTCTATTTTTTTTGATTTCATATAAATTTTTAGTCAAATTGTAATAAAGGTATTTGAACCAACTTCGATTTTTTTGGATTTGGATAAATTTTTTTGTTGGAGGAGCTAAATTTGAGTGAATTTAGATGAAATTTACTTTTATTTTTTGGATTTTATATAAATTTTTAGTCAAATTGTAATAAAGGAATTTGAACCAACTTCGATTTTTTCGGATTTTGATGAGTTTTTTTGTTGGAGGAGTTAAATTTGAGTGAATTTAGTAGAAATTTATTTCTATTTTTTTTGATTTCATATAAATTTTTAGTCAAATTGTAATAAAGTACTTAGAAACCAACTTCGATTTTTTTGGATTTTGATGAATTTTTTTGTTGGAGGAGCTAAATTTGAGTGAATTTAGATGAAATTTACTTTTATTTTTTTATTTCATATAAATTTTTAGTCAAATTGTAATAAAGGAATTTGAACCAACTTCGATTTTTTTGGATTTTGATGAGTTTTTTTGTTGGAGGAGTTAAATTTGAGTGAATTTAGTAGAAAATTATTTCTATTTTTTTTTTATTTCATATACATTTTTAGTCAAATTGTAATAAAGGAATTTGAACCAACGTCGATTTTTTTGGTTTTTGATGAGTTTTTTTGTTGGAGGAGTTAAATTTGAGTGAATTTAGATGAAATTTACTTCTATTTTTTTTGATTTCATATAAATTTTTAGTCAAATTGTAATAAAGGAATTTGAACCAACTTCGATTTTTTTGGATTTTGATGAGTTTTTTTGTTGGAGGAGCTAAATTTGAGTGAATTTAGATGAAATTTACTTTTATTTTTTTGGATTGTATATAAATTTTTAGTCAAATTGTAATAAAGGAATTTGAACCAACTTCGATTTTTTTGGATTTTGATGAATTTTTTTGTTGGAGGAGCTAAATTTGAGTGAATTTAGATGAAATTTACTTTTATTTTTTTGGATTTTATATAAATTTTTAGTCAAATTGTAATAAAGTAATTTGGAACCAACTTCGATTTTTTTGGATTTGGATAAATTTTTTTGTAGGAGGAGCTAAATTTGAGTGAATTTAGATGAAATTTACTTTTATTTTTTGGATTTTATATAAATTTTTAGTCAAATTGTAATAAAGGAATTTGAACCAACTTCGATTTTTTTTTAATTTTGATGAATTTTTTTGTTGGAGGAGTTAAATTTGAGTGAATTTAGATGAAATATACTTCTATTTCTTTGATTTCATATAAATTTTTAGTCAAATTGTAATAAAGGTATTTGAACCAACTTCGATTTTTTTGGATTTGGATAAATTTTTTTGTTGGAGGAGCTAAATTTGAGTGAATTTAGATGAAATTTACTTTTATTTTTTGGATTTTATATAAATTTTTAGTCAAATTGTAATAAAGGAATTTGAACCAACTTCGATTTTTTTTTAATTTTGATGAATTTTTTTGTTGGAGGAGTTAAATTTGAGTGAATTTAGATGAAATATACTTCTATTTCTTTGATTTCATATAAATTTTTAGTCAAATTGTAATAAAGGAATTTGAACCAACTTCTATTTTTTTGGATTTTGATGAGTTTTTTTGTTGGAGTTAAATTTGAGTGAATTTAGATGAAATTTTCTTCTATTTTTTTTTATTTCATATAAATTTTTAGTCAAATTGTAATAAAGTACTTTGAAACCAACTTCGATTTTTTTGGATTTTGATGATTTTGGTTGTTGGAGGAGTTAAATTTGAGTAAATTTAGATGAAATTAACACCTTTTTTTTGGATTTTATATAAATTTTTAGTCAAATTGTAATAAAGGGATTTGAAACAACTTCGATTTTTTTGGATTTTGATGAATTTTTTTGTAGAAGGAGCTAAATTTGATTCAATTTAGATGAAATTTACTTTCATTTTTTTGGATTTTATATAAATTTTTAGTCAAATTGTAATAATGGAATTTGAACCAACTTCGATTTTTTTGGATTTTGATGAATTTTTTTGTTGGAGGAGCTAAATTTGAGTGAATTTAGATGAAATTTACTTTCATTTTTTTGGATTGTATATAAATTTTTAGTCAAATTGTAATAAAGGAATTTGAACCAACTTCGATTTTTTTGGATTTTGATGAGTTTTTTTGTTGGAGGACTTAAATTTGAGTGAATTTAGATGAAATTTACTTCTATTTTTTTTGATTTCATATAAATTTTTAGTCAAATTGTAATAAAGGAATTTGAACCAACTTCGATTTTGTTGGATTTTGATGAGTTTTTTTGTTGGAGTTAAATTTGACTGAATTTAGATGAAATTTTCTTGTATTTTTTTTTATTTCATATAAATTTTTAGTCAAATTGTAATAAAGTACTTTGAAAGCAACTTCGATTTTTTTGGATTTTGATGATTTTGGTTGTTGGAGGAGTTAAATTTGAGTAAATTTAGATGAAATTTACTTCTATTTTTTTGATTTCATATAAATTTTTAGTCAAATTGTAATAAAGGAATTTGAACCAACTTCGATTTTTTTGGATTTTGATGAGTTTTTTTGTTGGAGGAGTTAAATTTGAGTGAATTTAGTAGAAATTTATTTCTATTTTTTTTGATTTCATATAAATTTTTAGTCAAATTGTAATAAAGTACTTAGAAACCAACTTCGATTTTTTTGGATTTTGATGAATTTTTTTGTTGGAGGAGATAAATTTGAGTGAATTTAGATGAAATTTACTTTTATTTTTTTATTTCATATAAATTTTTAGTCAAATTGTAATAAAGGAATTTGAACCAACTTCGATTTTTTTGGATTTTGATGAGTTTTTTTGTTGGAGGAGTTAAATTTGAGTGAATTTAGTAGAAAATTATTTCTATTTTTTTTTTATTTCATATACATTTTTAGTCAAATTGTAATAAAGGAATTTGAACCAACTTCGATTTTTTTGGTTTTTGATGAGTTTTTTTGTTGGAGGAGTTAAATTTGAGTGAATTTAGATGAAATTTACTTCTATTTTTTTTGATTTCATATAAATTTTTAGTCAAATTGTAATAAAGGAATTTGAACCAACTTCGATTTTTTTGGATTTTGATGAGTTTTTTTGTTGGAGGAGCTAAATTTGAGTGAATTTAGATGAAATTTACTTTTATTTTTTTGGATTGTATATAAATTTTTAGTCAAATTGTAATAAAGGAATTTGAACCAACTTCGATTTTTTTGGATTTTGATGAATTTTTTTGTTGGAGGAGCTAAATTTGAGTGAATTTAGATGAAATTTACTTTTATTTTTTTGGATTTTATATAAATTTTTAGTCAAATTGTAATAAAGTAATTTGAAACCAACTTCGATTTTTTTGGATTTGGATAAATTTTTTTGTAGGAGGAGCTAAATTTGAGTGAATTTAGATGAAATTTACTTTTATTTTTTGGATTTTATATAATTTTTTAGTCAAATTGTAATAAAGGAATTTGAACCAACTTCGATTTTTTTTTAATTTTGATGAATTTTTTTGTTGGAGGAGTTAAATTTGAGTGAATTTAGATGAAATATACTTCTATTTCTTTGATTTCATATAAATTTTTAATCAAATTGTAATAAAGGAATTTGAACCAACTTCTATTTTTTTGGATTTTGATGAGTTTTTTTGTTGGAGTTAAATTTGAGTGAATTTAGATGAAATTTTCTTCTATTTTTTTTTATTTCATATAAATTTTTAGTCAAATTGTAATAAAGTACTTTGAAACCAACTTCGATTTTTTTTGGATTTTGATGATTTTGGTTGTTGGAGGAGTTAAATTTGAGTAAATTTAGATGAAATTAACACCTTTTTTTTGGATTTTATATAAATTTTTAGTCAAATTGTAATAAAGGGATTTGAAACAACTTCGATTTTTTTGGATTTTGATGAATTTTTTTGTAGAAGGAGCTAAATTTGATTGAATTTAGATGAAATTTACTTTCATTTTTTTTGGATTTTATATAAATTTTTAGTCAAATTGTAATAATGGAATTTGAACCAACTTCGATTTTTTTGGATTTTGATGAATTTTTTTGTTGGAGGAGCTAAATTTGAGTGAATTTAGATGAAATTTACTTTCATTTTTTTGGATTGTATATAAATTTTTAGTCAAATTGTAATAAAGGAATTTGAACCAACTTCGATTTTTTTGGTTTTTGATGAGTTTTTTTGTTGGAGGAGTTAAATTTGAGTGAATTTAGATGAAATTTACTTCTATTTTTTTTGATTTCATATAAATTTTTAGTCAAATTGTAATAAAGGAATTTGAACCAACTTCGATTTTTTTGGATTTTGATGAGTTTTTTTGTTGGAGGAGCTAAATTTGAGTGAATTTAGATGAAATTTACTTTTATTTTTTTGGATTGTATATAAATTTTTAGTCAAATTGTAATAAAGGAATTTGAACCAACTTCGATTTTTTTGGATTTTGATGAATTTTTTTGTTGGAGGAGCTAAATTTGAGTGAATTTAGATGAAATTTACTTTTATTTTTTTGGATTTTATATAAATTTTTAGTCAAATTGTAATAAAGTAATTTGAAACCAACTTCGATTTTTTTGGATTTGGATAAATTTTTTTGTAGGAGGAGCTAAATTTGAGTGAATTTAGATGAAATTTACTTTTATTTTTTGGATTTTATATAAATTTTTAGTCAAATTGTAATAAATGAATTTGAACCAACTTCGATTTTTTTTTAATTTTGATGAATTTTTTTGTTGGAGGAGTTAAATTTGAGTGAATTTAGATGAAATATACTTCTATTTCTTTGATTTCATATAAATTTTTAGTCAAATTGTAATAAAGGTATTTGAACCAACTTCGATTTTTTTGGATTTGGATAAATTTTTTTGTTGGAGGAGCTAAATTTGAGTGAATTTAGATGAAATTTACTTTTATTTTTTGGATTTTATATAAATTTTTAGTCAAATTGTAATAAAGGAATTTGAACCAACTTCGATTTTTTCGGATTTTGATGAGTTTTTTTGTTGGAGGAGTTAAATTTGAGTGAATTTAGTAGAAATTTATTTCTATTTTTTTTGATTTCATATAAATTTTTAGTCAAATTGTAATAAAGTACTTAGAAACCAACTTCGATTTTTTTGGATTTTGATGAATTTTTTTGTTGGAGGAGCTAAATTTGAGTGAATTTAGATGAAATTTACTTTTATTTTTTTATTTCATATACATTTTTAGTCAAATTGTAATAAAGGAATTTGAACCAACTTCGATTTTTTTGGTTTTTGATGGGTTTTTTTGTTGGAGGAGTTAAATTTGAGTGAATTTAGATGAAATTTACTTCTATTTTTTTTGATTTCATATAAATTTTTAGTCAAATTGTAATAAAGGAATTTGAACCAACTTCGATTTTTTTGGATTTTGATGAGTTTTTTTGTTGGAGGAGCTAAATTTGAGTGAATTTAGATGAAATTTACTTTTATTTTTTTGGATTGTATATAAATTTTTAGTCAAATTGTAATAAAGGAATTTGAACCAACATCGATTTTTTTGGATTTTGATGAATTTTTTTGTTGGAGGAGCTAAATTTGAGTGAATTTAGATGAAATTTACTTTTATTTTTTTGGATTTTATATAAATTTTTAGTCAAATTGTAATAAAGTAATTTGAAACCAACTTCGATTATTTTGGATTTGGATAAATTTTTTTGTAGGAGGAGCTAAATTTGAGTGAATTTAGATGAAATTTACTTCTATTTTTTTTGATTTCATATAAATTTTTAGTCAAATTGTAATAAAGGAATTTGAACCAACTTCGATTTTTTTGGATTTTGATGAGTTTTTTTGTTGGAGGAGCTAAATTTGAGTGAATTTAGATGAAATTTACTTTTATTTTTTTGGATTGTATATAAATTTTTAGTCAAATTGTAATAAAGGAATTTGAACCAACTTCGATTTTTTTGGATTTTGATGAATTTTTTTGTTGGAGGAGCTAAATTTGAGTGAATTTAGATGAAATTTACTTTTATTTTTTTGGATTTTATATAAATTTTTAGTCAAATTGTAATAAAGTAATTTGAAACCAACTTCGATTTTTTTGGATTTGGATAAATTTTTTTGTAGGAGGAGCTAAATTTGAGTGAATTTAGATGAAATTTACTTTTATTTTTTGGATTTTATATAAATTTTTAGTCAAATTGTAATAAATGAATTTGAACCAACTTCGATTTTTTTTTAATTTTGATGAATTTTTTTGTTGGAGGAGTTAAATTTGAGTGAATTTAGATGAAATATACTTCTATTTCTTTGATTTCATATAAATTTTTAGTCAAATTGTAATAAAGGTATTTGAAACAACTTCGATTTTTTTGGATTTGGATAAATTTTTTTGTTGGAGGAGCTAAATTTGAGTGAATTTAGATGAAATTTACTTTTATTTTTTGGATTTTATATAAATTTTTAGTCAAATTGTAATAAAGGAATTTGAACCAACTTCGATTTTTTCGGATTTTGATGAGTTTTTTTGTTGGAGGAGTTAAATTTGAGTGAATTTAGTAGAAATTTATTTCTATTTTTTTTGATTTCATATAAATTTTTAGTCAAATTGTAATAAAGTACTTAGAAACCAACTTCGATTTTTTTGGATTTTGATGAATTTTTTTGTTGGAGGAGCTAAATTTGAGTGAATTTAGATGAAATTTACTTTTATTTTTTTATTTCATATACATTTTTAGTCAAATTGTAATAAAGGAATTTGAACCAACTTCGATTTTTTTGGTTTTTGATGGGTTTTTTTGTTGGAGGAGTTAAATTTGAGTGAATTTAGATGAAATTTACTTCTATTTTTTTTGATTTCATATAAATTTTTAGTCAAATTGTAATAAAGGAATTTGAACCAACTTCGATTTTTTTGGATTTTGATGAGTTTTTTTGTTGGAGGAGCTAAATTTGAGTGAATTTAGATGAAATTTACTTTTATTTTTTTGGATTGTATATAAATTTTTAGTCAAATTGTAATAAAGGAATTTGAACCAACATCGATTTTTTTGGATTTTGATGAATTTTTTTGTTGGAGGAGCTAAATTTGAGTGAATTTAGATGAAATTTACTTTTATTTTTTTGGATTTTATATAAATTTTTAGTCAAATTGTAATAAAGTAATTTGAAACCAACTTCGATTATTTTGGATTTGGATAAATTTTTTTGTAGGAGGAGCTAAATTTGAGTGAATTTAGATGAAATTTACTTTTATTTTTTGGATTTTATATAAATTTTTAGTCAAATTGTAATAAAGGAATTTGAACCAACTTCGATTTTTTTTTAATTTTGATGAATTTTTTTGTTGGAGGAGTTAAATTTGAGTGAATTTAGATGAAATATACTTCTATTTCTTTGATTTCATATAAATTTTTAGTCAAATTGTAATAAAGGAATTTGAACCAACTTCTATTTTTTTGGATTTTGATGAGTTTTTTTGTTGGAGTTAAATTTGAGTGAATTTAGATGAAATTTTCTTCTATTTTTTTTTATTTCATATAAATTTTTAGTCAAATTGTAATAAAGTACTTTGAAACCAACTTCGATTTTTTTGGATTTTGATGATTTTGGTTGTTGGAGGAGTTAAATTTGAGTAAATTTAGATGAAATTAACACCTTTTTTTTGGATTTTATATAAATTTTTAGTCAAATTGTAATAAAGGGATTTGAAACAACTTCGATTTTTTTGGATTTTGATGAATTTTTTTGTAGAAGGAGCTAAATTTGATTGAATTTAGATGAAATTTACTTTCATTTTTTTGGATTTTATATAAATTTTTAGTCAAATTGTAATAAAGGAATTTGAACCAACTTCGATTTTTTCGGATTTTGATGAGTTTTTTTGTTGGAGGAGTTAAATTTGAGTGAATTTAGTAGAAATTTATTTCTATTTTTTTTGATTTCATATAAATTTTTAGTCAAATTGTAATAAAGTACTTAGAAACCAACTTCAATTTTTTTGGATTTTGATGAATTTTTTTGTTGGAGGAGCTAAATTTGAGTGAATTTAGATGAAATTTACTTTTATTTTTTTATTTCATATAAATTTTTAGTCAAATTGTAATAAAGGAATTTGAACCAACTTCGATTTTTTTGGATTTTGATGAGTTTTTTTGTTGGAGGAGTTAAATTTGAGTGAATTTAGTAGAAAATTATTTCTATTTTTTTTTTATTTCATATACATTTTTAGTCAAATTGTAATAAAGGAATTTGAACCAACTTCGATTTTTTTGGTTTTTGATGAGTTTTTTTGTTGGAGGAGTTAAATTTGAGTGAATTTAGATGAAATTTACTTCTATTTTTTTTGATTTCATATAAATTTTTAGTCAAATTGTAATAAAGGAATTTGAACCAACTTCGATTTTTTTGGATTTTGATGAGTTTTTTTGTTGGAGGAGCTAAATTTGAGTGAATTTAGATGAAATTTACTTTTATTTTTTTGGATTGTATATAAATTTTTAGTCAAATTGTAATAAAGTAATTTGAAACCAACTTCGATTATTTTGGATTTGGATAAATTTTTTTGTAGGAGGAGCTAAATTTGAGTGAATTTAGATGAAATTTACTTTTATTTTTTGGATTTTATATAAATTTTTAGTCAAATTGTAATAAAGGAATTTGAACCAACTTCGATTTTTTTTTAATTTTGATGAATTTTTTTGTTGGAGGAGTTAAATTTGAGTGAATTTAGATGAAATATACTTCTATTTCTTTGATTTCATATAAATTTTTAGTCAAATTGTAATAAAGGAATTTGAACCAACTTCGATTTTTTTGGATTTTGATGAATTTTTTTGTTGGAGGAGCTAAATTTGAGTGAATTTAGATGAAATTTACTTTTATTTTTTTTTATTTCATATAAATTTTTAGTCAAATTGTAATAAAGTACTTTGAAACCAACTTCGATTTTTTTGGATTTTGATGATTTTGGTTGTTGGAGGAGTTAAATTTGAGTAAATTTAGATGAAATTAACACCTTTTTTTTGGATTTTATATAAATTTTTAGTCAAATTGTAATAAAGGGATTTGAAACAACTTCGATTTTTTTGGATTTTGATGAATTTTTTTGTAGAAGGAGCTAAATTTGATTGAATTTAGATGAAATTTACTTTCATTTTTTTGGATTTTATATAAATTTTTAGTCAAATTGTAATAAAGGAATTTGAACCAACTTCGATTTTTTCGGATTTTGATGAGTTTTTTTGTTGGAGGAGTTAAATTTGAGTGAATTTAGTAGAAATTTATTTCTATTTTTTTTGATTTCATATAAATTTTTAGTCAAATTGTAATAAAGTACTTAGAAACCAACTTCAATTTTTTTGGGTTTTGATGAATTTTTTTGTTGGAGGAGCTAAATTTGAGTGAATTTAGATGAAATTTACTTTTATTTTTTTATTTCATATAAATTTTTAGTCAAATTGTAATAAAGGAATTTGAACCAACTTCGATTTTTTTGGATTTTGATGAGTTTTTTTGTTGGAGGAGTTAAATTTGAGTGAATTTAGTAGAAAATTATTTCTATTTTTTTTTTATTTCATATACATTTTTAGTCAAATTGTAATAAAGGAATTTGAACCAACTTCGATTTTTTTGGTTTTTGATGAGTTTTTTTGTTGGAGGAGTTAAATTTGAGTGAATTTAGATGAAATTTACTTCTATTTTTTTTGATTTCATATAAATTTTTAGTCAAATTGTAATAAAGGAATTTGAACCAACTTCGATTTTTTTGGATTTTGATGAGTTTTTTTGTTGGAGGAGCTAAATTTGAGTGAATTTAGATGAAATTTACTTTTATTTTTTTGGATTGTATATAAATTTTTAGTCAAATTGTAATAAAGGAATTTGAACCAACTTCGATTTTTTTGGATTTTGATGAATTTTTTTGTTGGAGGAGCTAAATTTGAGTGAATTTAGATGAAATTTACTTTTATTTTTTTGGATTTTATATAAATTTTTAGTCAAATTGTAATAAAGTAATTTGAAACCAACTTCGATTTTTTTGGATTTGGATAAATTTTTTTGTAGGAGGAGCTAAATTTGAGTGAATTTAGATGAAATTTACTTTTATTTTTTGGATTTTATATAAATTTTTAGTCAAATTGTAATAAAGGAATTTGAACCAACTTCGATTTTTTTTTAATTTTGATGAATTTTTTTGTTGGAGGAGTTAAATTTGAGTGAATTTAGATGAAATATACTTCTATTTCTTTGATTTCATATAAATTTTTAGTCAAATTGTAATAAAGGAATTTGAACCAACTTCTATTTTTTTGGATTTTGATGAGTTTTTTTGTTGGAGTTAAATTTGAGTGAATTTAGATGAAATTTTCTTCTATTTTTTTTTATTTCATATAAATTTTTAGTCAAATTGTAATAAAGTACTTTGAAACCAACTTCGATTTTTTTGGATTTTGATGATTTTGGTTGTTGGAGGAGTTAAATTTGAGTAAATTTAGATGAAATTAACACCTTTTTTTTGGATTTTATATAAATTTTTAGTCAAATTGTAATAAAGGGATTTGAAACAACTTCGATTTTTTTGGATTTTGATGAATTTTTTTGTAGAAGGAGCTAAATTTGATTGAATTTAGATGAAATTTACTTTCATTTTTTTGGATTTTATATAAATTTTTAGTCAAATTGTAATAATGGAATTTGAACCAACTTCGATTTTTTTGGATTTTGATGAATTTTTTTGTTGGAGGAGCTAAATTTGAGTGAATTTAGATGAAATTTACTTTCATTTTTTTGGATTGTATATAAATTTTTAGTCAAATTGTAATAAAGGAATTTGAACCAACTTCGATTTTTTTGGATTTTGATGAGTTTTTTTGTTGGAGGACTTAAATTTGAGTGAATTTAGATGAAATTTACTTCTATTTTTTTTGATTTCATATAAATTTTTAGTCAAATTGTAATAAAGGAATTTGAACCAACTTCGATTTTGTTGGATTTTGATGAGTTTTTTTGTTGGAGTTAAATTTGACTGAATTTAGATGAAATTTTCTTGTATTTTTTTTTATTTCATATAAATTTTTAGTCAAATTGTAATAAAGGGATTTGAAACAACTTCGATTTTTTTGGATTTTGATGAATTTTTTTGTAGAAGGAGCTAAATTTGATTGAATTTAGATGAAATTTACTTTCATTTTTTTGGATTTTATATAAATTTTTAGTCAAATTGTAATAATGGAATTTGAACCAACTTCGATTTTTTTGGATTTTGATGAATTTTTTTGTTGGAGGAGCTAAATTTGAGTGAATTTAGATGAAATTTACTTTCATTTTTTTGGATTGTATATAAATTTTTAGTCAAATTGTAATAAAGGAATTTGAACCAACTTCGATTTTTTTGGATTTTGATGAGTTTTTTTGTTGGAGGACTTAAATTTGAGTGAATTTAGATGAAATTTACTTCTATTTTTTTTGATTTCATATAAATTTTTAGTCAAATTGTAATAAAGGAATTTGAACCAACTTCGATTTTGTTGGATTTTGATGAGTTTTTTTGTTGGAGTTAAATTTGACTGAATTTAGATGAAATTTTCTTGTATTTTTTTTTATTTCATATAAATTTTTAGTCAAATTGTAATAAAGTACTTTGAAAGCAACTTCGATTTTTTTGGATTTTGATGATTTTGGTTGTTGGAGGAGTTAAATTTGAGTAAATTTAGATGAAATTTACTTCTATTTTTTTGATTTCATATAAATTTTTAGTCAAATTGTAATAAAGGAATTTGATCCAACTTCGATTTTTTTGGATTTTGATGATTTTGGTTGTTGGAGGAGTTAAATTTGAGTAAATTTAAATGAAATTAACAGCTTTTTTTGGATTTTATATAAATTTTTAGTCAAATTGTAATAAAGGGATTTGAAACAACTTCGATTTTTTTGGATTTTGATGAATTTTTTTGTTGGAGGAGCTAAATTTGAGTGAATTTAGATGAAATATACTTTTATTTTTTTGGATTTTATATAAATTTTTACTCAAATGTAATAAAGTAATTTGAACCAACTTCGATTTTTTTGGATTTTGATGAGTTTTTTTGTTGGAGGAGCTAAACTTGAGTAAATTTAGATGAAATTTACTTCTATTTTTTTTATTTCATATAAATTTTTAGTCAAATTGTAATAAAGGAATTTGAACAAACTTCGATTTTTTTGGATTTTGATGAGTTTTTTTGTTGGAGGAGCTAAATTTGAGTGAATTTAGATGAAATTTACTTTTATTTTTTTGGATTGTATATAAATTTGTAGTCAAATTGTAATAAAGGAATTTGAACCAACTTCGATTTTTTTGGATTTTGATGAGTTTTTTTGTTGGAGTAGTTAAATTTGAGTAAATTTAGATGAAATATACTTCTATTTTTTTTGATTTCATATAAATTTTTAGTCAAATTGTAATAAAGGTATTTGAACCAACTTCGATTTTTTTGGATTTGGATAAATTTTTTTGTTGGAGGAGCTAAATTTGAGTGAATTTAGATGAAATTTACTTTTATTTTTTGGATTTTATATAAATTTTTAGTCAAATTGTAATAAAGGAATTTGAACCAACTTCGATTTTTTCGGATTTTGATGAGTTTTTTTGTTGGAGTTAAATTTGAGTGAATTTAGATGAAATTTTCTTCTATTTTTTTTTATTTCATATAAATTTTTAGTCAAATTGTAATAAAGTACTTTGAAACCAACTTCGATTTTTTTGGATTTTGATGATTTTGGTTGTTGGAGGAGTTAAATTTGAGTAAATTTAGATGAAATTAACACCTTTTTTTTGGATTTTATATAAATTTTTAGTCAAATTGTAATAAAGGGATTTGAAACAACTTCGATTTTTTTGGATTTTGATGAATTTTTTTGTAGAAGGAGCTAAATTTGATTGAATTTAGATGAAATTTACTTTCATTTTTTTGGATTTTATATAAATTTTTAGTCAAATTGTAATAAAGGAATTTGAACCAACTTCGATTTTTTTGGATTTTGATGAATTTTTTTGTTGGAGGAGCTAAATTTGAGTGAATTTAGATGAAATTTACTTTCATTTTTTTGGATTGTATATAAATTTTTAGTCAAATTGTAATAAAGGAATTTGAACCAACTTCGATTTTTTTGGATTTTGATGAGTTTTTTTGTTGGAGGAGTTAAATTTGAGTGAATTTAGTAGAAATTTATTTCTATTTTTTTTTTATTTCATATAAATTTTTAGTCAAATTGTAATAAAGGAATTTGAACCAACTTCGATTTTTTTGGATTTGGATGAATTTTTTTGTTGGAGGAGCTAAATTTGAGTGAATTTAGATGAAATTTACTTTCATTTTTTTGGATTTTATATAAATTTTTAGTCAAATTGTAATAAAGGAATTTGAACCAACTTCGATTTTTTGGGATTTTGATAAGTTTTTTTGTTGGAGGAGTTAAATTTGAGTAAATTTAGATGAAATTTATTTCTATTTTTTTTTATTTCATATTCATTTTTAGTCAAATTGTAATAGAGGAATTTGAACCAACTTCGATTTTTTTGGTTTTTGATGAGTTTTTTTGTTGGTGTAGTTAAATTTGAGTAAATTTAGATGAAATTTACTTCTATTTTTTTTATTACATATAAATTTTTAGTCAAATTGTAATAAAGGAATTTGAACCAACTTCGATTTTTTTGGATTTTGATGAGTTTTTTTGTTGGAGTAGTTAAATTTGAGTAAATTTAGATGAAATTTACTTCTATTTTTTTTGATTTCATATAAATTTTTAGTCAAATTGTAATAAAGGAATTTGAACCAACTTCGATTTTTTTGGATTTGGATAAATTTTTTTGTTGGAGGAGCTAAATTTGAGTGAATTTAGATGAAATTTACTTTTATGTTTTGGATTTTGTACAAATTTTTATTCAAATTGTAATAAAGGAATTTGAACCAACTTCGATTTTTTTGGATTTTGATGATTTTGGTTGTTGGAGGAGTTAAATTTGATTGAATTTAGATGAAATTTACTTTCATTTTTTTGGATTTTAAATAAATTTTTAGTCAAAATGTAATAAAGTACATTGAAACCAACTTGGATTTTTTTGGATTTTGATGAATTTTTTTGTTGGAGGAGCTAAATTTGAGTGAATTTAGATGAAATTTACTTTTATTTTTTTGGATTTTATATAAATTTTTAGTCAAATTGTAATAAAGGGATTTGAAACAACTTCGATTTTTTTGGATTTTGATGAATTTTTTTGTTGGAGGAGCTAAATTTGAGTGAATTTAGATGAAATATACTTTTATTTTTTTGGATTTTATATAAATTTTTAGTCAAATGTAATAAAGTAATTTGAACCAACTTCGATTTTTTTGGTTTTTGATGAGTTTTTTTGTTGGAGGAGCTAAATTTGAGTGAATTTAGATGAAATTTACTTCTATTTTTTTTGATTTCATATAAATTTTTAGTCAAATTGTAATAAAGTACTTTGAAACCAACTTCGATTTTTTTGGATTTTGATGATTTTGGTTGTTGGAGGAGTTAAATTTGAGTAAATTTAGATGAAATTTACTTCTATTTTTTTGATTTCATATAAATTTTTAGTCAAATTGTAATAAAGGAATTTGAACCAACTTCGATTTTTTTGGATTTTGATGATTTTGGTTGTTGGAGGAGTTAAATTTGAGTAAATTTAGATGAAATTAACAGCTTTTTTTTGGATTTTATATAAATTTTTAGTCAAATTGTAATAAAGGGATTTGAAACAACTTCGATTTTTTTGGATTTTGATGAATTTTTTTGTTGGAGGAGCTAAATTTGAGTGAATTTAGATGAAATATACTTTTATTTTTTTGGATTTTATATAAATTTTTAGTCAAATGTAATAAAGTAATTTGAACCAACTTCGATTTTTTTGGATTTTGATGAGTTTTTTTGTTGGAGGAGCTAAACTTGAGTAAATTTAGATGAAATTTACTTCTATTTTTTTTATTTCATATAAATTTTTAGTCAAATTGTAATAAAGGAATTTGAACCAACTTCGATTTTTTTGGATTTTGATGAGTTTTTTTGTTGGAGGAGCTAAATTTGAGTGAATTTAGATGAAATTTACTTTTATTTTTTTGGATTGTATATAAATTTGTAGTCAAATTGTAATAAAGGAATTTGAACCAACTTCGATTTTTTTGGATTTTGATGAGTTTTTTTGTTGGAGTAGTTAAATTTGAGTAAATTTAGATGAAATTTACTTCTATTTTTTTTATTACATATAAATTTTTAGTCAAATTGTAATAAAGGAATTTGAACCAACTTCGATTTTTTTGGATTTGGATAAATTTTTTTGTAGGAGGAGCTAAATTTCAGTGAATTAAGATGAAATTTACTTTTATTTTTTGGATTTTATATAAATTTTTAGTCAAATTGTAATAAAGGAATTTGAACCAACTTCGATTTTTTTTTAATTTTGATGAATTTTTTTGTTGGAGGACTTAAATTTGAGTGAATTTAGATGAAATTTACTTCTATTTTTTTTATTTCAATAAATTTTTAGTCAAATTGTAATAAAGGAATTTGAACCAACTTCGATTTTTTTGGATTTTGATGAGTTTTTTTGTTGGAGGAGCTAAATTTGAGTGAATTTAGATGAAATTTACTTTTATTTTTTTGGATTGTATATAAATTTGTAGTCAAATTGTAATAAAGGAATTTGAACCAACTTCGATTTTTTTGGATTTTGATGAGTTTTTTTGTTGGAGTAGTTAAATTTGAGTAAATTTAGATGAAATTAACTTCTATTTTTTTTGATTTCATATAAATTTTTAGTCAAATTGTAATAAAGGAATTTGAACCAACTTCGATTTTTTTTTAATTTTGATGAATTTTTTTGTTGGAGGAGTTAAATTTGAGTGAATTTAGATGAAATATACTTCTATTTCTTTGATTTCATATAAATTTTTAGTCAAATTGTAATAAAGGAATTTGAACCAACTTCGATTTTTTTGGATTTTGATGAGTTTTTTTGTTGGAGTTAAATTTGAGTGAATTTAGATGAAATTTTCTTCTATTTTTTTTTATTTCATATAAATTTTTAGTCAAATTGTAATAAAGTACTTTGAAACCAACTTCGATTTTTTTGGATTTTGATGATTTTGGTTGTTGGAGGAGTTAAATTTGAGTAAATTTAGATGAAATTAACACCTTTTTTTTGGATTTTATATAAATTTTTAGTCAAATTGTAATAAAGGGATTTGAAACAACTTCGATTTTTTTGGATTTTGATGAATTTTTTTGTAGAAGGAGCTAAATTTGATTGAATTTAGATGAAATATACTTTCATTTTTTTGGATTTTATATAAATTTTTAGTCAAATTGTAATAAAGGAATTTGAACCAACTTCGATTTTTTTGGATTTTGATGAATTTTTTTGTTGGAGGAGCTAAATTTGAGTGAATTTAGATGAAATTTACTTTCATTTTTTTGGATTGTATATAAATTTTTAGTCAAATTGTAATAAAGGAATTTGAACCAACTTCGATTTTTTTGGATTTTGATGAGTTTTTTTGTTGGAGGACTTAAATTTGAGTGAATTTAGATGAAATTTACTTCTATTTTTTTTGATTTCATATAAATTTTTAGTCAAATTGTAATAAAGGAATTTGAACCAACTTCGATTTTGTTGGATTTTGATGAGTTTTTTTGTTGGAGTTAAATTTGACTGAATTTAGATGAAATTTTCTTGTATTTTTTTTTATTTCATATAAATTTTTAGTCAAATTGTAATAAAGTACTTTGAAAGCAACTTCGATTTTTTTGGATTTTGATGATTTTGGTTGTTGGAGGAGTTAAATTTGAGTAAATTTAGATGAAATTTACTTCTATTTTTTTGATTTCATATAAATTTTTAGTCAAATTGTAATAAAGGAATTTGATCCAACTTCGATTTTTTTGGATTTTGATGATTTTGGTTGTTGGAGGAGTTAAATTTGAGTAAATTTAAATGAAATTAACAGCTTTTTTTGGATTTTATATAAATTTTTAGTCAAATTGTAATAAAGGGATTTGAAACAACTTCGATTTTTTTGGATTTTGATGAATTTTTTTGTTGGAGGAGCTAAATTTGAGTGAATTTAGATGAAATATACTTTTATTTTTTTGGATTTTATATAAATTTTTACTCAAATGTAATAAAGTAATTTGAACCAACTTCGATTTTTTTGGTTTTTGATGAGTTTTTTTGTTGGAGGAGCTAAATTTGAGTGAATTTAGATGAAATTTACTTCTATTTTTTTTGATTTCATATAAATTTTTAGTCAAATTGTAATAAAGTACTTTGAAACCAACTTCGATTTTTTTGGATTTTGATGATTTTGGTTGTTGGAGGAGTTAAATTTGAGTAAATTTAGATGAAATTTACTTCTATTTTTTTGATTTCATATAAATTTTTAGTCAAATTGTAATAAAGGAATTTGAACCAACTTCGATTTTTTTGGATTTTGATGATTTTGGTTGTTGGAGGAGTTAAATTTGAGTAAATTTAGATGAAATTAACAGCTTTTTTTTGGATTTTATATAAATTTTTAGTCAAATTGTAATAAAGGGATTTGAAACAACTTCGATTTTTTTGGATTTTGATGAATTTTTTTGTTGGAGGAGCTAAATTTGAGTGAATTTAGATGAAATATACTTTTATTTTTTTGGATTTTATATAAATTTTTAGTCAAATGTAATAAAGTAATTTGAACCAACTTCGATTTTTTTGGATTTTGATGAGTTTTTTTGTTGGAGGAGCTAAACTTGAGTAAATTTAGATGAAATTTACTTCTATTTTTTTTATTTCATATAAATTTTTAGTCAAATTGTAATAAAGGAATTTGAACCAACTTCGATTTTTTTGGATTTTGATGAGTTTTTTTGTTGGAGGAGCTAAATTTGAGTGAATTTAGATGAAATTTACTTTTATTTTTTTGGATTGTATATAAATTTGTAGTCAAATTGTAATAAAGGAACTTGAACCAACTTCGATTTTTTTGGATTTTGATGAGTTTTTTTGTTGGAGTAGTTAAATTTGAGTAAATTTAGATGAAATTTACTTCTATTTTTTTTATTACATATAAATTTTTAGTCAAATTGTAATAAAGGAATTTGAACCAACTTCGATTTTTTTGGATTTGGATAAATTTTTTTGTAGGAGGAGCTAAATTTCAGTGAATTAAGATGAAATTTACTTTTATTTTTTGGATTTTATATAAATTTTTAGTCAAATTGTAATAAAGGAATTTGAACCAACTTCGATTTTTTTTTAATTTTGATGAATTTTTTTGTTGGAGGACTTAAATTTGAGTGAATTTAGATGAAATTTACTTCTATTTTTTTTATTTCATATAAATTTTTAGTCAAATTGTAATAAAGGAATTTGAACCAACTTCGATTTTTTTGGATTTTGATGAGTTTTTTTGTTGGAGGAGCTAAATTTGAGTGAATTTAGATGAAATTTACTTTTATTTTTTTGGATTGTATATAAATTTGTAGTCAAATTGTAATAAAGGAATTTGAACCAACTTCGATTTTTTTGGATTTTGATGAGTTTTTTTGTTGGAGTAGTTAAATTTGAGTAAATTTAGATGAAATTAACTTCTATTTTTTTTGATTTCATATAAATTTTTAGTCAAATTGTAATAAAGGAATTTGAACCAACTTCGATTTTTTTGGTTTTTGATGAGTTTTTTTGTTGGAGGAGCTAAATTTGAGTGAATTTCGATGAAATTTACTTCTATTTTTTTTGATTTCATATAAATTTTTAGTCAAATTGTAATAAAGTACTTTGAAACCAACTTCGATTTTTTTGGATTTTGATGATTTTGGTTGTTGGAGGAGTTAAATTTGAGTAAATTTAGATGAAATTTACTTCTATTTTTTTTATTTCATATAAATTTTTAGTCAAATTGTAATAAAGGAATTTGAACCAACTTCGATTTTTTTGGATTTTGATGATTTTGGTTGTTGGAGGAGTTAAATTTGAGTAAATTTAGATGAAATTAACAGCTTTTTTTTGGATTTTATATAAATTTTTAGTCAAATTGTAATAATGGGATTTGAAACAACTTCGATTTTTTTGGATTTTGATGAATTTTTTTGTTGGAGGAGCTAAATTTGAGTGAATTTAGATGAAATATACTTTTATTTTTTTGGATTTTATATAAATTTTTAGTCAAATGTAATAAAGTAATTTGAACCAACTTCGATTTTTTTGGATTTTGAAGAGTTTTTTTGTTGGAGGAGCTAAACTTGAGTAAATTTAGATGAAATTTACTTTTATTTTTTTGGATTTTATATAAATTTTTAGTCAAATTGTAATAAAGGAATTTGAACCAACTTCGATTTTTTTGGATTTTGATGAATTTTTTTGTTGGAGGAGCTAAATTTGAGTGAGTTTAGATGAAATTTACTTTTATTTTTTTGGATTTTATATAAATTTTTGGTCAAATAGTAATAAAGGAATTTGAACCAACTTCGATTTTTTTGGATTTTGATGATATTGGTTGTTGGAGGAGTTAAATTTGAGTAAATTTAGATGAAATTAACAGCTTTTTTTTGGATTTTATATAAATTTTTAGTCAAATTGTAATAAAGGGATTTGAAACAACTTCGATTTTTTTGGATTTTGATGAATTTTTTTGTTGGTGGAGCTAAATTTGAGTGAATTTAGATGAAATATACTTTTATTTTTTTGGATTTTATATAAATTTTTAGTCAAATGTAATAAAGTAATTTGAACCAACTTCGATTTTTTTGGATTTTGATGAGTTTTTTTGTTGGAGGAGCTAAACTTGAGTAAATTTAGATGAAATTTACTTCTATTTTTTTTATTTCATATAAATTTTTAGTCAAATTGTAATAAAGGAATTTGAACCAACTTCGATTTTTTTGGATTTTGATGAGTTTTTTTGTTGGAGGAGCTAAATTTGAGTGAATTTAGATGAAATTTACTTTTATTTTTTTGGATTGTATATAAATTTGTAGTCAAATTGTAATAAAGGAATTTGAACCAACTTCGATTTTTTTGGATTTTGATGAGTTTTTTTGTTGGAGTAGTTAAATTTGAGTAAATTTAGATGAAATATACTTTTATTTTTTTGGATTTCATATAAATTTTTAGTCAAATTGTAATAAAGTAATTTGAACCAACTTCGATTTTTTTGGATTTTGATGAGTTTTTTTGTTGGAGGAGCTAAACTTGAGTAAATTTAGATGAAATTTACTTCTATTTTTTTTATTTCATATAAATTTTTAGTCAAATTGTAATAAAGGAATTTGAACCAACTTCGATTTTTTTGGATTTTGATGAGTTTTTTTGTTGGAGGAGCTAAATTTGAGTGAATTTAGATGAAATTTACTTTTATTTTTTTGGATTGTATATAAATTTGTAGTCAAATTGTAATAAAGGAATTTGAACCAACTTCGATTTTTTTGGATTTTGATGAGTTTTTTTGTTGGAGTAGTTAAATTTGAGTAAATTTAGATGAAATTTACTTCTATTTTTTTTATTACATATAAATTTTTAGTCAAATTGTAATAAAGGAATTTGAACCAACTTCGATTTTTTTGGATTTGGATAAATTTTTTTGTAGGAGGAGCTAAATTTCAGTGAATTAAGATGAAATTTACTTTTATTTTTTGGATTTTATATAAATTTTTAGTCAAATTGTAATAAAGGAATTTGAACCAACTTCGATTTTTTTTTAATTTTGATGAATTTTTTTGTTGGAGGACTTAAATTTGAGTGAATTTAGATGAAATTTACTTCTATTTTTTTTATTTCATATAAATTTTTAGTCAAATTGTAATAAAGGAATTTGAACCAACTTCGATTTTTTTGGATTTTGATGAGTTTTTTTGTTGGAGGAGCTAAATATGAGTGAATTTAGATGAAATTTAATTTATTTTTTTGGATTGTATATAAATTTGTAGTCAAATTGTAATAAAGGAATTTGAACCAACTTCGATTTTTTTGGATTTTGATGAGTTTTTTTGTTGGAGTAGTTAAATTTGAGTAAATTTAGATGAAATTTACTTCTATTTTTTTTGATTTCATATAAATTTTTAGTCAAATTGTGATAAAGGAATTTGAACCAACTTCGATTTTTTTGGTTTTTGATGAGTTTTTTTGTTGGAGGAGCTAAATTTGAGTGAATTTAGATGAAATTTACTTCTATTTTTTTTGATTTCATATAAATTTTTAGTCAAATTGTAATAAAGTACTTTGAAACCAACTTCGATTTTTTTGGATTTTGATGATTTTGGTTGTTGGAGGAGTTAAATTTGAGTAAATTTAGATGAAATTTACTTCTATTTTTTTGATTTCATATAAATTTTTAGTCAAATTGTAATAAAGGAATTTGAACCAAGTTTGATTGTTTTGGATTTTGATGATTTTGGTTGTTGGAGGAGTTAAATTTGAGTAAATTTAGATGAAATTAACAGCTTTTTTTTGGATTTTATATAAATTTTTAGTCAAATTGTAATAAAGGGATTTGAAACAACTTCGATTTTTTTGGATTTTGATGAATTTTTTTGTTGGAGGAGCTAAATTTGAGTGAATTTAGATGAAATATACTTTTATTTTTTTGGATTTTATATAAATTTTTAGTCAAATGTAATAAAGTAATTTGAACCAACTTCGATTTTTTTGGATTTTGATGAGTTTTTTTGTTGGAGGAGCTAAACTTGAGTAAATTTAGATGAAATTTACTTCTATTTTTTTTATTTCATATAAATTTTTAGTCAAATTGTAATAAAGGAATTTGAACCAACTTCGATTTTTTTGGATTTTGATGAGTTTTTTTGTTGGAGGAGCTAAATTTGAGTGAATTTAGATGAAATTTACTTTTATTTTTTTGGATTGTATATAAATTTGTAGTCAAATTGTAATAAAGGAATTTGAACCAACTTCGATTTTTTTGGATTTTGATGAGTTTTTTTGTTGGAGTAGTTAAATTTGAGTAAATTTAGATGAAATTTACTTCTATTTTTTATTACATATAAATTTTTAGTCAAATTGTAATAAAGGAATTTGAACCAACTTCGATTTTTTTGGATTTGGATAAATTTTTTTGTAGGAGGAGCTAAATTTCAGTGAATTAAGATGAAATTTACTTTTATTTTTTGGATTTTATATAAATTTTTAGTCAAATTGTAATAAAGGAATTTGAACCAACTTCGATTTTTTTTGAATTTTGATGAATTTTTTTGTTGGAGGACTTAAATTTGAGTGAATTTAGATGAAATTTACTTCTATTTTTTTTGATTTCATATAAATTTTTAGTCAAATTGTAATAAAGGAATTTGAACCAACTTCGATTTTGTTGGATTTTGATGAGTTTTTTTGTAGGAGTTAAATTTGACTGAATTTAGATGAAATTTTCTTGTATTTTTTTTTATTTCATATAAATTTTTAGTCAAATTGTAATAAAGTACTTTGAAACCAACTTCGATTTTTTTGGATTTTGATGATTTTGGTTGTTGGAGGAGTTAAATTTGAGTAAATTTATATGAAATTTACTTCTATTTTTTTGATTTCATATAAATTTTTAGTCAAATTGTAATAAAGGAATTTGAACCAACTTCGATTTTTTTGGATTTTGATGATTTTGGTTGTTGGAGGAGTTAAATTTGAGTAAATTTAGATGAAATTAACAGCTTTTTTTGGATTTTATATAAATTTTTAGTCAAATTGTAATAAAGGGATTTGAAACAACTTCGATTTTTTTGGATTTTGATGAATTTTTTTGTTGGAGGAGTTAAATTTGAGTGAATTTAGATGAAATATACTTTTATTTTTTTGGATTTTATATAAATTTTTAGTCAAATGTAATAAAGTAATTTGAACCAACTTCGATTTTTTTGGATTTTGATGAGTTTTTTTGTTGGAGGAGCTAAACTTGAGTAAATTTAGATGAAATTTACTTCTATTTTTTTTATTTCATATAAATTTTTAGTCAAATTGTAATAAAGGCATTTGAACCAACTTCGATTTTTTTGGATTTTGATGAGTTTTTTTGTTGGAGGAGCTAAATTTGAGTGAATTTAGATGAAATTTACTTTTATTTTTTTGGATTGTATATAAATTTGTAGTCAAATTGTAATAAAGGAATTTGAACCAACTTCGATTTTTTTGGATTTTGATGAGTTTTTTTGTTGGAGAAGTTAAATTTGAGTAAATTTAGATGAAATATACTTCTATTTTTTTTGATTTCATATAAATTTTTAGTCAAATTGTAATAAAGGTATTTGAACCAACTTCGATTTTTTTGGATTTGGATAAATTTTTTTGTTGGAGGAGCTAAATTTGAGTGAACTTAGATGAAATTTACTTTTATTTTTTGGATTTTATATAAATTTTTAGTCAAATTGTAATAAAGGAATTTGAACCAACTTCGATTTTTTCGGATTTTGATGAGTTTTTTTGTTGGAGGAGTTAAATTTGAGTGAATTTAGTAGAAATTTATTTCTATTTTTTTTGATTTCATATAAATTTTTAGTCAAATTGTAATAAAGTACTTAGAAACCAACTTCGATTTTTTTGGATTTTGATGAATTTTTTTGTTGGAGGAGCTAAATTTGAGTGAATTTAGATGAAATTTACTTTCATTTTTTTGGATTTTATATAAATTTTTAGTCAAATTGTAATAAAGTTATTTGAAACCAACTTCGATTTTTTTGGATTTTGATGAATTTTTTTGTTGGAGGAGCTAAATTTGAGTGAATTTAGATGAAATTTACTTTCATTTTTTTGGATTTTATATAAATTTTTAGTCAAATTGTAATAAAGTTATTTGAAACCAACTTCGATTTTTTTGGATTTTGATGAATTTTTTTGTTGGAGGAGCTAAATTTGAGTGAATTTAGATGAAATTTACTTTTATTTTTTTTGGATTTTATATAAATTTTTAGTCAAATTGTAATAAAGTAATTTGAAACCAACTTCGATTTTGTTGTATTTTGATGAGTTTTTTTGTTGGAGTAGTTAAATTTGAGTAAATTTAGATGAAATTTACTTCTATTTTTTTTATTTCATATAAATTTTTAGTCAAATTGTAATAAAGGAATTTGAACCAACTTCGATTTTTTTGGATTTTGATGAGTTTTTTTGTTGGAGTAGTTAAATTTGAGTAAATTTAGATGAAATTTACTTCTATTTTTTTGATTTCATATAAATTTTTAGTCAAATTGTAATAAAGGAATTTGAACCAACTTCGATTTTTTCGGATTTTGATGAGTTTTTTTGTTGGAGGAGTTAAATTTGAGTGAATTTAGTAGAAATTTATTTCTATTTTTTTTGATTTCATATAAATTTTTAGTCAAATTGTAATAAAGTACTTAGAAACCAACTTCGATTTTTTTGGATTTTGATGAATTTTTTTGTTGGAGGAGCTAAATTTGAGTGAATTTAGATGAAATTTACTTTTATTTTTTGGATTTTATATAAATTTTTAGTCAAATTGTAATAAAGTAATTTGAAACCAACTTCGATTTTTTTGTATTTTGATGAGTTTTTTTGTTGGAGTAGTTAAATTTGAGTGAATTTAGTAGAAATTTATTTCTATTTTTTTTTTATTTCATATAAATTTTTAGTCAAATTGTAATAAAGGAATTTGAACCAACTTCGATTTTTTTGGATTTGGATGAATTTTTTTGTTGGAGGAGCTAAATTTGAGTGAATTTAGATGAAATTTACTTTCATTTTTTTGGATTTTATATAAATTTTTAGTCAAATTGTAATAAAGTAATTTGAAACCTACTTCGATTTTTTTGGATTTTGATGAATTTTTTTGTTGGAGGAGCTAAATTTGAGTGAATTTAGATGAAATTTACTTCTATTTTTTTTGATTTCATATAAATTTTTAGTCAAATTGTAATAAAGTACTTTGAAACCAACTTCGATTTTTTTGGATTTTGATGATTTTGGTTGTTGGAGGAGTTAAATTTGAGTAAATTTAGATGAAATTTACTTCTATTTTTTTGATTTCATATAAATTTTTAGTCAAATTGTAATAAAGGAATTTGAACCAACTTCGATTTTTTTGGATTTTGATGATTTTGGTTGTTGGAGGAGTTAAATTTGAGTAAATTTAGATGAAATTAACAGCTTTTTTTTGGATTTTATATAAATTTTTAGTCAAATTGTAATAAAGGGATTTGAAACAACTTCGATTTTTTTGGATTTTGATGAATTTTTTTGTTGGAGGAGTTAAATTTGAGTGAATTTAGATGAAATATACTTTTATTTTTTTGGATTTTATATAAATTTTTAGTCAAATGTAATAAAGTAATTTGAACCAACTTCGATTTTTTTGGATTTTGATGAGTTTTTTTGTTGGTGGAGCTAAACTTGAGTAAATTTAGATGAAATTTACTTCTATTTTTTTTATTTCTTATAAATTTTTAGTCAAATTGTAATAAAGGAATTTGAACCAACTTCTATTTTTTTGGATTTTGATGAGTTTTTTTGTTGGAGGAGCTAAATTTGAGTGAATTTAGATGAAATTTACTTTTATTTTTTTGGATTGTATATAAATTTGTAGTCAAATTGTAATAAAGGAATTTGAACCAACTTCGATTTTTTTGGATTTTGATAAGTTTTTTTGTTGGAGAAGTTAAATTTGAGTAAATTTAGATGAAATATACTTCTATTTTTTTTTATTTCATATAAATTTTTAGTCAAATTGTAATAAAGGTATTTGAACCAACTTCGATTTTTTTGGATTTGGATAAATTTTTTTGTTGGAGGAGCTAAATTTGAGTGAATTTAGATGAAATTTACTTTTATTTTTTGGATTTTATATAAATTTTTAGTCAAATTGTAATAAAGGAATTTGAACCAACTTCGATTTTTTCGGATTTTGATGAGTTTTTTTGTTGGAGGAGTTAAATTTGAGTGAATTTAGTAGAAATTTATTTCTATTTTTTTTGATTTCATATAAATTTTTAGTCAAATTGTAATAAAGTACTTAGAAACCAACTTCGATTTTTTTGGATTTTGATGAATTTTTTTGTTGGAGGAGCTAAATTTGAGTGAATTTAGATGAAATTTACTTTTATTTTTTTATTTCATATACATTTTTAGTCAAATTGTAATAAAGGAATTTGAACCAACTTCGATTTTTTTTGGATTTGGATGAATTTTTTTGTTGGAGGAGCTAAATTTGAGTGAATTTAGATGAAATTTACTTTCATTTTTTTGGATTTTATATAAATTTTTAGTCAAATTGTAATAAAGTTATTTGAAACCAACTTCGATTTTTTTGGATTTTGATGAATTTTTTTGTTGGAGGAGCTAAATTTGAGTGAATTTAGATGAAATTTACCTTTCATTTTTTTGGATTTTATATAAATTTTTAGTCAAATTGTAATAAAGTTATTTGAAACCAACTTCGATTTTTTTGGATTTTGATGAATTTTTTTGTTGGAGGAGCTAAATTTGAGTGAATTTAGATGAAATTTACTTTTATTTTTTTTGGATTTTATATAAATTTTTAGTCAAATTGTAATAAAGTAATTTGAAACCAACTTCGATTTTGTTGTATTTTGATGAGTTTTTTTGTTGGAGTAGTTAAATTTGAGTAAATTTAGATGAAATTTACTTCTATTTTTTTTATTTCATATAAATTTTTAGTCAAATTGTAATAAAGGAATTTGAACCAACTTCGATTTTTTTGGATTTAGATGAGTTTTTTTGTTGGAGTAGTTAAATTTGAGTAAATTTAGATGAAATTTACTTCTATTTTTTTGATTTCATATAAATTTTTAGTCAAATTGTAATAAAGGAATTTGAACCAACTTCGATTTTTTCGGATTTTGATGAGTTTTTTTGTTGGAGGAGTTAAATTTGAGTGAATTTAGTAGAAATTTATTTCTATTTTTTTTGATTTCATATAAATTTTTAGTCAAATTGTAATAAAGTACTTAGAAACCAACTTCGATTTTTTTTGATTTTGATGAATTTTTTTGTTGGAGGAGCTAAATTTGAGTGAATTTAGATGAAATTTACTTTTATTTTTTGGATTTTATATAAATTTTTAGTCAAATTGTAATAAAGTAATTTGAAACCAACTTCGATTTTTTTGTATTTTGATGAGTTTTTTTGTTGGAGTAGTTAAATTTGAGTGAATTTAGTAGAAATTTATTTCTATTTTTTTTTTATTTCATATAAATTTTTAGTCAAATTGTAATAAAGGAATTTGAACCAACTTCGATTTTTTTGGATTTGGATAAATTTTTTTGTTGGAGGAGCTAAATTTGAGTGAATTTAGATGAAATTTAATTTTATTTCTTGGATTTTATATAAATTTTTAGTCAAATTGTAATAAAGTACTTAGAAACCAACTTCGATTTTTTTGGATTTTGATGAATTTTTTTGTTGGAGGAGCTAAATTTGAGTGAATTTAGATGAAATTTACTTTTATTTTTTTGGATTTCATATAAATTTTTAGTCAAATTGTAATAAAGGAATTTGAACCAACTTCGATTTTTTTGGATTTTGATGAGTTTTTTTGTTGGAGGAGTTAAATTTGAGTGAATTTAGTAGAAATTTATTTCTATTTTTTTTATTTCATATACATTTTTAGTCAAATTGCAATAAAGGGATTTGAACCAACTTCGATTTTTTTGGTTTTTGATGAGTTTATTTGTTGGAGGAGTTAAATTTGAGTGAATTTAGTAGAAATTTATTTCTATTTTTTTTGATTTCATATAAATTTTTAGTCAAATTGTAATAAAGTACTTAGAAACCAACTTCGATTTTTTTGGATTTTGATGAATTTTTTTGTTGGAGGAGCTAAATTTGAGTGAATTTAGATGAAATTTACTTTCATTTCTTTGGATTTTATATAAATTTTTAGTCAAATTGTAATAAAGGAATTTGAACCAACTTCGATTTTTTTGGATTTTGATGAGTTTTTTTGTTGGAGGAGTTAAATTTGAGTAAATATAGATGAAATTTACTTCTATTTTTTTGATTTCATATAAATTTTTAGTCAAATTGTAATAAAGGAATTTGAACCAACTTCGATTTTTTTGGATTTTGATGAGTTTTTTTGTTGGAGGAGTTAAATTTGATTAAATATAGATGAAATTTACTTGTATTTTTTTTATTTCATATAAATTTTTACTCAAATTGTAATAAAGGAATTTGAACCAACTTCGATTTTTTTGGATTTTGATGAGTTTTTTTGTTGGAGGAGTTAAATTTGAGTGAATTTAGTAGAAATTTATTTCTATTTTTTTTTATTTCATATAAATTTTTAGTCAAATTGTAATAAAGGAATTTGAACCAACTTCGATTTTTTTGGATTTTGATGAATTTTTTTGTTGGAGGAGCTAAATTTGAGTGAATTTAGATGAAATTTACTTTTATTTTTTGGATTTTATATAAATTTTTAGTCAAATTGTAATAAAGTAATTTGAAACCAACTTCGATTTTTTTGGATTTGGATAAATTTTTTTGTAGGAGGAGCTAAATTTGAGTGAATTTAGATGAAATTTACTTTTATTTTTTGGATTTTATATAAATTTTTAGTCAAATTGTAATAAAGGAATTTGAACCAACTTCGATTTTTTTTTAATTTTGATGAATTTTTTTGTTGGAGGAGTTAAATTTGAGTGAATTTAGATGAAATATACTTCTATTTCTTTGATTTCATATAAATTTTTAGTCAAATTGTAATAAAGGAATTTGAACCAACTTCGATTTTTTTGGATTTTGATGAGTTTTTTTGTTGGAGTTAAATTTGAGTGAATTTAAATGAAATTTTCTTTTATTTTTTTAGATTGTATATAAATTTTTAGTCAAATTGTAATAAAAGAATTTGAACCAACTTCGATTTTTTTGGATTTTGATGAGTTTTTTTGTTGGAGTAGTTAAATTTGAGTAAATTTAGATGAAATTTACTTCTATTTTTTTTGATTTCATATAAATTTTTAGTCAAATTGTAATAAAGGAATTTGAACCAACTTCGATTTTTTTGGATTTGGATAAATTTTTTTGTTGGAGGAGCTAAATTTGAGTGAATTTAGATGAAATTTACTTTTATTTTTTGGATTTTGTACAAATTTTTATTCAAATTGTAATAAAGGAATTTGAACCAACTTCGATTTTTTCGGATTTTGATGAGTTTTTTGTTGGAGGAGTTAAATTTGAGTGAATTTAGTAGAAATTTATTTCTATTTTTTTTGATTTCATATAAATTTTTAGTCAAATTGTAATAAAGTACTTAGAAACCAACTTCGATTTTTTTGGATTTTGATGAATTTTTTTGTTGGAGGAGCTAAATTTGAGTGAATTTAGATGAAATTTACTTTTATTTTTTGGATTTTATATAAATTTTTAGTCAAATTGTAATAAAGTAATTTGAAACCAACTTCGATTTTTTTGTATTTTGATGAGTTTTTTTGTTGGAGTAGTTAAATTTGAGTGAATTTAGTAGAAATTTATTTCTATTTTTTTTTTATTTCAGATAAATTTTTAGTCAAATTGTAATAAAGGAATTTGAACCAACTTCGATTTTTTTGGATTGGGATGAATTTTTTTGTTGGAGGAGCTAAATTTGAGTGAATTTAGATGAAATTTACTTTCATTTTTTTGGATTTTATATAAATTTTTAGTCAAATTGTAATAAAGTAATTTGAAACCAACTTCGATTTTTTTGGATTTTGATGAATTTTTTTGTTGGAGGAGCTAAATTTGAGTGAATTTAGATGAAATTTACTTTTATTTCTTGGATTTAATATAAATTTTTAGTCAAATTGTAATAAAGGAATTTGAACCAACTTCGATTTTTTCGGATTTTGATGAGTTTTTTTGTTGGAGGAGTTAAATTTGAGTGAATTTAGTAGAAATTTACTTCTATTTTTTTGATTTCATATAAATTTTTAGTCAAATTGTAATAAAGGAATTTGAACCAACTTCGATTTTTTTGGATTGGGATGAATTTTTTTGTTGGAGGAGCTAAATTTGAGTGAATTTAGATGAAATTTACTTTCATTTTTTTGGATTTTATATAAATTTTTAGTCAAATTGTAATAAAGTAATTTGAAACCAACTTCGATTTTTTTGGATTTTGATGAATTTTTTTGTTGGAGGAGCTAAATTTGAGTGAATTTAGATGAAATTTACTTTTATTTCTTGGATTTAATATAAATTTTTAGTCAAATTGTAATAAAGGAATTTGAACCAACTTCGATTTTTTCGGATTTTGATGAGTTTTTTTGTTGGAGGAGTTAAATTTGAGTGAATTTAGTAGAAATTTACTTCTATTTTTTTGATTTCATATAAATTTTTAGTCAAATTGTAATAAAGGAATTTGAACCAACTTCGATTTTTTCGGATTTTGATGAGTTTTTTTGTTGGAGGAGTTAAATTTGAGTGAATTTAGTAGAAATTTATTTCTATTTTTTGATTTCATATAAATTTTTAGTCAAATTGTAATAAAGGAATTTGAACCAACTTCGATTTTTTCGGATTTTGATGAGTTTTTTTGTTGGAGGAGTTAAATTTGAGTGAATTTAGTAGAAATTTATTTCTATTTTTTGATTTCATATAAATTTTTAGTCAAATTGTAATAAAGGAATTTGAACCAACTTCGATTTTTTCGGATTTTGATGAGTTTTTTTGTTGGAGGAGTTAAATTTGAGTAAATTTAGATGAAATTTACTTCTATTTTTTTTATTTCATATAAATTTTTAGTCAAATTGTAATAAAGGAATTTGAACCAACTTCGATTTTTTTGGATTTTGATGAGTTTTTTTGTTGGAGGAGTTAAATTTGAGTGAATTTAGTAGAAATTTATTTCTATTTTTTTTATTTCATATACATTTTTAGTCAAATTGCAATAAAGGGATTTGAACCAACTTCGATTTTTTTGGTTTTTGATGAGTTTATTTGTTGGAGGAGTTAAATTTGAGTGAATTTAGTAGAAATTTATTTCTATTTTTTTTGATTTCATATAAATTTTTAGTCAAATTGTAATAAAGTACTTAGAAACCAACTTCGATTTTTTTGGATTTTGATGAATTTTTTTGTTGGAGGAGCTAAATTTGAGTGAATTTAGATGAAATTTACTTTTATTTCTTTGGATTTTATATAAATTTTTAGTCAAATTGTAATAAAGGAATTTGAACCAACTTCGATTTTTTTGGATTTTGATGAGTTTTTTTGTTGGAGGAGTTAAATTTGAGTAAATATAGATGAAATTTACTTCTATTTTTTTGATTTCATATAAATTTTTAGTCAAATTGTAATAAAGGAATTTGAACCAACTTCGATTTTTTTGGATTTTGATGAGTTTTTTTGTTGGAGGAGTTAAATTTGATTAAATATAGATGAAATTTACTTGTATTTTTTTTATTTCATATAAATTTTTACTCAAATTGTAATAAAGGAATTTGAACCAACTTCGATTTTTTTGGATTTTGATGAATTTTTTTGTTGGAGGAGTTAAATTTGAGTGAATTTAGTAGAAATTTATTTCTATTTTTTTTTATTTCATATAAATTTTTAGTCAAATTGTAATAAAGGAATTTGAACCAACTTCGATTTTTTTGGATTTTGATGAATTTTTTTGTTGGAGGAGCTAAATTTGAGTGAATTTAGATGAAATTTACTTTTATTTTTTGGATTTTATATAAATTTTTAGTCAAATTGTAATAAAGTAATTTGAAACCAACTTCGATTTTTTTGGATTTGGATAAATTTTTTTGTAGGAGGAGCTAAATTTGAGTGAATTTAGATGAAATTTACTTTTATTTTTTGGATTTTATATAAATTTTTAGTCAAATTGTAATAAAGGAATTTGAACCAACTTCGATTTTTTTTTAATTTTGATGAATTTTTTTGTTGGAGGAGTTAAATTTGAGTGAATTTAGATGAAATATACTTCTATTTCTTTGATTTCATATAAATTTTTAGTCAAATTGTAATAAAGGAATTTGAACCAACTTCGATTTTTTTGGATTTTGATGAGTTTTTTTGTTGGAGTTAAATTTGAGTGAATTTAAATGAAATTTTCTTTTATTTTTTTAGATTGTATATAAATTTTTAGTCAAATTGTAATAAAAGAATTTGAACCAACTTCGATTTTTTTGGATTTTGATGAGTTTTTTTGTTGGAGTAGTTAAATTTGAGTAAATTTAGATGAAATTTATTTCTATTTTTTTTGATTTCATATAAATTTTTAGTCAAATTGTAATAAAGTACTTAGAAACCAACTTCGATTTTTTTGGATTTGGATAAATTTTTTTGTTGGAGGAGCTAAATTTGAGTGAATTTAGATGAAATTTACTTTTATTTTTTGGATTTTATATAAATTTTTAGTCAAATTGTAATAAAGTAATTTGAAACCAACTTCGATTTTTTTATATTTTGATGAGTTTTTTTGTTGGAGTAGTTAAATTTGAGTGAATTTAGTAGAAATTTATTTCTATTTTTTTTTTATTTCAGATAAATTTTTAGTCAAATTGTAATAAAGGAATTTGAACCAACTTCGATTTTTTTGGATTGGGATGAATTTTTTTGTTGGAGGAGCTAAATTTGAGTGAATTTAGATGAAATTTACTTTCATTTTTTTGGATTTTATATAAATTTTTAGTCAAATTGTAATAAAGGAATTTGAACCAACTTCGATTTTTTTGGATTTTGATGAATTTTTTTGTTGGAGGAGCTAAATTTGAGTGAATTTAGATGAAATTTACTTTCATTTTTTTGGATTTTATATAAATTTTTAGTCAAATTGTAATAAAGTAATTTGAAACCAACTTCGATTTTTTTGGATTTTGATGAATTTTTTTTGTTGGAGGAGCTAAATTTGAGTGAATTTAGATGAAATTTACTTTTATTTCTTGGATTTAATATAAATTTTTAGTCAAATTGTAATAAAGGAATTTGAACCAACTTCGATTTTTTCGGATTTTGATGAGTTTTTTTGTTGGAGGAGTTAAATTTGAGTGAATTTAGTAGAAATTTACTTCTATTTTTTTGATTTCATATAAATTTTTAGTCAAATTGTAATAAAGGAATTTGAACCAACTTCGATTTTTTTGGATTGGGATGAATTTTTTTGTTGGAGGAGCTAAATTTGAGTGAATTTAGATGAAATTTACTTTCATTTTTTTGGATTTTATATAAATTTTTAGTCAAATTGTAATAAAGTAATTTGAAACCAACTTCGATTTTTTTGGATTTTGATGAATTTTTTTGTTGGAGGAGCTAAATTTGAGTGAATTTAGATGAAATTTACTTTTATTTCTTGGATTTAATATAAATTTTTAGTCAAATTGTAATAAAGGAATTTGAACCAACTTCGATTTTTTCGGATTTTGATGAGTTTTTTTGTTGGAGGAGTTAAATTTGAGTGAATTTAGTAGAAATTTACTTCTATTTTTTTGATTTCATATAAATTTTTAGTCAAATTGTAATAAAGGAATTTGAACCAACTTCGATTTTTTCGGATTTTGATGAGTTTTTTTGTTGGAGGAGTTAAATTTGAGTGAATTTAGTAGAAATTTATTTCTATTTTTTGATTTCATATAAATTTTTAGTCAAATTGTAATAAAGGAATTTGAACCAACTTCGATTTTTTCGGATTTTGATGAGTTTTTTTGTTGGAGGAGTTCAATTTGAGTGAATTTAGTAGAAATTTATTTCTATTTTTTGATTTCATATAAATTTTTAGTCAAATTGTAATAAAGGAATTTGAACCAACTTCGATTTTTTCGGATTTTGATGAGTTTTTTTGTTGGAGGAGTTAAATTTGAGTAAATTTAGATGAAATTTACTTCTATTTTTTTTATTTCATATAAATTTTTAGTCAAATTGTAATAAAGGAATTTGAACCAACTTCGATTTTTTTGGATTTTGATGAGTTTTTTTGTTGGAGTAGTTAAATTTGAGTAAATTTAGATGAAATTTACTTCTATTTTTTTGATTTCATATAAATTTTTAGTCAAATTGTAATAAAGGAATTTGAACCAACTTCGATTTTTTCGGATTTTGATGAGTTTTTTTGTTGGAGGAATTAAATTTGAGTGAATTTAGTAGAAATTTATTTCTATTTTTTTTGATTTCATATAAATTTTTAGTCAAATTGTAATAAAGGAATTTGAACCAACTTCGATTTTTTTGGATTTGGATGAATTTTTTTGTTGGAGGAGCTAAATTTGAGTGAATTTAGATGAAATTTACTTTCATTTTTTTGGATTTTATATAAATTTTTAGTCAAATTGTAATAAAGTAATTTGAAACCTACTTCGATTTTTTTGGATTTTGATGAATTTTTTTGTTGGAGGAGCTAAATTTGAGTGAATTTAGATGAAATTTACTTTTATTTTTTGGATTTAATATAAATTTTTAGTCAAATTGTAATAAAGGAATTTGAACCAACTTCGATTTTTTCGGATTTTGATGAGTTTTTTTGTTGGAGGAGTTAAATTTGAGTGAATTTAGTAGAAATTTATTTCTATTTTTTGATTTCATATAAATTTTTAGTCAAATTGTAATAAAGGAATTTGAACCAACTTCGATTTTTTTGGATTTTGATGAGTTTTTTTGTTGGAGTAGTTAAATTTGAGTAAATTTAGATGAAATTTACTTCTATTTTTTTGATTTCATATAAATTTTTAGTCAAATTGTAATAAAGGAATTTGAACCAACTTCGATTTTTTTGGATTTGGATAAATTTTTTTGTTGGAGGAGCTAAATTTGAGTGAATTTAGATGAAATTTAATTTTATTTCTTGGATTTTATATAAATTTTTAGTCAAATTGTAATAAAGTACTTAGAAACCAACTTCGATTTTTTTGGATTTTGATGAATTTTTTTGTTGGAGGAGCTAAATTTGAGTGAATTTAGATGAAATTTACTTTTATTTTTTTGGATTTCATATAAATTTTTAGTCAAATTGTAATAAAGGAATTTGAACCAACTTCGATTTTTTTGGATTTTGATGAGTTTTTTTGTTGGAGGAGTTAAATTTGAGTGAATTTAGTAGAAATTTATTTCTATTTTTTTTATTTCATATACATTTTTAGTCAAATTGCAATAAAGGGATTTGAACCAACTTCGATTTTTTTGGTTTTTGATGAGTTTATTTGTTGGAGGAGTTAAATTTGAGTGAATTTAGTAGAAATTTATTTCTATTTTTTTTGATTTCATATAAATTTTTAGTCAAATTGTAATAAAGTACTTAGAAACCAACTTCGATTTTTTTGGATTTTGATGAATTTTTTTGTTGGAGGAGCTAAATTTGAGTGAATTTAGATGAAATTTACTTTTATTTCTTTGGATTTTATATAAATTTTTAGTCAAATTGTAATAAAGGAATTTGAACCAACTTCGATTTTTTTGGATTTTGATGAGTTTTTTTGTTGGAGGAGTTAAATTTGAGTAAATATAGATGAAATTTACTTCTATTTTTTTGATTTCATATAAATTTTTAGTCAAATTGTAATAAAGGAATTTGAACCAACTTCGATTTTTTTGGATTTTGATGAGTTTTTTTGTTGGAGGAGTTAAATTTGATTAAATATAGATGAAATTTACTTGTATTTTTTTTATTTCATATAAATTTTTACTCAAATTGTAATAAAGGAATTTGAACCAACTTCGATTTTTTTGGATTTTGATGAGTTTTTTTGTTGGAGGAGTTAAATTTGAGTGAATTTAGTAGAAATTTATTTCTATTTTTTTTTATTTCATATAAATTTTTAGTCAAATTGTAATAAAGGAATTTGAACCAACTTCGATTTTTTTGGATTTTGATGAATTTTTTTGTTGGAGGAGCTAAATTTGAGTGAATTTAGATGAAATTTACTTTTATTTTTTGGATTTTATATAAATTTTTAGTCAAATTGTAATAAAGTAATTTGAAACCAACTTCGATTTTTTTGGATTTGGATAAATTTTTTTGTAGGAGGAGCTAAATTTGAGTGAATTTAGATGAAATTTACTTTTATTTTTTGGATTTTATATAAATTTTTAGTCAAATTGTAATAAAGGAATTTGAACCAACTTCGATTTTTTTTTAATTTTGATGAATTTTTTTGTTGGAGGAGTTAAATTTGAGTGAATTTAGATGAAATATACTTCTATTTCTTTGATTTCATATAAATTTTTAGTCAAATTGTAATAAAGGAATTTGAACCAACTTCGATTTTTTTGGATTTTGATGAGTTTTTTTGTTGGAGTTAAATTTGAGTGAATTTAAATGAAATTTTCTTTTATTTTTTTAGATTGTATATAAATTTTTAGTCAAATTGTAATAAAAGAATTTGAACCAACTTCGATTTTTTTGGATTTTGATGAGTTTTTTTGTTGGAGTAGTTAAATTTGAGTAAATTTAGATGAAATTTACTTCTATTTTTTTTGATTTCATATAAATTTTTAGTCAAATTGTAATAAAGGAATTTGAACCAACTTCGATTTTTTTGGATTTGGATAAATTTTTTTGTTGGAGGAGCTAAATTTGAGTGAATTTAGATGAAATTTACTTTTATTTTTTGGATTTTGTACAAATTTTTATTCAAATTGTAATAAAGGAATTTGAACCAACTTCGATTTTTTCGGATTTTGATGAGTTTTTTGTTGGAGGAGTTAAATTTGAGTGAATTTAGTAGAAATTTATTTCTATTTTTTTTGATTTCATATAAATTTTTAGTCAAATTGTAATAAAGTACTTAGAAACCAACTTCGATTTTTTTGGATTTTGATGAATTTTTTTGTTGGAGGAGCTAAATTTGAGTGAATTTAGATGAAATTTACTTTTATTTTTTGGATTTTATATAAATTTTTAGTCAAATTGTAATAAAGTAATTTGAAACCAACTTCGATTTTTTTGTATTTTGATGAGTTTTTTTGTTGGAGTAGTTAAATTTGAGTGAATTTAGTAGAAATTTATTTCTATTTTTTTTTTATTTCAGATAAATTTTTAGTCAAATTGTAATAAAGGAATTTGAACCAACTTCGATTTTTTTGGATTGGGATGAATTTTTTTGTTGGAGGAGCTAAATTTGAGTGAATTTAGATGAAATTTACTTTCATTTTTTTGGATTTTATATAAATTTTTAGTCAAATTGTAATAAAGTAATTTGAAACCAACTTCGATTTTTTTGGATTTTGATGAATTTTTTTGTTGGAGGAGCTAAATTTGAGTGAATTTAGATGAAATTTACTTTTATTTCTTGGATTTAATATAAATTTTTAGTCAAATTGTAATAAAGGAATTTGAACCAACTTCGATTTTTTCGGATTTTGATGAGTTTTTTTGTTGGAGGAGTTAAATTTGAGTGAATTTAGTAGAAATTTACTTCTATTTTTTTGATTTCATATAAATTTTTAGTCAAATTGTAATAAAGGAATTTGAACCAACTTCGATTTTTTCGGATTTTGATGAGTTTTTTTGTTGGAGGAGTTAAATTTGAGTGAATTTAGTAGAAATTTATTTCTATTTTTTGATTTCATATAAATTTTTAGTCAAATTGTAATAAAGGAATTTGAACCAACTTCGATTTTTTCGGATTTTGATGAGTTTTTTTGTTGGAGGAGTTAAATTTGAGTGAATTTAGTAGAAATTTATTTCTATTTTTTGATTTCATATAAATTTTTAGTCAAATTGTAATAAAGGAATTTGAACCAACTTCGATTTTTTCGGATTTTGATGAGTTTTTTTGTTGGAGGAGTTAAATTTGAGTAAATTTAGATGAAATTTACTTCTATTTTTTTTATTTCATATAAATTTTTAGTCAAATTGTAATAAAGGAATTTGAACCAACTTCGATTTTTTTGGATTTTGATGAGTTTTTTTGTTGGAGTAGTTAAATTTGAGTAAATTTAGATGAAATTTACTTCTATTTTTTTGATTTCATATAAATTTTTAGTCAAATTGTAATAAAGGAATTTGAACCAACTTCGATTTTTTCGGATTTTGATGAGTTTTTTTGTTGGAGGAATTAAATTTGAGTGAATTTAGTAGAAATTTATTTCTATTTTTTTTGATTTCATATAAATTTTTAGTCAAATTGTAATAAAGGAATTTGAACCAACTTCGATTTTTTTGGATTTGGATGAATTTTTTTGTTGGAGGAGCTAAATTTGAGTGAATTTAGATGAAATTTACTTTCATTTTTTTGGATTTTATATAAATTTTTAGTCAAATTGTAATAAAGTAATTTGAAACCTACTTCGATTTTTTTGGATTTTGATGAATTTTTTTGTTGGAGGAGCTAAATTTGAGTGAATTTAGATGAAATTTACTTTTATTTTTTGGATTTAATATAAATTTTTAGTCAAATTGTAATAAAGGAATTTGAACCAACTTCGATTTTTTCGGATTTTGATGAGTTTTTTTGTTGGAGGAGTTAAATTTGAGTGAATTTAGTAGAAATTTATTTCTATTTTTTGATTTCATATAAATTTTTAGTCAAATTGTAATAAAGGAATTTGAACCAACTTCGATTTTTTTGGATTTTGATGAGTTTTTTTGTTGGAGTAGTTAAATTTGAGTAAATTTAGATGAAATTTACTTCTATTTTTTTGATTTCATATAAATTTTTAGTCAAATTGTAATAAAGGAATTTGAACCAACTTCGATTTTTTTGGATTTGGATAAATTTTTTTGTTGGAGGAGCTAAATTTGAGTGAATTTAGATGAAATTTAATTTTATTTCTTGGATTTTATATAAATTTTTAGTCAAATTGTAATAAAGTACTTAGAAACCAACTTCGATTTTTTTGGATTTTGATGAATTTTTTTGTTGGAGGAGCTAAATTTGAGTGAATTTAGATGAAATTTACTTTTATTTTTTTGGATTTCATATAAATTTTTAGTCAAATTGTAATAAAGGAATTTGAACCAACTTCGATTTTTTTGGATTTTGATGAGTTTTTTTGTTGGAGGAGTTAAATTTGAGTGAATTTAGTAGAAATTTATTTCTATTTTTTTTATTTCATATACATTTTTAGTCAAATTGCAATAAAGGGATTTGAACCAACTTCGATTTTTTTGGTTTTTGATGAGTTTATTTGTTGGAGGAGTTAAATTTGAGTGAATTTAGTAGAAATTTATTTCTATTTTTTTTGATTTCATATAAATTTTTAGTCAAATTGTAATAAAGTACTTAGAAACCAACTTCGATTTTTTTGGATTTTGATGAATTTTTTTGTTGGAGGAGCTAAATTTGAGTGAATTTAGATGAAATTTACTTTTATTTCTTTGGATTTTATATAAATTTTTAGTCAAATTGTAATAAAGGAATTTGAACCAACTTCGATTTTTTTGGATTTTGATGAGTTTTTTTGTTGGAGGAGTTAAATTTGAGTAAATATAGATGAAATTTACTTCTATTTTTTTGATTTCATATAAATTTTTAGTCAAATTGTAATAAAGGAATTTGAACCAACTTCGATTTTTTTGGATTTTGATGAGTTTTTTTGTTGGAGGAGTTAAATTTGATTAAATATAGATGAAATTTACTTGTATTTTTTTTATTTCATATAAATTTTTACTCAAATTGTAATAAAGGAATTTGAACCAACTTCGATTTTTTTGGATTTTGATGAGTTTTTTTGTTGGAGGAGTTAAATTTGAGTGAATTTAGTAGAAATTTATTTCTATTTTTTTTTATTTCATATAAATTTTTAGTCAAATTGTAATAAAGGAATTTGAACCAACTTCGATTTTTTTGGATTTTGATGAATTTTTTTGTTGGAGGAGCTAAATTTGAGTGAATTTAGATGAAATTTACTTTTATTTTTTGGATTTTATATAAAATTTTAGTCAAATTGTAATAAAGTAATTTGAAACCAACTTCGATTTTTTTGGATTTGGATAAATTTTTTTGTAGGAGGAGCTAAATTTGAGTGAATTTAGATGAAATTTACTTTTATTTTTTGGATTTTATATAAATTTTTAGTCAAATTGTAATAAAGGAATTTGAACCAACTTCGATTTTTTTTTAATTTTGATGAATTTTTTTGTTGGAGGAGTTAAATTTGAGTGAATTTAGATGAAATATACTTCTATTTCTTTGATTTCATATAAATTTTTAGTCAAATTGTAATAAAGGAATTTGAACCAACTTCGATTTTTTTGGATTTTGATGAGTTTTTTTGTTGGAGTTAAATTTGAGTGAATTTAAATGAAATTTTCTTTTATTTTTTTAGATTGTATATAAATTTTTAGTCAAATTGTAATAAAAGAATTTGAACCAACTTCGATTTTTTTGGATTTTGATGAGTTTTTTTGTTGGAGTAGTTAAATTTGAGTAAATTTAGATGAAATTTACTTCTATTTTTTTTGATTTCATATAAATTTTTAGTCAAATTGTAATAAAGGAATTTGAACCAACTTCGATTTTTTTGGATTTGGATAAATTTTTTTGTTGGAGGAGCTAAATTTGAGTGAATTTAGATGAAATTTACTTTTATTTTTTGGATTTTGTACAAATTTTTATTCAAATTGTAATAAAGGAATTTGAACCAACTTCGATTTTTTCGGATTTTGATGAGTTTTTTGTTGGAGGAGTTAAATTTGAGTGAATTTAGTAGAAATTTATTTCTATTTTTTTTGATTTCATATAAATTTTTAGTCAAATTGTAATAAAGTACTTAGAAACCAACTTCGATTTTTTTGGATTTTGATGAATTTTTTTGTTGGAGGAGCTAAATTTGAGTGAATTTAGATGAAATTTACTTTTATTTTTTGGATTTTATATAAATTTTTAGTCAAATTGTAATAAAGTAATTTGAAACCAACTTCGATTTTTTTGTATTTTGATGAGTTTTTTTGTTGGAGTAGTTAAATTTGAGTGAATTTAGTAGAAATTTATTTCTATTTTTTTTTTATTTCAGATAAATTTTTAGTCAAATTGTAATAAAGGAATTTGAACCAACTTCGATTTTTTTGGATTGGGATGAATTTTTTTGTTGGAGGAGCTAAATTTGAGTGAATTTAGATGAAATTTACTTTCATTTTTTTGGATTTTATATAAATTTTTAGTCAAATTGTAATAAAGTAATTTGAAACCAACTTCGATTTTTTTGGATTTTGATGAATTTTTTTGTTGGAGGAGCTAAATTTGAGTGAATTTAGATGAAATTTACTTTTATTTCTTGGATTTAATATAAATTTTTAGTCAAATTGTAATAAAGGAATTTGAACCAACTTCGATTTTTTCGGATTTTGATGAGTTTTTTTGTTGGAGGAGTTAAATTTGAGTGAATTTAGTAGAAATTTACTTCTATTTTTTTGATTTCATATAAATTTTTAGTCAAATTGTAATAAAGGAATTTGAACCAACTTCGATTTTTTCGGATTTTGATGAGTTTTTTTGTTGGAGGAGTTAAATTTGAGTGAATTTAGTAGAAATTTATTTCTATTTTTTGATTTCATATAAATTTTTAGTCAAATTGTAATAAAGGAATTTGAACCAACTTCGATTTTTTCGGATTTTGATGAGTTTTTTTGTTGGAGGAGTTAAATTTGAGTGAATTTAGTAGAAATTTATTTCTATTTTTTGATTTCATATAAATTTTTAGTCAAATTGTAATAAAGGAATTTGAACCAACTTCGATTTTTTCGGATTTTGATGAGTTTTTTTGTTGGAGGAGTTAAATTTGAGTAAATTTAGATGAAATTTACTTCTATTTTTTTTATTTCATATAAATTTTTAGTCAAATTGTAATAAAGGAATTTGAACCAACTTCGATTTTTTTGGATTTTGATGAGTTTTTTTGTTGGAGTAGTTAAATTTGAGTAAATTTAGATGAAATTTACTTCTATTTTTTTGATTTCATATAAATTTTTAGTCAAATTGTAATAAAGGAATTTGAACCAACTTCGATTTTTTCGGATTTTGATGAGTTTTTTTGTTGGAGGAATTAAATTTGAGTGAATTTAGTAGAAATTTATTTCTATTTTTTTTGATTTCATATAAATTTTTAGTCAAATTGTAATAAAGGAATTTGAACCAACTTCGATTTTTTTGGATTTGGATGAATTTTTTTGTTGGAGGAGCTAAATTTGAGTGAATTTAGATGAAATTTACTTTCATTTTTTTGGATTTTATATAAATTTTTAGTCAAATTGTAATAAAGTAATTTGAAACCTACTTCGATTTTTTTGGATTTTGATGAATTTTTTTGTTGGAGGAGCTAAATTTGAGTGAATTTAGATGAAATTTACTTTTATTTTTTGGATTTAATATAAATTTTTAGTCAAATTGTAATAAAGGAATTTGAACCAACTTCGATTTTTTCGGATTTTGATGAGTTTTTTTGTTGGAGGAGTTAAATTTGAGTGAATTTAGTAGAAATTTATTTCTATTTTTTGATTTCATATAAATTTTTAGTCAAATTGTAATAAAGGAATTTGAACCAACTTCGATTTTTTTGGATTTTGATGAGTTTTTTTGTTGGAGTAGTTAAATTTGAGTAAATTTAGATGAAATTTACTTCTATTTTTTTGATTTCATATAAATTTTTAGTCAAATTGTAATAAAGGAATTTGAACCAACTTCGATTTTTTTGGATTTGGATAAATTTTTTTGTTGGAGGAGCTAAATTTGAGTGAATTTAGATGAAATTTAATTTTATTTCTTGGATTTTATATAAGTTTTTAGTCAAATTGTAATAAAGGAATTTGAACCAACTTCGATTTTTTTGGATTTTGATGAGTTTTTTTGTTGGAGGAGTTAAATTTGAGTGAATTTAGTAGAAATTTATTTCTATTTTTTTTATTTCATATACATTTTTAGTCAAATTGCAATAAAGGGATTTGAACCAACTTCGATTTTTTTGGTTTTTGATGAGTTTATTTGTTGGAGGAGTTAAATTTGAGTGAATTTAGTAGAAATTTATTTCTATTTTTTTTGATTTCATATAAATTTTTAGTCAAATTGTAATAAAGTACTTAGAAACCAACTTCGATTTTTTTGGATTTTGATGAATTTTTTTGTTGGAGGAGCTAAATTTGAGTGAATTTAGATGAAATTTACTTTTATTTCTTTGGATTTTATATAAATTTTTAGTCAAATTGTAATAAAGGAATTTGAACCAACTTCGATTTTTTTGGATTTTGATGAGTTTTTTTGTTGGAGGAGTTAAATTTGAGTAAATATAGATGAAATTTACTTCTATTTTTTTGATTTCATATAAATTTTTAGTCAAATTGTAATAAAGGAATTTGAACCAACTTCGATTTTTTTGGATTTTGATGAGTTTTTTTGTTGGAGGAGTTAAATTTGATTAAATATAGATGAAATTTACTTGTATTTTTTTTATTTCATATAAATTTTTACTCAAATTGTAATAAAGGAATTTGAACCAACTTCGATTTTTTTGGATTTTGATGAGTTTTTTTGTTGGAGGAGTTAAATTTGAGTGAATTTAGTAGAAATTTATTTCTATTTTTTTTTATTTCATATAAATTTTTAGTCAAATTGTAATAAAGGAATTTGAACCAACTTCGATTTTTTTGGATTTTGATGAATTTTTTTGTTGGAGGAGCTAAATTTGAGTGAATTTAGATGAAATTTACTTTTATTTTTTGGATTTTATATAAATTTTTAGTCAAATTGTAATAAAGTAATTTGAAACCAACTTCGATTTTTTTGGATTTGGATAAATTTTTTTGTAGGAGGAGCTAAATTTGAGTGAATTTAGATGAAATTTACTTTTATTTTTTGGATTTTATATAAATTTTTAGTCAAATTGTAATAAAGGAATTTGAACCAACTTCGATTTTTTTTTAATTTTGATGAATTTTTTTGTTGGAGGAGTTAAATTTGAGTGAATTTAGATGAAATATACTTCTATTTCTTTGATTTCATATAAATTTTTAGTCAAATTGTAATAAAGGAATTTGAACCAACTTCGATTTTTTTGGATTTTGATGAGTTTTTTTGTTGGAGTTAAATTTGAGTGAATTTAAATGAAATTTTCTTTTATTTTTTTAGATTGTATATAAATTTTTAGTCAAATTGTAATAAAAGAATTTGAACCAACTTCGATTTTTTTGGATTTTGATGAGTTTTTTTGTTGGAGTAGTTAAATTTGAGTAAATTTAGATGAAATTTACTTCTATTTTTTTTGATTTCATATAAATTTTTAGTCAAATTGTAATAAAGGAATTTGAACCAACTTCGATTTTTTTGGATTTGGATAAATTTTTTTGTTGGAGGAGCTAAATTTGAGTGAATTTAGATGAAATTTACTTTTATTTTTTGGATTTTGTACAAATTTTTATTCAAATTGTAATAAAGGAATTTGAACCAACTTCGATTTTTTCGGATTTTGATGAGTTTTTTGTTGGAGGAGTTAAATTTGAGTGAATTTAGTAGAAATTTATTTCTATTTTTTTTGATTTCATATAAATTTTTAGTCAAATTGTAATAAAGTACTTAGAAACCAACTTCGATTTTTTTGGATTTTGATGAATTTTTTTGTTGGAGGAGCTAAATTTGAGTGAATTTAGATGAAATTTACTTTTATTTTTTGGATTTTATATAAATTTTTAGTCAAATTGTAATAAAGGAATTTGAACCAACTTCGATTTTTTTGGATTTTGATGAGTTTTTTTGTTGGAGGAGTTAAATTTGAGTAAATATAGATGAAATTTACTTCTATTTTTTTGATTTCATATAAATTTTTAGTCAAATTGTAATAAAGGAATTTGAACCAACTTCGATTTTTTTGGATTTTGATGAATTTTTTTGTTGGAGGAGCTAAATTTGAGTGAATTTAGATGAAATTTACTTTTATTTCTTGGATTTAATATAAATTTTTAGTCAAATTGTAATAAAGGAATTTGAACCAACTTCGATTTTTTCGGATTTTGATGAGTTTTTTTGTTGGAGGAGTTAAATTTGAGTGAATTTAGTAGAAATTTACTTCTATTTTTTTGATTTCATATAAATTTTTAGTCAAATTGTAATAAAGGAATTTGAACCAACTTCGATTTTTTCGGATTTTGATGAGTTTTTTTGTTGGAGGAGTTAAATTTGAGTGAATTTAGTAGAAATTTATTTCTATTTTTTGATTTCATATAAATTTTTAGTCAAATTGTAATAAAGGAATTTGAACCAACTTCGATTTTTTCGGATTTTGATGAGTTTTTTTGTTGGAGGAGTTAAATTTGAGTGAATTTAGTAGAAATTTATTTCTATTTTTTGATTTCATATAAATTTTTAGTCAAATTGTAATAAAGGAATTTGAACCAACTTCGATTTTTTCGGATTTTGATGAGTTTTTTTGTTGGAGGAGTTAAATTTGAGTAAATTTAGATGAAATTTACTTCTATTTTTTTTATTTCATATAAATTTTTAGTCAAATTGTAATAAAGGAATTTGAACCAACTTCGATTTTTTTGGATTTTGATGAGTTTTTTTGTTGGAGTAGTTAAATTTGAGTAAATTTAGATGAAATTTACTTCTATTTTTTTGATTTCATATAAATTTTTAGTCAAATTGTAATAAAGGAATTTGAACCAACTTCGATTTTTTCGGATTTTGATGAGTTTTTTTGTTGGAGGAATTAAATTTGAGTGAATTTAGTAGAAATTTATTTCTATTTTTTTTGATTTCATATAAATTTTTAGTCAAATTGTAATAAAGGAATTTGAACCAACTTCGATTTTTTTGGATTTGGATGAATTTTTTTGTTGGAGGAGCTAAATTTGAGTGAATTTAGATGAAATTTACTTTCATTTTTTTGGATTTTATATAAATTTTTAGTCAAATTGTAATAAAGTAATTTGAAACCTACTTCGATTTTTTTGGATTTTGATGAATTTTTTTGTTGGAGGAGCTAAATTTGAGTGAATTTAGATGAAATTTACTTTTATTTTTTGGATTTAATATAAATTTTTAGTCAAATTGTAATAAAGGAATTTGAACCAACTTCGATTTTTTCGGATTTTGATGAGTTTTTTTGTTGGAGGAGTTAAATTTGAGTGAATTTAGTAGAAATTTATTTCTATTTTTTGATTTCATATAAATTTTTAGTCAAATTGTAATAAAGGAATTTGAACCAACTTCGATTTTTTTGGATTTTGATGAGTTTTTTTGTTGGAGTAGTTAAATTTGAGTAAATTTAGATGAAATTTACTTCTATTTTTTTGATTTCATATAAATTTTTAGTCAAATTGTAATAAAGGAATTTGAACCAACTTCGATTTTTTTGGATTTGGATAAATTTTTTTGTTGGAGGAGCTAAATTTGAGTGAATTTAGATGAAATTTAATTTTATTTCTTGGATTTTATATAAATTTTTAGTCAAATTGTAATAAAGGAATTTGAACCAACTTCGATTTTTTTGGATTTTGATGAGTTTTTTTGTTGGAGGAGTTAAATTTGAGTGAATTTAGTAGAAATTTATTTCTATTTTTTTTATTTCATATACATTTTTAGTCAAATTGCAATAAAGGGATTTGAACCAACTTCGATTTTTTTGGTTTTTGATGAGTTTATTTGTTGGAGGAGTTAAATTTGAGTGAATTTAGTAGAAATTTATTTCTATTTTTTTTGATTTCATATAAATTTTTAGTCAAATTGTAATAAAGTACTTAGAAACCAACTTCGATTTTTTTGGATTTTGATGAATTTTTTTGTTGGAGGAGCTAAATTTGAGTGAATTTAGATGAAATTTACTTTTATTTCTTTGGATTTTATATAAATTTTTAGTCAAATTGTAATAAAGGAATTTGAACCAACTTCGATTTTTTTGGATTTTGATGAGTTTTTTTGTTGGAGGAGTTAAATTTGAGTAAATATAGATGAAATTTACTTCTATTTTTTTGATTTCATATAAATTTTTAGTCAAATTGTAATAAAGGAATTTGAACCAACTTCGATTTTTTTGGATTTTGATGAGTTTTTTTGTTGGAGGAGTTAAATTTGATTAAATATAGATGAAATTTACTTGTATTTTTTTTATTTCATATAAATTTTTACTCAAATTGTAATAAAGGAATTTGAACCAACTTCGATTTTTTTGGATTTTGATGAGTTTTTTTGTTGGAGGAGTTAAATTTGAGTGAATTTAGTAGAAATTTATTTCTATTTTTTTTATTTCATATAAATTTTTAGTCAAATTGTAATAAAGGAATTTGAACCAACTTCGATTTTTTTGGATTTTGATGAATTTTTTTGTTGGAGGAGCTAAATTTGAGTGAATTTAGATGAAATTTACTTTTATTTTTTGGATTTTATATAAATTTTTAGTCAAATTGTAATAAAGTAATTTGAAACCAACTTCGATTTTTTTGGATTTGGATAAATTTTTTTGTAGGAGGAGCTAAATTTGAGTGAATTTAGATGAAATTTACTTTTATTTTTTGGATTTTATATAAATTTTTAGTCAAATTGTAATAAAGGAATTTGAACCAACTTCGATTTTTTTTTAATTTTGATGAATTTTTTTGTTGGAGGAGTTAAATTTGAGTGAATTTAGATGAAATATACTTCTATTTCTTTGATTTCATATAAATTTTTAGTCAAATTGTAATAAAGGAATTTGAACCAACTTCGATTTTTTTGGATTTTGATGAGTTTTTTTGTTGGAGTTAAATTTGAGTGAATTTAAATGAAATTTTCTTTTATTTTTTTAGATTGTATATAAATTTTTAGTCAAATTGTAATAAAAGAATTTGAACCAACTTCGATTTTTTTGGATTTTGATGAGTTTTTTTGTTGGAGTAGTTAAATTTGAGTAAATTTAGATGAAATTTACTTCTATTTTTTTTGATTTCATATAAATTTTTAGTCAAATTGTAATAAAGGAATTTGAACCAACTTCGATTTTTTTGGATTTGGATAAATTTTTTTGTTGGAGGAGCTAAATTTGAGTGAATTTAGATGAAATTTACTTTTATTTTTTGGATTTTGTACAAATTTTTATTCAAATTGTAATAAAGGAATTTGAACCAACTTCGATTTTTTCGGATTTTGATGAGTTTTTTGTTGGAGGAGTTAAATTTGAGTGAATTTAGTAGAAATTTATTTCTATTTTTTTTTATTTCATATAAATTTTTAGTCAAATTGTAATAAAGTACTTAGAAACCAACTTCGATTTTTTTGGATTTTGATGAATTTTTTTGTTGGAGGAGCTAAATTTGAGTGAATTTAGATGAAATTTACTTTTATTTTTTGGATTTTATATAAATTTTTAGTCAAATTGTAATAAAGGAATTTGAACCAACTTCGATTTTTTTGGATTTTGATGAGTTTTTTTGTTGGAGGAGTTAAATTTGAGTAAATATAGATGAAATTTACTTCTATTTTTTTGATTTCATATAAATTTTTAGTCAAATTGTAATAAAGGAATTTGAACCAACTTCGATTTTTTTGGATTTTGATGAGTTTTTTTGTTGGAGGAGTTAAATTTGATTAAATATAGATGAAATTTACTTGTATTTTTTTTATTTCATATAAATTTTTACTCAAATTGTAATAAAGGAATTTGAACCAACTTCGATTTTTTTGGATTTTGATGAGTTTTTTTGTTGGAGGAGTTAAATTTGAGTGAATTTAGTAGAAATTTATTTCTATTTTTTTTTATTTCATATAAATTTTTAGTCAAATTGTAATAAAGGAATTTGAACCAACTTCGATTTTTTTGGATTTTGATGAATTTTTTTGTTGGAGGAGCTAAATTTGAGTGAATTTAGATGAAATTTACTTTTATTTTTTGGATTTTATATAAATTTTTAGTCAAATTGTAATAAAGTAATTTGAAACCAACTTCGATTTTTTTGGATTTGGATAAATTTTTTTGTAGGAGGAGCTAAATTTGAGTGAATTTAGATGAAATTTACTTTTATTTTTTGGATTTTATATAAATTTTTAGTCAAATTGTAATAAAGGAATTTGAACCAACTTCGATTTTTTTTTAATTTTGATGAATTTTTTTGTTGGAGGAGTTAAATTTGAGTGAATTTAGATGAAATATACTTCTATTTCTTTGATTTCATATAAATTTTTAGTCAAATTGTAATAAAGGAATTTGAACCAACTTCGATTTTTTTGGATTGGGATGAATTTTTTTGTTGGAGGAGCTAAATTTGAGTGAATTTAGATGAAATTTACTTTCATTTTTTTGGATTTTATATAAATTTTTAGTCAAATTGTAATAAAGTAATTTGAAACCAACTTCGATTTTTTTGGATTTTGATGAATTTTTTTGTTGGAGGAGCTAAATTTGAGTGAATTTAGATGAAATTTACTTTTATTTCTTGGATTTAATATAAATTTTTAGTCAAATTGTAATAAAGGAATTTGAACCAACTTCGATTTTTTCGGATTTTGATGAGTTTTTTTGTTGGAGGAGTTAAATTTGAGTGAATTTAGTAGAAATTTACTTCTATTTTTTTGATTTCATATAAATTTTTAGTCAAATTGTAATAAAGGAATTTGAACCAACTTCGATTTTTTCGGATTTTGATGAGTTTTTTTGTTGGAGGAGTTAAATTTGAGTGAATTTAGTAGAAATTTATTTCTATTTTTTGATTTCATATAAATTTTTAGTCAAATTGTAATAAAGGAATTTGAACCAACTTCGATTTTTTCGGATTTTGATGAGTTTTTTTGTTGGAGGAGTTAAATTTGAGTGAATTTAGTAGAAATTTATTTCTATTTTTTGATTTCATATAAATTTTTAGTCAAATTGTAATAAAGGAATTTGAACCAACTTCGATTTTTTCGGATTTTGATGAGTTTTTTTGTTGGAGGAGTTAAATTTGAGTAAATTTAGATGAAATTTACTTCTATTTTTTTTATTTCATATAAATTTTTAGTCAAATTGTAATAAAGGAATTTGAACCAACTTCGATTTTTTTGGATTTTGATGAGTTTTTTTGTTGGAGTAGTTAAATTTGAGTAAATTTAGATGAAATTTACTTCTATTTTTTTGATTTCATATAAATTTTTAGTCAAATTGTAATAAAGGAATTTGAACCAACTTCGATTTTTTCGGATTTTGATGAGTTTTTTTGTTGGAGGAATTAAATTTGAGTGAATTTAGTAGAAATTTATTTCTATTTTTTTTGATTTCATATAAATTTTTAGTCAAATTGTAATAAAGGAATTTGAACCAACTTCGATTTTTTTGGATTTGGATGAATTTTTTTGTTGGAGGAGCTAAATTTGAGTGAATTTAGATGAAATTTACTTTCATTTTTTTGGATTTTATATAAATTTTTAGTCAAATTGTAATAAAGTAATTTGAAACCTACTTCGATTTTTTTGGATTTTGATGAATTTTTTTGTTGGAGGAGCTAAATTTGAGTGAATTTAGATGAAATTTACTTTTATTTTTTGGATTTAATATAAATTTTTAGTCAAATTGTAATAAAGGAATTTGAACCAACTTCGATTTTTTTGGATTTTGATGAGTTTTTTTGTTGGAGGAGTTAAATTTGAGTGAATTTAGTAGAAATTTATTTCTATTTTTTTTATTTCATATACATTTTTAGTCAAATTGCAATAAAGGGATTTGAACCAACTTCGATTTTTTTGGTTTTTGATGAGTTTATTTGTTGGAGGAGTTAAATTTGAGTGAATTTAGTAGAAATTTATTTCTATTTTTTTTGATTTCATATAAATTTTTAGTCAAATTGTAATAAAGTACTTAGAAACCAACTTCGATTTTTTTGGATTTTGATGAATTTTTTTGTTGGAGGAGCTAAATTTGAGTGAATTTAGATGAAATTTACTTTTATTTCTTTGGATTTTATATAAATTTTTAGTCAAATTGTAATAAAGGAATTTGAACCAACTTCGATTTTTTTGGATTTTGATGAGTTTTTTTGTTGGAGGAGTTAAATTTGAGTAAATATAGATGAAATTTACTTCTATTTTTTTGATTTCATATAAATTTTTAGTCAAATTGTAATAAAGGAATTTGAACCAACTTCGATTTTTTTGGATTTTGATGAGTTTTTTTGTTGGAGGAGTTAAATTTGATTAAATATAGATGAAATTTACTTGTATTTTTTTTATTTCATATAAATTTTTACTCAAATTGTAATAAAGGAATTTGAACCAACTTCGATTTTTTTGGATTTTGATGAGTTTTTTTGTTGGAGGAGTTAAATTTGAGTGAATTTAGTAGAAATTTATTTCTATTTTTTTTTATTTCATATAAATTTTTAGTCAAATTGTAATAAAGGAATTTGAACCAACTTCGATTTTTTTGGATTTTGATGAATTTTTTTGTTGGAGGAGCTAAATTTGAGTGAATTTAGATGAAATTTACTTTTATTTTTTGGATTTTATATAAATTTTTAGTCAAATTGTAATAAAGTAATTTGAAACCAACTTCGATTTTTTTGGATTTGGATAAATTTTTTTGTAGGAGGAGCTAAATTTGAGTGAATTTAGATGAAATTTACTTTTATTTTTTGGATTTTATATAAATTTTTAGTCAAATTGTAATAAAGGAATTTGAACCAACTTCGATTTTTTTTTAATTTTGATGAATTTTTTTGTTGGAGGAGTTAAATTTGAGTGAATTTAGATGAAATATACTTCTATTTCTTTGATTTCATATAAATTTTTAGTCAAATTGTAATAAAGGAATTTGAACCAACTTCGATTTTTTTGGATTTTGATGAGTTTTTTTGTTGGAGTTAAATTTGAGTGAATTTAAATGAAATTTTCTTTTATTTTTTTAGATTGTATATAAATTTTTAGTCAAATTGTAATAAAAGAATTTGAACCAACTTCGATTTTTTTGGATTTTGATGAGTTTTTTTGTTGGAGTAGTTAAATTTGAGTGAATTTAGATGAAATTTACTTTTATTTTTTGGATTTTGTACAAATTTTTATTCAAATTGTAATAAAGGAATTTGAACCAACTTCGATTTTTTCGGATTTTGATGAGTTTTTTGTTGGAGGAGTTAAATTTGAGTGAATTTAGTAGAAATTTATTTCTATTTTTTTTGATTTCATATAAATTTTTAGTCAAATTGTAATAAAGTACTTAGAAACCAACTTCGATTTTTTTGGATTTTGATGAATTTTTTTGTTGGAGGAGCTAAATTTGAGTGAATTTAGATGAAATTTACTTTTATTTTTTGGATTTTATATAAATTTTTAGTCAAATTGTAATAAAGTAATTTGAAACCAACTTCGATTTTTTTGTATTTTGATGAGTTTTTTTGTTGGAGTAGTTAAATTTGAGTGAATTTAGTAGAAATTTATTTCTATTTTTTTTTTATTTCAGATAAATTTTTAGTCAAATTGTAATAAAGGAATTTGAACCAACTTCGATTTTTTTGGATTGGGATGAATTTTTTTGTTGGAGGAGCTAAATTTGAGTGAATTTAGATGAAATTTACTTTCATTTTTTTGGATTTTATATAAATTTTTAGTCAAATTGTAATAAAGTAATTTGAAACCAACTTCGATTTTTTTGGATTTTGATGAATTTTTTTGTTGGAGGAGCTAAATTTGAGTGAATTTAGATGAAATTTACTTTTATTTCTTGGATTTAATATAAATTTTTAGTCAAATTGTAATAAAGGAATTTGAACCAACTTCGATTTTTTCGGATTTTGATGAGTTTTTTTGTTGGAGGAGTTAAATTTGAGTGAATTTAGTAGAAATTTATTTCTATTTTTTTTTATTTCATATAAATTTTTAGTCAAATTGTAATAAAGTACTTAGAAACCAACTTCGATTTTTTTGGATTTTGATGAATTTTTTTGTTGGAGGAGCTAAATTTGAGTGAATTTAGATGAAATTTACTTTTATTTTTTGGATTATATATAAATTTTTAGTCAAATTGTAATAAAGTAATTTGAAACCAACTTCGATTTTTTTGTATTTTGATGAGTTTTTTTGTTGGAGTAGTTAAATTTGAGTGAATTTAGTAGAAATTTATTTCTATTTTTTTTTTATTTCATATAAATTTTTAGTCAAATTGTAATAAAGGAATTTGAACCAACTTCGATTTTTTTGGATTTGGATGAATTTTTTTGTTGGAGGAGCTAAATTTGAGTGAATTTAGATGAAATTTACTTTCATTTTTTTGGATTTTATATAAATTTTTAGTCAAATTGTAATAAAGTAATTTGAAACCTACTTCGATTTTTTTGGATTTTGATGAATTTTTTTGTTGGAGGAGCTAAATTTGAGTGAATTTAGATGAAATTTACTTTTATTTTTTGGATTTAATATAAATTTTTAGTCAAATTGTAATAAAGGAATTTGAACCAACTTCGATTTTTTCGGATTTTGATGAGTTTTTTTGTTGGAGGAGTTAAATTTGAGTGAATTTAGTAGAAATTTATTTCTATTTTTTGATTTCATATAAATTTTTAGTCAAATTGTAATAAAGGAATTTGAACCAACTTCGATTTTTTTGGATTTTGATGAGTTTTTTTGTTGGAGTAGTTAAATTTGAGTAAATTTAGATGAAATTTACTTCTATTTTTTTGATTTCATATAAATTTTTAGTCAAATTGTAATAAAGGAATTTGAACCAACTTCGATTTTTTTGGATTTGGATAAATTTTTTTGTTGGAGGAGCTAAATTTGAGTGAATTTAGATGAAATTTAATTTTATTTCTTGGATTTTATATAAATTTTTAGTCAAATTGTAATAAAGTACTTAGAAACCAACTTCGATTTTTTTGGATTTTGATGAATTTTTTTGTTGGAGGAGCTAAATTTGAGTGAATTTAGATGAAATTTACTTTTATTTTTTTGGATTTCATATAAATTTTTAGTCAAATTGTAATAAAGGAATTTGAACCAACTTCGATTTTTTTGGATTTTGATGAGTTTATTTGTTGGAGGAGTTAAATTTGAGTGAATTTAGTAGAAATTTATTTCTATTTTTTTTGATTTCATATAAATTTTTAGTCAAATTGTAATAAAGTACTTAGAAACCAACTTCGATTTTTTTGGATTTTGATGAATTTTTTTGTTGGAGGAGCTAAATTTGAGTGAATTTAGATGAAATTTACTTTTATTTCTTTGGATTTTATATAAATTTTTAGTCAAATTGTAATAAAGGAATTTGAACCAACTTCGATTTTTTTGGATTTTGATGAGTTTTTTTGTTGGAGGAGTTAAATTTGAGTAAATATAGATGAAATTTACTTCTATTTTTTTTATTTCATATAAATTTTTAGTCAAATTGTAATAAAGGAATTTGAACCAACTTCGATTTTTTTGGATTTGGATGAATTTTTTTGTTGGAGGAGCTAAATTTGAGTGAATTTAGATGAAATTTACTTTCATTTTTTTGGATTTTATATAAATTTTTAGTCAAATTGTAATAAAGTAATTTGAAACCTACTTCGATTTTTTTGGATTTTGATGAATTTTTTTGTTGGAGGAGCTAAATTTGAGTGAATTTAGATGAAATTTACTTTTATTTTTTGGATTTAATATAAATTTTTAGTCAAATTGTAATAAAGGAATTTGAACCAACTTCGATTTTTTCGGATTTTGATGAGTTTTTTTGTTGGAGGAGTTAAATTTGAGTGAATTTAGTAGAAATTTATTTCTATTTTTTGATTTCATATAAATTTTTAGTCAAATTGTAATAAAGGAATTTGAACCAACTTCGATTTTTTTGGATTTTGATGAGTTTTTTTGTTGGAGTAGTTAAATTTGAGTAAATTTAGATGAAATTTACTTCTATTTTTTTGATTTCATATAAATTTTTAGTCAAATTGTAATAAAGGAATTTGAACCAACTTCGATTTTTTTGGATTTGGATAAATTTTTTTGTTGGAGGAGCTAAATTTGAGTGAATTTAGATGAAATTTAATTTTATTTCTTGGATTTTATATAAATTTTTAGTCAAATTGTAATAAAGTACTTAGAAACCAACTTCGATTTTTTTGGATTTTGATGAATTTTTTTGTTGGAGGAGCTAAATTTGAGTGAATTTAGATGAAATTTACTTTTATTTTTTTGGATTTCATATAAATTTTTAGTCAAATTGTAATAAAGGAATTTGAACCAACTTCGATTTTTTTGGATTTTGATGAGTTTATTTGTTGGAGGAGTTAAATTTGAGTGAATTTAGTAGAAATTTATTTCTATTTTTTTTGATTTCATATAAATTTTTAGTCAAATTGTAATAAAGTACTTAGAAACCAACTTCGATTTTTTTGGATTTTGATGAATTTTTTTGTTGGAGGAGCTAAATTTGAGTGAATTTAGATGAAATTTACTTTTATTTCTTTGGATTTTATATAAATTTTTAGTCAAATTGTAATAAAGGAATTTGAACCAACTTCGATTTTTTTGGATTTTGATGAGTTTTTTTGTTGGAGGAGTTAAATTTGAGTAAATATAGATGAAATTTACTTCTATTTTTTTTATTTCATATAAATTTTTAGTCAAATTGTAATAAAGGAATTTGAACCAACTTCGATTTTTTTGGATTGGGATGAATTTTTTTGTTGGAGGAGCTAAATTTGAGTGAATTTAGATGAAATTTACTTTCATTTTTTTGGATTTTATATAAATTTTTAGTCAAATTGTAATAAAGTAATTTGAAACCAACTTCGATTTTTTTGGATTTTGATGAATTTTTTTGTTGGAGGAGCTAAATTTGAGTGAATTTAGATGAAATTTACTTTTATTTCTTGGATTTAATATAAATTTTTAGTCAAATTGTAATAAAGGAATTTGAACCAACTTCGATTTTTTCGGATTTTGATGAGTTTTTTTGTTGGAGGAGTTAAATTTGAGTGAATTTAGTAGAAATTTACTTCTATTTTTTTGATTTCATATAAATTTTTAGTCAAATTGTAATAAAGGAATTTGAACCAACTTCGATTTTTTCGGATTTTGATGAGTTTTTTTGTTGGAGGAGTTAAATTTGAGTGAATTTAGTAGAAATTTATTTCTATTTTTTTTTATTTCATATAAATTTTTAGTCAAATTGTAATAAAGTACTTAGAAACCAACTTCGATTTTTTTGGATTTTGATGAATTTTTTTGTTGGAGGAGCTAAATTTGAGTGAATTTAGATGAAATTTACTTTTATTTTTTGGATTATATATAAATTTTTAGTCAAATTGTAATAAAGTAATTTGAAACCAACTTCGATTTTTTTGTATTTTGATGAGTTTTTTTGTTGGAGTAGTTAAATTTGAGTGAATTTAGTAGAAATTTATTTCTATTTTTTTTTTATTTCATATAAATTTTTAGTCAAATTGTAATAAAGGAATTTGAACCAACTTCGATTTTTTTGGATTTGGATGAATTTTTTTGTTGGAGGAGCTAAATTTGAGTGAATTTAGATGAAATTTACTTTCATTTTTTTGGATTTTATATAAATTTTTAGTCAAATTGTAATAAAGTAATTTGAAACCTACTTCGATTTTTTTGGATTTTGATGAATTTTTTTGTTGGAGGAGCTAAATTTGAGTGAATTTAGATGAAATTTACTTTTATTTTTTGGATTTAATATAAATTTTTAGTCAAATTGTAATAAAGGAATTTGAACCAACTTCGATTTTTTCGGATTTTGATGAGTTTTTTTGTTGGAGGAGTTAAATTTGAGTGAATTTAGTAGAAATTTATTTCTATTTTTTGATTTCATATAAATTTTTAGTCAAATTGTAATAAAGGAATTTGAACCAACTTCGATTTTTTTGGATTTTGATGAGTTTTTTTGTTGGAGTAGTTAAATTTGAGTAAATTTAGATGAAATTTACTTCTATTTTTTTGATTTCATATAAATTTTTAGTCAAATTGTAATAAAGGAATTTGAACCAACTTCGATTTTTTTGGATTTGGATAAATTTTTTTGTTGGAGGAGCTAAATTTGAGTGAATTTAGATGAAATTTAATTTTATTTCTTGGATTTTATATAAATTTTTAGTCAAATTGTAATAAAGTACTTAGAAACCAACTTCGATTTTTTTGGATTTTGATGAATTTTTTTGTTGGAGGAGCTAAATTTGAGTGAATTTAGATGAAATTTACTTTTATTTTTTTGGATTTCATATAAATTTTTAGTCAAATTGTAATAAAGGAATTTGAACCAACTTCGATTTTTTTGGATTTTGATGAGTTTATTTGTTGGAGGAGTTAAATTTGAGTGAATTTAGTAGAAATTTATTTCTATTTTTTTTGATTTCATATAAATTTTTAGTCAAATTGTAATAAAGTACTTAGAAACCAACTTCGATTTTTTTGGATTTTGATGAATTTTTTTGTTAGAGGAGCTAAATTTGAGTGAATTTAGATGAAATTTACTTTTATTTCTTTGGATTTTATATAAATTTTTAGTCAAATTGTAATAAAGGAATTTGAACCAACTTCGATTTTTTTGGATTTTGATGAGTTTTTTTGTTGGAGGAGTTAAATTTGAGTAAATATAGATGAAATTTACTTCTATTTTTTTTATTTCATATAAATTTTTAGTCAAATTGTAATAAAGGAATTTGAACCAACTTCGATTTTTTTGGATTTTGATGAGTTTTTTTGTTGGAGTAGTTAAATTTGAGTAAATTTAGATGAAATTTACTTCTATTTTTTTGATTTCATATAAATTTTTAGTCAAATTGTAATAAAGGAATTTGAACCAACTTCGATTTTTTTGGATTTTGATGAGTTTTTTTGTTGGAGGAGTTAAATTTGATTAAATATAGATGAAATTTACTTGTATTTTTTTTATTTCATATAAATTTTTACTCAAATTGTAATAAAGGAATTTGAACCAACTTCGATTTTTTCGGATTTTGATGAGTTTTTTTGTTGGAGGAGTTAAATTTGAGTGAATTTAGTAGAAATTTACTTCTATTTTTTTGATTTCATATAAATTTTTAGTCAAATTGTAATAAAGGAATTTGAACCAACTTCGATTTTTTCGGATTTTGATGAGTTTTTTTGTTGGAGGAGTTAAATTTGAGTGAATTTAGTAGAAATTTATTTCTATTTTTTTTTATTTCATATAAATTTTTAGTCAAATTGTAATAAAGTACTTAGAAACCAACTTCGATTTTTTTGGATTTTGATGAATTTTTTTGTTGGAGGAGCTAAATTTGAGTGAATTTAGATGAAATTTACTTTTATTTTTTGGATTATATATAAATTTTTAGTCAAATTGTAATAAAGTAATTTGAAACCAACTTCGATTTTTTTGTATTTTGATGAGTTTTTTTGTTGGAGTAGTTAAATTTGAGTGAATTTAGTAGAAATTTATTTCTATTTTTTTTTTATTTCATATAAATTTTTAGTCAAATTGTAATAAAGGAATTTGAACCAACTTCGATTTTTTTGGATTTGGATGAATTTTTTTGTTGGAGGAGCTAAATTTGAGTGAATTTAGATGAAATTTACTTTCATTTTTTTGGATTTTATATAAATTTTTAGTCAAATTGTAATAAAGTAATTTGAAACCTACTTCGATTTTTTTGGATTTTGATGAATTTTTTTGTTGGAGGAGCTAAATTTGAGTGAATTTAGATGAAATTTACTTTTATTTTTTGGATTTAATATAAATTTTTAGTCAAATTGTAATAAAGGAATTTGAACCAACTTCGATTTTTTCGGATTTTGATGAGTTTTTTTGTTGGAGGAGTTAAATTTGAGTGAATTTAGTAGAAATTTATTTCTATTTTTTGATTTCATATAAATTTTTAGTCAAATTGTAATAAAGGAATTTGAACCAACTTCGATTTTTTTGGATTTTGATGAGTTTTTTTGTTGGAGTAGTTAAATTTGAGTAAATTTAGATGAAATTTACTTCTATTTTTTTGATTTCATATAAATTTTTAGTCAAATTGTAATAAAGGAATTTGAACCAACTTCGATTTTTTTGGATTTGGATAAATTTTTTTGTTGGAGGAGCTAAATTTGAGTGAATTTAGATGAAATTTAATTTTATTTCTTGGATTTTATATAAATTTTTAGTCAAATTGTAATAAAGTACTTAGAAACCAACTTCGATTTTTTTGGATTTTGATGAATTTTTTTGTTGGAGGAGCTAAATTTGAGTGAATTTAGATGAAATTTACTTTTATTTTTTTGGATTTCATATAAATTTTTAGTCAAATTGTAATAAAGGAATTTGAACCAACTTCGATTTTTTTGGATTTTGATGAGTTTATTTGTTGGAGGAGTTAAATTTGAGTGAATTTAGTAGAAATTTATTTCTATTTTTTTTGATTTCATATAAATTTTTAGTCAAATTGTAATAAAGTACTTAGAAACCAACTTCGATTTTTTTGGATTTTGATGAATTTTTTTGTTGGAGGAGCTAAATTTGAGTGAATTTAGATGAAATTTACTTTTATTTCTTTGGATTTTATATAAATTTTTAGTCAAATTGTAATAAAGGAATTTGAACCAACTTCGATTTTTTTGGATTTTGATGAGTTTTTTTGTTGGAGGAGTTAAATTTGAGTAAATATAGATGAAATTTACTTCTATTTTTTTTATTTCATATAAATTTTTAGTCAAATTGTAATAAAGGAATTTGAACCAACTTCGATTTTTTTGGATTTTGATGAGTTTTTTTGTTGGAGTAGTTAAATTTGAGTAAATTTAGATGAAATTTACTTCTATTTTTTTGATTTCATATAAATTTTTAGTCAAATTGTAATAAAGGAATTTGAACCAACTTCGATTTTTTTGGATTTTGATGAGTTTTTTTGTTGGAGGAGTTAAATTTGATTAAATATAGATGAAATTTACTTGTATTTTTTTTATTTCATATAAATTTTTACTCAAATTGTAATAAAGGAATTTGAACCAACTTCGATTTTTTTGGATTTTGATGAGTTTTTTTGTTGGAGGAGTTAAATTTGAGTGAATTTAGTAGAAATTTATTTCTATTTTTTTTTATTTCATATAAATTTTTAGTCAAATTGTAATAAAGGAATTTGAACCAACTTCGATTTTTTTGGATTTTGATGAATTTTTTTGTTGGAGGAGCTAAATTTGAGTGAATTTAGATGAAATTTACTTTTATTTTTTTGGATTTTATATAAATTTTTAGTCAAATTGTAATAAAGGAATTTGAAACCAACTTCGATTTTTTTGGATTTTGATGAATTTTTTTGTTGGAGGAGCTAAATTTGAGTGAATTTAGATGAAATTTACTTTCATTTTTTTGGATTTTATATAAATTTTTAGTCAAATTGTAATAAAGTTATTTGAAACCAACTTCGATTTTTTTGGATTTTGATGAATTTTTTTGTTGGAGGAGCTAAATTTGAGTGAATTTAGATGAAATTTACTTTTATTTTTTTGGATTTTATATAAATTTTTAGTCAAATTGTAATAAAGTAATTTGAAACCAACTTCGATTTTGTTGTATTTTGATGAGTTTTTTTGTTGGAGTAGTTAAATTTGAGTAAATTTAGATGAAATTTACTTCTATTTTTTTTATTTCATATAAATTTTTAGTCAAATTGTAATAAAGGAATTTGAACCAACTTCGATTTTTTTGGATTTTGATGAGTTTTTTTGTTGGAGTAGTTAAATTTGAGTAAATTTAGATGAAATTTACTTCTATTTTTTTGATTTCATATAAATTTTTAGTCAAATTGTAATAAAGGAATTTGAACCAACTTCGATTTTTTCGGATTTTGATGAGTTTTTTTGTTGGAGGAGTTAAATTTGAGTGAATTTAGTAGAAATTTATTTCTATTTTTTTTGATTTCATATAAATTTTTAGTCAAATTGTAATAAAGTACTTAGAAACCAACTTCGATTTTTTTGGATTTTGATGAATTTTTTTGTTGGAGGAGCTAAATTTGAGTGAATTTAGATGAAATTTACTTTTATTTTTTGGATTTTATATAAATTTTTAGTCAAATTGTAATAAAGTAATTTGAAACCAACTTCGATTTTTTTGTATTTTGATGAGTTTTTTTGTTGGAGTAGTTAAATTTGAGTGAATTTAGTAGAAATTTATTTCTATTTTTTTTTTATTTCATATAAATTTTTAGTCAAATTGTAATAAAGGAATTTGAACCAACTTCGATTTTTTTGGATTTGGATGAATTTTTTTGTTGGAGGAGCTAAATTTGAGTGAATTTAGATGAAATTTACTTTCATTTTTTTGGATTTTATATAAATTTTTAGTCAAATTGTAATAAAGTAATTTGAAACCTACTTCGATTTTTTTGGATTTTGATGAATTTTTTTGTTGGAGGAGCAAAATTTGAGTGAATTTAGATGAAATTTACTTTTATTTTTTGGATTTAATATAAATTTTTAGTCAAATTGTAATAAAGGAATTTGAACCAACTTCGATTTTTTCGGATTTTGATGAGTTTTTTTGTTGGAGGAGTTAAATTTGAGTGAATTTAGTAGAAATTTATTTCTATTTTTTGATTTCATATAAATTTTTAGTCAAATTGTAATAAAGGAATTTGAACCAACTTCGATTTTTTTGGATTTTGATGAGTTTTTTTGTTGGAGTAGTTAAATTTGAGTAAATTTAGATGAAATTTACTTCTATTTTTTTGATTTCATATAAATTTTTAGTCAAATTGTAATAAAGGAATTTGAACCAACTTCGATTTTTTTGGATTTGGATAAATTTTTTTGTTGGAGGAGCTAAATTTGAGTGAATTTAGATGAAATTTAATTTTATTTCTTGGATTTTATATAAATTTTTAGTCAAATTGTAATAAAGTACTTAGAAACCAACTTCGATTTTTTTGGATTTTGATGAATTTTTTTGTTGGAGGAGCTAAATTTGAGTGAATTTAGATGAAATTTACTTTTATTTTTTTGGATTTCATATAAATTTTTAGTCAAATTGTAATAAAGGAATTTGAACCAACTTCGATTTTTTTGGATTTTGATGAGTTTTTTTGTTGGAGGAGTTAAATTTGAGTGAATTTAGTAGAAATTTATTTCTATTTTTTTTATTTCATATACATTTTTAGTCAAATTGCAATAAAGGGATTTGAACCAACTTCGATTTTTTTGGTTTTTGATGAGTTTATTTGTTGGAGGAGTTAAATTTGAGTGAATTTAGTAGAAATTTATTTCTATTTTTTTTGATTTCATATAAATTTTTAGTCAAATTGTAATAAAGTACTTAGAAACCAACTTCGATTTTTTTGGATTTTGATGAATTTTTTTGTTGGAGGAGCTAAATTTGAGTGAATTTAGATGAAATTTACTTTTATTTCTTGGATTTCATATAAATTTTTAGTCAAATTGTAATAAAGGAATTTGAACCAACTTCGATTTTTTCGGATTTTGATGAGTTTTTTTGTTGGAGGAGTTAAATTTGAGTGAATTTAGTAGAAATTTATTTCTATTTTTTTTGATTTCATATAAATTTTTAGTCAAATTGTAATAAAGTACTTAGAAACCAACTTCGATTTTTTTGGATTTTGATGAATTTTTTTGTTGGAGGAGCTAAATTTGAGTGAATTTAGATGAAATTTACTTTTATTTTTTGGATTATATATAAATTTTTAGTCAAATTGTAATAAAGTAATTTGAAACCAACTTCGATTTTTTTGTATTTTGATGAGTTTTTTTGTTGGAGTAGTTAAATTTGAGTGAATTTAGTAGAAATTTATTTCTATTTTTTTTTTATTTCATATAAATTTTTAGTCAAATTGTAATAAAGGAATTTGAACCAACTTCGATTTTTTTGGATTTGGATGAATTTTTTTGTTGGAGGAGCTAAATTTGAGTGAATTTAGATGAAATTTACTTTCATTTTTTTGGATTTTATATAAATTTTTAGTCAAATTGTAATAAAGTAATTTGAAACCTTCTTCGATTTTTTTGGATTTTGATGAATTTTTTTGTTGGAGGAGCTAAATTTGAGTGAATTTAGATGAAATTTACTTTTATTTTTTGGATTTAATATAAATTTTTAGTCAAATTGTAATAAAGGAATTTGAACCAACTTCGATTTTTTCGGATTTTGATGAGTTTTTTTGTTGGAGGAGTTAAATTTGAGTGAATTTAGTAGAAATTTATTTCTATTTTTTTTTATTTCATATAAATTTTTAGTCAAATTGTAATAAAGGAATTTGAACCAACTTCGATTTTTTTGGATTTTGATGAATTTTTTTGTTGGAGGAGCTAAATTTGAGTGAATTTAGATGAAATTTACTTTTATTTTTTTGGATTTTATATAAATTTTTAGTCAAATTGTAATAAAGGAATTTGAAACCAACTTCGATTTTTTTGGATTTTGATGAATTTTTTTGTTGGAGGAGCTAAATTTGAGTGAATTTAGATGAAATTTACTTTCATTTTTTTGGATTTTATATAAATTTTTAGTCAAATTGTAATAAAGTTATTTGAAACCAACTTCGATTTTTTTGGATTTTGATGAATTTTTTTGTTGGAGGAGCTAAATTTGAGTGAATTTAGATGAAATTTACTTTTATTTTTTTGGATTTTATATAAATTTTTAGTCAAATTGTAATAAAGTAATTTGAAACCAACTTCGATTTTGTTGTATTTTGATGAGTTTTTTTGTTGGAGTAGTTAAATTTGAGTAAATTTAGATGAAATTTACTTCTATTTTTTTTATTTCATATAAATTTTTAGTCAAATTGTAATAAAGGAATTTGAACCAACTTCGATTTTTTTGGATTTTGATGAGTTTTTTTGTTGGAGTAGTTAAATTTGAGTAAATTTAGATGAAATTTACTTCTATTTTTTTGATTTCATATAAATTTTTAGTCAAATTGTAATAAAGGAATTTGAACCAACTTCGATTTTTTCGGATTTTGATGAGTTTTTTTGTTGGAGGAGTTAAATTTGAGTGAATTTAGTAGAAATTTATTTCTATTTTTTTTGATTTCATATAAATTTTTAGTCAAATTGTAATAAAGTACTTAGAAACCAACTTCGATTTTTTTGGATTTTGATGAATTTTTTTGTTGGAGGAGCTAAATTTGAGTGAATTTAGATGAAATTTACTTTTATTTTTTGGATTTTATATAAATTTTTAGTCAAATTGTAATAAAGTAATTTGAAACCAACTTCGATTTTTTTGTATTTTGATGAGTTTTTTTGTTGGAGTAGTTAAATTTGAGTGAATTTAGTAGAAATTTATTTCTATTTTTTTTTTATTTCATATAAATTTTTAGTCAAATTGTAATAAAGGAATTTGAACCAACTTCGATTTTTTTGGATTTGGATGAATTTTTTTGTTGGAGGAGCTAAATTTGAGTGAATTTAGATGAAATTTACTTTCATTTTTTTGGATTTTATATAAATTTTTAGTCAAATTGTAATAAAGTAATTTGAAACCTACTTCGATTTTTTTGGATTTTGATGAATTTTTTTGTTGGAGGAGCTAAATTTGAGTGAATTTAGATGAAATTTACTTTTATTTTTTGGATTTAATATAAATTTTTAGTCAAATTGTAATAAAGGAATTTGAACCAACTTCGATTTTTTCGGATTTTGATGAGTTTTTTTGTTGGAGGAGTTAAATTTGAGTGAATTTAGTAGAAATTTATTTCTATTTTTTGATTTCATATAAATTTTTAGTCAAATTGTAATAAAGGAATTTGAACCAACTTCGATTTTTTTGGATTTTGATGAGTTTTTTTGTTGGAGTAGTTAAATTTGAGTAAATTTAGATGAAATTTACTTCTATTTTTTTGATTTCATATAAATTTTTAGTCAAATTGTAATAAAGGAATTTGAACCAACTTCGATTTTTTTGGATTTGGATAAATTTTTTTGTTGGAGGAGCTAAATTTGAGTGAATTTAGATGAAATTTAATTTTATTTCTTGGATTTTATATAAATTTTTAGTCAAATTGTAATAAAGTACTTAGAAACCAACTTCGATTTTTTTGGATTTTGATGAATTTTTTTGTTGGAGGAGCTAAATTTGAGTGAATTTAGATGAAATTTACTTTTATTTTTTTGGATTTCATATAAATTTTTAGTCAAATTGTAATAAAGGAATTTGAACCAACTTCGATTTTTTTGGATTTTGATGAGTTTTTTTGTTGGAGGAGTTAAATTTGAGTGAATTTAGTAGAAATTTATTTCTATTTTTTTTATTTCATATACATTTTTAGTCAAATTGCAATAAAGGGATTTGAACCAACTTCGATTTTTTTGGTTTTTGATGAGTTTATTTGTTGGAGGAGTTAAATTTGAGTGAATTTAGTAGAAATTTATTTCTATTTTTTTTGATTTCATATAAATTTTTAGTCAAATTGTAATAAAGTACTTAGAAACCAACTTCGATTTTTTTGGATTTTGATGAATTTTTTTGTTGGAGGAGCTAAATTTGAGTGAATTTAGATGAAATTTACTTTTATTTCTTGGATTTTATATAAATTTTTAGTCAAATTGTAATAAAGGAATTTGAACCAACTTCGATTTTTTCGGATTTTGATGAGTTTTTTTGTTGGAGGAGTTAAATTTGAGTGAATTTAGTAGAAATTTACTTCTATTTTTTTGATTTCATATAAATTTTTAGTCAAATTGTAATAAAGGAATTTGAACCAACTTCGATTTTTTCGGATTTTGATGAGTTTTTTTGTTGGAGGAGTTAAATTTGAGTGAATTTAGTAGAAATTTATTTCTATTTTTTTTGATTTCATATAAATTTTTAGTCAAATTGTAATAAAGTACTTAGAAACCAACTTCGATTTTTTTGGATTTTGATGAATTTTTTTGTTGGAGGAGCTAAATTTGAGTGAATTTAGATGAAATTTACTTTTATTTTTTGGATTATATATAAATTTTTAGTCAAATTGTAATAAAGTAATTTGAAACCAACTTCGATTTTTTTGTATTTTGATGAGTTTTTTTGTTGGAGTAGTTAAATTTGAGTGAATTTAGTAGAAATTTATTTCTATTTTTTTTTTATTTCATATAAATTTTTAGTCAAATTGTAATAAAGGAATTTGAACCAACTTCGATTTTTTTGGATTTGGATGAATTTTTTTGTTGGAGGAGCTAAATTTGAGTGAATTTAGATGAAATTTACTTTCATTTTTTTGGATTTTATATAAATTTTTAGTCAAATTGTAATAAAGTAATTTGAAACCTACTTCGATTTTTTTGGATTTTGATGAATTTTTTTGTTGGAGGAGCTAAATTTGAGTGAATTTAGATGAAATTTACTTTTATTTTTTGGATTTAATATAAATTTTTAGTCAAATTGTAATAAAGGAATTTGAACCAACTTCGATTTTTTCGGATTTTGATGAGTTTTTTTGTTGGAGGAGTTAAATTTGAGTGAATTTAGTAGAAATTTATTTCTATTTTTTGATTTCATATAAATTTTTAGTCAAATTGTAATAAAGGAATTTGAACCAACTTCGATTTTTTTGGATTTTGATGAGTTTTTTTGTTGGAGTAGTTAAATTTGAGTAAATTTAGATGAAATTTACTTCTATTTTTTTGATTTCATATAAATTTTTAGTCAAATTGTAATAAAGGAATTTGAACATCGTTCGATTTTTTTGGATTTGGATAAATTTTTTTGTTGGAGGAGCTAAATTTGAGTGAATTTAGATGAAATTTAATTTTATTTCTTGGATTTTATATAAATTTTTAGTCAAATTGTAATAAAGTACTTAGAAACCAACTTCGATTTTTTTGGATTTTGATGAATTTTTTTGTTGGAGGAGCTAAATTTGAGTGAATTTAGATGAAATTTACTTTTATTTTTTTGGATTTCATATAAATTTTTAGTCAAATTGTAATAAAGGAATTTGAACCAACTTCGATTTTTTTGGATTTTGATGAGTTTTTTTGTTGGAGTAGTTAAATTTGAGTGAATTTAGTAGAAATTTATTTCTATTTTTTTTTTATTTCAGATAAATTTTTAGTCAAATTGTAATAAAGGAATTTGAACCAACTTCGATTTTTTTGGATTGGGATGAATTTTTTTGTTGGAGGAGCTAAATTTGAGTGAATTTAGATGAAATTTACTTTCATTTTTTTGGATTTTATATAAATTTTTAGTCAAATTGTAATAAAGTAATTTGAAACCAACTTCGATTTTTTTGGATTTTGATGAATTTTTTTGTTGGAGGAGCTAAATTTGAGTGAATTTAGATGAAATTTACTTTTATTTCTTGGATTTAATATAAATTTTTAGTCAAATTGTAATAAAGGAATTTGAACCAACTTCGATTTTTTCGGATTTTGATGAGTTTTTTTGTTGGAGGAGTTAAATTTGAGTGAATTTAGTAGAAATTTACTTCTATTTTTTTGATTTCATATAAATTTTTAGTCAAATTGTAATAAAGGAATTTGAACCAACTTCGATTTTTTTGGATTTTGATGAGTTTTTTTGTTGGAGGAGTTAAATTTGATTAAATATAGATGAAATTTACTTGTATTTTTTTTATTTCATATAAATTTTTACTCAAATTGTAATAAAGGAATTTGAACCAACTTCGATTTTTTTGGATTTTGATGAGTTTTTTTGTTGGAGGAGTTAAATTTGAGTGAATTTAGTAGAAATTTATTTCTATTTTTTTTATTTCATATAAATTTTTAGTCAAATTGTAATAAAGGAATTTGAACCAACTTCGATTTTTTTGGATTTTGATGAATTTTTTTGTTGGAGGAGCTAAATTTGAGTGAATTTAGATGAAATTTACTTTTATTTTTTTGGATTTTATATAAATTTTTAGTCAAATTGTAATAAAGGAATTTGAAACCAACTTCGATTTTTTTGGATTTTGATGAATTTTTTTGTTGGAGGAGCTAAATTTGAGTGAATTTAGATGAAATTTACTTTCATTTTTTTGGATTTTATATAAATTTTTAGTCAAATTGTAATAAAGTTATTTGAAACCAACTTCGATTTTTTTGGATTTTGATGAATTTTTTTGTTGGAGGAGCTAAATTTGAGTGAATTTAGATGAAATTTACTTTTATTTTTTTGGATTTTATATAAATTTTTAGTCAAATTGTAATAAAGTAATTTGAAACCAACTTCGATTTTGTTGTATTTTGATGAGTTTTTTTGTTGGAGTAGTTAAATTTGAGTAATTGCTAGGGGACGGGGTCTTGAAATTATTGGAGGGGCGGGTCGGTGTGGCGTCATTTCGATATTAACCTTTGTCTCTTTCCTTAAGGGCTCCCGATGTTGATTTTGACGTGCCCTAAAGGCACAGTATCCGATCCAGATAATGAGGATGATTACGATAGTGCCTCCTAATCCTGGTAGTCCATAGGTTACATATGTCGATAAATTTTCTGTCCGATGATGTGTTGCTATTTCTCTTGCTTGTCTCTCTATGTCGTCCAGTGCGATTGCATTAGCTTTCGCATGGGAATCTTGAAGGGTTCTTTGAGGTTCCTTTTGTTGATAGTCCGTTAAAATTTTTACATGATGTTCCGTGAGGGTTGGTAGAATTTCCGAAATGTTGATGCCAATAGATGGTTTGTAGATGGTTGTTAATTAGTCGGTGTCCACTCCAGTTGCCCAAATCTGGTCTGTCCCGATTTTGGCCTCACAATCTCTCCTCAGTTGTAATATTCCTGCCCCCTGTAGCACTTCATATCCGGCTGCGTGCTTATTGCATCGAACCTGCAGTGCCAGGGTGTCCTTAACGGAATATATCCAGGTGTTGGGTGCGATCAACTTCTTCAGGTATGTTCGGCCTCCGGGAAGAACTTGAATATTGCAGCTAGACCACTTGATGTTTTGAGGTTTTAATAGGGCGTTCGTTTCGCAAGTTGGTGCTTTTTCCAAATCTTGGAGTGGTACGCTGAGTTCACACATGTACATCCGGGGGTGTTTCCTGCATCCCATGATGTAGTTCTCGTCGGGCATGAAGTATTGAGAGTTGATTTGGTTGATTGCTAAATATGCCGTTCTTGGTTTTATGAAGATAGGGGTAGAGACATTGGTCGATATTGCTTGAAATGAAGGGCAGGGTTGAAGGTAATAAAGGTCGAAGGGATTTTGATCTAATAAAGGGATGTCGAGTGACAAGATAATTCGGCCATGTGAATAAACTACGTTTAATTTAGTCACCCCTTGTAGCTGTTCGGAATTCAATTCTTCTGGGGTCAGCGGGAATTCGTACGGAGTGGTTCTGCGAATTCGTTCGCAAGTCTGCGCTAGCTGGGCAGGTGAAAGAACGGCCGGATGTAAGATACCAAGTTTCGCGAACGTGAGCGCGTCCGTAATTACAATTAACGCAGTCACATATTCGTCCACATGTCTGGTCATTAAGAATGTCCACGACGAAAATGCTAATTCTAATTCTATTTTTGTTTCGCGCTCGTCTAGTCGAAGAGTACCCGACGCTAGTTCCTTAATTCTATCGCCCATGGTTTCCACGGATCCCGTTACAGTTCTGAGTGACTCGTGTATATCCTGAAATTCCGATTTTATAATGTGCGTTTGATTTGCTAACAATTCGGCGAGACGATTTTGATCCTTATACAGCTTATCTATTTCCTTGTTGTAATATTGCGCATCGTCGCTGTCCAGGGTTCCGAAAAGGGCCTTGCTCAGCGATCCGATGAATCCTAATGGTACAGATCGTTTGGAACGGCGAAATTGTGGTTTCCCTAATATGTTAAGTAACAATTCCTCGTATCGTTTGCCGTCTAAGAGTTTGCGCTGTAGAGCCGTGTTGAGGGCATCGGCTGGGCAAGATGTCCAGTTATATGTTGTGCATAACGCTTTCATGCTGTTGATCTGGGGTTGCGTTTGCGGTCGCGAGGCCAGTATCTCAGCGACTCCTATACCCGTGACCAGTCTCCATTGGGTGTGGAATACTCGGAGAGGTCGGATTTTTTCGTAGTACAAGCCCGGATTGGGGGCTAGTGACGATATTTTGTAGTCTCCATCTATGGTGTTACTAGCAACGCTCATCCATAGGAACGTGTATATTAGTAAGCCACATCCGTTCATGGTGGCCGAGATTCGGGATTTCCCGAAAAGTCTTATTCGGGGAATCCTATCGTTTAAGTAATTGCCTACTGCAAATACGAAAAACAAGTGAAATTACGGAAAGGGTGGGAATTCTATTGTTTTACAGGTATGTAAAACAAGTGAGAGTAGGGAGGGGGGTCCGATTTTTGGGGTGAGGGACCTTGGTTAGGAGGATTGGCAATATGAGCCCTCCTGCCGGTCGGTTGAAAGCTTAAACCACATTGAATACACTCTATTAGCGTCAAGGTGGCTTATCCTTTGTATAAGCATGTTTCAATTTGTCGAAATGTTTGATTAACTGCTGACCCTCCTCGGTGATTAATATTGCATTGTTTTGTTCGGTAATTGCTGCTATTTTAAAGGGGCCTATGTACTGGGGATCAAATTTGTGAAGTCGCGGTTCCTTTTGTACATAAACGAGATCGTTTACCGCGAATGTGACTTGATTACTTTTACGGTCATAAATGGTTTTCGAACGTAATTTGCTTGTGTCTAAATTTGATCGCGTAGTTTTCCGGATTTCATCCAGGCGCTCTACCAAATTTTGTACGTAGGTAGGGTAAGTTAATAATTCTTCGCGACTCATAGGTATAAACGGATCGCGGGCTAATTGTCCGAAAACCACCTCGTAAGGCGTGAATTTTGTTGCTTCGTGTACCGAGGTGTTATACGAGTACATAGCGAACGGGAGAAGTAGGTCCCAGTCCTCATATTTTTCCAGGTAATGTTTCAGGTATTCTGTTAAGACGATATGACTTCTTTCTAGAGATCCGTTAGTCTGCGGTCGATATCCTGACGTGGTTACGTGTTTAATTCTGAACGTTTGAGCTATTCCCTGTATTGTGTTATTAATGAAGCTCGTTCCGCGGTCCGTTAATATCGCGCGTGGTGCACCGAAGATTGCAATAAAATAACGCGATAACGCATCGGCCACGGTGCTGGCTCGTATATCGGGCAAGGGCACGGCCATACAAAATTTAGATAATAGGCATTGCATTGTAAGGATGTGACGGTTTCCGCTAGGGGTTGGGGGAAGCGGTCCTACGGTGTCCAAGGCTACTTTATCAAAAGGTCGTGCAGGTGTATCTGTAATTAGCATGGGTTCCCGAGTTTTAATTCGTACAAGTTTCTGTTCTTGGCAGCTAGGGCAACTTCGCACGTAATCCTCTACGTGTTTGCGTAAGTGTGGCCAATCAAATACGCTACGTATGCGCCGGTATGTTTTTGTCACTCCCTTATGTCCTCCTATCAGGCTTCCGTGATAGTGGCGGATAATATTTTCCCATTCTATTTTTGGTGGTTGTTGAACTTCACCGGTGCAAATTTTGATTGTGATGGGTGTTAGATTGAAAACAATTAACAAATGTCGTTGGAGCGTTTCGGCGTCGAATCGGTGTAGGGTTTCGCCATGTGCCGCTATACGAAACGAGCGGACGTGTTCGCTTTCCACAGCGTCCCTGAGCGCCATTAGTGCTGATGCCAGGTCGGCTTCTTTCATTTCGTGGTAAAAGTTACTCGCTCCCACGATGCTGAAAATTTTTTCTTCTTCATTACGGCTAATTATTACGCGATTTCTGGTTAATTCTTCAGATAATAATTTTGTTTCATCGAGAAGTCCTATAGCTTTCAAAGTTTTACAAATTGGGCTGGTTAGTATTCTATCCGAGGATATAAAGTGAACATAGTTATCTGGAGTTGCTGCAAGCGTGGTCCTTACGATTCTCATTTTGCATTTCGTTGGTTGGATTTCATATTTAGAGGAGTCTATCGCGTTTTCGCGGTTCTCTGGTGCCTCTCGCGTGATTTGACGAGGACTTGATGAGTCGGAGTATGACTCGGGGGTTATTCTGAATCGCTCCGGCGGAATCTTAATTGTGCCTGGTTCCGGACTTGGGTTAGAAATTTCCCTCGGGGGCAATTGTTCTGTTAGTTCCTCCAGGGTTTCATCTTCCGGACAAATCATAGTTGATTGTGGGACGCCCAAGGCTTCATCGTGCAGAGGTATACCCCATGACACTCTTTTCTTTGGGCCTGCTCGTGACGTTGTCTTCGGGGGGCTAGCGTTCTCGGGGAGATTCGATGTTTCCTCGCCTTCTCGGGGTAAATTCTTCCCGATGATAACGCGCATTTCCGTTTCTGGACCCCGCGGAGTGTTTATGGTTCGGAAGGTGGGTTCGCAGTCTTCCCCCTCTGCCTCTGTCCAGGTGGGCGGCGCGTCTAGGCTTTTTAGGAAGGCTAATTCATCGTACGTATATTGGCCTTTGTAGGGACCTTCCGCGATCATGGGGGAAAATGGGACTTCGAAATCTTCGAACTTGTGTTGGCAGGTTCGTCGGTACGGTAATACTTCCGGAGAGTTCTCGTCTTCCATACTCTTCAAGATTGTGATTTCTTCTTCGGTGAACGGACCGGGGTTCGAATCGTTGCTTCCGAAAGTGGAGTCTAGGACAGTTTCTTCCTGGTCCGCATCTTCCTCCAAGAATTCGGGCATTCCTGTTCGTTCTTCCGCTGTATCCAGAGCGGTAGAGTTGGCTCTGCTCTCCATACCGTCCGTATTTTCTCCTGTTAGAGCGGTATCGTCAATAAACGACGGTGGTTCTTCGTAGTTCGGCCTTGGCATGGCTTGGCGACGTGCCTGTACGCGTGTTCCTATCCCTTCATCGTCGCCCTTTGGTGGGTTTTCCTCTTCTATAGTCGGGAATGCGTACGGAACCGGGTTTCGGGATAGCGCGTCAGCGTTCGCGTTAACACGGCCGGGTTTATAGACGATCTCGTAATTGTAGTCGGCGAGTGTGATTTTCCATCGAGCGAGTCGCGACATCGGGTCTTTTACCGAGAATAACCATTGCAGTGGCCGGTGATCAGTTACTAAGGAGAATTTTCGCCCGTAGATATAAGTACGGAATTGTTTTACGGCATAAATTATCGCGAGGCATTCCCTTTCGGTAGTTGAGTAATTTTCTTGAGCAGGATTGAGCACTTGTGAGGCGTACGCTATCGGCAGATCTTCACCTATTTTGCCTTGGCTTAATATTGCCCCGACGGCTACATCGGACGCGTCGGTTGTAATAATAAATGGTTCATCGTAATTTGGATAGCGTAAAACTGGCTCTTTACAAAGTGCCTGGCGTAGGTCTTCGAAGCTTTCCTGATGTTTTTCAGTCCAATAGAATGGAATTTTAGTGCTAGTCAAAGTTGTAAGGGGTTTAGCTCGTTTAGCCATATTTGGGATAAAGCGACGATAATAATTTACGAGACCCAAGAATTGTTTTACATTTTTACGGGTTTTAGGGACGGGGAATTCGGCGACGGCTTTAATCTTTTCGGGGTTTGGTCGTACTCCGTCAGCTGCTATTATATGACCTAGATACGTGACTTTATCTTTTAAGAACTTGGCCTTTTCCGTCTGTAGGGTTAAGTTATGCTTACGTAAGCGTTCGAAGAAAGTCTCGAGTCGTTGCTCGTGCTCCGCGAGTGTACGCGAATATACAACCACGTCGTCTAGATACACGAATAACTCTTTCCCGATAAGCCCTCTCAGAACGTTGTTCATTAAACGCTGGAAGGTAGCCGGGGCGTTTTTTAATCCGAAAGGCATGCGGAGGTATTCGTAGTGTCCGTCCGGGGTGGTAAACGCGGTTTTTGCACGGTCCTCGGGGGCCATAGGGATTTGATGGAAACCGTTTGCTAAGTCGAAAACTGAGAAATACTTGGCTCCACCTAGCCTATCGAGAATGTCCGTGATTCGCGGCAAAGGAAAGCGGTCATCAATCGTTTTCGCGTTCACAATTCTGAAATCTGCTACCACTCTCCATCGTTTTACTCCATCCTCGGCGGCCTTTTTCTCTACCACGTGCAAGGGTGAGTTATGCGGTGACGACGAAGGAGCGATTATTCCCAGCTCATCCAGGTTACGCGTTTGCTTGGTAATTTCTTCCTCCATCTGTGGTGGGTGGGGGTATTGTCTAGTGAACGTGGGCGTAGAATCTGTTAACGGGATAGTGTGTTCTATCGATGAGGTTTCGCCAAGAGGGTCTCCCGGTACGAAAAACCTATCCGAATATTTTATAACCAAATTTTCGATTTTTCGACGCAATTCCGGATCTAAGTCTTCCAATTTCAGCGTTTCGAATATATGCTGTAAACGTTCTTCGTGAGATTTTGGATCTACTTGGTACTCTCCTAGATCGAGGTCTTCGTTAGTGTCGAACTCTTCTCCGAAAGAGGGGGAGGGGCAATCTCGTTCGTCCTCTTCGGAACAATCACCATTTTCAGGGAGGCAGATGTTTATTTCATTCGCGTTGGCCTCTGATTTACTGAGGTCTTTTAGAAAATCCTGGTGGCACTGCTTATAGCCTTCTAGCGTACCTTCTAAATCTTCAAAATTTGAGAAAATTACGGGGCTGATCGGGTGTTTCGCGGTTACCATCGTGCGCTGGTGGTAAGAGACGATAGCTTCTTCCTGAAGCAGATACGGACTTCCGACGAGGCCCGCAATCCCTTTGGGTAAATGGGGCATACGTATTACGTGGAATAATGCCCAGCTACCGTTAATTTTTAGGACGGTTGTCCCTAAAGTCAAGACCTTCCCGTTTAATCCGGTGATTTCTAGGGGTGTGGTACTTAAAACCCGGGCCTTTGAGCTTGCGGACCCGATTTCTAATAGGTTCAATGCCGAACCCGTGTCTATGATAAATTCTCCCTCACCGTTCTCCAGTTGTTCTGCCTTGACTCGGATGCGGGGGGAGTCCGCTCGTAGGAGCGTTGTTGCGGGCTCTGGCTCCGGGGTGGATTTTGAGGGGGTCTTTGGGCCTGCGAGGAGGACCCGCCCGCCTCGTTCCGGTTGAACGGGCGGGCACGCTGGGAGTTTAAATGGTCGGGTTTCTCAGGGATAACTTCACGTGCTTCTGATCTTTGCGGTTCTTGAGATTCATATGCCCGCGACTCGCGAGGAGGTTCATATCTTTCCGTTTCGCGAGGTCCATACCCGCGAGGTCCGTACCCGCGGGGTTCATATCCGCGAGGTTCGTAAGGATCATACAATCTAGGATCGCGAGGTTGTGACTGCCGATTATTCCAAGGTCTCCCGCGCGCTCCTCTTCCGCGGGGAGCACTGGGTCGGCGTTCGTAGCCCAACGGGCGTTCGCCTTGCCTCGTCAGCAAGGACGGTGGACGGCGCTCCGGCGTCGGATCGCGATAATAAGGCTCGCGATAATATTCGTCTCGATAGCGAGGGGCACTATACGCGGAGTACGAGGAGCGGGGCTCTTCGTATGAATCATTTTCATTAGGTTGCCTCCATTCAGTCCATCTACGCTGTGGGTCATACGGAGACGGGGGACGCGCGCTCCGGTTGCCGTCGTACGTGTCGTCGCGTGGCAAGCCGGCCAGGTCTTGTTCTCGTCTTTGCGTATGTAAGGCTAGATCAAACGCGTCATTCAAAGATACGGGATTTGATAAAGCTACTTTAATTGAGATTCTTTGAGGTATTGCAGTAATAAATGAAGTTCGAGCCAATCGCTCCACGTCTATTAGAGTATTCTCGACATTTTCCCCGATTAATTCTTTCGCCCTTACGGTCACCTGTCGGTACAGGCGGGCCACGCGGTGAATAAAATCTATTAGACGCTCGCGGGGAAACATGCTTATACGTTCGAGTTCCAGTCGGAGCTCCTCATAACCGCGGCATGGGGAATATCGGACTCTTAGAAGGGAGAGCAGATCGGCCACGCTTTTACAACCTTTATCCTCGACATAATATCTGATAGGATCTTTTAATTTGTATATGAGCTCGGTCAGAAATCTTTCTTCCTGACCGGGTGGTACGCGCTTTATGGCGCGCTGTATTGAGGCAGCGAAGTCCTCCAAAGTTATGAAATCAGGATCGAAACGGGGAATGTTGTCAAGTGCCCGATATACTCTCTCCTCATCTTCTCGGGAACGCCATACGTCTAATGCAGACGTTTCTAGGTCGTTCGTCCGATAGCCTAACGATAGACGATTGTTCGACAAAGTCGGTACGGGAGGAGGGGCTGACTGAGGTATTTGGGAATTGGAGGGATTACTAGTACCGGAGGTATTAGATGAAGGCGGTGATCTCAGGATACCACCAGTCATGGTTAAGCAATGCTTTGCAAGACTTTTAGGTAGTAGGAAGTATAGTCAAGTTATGAGCAGATAAGTCGGGCGGGTCGCGGTAGATAAAACGGCGCGCCCTTTTAAATATATAATAAGATTGAATATAAGGGAATAAAATCCCACTTCTGACACCAGTTTGTTACGTCCTGAAGGGACTGTTGCGAACCACCCCGAGCGGTTAGGGTGATCCGCAGGGTTCGCTGCTCGGTCAAGGTGCTAAAGCACGCCTTGACTATACTCGCGGGGAAGTGAGGAAGGTGAAAAGGAGTAAAATCAATAATACTCAGGATTTAAGGAAGAAACAACAAAGTAAAATATATTCTTTAGTAAAAGATAAAAGTAATTGTTAGACATACCCTAGGGACAGCGCTCCGTCCCTGTTATCGCAGTGCGCTCGGGTTTCGGCTCGCTTGCCGAATATCGCTTCGTACAGGAGGTCGCTCAACTTAGCGCAGGTCGTGGTCGCTCGCTCTGTGCTCTCGGGTAGCACACGGAAGTCGGCGCAACTGAAGACCGTCGAATCGCACTGTCTCTAATCGTCTCTTATTCTACGCGTTCCTACGCCGAACACGAGTGACGCGCAGGGGCTCTCCCGGCTATGCCGTTCGCGGTATGTTGGATGGAGTTACCCTTGCACGGTTTATTGACGGCCGAACGTATTTCGCGGACTAGACGCTATGACGTGATCGCGGCTTCTTGACGGCTCTCTGGCTCGTTCTGACTTCCTAAGTCGAGTTCCCGAATAAGAATGATTTTTTCGCGGTTCGCGATCGCGGTCTCACCTCGGACGATCCCTACGAACGGGGATAACTGCCCCGTCGGCAGCTGTCGCTTGCTTAACCCCTTCCTCGATTATTGAGAAATAATCGGGGCCCGGGCTGAGCGCGGTCGTTGTCCCCGACGCTCGCTTCACGTTTTGTCACAACGTGACCGACACGCGCGAGGCGATTCCGCTGAATCGCCTTAGGAAAAACACGCGAGGACAGTCAGCACGGAATGGACCTGAAGGGCCCATGTAACAGAGTAGTTAAATTTGAGTAAATTTAGATGAAATTTACTTCTATTTTTTTTATTTCATATAAATTTTTAGTCAAATTGTAATAAAGGAATTTGAACCAACTTCGATTTTTTTGGATTTTGATGAGTTTTTTTGTTGGAGTAGTTAAATTTGAGTAAATTTAGATGAAATTTACTTCTATTTTTTTGATTTCATATAAATTTTTAGTCAAATTGTAATAAAGGAATTTGAACCAACTTCGATTTTTTCGGATTTTGATGAGTTTTTTTGTTGGAGGAGTTAAATTTGAGTGAATTTAGTAGAAATTTATTTCTATTTTTTTTGATTTCATATAAATTTTTAGTCAAATTGTAATAAAGTACTTAGAAACCAACTTCGATTTTTTTGGATTTTGATGAATTTTTTTGTTGGAGGAGCTAAATTTGAGTGAATTTAGATGAAATTTACTTTCATTTTTTTGGATTTTATATAAATTTTTAGTCAAATTGTAATAAAGTAATTTGAAACCTACTTCGATTTTTTTGGATTTTGATGAATTTTTTTGTTGGAGGAGCTAAATTTGAGTGAATTTAGATGAAATTTACTTTTATTTTTTGGATTTAATATAAATTTTTAGTCAAATTGTAATAAAGGAATTTGAACCAACTTCGATTTTTTCGGATTTTGATGAGTTTTTTTGTTGGAGGAGTTAAATTTGAGTGAATTTAGTAGAAATTTATTTCTATTTTTTGATTTCATATAAATTTTTAGTCAAATTGTAATAAAGGAATTTGAACCAACTTCGATTTTTTTGGATTTTGATGAGTTTTTTTGTTGGAGTAGTTAAATTTGAGTAAATTTAGATGAAATTTACTTCTATTTTTTTGATTTCATATAAATTTTTAGTCAAATTGTAATAAAGGAATTTGAACCAACTTCGATTTTTTTGGATTTGGATAAATTTTTTTGTTGGAGGAGCTAAATTTGAGTGAATTTAGATGAAATTTAATTTTATTTCTTGGATTTTATATAAATTTTTAGTCAAATTGTAATAAAGTACTTAGAAACCAACTTCGATTTTTTTGGATTTTGATGAATTTTTTTGTTGGAGGAGCTAAATTTGAGTGAATTTAGATGAAATTTACTTTTATTTTTTTGGATTTCATATAAATTTTTAGTCAAATTGTAATAAAGGAATTTGAACCAACTTCGATTTTTTTGGATTTTGATGAGTTTTTTTGTTGGAGGAGTTAAATTTGAGTGAATTTAGTAGAAATTTATTTCTATTTTTTTTATTTCATATACATTTTTAGTCAAATTGCAATAAAGGGATTTGAACCAACTTCGATTTTTTTGGTTTTTGATGAGTTTATTTGTTGGAGGAGTTAAATTTGAGTGAATTTAGTAGAAATTTATTTCTATTTTTTTTGATTTCATATAAATTTTTTGTCAAATTGTAATAAAGTACTTAGAAACCAACTTCGATTTTTTTGGATTTTGATGAATTTTTTTGTTGGAGGAGCTAAATTTGAGTGAATTTAGATGAAATTTACTTTTATTTCTTTGGATTTTATATAAATTTTTAGTCAAATTGTAATAAAGGAATTTGAACCAACTTCGATTTTTTTGGATTTTGATGAGTTTTTTTGTTGGAGGAGTTAAATTTGAGTAAATATAGATGAAATTTACTTCTATTTTTTTTATTTCATATAAATTTTTAGTCAAATTGTAATAAAGGAATTTGAACCAACTTCGATTTTTTTGGATTTTGATGAGTTTTTTTGTTGGAGTAGTTAAATTTGAGTAAATTTAGATGAAATTTACTTCTATTTTTTTGATTTCATATAAATTTTTAGTCAAATTGTAATAAAGGAATTTGAACCAACTTCGATTTTTTTGGATTTTGATGAGTTTTTTTGTTGGAGGAGTTAAATTTGATTAAATATAGATGAAATTTACTTGTATTTTTTTTATTTCATATAAATTTTTACTCAAATTGTAATAAAGGAATTTGAACCAACTTCGATTTTTTTGGATTTTGATGAGTTTTTTTGTTGGAGGAGTTAAATTTGAGTGAATTTAGTAGAAATTTATTTCTATTTTTTTTTATTTCATATAAATTTTTAGTCAAATTGTAATAAAGGAATTTGAACCAACTTCGATTTTTTTGGATTTTGATGAATTTTTTTGTTGGAGGAGCTAAATTTGAGTGAATTTAGATGAAATTTACTTTTATTTTTTGGATTTTATATAAATTTTTAGTCAAATTGTAATAAAGTTATTTGAAACCAACTTCGATTTTTTTGGATTTTGATGAATTTTTTTGTTGGAGGAGCTAAATTTGAGTGAATTTAGATGAAATTTACTTTCATTTTTTTGGATTTTATATAAATTTTTAGTCAAATTGTAATAAAGTTATTTGAAACCAACTTCGATTTTTTTGGATTTTGATGAATTTTTTTGTTGGAGGAGCTAAATTTGAGTGAATTTAGATGAAATTTACTTTTATTTTTTTTGGATTTTATATAAATTTTTAGTCAAATTGTAATAAAGTAATTTGAAACCAACTTCGATTTTGTTGTATTTTGATGAGTTTTTTTGTTGGAGTAGTTAAATTTGAGTAAATTTAGATGAAATTTACTTCTATTTTTTTTATTTCATATAAATTTTTAGTCAAATTGTAATAAAGGAATTTGAACCAACTTCGATTTTTTTGGATTTTGATGAGTTTTTTTGTTGGAGTAGTTAAATTTGAGTAAATTTAGATGAAATTTACTTCTATTTTTTTGATTTCATATAAATTTTTAGTCAAATTGTAATAAAGGAATTTGAACCAACTTCGATTTTTTCGGATTTTGATGAGTTTTTTTGTTGGAGGAGTTAAATTTGAGTGAATTTAGTAGAAATTTATTTCTATTTTTTTTTATTTCATATAAATTTTTAGTCAAATTGTAATAAAGTACTTAGAAACCAACTTCGATTTTTTTGGATTTTGATGAATTTTTTTGTTGGAGGAGCTAAATTTGAGTGAATTTAGATGAAATTTACTTTTATTTTTTGGATTTTATATAAATTTTTAGTCAAATTGTAATAAAGTAATTTGAAACCAACTTCGATTTTTTTGTATTTTGATGAGTTTTTTTGTTGGAGTAGTTAAATTTGAGTGAATTTAGTAGAAATTTATTTCTATTTTTTTTTTATTTCATATAAATTTTTAGTCAAATTGTAATAAAGGAATTTGAACCAACTTCGATTTTTTTGGATTTGGATGAATTTTTTTGTTGGAGGAGCTAAATTTGAGTGAATTTAGATGAAATTTACTTTCATTTTTTTGGATTTTATATAAATTTTTAGTCAAATTGTAATAAAGTAATTTGAAACCTACTTCGATTTTTTTGGATTTTGATGAATTTTTTTGTTGGAGGAGCTAAATTTGAGTGAATTTAGATGAAATTTACTTTTATTTTTTGGATTTAATATAAATTTTTAGTCAAATTGTAATAAAGGAATTTGAACCAACTTCGATTTTTTCGGATTTTGATGAGTTTTTTTGTTGGAGGAGTTAAATTTGAGTGAATTTAGTAGAAATTTATTTCTATTTTTTGATTTCATATAAATTTTTAGTCAAATTGTAATAAAGGAATTTGAACCAACTTCGATTTTTTTGGATTTTGATGAGTTTTTTTGTTGGAGTAGTTAAATTTGAGTAAATTTAGATGAAATTTACTTCTATTTTTTTGATTTCATATAAATTTTTAGTCAAATTGTAATAAAGGAATTTGAACCAACTTCGATTTTTTTGGATTTTGATGAGTTTTTTTGTTGGAGTAGTTAAATTTGAGTGAATTTAGTAGAAATTTATTTCTATTTTTTTTGATTTCATATAAATTTTTAGTCAAATTGTAATAAAGTACTTAGAAACCAACTTCGATTTTTTTGGATTTTGATGAATTTTTTTGTTGGAGGAGCTAAATTTGAGTGAATTTAGATGAAATTTACTTTTATTTCTTTGGATTTTATATAAATTTTTAGTCAAATTGTAATAAAGGAATTTGAACCAACTTCGATTTTTTTGGATTTTGATGAGTTTTTTTGTTGGAGGAGTTAAATTTGAGTAAATATAGATGAAATTTACTTCTATTTTTTTTATTTCATATAAATTTTTAGTCAAATTGTAATAAAGGAATTTGAACCAACTTCGATTTTTTTGGATTTTGATGAGTTTTTTTGTTGGAGTAGTTAAATTTGAGTAAATTTAGATGAAATTTACTTCTATTTTTTTGATTTCATATAAATTTTTAGTCAAATTGTAATAAAGGAATTTGAACCAACTTCGATTTTTTTGGATTTTGATGAGTTTTTTTGTTGGAGGAGTTAAATTTGATTAAATATAGATGAAATTTACTTGTATTTTTTTTATTTCATATAAATTTTTACTCAAATTGTAATAAAGGAATTTGAACCAACTTCGATTTTTTTGGATTTTGATGAGTTTTTTTGTTGGAGGAGTTAAATTTGAGTGAATTTAGTAGAAATTTATTTCTATTTTTTTTTATTTCATATAAATTTTTAGTCAAATTGTAATAAAGGAATTTGAACCAACTTCGATTTTTTTGGATTTTGATGAATTTTTTTGTTGGAGGAGCTAAATTTGAGTGAATTTAGATGAAATTTACATCTATTTTTTTTGATTTTATATAAATTTTTAGTCAAATTGTAATAAAGTAATTTGAAACCAACTTCGATTTTTTTGGATTTGGATAAATTTTTTTGTAGGAGGAGCTAAATTTGAGTGAATTTAGATGAAATTTACTTTTATTTTTTGGATTTTATATAAATTTTTAGTCAAATTGTAATAAAGGAATTTGAACCAACTTCGATTTTTTTTTAATTTTGATGAATTTTTTTGTTGGAGGAGTTAAATTTGAGTGAATTTAGATGAAATATACTTCTATTTCTTTGATTTCATATAAATTTTTAGTCAAATTGTAATAAAGGAATTTGAACCAACTTCGATTTTTTCGGATTTTGATGAGTTTTTTTGTTGGAGGAGTTAAATTTGAGTGAATTTAGTAGAAATTTACTTCTATTTTTTTGATTTCATATAAATATTTAGTCAAATTGTAATAAAGGAATTTGAACCAACTTCGATTTTTTCGGATTTTGATGAGTTTTTTTGTTGGAGGAGTTAAATTTGAGTGAATTTAGATGAAATTTACTTTTATTTTTTGGATTTTATATAAATTTTTAGTCAAATTGTAATAAAGTTATTTGAAACCAACTTCGATTTTTTTGGATTTTGATGAATTTTTTTGTTGGAGGAGCTAAATTTGAGTGAATTTAGATGAAATTTACTTTCATTTTTTTGGATTTTATATAAATTTTTAGTCAAATTGTAATAAAGTTATTTGAAACCAACTTCGATTTTTTTGGATTTTGATGAATTTTTTTGTTGGAGGAGCTAAATTTGAGTGAATTTAGATGAAATTTACTTTTATTTTTTTTTGGATTTTATATAAATTTTTAGTCAAATTGTAATAAAGTAATTTGAAACCAACTTCGATTTTGTTGTATTTTGATGAGTTTTTTTGTTGGAGTAGTTAAATTTGAGTAAATTTAGATGAAATTTACTTCTATTTTTTTTATTTCATATAAATTTTTAGTCAAATTGTAATAAAGGAATTTGAACCAACTTCGATTTTTTTGGATTTTGATGAGTTTTTTTGTTGGAGTAGTTAAATTTGAGTAAATTTAGATGAAATTTACTTCTATTTTTTTGATTTCACATAAATTTTTAGTCAAATTGTAATAAAGGAATTTGAACCAACTTCGATTTTTTCGGATTTTGATGAGTTTTTTTGTTGGAGGAGTTAAATTTGAGTGAATTTAGTAGAAATTTACTTCTATTTTTTTGATTTCATATAAATTTTTAGTCAAATTGTAATAAAGGAATTTGAACCAACTTCGATTTTTTCGGATTTTGATGAGTTTTTTTGTTGGAGGAGTTAAATTTGAGTGAATTTAGTAGAAATTTATTTCTATTTTTTTTGATTTCATATAAATTTTTAGTCAAATTGTAATAAAGTACTTAGAAACCAACTTCGATTTTTTTGGATTTTGATGAATTTTTTTGTTGGAGGAGCTAAATTTGAGTGAATTTAGATGAAATTTACTTTCATTTTTTTGGATTTTATATAAATTTTTAGTCAAATTGTAATAAAGTAATTTGAAACCAACTTCGATTTTTTTGGATTTTGATGAATTTTTTTGTTGGAGGAGCTAAATTTGAGTGAATTTAGATGAAATTTACTTTTATTTCTTGGATTTAATATAAATTTTTAGTCAAATTGTAATAAAGGAATTTGAACCAACTTCGATTTTTTCGGATTTTGATGAGTTTTTTTGTTGGAGGAGTTAAATTTGAGTGAATTTAGTAGAAATTTACTTCTATTTTTTTGATTTCATATAAATTTTTAGTCAAATTGTAATAAAGGAATTTGAACCAACTTCGATTTTTTCGGATTTTGATGAGTTTTTTTGTTGGAGGAGTTAAATTTGAGTGAATTTAGATGAAATTTACTTTTATTTTTTGGATTTTATATAAATTTTTAGTCAAATTGTAATAAAGTTATTTGAAACCAACTTCGATTTTTTTGGATTTTGATGAATTTTTTTGTTGGAGGAGCTAAATTTGAGTGAATTTAGATGAAATTTACTTTCATTTTTTTGGATTTTATATAAATTTTTAGTCAAATTGTAATAAAGTTATTTGAAACCAACTTCGATTTTTTTGGATTTTGATGAATTTTTTTGTTGGAGGAGCTAAATTTGAGTGAATTTAGATGAAATTTACTTTTATTTTTTTTGGATTTTATATAAATTTTTAGTCAAATTGTAATAAAGTAATTTGAAACCAACTTCGATTTTATTGTATTTTGATGAGTTTTTTTGTTGGAGTAGTTAAATTTGAGTAAATTTAGATGAAATTTACTTCTATTTTTTTTATTTCATATAAATTTTTAGTCAAATTGTAATAAAGGAATTTGAACCAACTTCGATTTTTTTGGATTTTGATGAGTTTTTTTGTTGGAGTAGTTAAATTTGAGTAAATTTAGATGAAATTTACTTCTATTTTTTTGATTTCATATAAATTTTTAGTCAAATTGTAATAAAGGAATTTGAACCAACTTCGATTTTTTCGGATTTTGATGAGTTTTTTTGTTGGAGGAGTTAAATTTGAGTGAATTTAGTAGAAATTTATTTCTATTTTTTTTGATTTCATATAAATTTTTAGTCAAATTGTAATAAAGTACTTAGAAACCAACTTCGATTTTTTTGGATTTTGATGAATTTTTTTGTTGGAGGAGCTAAATTTGAGTGAATTTAGATGAAATTTACTTTTATTTTTTGGATTTTATATAAATTTTTAGTCAAATTATAATAAAAGAATTTGAACCAACTTCGATTTTTTTGGATTTTGATGAGTTTTTTTGTTGGAGTAGTTAAATTTGAGTAAATTTAGATGAAATTTACTTCTATTTTTTTTGATTTCATATAAATTTTTAGTCAAATTGTAATAAAGGAATTTGAACCAACTTCGATTTTTTTGGATTTGGATAAATTTTTTTGTTGGAGGAGCTAAATTTGAGTGAATTTAGATGAAATTTACTTTTATTTTTTGGATTTTGTACAAATTTTTATTCAAATTGTAATAAAGGAATTTGAACCAACTTCGATTTTTTCGGATTTTGATGAGTTTTTTTGTTGGAGGAGTTAAATTTGAGTGAATTTAGTAGAAATTTATTTCTATTTTTTTTGATTTCATATAAATTTTTAGTCAAATTGTAATAAAGTACTTAGAAACCAACTTCGATTTTTTTGGATTTTGATGAATTTTTTTGTTGGAGGAGCTAAATTTGAGTGAATTTAGATGAAATTTACTTTTATTTTTTGGATTTTATATAAATTTTTAGTCAAATTGTAATAAAGTAATTTGAAACCAACTTCGATTTTTTTGTATTTTGATGAGTTTTTTTGTTGGAGTAGTTAAATTTGAGTGAATTTAGTAGAAATTTATTTCTATTTTTTTTTTATTTCAGATAAATTTTTAGTCAAATTGTAATAAAGGAATTTGAACCAACTTCGATTTTTTTGGATTGGGATGAATTTTTTTGTTGGAGGAGCTAAATTTGAGTGAATTTAGATGAAATTTACTTTCATTTTTTTGGATTTTATATAAATTTTTAGTCAAATTGTAATAAAGTAATTTGAAACCAACTTCGATTTTTTTGGATTTTGATGAATTTTTTTGTTGGAGGAGCTAAATTTGAGTGAATTTAGATGAAATTTACTTTTATTTCTTGGATTTAATATAAATTTTTAGTCAAATTGTAATAAAGGAATTTGAACCAACTTCGATTTTTTCGGATTTTGATGAGTTTTTTTGTTGGAGGAGTTAAATTTGAGTGAATTTAGTAGAAATTTACTTCTATTTTTTTGATTTCATATAAATTTTTAGTCAAATTGTAATAAAGGAATTTGAACCAACTTCGATTTTTTCGGATTTTGATGAGTTTTTTTGTTGGAGGAGTTAAATTTGAGTGAATTTAGTAGAAATTTATTTCTATTTTTTTTGATTTCATATAAATTTTTAGTCAAATTGTAATAAAGTAATTTGAAACCAACTTCGATTTTTTTGGATTTTGATGAGTTTTTTTGTTGGAGGAGTTAAATTTGAGTGAATTTAGTAGAAATTTATTTCTATTTTTTTTATTTCATATACATTTTTAGTCAAATTGCAATAAAGGGATTTGAACCAACTTCGATTTTTTTGGTTTTTGATGAGTTTATTTGTTGGAGGAGTTAAATTTGAGTGAATTTAGTAGAAATTTATTTCTATTTTTTTTGATTTCATATAAATTTTTAGTCAAATTGTAATAAAGTACTTAGAAACCAACTTCGATTTTTTTGGATTTTGATGAATTTTTTTGTTGGAGGAGCTAAATTTGAGTGAATTTAGATGAAATTTACTTTTATTTCTTTGGATTTTATATAAATTTTTAGTCAAATTGTAATAAAGGAATTTGAACCAACTTCGATTTTTTTGGATTTTGATGAGTTTTTTTGTTGGAGGAGTTAAATTTGAGTAAATATAGATGAAATTTACTTCTATTTTTTTGATTTCATATAAATTTTTAGTCAAATTGTAATAAAGGAATTTGAACCAACTTCGATTTTTTTGTATTTTGATGAGTTTTTTTGTTGGAGTAGTTAAATTTGAGTGAATTTAGTAGAAATTTATTTCTATTTTTTGATTTCATATAAATTTTTAGTCAAATTGTAATAAAGGAATTTGAACCAACTTCGATTTTTTTGGATTTTGATGAGTTTTTTTGTTGGAGTTAAATTTGAGTGAATTTAAATGAAATTTACTTTTATTTTTTTAGATTGTATATAAATTTTTAGTCAAATTGTAATAAAAGAATTTGAACCAACTTCGATTTTTTTGGATTTTGATGAGTTTTTTTGTTGGAGTAGTTAAATTTGAGTGAATTTAGTAGAAATTTATTTCTATTTTTTTTGATTTCATATAAATTTTTAGTCAAATTGTAATAAAGGAATTTGAACCAACTTCGATTTTTTCGGATTTTGATGAGTTTTTTTGTTGGAGGAGTTAAATTTGAGTGAATTTAGTAGAAATTTATTTCTATTTTTTTTGATTTCATATAAATTTTTAGTCAAATTGTAATAAAGGAATTTGAACCAACTTCGATTTTTTCGGATTTTGATGAGTTTTTTTGTTGGAGGAGTTAAATTTGAGTGAATTTAGTAGAAATTTATTTCTATTTTTTTTGATTTCATATAAATTTTTAGTCAAATTGTAATAAAGTACTTAGAAACCAACTTCGATTTTTTTGGATTTTGATGAATTTTTTTGTTGGAGGAGCTAAATTTGAGTGAATTTAGATGAAATTTACTTTTATTTTTTGGATTATATATAAATTTTTAGTCAAATTGTAATAAAGTAATTTGAAACCAACTTCGATTTTTTTGTATTTTGATGAGTTTTTTTGTTGGAGTAGTTAAATTTGAGTGAATTTAGTAGAAATTTATTTCTATTTTTTGATTTCATATAAATTTTTAGTCAAATTGTAATAAAGGAATTTGAACCAACTTCGATTTTTTTGGATTTTGATGAGTTTTTTTGTTGGAGTAGTTAAATTTGAGTAAATTTAGATGAAATTTACTTCTATTTTTATGATTTCATATAAATTTTTAGTCAAACTGTAATAAAGGAATTTGAACCAACTTCGATTTTTTTGGATTTGGATAAATTTTTTTGTTGAAGGAGCTAAATTTGAGTGAATTTAGATGAAATTTAATTTTATTTCTTGGATTTTATATAAATTTTTAGTCAAATTGTAATAAAGTACTTAGAAACCAACTTCGATTTTTTTGGATTTTGATGAATTTTTTTGTTGGAGGAGCTAAATTTGAGTGAATTTAGATGAAATTTACTTTTTTTTTTTTGATTTCATATAAATTTTTAGTCAAATTGTAATAAAGGAATTTGAACCAACTTCGATTTTTTTGGATTTTGATGAGTTTTTTTGTTGGAGGAGTTAAATTTGAGTGAATTTAGTAGAAATTTATTTCTATTTTTTTTATTTCATATACATTTTTAGTCAAATTGCAATAAAGGAATTTGAACCAACTTCGATTTTTTTGGTTTTTGATGAGTTTATTTGTTGGAGGAGTTAAATTTGAGTGAATTTAGTAGAAATTTATTTCTATTTTTTTTGATTTCATATAAATTTTTAGTCAAATTGTAATAAAGTACTTAGAAACCAACTTCGATTTTTTGGATTTTGATGAATTTTTTTGTTGGAGGAGCTAAATTTGAGTGAATTTAGATGAAATTTACTTATATTTCTTTGGATTTTATATAAATTTTTAGTCAAATTGTAATAAAGGAATTTGAACCAACTTCGATTTTTTTGGATTTTGATGAGTTTTTTTGTTGGAGGAGTTAAATTTGAGTAAATATAGATGAAATTTACTTCTATTTTTTTTATTTCATATAAATTTTTAGTCAAATTGTAATAAAGGAATTTGAACCAACTTCGATTTTTTTGGATTTTGATGAGTTTTTTTGTTGGAGGAGTTACATTTGAGTGAATTTAGTAGAAATTTATTTCTATTTTTTTTTATTTCTTATAAATTTTTAGTCAAATTGTAATAAAGGAATTTGAACCAACTTCGATTTTTTTGGATTTGGATGAATTTTTTTGTTGGAGGAGCTAAATTTGAGTGAATTTAGATGAAATTTACTTTCATTTTTTTGGATTTTATATAAATTTTTAGTCAAATTGTAATAAAGTTATTTGAAACCAACTTCGATTTTTTTGGATTTTGATGAATTTTTTTGTTGGAGGAGCTAAATTTGAGTGAATTTAGATGAAATTTACTTTCATTTTTTTGGATTTGATATAAATTTTTAGTCAAATTGTAATAAAGTTATTTGAAACCAACTTCGATTTTTTTGGATTTTGATGAATTTTTTTGTTGGAGGAGCTAAATTTGAGTGAATTTAGATGAAATTTACTTTTATTTTTTTTGGATTTTATATAAATTTTTAGTCAAATTGTAATAAAGTAATTTGAAACCAACTTCGATTTTGTTGTATTTTGATGAGTTTTTTTGTTGGAGTAGTTAAATTTGAGTAAATTTAGATGAAATTTACTTCTATTTTTTTTATTTCATATAAATTTTTAGTCAAATTGTAATAAAGGAATTTGAACCAACTTCGATTTTTTTGGATTTTGATGAGTTTTTTTGTTGGAGTAGTTAAATTTGAGTAAATTTAGATGAAATTTACTTCTATTTTTTGATTTCATATAAATTTTTAGTCAAATTGTAATAAAGGAATTTGAACCAACTTCGATTTTTTCGGATTTTGATGAGTTTTTTTGTTGGAGGAGTTAAATTTGAGTGAATTTAGTAGAAATTTATTTCTATTTTTTTTGATTTCATATAAATTTTTAGTCAAATTGTAATAAAGTACTTAGAAACCAACTTCGATTTTTTTGGATTTTGATGAATTTTTTTGTTGGAGGAGCTAAATTTGAGTGAATTTAGATGAAATTTACTTATATTTCTTTGGATTTTATATAAATTTTTAGACAAATTGTAATAAAGGAATTTGAACCAACTTCGATTTTTTCGGATTTTGATGAGTTTTTTTGTTGGAGGAGTTAAATTTGAGTGAATTTAGTAGAAATTTATTTCTATTTTTTTTGATTTCATATAAATTTTTAGTCAAATTGTAATAAAGTACTTAGAAACCAACTTCGATTTTTTTGGATTTTGATGAATTTTTTTGTTGGAGGAGCTAAATTTGAGTGAATTTAGATGAAATTTACTTATATTTCTTTGGATTTTATATAAATTTTTAGTCAAATTGTAATAAAGGAATTTGAACCAACTTCGATTTTTTTGGATTTTGATGAGTTTTTTTGTTGGAGGAGTTAAATTTGAGTAAATATAGATGAAATTTACTTCTATTTTTTTTATTTCATATAAATTTTTAGTCAAATTGTAATAAAGGAATTTGAACCAACATCGATTTTTTTGGATTTTGATGAGTTTTTTTGTTGGAGGAGTTACGTTTGAGTGAATTTAGTAGAAATTTATTTCTATTTTTTTTATTTCTTATAAATTTTTAGTCAAATTGTAATAAAGGAATTTGAACCAACTTCGATTTTTTTGGATTTGGATGAATTTTTTTGTTGGAGGAGCTAAATTTGAGTGAATTTAGATGAAATTTACTTTCATTTTTTTGGATTTTATATAAATTTTTAGTCAAATTGTAATAAAGTTATTTGAAACCAACTTCGATTTTTTTGGATTTTGATGAATTTTTTTGTTGGAGGAGCTAAATTTGAGTGAATTTAGATGAAATTTACTTTCATTTTTTTGGATTTTATATAAATTTTTAGTCAAATTGTAATAAAGTTATTTGAAACCAACTTCGATTTTTTTGGATTTTGATGAATTTTTTTGTTGGAGGAGCTAAATTTGAGTGAATTTAGATGAAATTTACTTTTATTTTTTTTGGATTTTATATAAATTTTTAGTCAAATTGTAATAAAGTAATTTGAAACCAACTTCGATTTTGTTGTATTTTGATGAGTTTTTTTGTTGGAGTAGTTAAATTTGAGTAAATTTAGATGAAATTTACTTCTATTTTTTTTATTTCATATAAATTTTTAGTCAAATTGTAATAAAGGAATTTGAACCAACTTCGATTTTTTTGGATTTTGATGAGTTTTTTTGTTGGAGTAGTTAAATTTGAGTAAATTTAGATGAAATTTACTTCTATTTTTTTGATTTCATATAAATTTTTAGTCAAATTGTAATAAAGGAATTTGAACCAACTTCGATTTTTTCGGATTTTGATGAGTTTTTTTGTTGGAGGAGTTAAATTTGAGTGAATTTAGTAGAAATTTATGTCTATTTTTTTTGATTTCATATAAATTTTTAGTCAAATTGTAATAAAGTACTTAGAAACCAACTTCGATTTTTTTGGATTTTGATGAATTTTTTTGTTGGAGGAGCTAAATTTGAGTGAATTTAGATGAAATTTACTTTTATTTTTTGGATTTTATATAAATTTTTAGTCAAATTGTAATAAAGTAATTTGAAACCAACTTCGATTTTTTTGTATTTTGATGAGTTTTTTTGTTGGAGTAGTTAAATTTGAGTGAATTTAGTAGAAATTTATTTCTATTTTTTTTTTATTTCATATAAATTTTTAGTCAAATTGTAATAAAGGAATTTGAACCAACTTCGATTTTTTTGGATTTGGATGAATTTTTTTGTTGGAGGAGCTAAATTTGAGTGAATTTAGATGAAATTTACTTTCATTTTTTTGGATTTTATATAAATTTTTAGTCAAATTGTAATAAAGTAATTTGAAACCTACTTCGATTTTTTTGGATTTTGATGAATTTTTTTGTTGGAGGAGCTAAATTTGAGTGAATTTAGATGAAATTTACTTTTATTTTTTGGATTTAATATAAATTTTTAGTCAAATTGTAATAAAGGAATTTGAACCAACTTCGATTTTTTCGGATTTTGATGAGTTTTTTTGTTGGAGGAGTTAAATTTGAGTGAATTTAGTAGAAATTTATTTCTATTTTTTGATTTCATATAAATTTTTAGTCAAATTGTAATAAAGGAATTTGAACCAACTTCGATTTTTTTGGATTTTGATGAGTTTTTTTGTTGGAGTAGTTAAATTTGAGTAAATTTAGATGAAATTTACTTCTATTTTTTTGATTTCATATAAATTTTTAGTCAAATTGTAATAAAGGAATTTGAACCAACTTCGATTTTTTTGGATTTGGATAAATTTTTTTGTTGGAGGAGCTAAATTTGAGTGAATTTAGATGAAATTTAATTTTATTTCTTGGATTTTATATAAATTTTTAGTCAAATTGTAATAAAGTACTTAGAAACCAACTTCGATTTTTTTGGATTTTGATGAATTTTTTTGTTGGAGGAGCTAAATTTGTGTGAATTTAGATGAAATTTACTTTTATTTTTTTGGATTTCATATAAATTTTTAGTCAAATTGTAATAAAGGAATTTGAACCAACTTCGATTTTTTTGGATTTTTATGAGTTTTTTTGTTGGAGTAGTTAAATTTGAGTAAATTTAGATGAAATTTACTTCTATTTTTTTGATTTCATATAAATTTTTAGTCAAATTGTAATAAAGGAATTTGAACCAACTTCGATTTTTTCGGATTTTGATGAGTTTTTTTGTTGGAGGAGTTAAATTTGAGTGAATTTAGTAGAAATTTATTTCTATTTTTTTTGATTTCATATAAATTTTTAGTCAAATTGTAATAAAGTACTTAGAAACCAACTTCGATTTTTTTGGATTTTGATGAATTTTTTTGTTGGAGGAGCTAAATTTGAGTGAATTTAGATGAAATTTACTTATATTTTTTGGATTTTATATAAATTTTTAGTCAAATTGTAATAAAGTAATTTGAAACCAACTTCGATTTTTTTGTATTTTGATGAGTTTTTTTGTTGGAGTAGTTAAATTTGAGTGAATTTAGTAGAAATTTATTTCTATTTTTTTTTTATTTCATATAAATTTTTAGTCAAATTGTAATAAAGGAATTTGAACCAACTTCGATTTTTTTGGATTTGGATGAATTTTTTTGTTGGAGGAGCTAAATTTGAGTGAATTTAGATGAAATTTACTTTCATTTTTTTGGATTTTATATAAATTTTTAGTCAAATTGTAATAAAGTAATTTGAAACCTACTTCGATTTTTTTGGATTTTGATGAATTTTTTTGTTGGAGGAGCTAAATTTGAGTGAATTTAGATGAAATTTACTTTTATTTTTTGGATTTAATATAAATTTTTAGTCAAATTGTAATAAAGGAATTTGAACCAACTTCGATTTTTTCGGATTTTGATGAGTTTTTTTGTTGGAGGAGTTAAATTTGAGTGAATTTTGTAGAAATTTATTTCTATTTTTTGATTTCATATAAATTTTTAGTCAAATTGTAATAAAGGAATTTGAACCAACTTCGATTTTTTTGGATTTTGATGAGTTTTTTTGTTGGAGTAGTTAAATTTGAGTAAATTTAGATGAAATTTACTTCTATTTTTTTGATTTCATATAAATTTTTAGTCAAATTGTAATAAAGGAATTTGAACCAACTTCGATTTTTTTGGATTTGGATAAATTTTTTTGTTGGAGGAGCTAAATTTGAGTGAATTTAGATGAAATTTACTTTTATTTTTTTTGGATTTTATATAAATTTTTAGTCAAATTGTAATAAAGTACTTAGAAACCAACTTCGATTTTTTTGGATTTTGATGAATTTTTTTGTTGGAGGAGCTAAATTTGAGTGAATTTAGATGAAATTTACTTTTATTTTTTTGGATTTCATATAAATTTTTAGTCAAATTGTAATAAAGGAATTTGAACCAACTTCGATTTTTTTGGATTTTGATGAGTTTTTTTGTTGGAGGAGTTAAATTTGAGTGAATTTAGTAGAAATTTATTTCTATTTTTTGATTTCATATAAATTTTTAGTCAAATTGTAATAAAGGAATTTGAACCAACTTCGATTTTTTTGGATTTTGATGAGTTTTTTTGTTGGAGTAGTTAAATTTGAGTAAATTTAGATGAAATTTACTTCTATTTTTTTGATTTCATATAAATTTTTAGTCAAATTGTAATAAAGGAATTTGAACCAACTTCGATTTTTTTGGATTTGGATAAATTTTTTTGTTGGAGGAGCTAAATTTGAGTGAATTTAGATGAAATTTAATTTTATTTCTTGGATTTTATATAAATTTTTAGTCAAATTGTAATAAAGTACTTAGAAACCAACTTCGATTTTTTTGGATTTTGATGAATTTTTTTGTTGGAGGAGCTAAATTTGTGTGAATTTAGATGAAATTTACTTTTATTTTTTTGGATTTCATATAAATTTTTAGTCAAATTGTAATAAAGGAATTTGAACCAACTTCGATTTTTTTGGATTTTGATGAGTTTTTTTGTTGGAGGAGTTAAATTTGAGTGAATTTAGTAGAAATTTATTTCTATTTTTTTTATTTCATATACATTTTTAGTCAAATTGCAATAAAGGAATTTGAACCAACTTCGATTTTTTTGGTTTTTGATGAGTTTATTTGTTGGAGGAGTTAAATTTGAGTGAATTTAGTAGAAATTTATTTCTATTTTTTTTGATTTCATATAAATTTTTAGTCAAATTGTAATAAAGTACTTAGAAACCAACTTCGATTTTTTTGGATTTTGATGAATTTTTTTGTTGGAGGAGCTAAATTTGAGTGAATTTAGATGAAATTTACTTTTATTTCTTTGGATTTTATATAAATTTTTAGTCAAATTGTAATAAAGGAATTTGAACCAACTTCGATTTTTTTGGATTTTGATGAGTTTTTTTGTTGGAGGAGTTAAATTTGAGTAAATATAGATGAAATTTACTTCTATTTTTTTTATTTCATATAAATTTTTAGTCAAATTGTAATAAAGGAATTTGAACCAACTTCGATTTTTTTGGATTTTGATGAGTTTTTTTGTTGGAGGAGTTACATTTGAGTGAATTTAGTAGAAATTTATTTCTATTTTTTTTTATTTCTTATAAATTTTTAGTCAAATTGTAATAAAGGAATTTGAACCAACTTCGATTTTTTTGGATTTGGATGAATTTTTTTGTTGGAGGAGCTAAATTTGAGTGAATTTAGATGAAATTTACTTTCATTTTTTTGGATTTTATATAAATTTTTAGTCAAATTGTAATAAAGTTATTTGAAACCAACTTCGATTTTTTTGGATTTTGATGAATTTTTTTGTTGGAGGAGCTAAATTTGAGTGAATTTAGATGAAATTTACTTTCATTTTTTTGGATTTTATATAAATTTTTAGTCAAATTGTAATAAAGTTATTTGAAACCAACTTCGATTTTTTTGGATTTTGATGAATTTTTTTGTTGGAGGAGCTAAATTTGAGTGAATTTAGATGAAATTTACTTTTATTTTTTTTGGATTTTATATAAATTTTTAGTCAAATTGTAATAAAGTAATATGAAACCAACTTCGATTTTGTTGTATTTTGATGAGTTTTTTTGTTGGAGTAGTTAAATTTGAGTAAATTTAGATGAAATTTACTTCTATTTTTTTGATTTCATATAAATTTTTAGTCAAATTGTAATAAAGGAATTTGAACCAACTTCGATTTTTTCGGATTTTGATGAGTTTTTTTGTTGGAGGAGTTAAATTTGAGTGAATTTAGTAGAAATTTATTTCTATTTTTTTTGATTTCATATAAATTTTTAGTCAAATTGTAATAAAGTACTTAGAAAGCAACTTCGATTTTTTTGGATTTTGATGAATTTTTTTGTTGGAGGAGCTAAATTTGAGTGAATTTAGATGAAATTTACTTATATTTCTTTGGATTTTATATAAATTTTTAGACAAATTGTAATAAAGGAATTTGAACCAACTTCGATTTTTTTGGATTTTGATGAGTTTTTTTGTTGGAGGAGTTAAATTTGAGTAAATATAGATGAAATTTACTTCTATTTTTTTTATTTCATATAAATTTTTAGTCAAATTGTAATAAAGGAATTTGAACCAACTTCGATTTTTTTGGATTTTGATGAGTTTTTTTGTTGGAGGAGTTACATTTGAGTGAATTTAGTAGAAATTTATTTCTATTTTTTTTTTATTTCTTATAAATTTTTAGTCAAATTGTAATAAAGGAATTTGAACCAACTTCGATTTTTTTGGATTTGGATGAATTTTTTTGTTGGAGGAGCTAAATTTGAGTGAATTTAGATGAAATTTACTTTCATTTTTTTGGATTTTATATAAATTTTTAGTCAAATTGTAATAAAGTTATTTGAAACCAACTTCGATTTTTTTGGATTTTGATGAATTTTTTTGTTGGAGGAGCTAAATTTGAGTGAATTTAGATGAAATTTACTTTCATTTTTTTGGATTTTATATAAATTTTTAGTCAAATTGTAATAAAGTTATTTGAAACCAACTTCGATTTTTTTGGATTTTGATGAATTTTTTTGTTGGAGGAGCTAAATTTGAGTGAATTTAGATGAAATTTACTTTTATTTTTTTGGATTTCATATAAATTTTTAGTCAAATTGTAATAAAGGAATTTGAACCAACTTCGATTTTTTTGGATTTTGATGAGTTTTTTTGTTGGAGGAGTTAAATTTGAGTGAATTTAGTAGAAATTTATTTCTATTTTTTTTATTTCATATACATTTTTAGTCAAATTGCAATAAAGGAATTTGAACCAACTTCGATTTTTTTGGTTTTTGATGAGTTTATTTGTTGGAGGAGTTAAATTTGAGTGAATTTAGTAGAAATTTATTTCTATTTTTTTTGATTTCATATAAATTTTTAGTCAAATTGTAATAAAGTACTTAGAAACCAACTTCGATTTTTTTGGATTTTGATGAATTTTTTTGTTGGAGGAGCTAAATTTGAGTGAATTTAGATGAAATTTACTTTTATTTCTTTGGATTTTATATAAATTTTTAGTCAAATTGTAATAAAGGAATTTGAACCAACTTCGATTTTTTTGGATTTTGATGAGTTTTTTTGTTGGAGGAGTTAAATTTGAGTAAATATAGATGAAATTTACTTCTATTTTTTTTATTTCATATAAATTTTTAGTCAAATTGTAATAAAGGAATTTGAACCAACTTCGATTTTTTTGGATTTTGATGAGTTTTTTTGTTGGAGGAGTTACATTTGAGTGAATTTAGTAGAAATTTATTTCTATTTTTTTTTATTTCTTATAAATTTTTAGTCAAATTGTAATAAAGGAATTTGAACCAACTTCGATTTTTTTGGATTTGGATGAATTTTTTTGTTGGAGGAGCTAAATTTGAGTGAATTTAGATGAAATTTACTTTCATTTTTTTGGATTTTATATAAATTTTTAGTCAAATTGTAATAAAGTTATTTGAAACCAACTTCGATTTTTTTGGATTTTGATGAATTTTTTTGTTGGAGGAGCTAAATTTGAGTGAATTTAGATGAAATTTACTTTCATTTTTTTGGATTTTATATAAATTTTTAGTCAAATTGTAATAAAGTTATTTGAAACCAACTTCGATTTTTTTGGATATTGATGAATTTTTTTGTTGGAGGAGCTAAATTTGAGTGAATTTAGATGAAATTTACTTTTATTTTTTTTGGATTTTATATACATTTTTAGTCAAATTGTAATAAAGTAATTTGAAACCAACTTCGATTTTGTTGTATTTTGATGAGTTTTTTTGTTGGAGTAGTTAAATTTGAGTAAATTTAGATGAAATTTACTTCTAATTTTTTTTATTTCATATAAATTTTTAGTCAAATTGTAATAAAGGAATTTGAACCAACTTCGATTTTTTTGGATTTTGATGAGTTTTTTTGTTGGAGCAGTTAAATTTGAGTAAATTTAGATGAAATTTACTTCTATTTTTTTGATTTCATATAAATTTTTAGTCAAATTGTAATAAAGGAATTTGAACCAACTTCGATTTTTTCGGATTTTGATGAGTTTTTTTGTTGGAGGAGTTAAATTTGAGTGAATTTAGTAGAAATTTATTTCTATTTTTTTTGATTTCATATAAATTTTTAGTCAAATTGTAATAAAGTACTTAGAAACCAACTTCGATTTTTTTGGATTTTGATGAATTTTTTTGTTGGAGGAGCTAAATTTGAGTGAATTTAGATGAAATTTACTTATATTTCTTTGGATTTTATATAAATTTTTAGACAAATTGTAATAAAGGAATTTGAACCAACTTCGATTTTTTTGGATTTTGATGAGTTTTTTTGTTGGAGGAGTTAAATTTGAGTAAATATAGATGAAATTTACTTCTATTTTTTTTATTTCATATAAATTTTTAGTCAAATTGTAATAAAGGAATTTGAACCAACTTCGATTTTTTTGGATTTTGATGAGTTTTTTTGTTGGAGGAGTTACATTTGAGTGAATTTAGTAGAAATTTATTTCTATTTTTTTTTATTTCTTATAAATTTTTAGTCAAATTGTAATAAAGGAATTTGAACCAACTTCGATTTTTTTGGATTTTGATGAGTTTTTTTGTTGGAGGAGTTAAATTTGAGTAAATATAGATGAAATTTACTTCTATTTTTTTTATTTCATATAAATTTTTAGTCAAATTGTAATAAAGGAATTTGAACCAACATCGATATTTTGGATTTTGATGAGTTTTTTTGTTGGAGGAGTTACGTTTGAGTGAATTTAGTAGAAATTTATTTCTATTTTTTTTTATTTCTTATAAATTTTTAGTCAAATTGTAATAAAGGAATTTGAACCAACTTCGATTTTTTTGGATTTGGATGAATTTTTTTGTTGGAGGAGCTAAATTTGAGTGAATTTAGATGAAATTTACTTTTATTTTTTTGGATTTTATATAAATTTTTAGTCAAATTGTAATAAAGTTATTTGAAACCAACTTCGATTTTTTTGGATTTTGATGAATTTTTTTGTTGGAGGAGCTAAATTTGAGTGAATTTAGATGAAATTTACTTTCATTTTTTTGGATTTTATATAAATTTTTAGTCAAATTGTAATAAAGGAATTTGAACCAACTTCGATTTTTTTGGATTTTGATGAGTTTTTTTGTTGGAGGAGTTACATTTGAGTGAATTTAGTAGAAATTTATTTCTATTTTTTTTTATTTCTTATAAATTTTTAGTCAAATTGTAATAAAGGAATTTGAACCAACTTCGATTTTTTTGGATTTGGATGAATTTTTTTGTTGGAGGAGCTAAATTTGAGTGAATTTAGATGAAATTTACTTTCATTTTTTTGGATTTTATATAAATTTTTAGTCAAATTGTAATAAAGTTATTTGAAACCAACTTCGATTTTTTTGGATTTTGATGAATTTTTTTGATGGAGGAGCTAAATTTGAGTGAATTTAGATGAAATTTACTTTCATTTTTTTGGATTTTATATAAATTTTTAGTCAAATTGTAATAAAGTTATTTGAAACCAACTTCGATTTTTTTGGATTTTGATGAATTTTTTTGTTGGAGGAGCTAAATTTGAGTGAATTTAGATGAAATCTACTTTTATTTTTTTTGGATTTTATATAAATTTTTAGTCAAATTGTAATAAAGTAATTTGAAACCAACTTCGATTTTGTTGTATTTTGATGAGTTTTTTTGTTGGAGTAGTTAAATTTGAGTAAATTTAGATGAAATTTACTTCTATTTTTTTTATTTCATATAAATTTTTAGTCAAATTGTAATAAAGGAATTTGAACCAACTTCGATTTTTTTGGATTTTGATGAGTTTTTTTGTTGGAGTAGTTAAATTTGAGTAAATTTAGATGAAATTTACTTCTATTTTTTTGATTTCATATAAATTTTTAGTCAAATTGTAATAAAGGAATTTGAACCAACTTCGATTTTTTCGGATTTTGATGAGTTTTTTTGTTGGAGGAGTTAAATTTGAGTGAATTTAGTAGAAATTTATTTCTATTTTTTTTGATTTCATATAAATTTTTAGTCAAATTGTAATAAAGTACTTAGAAACCAACTTCGATTTTTTTGGATTTTGATGAATTTTTTTGTAGGAGGAGCTAAATTTGAGTGAATTTAGATGAAATTTACTTATATTTCTTTGGATTTTATATAAATTTTTAGTCAAATTGTAATAAAGGAAATTGAACCAACTTCGATTTTTTTGGATTTTGATGAGTTTTTTTGTTGGAGGAGTTAAATTTGAGTAAATATAGATGAAATTTACTTCTATTTTTTTTATTTCATATAAATTTTTAGTCAAATTGTAATAAAGGAATTTGAACCAACATCGATATTTTGGATTTTGATGAGTTTTTTTGTTGGAGGAGTTACGTTTGAGTGAATTTAGTAGAAATTTATTTCTATTTTTTTTTATTTCTGATAAATTTTTAGTCAAATTGTAATAAAGGAATTTGAACCAACTTCGATTTTTTTGGATTTGGATGAATTTTTTTGTTGGAGGAGCTAAATTTGAGTGAATTTAGATGAAATTTACTTTCATTTTTTTGGATTTTATATAAATTTTTAGTCAAATTGTAATAAAGTTATTTGAAACCAACTTCGATTTTTTTGGATTTTGATGAATTTTTTTGTTGGAGGAGCTAAATTTGAGTGAATTTAGATGAAATTTACTTTCATTTTTTTGGATTTTATATAAATTTTTAGTCAAATTGTAATAAAGTAATTTGAAACCTACTTCGATTTTTTTGGATTTTGATGAATTTTTTGTTGGAGGAGCTAAATTTGAGTGAATTTAGATGAAATTTACTTTTATTTTTTGGATTTAATATAAATTTTTAGTCAAATTGTAATAAAGGAATTTGAACCAACTTCGATTTTTTCGGATTTTGATGAGTTTTTTTGTTGGAGGAGTTAAATTTGAGTGAATTTAGTAGAAATTTATTTCTATTTTTTGATTTCATATAAATTTTTAGTCAAATTGTAATAAAGGAATTTGAACCAACTTCGATTTTTTTGGATTTTGATGAGTTTTTTTGTTGGAGTAGTTAAATTTGAGTAAATTTAGATGAAATTTACTTCTATTTTTTTGATTTCATATAAATTTTTAGTCAAATTGTAATAAAGGAATTTGAACCAACTTCGATTTTTTTGGATTTGGATAAATTTTTTTGTTGGAGGAGCTAAATTTGAGTGAATTTAGATAAAATTTAATTTCATTTCTTGGATTTTATATAAATTTTTAGTCAAATTGTAATAAAGTACTTAGAAACCAACTTCGATTTTTTTGGATTTTGATGAATTTTTTTGTTGGAGGAGCTAAATTTGAGTGAATTTAGATGAAATTTACTTTTATTTTTTTGGATTTCATATAAATTTTTAGTCAAATTGTAATAAAGGAATTTGAACCAACTTCGATTTTTTTGGATTTTGATGAGTTTTTTTGTTGGAGGAGTTAAAGGGTCTAGCAGGGTAAGTATGGGCAAACGGCCCCCACGCCGATTCCTGGAGGTGTTATTTTTTAAACAATGCTCCTGGCCTGAAACACCATTGTGTAAAGTTTTAGATCGCTACCCCCCCGTTTAAGGGTAATACGGGGGTGAACGCCCTTAACGTTATTATTTTTTATCTCGGTTACTACTTAAAATATTTGAATGAGAAAAATATGAAAAAAAGCTACATACTAACTGTACTTCGTGTATTTTTCTCGAAATTGTAAATCAATTATTAAGGGTAGAAAAAAAATAATTAATTTTTTGAGGGTGGTTTTTCGAAACAACCCTTTGAGTGACAACCTCCAAAAAAATAAAAAATAATGCTCTATTATGGTGGTATTATATAAAAAATCCTGAAGATGATCGAGTTGGTGGAACATAGTTAAATAATTTAAAGAAGATCATTATATTATAAAGGGTCTAGCAGGGTAAGTATGGGCAAACGGCCCCAACGTCGATTCCTGGAGGTGTTATTTTTTTAAACAATGCTCCTGGCCTGAAACACCATTATGTAAAGTTTTAGATCGCTACCCCCAGTTGAATACGGTAATACGGGGGTAAACGCTCTTATATTTATAATTTTTTTTCTTGGTTAAAGATATTTAAATGAAACAAAAGCGACAATATTTTTCCGGATTGGAAATGAATTATTACGGGTAGAAAAATATAATTTATATTTGGGGGTAGTTTTTGCACACAACCCTATGAGTGACAACCACCAAAAAATTAAGAATAATACTCTATTATATAACTATCATGTATAAAAATGTAGAATAGTCGCGTTGGTGGAAACATACTTAAATAACCCCTCAACGACGGCGACTGCGTCCCAATATTATTTTTACGCGGACGGCGCGGCGCGGTGAGGCGGCCGCGTCCCTCTATTCACCATACGACGACGTATCGACGTCGCGGTCCGCCGACAGCACGGAACCGTCGCTGTTTTATCGACATTTTGCTTGCGAGTTTACTAATAGAGAAAATCATGAATATTACGATAAAAATTGTTTGAGTGCTTTATTTAGCACCAGTATTATTTAGAAAAATGCCTGAAAGCAGTAGTGATAACTGCATTATTTGTAATTTTTCTTTAATCGATTATAAGTTATCAGCGTTTATATAATCAGAAAGACAGCAAAATACGCCTGGCTAAGTACGGATTATCCCTTCGATATGTGCAAACAAATATAAGCGATTATCACGACAAGGGGTTGTCATTCATAGGGTTGGGTGCAAAAACTACCCCCAAATATAAATTATATTTTTCTACCCGTAATAATTCATTTCCAATCCGGAAAAATATTGTCGCTTTTGTTTCATTTAAATATCTTTAACCAAGAAAAAAAATTATAAATATAAGAGCGTTTACCCCCGTATTACCGTATTAAACGGGGGGTAGCGATCTAAAACTTTACATAATGGTGTTTCAGGCCAGGAGCATTGTTTAAAAAATAACACCTCCAGGAATCGACGTTGGGGCCGTTTGCCCATACTTACCCTGCTAGACCCTTTATAATATAATGATCTTCTTTAAATTATTTAACTATGTTCCACCAACTCGATCATCTTCAGGATTTTTTATATAATACCACCGTAATAGAGCATTATTTTTTATTTTTTTGGAGGTTGTCACTCAAAGGGTTGTTTCGAAAAACCACCCTCAAAAAATTAATTATTTTTTTTCTACCCTTAATAATTGATTTACAATTTCGAGAAAAATACACGAAGTACAGTTAGTATGTAGCTTTTTTTCATATTTTTCTCATTCAAATATTTTAAGTAGTAACCGAGATAAAAAATAATAACGTTACGGGCGTTTACCCCCGTATTACCCTTAAACGGGGGGGTAGCGATCTAAAACTTTACACAATGGTGTTTCAGGCCAGGAGCATTGTTTAAAAAATAACACCTCCAGGAATCGGCGTGGGGGCCGTTTGCCCATACTTACCCTGCTAGACCCTTTGAGTGAATTTAGTAGAAATTTATTTCTATTTTTTTTATTTCATATACATTTTTAGTCAAATTGCAATAAAGGAATTTGAACCAACTTCGATTTTTTTGGTTTTTGATGAGTTTATTTGTTGGAGGAGTTAAATTTGAGTGAATTTAGTAGAAATTTATTTCTATTTTTTTGATTTCATATAAATTTTTAGTCAAATTGTAATAAAGTACTTAGAAACCAACTTCGATTTTTTTGGATTTTGATGAATTTTTTTGTTGGAGGAGCTAAATTTGAGTGAATTTAGATGAAATTTACTTTTATTTCTTTGGATTTTATATAAATTTTTAGTCAAATTGTAATAAAGGAATTTGAACCAACTTCGATTTTTTTGGATTTTGATGAGTTTTTTTGTTGGAGGAGTTAAATTTGAGTAAATATAGATGAAATTTACTTCTATTTTTTTTATTTCATATAAATTTTTAGTCAAATTGTAATAAAGGAATTTGAACCAACATCGATTTTTTTGGATTTTGATGAGTTTTTTTGTTGGAGGAGTTACATTTGAGTGAATTTAGTAGGAATTTATTTCTATTTTTTTTTATTTCTTATAAATTTTTAGTCAAATTGTAATAAAGGAATTTGAACCAACTTCGATTTTTTTGGATTTGGATGAATTTTTTTGTTGGAGGAGCTAAATTTGAGTGAATTTAGATGAAATTTACTTTCATTTTTTTGGATTTTATATAAATTTTTAGTCAAATTGAAATAAAGTTATTTGAAACCAACTTCGATTTTTTTGGATTTTGATGAATTTTTTTGTTGGAGGAGCTAAATTTGAGTGAATTTAGATGAAATTTACTTTCATTTTTTTGGATTTTATATAAATTTTTAGTCAAATTGTAATAAAGTTATTTGAAACCAACTTCGATTTTTTTGGATTTTGATGAATTTTTTTGTTGGAGGAGCTAAATTTGAGTGAATTTAGATGAAATTTACTTTTCTTTTTTTTGGATTTTATATAAATTTTTAGTCAAATTGTAATAAAGTAATTTGAAACCAACTTCGATTTTGTTGTATTTTGATGAGTTTTTTTGTTGGAGTAGTTAAATTTGAGTAAATTTAGATGAAATTTACTTCTATTTTTTTTATTTCATATAAATTTTTAGTCAAATTGTAATAAAGGAATTTGAACCAACTTCGATTTTTTTGGATTTGGATAAATTTTTTTGTTGGAGGAGCTAAATTTGAGTGAATTTAGATGAAATTTACTTTTATTTTTTGGATTTTATATAAATTTTTAGTCAAATTGTAATAAAGGAATTTGAACCAACTTCGATTTTTTTGGATTTGGATCAATTTTTTTGTAGGAGGAGCTAAATTTGAGTGAATTTAGATGAAATTTACTTTTATTTTTTGGATTTTATATAAATTTTTAGTCAAATTGTAATAAAGGAATTTGAACCAACTTCGATTTTTTTTTAATTTTGATGAATTTTTTTGTTGGAGGAGTTAAATTTGAGTGAATTTAGATGTAATATACTTCTATTTCTTTGATTTCATATAAATTTTTAGTCAAATTGTAATAAAGGAATTTGAACCAACTTCGATTTTTTTGGATTTTGATGAATTTTTTTGTTGGAGGAGCTAAATTTGAGTGAATTTAGATGAAATTTACTTTCATTTTTTTGGATTTTATATAAATTTTTAGTCAAATTGTAATAAAGTACATTGAAACCAACTTCGATTTTTTTGGATTTTGATGAATTTTTTTGTTGGAGGAGCTAAATTTGAGTGAATTTAGATGAAATTTACTTTTATTTTTTTGGATTTTATATAAATTTTTAGTCAAATGTAATAAAGTAATTTGAAACCAACTTCGATTTTTTTGGATTTTGATGAATTTTTTTGTTGGAGGAGCTAATTTGAGAGAATTTAGATGAAATTTACTTTTATTTTTTTAGATTGTATATAAATTTTTAGTCAAATTGTAATAAAGGAATTTGAACCAACTTCGATTTTTTTGGATTTTGATGAGTTTTTTTGTTGGAGTAGTTAAATTTGAGTAAATTTAGATGAAATTTACTTCTATTTTTTTTGATTTCATATAAATTTTTAGTCAAATTGTAATAAAGTACTTAGAAACCAACTTCGATTTTTTTGGATTTTGATGAATTTTTTTGTTGGAGGAGCTAAATTTGAGTGAATTTAGAAGAAATTTACTTTTATTTTTTTATTTCATATAAATTTTTAGTCAAATTGTAATAAAGGAATTTGAACCAACTTCGATTTTTTTGGATTTTGATGAGTTTTTTTGTTGGAGGAGTTAAATTTGAGTGAATTTAGTAGAAAATTATTTCTATTTTTTTTTTATTTCATATACATTTTTAGTCAAATTGTAATAAAGGAATTTGAACCAACTTCGATTTTTTTGGTTTTTGATGAGTTTTTTTGTTGGAGGAGTTAAATTTGAGTGAATTTAGATGAAATTTACTTCTATTTTTTTTGATTTCATATAAATTTTTAGTCAAATTGTAATAAAGGAATTTGAACCAACTTCGATTTTTTTGGATTTTGATGATTTTGGTTGTTGGAGGAGTTAAATTTGAGTAAATTTAGATGAAATTTACTTCTATTTTTTTGATTTCATATAAATTTTTAGTCAAATTGTAATAAAGTAATTTGAAACCTACTTCGATTTTTTTGGATTTTGATGAATTTTTTTGTTGGAGGAGTTAAATTTGACTGAATTTAGATGAAATTTTCTAGTATTTTTTTTTATTTCATATAAATTTTTAGTCAAATTGTAATAAAGTACTTTGAAACCAACTTCGATTTTTTTGGATTTTGATGATTTTGGTTGTTGGAGGAGTTAAATTTGAGTAAATTTAGATGAAATTTACTTCTATTTTTTTGATTTCATATAAATTTTTAGTCAAATTGTAATAAAGGAATTTGAACCAACTTCGATTTTTTTGGATTTTGATGATTTTGGTTGTTGGAGGAGTTAAATTTGAGTAAATTTAGAAGAAATTAACAGCTTTTTTTTGGATTTTATATAAATTTTTAGTCAAATTGTAATAAAGGGATTTGAAACAACTTCGATTTTTTTGGATTTTGATGAATTTTTTTGTTGGAGGAGCTAAATTTGAGTGAATTTAGATGAAATATACTTTTATTTTTTTGGATTTTATATAAATTTTTAGTCAAATGTAATAAAGTAATTTGAACCAACTTCGATTTTTTTGGATTTTGATGAGTTTTTTTGTTGGAGGAGCTAAACTTGAGTAAATTTAGATGAAATTTACTTTTATTTTTTGGATTTTATATAAATTTTTAGTCAAATTGTAATAAAGGAATTTGAACCAACTTCGATTTTTTTTTAATTTTGATGAATTTTTTTGTTGGAGTAGTTAAATTTGAGTGAATTTAGTAGAAATTTATTTCTATTTTTTTTTTATTTCATATAAATTTTTAGTCAAATTGTAATAAAGGAATTTGAACCAACTTCGATTTTTTTGGATTTTGATGAATTTTTTTGTTGGAGGAGCTAAATTTGAGTGAATTGAGATGAAATTTACTTTTATTTTTTTGGATTTTATATAAATTTTTAGTCAAATTGTAATAAAGTAATTTGAAACCAACTTCGATTTTTTTGGATTTGGATAAATTTTTTTGTAGGAGGAGCTAAATTTGAGTGAATTTAGATGAAATTTACTTTTATTTTTTGGATTTTATATAAATTTTTAGTCAAATTGTAATAAAGGAATTTGAACCAACGTCGATTTTTTTGGATTTTGATGAGTTTTTTTGTTGGAGTTAAATTTGAGTGAATTTAAATGAAATTTACTTTTATTTTTTTAGATTGTATATAAATTTTTAGTCAAATTGTAATAAAAGAATTTGAACCAACTTCGATTTTTTTGGATTTTGATGAGTTTTTTTGTTGGAGTAGTTAAATTTGAGTAAATTTAGATGAAATTTACTTCTATTTTTTTTGATTTCATATAAATTTTTAGTCAAATTGTAATAAAGTACTTAGAAACCAACTTCGATTTTTTTGGATTTTGATGAATTTTTTTGTTGGAGGAGCTAAATTTGAGTGAATTTAGATGAAATTTACTTTTATTTTTTGGATTTTATATAAATTTTTAGTCAAATTGTAATAACGTAATTTGAAACCAACTTCGATTTTTTTGTATTTTGATGAGTTTTTTTGTTGGAGTAGTTAAATTTGAGTGAATTTAGTAGAAATTTATTTCTATTTTTTTTTTATTTCATATAAATTTTTAGTCAAATTGTAATAAAGGAATTTGAACCAACTTCGATTTTTTTGGATTTGGATGAATTTTTTTGTTGGTGGAGCTAAATTTGAGTGAATTTAGATGAAATTTACTTTCATTTTTTTTGGATTTTATATAAATTTTTAGTCAAATTGTAATAAAGTAATTTGAAACCAACTTCGATTTTTTTGGATTTTGATTAATTTTTTTGTTGGAGGAGCTAAATTTGAGTGAATTTAGATGAAATTTACTTTTATTTTTTGGATTTAATATAAATTTTTAGTCAAATTGTAATAAAGGAATTTGAACCAACTTCGATTTTTTCGGATTTTGATGAGTTTTTTTGTTGGAGGAGTTAAATTTGAGTGAATTTAGTAGAAATTTATTTCTATTTTTTGATTTCATATAAATTTTTAGTCAAATTGTAATAAAGGAATTTGAACCAACTTCGATTTTTTTGGATTTTGATGAGTTTTTTTGTTGGAGTAGTTAAATTTGAGTAAATTTAGATGAAATTTACTTCTATTTTTTTGATTTCATATAAATTTTTAGTCTAATTGTAATAAAGTACTTAGAAACCAACTTCGATTTTTTTGGATTTTGATGAATTTTTTTGTTGGAGGAGCTAAATTTGAGTGAATTTAGATGAAATTTACTTTTATTTTTTGGATTTTATATAAATTTTTAGTCAAATTGTAATAAAGTAATTTGAAACCAACTTCGATTTTTTTGTATTTTGATGAGTTTTTTTGTTGGAGTAGTTAAATTTGAGTGAATTTAGTAGAAATTTATTTCTATTTTTTTTTTATTTCATATAAATTTTTAGTCAAATTGTAATAAAGGAATTTGAACCAACTTCGATTTTTTTGGATTTTGATGAATTTTTTTGTTGGAGGAGCTAAATTTGAGTGAATTTAGATGAAATTTACTTTTATTTTTTGGATTTTATATAAATTTTTAGTCAAATTGTAATAAAGTAATTTGAAACCAACTTCGATTTTTTTGGATTTTGATTAGTTTTTTTGTTGGAGTAGTTAAATTTGAGTAAATTTAGATGAAATTTACTTCTATTTTTTTTGATTTCATATAAATTTTTAGTCAAATTGTAATAAAGTACTTAGAAACCAACTTCGATTTTTTTGGATTTTGATGAATTTTTTTGTTGGAGGAGCTAAATTTGAGTGAATTTAGATGAAATTTACTTTTATTTTTTGGATTTTATATAAATTTTTAGTCAAATTGTAATAAAGTAATTTGAAACCAACTTCGATTTTTTTGTATTTTGATGAGTTTTTTTGTTGGAGTAGTTAAATTTGAGTGAATTTAGTAGAAATTTATTTCTATTTTTTTTTTATTTCATATAAATTTTTAGTCAAATTGTAATAAAGGAATTTGAACCAACTTCGATTTTTTTGGATTTGGATGAATTTTTTTGTTGGTGGAGCTAAATTTGAGTGAATTTAGATGAAATTTACTTTCATTTTTTTGGATTTTATATAAATTTTTAGTCAAATTGTAATAAAGTAATTTGAAACCAACTTCGATTTTTTTGGATTTTGATTAATTTTTTTGTTGGAGGAGCTAAATTTGAGTGAATTTAGATGAAATTTACTTTTATTTTTTGGATTTAATATAAATTTTTAGTCAAATTGTAATAAAGGAATTTGAACCAACTTCGATTTTTTCGGATTTTGATGAGTTTTTTTGTTGGAGGAGTTAAATTTGAGTGAATTTAGTAGAAATTTATTTCTATTTTTTGATTTCATATAAATTTTTAGTCAAATTGTAATAAAGGAATTTGAACCAACTTCGATTTTTTTGGATTTTGATGAGTTTTTTTGTTGGAGTAGTTAAATTTGAGTAAATTTAGATGAAATTTACTTCTATTTTTTTGATTTCATATAAATTTTTAGTCTAATTGTAATAAAGTACTTAGAAACCAACTTCGATTTTTTTGGATTTTGATGAATTTTTTTGTTGGAGGAGCTAAATTTGAGTGAATTTAGATGAAATTTACTTTTATTTTTTGGATTTTATATAAATTTTTAGTCAAATTGTAATAAAGTAATTTGAAACCAACTTCGATTTTTTTGTATTTTGATGAGTTTTTTTGTTGGAGTAGTTAAATTTGAGTGAATTTAGTAGAAATTTATTTCTATTTTTTTTTTATTTCATATAAATTTTTAGTCAAATTGTAATAAAGGAATTTGAACCAACTTCGATTTTTTTGGATTTTGATGAATTTTTTTGTTGGAGGAGCTAAATTTGAGTGAATTTAGATGAAATTTACTTTTATTTTTTTGGATTTTACATAAATTTTTAGTCAAATTGTAATAAAGTAATTTGAAACCAACTTCGATTTTTTTGGATTTGGATAAATTTTTTTGTAGGAGGAGCTAAATTTGAGTGAATTTAGATGAAATTTACTTTTATTTTTTGGATTTTATATAAATTTTTAGTCAAATTGTAATAAAGGAATTTGAACCAACTTCGATTTTTTTTTAATTTTGATGAATTTTTTTGTTGGAGGAGTTAAATTTGAGTGAATTTAGATGAAATATACTTCTATTTCTTTGATTTCATATAAATTTTTAGTCAAATTGTAATAAAGGAATTTGAACCAACTTCGATTTTTTTGGATTTTGATGAGTTTTTTTGTTGGAGTTAAATTTGAGTGAATTTAAATGAAATTTACTTTTATTTTTTTAGATTGTATATAAATTTTTAGTCAAATTGTAATAAAAGAATTTGAACCAACTTCGATTTTTTTGGATTTTGATGAGTTTTTTTGTTGGAGTAGTTAAATTTGAGTAAATTTAGATGAAATTTACTTCTATTTTTTTTGATTTCATATAAATTTTTAGTCAAATTGTAATAAAGGAATTTGAACCAACTTCGATTTTTTTGGATTTGGATAAATTTTTTTGTTGGAGGAGCTAAATTTGAGTGAATTTAGATGAAATTTACTTTTATTTTTTGGATTTTGTACAAATTTTTATTCAAATTGTAATAAAGGAATTTGAACCAACTTCGATTTTTTCGGATTTTGATGAGTTTTTTTGTTGGAGGAGTTAAATTTGAGTGAATTTAGTAGAAATTTATTTCTATTTTTTTTGATTTCATATAAATTTTTAGTCAAATTGTAATAAAGTACTTAGAAACCAACTTCGATTTTTTTGGATTTTGATGGATTTTTTTGTTGGAGGAGCTAAATTTGAGTGAATTTAGATGAAATTTACTTTTATTTTTTGGATTTTATATAAATTTTTAGTCAAATTGTAATAAAGTAATTTGAAACCAACTTCGATTTTTTTGTATTTTGATGAGTTTTTTTGTTGGAGTAGTTAAATTTGAGTGAATTTAGTAGAAATTTATTTCTATTTTTTTTTTATTTCATATAAATTTTTAGTCAAATTGTAATAAAGGAATTTGAACCAACTTCGATTTTTTTGGATTTGGATGAATTTTTTTGTTGGAGGAGCTAAATTTGAGTGAATTTAGATGAAATTTACTTTCATTTTTTTGGATTTTATATAAATTTTTAGTCAAATTGTAATAAAGTAATTTGAAACCTACTTCGATTTTTTTGGATTTTGATGAATTTTTTTGTTGGAGGAGCTAAATTTGAGTGAATTTAGATGAAATTTACTTTTATTTTTTGGATTTAATATAAATTTTTAGTCAAATTGTAATAAAGGAATTTGAACCAACTTCGATTTTTTCGGATTTTGATGAGTTTTTTTGTTGGAGGAGTTAAATTTGAGTGAATTTAGTAGAAATTTATTTCTATTTTTTGATTTCATATAAATTTTTAGTCAAATTGTAATAAAGGAATTTGAACCAACTTCGATTTTTTTGGATTTTGATGAGTTTTTTTGTTGGAGTAGTTAAATTTGAGTAAATTTAGATGAAATTTACTTCTATTTTTTTGATTTCATATAAATTTTTAGTCAAATTGTAATAAAGGAATTTGAACCAACTTCGATTTTTTTGGATTTGGATAAATTTTTTTGTTGGAGGAGCTAAATTTGAGTGAATTTAGATGAAATTTAATTTTATTTCTTGGATTTTATATAAATTTTTAGTCAAATTGTAATAAAGTACTTAGAAACCAACTTCGATTTTTTTGGATTTTGATGAATTTTTTTGTTGGAGGAGCTAAATTTGAGTGAATTTAGATGAAATTTACTTTTATTTTTTTATTTCATATAAATTTTTAGTCAAATTGTAATAAAGGAATTTGAACCAACTTCGATTTTTTTGGATTTTGATGAGTTTTTTTGTTGGAGGAGTTAAATTTGAGTGAATTTAGTAGAAAATTATTTCTATTTTTTTTTTATTTCATATACATTTTTAGTCAAATTGTAATAAAGGAATTTGAACCAACTTCGATTTTTTTGGTTTTTGATCAGTTTTTTTGTTGGAGGAGTTAAATTTGAGTGTATTTAGATGAAATTTACTTCTATTTTTTTGATTTCATATAAATTTTTAGTCAAATTGTAATAAAGGAATTTGAACCAACTTCGATTTTGTTGGATTTTGATGAGTTTTTTTGTTGGAGTTAAATTTGACTGAATTTAGATGAAATTTTCTAGTATTTTTTTTTATTTCATATAAATTTTTAGTCAAATTGTAATAAAGTACTTTGAAACCAACTTCGATTTTTTTGGATTTTGATGATTTTGGTTGTTGGAGGAGTTAAATTTGAGTAAATTTAGATGAAATTTACTTCTATTTTTTGGATTTAATATAAATTTTTAGTCAAATTGTAATAAAGGAATTTGAACCAACTTCGATTTTTTCGGATTTTGATGAGTTTTTTTGTTGGAGGAGTTAAATTTGAGTGAATTTAGTAGAAATTTATTTCTATTTTTTGATTTCATATAAATTTTTAGTCAAATTGTAATAAAGGAATTTGAACCAACTTCGATTTTTTTGGATTTTGATGATTTTGGTTGTTGGAGGAGTTAAATTTGAGTAAATTTAGATGAAATTTACTTCTATTTTTTTGATTTCATATAAATTTTTAGTCAAATTGTAATAAAGGAATTTGAACCAACTTCGATTTTTTTGGATTTTGATGAGTTTTTTTGTTGGAGTTAAATTTGAGTGAATTTAAATGAAATTTACTTTTATTTTTTTAGATTGTATATAAATTTTTAGTCAAATTGTAATAAAAGAATTTGAACCAACTTCGATTTTTTTGGATTTTGATGAGTTTTTTTGTTGGAGTAGTTAAATTTGAGTAAATTTAGATGAAATTTACTTCTATTTTTTTTGATTTCATATAAATTTTTAGTCAAATTGTAATAAAGGAATTTGAACCAACTTCGATTTTTTTGGATTTGGATAAATTTTTTTGTTGGAGGAGCTAAATTTGAGTGAATTTAGATGAAATTTACTTTTATTTTTTGGATTTTGTACAAATTTTTATTCAAATTGTAATAAAGGAATTTGAACCAACTTCGATTTTTTCGGATTTTGATGAGTTTTTTTGTTGGAGGAGTTAAATTTGAGTGAATTTAGTAGAAATTTATTTCTATTTTTTTTGATTTCATATAAATTTTTAATCAAATTGTAATAAAGAAATTTGAACCAACTTCGATTTTTTTGGATTTTGATGAGTTTTTTTGTTGGAGTAGTTAAATTTGAGTAAATTTAGATGAAATTTACTTCTATTTTTTTGATTTCATATAAATTTTTAGTCAAATTGTAATAAAGGAATTTGAACCAACTTCGATTTTTTTGGATTTGGATAAATTTTTTTGTTGGAGGAGCTAAATTTGAGTGAATTTAGATGAAATTTAATTTTATTTCTTGGATTTTATATAAATTTTTAGTCAAATTGTAATAAAGTACTTAGAAACCAACTTCGATTTTTTTGGATTTTGATGAATTTTTTTGTTGGAGGAGCTAAATTTGAGTGAATTTAGATGAAATTTACTTTTATTTTTTTATTTCATATAAATTTTTAGTCAAATTGTAATAAAGGAATTTGATCCAACTTCGATTTTTTTGGATTTTGATGAGTTTTTTTGTTGGAGGAGTTAAATTTGAGTGAATTTAGTAGAAAATTATTTCTATTTTTTTTTTATTTCATATACATTTTTAGTCAAATTGTAATAAAGGAATTTGAACCAACTTCGATTTTTTTGGTTTTTGATCAGTTTTTTTGTTGGAGGAGTTAAATTTGAGTGTATTTAGATGAAATTTACTTCTATTTTTTTGATTTCATATAAATTTTTAGTCAAATTGTAATAAAGGAATTTGAACCAACTTCGATTTTGTTGGATTTTGATGAGTTTTTTTGTTGGAGTTAAATTTGACTGAATTTAGATGAAATTTTCTAGTATTTTTTTTTATTTCATATAAATTTTTAGTCAAATTGTAATAAAGTACTTTGAAACCAACTTCGATTTTTTTGGATTTTGATGATTTTGGTTGTTGGAGGAGTTAAATTTGAGTAAATTTAGATGAAATTTACTTCTATTTTTTTGATTTCATATAAATTTTTAGTCAAATTGTAATAAAGGAATTTGAACCAACTTCGATTTTTTCGGATTTTGATGAGTTTTTTTGTTGGAGGAGTTAAATTTGAGTGAATTTAGTAGAAATTTATTTCTATTTTTTGATTTCATATAAATTTTTAGTCAAATTGTAATAAAGGAATTTGAACCAACTTCGATTTTTTTGGATTTTGATGAGTTTTTTTGTTGGAGTAGTTAAATTTGAGTAAATTTAGATGAAATTTACTTCTATTTTTTTGATTTCATATAAATTTTTAGTCTAATTGTAATAAAGGAATTTGAACCAACTTCGATTTTTTCGGATTTTGATGAGTTTTTTTGTTGGAGGAGTTAAATTTGAGTGAATTTAGTAGAAATTTATTTCTATTTTTTTTGATTTCATATAAATTTTTAGTCAAATTGTAATAAAGTACTTAGAAACCAACTTCGATTTTTTTGGATTTTGATGAATTTTTTTGTTGGAGGAGCTAAATTTGAGTGAATTTAGATGAAATTTACTTTTATTTTTTGGATTTTATATAAATTTTTAGTCAAATTGTAATAAAGTAATTTGAAACCAACTTCGATTTTTTTGTATTTTGATGAGTTTTTTTGTTGGAGTAGTTAAATTTGAGTGAATTTAGTAGAAATTTATTTCTATTTTTTTTTATTTCATATAAATTTTTAGTCAAATTGTAATAAAGGAATTTGAACCAACTTCGATTTTTTTGGATTTTGATGAATTTTTTTGTTGGAGGAGCTAAATTTGAGTGAATTTAGATGAAATTTACTTTTATTTTTTTGGATTTTATATAAATTTTTAGTCAAATTGTAATAAAGTAATTTGAAACCAACTTCGATTTTTTTGGATTTGGATAAATTTTTTTGTAGGAGGAGCTAAATTTGAGTGAATTTAGATGAAATTTACTTTTATTTTTTCGATTTTATATAAATTTTTAGTCAAATTGTAATAAAGGAATTTGAACCAACTTCGATTTTTTTTTAATTTTGATGAATTTTTTTGTTGGAGGAGTTAAATTTGAGTGAATTTAGATGAAATATACTTCTATTTCTTTGATTTCATATAAATTTTTAGTCAAATTGTAATAAAGGAATTTGAACCAACTTCGATTTTTTTGGATTTTGATGAGTTTTTTTGTTGGAGTTAAATTTGAGTGAATTTAAATGAAATTTACTTTTATTTTTTTAGATTGTATATAAATTTTTAGTCAAATTGTAATAAAAGAATTTGAACCAACTTCGATTTTTTTGGATTTTGATGAGTTTTTTTGTTGGAGTAGTTAAATTTGAGTAAATTTAGATGAAATTTACTTCTATTTTTTTTGATTTCATATAAATTTTTAGTCAAATTGTAATAAAGGAATTTGAACCAACTTCGATTTTTTTGGATTTTGATGAATTTTTTTGTTGGAGGAGCTAAATTTGAGTGAATTTAGATGAAATTTACTTTTATTTTTTTGGATTTTATATAAATTTTTAGTCAAATTGTAATAAAGTAATTTGAAACCAACTTCGATTTTTTTGGATTTGGATAAATTTTTTTGTTGGAGGAGCTAAATTTGAGTGAATTTAGATGAAATTTACTTTTATTTTTTGGATTTTGTACAAATTTTTATTCAAATTGTAATAAAGGAATTTGAACCAACTTCGATTTTTTCGGATTTTGATGAGTTTTTTTGTTGGAGGAGTTAAATTTGAGTGAATTTAGTAGAAATTTATTTCTATTTTTTTTGATTTCATATAAATTTTTAGTCAAATTGTAATAAAGTACTTAGAAACCAACTTCGATTTTTTTGGATTTTGATGAATTTTTTTGTTGGAGGAGCTAAATTTGAGTGAATTTAGATGAAATTTACTTTTATTTTTTGGATTTTATATAAATTTTTAGTCAAATTGTAATAAAGTAATTTGAAACCAACTTCGATTTTTTTGTATTTTGATGAGTTTTTTTGTTGGAGTAGTTAAATTTGAGTGAATTTAGTAGAAATTTATTTCTATTTTTTTTTTATTTCATATAAATTTTTAGTCAAATTGTAATAAAGGAATTTGAACCAACTTCGATTTTTTCGGATTTTGATGAGTTTTTTTGTTGGAGGAGTTAAATTTGAGTGAATTTAGTAGAAATTTATTTCTATTTTTTGATTTCATATAAATTTTTAGTCAAATTGTAATAAAGGAATTTGAACCAACTTCGATTTTTTTGGATTTTGATGAGTTTTTTTGTTGGAGTAGTTAAATTTGAGTAAATTTAGATGAAATTTACTTCTATTTTTTTGATTTCATATAAATTTTTAGTCAAATTGTAATAAAGGAATTTGAACCAACTTCGATTTTTTCGGATTTTGATGAGTTTTTTTGTTGGAGGAGTTAAATTTGAGTGAATTTAGTAGAAATTTATTTCTATTTTTTTTGATTTCATATAAATTTTTAGTCAAATTGTAATAAAGTACTTAGAAACCAACTTCGATTTTTTTGGATTTTGATGAATTTTTTTGTTGGAGGAGCTAAATTTGAGTGAATTTAGATGAAATTTACTTTTATTTTTTGGATTTTATATAAATTTTTAGTCAAATTGTAATAAAGTAATTTGAAACCAACTTCGATTTTTTTTTATTTTGATGAGTTTTTTTGTTGGAGTAGTTAAATTTGAGTGAATTTAGTAGAAATTTATTTCTATTTTTTTTTATTTCATATAAATTTTTAGTCAAATTGTAATAAAGGAATTTGAACCAACTTCGATTTTTTTGGATTTTGATGAATTTTTTTGTTGGAGGAGCTAAATTTGAGTGAATTTAGATGAAATTTACTTTTATTTTTTTGGATTTTATATAAATTTTTAGTCAAATTGTAATAAAGTAATTTGAAACCAACTTCGATTTTTTTGGATTTGGATAAATTTTTTTGTAGGAGGAGCTAAATTTGAGTGAATTTAGATGAAATTTACTTTTATTTTTTCGATTTTATATAAATTTTTAGTCAAATTGTAATAAAGGAATTTGAACCAACTTCGATTTTTTTTTAATTTTGATGAATTTTTTTGTTGGAGGAGTTAAATTTGAGTGAATTTAGATGAAATATACTTCTATTTCTTTGATTTCATATAAATTTTTAGTCAAATTGTAATAAAGGAATTTGAACCAACTTCGATTTTTTTGGATTTTGATGAGTTTTTTTGTTGGAGTTAAATTTGAGTGAATTTAAATGAAATTTACTTTTATTTTTTTAGATTGTATATAAATTTTTAGTCAAATTGTAATAAAAGAATTTGAACCAACTTCGATTTTTTTGGATTTTGATGAGTTTTTTTGTTGGAGTAGTTAAATTTGAGTAAATTTAGATGAAATTTACTTCTATTTTTTTTGATTTCATATAAATTTTTAGTCAAATTGTAATAAAGGAATTTGAACCAACTTCGATTTTTTTGGATTTTGATGAATTTTTTTGTTGGAGGAGCTAAATTTGAGTGAATTTAGATGAAATTTACTTTTATTTTTTTGGATTTTATATAAATTTTTAGTCAAATTGTAATAAAGTAAATTGAAACCAACTTCGATTTTTTTTGATTTGGATAAATTTTTTTGTTGGAGGAGCTAAATTTGAGTGAATTTAGATGAAATTTACTTTTATTTTTTGGATTTTGTACAAATTTTTATTCAAATTGTAATAAAGGAATTTGAACCAACTTCGATTTTTTCGGATTTTGATGAGTTTTTTTGTTGGAGGAGTTAAATTTGAGTGAATTTAGTAGAAATTTATTTCTATTTTTTTTGATTTCATATAAATTTTTAGTCAAATTGTAATAAAGTACTTAGAAACCAACTTCGATTTTTTTGGATTTTGATGAATTTTTTTGTTGGAGGAGCTAAATTTGAGTGAATTTAGATGAAATTTACTTTTATTTTTTGGATTTTATATAAATTTTTAGTCAAATTGTAATAAAGTAATTTGAAACCAACTTCGATTTTTTTGTATTTTGATGAGTTTTTTTGTTGGAGTAGTTAAATTTGAGTGAATTTAGTAGAAATTTATTTCTATTTTTTTTTTATTTCATATAAATTTTTAGTCAAATTGTAATAAAGGAATTTGAACCAACTTCGATTTTTTCGGATTTTGATGAGTTTTTTTGTTGGAGGAGTTAAATTTGAGTGAATTTAGTAGAAATTTATTTCTATTTTTTGATTTCATATAAATTTTTAGTCAAATTGTAATAAAGGAATTTGAACCAACTTCGATTTTTTTGGATTTTGATGAGTTTTTTTGTTGGAGTAGTTAAATTTGAGTAAATTTAGATGAAATTTACTTCTATTTTTTTGATTTCATATAAATTTTTAGTCAAATTGTAATAAAGGAATTTGAACCAACTTCGATTTTTTCGGATTTTGATGAGTTTTTTTGTTGGAGGAGTTAAATTTGAGTGAATTTAGTAGAAATTTATTTCTATTTTTTTTGATTTCATATAAATTTTTAGTCAAATTGTAATAAAGTACTTAGAAACCAACTTCGATTTTTTTGGATTTTGATGAATTTTTTTGTTGGAGGAGCTAAATTTGAGTGAATTTAGATGAAATTTACTTTTATTTTTTGGATTTTATATAAATTTTTAGTCAAATTGTAATAAAGTAATTTGAAACCAACTTCGATTTTTTTGTATTTTGATGAGTTTTTTTGTTGGAGTAGTTAAATTTGAGTGAATTTAGTAGAAATTTATTTCTATTTTTTTTTTATTTCATATAAATTTTTAGTCAAATTGTAATAAAGGAATTTGAACCAACTACGATTTTTTTGGATTTGGATGAATTTTTTTGTTGGAGGAGCTAAATTTGAGTGAATTTAGATGAAATTTACTTTCATTTTTTTGGATTTTATATAAATTTTTAGTCAAATTGTAATAAAGTAATTTGAAACCTACTTCGATTTTTTTGGATTTTGATGAATTTTTTTGTTGGAGGAGCTAAATTTGAGTGAATTTAGATGAAATTTACTTCTATTTTTTTGATTTCATATAAATTTTTAGTCAAATTGTAATAAAGGAATTTGAACCAACTTCGATTTTTTTGGATTTTGATGAGTTTTTTGTTGGAGTAGTTAAATTTGAGTAAATTTAGATGAAATTTACTTCTATTTTTTTGATTTCATATAAATTTTTAGTCTAATTGTAATAAAGGAATTTGAACCAACTTCGATTTTTTCGGATTTTGATGAGTTTTTTTGTTGGAGGAGTTAAATTTGAGTGAATTTAGTAGAAATTTATTTCTATTTTTTTTGATTTCATATAAATTTTTAGTCAAATTGTAATAAAGTACTTAGAAACCAACTTCGATTTTTTTGGATTTTGATGAATTTTTTTGTTGGAGGAGCTAAATTTGAGTGAATTTAGATGAAATTTACTTTTATTTTTTGGATTTTATATAAATTTTTAGTCAAATTGTAATAAAGTAATTTGAAACCAACTTCGATTTTTTTGTATTTTGATGAGTTTTTTTGTTGGAGTAGTTAAATTTGAGTGAATTTAGTAGAAATTTATTTCTATTTTTTTTTTATTTCATATAAATTTTTAGTCAAATTGTAATAAAGGAATTTGAACCAACTTCGATTTTTTTGGATTTTGATGAATTTTTTTGTTGGAGGAGCTAAATTTGAGTGAATTTAGATGAAATTTACTTTTATTTTTTTGGATTTTATATAAATTTTTAGTCAAATTGTAATAAAGTAATTTGAAACCAACTTCGATTTTTTTGGATTTGGATAAATTTTTTTGTAGGAGGAGCTAAATTTGAGTGAATTTAGATGACATTTACTTTTATTTTTTGGATTTTATATAAATTTTTAGTCAAATTGTAATAAAGTAATTTGAAACCTACTTCGATTTTTTTGTATTTTGATGAGTTTTTTTGTTGGAGTAGTTAAATTTGAGTGAATTTAGTAGAAATTTATTTCTATTTTTTTTTTATTTCATATAAATTTTTAGTCAAATTGTAATAAAGGAATTTGAACCAACTTCGATTTTTTCGGATTTTGATGAGTTTTTTTGTTGGAGGAGTTAAATTTGAGTGAATTTAGTAGAAATTTATTTCTATTTTTTGATTTCATATAAATTTTTAGTCAAATTGTAATAAAGGAATTTGAACCAACTTCGATTTTTTTGGATTTTGATGAGTTTTTTTGTTGGAGTAGTTAAATTTGAGTAAATTTAGATGAAATTTACTTCTATTTTTTTGATTTCATATAAATTTTTAGTCAAATTGTAATAAAGGAATTTGAACCAACTTCGATTTTTTCGGATTTTGATGAGTTTTTTTGTTGGAGGAGTTAAATTTGAGTGAATTTAGTAGAAATTTATTTCTATTTTTTTTGATTTCATATAAATTTTTAGTCAAATTGTAATAAAGTACTTAGAAACCAACTTCGATTTTTTTGGATTTTGATGAATTTTTTTGTTGGGGGAGCTAAATTTGAGTGAATTTAGATGAAATTTACTTTTATTTTTTGGATTTTGTACAAATTTTTATTCAAATTGTAATAAAGGAATTTGAAACCAACTTCGATTTTTTTGTATTTTGATGAGTTTTTTTGTTGGAGGAGTTAAATTTGAGTGAATTTAGTAGAAATTTATTTCTATTTTTTTTGATTTCATATAAATTTTTAATCAAATTGTAATAAAGTACTTAGAAACCAACTTCGATTTTTTTGGATTTTGATGAGTTTTTTTGTTGGAGTAGTTAAATTTGAGTAAATTTAGATGAAATTTACTTCTATTTTTTTGATTTCATATAAATTTTTAGTCAAATTGTAATAAAGGAATTTGAACCAACTTCGATTTTTTTGGATTTGGATAAATTTTTTTGTTGGAGGAGCTAAATTTGAGTGAATTTAGATGAAATTTAATTTTATTTCTTGGATTTTATATAAATTTTTAGTCAAATTGTAATAAAGTACTTAGAAACCAACTTCGATTTTTTTGGATTTTGATGAATTTTTTTGTTGGAGGAGCTAAATTTGAGTGAATTTAGATGAAATTTACTTTTATTTTTTTATTTCATATAAATTTTTAGTCAAATTGTAATAAAGGAATTTGAACCAACTTCGATTTTTTTGGATTTTGATGAGTTTTTTTGTTGGAGGAGTTAAATTTGAGTGAATTTAGTAGAAAATTATTTCTATTTTTTTTTTATTTCATATACATTTTTAGTCAAATTGTAATAAAGGAATTTGAACCAACTTCGATTTTTTTGGTTTTTGATCAGTTTTTTTGTTGGAGGAGTTAAATTTGAGTGTATTTAGATGAAATTTACTTCTATTTTTTTGATTTCATATAAATTTTTAGTCAAATTGTAATAAAGGAATTTGAACCAACTTCGATTTTGTTGGATTTTGATGAGTTTTTTTGTTGGAGTTAAATTTGACTGAATTTAGATGAAATTTTCTAGTATTTTTTTTTATTTCATATAAATTTTTAGTCAAATTGTAATAAAGTACTTTGAAACCAACTTCGATTTTTTTGGATTTTGATGATTTTGGTTGTTGGAGGAGTTAAATTTGAGTAAATTTAGATGAAATTTACTTCTATTTTTTTGATTTCATATAAATTTTTAGTCAAATTGTAATAAAGGAATTTGAACCAACTTCGATTTTTTCGGATTTTGATGAGTTTTTTTGTTGGAGGAGTTAAATTTGAGTGAATTTAGTAGAAATTTATTTCTATTTTTTGATTTCATATAAATTTTTAGTCAAATTGTAATAAAGGAATTTGAACCAACTTCGATTTTTTTGGATTTTGATGAGTTTTTTTGTTGGAGTAGTTAAATTTGAGTAAATTTAGATGAAATTTACTTCTATTTTTTTGATTTCATATAAATTTTTAGTCTAATTGTAATAAAGGAATTTGAACCAACTTCGATTTTTTCGGATTTTGATGAGTTTTTTTGTTGGAGGAGTTAAATTTGAGTGAATTTAGTAGAAATTTATTTCTATTTTTTTTGATTTCATATAAATTTTTAGTCAAATTGTAATAAAGTACTTAGAAACCAACTTCGATTTTTTTGGATTTTGATGAATTTTTTTGTTGGAGGAGCTAAATTTGAGTGAATTTAGATGAAATTTACTTTTATTTTTTGGATTTTATATAAATTTTTAGTCAAATTGTAATAAAGTAATTTGAAACCAACTTCGATTTTTTTGTATTTTGATGAGTTTTTTTGTTGGAGTAGTTAAATTTGAGTGAATTTAGTAGAAATTTATTTCTATTTTTTTTTATTTCATATAAATTTTTAGTCAAATTGTAATAAAGGAATTTGAACCAACTTCGATTTTTTTGGATTTTGATGAATTTTTTTGTTGGAGGAGCTAAATTTGAGTGAATTTAGATGAAATTTACTTTTATTTTTTTGGATTTTATATAAATTTTTAGTCAAATTGTAATAAAGTAATTTGAAACCAACTTCGATTTTTTTGGATTTGGATAAATTTTTTTGTAGGAGGAGCTAAATTTGAGTGAATTTAGATGAAATTTACTTTTATTTTTTCGATTTTATATAAATTTTTAGTCAAATTGTAATAAAGGAATTTGAACCAACTTCGATTTTTTTTTAATTTTGATGAATTTTTTTGTTGGAGGAGTTAAATTTGAGTGAATTTAGATGAAATATACTTCTATTTCTTTGATTTCATATAAATTTTTAGTCAAATTGTAATAAAGGAATTTGAACCAACTTCGATTTTTTTGGATTTTGATGAGTTTTTTTGTTGGAGTTAAATTTGAGTGAATTTAAATGAAATTTACTTTTATTTTTTTAGATTGTATATAAATTTTTAGTCAAATTGTAATAAAAGAATTTGAACCAACTTCGATTTTTTTGGATTTTGATGAGTTTTTTTGTTGGAGTAGTTAAATTTGAGTAAATTTAGATGAAATTTACTTCTATTTTTTTTGATTTCATATAAATTTTTAGTCAAATTGTAATAAAGGAATTTGAACCAACTTCGATTTTTTTGGATTTTGATGAATTTTTTTGTTGGAGGAGCTAAATTTGAGTGAATTTAGATGAAATTTACTTTTATTTTTTTGGATTTTATATAAATTTTTAGTCAAATTGTAATAAAGTAATTTGAAACCAACTTCGATTTTTTTGGATTTGGATAAATTTTTTTGTTGGAGGAGCTAAATTTGAGTGAATTTAGATGAAATTTACTTTTATTTTTTGGATTTTGTACAAATTTTTATTCAAATTGTAATAAAGGAATTTGAACCAACTTCGATTTTTTCGGATTTTGATGAGTTTTTTTGTTGGAGGAGTTAAATTTGAGTGAATTTAGTAGAAATTTATTTCTATTTTTTTTGATTTCATATAAATTTTTAGTCAAATTGTAATAAAGTACTTAGAAACCAACTTCGATTTTTTTGGATTTTGATGAATTTTTTTGTTGGAGGAGCTAAATTTGAGTGAATTTAGATGAAATTTACTTTTATTTTTTGGATTTTATATAAATTTTTAGTCAAATTGTAATAAAGTAATTTGAAACCAACTTCGATTTTTTTGTATTTTGATGAGTTTTTTTGTTGGAGTAGTTAAATTTGAGTGAATTTAGTAGAAATTTATTTCTATTTTTTTTTTATTTCATATAAATTTTTAGTCAAATTGTAATAAAGGAATTTGAACCAACTTCGATTTTTTCGGATTTTGATGAGTTTTTTTGTTGGAGGAGTTAAATTTGAGTGAATTTAGTAGAAATTTATTTCTATTTTTTGATTTCATATAAATTTTTAGTCAAATTGTAATAAAGGAATTTGAACCAACTTCGATTTTTTTGGATTTTGATGAGTTTTTTTGTTGGAGTAGTTAAATTTGAGTAAATTTAGATGAAATTTACTTCTATTTTTTTGATTTCATATAAATTTTTAGTCAAATTGTAATAAAGGAATTTGAACCAACTTCGATTTTTTCGGATTTTGATGAGTTTTTTTGTTGGAGGAGTTAAATTTGAGTGAATTTAGTAGAAATTTATTTCTATTTTTTTTGATTTCATATAAATTTTTAGTCAAATTGTAATAAAGTACTTAGAAACCAACTTCGATTTTTTTGGATTTTGATGAATTTTTTTGTTGGAGGAGCTAAATTTGAGTGAATTTAGATGAAATTTACTTTTATTTTTTGGATTTTATATAAATTTTTAGTCAAATTGTAATAAAGTAATTTGAAACCAACTTCGATTTTTTTTTATTTTGATGAGTTTTTTTGTTGGAGTAGTTAAATTTGAGTGAATTTAGTAGAAATTTATTTCTATTTTTTTTTATTTCATATAAATTTTTAGTCAAATTGTAATAAAGGAATTTGAACCAACTTCGATTTTTTTGGATTTTGATGAATTTTTTTGTTGGAGGAGCTAAATTTGAGTGAATTTAGATGAAATTTACTTTTATTTTTTTGGATTTTATATAAATTTTTAGTCAAATTGTAATAAAGTAATTTGAAACCAACTTCGATTTTTTTGGATTTGGATAAATTTTTTTGTAGGAGGAGCTAAATTTGAGTGAATTTAGATGAAATTTACTTTTATTTTTTCGATTTTATATAAATTTTTAGTCAAATTGTAATAAAGGAATTTGAACCAACTTCGATTTTTTTTTAATTTTGATGAATTTTTTTGTTGGAGGAGTTAAATTTGAGTGAATTTAGATGAAATATACTTCTATTTCTTTGATTTCATATAAATTTTTAGTCAAATTGTAATAAAGGAATTTGAACCAACTTCGATTTTTTGGATTTTGATGAGTTTTTTTGTTGGAGTTAAATTTGAGTGAATTTAAATGAAATTTACTTTTATTTTTTTAGATTGTATATAAATTTTTAGTCAAATTGTAATAAAAGAATTTGAACCAACTTCGATTTTTTTGGATTTTGATGAGTTTTTTTGTTGGAGTAGTTAAATTTGAGTAAATTTAGATGAAATTTACTTCTATTTTTTTTGATTTCATATAAATTTTTAGTCAAATTGTAATAAAGGAATTTGAACCAACTTCGATTTTTTTGGATTTTTTTGTTGGAGGAGCTAAATTTGAGTGAATTTAGATGAAATTTACTTTTATTTTTTTGGATTTTATATAAATTTTTAGTCAAATTGTAATAAAGTAAATTGAAACCAACTTCGATTTTTTTGGATTTGGATAAATTTTTTTGTTGGAGGAGCTAAATTTGAGTGAATTTAGATGAAATTTACTTTTATTTTTTGGATTTTGTACAAATTTTTATTCAAATTGTAATAAAGGAATTTGAACCAACTTCGATTTTTTCGGATTTTGATGAGTTTTTTTGTTGGAGGAGTTAAATTTGAGTGAATTTAGTAGAAATTTATTTCTATTTTTTTTGATTTCATATAAATTTTTAGTCAAATTGTAATAAAGTACTTAGAAACCAACTTCGATTTTTTTGGATTTTGATGAATTTTTTTGTTGGAGGAGCTAAATTTGAGTGAATTTAGATGAAATTTACTTTTATTTTTTGGATTTTATATAAATTTTTAGTCAAATTGTAATAAAGTAATTTGAAACCAACTTCGATTTTTTTGTATTTTGATGAGTTTTTTTGTTGGAGTAGTTAAATTTGAGTGAATTTAGTAGAAATTTATTTCTATTTTTTTTTTATTTCATATAAATTTTTAGTCAAATTGTAATAAAGGAATTTGAACCAACTTCGATTTTTTCGGATTTTGATGAGTTTTTTTGTTGGAGGAGTTAAATTTGAGTGAATTTAGTAGAAATTTATTTCTATTTTTTGATTTCATATAAATTTTTAGTCAAATTGTAATAAAGGAATTTGAACCAACTTCGATTTTTTTGGATTTTGATGAGTTTTTTTGTTGGAGTAGTTAAATTTGAGTAAATTTAGATGAAATTTACTTCTATTTTTTTGATTTCATATAAATTTTTAGTCAAATTGTAATAAAGGAATTTGAACCAACTTCGATTTTTTCGGATTTTGATGAGTTTTTTTGTTGGAGGAGTTAAATTTGAGTGAATTTAGTAGAAATTTATTTCTATTTTTTTTGATTTCATATAAATTTTTAGTCAAATTGTAATAAAGGAATTTGAACCAACTTCGATTTTTTTGGATTTTGATGAGTTTTTTTGTTGGAGTAGTTAAATTTGAGTAAATTTAGATGAAATTTACTTCTATTTTTTTGATTTCATATAAATTTTTAGTCAAATTGTAATAAAGGAATTTGAACCAACTTCGATTTTTTCGGATTTTGATGAGTTTTTTTGTTGGAGGAGTTAAATTTGAGTGAATTTAGTAGAAATTTATTTCTATTTTTTTTGATTTCATATAAATTTTTAGTCAAATTGTAATAAAGTACTTAGAAACCAACTTCGATTTTTTTGGATTTTGATGAATTTTTTTGTTGGAGGAGCTAAATTTGAGTGAATTTAGATGAAATTTACTTTTATTTTTTGGATTTTATATAAATTTTTAGTCAAATTGTAATAAAGTAATTTGAAACCAACTTCGATTTTTTTTTAATTTTGATGAATTTTTTTGTTGGAGGAGTTAAATTTGAGTGAATTTAGATGAAATATACTTCTATTTCTTTGATTTCATATAAATTTTTAGTCAAATTGTAATAAAGGAATTTGAACCAACTTCGATTTTTTTGGATTTTGATGAGTTTTTTTGTTGGAGTTAAATTTGAGTGAATTTAAATGAAATTTACTTTTATTTTTTTAGATTGTATATAAATTTTTAGTCAAATTGTAATAAAAGAATTTGAACCAACTTCGATTTTTTTGGATTTTGATGAGTTTTTTTGTTGGAGTAGTTAAATTTGAGTAAATTTAGATGAAATTTACTTCTATTTTTTTTGATTTCATATAAATTTTTAGTCAAATTGTAATAAAGGAATTTGAACCAACTTCGATTTTTTTGGATTTTGATGAATTTTTTTGTTGGAGGAGCTAAATTTGAGTGAATTTAGATGAAATTTACTTTTATTTTTTTGGATTTTATATAAATTTTTAGTCAAATTGTAATAAAGTAATTTGAAACCAACTTCGATTTTTTTGGATTTGGATAAATTTTTTTGTTGGAGGAGCTAAATTTGAGTGAATTTAGATGAAATTTACTTTTATTTTTTGGATTTTGTACAAATTTTTATTCAAATTGTAATAAAGGAATTTGAACCAACTTCGATTTTTTCGGATTTTGATGAGTTTTTTTGTTGGAGGAGTTAAATTTGAGTGAATTTAGTAGAAATTTATTTCTATTTTTTTTGATTTCATATAAATTTTTAGTCAAATTGTAATAAAGTACTTAGAAACCAACTTCGATTTTTTTGGATTTTGATGAATTTTTTTGTTGGAGGAGCTAAATTTGAGTGAATTTAGATGAAATTTACTTTTATTTTTTGGATTTTATATAAATTTTTAGTCAAATTGTAATAAAGTAATTTGAAACCAACTTCGATTTTTTTGTATTTTGATGAGTTTTTTTGTTGGAGTAGTTAAATTTGAGTGAATTTAGTAGAAATTTATTTCTATTTTTTTTTTATTTCATATAAATTTTTAGTCAAATTGTAATAAAGGAATTTGAACCAACTTCGATTTTTTCGGATTTTGATGAGTTTTTTTGTTGGAGGAGTTAAATTTGAGTGAATTTAGTAGAAATTTATTTCTATTTTTTGATTTCATATAAATTTTTAGTCAAATTGTAATAAAGGAATTTGAACCAACTTCGATTTTTTTGGATTTTGATGAGTTTTTTTGTTGGAGTAGTTAAATTTGAGTAAATTTAGATGAAATTTACTTCTATTTTTTTGATTTCATATAAATTTTTAGTCAAATTGTAATAAAGGAATTTGAACCAACTTCGATTTTTTCGGATTTTGATGAGTTTTTTTGTTGGAGGAGTTAAATTTGAGTGAATTTAGTAGAAATTTATTTCTATTTTTTTTGATTTCATATAAATTTTTAGTCAAATTGTAATAAAGTACTTAGAAACCAACTTCGATTTTTTTGGATTTTGATGAATTTTTTTGTTGGAGGAGCTAAATTTGAGTGAATTTAGATGAAATTTACTTTTATTTTTTGGATTTTATATAAATTTTTAGTCAAATTGTAATAAAGTAATTTGAAACCAACTTCGATTTTTTTTTATTTTGATGAGTTTTTTTGTTGGAGTAGTTAAATTTGAGTGAATTTAGTAGAAATTTATTTCTATTTTTTTTTATTTCATATAAATTTTTAGTCAAATTGTAATAAAGGAATTTGAACCAACTTCGATTTTTTTGGATTTTGATGAATTTTTTTGTTGGAGGAGCTAAATTTGAGTGAATTTAGATGAAATTTACTTTTATTTTTTTGGATTTTATATAAATTTTTAGTCAAATTGTAATAAAGTAATTTGAAACCAACTTCGATTTTTTTGGATTTGGATAAATTTTTTTGTAGGAGGAGCTAAATTTGAGTGAATTTAGATGAAATTTACTTTTATTTTTTCGATTTTATATAAATTTTTAGTCAAATTGTAATAAAGGAATTTGAACCAACTTCGATTTTTTTTTAATTTTGATGAATTTTTTTGTTGGAGGAGTTAAATTTGAGTGAATTTAGATGAAATATACTTCTATTTCTTTGATTTCATATAAATTTTTAGTCAAATTGTAATAAAGGAATTTGAACCAACTTCGATTTTTTGGATTTTGATGAGTTTTTTTGTTGGAGTTAAATTTGAGTGAATTTAAATGAAATTTACTTTTATTTTTTTAGATTGTATATAAATTTTTAGTCAAATTGTAATAAAAGAATTTGAACCAACTTCGATTTTTTTGGATTTTGATGAGTTTTTTTGTTGGAGTAGTTAAATTTGAGTAAATTTAGATGAAATTTACTTCTATTTTTTTTGATTTCATATAAATTTTTAGTCAAATTGTAATAAAGGAATTTGAACCAACTTCGATTTTTTTGGATTTTTTTGTTGGAGGAGCTAAATTTGAGTGAATTTAGATGAAATTTACTTTTATTTTTTTGGATTTTATATAAATTTTTAGTCAAATTGTAATAAAGTAAATTGAAACCAACTTCGATTTTTTTGGATTTGGATAAATTTTTTTGTTGGAGGAGCTAAATTTGAGTGAATTTAGATGAAATTTACTTTTATTTTTTGGATTTTGTACAAATTTTTATTCAAATTGTAATAAAGGAATTTGAACCAACTTCGATTTTTTCGGATTTTGATGAGTTTTTTTGTTGGAGGAGTTAAATTTGAGTGAATTTAGTAGAAATTTATTTCTATTTTTTTTGATTTCATATAAATTTTTAGTCAAATTGTAATAAAGTACTTAGAAACCAACTTCGATTTTTTTGGATTTTGATGAATTTTTTTGTTGGAGGAGCTAAATTTGAGTGAATTTAGATGAAATTTACTTTTATTTTTTGGATTTTATATAAATTTTTAGTCAAATTGTAATAAAGTAATTTGAAACCAACTTCGATTTTTTTGTATTTTGATGAGTTTTTTTGTTGGAGTAGTTAAATTTGAGTGAATTTAGTAGAAATTTATTTCTATTTTTTTTTTATTTCATATAAATTTTTAGTCAAATTGTAATAAAGGAATTTGAACCAACTTCGATTTTTTCGGATTTTGATGAGTTTTTTTGTTGGAGGAGTTAAATTTGAGTGAATTTAGTAGAAATTTATTTCTATTTTTTGATTTCATATAAATTTTTAGTCAAATTGTAATAAAGGAATTTGAACCAACTTCGATTTTTTTGGATTTTGATGAGTTTTTTTGTTGGAGTAGTTAAATTTGAGTAAATTTAGATGAAATTTACTTCTATTTTTTTGATTTCATATAAATTTTTAGTCAAATTGTAATAAAGGAATTTGAACCAACTTCGATTTTTTCGGATTTTGATGAGTTTTTTTGTTGGAGGAGTTAAATTTGAGTGAATTTAGTAGAAATTTATTTCTATTTTTTTTGATTTCATATAAATTTTTAGTCAAATTGTAATAAAGTACTTAGAAACCAACTTCGATTTTTTTGGATTTTGATGAATTTTTTTGTTGGAGGAGCTAAATTTGAGTGAATTTAGATGAAATTTACTTTTATTTTTTGGATTTTATATAAATTTTTAGTCAAATTGTAATAAAGTAATTTGAAACCAACTTCGATTTTTTTGTATTTTGATGAGTTTTTTTGTTGGAGTAGTTAAATTTGAGTGAATTTAGTAGAAATTTATTTCTATTTTTTTTTTATTTCATATAAATTTTTAGTCAAATTGTAATAAAGGAATTTGAACCAACTACGATTTTTTTGGATTTGGATGAATTTTTTTGTTGGAGGAGCTAAATTTGAGTGAATTTAGATGAAATTTACTTTCATTTTTTTGGATTTTATATAAATTTTTAGTCAAATTGTAATAAAGTAATTTGAAACCTACTTCGATTTTTTTGGATTTTGATGAATTTTTTTGTTGGAGGAGCTAAATTTGAGTGAATTTAGATGAAATTTACTTCTATTTTTTTGATTTCATATAAATTTTTAGTCAAATTGTAATAAAGGAATTTGAACCAACTTCGATTTTTTTGGATTTTGATGAGTTTTTTGTTGGAGTAGTTAAATTTGAGTAAATTTAGATGAAATTTACTTCTATTTTTTTGATTTCATATAAATTTTTAGTCTAATTGTAATAAAGGAATTTGAACCAACTTCGATTTTTTCGGATTTTGATGAGTTTTTTTGTTGGAGGAGTTAAATTTGAGTGAATTTAGTAGAAATTTATTTCTATTTTTTTTGATTTCATATAAATTTTTAGTCAAATTGTAATAAAGTACTTAGAAACCAACTTCGATTTTTTTGGATTTTGATGAATTTTTTTGTTGGAGGAGCTAAATTTGAGTGAATTTAGATGAAATTTACTTTTATTTTTTGGATTTTATATAAATTTTTAGTCAAATTGTAATAAAGTAATTTGAAACCAACTTCGATTTTTTTGTATTTTGATGAGTTTTTTTGTTGGAGTAGTTAAATTTGAGTGAATTTAGTAGAAATTTATTTCTATTTTTTTTTTATTTCATATAAATTTTTAGTCAAATTGTAATAAAGGAATTTGAACCAACTTCGATTTTTTTGGATTTTGATGAATTTTTTTGTTGGAGGAGCTAAATTTGAGTGAATTTAGATGAAATTTACTTTTATTTTTTTGGATTTTATATAAATTTTTAGTCAAATTGTAATAAAGTAATTTGAAACCAACTTCGATTTTTTTGGATTTGGATAAATTTTTTTGTAGGAGGAGCTAAATTTGAGTGAATTTAGATGACATTTACTTTTATTTTTTGGATTTTATATAAATTTTTAGTCAAATTGTAATAAAGTAATTTGAAACCTACTTCGATTTTTTTGTATTTTGATGAGTTTTTTTGTTGGAGTAGTTAAATTTGAGTGAATTTAGTAGAAATTTATTTCTATTTTTTTTTTATTTCATATAAATTTTTAGTCAAATTGTAATAAAGGAATTTGAACCAACTTCGATTTTTTCGGATTTTGATGAGTTTTTTTGTTGGAGGAGTTAAATTTGAGTGAATTTAGTAGAAATTTATTTCTATTTTTTGATTTCATATAAATTTTTAGTCAAATTGTAATAAAGGAATTTGAACCAACTTCGATTTTTTTGGATTTTGATGAGTTTTTTTGTTGGAGTAGTTAAATTTGAGTAAATTTAGATGAAATTTACTTCTATTTTTTTGATTTCATATAAATTTTTAGTCAAATTGTAATAAAGGAATTTGAACCAACTTCGATTTTTTCGGATTTTGATGAGTTTTTTTGTTGGAGGAGTTAAATTTGAGTGAATTTAGTAGAAATTTATTTCTATTTTTTTTGATTTCATATAAATTTTTAGTCAAATTGTAATAAAGTACTTAGAAACCAACTTCGATTTTTTTGGATTTTGATGAATTTTTTTGTTGGGGGAGCTAAATTTGAGTGAATTTAGATGAAATTTACTTTTATTTTTTGGATTTTATATAAATTTTTAGTCAAATTGTAATAAAGTAATTTGAAACCAACTTCGATTTTTTTGTATTTTGATGAGTTTTTTTGTTGGAGTAGTTAAATTTGAGTGAATTTAGTAGAAATTTATTTCTATTTTTTTTTTATTTCATATAAATTTTTAGTCAAATTGTAATAAAGGAATTTGAACCAACTTCGATTTTTTTGGATTTGGATAAATTTTTTTGTTGGAGGAGCTAAATTTGAGTGAATTTAGATGAAATTTACTTTTATTTTTTGGATTTTGTATAAGTTTTTATTCAAATTGTAATAAAGGAATTTGAACCAACTTCGATTTTTTCGGATTTTGATGAGTTTTTTTGTTGGAGGAGTTAAATTTGAGTGAATTTAGTAGAAATTTATTTCTATTTTTTTTGATTTCATATAAATTTTTAGTCAAATTGTAATAAAGTACTTAGAAACCAACTTCGATTTTTTTGGATTTTGATGAATTTTTTTGTTGGAGGAGCTAAATTTGAGTGAATTTAGATGAAATTTACTTTTATTTTTTGGATTTTATATAAATTTTTAGTCAAATTGTAATAAAGTAATTTGAAACCTACTTCGATTTTTTTGTATTTTGATGAGTTTTTTTGTTGGAGTAGTTAAATTTGAGTGAATTTAGTAGAAATTTATTTCTATTTTTTTTTTATTTCATATAAATTTTTAGTCAAATTGTAATAAAGGAATTTGAACCAACTTCGATTTTTTCGGATTTTGATGAGTTTTTTTGTTGGAGGAGTTAAATTTGAGTGAATTTAGTAGAAATTTATTTCTATTTTTTGATTTCATATAAATTTTTAGTCAAATTGTAATAAAGGAATTTGAACCAACTTCGATTTTTTTGGATTTTGATGAGTTTTTTTGTTGGAGTAGTTAAATTTGAGTAAATTTAGATGAAATTTACTTCTATTTTTTTGATTTCATATAAATTTTTAGTCAAATTGTAATAAAGGAATTTGAACCAACTTCGATTTTTTCGGATTTTGATGAGTTTTTTTGTTGGAGGAGTTAAATTTGAGTGAATTTAGTAGAAATTTATTTCTATTTTTTTTGATTTCATATAAATTTTTAGTCAAATTGTAATAAAGTACTTAGAAACCAACTTCGATTTTTTTGGATTTTGATGAATTTTTTTGTTGGAGGAGCTAAATTTGAGTGAATTTAGATGAAATTTAGTTTTATTTTTTGGATTTTATATAAATTTTTAGTCAAATTGTAATAAAGTAATTTGAAACCAACTTCGATTTTTTTGTATTTTGATGAGTTTTTTTGTTGGAGTAGTTAAATTTGAGTGAATTTAGTAGAAATTTATTTCTATTTTTTTTTTATTTCATATAAATTTTTAGTCAAATTGTAATAAAGGAATTTGAACCAACTTCGATTTTTTTGGATTTGGATGAATTTTTTTGTTGGAGGAGCTAAATTTGAGTGAATTTAGATGAAATTTACTTTCATTTTTTTGGATTTTATATAAATTTTTAGTCAAATTGTAATAAAGTAATTTGAAACCTACTTCGATTTTGTTGGATTTTGATGAGTTTTTTTGTTGGAGTTAAATTTGACTGAATTTATATGAAATTTTCTAGTATTTTTTTTTATTTCATATAAATTTTTAGTCAAATTGTAATAAAGTACTTTGAAACCAACTTCGATTTTTTTGGATTTTGATGATTTTGGTTGTTGGAGGAGTTAAATTTGAGTAAATTTAGATGAAATTTACTTCTATTTTTTTGATTTCATATAAATTTTTAGTCAAATTGTAATAAAGGAATTTGAACCAACTTCGATTTTTTCGGATTTTGATGAGTTTTTTTGTTGGAGGAGTTAAATTTGAGTGAATTTAGTAGAAATTTATTTCTATTTTTTGATTTCATATAAATTTTTAGTCAAATTGTAATAAAGGAATTTGAACCAACTTCGATTTTTTTGGATTTTGATGAGTTTTTTTGTTGGAGTAGTTAAATTTGAGTAAATTTAGATGAAATTTACTTCTATTTTTTTGATTTCATATAAATTTTTAGTCTAATTGTAATAAAGGAATTTGAACCAACTTCGATTTTTTCGGATTTTGATGAGTTTTTTTGTTGGAGGAGTTAAATTTGAGTGAATTTAGTAGAAATTTATTTCTATTTTTTTTGATTTCATATAAATTTTTAGTCAAATTGTAATAAAGTACTTAGAAACCAACTTCGATTTTTTTGGATTTTGATGAATTTTTTTGTTGGAGGAGCTAAATTTGAGTGAATTTAGATGAAATTTACTTTTATTTTTTGGATTTTATATAAATTTTTAGTCAAATTGTAATAAAGTAATTTGAAACCAACTTCGATTTTTTTGTATTTTGATGAGTTTTTTTGTTGGAGTAGTTAAATTTGAGTGAATTTAGTAGAAATTTATTTCTATTTTTTTTTTATTTCATATAAATTTTTAGTCAAATTGTAATAAAGGAATTTGAACCAACTTCGATTTTTTTGGATTTTGATGAATTTTTTTGTTGGAGGAGCTAAATTTGAGTGAATTTAGATGAAATTTACTTTTATTTTTTTGGATTTTATATAAATTTTTAGTCAAATTGTAATAAAGTAATTTGAAACCAACTTCGATTTTTTTGGATTTGGATAAATTTTTTTGTAGGAGGAGCTAAATTTGAGTGAATTTAGATGAAATTTACTTTTATTTTTTGGATTTTATATAAATTTTTAGTCAAATTGTAATAAAGGAATTTGAACCAACTTCGATTTTTTTTTAATTTTGATGAATTTTTTTGTTGGAGGAGTTAAATTTGAGTGAATTTAGATGAAATATACTTCTATTTCTTTGATTTCATATAAATTTTTAGTCAAATTGTAATAAAGGAATTTGAACCAACTTCGATTTTTTTGGATTTTGATGAGTTTTTTTGTTGGAGTTAAATTTGAGTGAATTTAAATGAAATTTACTTTTATTTTTTTAGATTGTATATAAATTTTTAGTCAAATTGTAATAAAAGAATTTGAACCAACTTCGATTTTTTTGGATTTTGATGAGTTTTTTTGTAGGAGTAGTTAAATTTGAGTAAATTTAGATGAAATTTACTTCTATTTTTTTTGATTTCATATAAATTTTTAGTCAAATTGTAATAAAGGAATTTGAACCAACTTCGATTTTTTTGGATTTGGATAAATTTTTTTGTTGGAGGAGCTAAATTTGAGTGAATTTAGATGAAATTTACTTTTATTTTTTGGATTTTGTACAAATTTTTATTCAAATTGTAATAAAGGAATTTGAACCAACTTCGATTTTTTCGGATTTTGATGAGTTTTTTTGTTGGAGGAGTTAAATTTGAGTGAATTTAGTAGAAATTTATTTCTATTTTTTTTGATTTCATATAAATTTTTAGTCAAATTGTAATAAAGTACTTAGAAACCAACTTCGATTTTTTTGGATTTTGATGAATTTTTTTGTTGGAGGAGCTAAATTTGAGTGAATTTAGATGAAATTTACTTTTATTTTTTGGATTTTATATAAATTTTTAGTCAAATTGTAATAAAGTAATTTGAAACCTACTTCGATTTTTTTGTATTTTGATGAGTTTTTTTGTTGGAGTAGTTAAATTTGAGTGAATTTAGTAGAAATTTATTTCTATTTTTTTTTTATTTCATATAAATTTTTAGTCAAATTTTAATAAAGGAATTTGAACCAACTTCGATTTTTTTTTAATTTTGATGAATTTTTTTGTTGGAGGAGTTAAATTTGAGTGAATTTAGATGAAATATACTTCTATTTCTTTGATTTCATATAAATTTTTAGTCAAATTGTAATAAAGGAATTTGAACCAACTTCGATTTTTTTGGATTTTGATGAGTTTTTTTGTTGGAGTTAAATTTGAGTGAATTTAAATGAAATTTACTTTTATTTTTTTAGATTGTATATAAATTTTTAGTCAAATTGTAATAAAAGAATTTGAACCAACTTCGATTTTTTTGGATTTTGATGAGTTTTTTTGTTGGAGTAGTTAAATTTGAGTAAATTTAGATGAAATTTACTTCTATTTTTTTTGATTTCATATAAATTTTTAGTCAAATTGTAATAAAGGAATTTGAACCAACTTCGATTTTTTTGGATTTGGATAAATTTTTTTGTTGGAGGAGCTAAATTTGAGTGAATTTAGATGAAATTTACTTTTATTTTTTGGATATTGTACAAATTTTTATTCAAATTGTAATAAAGGAATTTGAACCAACTTCGATTTTTTCGGATTTTGATGAGTTTTTTTGTTGGAGGAGTTAAATTTGAGTGAATTTAGTAGAAATTTATTTCTATTTTTTTTGATTTCATATAAATTTTTAGTCAAATTGTAATAAAGTACTTAGAAACCAACTTCGATTTTTTTGGATTTTGATGAATTTTTTTGTTGGAGGAGCTAAATTTGAGTGAATTTAGATGAAATTTACTTTTATTTTTTGGATTTTATATAAATTTTTAGTCAAATTGTAATAAAGTAATTTGAAACCTACTTCGATTTTTTTGTATTTTGATGAGTTTTTTTGTTGGAGTAGTTAAATTTGAGTGAATTTAGTAGAAATTTATTTCTATTTTTTTTTTATTTCATATAAATTTTTAGTCAAATTGTAATAAAGGAATTTGAACCAACTTCGATTTTTTCGGATTTTGATGAGTTTTTTTGTTGGAGGAGTTAAATTTGAGTGAATTTAGTAGAAATTTATTTCTATTTTTTGATTTCATATAAATTTTTAGTCAAATTGTAATAAAGGAATTTGAACCAACTTCGATTTTTTTGGATTTTGATGAGTTTTTTTGTTGGAGTAGTTAAATTTGAGTAAATTTAGATGAAATTTACTTCTATTTTTTTGATTTCATATAAATTTTTAGTCAAATTGTAATAAAGGAATTTGAACCAACTTCGATTTTTTCGGATTTTGATGAGTTTTTTTGTTGGAGGAGTTAAATTTGAGTGAATTTAGTAGAAATTTATTTCTATTTTTTTTTATTTCATATAAATTTTTAGTCAAATTGTAATAAAGTACTTAGAAACCAACTTCGATTTTTTTGGATTTTGATGAATTTTTTTGTTGGAGGAGCTAAATTTGAGTGCATTTAGATGAAATTTACTTTTATTTTTTGGATTTTATATAAATTTTTAGTCAAATTGTAATAAAGTAATTTGAAACCAACTTCGATTTTTTTGTATTTTGATGAGTTTTTTTGTTGGAGTAGTTAAATTTGAGTGAATTTAGTAGAAATTTATTTCTATTTTTTTTTTATTTCATATAAATTTTTAGTCAAATTGTAATAAAGGAATTTGAACCAACTTCGATTTTTTTGGATTTGGATAAATTTTTTTGTTGGAGGAGCTAAATTTGAGTGAATTTAGATGAAATTTACTTTTATTTTTTGGATTTTGTATAAGTTTTTATTCAAATTGTAATAAAGGAATTTGAACCAACTTCGATTTTTTCGGATTTTGATGAGTTTTTTTGTTGGAGGAGTTAAATTTGAGTGAATTTAGTAGAAATTTATTTCTATTTTTTTTGATTTCATATAAATTTTTAGTCAAATTGTAATAAAGTACTTAGAAACCAACTTCGATTTTTTTGGATTTTGATGAATTTTTTTGTTGGAGGAGCTAAATTTGAGTGAATTTAGATGAAATTTACTTTTATTTTTTGGATTTTATATAAATTTTTAGTCAAATTGTAATAAAGTAATTTGAAACCTACTTCGATTTTTTTGTATTTTGATGAGTTTTTTTGTTGGAGTAGTTAAATTTGAGTGAATTTAGTAGAAATTTATTTCTATTTTTTTTTTATTTCGTATAAATTTTTAGTCAAATTGTAATAAAGGAATTTGAACCAACTTCGATTTTTTCGGATTTTGATGAGTTTTTTTGTTGGAGGAGTTAAATTTGAGTGAATTTAGTAGAAATTTATTTCTATTTTTTGATTTCATATAAATTTTTAGTCAAATTGTAATAAAGGAATTTGAACCAACTTCGATTTTTTTGGATTTTGATGAGTTTTTTTGTTGGAGTAGTTAAATTTGAGTAAATTTAGATGAAATTTACTTCTATTTTTTTGATTTCATATAAATTTTTAGTCAAATTGTAATAAAGGAATTTGAACCAACTTCGATTTTTTCGGATTTTGATGAGTTTTTTTGTTGGAGGAGTTAAATTTGAGTGAATTTAGTAGAAATTTATTTCTATTTTTTTTGATTTCATATAAATTTTTAGTCAAATTGTAATAAAGTACTTAGAAACCAACTTCGATTTTTTTGGATTTTGATGAATTTTTTTGTTGGAGGAGCTAAATTTGAGTGAATTTAGATGAAATTTACTTTTATTTTTTGGATTTTATATAAATTTTTAGTCAAATTGTAATAAAGTAATTTGAAACCAACTTCGATTTTTTTGTATTTTGATGAGTTTTTTTGTTGGAGTAGTTAAATTTGAGTGAATTTAGTAGAAATTTATTTCTATTTTTTTTTTATTTCATATAAATTTTTAGTCAAATTGTAATAAAGGAATTTGAACCAACTTCGATTTTTTTGGATTTGGATAAATTTTTTTGTTGGAGGAGCTAAATTTGAGTGAATTTAGATGAAATTTACTTTTATTTTTTGGATTTTGTATAAGTTTTTATTCAAATTGTAATAAAGGAATTTGAACCAACTTCGATTTTTTCGGATTTTGATGAGTTTTTTTGTTGGAGGAGTTAAATTTGAGTGAATTTAGTAGAAATTTATTTCTATTTTTTTTGATTTCATATAAATTTTTAGTCAAATTGTAATAAAGTACTTAGAAACCAACTTCGATTTTTTTGGATTTTGATGAATTTTTTTGTTGGAGGAGCTAAATTTGAGTGAATTTAGTAGAAATTTATTTCTATTTTTTGATTTCATATAAATTTTTAGTCAAATTGTAATAAAGGAATTTGAACCAACTTCGATTTTTTTGGATTTTGATGAGTTTTTTTGTTGGAGTAGTTAAATTTGAGTAAATTTAGATGAAATTTACTTCTATTTTTTTGATTTCATATAAATTTTTAGTCAAATTGTAATAAAGGAATTTGAACCAACTTCGATTTTTTTGGATTTTGATGAGTTTTTTTGTTGGAGTAGTTAAATTTGAGTAAATTTAGATGAAATTTACTTCTATTTTTTTGATTTCATATAAATTTTTAGTCAAATTGTAATAAAGGAATTTGAACCAACTTCGATTTTTTCGGATTTTGATGAGTTTTTTTGTTGGAGGAGTTAAATTTGAGTGAATTTAGTAGAAATTTATTTCTATTTTTTTTTATTTCATATAAATTTTTAGTCAAATTGTAATAAAGTACTTAGAAACCAACTTTTTTTTTTGGATTTTGATGAATTTTTTTGTTGGAGGAGCTAAATTTGAGTGCATTTAGATGAAATTTACTTTTATTTTTTGGATTTTATATAAATTTTTAGTCAAATTGTAATAAAGTAATTTGAAACCAACTTCGATTTTTTTGTATTTTGATGAGTTTTTTTGTTGGAGTAGTTAAATTTGAGTGAATTTAGTAGAAATTTATTTCTATTTTTTTTTATTTCATATAAATTTTTAGTCAAATTGTAATAAAGGAATTTGAACCAACTTCGATTTTTTTGGATTTGGATAAATTTTTTTGTTGGAGGAGCTAAATTTGAGTGAATTTAGATGAAATTTACTTTTATTTTTTGGATTTTGTATAAGTTTTTATTCAAATTGTAATAAAGGAATTTGAACCAACTTCGATTTTTTCGGATTTTGATGAGTTTTTTTGTTGGAGGAGTTAAATTTGAGTGAATTTAGTAGAAATTTATTTCTATTTTTTGATTTCATATAAATTTTTAGTCAAATTGTAATAAAGGAATTTGAACCAACTTCGATTTTTTTGGATTTTGATGAGTTTTTTTGTTGGAGTAGTTAAATTTGAGTAAATTTAGATGAAATTTACTTCTATTTTTTTGATTTCATATAAATTTTTAGTCAAATTGTAATAAAGGAATTTGAACCAACTTCGATTTTTTCGGATTTTGATGAGTTTTTTTGTTGGAGGAGTTAAATTTGAGTGAATTTAGTAGAAATTTATTTCTATTTTTTTTTATTTCATATAAATTTTTAGTCAAATTGTAATAAAGTACTTAGAAACCAACTTCGATTTTTTTGGATTTTGATGAATTTTTTTGTTGGAGGAGCTAAATTTGAGTGAATTTAGATGAAATTTACTTTTATTTTTTGGATTTTATATAAATTTTTAGTCAAATTGTAATAAAGTAATTTGAAACCAACTTCGATTTTTTTGTATTTTAATGAGTTTTTTTGTTGGAGTAGTTAAATTTGAGTGAATTTAGTAGAAATTTATTTCTATTTTTTTTTTATTTCATATAAATTTTTAGTCAAATTGTAATAAAGGAATTTGAACCAACTTCGATTTTTTTGGATTTGGATAAATTTTTTTGTTGGAGGAGCTAAATTTGAGTGAATTTAGATGAAATTTACTTTTATTTTTTGGATTTTGTATAAGTTTTTATTCAAATTGTAATAAAGGAATTTGAACCAACTTCGATTTTTTCGGATTTTGATGAGTTTTTTTGTTGGAGGAGTTAAATTTGAGTGAATTTAGTAGAAATTTATTTCTATTTTTTTTGATTTCATATAAATTTTTAGTCAAATTGTAATAAAGTACTTAGAAACCAACTTCGATTTTTTTGGATTTTGATGAATTTTTTTGTTGGAGGAGCTAAATTTGAGTGAATTTAGATGAAATTTACTTTTATTTTTTGGATTTTATATAAATTTTTAGTCAAATTGTAATAAAGTAATTTGAAACCTACTTCGATTTTTTTGTATTTTGATGAGTTTTTTTGTTGGAGTAGTTAAATTTGAGTGAATTTAGTAGAAATTTATTTCTATTTTTTTTTTATTTCGTATAAATTTTTAGTCAAATTGTAATAAAGGAATTTGAACCAACTTCGATTTTTTCGGATTTTGATGAGTTTTTTTGTTGGAGGAGTTAAATTTGAGTGAATTTAGTAGAAATTTATTTCTATTTTTTGATTTCATATAAATTTTTAGTCAAATTGTAATAAAGGAATTTGAACCAACTTCGATTTTTTTGGATTTTGATGAGTTTTTTTGTTGGAGTAGTTAAATTTGAGTAAATTTAGATGAAATTTACTTCTATTTTTTTGATTTCATATAAATTTTTAGTCAAATTGTAATAAAGGAATTTGAACCAACTTCGATTTTTTCGGATTTTGATGAGTTTTTTTGTTGGAGGAGTTAAATTTGAGTGAATTTAGTAGAAATTTATTTCTATTTTTTTTGATTTCATATAAATTTTTAGTCAAATTGTAATAAAGTACTTAGAAACCAACTTCGATTTTTTTGGATTTTGATGAATTTTTTTGTTGGAGGAGCTAAATTTGAGTGAATTTAGATGAAATTTACTTTTATTTTTTGGATTTTATATAAATTTTTAGTCAAATTGTAATAAAGTAATTTGAAACCTACTTCGATTTTTTTGTATTTTGATGAGTTTTTTTGTTGGAGTAGTTAAATTTGAGTGAATTTAGTAGAAATTTATTTCTATTTTTTTTTTATTTCATATAAATTTTTAGTCAAATTGTAATAAAGGAATTTGAACCAACTTCGATTTTTTCGGATTTTGATGAGTTTTTTTGTTGGAGGAGTTAAATTTGAGTGAATTTAGTAGAAATTTATTTCTATTTTTTGATTTCATATAAATTTTTAGTCAAATTGTAATAAAGGAATTTGAACCAACTTCGATTTTTTTGGATTTTGATGAGTTTTTTTGTTGGAGTAGTTAAATTTGAGTAAATTTAGATGAAATTTACTTCTATTTTTTTGATTTCATATAAATTTTTAGTCAAATTGTAATAAAGGAATTTGAACCAACTTCGATTTTTTCGGATTTTGATGAGTTTTTTTGTTGGAGGAGTTAAATTTGAGTGAATTTAGTAGAAATTTATTTCTATTTTTTTTGATTTCATATAAATTTTTAGTCAAATTGTAATAAAGTACTTAGAAACCAACTTCGATTTTTTTGGATTTTGATGAATTTTTTTGTTGGAGGAGCTAAATTTGAGTGAATTTAGATGAAATTTACTTTTATTTTTTGGATTTAATATAAATTTTTAGTCAAATTGTAATAAAGGAATTTGAACCAACTTCGATTTTGTTGGATTTTGATGAGTTTTTTTGTTGGAGTTAAATTTGACTGAATTTATATGAAATTTTCTAGTATTTTTTTTTATTTCATATAAATTTTTAGTCAAATTGTAATAAAGTACTTTGAAACCAACTTCGATTTTTTTGGATTTTGATGATTTTGGTTGTTGGAGGAGTTAAATTTGAGTAAATTTAGATGAAATTTACTTCTATTTTTTTGATTTCATATAAATTTTTAGTCAAATTGTAATAAAGGAATTTGAACCAACTTCGATTTTTTCGGATTTTGATGAGTTTTTTTGTTGGAGGAGTTAAATTTGAGTGAATTTAGTAGAAATTTATTTCTATTTTTTGATTTCATATAAATTTTTAGTCAAATTGTAATAAAGGAATTTGAACCAACTTCGATTTTTTTGGATTTTGATGAGTTTTTTTGTTGGAGTAGTTAAATTTGAGTAAATTTAGATGAAATTTACTTCTATTTTTTTGATTTCATATAAATTTTTAGTCTAATTGTAATAAAGGAATTTGAACCAACTTCGATTTTTTCGGATTTTGATGAGTTTTTTTGTTGGAGGAGTTAAATTTGAGTGAATTTAGTAGAAATTTATTTCTATTTTTTTTGATTTCATATAAATTTTTAGTCAAATTGTAATAAAGTACTTAGAAACCAACTTCGATTTTTTTGGATTTTGATGAATTTTTTTGTTGGAGGAGCTAAATTTGAGTGAATTTAGATGAAATTTACTTTTATTTTTTGGATTTTATATAAATTTTTAGTCAAATTGTAATAAAGTAATTTGAAACCAACTTCGATTTTTTTGTATTTTGATGAGTTTTTTTGTTGGAGTAGTTAAATTTGAGTGAATTTAGTAGAAATTTATTTCTATTTTTTTTTATTTCATATAAATTTTTAGTCAAATTGTAATAAAGGAATTTGAACCAACTTCGATTTTTTTGGATTTTGATGAATTTTTTTGTTGGAGGAGCTAAATTTGAGTGAATTTAGATGAAATTTACTTTTATTTTTTTGGATTTTATATAAATTTTTAGTCAAATTGTAATAAAGTAATTTGAAACCAACTTCGATTTTTTTGGATTTGGATAAATTTTTTTGTAGGAGGAGCTAAATTTGAGTGAATTTAGATGAAATTTACTTTTATTTTTTGGATTTTATATAAATTTTTAGTCAAATTGTAATAAAGGAATTTGAACCAACTTCGATTTTTTTTTAATTTTGATGAATTTTTTTGTTGGAGGAGTTAAATTTGAGTGAATTTAGATGAAATATACTTCTATTTCTTTGATTTCATATAAATTTTTAGTCAAATTGTAATAAAGGAATTTGAACCAACTTCGATTTTTTTGGATTTTGATGAGTTTTTTTGTTGGAGTTAAATTTGAGTGAATTTAAATGAAATTTACTTTTATTTTTTTAGATTGTATATAAATTTTTAGTCAAATTGTAATAAAAGAATTTGAACCAACTTCGATTTTTTTGGATTTTGATGAGTTTTTTTGTAGGAGTAGTTAAATTTGAGTAAATTTAGATGAAATTTACTTCTATTTTTTTTGATTTCATATAAATTTTTAGTCAAATTGTAATAAAGGAATTTGAACCAACTTCGATTTTTTTGGATTTGGATAAATTTTTTTGTTGGAGGAGCTAAATTTGAGTGAATTTAGATGAAATTTACTTTTATTTTTTGGATTTTGTACAAATTTTTATTCAAATTGTAATAAAGGAATTTGAACCAACTTCGATTTTTTCGGATTTTGATGAGTTTTTTTGTTGGAGGAGTTAAATTTGAGTGAATTTAGTAGAAATTTATTTCTATTTTTTTTGATTTCATATAAATTTTTAGTCAAATTGTAATAAAGTACTTAGAAACCAACTTCGATTTTTTTGGATTTTGATGAATTTTTTTGTTGGAGGAGCTAAATTTGAGTGAATTTAGATGAAATTTACTTTTATTTTTTGGATTTTATATAAATTTTTAGTCAAATTGTAATAAAGTAATTTGAAACCTACTTCGATTTTTTTGTATTTTGATGAGTTTTTTTGTTGGAGTAGTTAAATTTGAGTGAATTTAGTAGAAATTTATTTCTATTTTTTTTTTATTTCATATAAATTTTTAGTCAAATTGTAATAAAGGAATTTGAACCAACTTCGATTTTTTTTTAATTTTGATGAATTTTTTTGTTGGAGGAGTTAAATTTGAGTGAATTTAGATGAAATATACTTCTATTTCTTTGATTTCATATAAATTTTTAGTCAAATTGTAATAAAGGAATTTGAACCAACTTCGATTTTTTTGGATTTTGATGAGTTTTTTTGTTGGAGTTAAATTTGAGTGAATTTAAATGAAATTTACTTTTATTTTTTTAGATTGTATATAAATTTTTAGTCAAATTGTAATAAAAGAATTTGAACCAACTTCGATTTTTTTGGATTTTGATGAGTTTTTTTGTTGGAGTAGTTAAATTTGAGTAAATTTAGATGAAATTTACTTCTATTTTTTTTGATTTCATATAAATTTTTAGTCAAATTGTAATAAAGGAATTTGAACCAACTTCGATTTTTTTGGATTTGGATAAATTTTTTTGTTGGAGGAGCTAAATTTGAGTGAATTTAGATGAAATTTACTTTTATTTTTTGGATATTGTACAAATTTTTATTCAAATTGTAATAAAGGAATTTGAACCAACTTCGATTTTTTCGGATTTTGATGAGTTTTTTTGTTGGAGGAGTTAAATTTGAGTGAATTTAGTAGAAATTTATTTCTATTTTTTTTGATTTCATATAAATTTTTAGTCAAATTGTAATAAAGTACTTAGAAACCAACTTCGATTTTTTTGGATTTTGATGAATTTTTTTGTTGGAGGAGCTAAATTTGAGTGAATTTAGATGAAATTTACTTTTATTTTTTGGATTTTATATAAATTTTTAGTCAAATTGTAATAAAGTAATTTGAAACCTACTTCGATTTTTTTGTATTTTGATGAGTTTTTTTGTTGGAGTAGTTAAATTTGAGTGAATTTAGTAGAAATTTATTTCTATTTTTTTTTTTATTTCATATAAATTTTTAGTCAAATTGTAATAAAGGAATTTGAACCAACTTCGATTTTTTCGGATTTTGATGAGTTTTTTTGTTGGAGGAGTTAAATTTGAGTGAATTTAGTAGAAATTTATTTCTATTTTTTGATTTCATATAAATTTTTAGTCAAATTGTAATAAAGGAATTTGAACCAACTTCGATTTTTTTGGATTTTGATGAGTTTTTTTGTTGGAGTAGTTAAATTTGAGTAAATTTAGATGAAATTTACTTCTATTTTTTTGATTTCATATAAATTTTTAGTCAAATTGTAATAAAGGAATTTGAACCAACTTCGATTTTTTCGGATTTTGATGAGTTTTTTTGTTGGAGGAGTTAAATTTGAGTGAATTTAGTAGAAATTTATTTCTATTTTTTGATTTCATATAAATTTTTAGTCAAATTGTAATAAAGGAATTTGAACCAACTTCGATTTTTTTGGATTTTGATGAGTTTTTTTGTTGGAGTAGTTAAATTTGAGTAAATTTAGATGAAATTTACTTCTATTTTTTTGATTTCATATAAATTTTTAGTCAAATTGTAATAAAGTAATTTGAACCAACTTCGATTTTTTTGGATTTTGATGAATTTTTTTGTTGGAGGAGCTAAATTTGAGTGCATTTAGATGAAATTTACTTTTATTTTTTGGATTTTATATAAATTTTTAGTCAAATTGTAATAAAGTAATTTGAAACCAACTTCGATTTTTTTGTATTTTGATGAGTTTTTTTGTTGGAGTAGTTAAATTTGAGTGAATTTAGTAGAAATTTATTTCTATTTTTTTTTTATTTCATATAAATTTTTAGTCAAATTGTAATAAAGGAATTTGAACCAACTTCGATTTTTTTGGATTTGGATAAATTTTTTTGTTGGAGGAGCTAAATTTGAGTGAATTTAGATGAAATTTACTTTTATTTTTTGGATTTTGTATAAGTTTTTATTCAAATTGTAATAAAGGAATTTGAACCAACTTCGATTTTTTCGGATTTTGATGAGTTTTTTTGTTGGAGGAGTTAAATTTGAGTGAATTTAGTAGAAATTTATTTCTATTTTTTTTGATTTCATATAAATTTTTAGTCAAATTGTAATAAAGTACTTAGAAACCAACTTCGATTTTTTTGGATTTTGATGAATTTTTTTGTTGGAAGAGCTAAATTTGAGTGAATTTAGATGAAATTTACTTTTATTTTTTGGATTTTATATAAATTTTTAGTCAAATTGTAATAAAGTAATTTGAAACCTACTTCGATTTTTTTGTATTTTGATGAGTTTTTTTGTTGGAGTAGTTAAATTTGAGTGAATTTAGTAGAAATTTATTTCTATTTTTTTTTATTTCGTATAAATTTTTAGTCAAATTGTAATAAAGGAATTTGAACCAACTTCGATTTTTTCGGATTTTGATGAGTTTTTTTGTTGGAGGAGTTAAATTTGAGTGAATTTAGTAGAAATTTATTTCTATTTTTTGATTTCATATAAATTTTTAGTCAAATTGTAATAAAGGAATTTGAACCAACTTCGATTTTTTTGGATTTTGATGAGTTTTTTTGTTGGAGTAGTTAAATTTGAGTAAATTTAGATGAAATTTACTTCTATTTTTTTGATTTCATATAAATTTTTAGTCAAATTGTAATAAAGGAATTTGAACCAACTTCGATTTTTTCGGATTTTGATGAGTTTTTTTGTTGGAGGAGTTAAATTTGAGTGAATTTAGTAGAAATTTATTTCTATTTTTTTTGATTTCATATAAATTTTTAGTCAAATTGTAATAAAGTACTTAGAAACCAACTTCGATTTTTTTGGATTTTGATGAATTTTTTTGTTGGAGGAGCTAAATTTGAGTGAATTTAGATGAAATTTACTTTTATTTTTTGGATTTTATATAAATTTTTAGTCAAATTGTAATAAAGTAATTTGAAACCAACTTCGATTTTTTTGTATTTTGATGAGTTTTTTTGTTGGAGTAGTTAAATTTGAGTGAATTTAGTAGAAATTTATTTCTATTTTTTTTTTATTTCATATAAATTTTTAGTCAAATTGTAATAAAGGAATTTGAACCAACTTCGATTTTTTTGGATTTGGATAAATTTTTTTGTTGGAGGAGCTAAATTTGAGTGAATTTAGATGAAATTTACTTTTATTTTTTGGATTTTGTATAAGTTTTTATTCAAATTGTAATAAAGGAATTTGAACCAACTTCGATTTTTTCGGATTTTGATGAGTTTTTTTGTTGGAGGAGTTAAATTTGAGTGAATTTAGTAGAAATTTATTTCTATTTTTTTTGATTTCATATAAATTTTTAGTCAAATTGTAATAAAGTACTTAGAAACCAACTTCGATTTTTTTGGATTTTGATGAATTTTTTTGTTGGAGGAGCTAAATTTGAGTGAATTTAGTAGAAATTTATTTCTATTTTTTGATTTCATATAAATTTTTAGTCAAATTGTAATAAAGGAATTTGAACCAACTTCGATTTTTTTGGATTTTGATGAGTTTTTTTGTTGGAGTAGTTAAATTTGAGTAAATTTAGATGAAATTTACTTCTATTTTTTTGATTTCATATAAATTTTTAGTCAAATTGTAATAAAGGAATTTGAACCAACTTCGATTTTTTTGGATTTTGATGAGTTTTTTTGTTGGAGTAGTTAAATTTGAGTAAATTTAGATGAAATTTACTTCTATTTTTTTGATTTCATATAAATTTTTAGTCAAATTGTAATAAAGGAATTTGAACCAACTTCGATTTTTTCGGATTTTGATGAGTTTTTTTGTTGGAGGAGTTAAATTTGAGTGAATTTAGTAGAAATTTATTTCTATTTTTTTTTATTTCATATAAATTTTTAGTCAAATTGTAATAAAGTACTTAGAAACCAACTTTTTTTTTTGGATTTTGATGAATTTTTTTGTTGGAGGAGCTAAATTTGAGTGCATTTAGATGAAATTTACTTTTATTTTTTGGATTTTATATAAATTTTTAGTCAAATTGTAATAAAGTAATTTGAAACCAACTTCGATTTTTTTGTATTTTGATGAGTTTTTTTGTTGGAGTAGTTAAATTTGAGTGAATTTAGTAGAAATTTATTTCTATTTTTTTTTATTTCATATAAATTTTTAGTCAAATTGTAATAAAGGAATTTGAACCAACTTCGATTTTTTTGGATTTGGATAAATTTTTTTGTTGGAGGAGCTAAATTTGAGTGAATTTAGATGAAATTTACTTTTATTTTTTGGATTTTGTATAAGTTTTTATTCAAATTGTAATAAAGGAATTTGAACCAACTTCGATTTTTTCGGATTTTGATGAGTTTTTTTGTTGGAGGAGTTAAATTTGAGTGAATTTAGTAGAAATTTATTTCTATTTTTTGATTTCATATAAATTTTTAGTCAAATTGTAATAAAGGAATTTGAACCAACTTCGATTTTTTTGGATTTTGATGAGTTTTTTTGTTGGAGTAGTTAAATTTGAGTAAATTTAGATGAAATTTACTTCTATTTTTTTGATTTCATATAAATTTTTAGTCAAATTGTAATAAAGGAATTTGAACCAACTTCGATTTTTTCGGATTTTGATGAGTTTTTTTGTTGGAGGAGTTAAATTTGAGTGAATTTAGTAGAAATTTATTTCTATTTTTTTTTATTTCATATAAATTTTTAGTCAAATTGTAATAAAGTACTTAGAAACCAACTTCGATTTTTTTGGATTTTGATGAATTTTTTTGTTGGAGGAGCTAAATTTGAGTGAATTTAGATGAAATTTACTTTTATTTTTTGGATTTTATATAAATTTTTAGTCAAATTGTAATAAAGTAATTTGAAACCAACTTCGATTTTTTTGTATTTTAATGAGTTTTTTTGTTGGAGTAGTTAAATTTGAGTGAATTTAGTAGAAATTTATTTCTATTTTTTTTTTATTTCATATAAATTTTTAGTCAAATTGTAATAAAGGAATTTGAACCAACTTCGATTTTTTTGGATTTGGATAAATTTTTTTGTTGGAGGAGCTAAATTTGAGTGAATTTAGATGAAATTTACTTTTATTTTTTGGATTTTGTATAAGTTTTTATTCAAATTGTAATAAAGGAATTTGAACCAACTTCGATTTTTTCGGATTTTGATGAGTTTTTTTGTTGGAGGAGTTAAATTTGAGTGAATTTAGTAGAAATTTATTTCTATTTTTTTTGATTTCATATAAATTTTTAGTCAAATTGTAATAAAGTACTTAGAAACCAACTTCGATTTTTTTGGATTTTGATGAATTTTTTTGTTGGAGGAGCTAAATTTGAGTGAATTTAGATGAAATTTACTTTTATTTTTTGGATTTTATATAAATTTTTAGTCAAATTGTAATAAAGTAATTTGAAACCTACTTCGATTTTTTTGTATTTTGATGAGTTTTTTTGTTGGAGTAGTTAAATTTGAGTGAATTTAGTAGAAATTTATTTCTATTTTTTTTTTATTTCGTATAAATTTTTAGTCAAATTGTAATAAAGGAATTTGAACCAACTTCGATTTTTTCGGATTTTGATGAGTTTTTTTGTTGGAGGAGTTAAATTTGAGTGAATTTAGTAGAAATTTACTTCTATTTTTTGATTTCATATAAATTTTTAGTCAAATTGTAATAAAGGAATTTGAACCAACTTCGATTTTTTTGGATTTTGATGAGTTTTTTTGTTGGAGTAGTTAAATTTGAGTAAATTTAGATGAAATTTACTTCTATTTTTTTGATTTCATATAAATTTTTAGTCAAATTGTAATAAAGGAATTTGAACCAACTTCGATTTTTTCGGATTTTGATGAGTTTTTTTGTTGGAGGAGTTAAATTTGAGTGAATTTAGTAGAAATTTATTTCTATTTTTTTTGATTTCATATAAATTTTTAGTCAAATTGTAATAAAGTACTTAGAAACCAACTTCGATTTTTTTGGATTTTGATGAATTTTTTTGTTGGAGGAGCTAAATTTGAGTGAATTTAGATGAAATTTACTTTTATTTTTTGGATTTTATATAAATTTTTAGTCAAATTGTAATAAAGTAATTTGAAACCAACTTCGATTTTTTTGTATTTTGATGAGTTTTTTTGTTGGAGTAGTTAAATTTGAGTGAATTTAGTAGAAATTTATTTCTATTTTTTTTTTAATTCATATAAATTTTTAGTCAAATTGTAATAAAGGAATTTGAACCAACTTCGATTTTTTTGGATTTGGATAAATTTTTTTGTTGGAGGAGCTAAATTTGAGTGAATTTAGATGAAATTTACTTTTATTTTTTGGATTTTGTATAAGTTTTTATTCAAATTGTAATAAAGGAATTTGAACCAACTTCGATTTTTTCGGATTTTGATGAGTTTTTTTGTTGGAGGAGTTAAATTTGAGTGAATTTAGTAGAAATTTATTTCTATTTTTTTTGATTTCATATAAATTTTTAGTCAAATTGTAATAAAGTACTTAGAAACCAACTTCGATTTTTTTGGATTTTGATGAATTTTTTTGTTGGAGGAGCTAAATTTGAGTGAATTTAGTAGAAATTTATTTCTATTTTTTGATTTCATATAAATTTTTAGTCAAATTGTAATAAAGTAATTTGAAACCAACTTCGATTTTTTTGTATTTTGATGAGTTTTTTTGTTGGAGTAGTTAAATTTGAGTGAATTTAGTAGAAATTTATTTCTATTTTTTTTTTATTTCATATAAATTTTTAGTCAAATTGTAATAAAGGAATTTGAACCAACTTCGATTTTTTTGGATTTGGATGAATTTTTTTGTTGGAGGATCTAAATTTGAGTGAATTTAGATGAAATTTACTTTCATTTTTTTGGATTTTATATAAATTTTTAGTCAAATTGTAATAAAGTAATTTGAAACCTACTTCGATTTTTTTGGATTTTGATGAATTTTTTTGTTGGAGGAGCTAAATTTGAGTGAATTTAGATGAAATTTACTTTTATTTTTTGGATTTAATATAAATTTTTAGTCAAATTGTAATAAAGGAATTTGAACCAACTTCGATTTTTTCGGATTTTGATGAGTTTTTTTGTTGGAGGAGTTAAATTTGAGTGAATTTAGTAGAAATTTATTTCTATTTTTTGATTTCATATAAATTTTTAGTCAAATTGTAATAAAGGAATTTGAACCAACTTCGATTTTTTTGGATTTTGATGAGTTTTTTTGTTGGAGTAGTTAAATTTGAGTAAATTTAGATGAAATTTACTTCTATTTTTTTGATTTCATATAAATTTTTAGTCAAATTGTAATAAAGGAATTTGAACCAACTTCGATTTTTTTGGATTTGGATAAATTTTTTTGTTGGAGGAGCTAAATTTGAGTGAATTTAGATGAAATTTAATTTTATTTCTTGGATTTTATATAAATTTTTAGTCAAATTGTAATAAAGTACTTAGAAACCAACTTCGATTTTTTTGGATTTTGATGAATTTTTTTGTTGGAGGAGCTAAATTTGAGTGAATTTAGATGAAATTTACTTTTATTTTTTTATTTCATATAAATTTTTAGTCAAATTGTAATAAAGGAATTTGAACCAACTTCGATTTTTTTGGATTTTGATGAGTTTTTTTGTTGGAGGAGTTAAATTTGAGTGAATTTAGTAGAAAATTATTTCTATTTTTTTTTTATTTCATATACATTTTTAGTCAAATTGTAATAAAGGAATTTGAACCAACTTCGATTTTTTTGGTTTTTGATGAGTTTTTTTGTTGGAGGAGTTAAATTTGAGTGAATTTAGATGAAATTTACTTCTATTTTTTTGATTTCATATAAATTTTTAGTCAAATTGTAATAAAGGAATTTGAACCAACTTCGATTTTGTTGGATTTTGATGAATTTTTTTGTTGGAGGAGCTAAATTTGAGTGAATTTAGATGAAATTTACTTTTATTTTTTTGGATTTTATATAAATTTTTAGTCAAATTGTAATAAAGTAATTTGAAACCAACTTCGATTTTTTTGGATTTGGATAAATTTTTTTGTAGGAGGAGCTAAATTTGAGTGAATTTAGATGAAATTTACTTTTATTTTTTGGATTTTATATAAATTTTTAGTCAAATTGTAATAAAGGAATTTGAACCAACTTCGATTTTTTTTTAATTTTGATGAATTTTTTTGTTGGAGGAGTTAAATTTGAGTAAATTTAGATGAAATTTACTTCTATTTTTTTGATTTCATATAAATTTTTAGTCAAATTGTAATAAAGGAATTTGAACCAACTTCAATTTTTTCGGATTTTGATGAGTTTTTTTGTTGGAGGAGTTAAATTTGAGTGAATTTAGTAGAAATTTATTTCTATTTTTTTTGATTTCATATAAATTTTTAGTCAAATTGTAATAAAGTACTTAGAAACCAACTTCGATTTTTTTGGATTTTGATGAATTTTTTTGTTGGAGGAGCTAAATTTGAGTGAATTTAGATGAAATTTACTTTTATTTTTTGGATTTTATATAAATTTTTAGTCAAATTGTAATAAAGTAATTTGAAACCAACTTCGATTTTTTTGTATTTTGATGAGTTTTTTTGTTGGAGTAGTTAAATTTGAGTGAATTTAGTAGAAATTTATTTCTATTTTTTTTTTAATTCATATAAATTTTTAGTCAAATTGTAATAAAGGAATTTGAACCAACTTCGATTTTTTTGGATTTGGATAAATTTTTTTGTTGGAGGAGCTAAATTTGAGTGAATTTAGATGAAATTTACTTTTATTTTTTGGATTTTGTATAAGTTTTTATTCAAATTGTAATAAAGGAATTTGAACCAACTTCGATTTTTTCGGATTTTGATGAGTTTTTTTGTTGGAGGAGTTAAATTTGAGTGAATTTAGTAGAAATTTATTTCTATTTTTTTTGATTTCATATAAATTTTTAGTCAAATTGTAATAAAGTACTTAGAAACCAACTTCGATTTTTTTGGATTTTGATGAATTTTTTTGTTGGAGGAGCTAAATTTGAGTGAATTTAGTAGAAATTTATTTCTATTTTTTGATTTCATATAAATTTTTAGTCAAATTGTAATAAAGTAATTTGAAACCAACTTCGATTTTTTTGTATTTTGATGAGTTTTTTTGTTGGAGTAGTTAAATTTGAGTGAATTTAGTAGAAATTTATTTCTATTTTTTTTTTATTTCATATAAATTTTTAGTCAAATTGTAATAAAGGAATTTGAACCAACTTCGATTTTTTTGGATTTGGATGAATTTTTTTGTTGGAGGATCTAAATTTGAGTGAATTTAGATGAAATTTACTTTCATTTTTTTGGATTTTATATAAATTTTTAGTCAAATTGTAATAAAGTAATTTGAAACCTACTTCGATTTTTTTGGATTTTGATGAATTTTTTTGTTGGAGGAGCTAAATTTGAGTGAATTTAGATGAAATTTACTTTTATTTTTTGGATTTAATATAAATTTTTAGTCAAATTGTAATAAAGGAATTTGAACCAACTTCGATTTTTTCGGATTTTGATGAGTTTTTTTGTTGGAGGAGTTAAATTTGAGTGAATTTAGTAGAAATTTATTTCTATTTTTTGATTTCATATAAATTTTTAGTCAAATTGTAATAAAGGAATTTGAACCAACTTCGATTTTTTTGGATTTTGATGAGTTTTTTTGTTGGAGTAGTTAAATTTGAGTAAATTTAGATGAAATTTACTTCTATTTTTTTGATTTCATATAAATTTTTAGTCAAATTGTAATAAAGGAATTTGAACCAACTTCGATTTTTTTGGATTTGGATAAATTTTTTTGTTGGAGGAGCTAAATTTGAGTGAATTTAGATGAAATTTAATTTTATTTCTTGGATTTTATATAAATTTTTAGTCAAATTGTAATAAAGTACTTAGAAACCAACTTCGATTTTTTTGGATTTTGATGAATTTTTTTGTTGGAGGAGCTAAATTTGAGTGAATTTAGATGAAATTTACTTTTATTTTTTTATTTCATATAAATTTTTAGTCAAATTGTAATAAAGGAATTTGAACCAACTTCGATTTTTTTGGATTTTGATGAGTTTTTTTGTTGGAGGAGTTAAATTTGAGTGAATTTAGTAGAAAATTATTTCTATTTTTTTTTTATTTCATATACATTTTTAGTCAAATTGTAATAAAGGAATTTGAACCAACTTCGATTTTTTTGGTTTTTGATGAGTTTTTTTGTTGGAGGAGTTAAATTTGAGTGAATTTAGATGAAATTTACTTCTATTTTTTTGATTTCATATAAATTTTTAGTCAAATTGTAATAAAGGAATTTGAACCAACTTCGATTTTGTTGGATTTTGATGAATTTTTTTGTTGGAGGAGCTAAATTTGAGTGAATTTAGATGAAATTTACTTTTATTTTTTTGGATTTTATATAAATTTTTAGTCAAATTGTAATAAAGTAATTTGAAACCAACTTCGATTTTTTTGGATTTGGATAAATTTTTTTGTAGGAGGAGCTAAATTTGAGTGAATTTAGATGAAATTTACTTTTATTTTTTGGATTTTATATAAATTTTTAGTCAAATTGTAATAAAGGAATTTGAACCAACTTCGATTTTTTTTTAATTTTGATGAATTTTTTTGTTGGAGGAGTTAAATTTGAGTAAATTTAGATGAAATTTACTTCTATTTTTTTGATTTCATATAAATTTTTAGTCAAATTGTAATAAAGGAATTTGAACCAACTTCGATTTTTTCGGATTTTGATGAGTTTTTTTGTTGGAGGAGTTAAATTTGAGTGAATTTAGTAGAAATTTATTTCTATTTTTTGATTTCATATAAATTTTTAGTCAAATTGTAATAAAGGAATTTGAACCAACTTCGATTTTTTTGGATTTTGATGAGTTTTTTTGTTGGAGTAGTTAAATTTGAGTAAATTTAGATGAAATTTACTTCTATTTTTTTGATTTCATATAAATTTTTAGTCTAATTGTAATAAAGGAATTTGAACCAACTTCGATTTTTTCGGATTTTGATGAGTTTTTTTGTTGGAGGAGTTAAATTTGAGTGAATTTAGTAGAAATTTATTTCTATTTTTTTTTATTTCATATAAATTTTTAGTCAAATTGTAATAAAGTACTTAGAAACCAACTTCGATTTTTTTGGATTTTGATGAATTTTTTTGTTGGAGGAGCTAAATTTGAGTGAATTTAGATGAAATTTACTTTTATTTTTTGGATTTTATATAAATTTTTAGTCAAATTGTAATAAAGTAATTTGAAACCAACTTCGATTTTTTTGTATTTTGATGAGTTTTTTTGTTGGAGTAGTTAAATTTGAGTGAATTTAGTAGAAATTTATTTCTATTTTTTTTTTATTTCATATAAATTTTTAGTCAAATTGTAATAAAGGAATTTGAACCAACTTCGATTTTTTTGGATTTTGATGAATTTTTTTGTTGGAGGAGCTAAATTTGAGTGAATTTAGATGAAATTTACTTTTATTTTTTTGGATTTTATATAAATTTTTAGTCAAATTGTAATAAAGTAATTTGAAACCAACTTCGATTTTTTTGGATTTGGATAAATTTTTTTGTAGGAGGAGCTAAATTTGAGTGAATTTAGATGAAATTTACTTTTATTTTTTGGATTTTATATAAATTTTTAGTCAAATTGTAATAAAGGAATTTGAACCAACTTCGATTTTTTTTTAATTTTGATGAATTTTTTTGTTGGAGGAGTTAAATTTGAGTGAATTTAGATGAAATATACTTCTATTTCTTTGATTTCATATAAATTTTTAGTCAAATTGTAATAAAGGAATTTGAACCAACTTCGATTTTTTTGGATTTTGATGAGTTTTTTTGTTGGAGTTAAATTTGAGTGAATTTAAATGAAATTTACTTTTATTTTTTTAGATTGTATATAAATTTTTAGTCAAATTGTAATAAAAGAATTTGAACCAACTTCGATTTTTTTGGATTTTGATGAGTTTTTTTGTTGGAGTAGTTAAATTTGAGTAAATTTAGATGAAATTTACTTCTATTTTTTTGATTTCATATAAATTTTTAGTCTAATTGTAATAAAGGAATTTGAACCAACTTCGATTTTTTCGGATTTTGATGAGTTTTTTTGTTGGAGGAGTTAAATTTGAGTGAATTTAGTAGAAATTTATTTCTATTTTTTTTTATTTCATATAAATTTTTAGTCAAATTGTAATAAAGTACTTAGAAACCAACTTCGATTTTTTTGGATTTTGATGAATTTTTTTGTTGGAGGAGCTAAATTTGAGTGAATTTAGATGAAATTTACTTTTATTTTTTGGATTTTATATAAATTTTTAGTCAAATTGTAATAAAGTAATTTGAAACCAACTTCGATTTTTTTGTATTTTGATGAGTTTTTTTGTTGGAGTAGTTAAATTTGAGTGAATTTAGTAGAAATTTATTTCTATTTTTTTTTTATTTCATATAAATTTTTAGTCAAATTGTAATAAAGGAATTTGAACCAACTTCGATTTTTTTGGATTTTGATGAATTTTTTTGTTGGAGGAGCTAAATTTGAGTGAATTTAGATGAAATTTACTTTTATTTTTTTGGATTTTATATAAATTTTTAGTCAAATTGTAATAAAGTAATTTGAAACCAACTTCGATTTTTTTGGATTTGGATAAATTTTTTTGTAGGAGGAGCTAAATTTGAGTGAATTTAGATGAAATTTACTTTTATTTTTTGGATTTTATATAAATTTTTAGTCAAATTGTAATAAAGGAATTTGAACCAACTTCGATTTTTTTTTAATTTTGATGAATTTTTTTGTTGGAGGAGTTAAATTTGAGTGAATTTAGATGAAATATACTTCTATTTCTTTGATTTCATATAAATTTTTAGTCAAATTGTAATAAAGGAATTTGAACCAACTTCGATTTTTTTGGATTTTGATGAGTTTTTTTGTTGGAGTTAAATTTGAGTGAATTTAAATGAAATTTACTTTTATTTTTTTAGATTGTATATAAATTTTTAGTCAAATTGTAATAAAAGAATTTGAACCAACTTCGATTTTTTTGGATTTTGATGAGTTTTTTTGTTGGAGTAGTTAAATTTGAGTAAATTTAGATGAAATTTACTTCTATTTTTTTTGATTTCATATAAATTTTTAGTCAAATTGTAATAAAGGAATTTGAACCAACTTCGATTTTTTTGGATTTGGATAAATTTTTTTGTTGGAGGAGCTAAATTTGAGTGAATTTAGATGAAATTTACTTTCATTTTTTTGGATTTTATATAAATTTTTAGTCAAATTGTAATAAAGTAATTTGAAACCTACTTCGATTTTTTTGGATTTTGATGAATTTTTTTGTTGGAGGAGCTAAATTTGAGTGAATTTAGATGAAATTTACTTCTATTTTTTTGATTTCATATAAATTTTTAGTCAAATTGTAATAAAGGAATTTGAACCAACTTCGATTTTTTCGGATTTTGATGAGTTTTTTTGTTGGAGGAGTTAAATTTGAGTGAATTTAGTAGAAATTTATTTCTATTTTTTGATTTCATATAAATTTTTAGTCAAATTGTAATAAAGGAATTTGAACCAACTTCGATTTTTTTGGATTTTGATGAATTTTTTTGTTGGAGTAGTTAAATTTGAGTAAATTTAGATGAAATTTACTTCTATTTTTTTGATTTCATATAAATTTTTAGTCTAATTGTAATAAAGGAATTTGAACCAACTTCGATTTTTTCGGATTTTGATGAGTTTTTTTGTTGGAGGAGTTAAATTTGAGTGAATTTAGTGGAAATTTATTTCTATTTTTTTTGATTTCATATAAATTTTTAGTCAAATTGTAATAAAGTACTTAGAAACCAACTTCGATTTTTTTGGATTTTGATGAATTTTTTTGTTGGAGGAGCTAAATTTGAGTGAATTTAGATGAAATTTACTTTTATTTTTTGGATTTTATATAAATTTTTAGTCAAATTGTAATAAAGTAATTTGAAACCAACTTCGATTTTTTTGTATTTTGATGAGTTTTTTTGTTGGAGTAGTTAAATTTGAGTGAATTTAGTAGAAATTTATTTCTATTTTTTTTTTATTTCATATAAATTTTTAGTCAAATTGTAATAAAGGAATTTGAACCAACTTCGATTTTTTTGGATTTTGATGAATTTTTTTGTTGGAGGAGCTAAATTTGAGTGAATTTAGATGAAATTTACTTTTATTTTTTTGGATTTTATATAAATTTTTAGTCAAATTGTAATAAAATAATTTGAAACCAACTTCGATTTTTTTGGATTTGGATAAATTTTTTTGTAGGAGGAGCTAAATTTGAGTGAATTTAGATGAAATTTACTTTTATTTTTTGGATTTTATATAAATTTTTAGTCAAATTGTAATAAAGGAATTTGAACCAACTTCGATTTTTTTTTAATTTTGATGAATTTTTTTGTTGGAGGAGTTAAATTTGAGTGAATTTAGATGAAATATACTTCTATTTCTTTGATTTCATATAAATTTTTAGTCAAATTGTAATAAAGGAATTTGAACCAACTTCGATTTTTTTGGATTTTGATGAGTTTTTTTGTTGGAGTTAAATTTGAGTGAATTTAAATGAAATTTACTTTTATTTTTTTAGATTGTATATAAATTTTTAGTCAAATTGTAATAAAAGAATTTGAACCAACTTCGATTTTTTTGGATTTTGATGAGTTTTTTTGTTGGAGTAGTTAAATTTGAGTAAATTTAGATGAAATTTACTTCTATTTTTTTTGATTTCATATAAATTTTTAGTCAAATTGTAATAAAGGAATTTGAACCAACTTCGATTTTTTTGGATTTGGATAAATTTTTTTGTTGGAGGAGCTAAATTTGAGTGAATTTAGATGAAATTTACTTTTATTTTTTGGATTTTGTACAAATTTTTATTCAAATTGTAATAAAGGAATTTGAACCAACTTCGATTTTTTCGGATTTTGATGAGTTTTTTTGTTGGAGGAGTTAAATTTGAGTGAATTTAGTAGAAATTTATTTCTATTTTTTTTGATTTCATATAAATTTTTAGTCAAATTGTAATAAAGTACTTAGAAACCAACTTCGATTTTTTTGGATTTTGATGAATTTTTTTGTTGGAGGAGCTAAATTTGAGTGAATTTAGATGACATTTACTTTTATTTTTTGGATTTTATATAAATTTTTAGTCAAATTGTAATAAAGTAATTTGAAACCTACTTCGATTTTTTTGTATTTTGATGAGTTTTTTTGTTGGAGTAGTTAAATTTGAGTGAATTTAGTAGAAATTTATTTCTATTTTTTTTTTATTTCATATAAATTTTTAGTCAAATTGTAATAAAGGAATTTGAACCAACTTCGATTTTTTCGGATTTTGATGAGTTTTTTTGTTGGAGGAGTTAAATTTGAGTGAATTTAGTAGAAATTTATTTCTATTTTTTGATTTCATATAAATTTTTAGTCAAATTGTAATAAAGGAATTTGAACCAACTTCGATTTTTTTGGATTTTGATGAGTTTTTTTGTTGGAGTAGTTAAATTTGAGTAAATTTAGATGAAATTTACTTCTATTTTTTTGATTTCATATAAATTTTTAGTCAAATTGTAATAAAGGAATTTGAACCAACTTCGATTTTTTCGGATTTTGATGAGTTTTTTTGTTGGAGGAGTTAAATTTGAGTCAATTTAGTAGAAATTTATTTCTATTTTTTTTGATTTCATATAAATTTTTAGTCAAATTGTAATAAAGGAATTTGAACCAACTTCGATTTTTTTTTAATTTTGATGAATTTTTTTGTTGGAGGAGTTAAATTTGAGTGAATTTAGATGAAATATACTTCTATTTCTTTGATTTCATATAAATTTTTAGTCAAATTGTAATAAAGGAATTTGAACCAACTTCGATTTTTTTGGATTTTGATGAGTTTTTTTGTTGGAGTTAAATTTGAGTGAATTTAAATGAAATTTACTTTTATTTTTTTAGATTGTATATAAATTTTTAGTCAAATTGTAATAAAAGAATTTGAACCAACTTCGATTTTTTTGGATTTTGATGAGTTTTTTTGTTGGAGTAGTTAAATTTGAGTAAATTTAGATGAAATTTACTTCTATTTTTTTTGATTTCATATAAATTTTTAGTCAAATTGTAATAAAGGAATTTGAACCAACTTCGATTTTTTTGGATTTGGATAAATTTTTTTGTTGGAGGAGCTAAATTTGAGTGAATTTAGATGAAATTTACTTTTATTTTTTGGATTTTGTACAAATTTTTATTCAAATTGTAATAAAGGAATTTGAACCAACTTCGATTTTTTCGGATTTTGATGAGTTTTTTTGTTGGAGGAGTTAAATTTGAGTGAATTTAGTAGAAATTTATTTCTATTTTTTTTGATTTCATATAAATTTTTAGTCAAATTGTAATAAAGTACTTAGAAACCAACTTCGATTTTTTTGGATTTTGATGAATTTTTTTGTTGGAGGAGCTAAATTTGAGTGAATTTAGATGACATTTACTTTTATTTTTTGGATTTTATATAAATTTTTAGTCAAATTGTAATAAAGTAATTTGAAACCTACTTCGATTTTTTTGTATTTTGATGAGTTTTTTTGTTGGAGTAGTTAAATTTGAGTGAATTTAGTAGAAATTTATTTCTATTTTTTTTTTATTTCATATAAATTTTTAGTCAAATTGTAATAAAGGAATTTGAACCAACTTCGATTTTTTCGGATTTTGATGAGTTTTTTTGTTGGAGGAGTTAAATTTGAGTGAATTTAGTAGAAATTTATTTCTATTTTTTGATTTCATATAAATTTTTAGTCAAATTGTAATAAAGGAATTTGAACCAACTTCGATTTTTTTGGATTTTGATGAGTTTTTTTGTTGGAGTAGTTAAATTTGAGTAAATTTAGATGAAATTTACTTCTATTTTTTTGATTTCATATAAATTTTTAGTCAAATTGTAATAAAGGAATTTGAACCAACTTCGATTTTTTCGGATTTTGATGAGTTTTTTTGTTGGAGGAGTTAAATTTGAGTCAATTTAGTAGAAATTTATTTCTATTTTTTTTGATTTCATATAAATTTTTAGTCAAATTGTAATAAAGTACTTAGAAACCAACTTCGATTTTTTTGGATTTTGATGAATTTTTTTGTTGGAGGAGCTAAATTTGAGTGAATTTAGATGAAATTTACTTTTATTTTTTGGATTTTATATAAATTTTTAGTCAAATTGTAATAAAGTAATTTGAAACCAACTTCGATTTTTTTGTATTTTGATGAGTTTTTTTGTTGGAGTAGTTAAATTTGAGTGAATTTAGTAGAAATTTATTTCTATTTTTTTTTTATTTCATATAAATTTTTAGTCAAATTGTAATAAAGGAATTTGAACCAACTTCGATTTTTTTGGATTTGGATGAATTTTTTTGTTGGAGGAGCTAAATTTGAGTGAATTTAGATGAAATTTACTTTCATTTTTTTGGATTTTATATAAATTTTTAGTCAAATTGTAATAAAGTAATTTGAAACCTACTTCGATTTTTTTGGATTTTGATGAATTTTTTTGTTGGAGGAGCTAAATTTGAGTGAATTTAGATGAAATTTACTTTTATTTTTTGGATTTAATATAAATTTTTAGTCAAATTGTAATAAAGGAATTTGAACCAACTTCGATTTTTTCGGATTTTGATGAGTTTTTTTGTTGGAGGAGTTAAATTTGAGTGAATTTAGTAGAAATTTATTTCTATTTTTTGATTTCATATAAATTTTTAGTCAAATTGTAATAAAGGAATTTGAACCAACTTCGATTTTTTTGGATTTTGATGAGTTTTTTTGTTGGAGTAGTTAAATTTGAGTAAATTTAGATGAAATTTACTTCTATTTTTTTGATTTCATATAAATTTTTAGTCAAATTGTAATAAAGGAATTTGAACCAACTTCGATTTTTTCGGATTTTGATGAGTTTTTTTGTTGGAGGAGTTAAATTTGAGTGAATTTAGTAGAAATTTATTTCTATTTTTTTTGATTTCATATAAATTTTTAGTCAAATTGTAATAAAGTACTTAGAAACCAACTTCGATTTTTTTGGATTTTGATGAATTTTTTTGTTGGAGGAGCTAAATTTGAGTGAATTTAGATGACATTTACTTTTATTTTTTGGATTTTATATAAATTTTTAGTCAAATTGTAATAAAGTAATTTGAAACCTACTTCGATTTTTTTGTATTTTGATGAGTTTTTTTGTTGGAGTAGTTAAATTTGAGTGAATTTAGTAGAAATTTATTTCTATTTTTTTTTTATTTCATATAAATTTTTAGTCAAATTGTAATAAAGGAATTTGAACCAACTTCGATTTTTTCGGATTTTGATGAGTTTTTTTGTTGGAGGAGTTAAATTTGAGTGAATTTAGTAGAAATTTATTTCTATTTTTTGATTTCATATAAATTTTTAGTCAAATTGTAATAAAGGAATTTGAACCAACTTCGATTTTTTTGGATTTTGATGAGTTTTTTTGTTGGAGTAGTTAAATTTGAGTAAATTTAGATGAAATTTACTTCTATTTTTTTGATTTCATATAAATTTTTAGTCAAATTGTAATAAAGGAATTTGAACCAACTTCGATTTTTTCGGATTTTGATGAGTTTTTTTGTTGGAGGAGTTAAATTTGAGTCAATTTAGTAGAAATTTATTTCTATTTTTTTTGATTTCATATAAATTTTTAGTCAAATTGTAATAAAGTACTTAGAAACCAACTTCGATTTTTTTGGATTTTGATGAATTTTTTTGTTGGAGGAGCTAAATTTGAGTGAATTTAGATGAAATTTACTTTTATTTTTTGGATTTTATATAAATTTTTAGTCAAATTGTAATAAAGTAATTTGAAACCAACTTCGATTTTTTTGTATTTTGATGAGTTTTTTTGTTGGAGTAGTTAAATTTGAGTGAATTTAGTAGAAATTTATTTCTATTTTTTTTTTATTTCATATAAATTTTTAGTCAAATTGTAATAAAGGAATTTGAACCAACTTCGATTTTTTTGGATTTGGATGAATTTTTTTGTTGGAGGAGCTAAATTTGAGTGAATTTAGATGAAATTTACTTTCATTTTTTTGGATTTTATATAAATTTTTAGTCAAATTGTAATAAAGTAATTTGAAACCTACTTCGATTTTTTTGGATTTTGATGAATTTTTTTGTTGGAGGAGCTAAATTTGAGTGAATTTAGATGAAATTTACTTTTATTTTTTGGATTTAATATAAATTTTTAGTCAAATTGTAATAAAGGAATTTGAACCAACTTCGATTTTTTCGGATTTTGATGAGTTTTTTTGTTGGAGGAGTTAAATTTGAGTGAATTTAGTAGAAATTTATTTCTATTTTTTGATTTCATATAAATTTTTAGTCAAATTGTAATAAAGGAATTTGAACCAACTTCGATTTTTTTGGATTTTGATGAGTTTTTTTGTTGGAGTAGTTAAATTTGAGTAAATTTAGATGAAATTTACTTCTATTTTTTTGATTTCATATAAATTTTTAGTCAAATTGTAATAAAGGAATTTGAACCAACTTCGATTTTTTTGGATTTGGATAAATTTTTTTGTTGGAGGAGCTAAATTTGAGTGAATTTAGATGAAATTTAATTTTATTTCTTGGATTTTATATAAATTTTTAGTCAAATTGTAATAAAGTACTTAGAAACCAACTTCGATTTTTTTGGATTTTGATGAATTTTTTTGTTGGAGGAGCTAAATTTGAGTGAATTTAGATGAAATTTACTTTTATTTTTTTGGATTTCATATAAATTTTTAGTCAAATTGTAATAAAGGAATTTGAACCAACTTCGATTTTTTTGGATTTTGATGAGTTTTTTTGTTGGAGGAGTTAAATTTGAGTGAATTTAGTAGAAATTTATTTCTATTTTTTTTATTTCATATACATTTTTAGTCAAATTGCAATAAAGGGATTTGAACCAACTTCGATTTTTTTGGTTTTTGATGAGTTTATTTGTTGGAGGAGTTAAATTTGAGTGAATTTAGTAGAAATTTATTTCTATTTTTTTTGATTTCATATAAATTTTTAGTCAAATTGTAATAAAGTACTTAGAAACCAACTTCGATTTTTTTGGATTTTGATGAATTTTTTTGTTGGAGGAGCTAAATTTGAGTGAATTTAGATGAAATTTACTTTTATTTCTTGGATTTTATATAAATTTTTAGTCAAATTGTAATAAAGGAATTTGAACCAACTTCGATTTTTTCGGATTTTGATGAGTTTTTTTGTTGGAGGAGTTAAATTTGAGTGAATTTAGTAGAAATTTACTTCTATTTTTTTGATTTCATATAAATTTTTAGTCAAATTGTAATAAAGGAATTTGAACCAACTTCGATTTTTTCGGATTTTGATGAGTTTTTTTGTTGGAGGAGTTAAATTTGAGTGAATTTAGTAGAAATTTATTCCTATTTTTTTTTTATTTCATATAAATTTTTAGTCAAATTGTAATAAAGGAATTTGAACCAACTTCGATTTTTTTGGATTTGGATAAATTTTTTTGTTGGAGGAGCTAAATTTGAGTGAATTTAGATGAAATTTACTTTTATTTTTTGGATTTTGTATAAGTTTTTATTCAAATTGTAATAAAGGAATTTGAACCAACTTCGATTTTTTCGGATTTTGATGAGTTTTTTTGTTGGAGGAGTTAAATTTGAGTGAATTTAGTAGAAATTTATTTCTATTTTTTTTGATTTCATATAAATTTTTAGTCAAATTGTAATAAAGTACTTAGAAACCAACTTCGATTTTTTTGGATTTTGATGAATTTTTTTGTTGGAGGAGCTAAATTTGAGTGAATTTAGATGAAATTTACTTTTATTTTTTGGATTTTATATAAATTTTTAGTCAAATTGTAATAAAGTAATTTGAAACCTACTTCGATTTTTTTGTATTTTGATGAGTTTTTTTGTTGGAGTAGTTAAATTTGAGTGAATTTAGTAGAAATTTATTTCTATTTTTTTTTTATTTCATATAAATTTTTAGTCAAATTGTAATAAAGGAATTTGAACCAACTTCGATTTTTTCGGATTTTGATGAGTTTTTTTGTTGGAGGAGTTAAATTTGAGTGAATTTAGTAGAAATTTATTTCTATTTTTTGATTTCATATAAATTTTTAGTCAAATTGTAATAAAGGAATTTGAACCAACTTCGATTTTTTTGGATTTTGATGAGTTTTTTTGTTGGAGTAGTTAAATTTGAGTAAATTTAGATGAAATTTACTTCTATTTTTTTGATTTCATATAAATTTTTAGTCAAATTGTAATAAAGGAATTTGAACCAACTTCGATTTTTTCGGATTTTGATGAGTTTTTTTGTTGGAGGAGTTAAATTTGAGTGAATTTAGTAGAAATTTATTTCTATTTTTTTTGATTTCATATAAATTTTTAGTCAAATTGTAATAAAGTACTTAGAAACCAACTTCGATTTTTTTGGATTTTGATGAATTTTTTTGTTGGAGGAGCTAAATTTGAGTGAATTTAGATGAAATTTACTTTTATTTTTTGGATTTTATATAAATTTTTAGTCAAATTGTAATAAAGTAATTTGAAACCAACTTCGATTTTTTTGTATTTTGATGAGTTTTTTTGTTGGAGTAGTTAAATTTGAGTGAATTTAGTAGAAATTTATTTCTATTTTTTTTTTATTTCATATAAATTTTTAGTCAAATTGTAATAAAGGAATTTGAACCAACTTCGATTTTTTTGGATTTGGATGAATTTTTTTGTTGGAGGAGCTAAATTTGAGTGAATTTAGATGAAATTTACTTTCATTTTTTTGGATTTTATATAAATTTTTAGTCAAATTGTAATAAAGTAATTTGAAACCTACTTCGATTTTTTTGGATTTTGATGAATTTTTTTGTTGGAGGAGCTAAATTTGAGTGAATTTAGATGAAATTTACTTTTATTTTTTGGATTTAAAATAAATTTTTAGTCAAATTGTAATAAAGGAATTTGAACCAACTTCGATTTTGTTGGATTTTGATGAGTTTTTTTGTTGGAGTTAAATTTGACTGAATTTATATGAAATTTTCTAGTATTTTTTTTTATTTCATATAAATTTTTAGTCAAATTGTAATAAAGTACTTTGAAACCAACTTCGATTTTTTTGGATTTTGATGATTTTGGTTGTTGGAGGAGTTAAATTTGAGTAAATTTAGATGAAATTTACTTCTATTTTTTTGATTTCATATAAATTTTTAGTCAAATTGTAATAAAGGAATTTGAACCAACTTCGATTTTTTCGGATTTTGATGAGTTTTTTTGTTGGAGGAGTTAAATTTGAGTGAATTTAGTAGAAATTTATTTCTATTTTTTGATTTCATATAAATTTTTAGTCAAATTGTAATAAAGGAATTTGAACCAACTTCGATTTTTTTGGATTTTGATGAGTTTTTTTGTTGGAGTAGTTAAATTTGAGTAAATTTAGATGAAATTTACTTCTATTTTTTTGATTTCATATAAATTTTTAGTCTAATTGTAATAAAGGAATTTGAACCAACTTCGATTTTTTCGGATTTTGATGAGTTTTTTTGTTGGAGGAGTTAAATTTGAGTGAATTTAGTAGAAATTTATTTCTATTTTTTTTGATTTCATATAAATTTTTAGTCAAATTGTAATAAAGTACTTAGAAACCAACTTCGATTTTTTTGGATTTTGATGAATTTTTTTGTTGGAGGAGCTAAATTTGAGTGAATTTAGATGAAATTTACTTTTATTTTTTGGATTTTATATAAATTTTTAGTCAAATTGTAATAAAGTAATTTGAAACCAACTTCGATTTTTTTGTATTTTGATGAGTTTTTTTGTTGGAGTAGTTAAATTTGAGTGAATTTAGTAGAAATTTATTTCTATTTTTTTTTTATTTCATATAAATTTTTAGTCAAATTGTAATAAAGGAATTTGAACCAACTTCGATTTTTTTGGATTTTGATGAATTTTTTTGTTGGAGGAGCTAAATTTGAGTGAATTTAGATGAAATTTACTTTTATTTTTTTGGATTTTATATAAATTTTTAGTCAAATTGTAATAAAGTAATTTGAAACCAACTTCGATTTTTTTGGATTTGGATAAATTTTTTTGTAGGAGGAGCTAAATTTGAGTGAATTTAGATGAAATTTACTTTTATTTTTTGGATTTTATATAAATTTTTAGTCAAATTGTAATAAAGGAATTTGAACCAACTTCGATTTTTTTTTAATTTTGATGAATTTTTTTGTTGGAGGAGTTAAATTTGAGTGAATTTAGATGAAATATACTTCTATTTCTTTGATTTCATATAAATTTTTAGTCAAATTGTAATAAAGGAATTTGAACCAACTTCGATTTTTTTGGATTTTGATGAGTTTTTTTGTTGGAGTTAAATTTGAGTGAATTTAAATGAAATTTACTTTTATTTTTTTAGATTGTATATAAATTTTTAGTCAAATTGTAATAAAAGAATTTGAACCAACTTCGATTTTTTTGGATTTTGATGAGTTTTTTTGTTGGAGTAGTTAAATTTGAGTAAATTTAGATGAAATTTACTTCTATTTTTTTTGATTTCATATAAATTTTTAGTCAAATTGTAATAAAGGAATTTGAACCAACTTCGATTTTTTTGGATTTGGATAAATTTTTTTGTTGGAGGAGCTAAATTTGAGTGAATTTAGATGAAATTTACTTTTATTTTTTGGATTTTGTACAAATTTTTATTCAAATTGTAATAAAGGAATTTGAACCAACTTCGATTTTTTCGGATTTTGATGAGTTTTTTTGTTGGAGGAGTTAAATTTGAGTGAATTTAGTAGAAATTTATTTCTATTTTTTTTGATTTCATATAAATTTTTAGTCAAATTGTAATAAAGTACTTAGAAACCAACTTCGATTTTTTTGGATTTTGATGAATTTTTTTGTTGGAGGAGCTAAATTTGAGTGAATTTAGATGAAATTTACTTTTATTTTTTGGATTTTATATAAATTTTTAGTCAAATTGTAATAAAGTAATTTGAAACCTACTTCGATTTTTTTGTATTTTGATGAGTTTTTTTGTTGGAGTAGTTAAATTTGAGTGAATTTAGTAGAAATTTATTTCTATTTTTTTTTTATTTCATATAAATTTTTAGTCAAATTGTAATAAAGGAATTTGAACCAACTTCGATTTTTTCGGATTTTGATGAGTTTTTTTGTTGGAGGAGTTAAATTTGAGTGAATTTAGTAGAAATTTATTTCTATTTTTTGATTTCATATAAATTTTTAGTCAAATTGTAATAAAGGAATTTGAACCAACTTCGATTTTTTTGGATTTTGATGAGTTTTTTTGTTGGAGTAGTTAAATTTGAGTAAATTTAGATGAAATTTACTTCTATTTTTTTGATTTCATATAAATTTTTAGTCAAATTGTAATAAAGGAATTTGAACCAACTTCGATTTTTTCGGATTTTGATGAGTTTTTTTGTTGGAGGAGTTAAATTTGAGTGAATTTAGTAGAAATTTATTTCTATTTTTTTGATTTCATATAAATTTTTAGTCAAATTGTAATAAAGTACTTAGAAACCAACTTCGATTTTTTTGGATTTTGATGAATTTTTTTGTTGGAGGAGCTAAATTTGAGTGAATTTAGATGAAATTTACTTTTATTTTTTGGATTTTATATAAATTTTTAGTCAAATTGTAATAAAGTAATTTGAAACCAACTTCGATTTTTTTGTATTTTGATGAGTTTTTTTGTTGGAGTAGTTAAATTTGAGTGAATTTAGTAGAAATTTATTTCTATTTTTTTTTTATTTCATATAAATTTTTAGTCAAATTGTAATAAAGGAATTTGAACCAACTTCGATTTTTTCGGATTTTGATGAGTTTTTTTGTTGGAGGAGTTAAATTTGAGTGAATTTAGTAGAAATTTATTTCTATTTTTTTTGATTTCATATAAATTTTTAGTCAAATTGTAATAAAGTACTTAGAAACCAACTTCGATTTTTTTGGATTTTGATGAATTTTTTTGTTGGAGGAGCTAAATTTGAGTGAATTTAGATGAAATTTACTTTTATTTTTTGGATTTTATATAAATTTTTAGTCAAATTGTAATAAAGTAATTTGAAACCTACTTCGATTTTTTTGTATTTTGATGAGTTTTTTTGTTGGAGTAGTTAAATTTGAGTGAATTTAGTAGAAATTTATTTCTATTTTTTTTTTATTTCGTATAAATTTTTAGTCAAATTGTAATAAAGGAATTTGAACCAACTTCGATTTTTTCGGATTTTGATGAGTTTTTTTGTTGGAGGAGTTAAATTTGAGTGAATTTAGTAGAAATTTATTTCTATTTTTTGATTTCATATAAATTTTTAGTCAAATTGTAATAAAGGAATTTGAACCAACTTCGATTTTTTTGGATTTTGATGAGTTTTTTTGTTGGAGTAGTTAAATTTGAGTAAATTTAGATGAAATTTACTTCTATTTTTTTGATTTCATATAAATTTTTAGTCAAATTGTAATAAAGGAATTTGAACCAACTTCGATTTTTTCGGATTTTGATGAGTTTTTTTGTTGGAGGAGTTAAATTTGAGTGAATTTAGTAGAAATTTATTTCTATTTTTTTTGATTTCATATAAATTTTTAGTCAAATTGTAATAAAGTACTTAGAAACCAACTTCGATTTTTTTGGATTTTGATGAATTTTTTTGTTGGAGGAGCTAAATTTGAGTGAATTTAGATGAAATTTACTTTTATTTTTTGGATTTTATATAAATTTTTAGTCAAATTGTAATAAAGTAATTTGAAACCAACTTCGATTTTTTTGTATTTTGATGAGTTTTTTTGTTGGAGTAGTTAAATTTGAGTGAATTTAGTAGAAATTTATTTCTATTTTTTTTTTATTTCATATAAATTTTTAGTCAAATTGTAATAAAGGAATTTGAACCAACTTCGATTTTTTTGGATTTGGATAAATTTTTTTGTTGGAGGAGCTAAATTTGAGTGAATTTAGATGAAATTTACTTTTATTTTTTGGATTTTGTATAAGTTTTTATTCAAATTGTAATAAAGGAATTTGAACCAACTTCGATTTTTTCGGATTTTGATGAGTTTTTTTGTTGGAGGAGTTAAATTTGAGTGAATTTAGTAGAAATTTATTTCTATTTTTTTTGATTTCATATAAATTTTTAGTCAAATTGTAATAAAGTACTTAGAAACCAACTTCGATTTTTTTGGATTTTGATGAATTTTTTTGTTGGAGGAGCTAAATTTGAGTGAATTTAGATGAAATTTACTTTTATTTTTTTATTTCATATAAATTTTTAGTCAAATTGTAATAAAGGAATTTGAACCAACTTCAATTTTTTTGGATTTTGATGAGTTTTTTTGTTGGAGGAGTTAAATTTGAGTGAATTTAGTAGAAAATTATTTCTATTTTTTTTTTATTTCATATACATTTTTAGTCAAATTGTAATAAAGGAATTTGAACCAACTTCGATTTTTTTGGATTTTGATGAGTTTTTTTGTTGGAGGAGCTAAACTTGAGTAAATTTAGATGAAATTTACTTTTATTTTTTGGATTTTATATAAATTTTTAGTCAAATTGTAATAAAGGAATTTGAACCAACTTCGATTTTTTTTGAATTTTGATGAATTTTTTTGTTGTAGTTAAATTTGAGTAAATTTAGATGAAATTTACTTCTATTTTTTTTGATTTCATATAAATTTTTAGTCAAATTGTAATAAAGGAATTTGAACCAACTTCGATTTTTTTGGATTTTGATGAATTTTTTTGTTGGAGGAGCTAAATTTGAGTGAATTTAGATGAAATTTACTTTTATTTTTTGGATTTTATATAAATTTTTAGTCAAATTGTAATAAAGGAATTTGAACCAACTTCGATTTTTTCGGATTTTGATGAGTTTTTTTGTTGGAGGAGTTAAATTTGAGTGAATTTAGTAGAAATTTATTTCTATTTTTTTTTATTTCATATAAATTTTTAGTCAAAATGTAATAAAGTACTTAGAAACCAACTTCGATTTTTTTGGATTTTGATGAATTTTTTTGTTGGAGGAGCTAAATTTGAGTGAATTTAGATGAAATTTACTTTTATTTTTTTGGATTTTATATAAATTTTTAGTCAAATTGTAATAAAGGAATTTGAACCAACTTCGATTTTTTTGGATTTTGATGAGTTTTTTTGTTGGAGGAGTTAAATTTGATTAAATATAGATGAAATTTACTTGTATTTTTTTTATTTCATATAAATTTTTACTCAAATTGTAATAAAGAAATTTGAACCAACTTCGATTTTTTTGGATTTTGAGGAGTTTTTTTGTTGGAGGAGTTAAATTTGAGTGAATTTAGTAGAAATTTATTTCTATTTTTTTTTTATTTCATATAAATTTTTAGTCAAATTGTAATAAAGGAATTTGAACCAACTTCGATTTTTTTGGATTTTGATGAATTTTTTTGTTGGAGGAGCTAAATTTGAGTGAATTTAGATGAAATTTACATCTATTTTTTTTGATTTCATATAAATTTTTAGTCAAATTGTAATAAAGGAATTTGAACCAACTTCGATTTTGTTGGATTTTGATGAATTTTTTTGTTGGAGTAGTTAAATTTGAGTAAATTTAGATGAAATTTACTTCTATTTTTTTGATTTCATATAAATTTTTAGTCTAATTGTAATAAAGGAATTTGAACCAACTTCGATTTTTTCGGATTTTGATGAGTTTTTTTGTTGGAGGAGTTAAATTTGAGTGAATTTAGTGGAAATTTATTTCTATTTTTTTTGATTTCATATAAATTTTTAGTCAAATTGTAATAAAGTACTTAGAAACCAACTTCGATTTTTTTGGATTTTGATGAATTTTTTTGTTGGAGGAGCTAAATTTGAGTGAATTTAGATGAAATTTACTTTTATTTTTTGGATTTTATATAAATTTTTAGTCAAATTGTAATAAAGTAATTTGAAACCAACTTCGATTTTTTTGTATTTTGATGAGTTTTTTTGTTGGAGTAGTTAAATTTGAGTGAATTTAGTAGAAATTTATTTCTATTTTTTTTTTATTTCATATAAATTTTTAGTCAAATTGTAATAAAGGAATTTGAACCAACTTCGATTTTTTTGGATTTTGATGAATTTTTTTGTTGGAGGAGCTAAATTTGAGTGAATTTAGATGAAATTTACTTTTATTTTTTTGGATTTTATATAAATTTTTAGTCAAATTGTAATAAAATAATTTGAAACCAACTTCGATTTTTTTGGATTTGGATAAATTTTTTTGTAGGAGGAGCTAAATTTGAGTGAATTTAGATGAAATTTACTTTTATTTTTTGGATTTTATATAAATTTTTAGTCAAATTGTAATAAAGGAATTTGAACCAACTTCGATTTTTTTTTAATTTTGATGAATTTTTTTGTTGGAGGAGTTAAATTTGAGTGAATTTAGATGAAATATACTTCTATTTCTTTGATTTCATATAAATTTTTAGTCAAATTGTAATAAAGGAATTTGAACCAACTTCGATTTTTTTGGATTTTGATGAGTTTTTTTGTTGGAGTTAAATTTGAGTGAATTTAAATGAAATTTACTTTTATTTTTTTAGATTGTATATAAATTTTTAGTCAAATTGTAATAAAAGAATTTGAACCAACTTCGATTTTTTTGGATTTTGATGAGTTTTTTTGTTGGAGTAGTTAAATTTGAGTAAATTTAGATGAAATTTACTTCTATTTTTTTTGATTTCATATAAATTTTTAGTCAAATTGTAATAAAGGAATTTGAACCAACTTCGATTTTTTTGGATTTGGATAAATTTTTTTGTTGGAGGAGCTAAATTTGAGTGAATTTAGATGAAATTTACTTTTATTTTTTGGATTTTGTACAAATTTTTATTCAAATTGTAATAAAGGAATTTGAACCAACTTCGATTTTTTCGGATTTTGATGAGTTTTTTTGTTGGAGGAGTTAAATTTGAGTGAATTTAGTAGAAATTTATTTCTATTTTTTTTGATTTCATATAAATTTTTAGTCAAATTGTAATAAAGTACTTAGAAACCAACTTCGATTTTTTTGGATTTTGATGAATTTTTTTGTTGGAGGAGCTAAATTTGAGTGAATTTAGATGACATTTACTTTTATTTTTTGGATTTTATATAAATTTTTAGTCAAATTGTAATAAAGTAATTTGAAACCTACTTCGATTTTTTTGTATTTTGATGAGTTTTTTTGTTGGAGTAGTTAAATTTGAGTGAATTTAGTAGAAATTTATTTCTATTTTTTTTTTATTTCATATAAATTTTTAGTCAAATTGTAATAAAGGAATTTGAACCAACTTCGATTTTTTCGGATTTTGATGAGTTTTTTTGTTGGAGGAGTTAAATTTGAGTGAATTTAGTAGAAATTTATTTCTATTTTTTGATTTCATATAAATTTTTAGTCAAATTGTAATAAAGGAATTTGAACCAACTTCGATTTTTTTGGATTTTGATGAGTTTTTTTGTTGGAGTAGTTAAATTTGAGTAAATTTAGATGAAATTTACTTCTATTTTTTTGATTTCATATAAATTTTTAGTCAAATTGTAATAAAGGAATTTGAACCAACTTCGATTTTTTCGGATTTTGATGAGTTTTTTTGTTGGAGGAGTTAAATTTGAGTCAATTTAGTAGAAATTTATTTCTATTTTTTTTGATTTCATATAAATTTTTAGTCAAATTGTAATAAAGTACTTAGAAACCAACTTCGATTTTTTTGGATTTTGATGAATTTTTTTGTTGGAGGAGCTAAATTTGAGTGAATTTAGATGAAATTTACTTTTATTTTTTGGATTTTATATAAATTTTTAGTCAAATTGTAATAAAGTAATTTGAAACCAACTTCGATTTTTTTGTATTTTGATGAGTTTTTTTGTTGGAGTAGTTAAATTTGAGTGAATTTAGTAGAAATTTATTTCTATTTTTTTTTTATTTCATATAAATTTTTAGTCAAATTGTAATAAAGGAATTTGAACCAACTTCGATTTTTTTGGATTTGGATGAATTTTTTTGTTGGAGGAGCTAAATTTGAGTGAATTTAGATGAAATTTACTTTCATTTTTTTGGATTTTATATAAATTTTTAGTCAAATTGTAATAAAGTAATTTGAAACCTACTTCGATTTTTTTGGATTTTGATGAATTTTTTTGTTGGAGGAGCTAAATTTGAGTGAATTTAGATGAAATTTACTTTTATTTTTTGGATTTAATATAAATTTTTAGTCAAATTGTAATAAAGGAATTTGAACCAACTTCGATTTTTTCGGATTTTGATGAGTTTTTTTGTTGGAGGAGTTAAATTTGAGTGAATTTAGTAGAAATTTATTTCTATTTTTTGATTTCATATAAATTTTTAGTCAAATTGTAATAAGGGAATTTGAACCAACTTCGATTTTTTTGGATTTTGATGAGTTTTTTTGTTGGAGTAGTTAAATTTGAGTAAATTTAGATGAAATTTACTTCTATTTTTTTGATTTCATATAAATTTTTAGTCAAATTGTAATAAAGGAATTTGAACCAACTTCGATTTTTTTGGATTTGGATAAATTTTTTTGTTGGAGGAGCTAAATTTGAGTGAATTTAGATGAAATTTAATTTTATTTCTTGGATTTTATATAAATTTTTAGTCAAATTGTAATAAAGTACTTAGAAACCAACTTCGATTTTTTTGGATTTTGATGAATTTTTTTGTTGGAGGAGCTAAATTTGAGTGAATTTAGATGAAATTTACTTTTATTTTTTTGGATTTCATATAAATTTTTAGTCAAATTGTAATAAAGGAATTTGAACCAACTTCGATTTTTTTGGATTTTGATGAGTTTTTTTGTTGGAGGAGTTAAATTTGAGTGAATTTAGTAGAAATTTATTTCTATTTTTTTTATTTCATATACATTTTTAGTCAAATTGCAATAAAGGGATTTGAACCAACTTCGATTTTTTTGGTTTTTGATGAGTTTATTTGTTGGAGGAGTTAAATTTGAGTGAATTTAGTAGAAATTTATTTCTATTTTTTTTGATTTCATATAAATTTTTAGTCAAATTGTAATAAAGTACTTAGAAACCAACTTCGATTTTTTTGGATTTTGATGAATTTTTTTGTTGGAGGAGCTAAATTTGAGTGAATTTAGATGAAATTTACTTTTATTTCTTGGATTTTATATAAATTTTTAGTCAAATTGTAATAAAGGAATTTGAACCAACTTCGATTTTTTCGGATTTTGATGAGTTTTTTTGTTGGAGGAGTTAAATTTGAGTGAATTTAGTAGAAATTTACTTCTATTTTTTTGATTTCATATAAATTTTTAGTCAAATTGTAATAAAGGAATTTGAACCAACTTCGATTTTTTCGGATTTTGATGAGTTTTTTTGTTGGAGGAGTTAAATTTGAGTGAATTTAGTAGAAATTTATTCCTATTTTTTTTTTATTTCATATAAATTTTTAGTCAAATTGTAATAAAGGAATTTGAACCAACTTCGATTTTTTTGGATTTGGATAAATTTTTTTGTTGGAGGAGCTAAATTTGAGTGAATTTAGATGAAATTTACTTTTATTTTTTGGATTTTGTATAAGTTTTTATTCAAATTGTAATAAAGGAATTTGAACCAACTTCGATTTTTTCGGATTTTGATGAGTTTTTTTGTTGGAGGAGTTAAATTTGAGTGAATTTAGTAGAAATTTATTTCTATTTTTTTTGATTTCATATAAATTTTTAGTCAAATTGTAATAAAGTACTTAGAAACCAACTTCGATTTTTTTGGATTTTGATGAATTTTTTTGTTGGAGGAGCTAAATTTGAGTGAATTTAGATGAAATTTACTTTTATTTTTTGGATTTTATATAAATTTTTAGTCAAATTGTAATAAAGTAATTTGAAACCTACTTCGATTTTTTTGTATTTTGATGAGTTTTTTTGTTGGAGTAGTTAAATTTGAGTGAATTTAGTAGAAATTTATTTCTATTTTTTTTTTATTTCATATAAATTTTTAGTCAAATTGTAATAAAGGAATTTGAACCAACTTCGATTTTTTCGGATTTTGATGAGTTTTTTTGTTGGAGGAGTTAAATTTGAGTGAATTTAGTAGAAATTTATTTCTATTTTTTGATTTCATATAAATTTTTAGTCAAATTGTAATAAAGGAATTTGAACCAACTTCGATTTTTTTGGATTTTGATGAGTTTTTTTGTTGGAGTAGTTAAATTTGAGTAAATTTAGATGAAATTTACTTCTATTTTTTTGATTTCATATAAATTTTTAGTCAAATTGTAATAAAGGAATTTGAACCAACTTCGATTTTTTCGGATTTTGATGAGTTTTTTTGTTGGAGGAGTTAAATTTGAGTGAATTTAGTAGAAATTTATTTCTATTTTTTTTGATTTCATATAAATTTTTAGTCAAATTGTAATAAAGTACTTAGAAACCAACTTCGATTTTTTTGGATTTTGATGAATTTTTTTGTTGGAGGAGCTAAATTTGAGTGAATTTAGATGAAATTTACTTTTATTTTTTGGATTTTATATAAATTTTTAGTCAAATTGTAATAAAGTAATTTGAAACCAACTTCGATTTTTTTGTATTTTGATGAGTTTTTTGTTGGAGTAGTTAAATTTGAGTGAATTTAGTAGAAATTTATTTCTATTTTTTTTTTATTTCATATAAATTTTTAGTCAAATTGTAATAAAGGAATTTGAACCAACTTCGATTTTTTTGGATTTGGATGAATTTTTTTGTTGGAGGAGCTAAATTTGAGTGAATTTAGATGAAATTTACTTTCATTTTTTTGGATTTTATATAAATTTTTAGTCAAATTGTAATAAAGTAATTTGAAACCTACTTCGATTTTTTTGGATTTTGATGAATTTTTTTGTTGGAGGAGCTAAATTTGAGTGAATTTAGATGAAATTTACTTTTATTTTTTGGATTTAAAATAAATTTTTAGTCAAATTGTAATAAAGGAATTTGAACCAACTTCGATTTTGTTGGATTTTGATGAGTTTTTTTGTTGGAGTTAAATTTGACTGAATTTATATGAAATTTTCTAGTATTTTTTTTTATTTCATATAAATTTTTAGTCAAATTGTAATAAAGTACTTTGAAACCAACTTCGATTTTTTTGGATTTTGATGATTTTGGTTGTTGGAGGAGTTAAATTTGAGTAAATTTAGATGAAATTTACTTCTATTTTTTTGATTTCATATAAATTTTTAGTCAAATTGTAATAAAGGAATTTGAACCAACTTCGATTTTTTCGGATTTTGATGAGTTTTTTTGTTGGAGGAGTTAAATTTGAGTGAATTTAGTAGAAATTTATTTCTATTTTTTGATTTCATATAAATTTTTAGTCAAATTGTAATAAAGGAATTTGAACCAACTTCGATTTTTTTGGATTTTGATGAGTTTTTTTGTTGGAGTAGTTAAATTTGAGTAAATTTAGATGAAATTTACTTCTATTTTTTTGATTTCATATAAATTTTTAGTCTAATTGTAATAAAGGAATTTGAACCAACTTCGATTTTTTCGGATTTTGATGAGTTTTTTTGTTGGAGGAGTTAAATTTGAGTGAATTTAGTAGAAATTTATTTCTATTTTTTTTGATTTCATATAAATTTTTAGTCAAATTGTAATAAAGTACTTAGAAACCAACTTCGATTTTTTTGGATTTTGATGAATTTTTTTGTTGGAGGAGCTAAATTTGAGTGAATTTAGATGAAATTTACTTTTATTTTTTGGATTTTATATAAATTTTTAGTCAAATTGTAATAAAGTAATTTGAAACCAACTTCGATTTTTTTGTATTTTGATGAGTTTTTTTGTTGGAGTAGTTAAATTTGAGTGAATTTAGTAGAAATTTATTTCTATTTTTTTTTTATTTCATATAAATTTTTAGTCAAATTGTAATAAAGGAATTTGAACCAACTTCGATTTTTTTGGATTTTGATGAATTTTTTTGTTGGAGGAGCTAAATTTGAGTGAATTTAGATGAAATTTACTTTTATTTTTTTGGATTTTATATAAATTTTTAGTCAAATTGTAATAAAGTAATTTGAAACCAACTTCGATTTTTTTGGATTTGGATAAATTTTTTTGTAGGAGGAGCTAAATTTGAGTGAATTTAGATGAAATTTACTTTTATTTTTTGGATTTTATATAAATTTTTAGTCAAATTGTAATAAAGGAATTTGAACCAACTTCGATTTTTTTTTAATTTTGATGAATTTTTTTGTTGGAGGAGTTAAATTTGAGTGAATTTAGATGAAATATACTTCTATTTCTTTGATTTCATATAAATTTTTAGTCAAATTGTAATAAAGGAATTTGAACCAACTTCGATTTTTTTGGATTTTGATGAGTTTTTTTGTTGGAGTTAAATTTGAGTGAATTTAAATGAAATTTACTTTTATTTTTTTAGATTGTATATAAATTTTTAGTCAAATTGTAATAAAAGAATTTGAACCAACTTCGATTTTTTTGGATTTTGATGAGTTTTTTTGTTGGAGTAGTTAAATTTGAGTAAATTTAGATGAAATTTACTTCTATTTTTTTTGATTTCATATAAATTTTTAGTCAAATTGTAATAAAGGAATTTGAACCAACTTCGATTTTTTTGGATTTGGATAAATTTTTTTGTTGGAGGAGCTAAATTTGAGTGAATTTAGATGAAATTTACTTTTATTTTTTGGATTTTGTACAAATTTTTATTCAAATTGTAATAAAGGAATTTGAACCAACTTCGATTTTTTCGGATTTTGATGAGTTTTTTTGTTGGAGGAGTTAAATTTGAGTGAATTTAGTAGAAATTTATTTCTATTTTTTTTGATTTCATATAAATTTTTAGTCAAATTGTAATAAAGTACTTAGAAACCAACTTCGATTTTTTTGGATTTTGATGAATTTTTTTGTTGGAGGAGCTAAATTTGAGTGAATTTAGATGAAATTTACTTTTATTTTTTGGATTTTATATAAATTTTTAGTCAAATTGTAATAAAGTAATTTGAAACCTACTTCGATTTTTTTGTATTTTGATGAGTTTTTTTGTTGGAGTAGTTAAATTTGAGTGAATTTAGTAGAAATTTACTTCTATTTTTTTTTTATTTCATATAAATTTTTAGTCAAATTGTAATAAAGGAATTTGAACCAACTTCGATTTTTTCGGATTTTGATGAGTTTTTTTGTTGGAGGAGTTAAATTTGAGTGAATTTAGTAGAAATTTATTTCTATTTTTTGATTTCATATAAATTTTTAGTCAAATTGTAATAAAGGAATTTGAACCAACTTCGATTTTTTTGGATTTTGATGAGTTTTTTTGTTGGAGTAGTTAAATTTGAGTAAATTTAGATGAAATTTACTTCTATTTTTTTGATTTCATATAAATTTTTAGTCAAATTGTAATAAAGGAATTTGAACCAACTTCGATTTTTTCGGATTTTGATGAGTTTTTTTGTTGGAGGAGTTAAATTTGAGTGAATTTAGTAGAAATTTATTTCTATTTTTTTGATTTCATATAAATTTTTAGTCAAATTGTAATAAAGTACTTAGAAACCAACTTCGATTTTTTTGGATTTTGATGAATTTTTTTGTTGGAGGAGCTAAATTTGAGTGAATTTAGATGAAATTTACTTTTATTTTTTGGATTTTATATAAATTTTTAGTCAAATTGTAATAAAGTAATTTGAAACCAACTTCGATTTTTTTGTATTTTGATGAGTTTTTTTGTTGGAGTAGTTAAATTTGAGTGAATTTAGTAGAAATTTATTTCTATTTTTTTTTTATTTCATATAAATTTTTAGTCAAATTGTAATAAAGGAATTTGAACCAACTTCGATTTTTTCGGATTTTGATGAGTTTTTTTGTTGGAGGAGTTAAATTTGAGTGAATTTAGTAGAAATTTATTTCTATTTTTTTTGATTTCATATAAATTTTTAGTCAAATTGTAATAAAGTACTTAGAAACCAACTTCGATTTTTTTGGATTTTGATGAATTTTTTTGTTGGAGGAGCTAAATTTGAGTGAATTTAGATGAAATTTACTTTTATTTTTTGGATTTTATATAAATTTTTAGTCAAATTGTAATAAAGTAATTTGAAACCTACTTCGATTTTTTTGTATTTTGATGAGTTTTTTTGTTGGAGTAGTTAAATTTGAGTGAATTTAGTAGAAATTTATTTCTATTTTTTTTTTATTTCGTATAAATTTTTAGTCAAATTGTAATAAAGGAATTTGAACCAACTTCGATTTTTTCGGATTTTGATGAGTTTTTTTGTTGGAGGAGTTAAATTTGAGTGAATTTAGTAGAAATTTATTTCTATTTTTTGATTTCATATAAATTTTTAGTCAAATTGTAATAAAGGAATTTGAACCAACTTCGATTTTTTTGGATTTTGATGAGTTTTTTTGTTGGAGTAGTTAAATTTGAGTAAATTTAGATGAAATTTACTTCTATTTTTTTGATTTCATATAAATTTTTAGTCAAATTGTAATAAAGGAATTTGAACCAACTTCGATTTTTTCGGATTTTGATGAGTTTTTTTGTTGGAGGAGTTAAATTTGAGTGAATTTAGTAGAAATTTATTTCTATTTTTTTTGATTTCATATAAATTTTTAGTCAAATTGTAATAAAGTACTTAGAAACCAACTTCGATTTTTTTGGATTTTGATGAATTTTTTTGTTGGAGGAGCTAAATTTGAGTGAATTTAGATGAAATTTACTTTTATTTTTTTATTTCATATAAATTTTTAGTCAAATTGTAATAAAGGAATTTGAACCAACTTCAATTTTTTTGGATTTTGATGAGTTTTTTTGTTGGAGGAGTTAAATTTGAGTGAATTTAGTAGAAAATTATTTCTATTTTTTTTTTATTTCATATACATTTTTAGTCAAATTGTAATAAAGGAATTTGAACCAACTTCGATTTTTTTGGATTTTGATGAGTTTTTTTGTTGGAGGAGCTAAACTTGAGTAAATTTAGATGAAATTTACTTTTATTTTTTGGATTTTATATAAATTTTTAGTCAAATTGTAATAAAGGAATTTGAACCAACTTCGATTTTTTTTGAATTTTGATGAATTTTTTTGTTGTAGTTAAATTTGAGTAAATTTAGATGAAATTTACTTCTATTTTTTTTGATTTCATATAAATTTTTAGTCAAATTGTAATAAAGGAATTTGAACCAACTTCGATTTTTTTGGATTTTGATGAATTTTTTTGTTGGAGGAGCTAAATTTGAGTGAATTTAGATGAAATTTACTTTTATTTTTTGGATTTTATATAAATTTTTAGTCAAATTGTAATAAAGGAATTTGAACCAACTTCGATTTTTTCGGATTTTGATGAGTTTTTTTGTTGGAGGAGTTAAATTTGAGTGAATTTAGTAGAAATTTATTTCTATTTTTTTTTATTTCATATAAATTTTTAGTCAAAATGTAATAAAGTACTTAGAAACCAACTTCGATTTTTTTGGATTTTGATGAATTTTTTTGTTGGAGGAGCTAAATTTGAGTGAATTTAGATGAAATTTACTTTTATTTTTTTGGATTTTATATAAATTTTTAGTCAAATTGTAATAAAGGAATTTGAACCAACTTCGATTTTTTTGGATTTTGATGAGTTTTTTTGTTGGAGGAGTTAAATTTGATTAAATATAGATGAAATTTACTTGTATTTTTTTTATTTCATATAAATTTTTACTCAAATTGTAATAAAGAAATTTGAACCAACTTCGATTTTTTTGGATTTTGAGGAGTTTTTTTGTTGGAGGAGTTAAATTTGAGTGAATTTAGTAGAAATTTATTTCTATTTTTTTTTTATTTCATATAAATTTTTAGTCAAATTGTAATAAAGGAATTTGAACCAACTTCGATTTTTTTGGATTTTGATGAATTTTTTTGTTGGAGGAGCTAAATTTGAGTGAATTTAGATGAAATTTACATCTATTTTTTTTGATTTCATATAAATTTTTAGTCAAATTGTAATAAAGGAATTTGAACCAACTTCGATTTTGTTGGATTTTGATGAGTTTTTTTGTTGGAGGAGCTAAATTTGAGTGAATTTGGATGAAATTTACTTTTATTTTTTTGGATTGTATATAAATTTGTAGTCAAATTGTAATAAAGGAATTTGAACCTACTTCGATTTTTTTGGATTTTGATGAGTTTTTTTGTTGGAGTAGTTAAATTTGAGTAAATTTAGATGAAATTTACTTCTATTTTTTTTGATTTCATATAAATTTTTAGTCAAATTGTAATAAAGGTATTTGAACCAACTTCGATTTTTTTGGATTTGGATAAATTTTTTTGTTGGAGGAGCTAAATTTGAGTGAATTTAGATGAAATTTACTTTTATTTTTTGGATTTTATATAAATTTTTAGTCAAATTGTAATAAAGGAATTTGAACCAACTTCGATTTTTTCGGATTTTGATGAGTTTTTTTGTTGGAGGAGTTAAATTTGAGTGAATTTAGTAGAAATTTATTTCTATTTTTTTTTATTTCATATAAATTTTTAGTCAAATTGTAATAAAGTACTTAGAAACCAACTTCGATTTTTTTGGATTTTGATGAATTTTTTTGTTGGAGGAGCTAAATTTGAGTGAATTTAGATGAAATTTACTTTTATTTTTTTATTTCATATAAATTTTTAGTCAAATTGTAATAAAGGAATTTGAACCAACTTCGATTTTTTTGGATTTTGATGAGTTTTTTTGTTGGAGGAGTTAAATTTGAGTGAATTTAGTAGAAAATTATTTCTATTTTTTTTTATTTCATATACATTTTTAGTCAAATTGTAATAAAGGAATTTGAACCAACTTCGATTTTTTTGGATTTTGATGAGTTTTTTTGTTGGAGGAGCTAAACTTGAGTAAATTTAGATGAAATTTACTTTTATTTTTTGGATTTTATATAAATTTTTAGTCAAATTGTAATAAAGGAATTTGAACCAACTTCGATTTTTTTTTAATTTTGATGAATTTTTTTGTTGGAGTAGTTAAATTTGAGTAAATTTAGATGAAATTTACTTCTATTTTTTTTGATTTCATATAAATTTTTAGTCAAATTGTAATAAAGGAATTTGAACCAACTTCGATTTTTTTGGATTTTGATGAATTTTTTTGTTGGAGGAGTTAAATTTGAGTGAATTTAGATGAAATTTACTTTTATTTTTTGGATTTTATATAAATTTTTAGTCAAATTGTAATAAAGGAATTAGAACCAACTTCGATTTTTTCGGATTTTGATGAGTTTTTTTGTTGGAGGAGTTAAATTTGAGTGAATTTAGTAGAAATTTATTTCTATTTTTTTTTATTTCATATAAATTTTTAGTCAAAATGTAATAAAGTACTTAGAAACCAACTTCGATTTTTTTGGATTTTGATGAATTTTTTTGTTGGAGGAGCTAAATTTGAGTGAATTTAGATGAAATTTACTTTTATTTTTTTGGATTTTATATAAATTTTTAGTCAAATTGTAATAAAGTACTTAGAAACCAACTTCGATTTTTTTGGATTTTGATGAATTTTTTTGTTGGAGGAGCTAAATTTGAGTGAATTTAGATGAAATTTACTTTTATTTTTTGGATTTTATATAAATTTTTAGTCAAATTGTAATAAAGTAATTTGAAACCAACTTCGATTTTTTTGTATTTTGATGAGTTTTTTTGTTGGAGTAGTTAAATTTGAGTGAATTTAGTAGAAATTTATTTCTATTTTTTTTTTATTTCATATAAATTTTTAGTCAAATTGTAATAAAGGAATTTGAACCAACTTCGATTTTTTTGGATTTGGATAAATTTTTTTGTTGGAGGAGCTAAATTTGAGTGAATTTAGATGAAATTTACTTTTATTTTTTGGATTTTGTATAAGTTTTTATTCAAATTGTAATAAAGGAATTTGAACCAACTTCGATTTTTTCGGATTTTGATGAGTTTTTTTGTTGGAGGAGTTAAATTTGAGTGAATTTAGTAGAAATTTATTTCTATTTTTTTTGATTTCATATAAATTTTTAGTCAAATTGTAATAAAGTACTTAGAAACCAACTTCGATTTTTTTGGATTTTGATGAATTTTTTTGTTGGAGGAGCTAAATTTGAGTGAATTTAGATGAAATTTACTTTTATTTTTTTATTTCATATAAATTTTTAGTCAAATTGTAATAAAGGAATTTGAACCAACTTCAATTTTTTTGGATTTTGATGAGTTTTTTTGTTGGAGGAGTTAAATTTGAGTGAATTTAGTAGAAAATTATTTCTATTTTTTTTTTATTTCATATACATTTTTAGTCAAATTGTAATAAAGGAATTTGAACCAACTTCGATTTTTTTGGATTTTGATGAGTTTTTTTGTTGGAGGAGCTAAACTTGAGTAAATTTAGATGAAATTTACTTTTATTTTTTGGATTTTATATAAATTTTTAGTCAAATTGTAATAAAGGAATTTGAACCAACTTCGATTTTTTTTGAATTTTGATGAATTTTTTTGTTGTAGTTAAATTTGAGTAAATTTAGATGAAATTTACTTCTATTTTTTTTGATTTCATATAAATTTTTAGTCAAATTGTAATAAAGGAATTTGAACCAACTTCGATTTTTTTGGATTTTGATGAATTTTTTTGTTGGAGGAGCTAAATTTGAGTGAATTTAGATGAAATTTACTTTTATTTTTTGGATTTTATATAAATTTTTAGTCAAATTGTAATAAAGGAATTTGAACCAACTTCGATTTTTTCGGATTTTGATGAGTTTTTTTGTTGGAGGAGTTAAATTTGAGTGAATTTAGTAGAAATTTATTTCTATTTTTTTTTATTTCATATAAATTTTTAGTCAAAATGTAATAAAGTACTTAGAAACCAACTTCGATTTTTTTGGATTTTGATGAATTTTTTTGTTGGAGGAGCTAAATTTGAGTGAATTTAGATGAAATTTACTTTTATTTTTTTGGATTTTATATAAATTTTTAGTCAAATTGTAATAAAGGAATTTGAACCAACTTCGATTTTTTTGGATTTTGATGAGTTTTTTTGTTGGAGGAGTTAAATTTGATTAAATATAGATGAAATTTACTTGTATTTTTTTTATTTCATATAAATTTTTACTCAAATTGTAATAAAGAAATTTGAACCAACTTCGATTTTTTTGGATTTTGAGGAGTTTTTTTGTTGGAGGAGTTAAATTTGAGTGAATTTAGTAGAAATTTATTTCTATTTTTTTTTTATTTCATATAAATTTTTAGTCAAATTGTAATAAAGGAATTTGAACCAACTTCGATTTTTTTGGATTTTGATGAATTTTTTTGTTGGAGGAGCTAAATTTGAGTGAATTTAGATGAAATTTACATCTATTTTTTTTGATTTCATATAAATTTTTAGTCAAATTGTAATAAAGGAATTTGAACCAACTTCGATTTTGTTGGATTTTGATGAGTTTTTTTGTTGGAGGAGCTAAATTTGAGTGAATTTGGATGAAATTTACTTTTATTTTTTTGGATTGTATATAAATTTGTAGTCAAATTGTAATAAAGGAATTTGAACCTACTTCGATTTTTTTGGATTTTGATGAGTTTTTTTGTTGGAGTAGTTAAATTTGAGTAAATTTAGATGAAATTTACTTCTATTTTTTTTGATTTCATATAAATTTTTAGTCAAATTGTAATAAAGGTATTTGAACCAACTTCGATTTTTTTGGATTTGGATAAATTTTTTTGTTGGAGGAGCTAAATTTGAGTGAATTTAGATGAAATTTACTTTTATTTTTTGGATTTTATATAAATTTTTAGTCAAATTGTAATAAAGGAATTTGAACCAACTTCGATTTTTTCGGATTTTGATGAGTTTTTTTGTTGGAGGAGTTAAATTTGAGTGAATTTAGTAGAAATTTATTTCTATTTTTTTTTATTTCATATAAATTTTTAGTCAAATTGTAATAAAGTACTTAGAAACCAACTTCGATTTTTTTGGATTTTGATGAATTTTTTTGTTGGAGGAGCTAAATTTGAGTGAATTTAGATGAAATTTACTTTTATTTTTTTATTTCATATAAATTTTTAGTCAAATTGTAATAAAGGAATTTGAACCAACTTCGATTTTTTTGGATTTTGATGAGTTTTTTTGTTGGAGGAGTTAAATTTGAGTGAATTTAGTAGAAAATTATTTCTATTTTTTTTTATTTCATATACATTTTTAGTCAAATTGTAATAAAGGAATTTGAACCAACTTCGATTTTTTTGGATTTTGATGAGTTTTTTTGTTGGAGGAGCTAAACTTGAGTAAATTTAGATGAAATTTACTTTTATTTTTTGGATTTTATATAAATTTTTAGTCAAATTGTAATAAAGGAATTTGAACCAACTTCGATTTTTTTTTAATTTTGATGAATTTTTTTGTTGGAGTAGTTAAATTTGAGTAAATTTAGATGAAATTTACTTCTATTTTTTTTGATTTCATATAAATTTTTAGTCAAATTGTAATAAAGGAATTTGAACCAACTTCGATTTTTTTGGATTTTGATGAATTTTTTTGTTGGAGGAGCTAAATTTGAGTGAATTTAGATGAAATTTACTTTTATTTTTTGGATTTTATATAAATTTTTAGTCAAATTGTAATAAAGGAATTAGAACCAACTTCGATTTTTTCGGATTTTGATGAGTTTTTTTGTTGGAGGAGTTAAATTTGAGTGAATTTAGTAGAAATTTATTTCTATTTTTTTTTATTTCATATAAATTTTTAGTCAAAATGTAATAAAGTACTTAGAAACCAACTTCGATTTTTTTGGATTTTGATGAATTTTTTTGTTGGAGGAGCTAAATTTGAGTGAATTTAGATGAAATTTACTTTTATTTTTTTGGATTTTATATAAATTTTTAGTCAAATTGTAATAAAGGAATTTGAACCAACTTCGATTTTTTTGGATTTTGATGAGTTTTTTTGTTGGAGGAGTTAAATTTGATTAAATATAGATGAAATTTACTTGTATTTTTTTTATTTCATATAAATTTTTACTCAAATTGTAATAAAGGAATTTGAACCAACTTCGATTTTTTTGGATTTTGATGAGTTTTTTTGTTGGAGGAGTTAAATTTGAGTGAATTTAGTAGAAATTTATTTCTATTTTTTTTTTATTTCATATAAATTTTTAGTCAAATTGTAATAAAAGAATTTGAACCAACTTCGATTTTTTTGGATTTTGATGAATTTTTTTGTTGGAGGAGCTAAATTTGAGTGAATTTAGATGAAATTTACTTTCATTTTTTTGGATTTTATATAAATTTTTAGTCAAATTGTAATAAAGTAATTTGAAACCTACTTCGATTTTTTTGGATTTTGATGAATTTTTTTGTTGGAGGAGCTAAATTTGAGTGAATTTAGATGAAATTTACTTTTATTTTTTGGATTTAATATAAATTTTTAGTCAAATTGTAATAAAGGAATTTGAACCAACTTCGATTTTGTTGGATTTTGATGAGTTTTTTTGTTGGAGTTAAATTTGACTGAATTTAGATGAAATTTTCTAGTTTTTTTTTATTTCATATAAATTTTTAGTCAAATTGTAATAAAGTACTTTGAAACCAACTTCGATTTTTTTGGATTTTGATGAGTTTTTTTGTTGGAGTAGTTAAATTTGAGTAAATTTAGATGAAATTTACTTCTATTTTTTTGATTTCATATAAATTTTTAGTCTAATTGTAATAAAGGAATTTGAACCAACTTCGATTTTTTCGGATTTTGATGAGTTTTTTTGTTGGAGGAGTTAAATTTGAGTGTATTTAGTAGAAATTTATTTCTATTTTTTTTGATTTCATATAAATTTTTAGTCAAATTGTAATAAAGTACTTAGAAACCAACTTCGATTTTTTTGGATTTTGATGAATTTTTTTGTTGGAGGAGCTAAATTTGAGTGAATTTAGATGAAATTTACTTTTATTTTTTGGATTTTATATAAATTTTTAGTCAAATTGTAATAAAGTAATTTGAAACCAACTTCGATTTTTTTGTATTTTGATGAGTTTTTTTGTTGGAGTAGTTAAATTTGAGTGAATTTAGTAGAAATTTATTTCTATTTTTTTTTTATTTCATATAAATTTTTAGTCAAATTGTAATAAAGGAATTTGAACCAACTTCGATTTTTTTGGATTTTGATGAATTTTTTTGTTGGAGGAGCTAAATTTGAGTGAATTTTGATGAAATTTACTTTTATTTTTTTGGATTTTATATAAATTTTTAGTCAAATTGTAATAAAGTAATTTGAAACCAACTTCGATTTTTTTGGATTTGGATAAATTTTTTTGTAGGAGGAGCTAAATTTGAGTGAATTTAGATGAAATTTACTTTTATTTTTTGGATTTTATATAAATTTTTAGTCAAATTGTAATAAAGGAATTTGAACCAACTTCGATTTTTTTTTAATTTTGATGAATTTTTTTGTTGGAGGAGTTAAATTTGAGTGAATTTAGATGAAATATACTTCTATTTCTTTGATTTCATATAAATTTTTAGTCAAATTGTAATAAAGGAATTTGAACCAACTTCGATTTTTTTGGATTTTGATGAGTTTTTTTGTTGGAGTTAAATTTGAGTGAATTTAAATGAAATTTACTTTTATTTTTTTAGATTGTATATAAATTTTTAGTCAAATTGTAATAAAAGAATTTGAACCAACTTCGATTTTTTTGGATTTTGATGAGTTTTTTTGTTGGAGTAGTTAAATTTGAGTAAATTTAGATGAAATTTACTTCTATTTTTTTGATTTCATATAAATTTTTAGTCAAATTGTAATAAAGGAATTTGAACCAACTTCGATTTTTTTGGATTTGGATAAATTTTTTTGTTGGAGGAGCTAAATTTGAGTGAATTTAGATGAAATTTACTTTTATTTTTTGGATTTTGTACAAATTTTTATTCAAATTGTAATAAAGGAATTTGAACCAACTTCGATTTTTTCGGATTTTGATGAGTTTTTTTGTTGGAGGAGTTAAATTTGAGTGAATTTAGTAGAAATTTATTTCTATTTTTTTTGATTTCATATAAATTTTTAGTCAAATTGTAATAAAGTACTTAGAAACCAACTTCGATTTTTTTGGATTTTGATGAATTTTTTTGTTGGAGGAGCTAAATTTGAGTGAATTTAGATGAAATTTACTTTTATTTTTTGGATTTTATATAAATTTTTAGTCAAATTGTAATAAAGTAATTTGAAACCAACTTCGATTTTTTTGTATTTTGATGAGTTTTTTTGTTGGAGTAGTTAAATTTGAGTGAATTTAGTAGAAATTTATTTCTATTTTTTTTTTATTTCATATAAATTTTTAGTCAAATTGTAATAAAGGAATTTGAACCAACTTCGATTTTTTTGGATTTGGATAAATTTTTTTGTTGGAGGAGCTAAATTTGAGTGAATTTAGATGAAATTTACTTTTATTTTTTGGATTTTGTATAAGTTTTTATTCAAATTGTAATAAAGGAATTTGAACCAACTTCGATTTTTTCGGATTTTGATGAGTTTTTTTGTTGGAGGAGTTAAATTTGAGTGAATTTAGTAGAAATTTATTTCTATTTTTTTTGATTTCATATAAATTTTTGGTCAAATTGTAATAAAGTACTTAGAAACCAACATCGATTTTTTTGGATTTTGATGAATTTTTTTGTTGGAGGAGCTAAATTTGAGTGAATTTAGATGAAATTTACTTTTATTTTTTGGATTTTATATAAATTTTTAGTCAAATTGTAATAAAGTAATTTGAAACCTACTTCGATTTTTTTGTATTTTGATGAGTTTTTTTGTTGGAGTAGTTAAATTTGAGTGAATTTAGTAGAAATTTATTTCTATTTTTTTTTTATTTCATATAAATTTTTAGTCAAATTGTAATAAAGGAATTTGAACCAACTTCGATTTTTTCGGATTTTGATGAGTTTTTTTGTTGGAGGAGTTAAATTTGAGTGAATTTAGTAGAAATTTATTTCTATTTTTTGATTTCATATAAATTTTTAGTCAAATTGTAATAAAGGAATTTGAACCAACTTCGATTTTTTTGGATTTTGATGAGTTTTTTTGTTGGAGTAGTTAAATTTGAGTAAATTTAGATGAAATTTACTTCTTTTTTTTTGATTTCATATAAATTTTTAGTCAAATTGTAATAAAGGAATTTGAACCAACTTCGATTTTTTCGGATTTTGATGAGTTTTTTTGTTGGAGGAGTTAAATTTGAGTGAATTTAGTAGAAATTTATTTCTATTTTTTTTGATTTCATATAAATTTTTAGTCAAATTGTAATAAAGTACTTAGAAACCAACTTCGATTTTTTTGGATTTTGATGAATTTTTTTGTTGGAGGAGCTAAATTTGAGTGAATTTAGATGAAATTTACTTTTATTTTTTGGATTTTATATAAATTTTTAGTCAAATTGTAATAAAGTAATTTGAAACCAACTTCGATTTTTTTGTATTTTGATGAGTTTTTTTGTTGGAGTAGTTAAATTTGAGTGAATTTAGTAGAAATTTATTTCTATTTTTTTTTTATTTCATATAAATTTTTAGTCAAATTGTAATAAAGGAATTTGAACCAACTTCGATTTTTTTGGATTTGGATAAATTTTTTTGTTGGAGGAGCTAAATTTGAGTGAATTTAGATGAAATTTACTTTTATTTTTTGGATTTTGTATAAGTTTTTATTCAAATTGTAATAAAGGAATTTGAACCAACTTCGATTTTTTAGGATTTTGATGAGTTTTTTTGTTGGAGGAGTTAAATTTGAGTGAATTTAGTAGAAATTTATTTCTATTTTTTTTGATTTCATATAAATTTTTAGTCAAATTGTAATAAAGTACTTAGAAACCAACTTCGATTTTTTTGGATTTTGATGAATTTTTTTGTTGGAGGAGCTAAATTTGAGTGAATTTAGATGAAATTTACTTTTATTTTTTTATTTCATATAAATTTTTAGTCAAATTGTAATAAAGGAATTTGAACCAACTTCAATTTTTTTGGATTTTGATGAGTTTTTTTGTTGGAGGAGTTAAATTTGAGTGAATTTAGTAGAAAATTATTTCTATTTTTTTTTTATTTCATATACATTTTTAGTCAAATTGTAATAAAGGAATTTGAACCAACTTCGATTTTTTTGGTTTTTGATGAGTTTTTTTGTTGGAGGAGTTAAATTTGAGTGAATTTAGATGAAATTTACTTCTATTTTTTTTGATTTCATATAAATTTTTAGTCAAATTGTAATAAAGGAATTTGAACCAACTTCGATTTTGTTGGATTTTGATGAGTTTTTTTGTTGGAGTTAAATTTGACTGAATTTAGATGAAATTTTCTAGTATTTTTTTTTATTTCATATAAATTTTTAGTCAAATTGTAATAAAGTACTTTGAAACCAACTTCGATTTTTTTGGATTTTGATGATTTTGGTTGTTGGAGGAGTTAAATTTGAGTAAATTTAGATGAAATTTACTTCTATTTTTTTGATTTCATATAAATTTTTAGTCAAATTGTAATAAAGGAATTTGAACCAACTTCGATTTTTTTGGATTTTGATGATTTTGGTTGTTGGAGGAGTTAAATTTGAGTAAATTTAGATGAAATTAACAGCTTTTTTTGGATTTTATATAAATTTTTAGTCAAATTGTAATAAAGGGATTTGTAACAACTTCGATTTTTTTGGATTTTGATGAATTTTTTTGTTGGAGGAGCTAAATTTGAGTGAATTTAGATGAAATATACTTTTATTTTTTTGGATTTTATATAAATTTTTAGTCAAATGTAATAAAGTAATTTGAACCAACTTCGATTTTTTTGGATTTTGATGAGTTTTTTTGTTGGAGGAGCTAAACTTGAGTAAATTTAGATGAAATTTACTTTTATTTTTTGGATTTTATATAAATTTTTAGTCAAATTGTAATAAAGGAATATGAACCAACTTCGATTTTTTTTGAATTTTGATGAATTTTTTTGTTGTAGTTAAATTTGAGTAAATTTAGATGAAATTTACTTCTATTTTTTTTGATTTCATATAAATTTTTAGTCAAATTGTAATAAAGGAATTTGAACCAACTTCGATTTTTTTGGATTTTGATGAATTTTTTTGTTGGAGGAGCTGAATTTGAGTGAATTTAGATGAAATTTACTTTTATTTTTTGGATTTTATATAAATTTTTAGTCAAATTGTAATAAAGGAATTTGAACCAACTTCGATTTTTTCGGATTTTGATGAGTTTTTTTGTTGGAGGAGTTAAATTTGAGTGAATTTAGTAGAAATTTATTTCTATTTTTTTTTATTTCATATAAATTTTTAGTCAAAATGTAATAAAGTACTTAGAAACCAACTTCGATTTTTTTGGATTTTGATGAATTTTTTTGTTGGAGGAGCTAAATTTGAGTGAATTTAGATGAAATTTACTTTTATTTTTTTGGATTTTATATAAATTTTTAGTCAAATTGTAATAAAGGAATTTGAACCAACTTCGATTTTTTTGGATTTTGATGAGTTTTTTTGTTGGAGGAGTTAAATTTGATTAAATATAGATGAAATTTACTTGTATTTTTTTTATTTCATATAAATTTTTACTCAAATTGTAATAAAGGAATTTGAACCAACTTCGATTTTTTTGGATTTTGATGAGTTTTTTTGTTGGAGGAGTTAAATTTGAGTGAATTTAGTAGAAATTTATTTCTATTTTTTTTTTATTTCATATAAATTTTTAGTCAAATTGTAATAAAAGAATTTGAACCAACTTCGATTTTTTTGGATTTTGATGAATTTTTTTGTTGGAGGAGCTAAATTTGAGTGAATTTAGATGAAATTTACTTTCATTTTTTTGGATTTTATATAAATTTTTAGTCAAATTGTAATAAAGTAATTTGAAACCTACTTCGATTTTTTTGGATTTTGATGAATTTTTTTGTTGGAGGAGCTAAATTTGAGTGAATTTAGATGAAATTTACTTTTATTTTTTGGATTTAATATAAATTTTTAGTCAAATTGTAATAAAGGAATTTGAACCAACTTCGATTTTGTTGGATTTTGATGAGTTTTTTTGTTGGAGTTAAATTTGACTGAATTTAGATGAAATTTTCTAGTTTTTTTTTTATTTCATATAAATTTTTAGTCAAATTGTAATAAAGTACTTTGAAACCAACTTCGATTTTTTTGGATTTTGATGATTTTGGTTGTTGGAGGAGTTAAATTTGAGTAAATTTAGATGAAATTTACTTCTATTTTTTTGATTTCATATAAATTTTTAGTCAAATTGTAATAAAGGAATTTGAACCAACTTCGATTTTTTTGGATTTTGATGAGTTTTTTTGTTGGAGTAGTTAAATTTGAGTAAATTTAGATGAAATTTACTTCTATTTTTTTGATTTCATATAAATTTTTAGTCTAATTGTAATAAAGGAATTTGAACCAACTTCGATTTTTTCGGATTTTGATGAGTTTTTTTGTTGGAGTAGTTAAATTTGAGTGAATTTAGTAGAAATTTATTTCTATTTTTTTTTTATTTCATATAAATTTTTAGTCAAATTGTAATAAAGGAATTTGAACCAACTTCGATTTTTTCGGATTTTGATGAGTTTTTTTGTTGGAGGAGTTAAATTTGAGTGAATTTAGTAGAAATTTATTTCTATTTTTTGATTTCATATAAATTTTTAGTCAAATTGTAATAAAGGAATTTGAACCAACTTCGATTTTTTTGGATTTTGATGAGTTTTTTTGTTGGAGTAGTTAAATTTGAGTAAATTTAGATGAAATTTACTTCTTTTTTTTTGATTTCATATAAATTTTTAGTCAAATTGTAATAAAGGAATTTGAACCAACTTCGATTTTTTCGGATTTTGATGAGTTTTTTTGTTGGAGGAGTTAAATTTGAGTGAATTTAGTAGAAATTTATTTCTATTTTTTTTGATTTCATATAAATTTTTAGTCAAATTGTAATAAAGTACTTAGAAACCAACTTCGATTTTTTTGGATTTTGATGAATTTTTTTGTTGGAGGAGCTAAATTTGAGTGAATTTAGATGAAATTTACTTTTATTTTTTGGATTTTATATAAATTTTTAGTCAAATTGTAATAAAGTAATTTGAAACCAACTTCGATTTTTTTGTATTTTGATGAGTTTTTTTGTTGGAGTAGTTAAATTTGAGTGAATTTAGTAGAAATTTATTTCTATTTTTTTTTTATTTCATATAAATTTTTAGTCAAATTGTAATAAAGGAATTTGAACCAACTTCGATTTTTTTGGATTTGGATAAATTTTTTTGTTGGAGGAGCTAAATTTGAGTGAATTTAGATGAAATTTACTTTTATTTTTTGGATTTTGTATAAGTTTTTATTCAAATTGTAATAAAGGAATTTGAACCAACTTCGATTTTTTCGGATTTTGATGAGTTTTTTTGTTGGAGGAGTTAAATTTGAGTGAATTTAGTAGAAATTTATTTCTATTTTTTTTGATTTCATATAAATTTTTAGTCAAATTGTAATAAAGTACTTAGAAACCAACTTCGATTTTTTTGGATTTTGATGAATTTTTTTGTTGGAGGAGCTAAATTTGAGTGAATTTAGATGAAATTTACTTTTATTTTTTTATTTCATATAAATTTTTAGTCAAATTGTAATAAAGGAATTTGAACCAACTTCAATTTTTTTGGATTTTGATGAGTTTTTTTGTTGGAGGAGTTAAATTTGAGTGAATTTAGTAGAAAATTATTTCTATTTTTTTTTTATTTCATATACATTTTTAGTCAAATTGTAATAAAGGAATTTGAACCAACTTCGATTTTTTTGGTTTTTGATGAGTTTTTTTGTTGGAGGAGTTAAATTTGAGTGAATTTAGATGAAATTTACTTCTATTTTTTTTGATTTCATATAAATTTTTAGTCAAATTGTAATAAAGGAATTTGAACCAACTTCGATTTTGTTGGATTTTGATGAGTTTTTTTGTTGGAGTTAAATTTGACTGAATTTAGATGAAATTTTCTAGTATTTTTTTTTATTTCATATAAATTTTTAGTCAAATTGTAATAAAGTACTTTGAAACCAACTTCGATTTTTTTGGATTTTGATGATTTTGGTTGTTGGAGGAGTTAAATTTGAGTAAATTTAGATGAAATTTACTTCTATTTTTTTGATTTCATATAAATTTTTAGTCAAATTGTAATAAAGGAATTTGAACCAACTTCGATTTTTTTGGATTTTGATGATTTTGGTTGTTGGAGGAGTTAAATTTGAGTAAATTTAGATGAAATTAACAGCTTTTTTTTGGATTTTATATAAATTTTTAGTCAAATTGTAATAAAGGGATTTGTAACAACTTCGATTTTTTTGGATTTTGATGAATTTTTTTGTTGGAGGAGCTAAATTTGAGTGAATTTAGATGAAATATACTTTTATTTTTTTGGATTTTATATAAATTTTTAGTCAAATGTAATAAAGTAATTTGAACCAACTTCGATTTTTTTGGATTTTGATGAGTTTTTTTGTTGGAGGAGCTAAACTTGAGTAAATTTAGATGAAATTTACTTTTATTTTTTGGATTTTATATAAATTTTTAGTCAAATTGTAATAAAGGAATATGAACCAACTTCGATTTTTTTTGAATTTTGATGAATTTTTTTGTTGTAGTTAAATTTGAGTAAATTTAGATGAAATTTACTTCTATTTTTTTTGATTTCATATAAATTTTTAGTCAAATTGTAATAAAGGAATTTGAACCAACTTCGATTTTTTTGGATTTTGATGAATTTTTTTGTTGGAGGAGCTGAATTTGAGTGAATTTAGATGAAATTTACTTTTATTTTTTGGATTTTATATAAATTTTTAGTCAAATTGTAATAAAGGAATTTGAACCAACTTCGATTTTTTCGGATTTTGATGAGTTTTTTTGTTGGAGGAGTTAAATTTGAGTGAATTTAGTAGAAATTTATTTCTATTTTTTTTTATTTCATATAAATTTTTAGTCAAAATGTAATAAAGTACTTAGAAACCAACTTCGATTTTTTTGGATTTTGATGAATTTTTTTGTTGGAGGAGCTAAATTTGAGTGAATTTAGATGAAATTTACTTTTATTTTTTTGGATTTTATATAAATTTTTAGTCAAATTGTAATAAAGGAATTTGAACCAACTTCGATTTTTTTGGATTTTGATGAGTTTTTTTGTTGGAGGAGTTAAATTTGATTAAATATAGATGAAATTTACTTGTATTTTTTTTATTTCATATAAATTTTTACTCAAATTGTAATAAAGGAATTTGAACCAACTTCGATTTTTTTGGATTTTGATGAGTTTTTTTGTTGGAGGAGTTAAATTTGAGTGAATTTAGTAGAAATTTATTTCTATTTTTTTTTTATTTCATATAAATTTTTAGTCAAATTGTAATAAAAGAATTTGAACCAACTTCGATTTTTTTGGATTTTGATGAATTTTTTTGTTGGAGGAGCTAAATTTGAGTGAATTTAGATGAAATTTACTTTCATTTTTTTGGATTTTATATAAATTTTTAGTCAAATTGTAATAAAGTAATTTGAAACCTACTTCGATTTTTTTGGATTTTGATGAATTTTTTTGTTGGAGGAGCTAAATTTGAGTGAATTTAGATGAAATTTACTTTTATTTTTTGGATTTAATATAAATTTTTAGTCAAATTGTAATAAAGGAATTTGAACCAACTTCGATTTTGTTGGATTTTGATGAGTTTTTTTGTTGGAGTTAAATTTGACTGAATTTAGATGAAATTTTCTAGTTTTTTTTTTATTTCATATAAATTTTTAGTCAAATTGTAATAAAGTACTTTGAAACCAACTTCGATTTTTTTGGATTTTGATGATTTTGGTTGTTGGAGGAGTTAAATTTGAGTAAATTTAGATGAAATTTACTTCTATTTTTTTGATTTCATATAAATTTTTAGTCAAATTGTAATAAAGGAATTTGAACCAACTTCGATTTTTTTGGATTTTGATGAGTTTTTTTGTTGGAGTAGTTAAATTTGAGTAAATTTAGATGAAATTTACTTCTATTTTTTTGATTTCATATAAATTTTTAGTCTAATTGTAATAAAGGAATTTGAACCAACTTCGATTTTTTCGGATTTTGATGAGTTTTTTTGTTGGAGGAGTTAAATTTGAGTGTATTTAGTAGAAATTTATTTCTATTTTTTTTGATTTCATATAAATTTTTATTCAAATTGTAATAAAGTACTTAGAAACCAACTTCGATTTTTTTGGATTTTGATGAATTTTTTTGTTGGAGGAGCTAAATTTGAGTGAATTTAGATGAAATTTACTTTTATTTTTTGGATTTTATATAAATTTTTAGTCAAATTGTAATAAAGTAATTTGAAACCAACTTCGATTTTTTTGTATTTTGATGAGTTTTTTTGTTGGAGTAGTTAAATTTGAGTGAATTTAGTAGAAATTTATTTCTATTTTTTTTTTATTTCATATAAATTTTTAGTCAAATTGTAATAAAGGAATTTGAACCAACTTCGATTTTTTTGGATTTTGATGAATTTTTTTGTTGGAGGAGCTAAATTTGAGTGAATTTTGATGAAATTTACTTTTATTTTTTTGGATTTTATATAAATTTTTAGTCAAATTGTAATAAAGTAATTTGAAACCAACTTCGATTTTTTTGGATTTGGATAAATTTTTTTGTAGGAGGAGCTAAATTTGAGTGAATTTAGATGAAATTTACTTTTATTTTTTGGATTTTATATAAATTTTTAGTCAAATTGTAATAAAGGAATTTGAACCAACTTCGATTTTTTTTTAATTTTGATGAATTTTTTTGTTGGAGGAGTTAAATTTGAGTGAATTTAGATGAAATATACTTCTATTTCTTTGATTTCATATAAATTTTTAGTCAAATTGTAATAAAGGAATTTGAACCAACTTCGATTTTTTTGGATTTTGATGAGTTTTTTTGTTGGAGTTAAATTTGAGTGAATTTAAATGAAATTTACTTTTATTTTTTTAGATTGTATATAAATTTTTAGTCAAATTGTAATAAAAGAATTTGAACCAACTTCGATTTTTTTGGATTTTGATGAGTTTTTTTGTTGGAGTAGTTAAATTTGAGTAAATTTAGATGAAATTTACTTCTATTTTTTTTGATTTCATATAAATTTTTAGTCAAATTGTAATAAAGGAATTTGAACCAACTTCGATTTTTTTGGATTTGGATAAATTTTTTTGTTGGAGGAGCTAAATTTGAGTGAATTTAGATGAAATTTACTTTTATTTTTTGGATTTTGTACAAATTTTTATTCAAATTGTAATAAAGGAATTTGAACCAACTTCGATTTTTTCGGATTTTGATGAGTTTTTTTGTTGGAGGAGTTAAATTTGAGTGAATTTAGTAGAAATTTATTTCTATTTTTTTTGATTTCATATAAATTTTTAGTCAAATTGTAATAAAGTACTTAGAAACCAACTTCGATTTTTTTGGATTTTGATGAATTTTTTTGTTGGAGGAGCTAAATTTGAGTGAATTTAGATGAAATTTACTTTTATTTTTTGGATTTTATATAAATTTTTAGTCAAATTGTAATAAAGTAATTTGAAACCAACTTCGATTTTTTTGTATTTTGATGAGTTTTTTTGTTGGAGTAGTTAAATTTGAGTGAATTTAGTAGAAATTTATTTCTATTTTTTTTTTATTTCATATAAATTTTTAGTCAAATTGTAATAAAGGAATTTGAACCAACTTCGATTTTTTTGGATTTGGATAAATTTTTTTGTTGGAGGAGCTAAATTTGAGTGAATTTAGATGAAATTTACTTTTATTTTTTGGATTTTGTATAAGTTTTTATTCAAATTGTAATAAAGGAATTTGAACCAACTTCGATTTTTTCGGATTTTGATGAGTTTTTTTGTTGGAGGAGTTAAATTTGAGTGAATTTAGTAGAAATTTATTTCTATTTTTTTTGATTTCATATAAATTTTTGGTCAAATTGTAATAAAGTACTTAGAAACCAACTTCGATTTTTTTGGATTTTGATGAATTTTTTTGTTGGAGGAGCTAAATTTGAGTGAATTTAGATGAAATTTACTTTTATTTTTTGGATTTTATATAAATTTTTAGTCAAATTGTAATAAAGTAATTTGAAACCTACTTCGATTTTTTTGTATTTTGATGAGTTTTTTTGTTGGAGTAGTTAAATTTGAGTGAATTTAGTAGAAATTTATTTCTATTTTTTTTTTATTTCATATAAATTTTTAGTCAAATTGTAATAAAGGAATTTGAACCAACTTCGATTTTTTCGGATTTTGATGAGTTTTTTTGTTGGAGGAGTTAAATTTGAGTGAATTTAGTAGAAATTTATTTCTATTTTTTGATTTCATATAAATTTTTAGTCAAATTGTAATAAAGGAATTTGAACCAACTTCGATTTTTTTGGATTTTGATGAGTTTTTTTGTTGGAGTAGTTAAATTTGAGTAAATTTAGATGAAATTTACTTCTATTTTTTTGATTTCATATAAATTTTTAGTCAAATTGTAATAAAGGAATTTGAACCAACTTCGATTTTTTCGGATTTTGATGAGTTTTTTTGTTGGAGGAGTTAAATTTGAGTGAATTTAGTAGAAATTTATTTCTATTTTTTTTGATTTCATATAAATTTTTAGTCAAATTGTAATAAAGTACTTAGAAACCAACTTCGATTTTTTTGGATTTTGATGAATTTTTTTGTTGGAGGAGCTAAATTTGAGTGAATTTAGATGAAATTTACTTTTATTTTTTGGATTTTATATAAATTTTTAGTCAAATTGTAATAAAGTAATTTGAAACCAACTTCGATTTTTTTGTATTTTGATGAGTTTTTTTGTTGGAGTAGTTAAATTTGAGTGAATTTAGTAGAAATTTATTTCTATTTTTTTTTTATTTCATATAAATTTTTAGTCAAATTGTAATAAAGGAATTTGAACCAACTTCGATTTTTTTGGATTTGGATAAATTTTTTTGTTGGAGGAGCTAAATTTGAGTGAATTTAGATGAAATTTACTTTTATTTTTTGGATTTTGTATAAGTTTTTATTCAAATTGTAATAAAGGAATTTGAACCAACTTCGATTTTTTCGGATTTTGATGAGTTTTTTTGTTGGAGGAGTTAAATTTGAGTGAATTTAGTAGAAATTTATTTCTATTTTTTTTGATTTCATATAAATTTTTAGTCAAATTGTAATAAAGTACTTAGAAACCAACTTCGATTTTTTTGGATTTTGATGAATTTTTTTGTTGGAGGAGCTAAATTTGAGTGAATTTAGATGAAATTTACTTTTATTTTTTTATTTCATATAAATTTTTAGTCAAATTGTAATAAAGGAATTTGAACCAACTTCAATTTTTTTGGATTTTGATGAGTTTTATTGTTGGAGGAGTTAAATTTGAGTGAATTTAGTAGAAAATTATTTCTATTTTTTTTTTATTTCATATACATTTTTAGTCAAATTGTAATAAAGGAATTTGAACCAACTTCGATTTTTTTGGTTTTTGATGAGTTTTTTTGTTGGAGGAGTTAAATTTGAGTGAATTTAGATGAAATTTACTTCTATTTTTTTTGATTTCATATAAATTTTTAGTCAAATTGTAATAAAGGAATTTGAACCAACTTCGATTTTGTTGGATTTTGATGAGTTTTTTTGTTGGAGTTAAATTTGACTGAATTTAGATGAAATTTTCTAGTATTTTTTTTTATTTCATATAAATTTTTAGTCAAATTGTAATAAAGTACTTTGAAACCAACTTCGATTTTTTTGGATTTTGATGATTTTGGTTGTTGGAGGAGTTAAATTTGAGTAAATTTAGATGAAATTTACTTCTATTTTTTTGATTTCATATAAATTTTTAGTCAAATTGTAATAAAGGAATTTGAACCAACTTCGATTTTTTTGGATTTTGATGATTTTGGTTGTTGGAGGAGTTAAATTTGAGTAAATTTAGATGAAATTAACAGCTTTTTTTTGGATTTTATATAAATTTTTAGTCAAATTGTAATAAAGGGATTTGTAACAACTTCGATTTTTTTGGATTTTGATGAATTTTTTTGTTGGAGGAGCTAAATTTGAGTGAATTTAGATGAAATATACTTTTATTTTTTTGGATTTTATATAAATTTTTAGTCAAATGTAATAAAGTAATTTGAACCAACTTCGATTTTTTTGGATTTTGATGAGTTTTTTTGTTGGAGGAGCTAAACTTGAGTAAATTTAGATGAAATTTACTTTTATTTTTTGGATTTTATATAAATTTTTAGTCAAATTGTAATAAAGGAATATGAACCAACTTCGATTTTTTTTGAATTTTGATGAATTTTTTTGTTGTAGTTAAATTTGAGTAAATTTAGATGAAATTTACTTCTATTTTTTTTGATTTCATATAAATTTTTAGTCAAATTGTAATAAAGGAATTTGAACCAACTTCGATTTTTTTGGATTTTGATGAATTTTTTTGTTGGAGGAGCTGAATTTGAGTGAATTTAGATGAAATTTACTTTTATTTTTTGGATTTTATATAAATTTTTAGTCAAATTGTAATAAAGGAATTTGAACCAACTTCGATTTTTTCGGATTTTGATGAGTTTTTTTGTTGGAGGAGTTAAATTTGAGTGAATTTAGTAGAAATTTATTTCTATTTTTTTTTATTTCATATAAATTTTTAGTCAAAATGTAATAAAGTACTTAGAAACCAACTTCGATTTTTTTGGATTTTGATGAATTTTTTTGTTGGAGGAGCTAAATTTGAGTGAATTTAGATGAAATTTACTTTTATTTTTTTGGATTTTATATAAATTTTTAGTCAAATTGTAATAAAGGAATTTGAACCAACTTCGATTTTTTTGGATTTTGATGAGTTTTTTTGTTGGAGGAGTTAAATTTGATTAAATATAGATGAAATTTACTTGTATTTTTTTTATTTCATATAAATTTTTACTCAAATTGTAATAAAGGAATTTGAACCAACTTCGATTTTTTTGGATTTTGATGAGTTTTTTTGTTGGAGGAGTTAAATTTGAGTGAATTTAGTAGAAATTTATTTCTATTTTTTTTTTATTTCATATAAATTTTTAGTCAAATTGTAATAAAGGAATTTGAACCAACTTCGATTTTTTTGGATTTTGATGAATTTTTTTGTTGGAGGAGCTAAATTTGAGTGAATTTAGATGAAATTTACATCTATTTTTTTTGATTTCATATAAATTTTTAGTCAAATTGTAATAAAGGAATTTGAACCAACTTCGATTTTGTTGGATTTTGATGAGTTTTTTTGTTGGAGGAGCTAAATTTGAGTGAATTTGGATGAAATTTACTTTTATTTTTTTGGATTGTATATAAATTTGTAGTCAAATTGTAATAAAGGAATTTGAACCTACTTCGATTTTTTTGGATTTTGATGAGTTTTTTTGTTGGAGTAGTTAAATTTGAGTAAATTTAGATGAAATTTACTTCTATTTTTTTTGATTTCATATAAATTTTTAGTCAAATTGTAATAAAGTACTTAGAAACCAACTTCGATTTTTTTGGATTTTGATGAATTTTTTTGTTGGAGGAGCTAAATTTGAGTGAATTTAGATGAAATTTACTTTTATTTTTTGGATTTTATATAAATTTTTAGTCAAATTGTAATAAAGTAATTTGAAACCTACTTCGATTTTTTTGTATTTTGATGAGTTTTTTTGTTGGAGTAGTTAAATTTGAGTGAATTTAGTAGAAATTTATTTCTATTTTTTTTTTATTTCATATAAATTTTTAGTCAAATTGTAATAAAGGAATTTGAACCAACTTCGATTTTTTCGGATTTTGATGAGTTTTTTTGTTGGAGGAGTTAAATTTGAGTGAATTTAGTAGAAATTTATTTCTATTTTTTGATTTCATATAAATTTTTAGTCAAATTGTAATAAAGGAATTTGAACCAACTTCGATTTTGTTGGATTTTGATGAGTTTTTTTGTTGGAGGAGCTAAATTTGAGTGAATTTGGATGAAATTTACTTTTATTTTTTTGGATTGTATATAAATTTGTAGTCAAATTGTAATAAAGGAATTTGAACCTACTTCGATTTTTTTGGATTTTGATGAGTTTTTTTGTTGGAGTAGTTAAATTTGAGTAAATTTAGATGAAATTTACTTCTATTTTTTTTGATTTCATATAAATTTTTAGTCAAATTGTAATAAAGTACTTAGAAACCAACTTCGATTTTTTTGGATTTTGATGAATTTTTTTGTTGGAGGAGCTAAATTTGAGTGAATTTAGATGAAATTTACTTTTATTTTTTGGATTTTATATAAATTTTTAGTCAAATTGTAATAAAGTAATTTGAAACCTACTTCGATTTTTTTGTATTTTGATGAGTTTTTTTGTTGGAGTAGTTAAATTTGAGTGAATTTAGTAGAAATTTATTTCTATTTTTTTTTTATTTCATATAAATTTTTAGTCAAATTGTAATAAAGGAATTTGAACCAACTTCGATTTTTTCGGATTTTGATGAGTTTTTTTGTTGGAGGAGTTAAATTTGAGTGAATTTAGTAGAAATTTATTTCTATTTTTTGATTTCATATAAATTTTTAGTCAAATTGTAATAAAGGAATTTGAACCAACTTCGATTTTGTTGGATTTTGATGAGTTTTTTTGTTGGAGGAGCTAAATTTGAGTGAATTTGGATGAAATTTACTTTTATTTTTTTGGATTGTATATAAATTTGTAGTCAAATTGTAATAAAGGAATTTGAACCTACTTCGATTTTTTTGGATTTTGATGAGTTTTTTTGTTGGAGTAGTTAAATTTGAGTAAATTTAGATGAAATTTACTTCTATTTTTTTTGATTTCATATAAATTTTTAGTCAAATTGTAATAAAGTACTTAGAAACCAACTTCGATTTTTTTGGATTTTGATGAATTTTTTTGTTGGAGGAGCTAAATTTGAGTGAATTTAGATGAAATTTACTTTTATTTTTTGGATTTTATATAAATTTTTAGTCAAATTGTAATAAAGTAATTTGAAACCTACTTCGATTTTTTTGGATTTTGATGAGTTTTTTTGTTGGAGTAGTTAAATTTGAGTAAATTTAGATGAAATTTACTTCTATTTTTTTGATTTCATATTAATTTTTAGTCAAATTGTAATAAAGGAATTTGACCAACTTCGATTTTTTCGGATTTTGATGAGTTTTTTTGTTGGAGGAGTTAAATTTGAGTGAATTTAGTAGAAATTTATTTCTATTTTTTGATTTCATATAAATTTTTAGTCAAATTGTAATAAAGGAATTTGAACCAACTTCGATTTTTTTGGATTTTGATGAGTTTTTTTGTTGGAGTAGTTAAATTTGAGTAAATTTAGATGAAATTTACTTCTATTTTTTTGATTTCATATAAATTTTTAGTCAAATTGTAATAAAGGAATTTGAACCAACTTCGATTTTTTCGGATTTTGATGAGTTTTTTTGTTGGAGGAGTTAAATTTGAGTGAATTTAGTAGAAATTTATTTCTATTTTTTTTGATTTCATATAAATTTTTAGTCAAATTGTAATAAAGTACTTAGAAACCAACTTCGATTTTTTTGGATTTTGATGAATTTTTTTGTTGGAGGAGCTAAATTTGAGTGAATTTAGATGAAATTTACTTTTATTTTTTGGATTTTATATAAATTTTTAGTCAAATTGTAATAAAGTAATTTGAAACCAACTTCGATTTTTTTGTATTTTGATGAGTTTTTTTGTTGGAGTAGTTAAATTTGAGTGAATTTAGTAGAAATTTATTTCTATTTTTTTTTTATTTCATATAAATTTTTAGTCAAATTGTAATAAAGGAATTTGAACCAACTTCGATTTTTTTGGATTTGGATAAATTTTTTTGTTGGAGGAGCTAAATTTGAGTGAATTTAGATGAAATTTACTTTTATTTTTTGGATTTTGTATAAGTTTTTATTCAAATTGTAATAAAGGAATTTGAACCAACTTCGATTTTTTAGGATTTTGATGAGTTTTTTTGTTGGAGGAGTTAAATTTGAGTGAATTTAGTAGAAATTTATTTCTATTTTTTTTGATTTCATATAAATTTTTAGTCAAATTGTAATAAAGTACTTAGAAACCAACTTCGATTTTTTTGGATTTTGATGAATTTTTTTGTTGGAGGAGCTAAATTTGAGTGAATTTAGATGAAATTTACTTTTATTTTTTTATTTCATATAAATTTTTAGTCAAATTGTAATAAAGGAATTTGAACCAACTTCAATTTTTTTGGATTTTGATGAGTTTTTTTGTTGGAGGAGTTAAATTTGAGTGAATTTAGTAGAAAATTATTTCTATTTTTTTTTTATTTCATATACATTTTTAGTCAAATTGTAATAAAGGAATTTGAACCAACTTCGATTTTTTTGGTTTTTGATGAGTTTTTTTGTTGGAGGAGTTAAATTTGAGTGAATTTAGATGAAATTTACTTCTATTTTTTTTGATTTCATATAAATTTTTAGTCAAATTGTAATAAAGGAATTTGAACCAACTTCGATTTTGTTGGATTTTGATGAGTTTTTTTGTTGGAGTTAAATTTGACTGAATTTAGATGAAATTTTCTAGTATTTTTTTTTATTTCATATAAATTTTTAGTCAAATTGTAATAAAGTACTTTGAAACCAACTTCGATTTTTTTGGATTTTGATGATTTTGGTTGTTGGAGGAGTTAAATTTGAGTAAATTTAGATGAAATTTACTTCTATTTTTTTGATTTCATATAAATTTTTAGTCAAATTGTAATAAAGGAATTTGAACCAACTTCGATTTTTTTGGATTTTGATGATTTTGGTTGTTGGAGGAGTTAAATTTGAGTAAATTTAGATGAAATTAACAGCTTTTTTTTGGATTTTATATAAATTTTTAGTCAAATTGTAATAAAGGGATTTGTAACAACTTCGATTTTTTTGGATTTTGATGAATTTTTTTGTTGGAGGAGCTAAATTTGAGTGAATTTAGATGAAATATACTTTTATTTTTTTGGATTTTATATAAATTTTTAGTCAAATGTAATAAAGTAATTTGAACCAACTTCGATTTTTTTGGATTTTGATGAGTTTTTTTGTTGGAGGAGCTAAACTTGAGTAAATTTAGATGAAATTTACTTTTATTTTTTGGATTTTATATAAATTTTTAGTCAAATTGTAATAAAGGAATATGAACCAACTTCGATTTTTTTTGAATTTTGATGAATTTTTTTGTTGTAGTTAAATTTGAGTAAATTTAGATGAAATTTACTTCTATTTTTTTTGATTTCATATAAATTTTTAGTCAAATTGTAATAAAGGAATTTGAACCAACTTCGATTTTTTTGGATTTTGATGAATTTTTTTGTTGGAGGAGCTGAATTTGAGTGAATTTAGATGAAATTTACTTTTATTTTTTGGATTTTATATAAATTTTTAGTCAAATTGTAATAAAGGAATTTGAACCAACTTCGATTTTTTCGGATTTTGATGAGTTTTTTTGTTGGAGGAGTTAAATTTGAGTGAATTTAGTAGAAATTTATTTCTATTTTTTTTTATTTCATATAAATTTTTAGTCAAAATGTAATAAAGTACTTAGAAACCAACTTCGATTTTTTTGGATTTTGATGAATTTTTTTGTTGGAGGAGCTAAATTTGAGTGAATTTAGATGAAATTTACTTTTATTTTTTTGGATTTTATATAAATTTTTAGTCAAATTGTAATAAAGGAATTTGAACCAACTTCGATTTTTTTGGATTTTGATGAGTTTTTTTGTTGGAGGAGTTAAATTTGATTAAATATAGATGAAATTTACTTGTATTTTTTTTATTTCATATAAATTTTTACTCAAATTGTAATAAAGGAATTTGAACCAACTTCGATTTTTTTGGATTTTGATGAGTTTTTTTGTTGGAGGAGTTAAATTTGAGTGAATTTAGTAGAAATTTATTTCTATTTTTTTTTTATTTCATATAAATTTTTAGTCAAATTGTAATAAAAGAATTTGAACCAACTTCGATTTTTTTGGATTTTGATGAATTTTTTTGTTGGAGGAGCTAAATTTGAGTGAATTTAGATGAAATTTACTTTCATTTTTTTGGATTTTATATAAATTTTTAGTCAAATTGTAATAAAGTAATTTGAAACCTACTTCGATTTTTTTGGATTTTGATGAATTTTTTTGTTGGAGGAGCTAAATTTGAGTGAATTTAGATGAAATTTACTTTTATTTTTTGGATTTAATATAAATTTTTAGTCAAATTGTAATAAAGGAATTTGAACCAACTTCGATTTTGTTGGATTTTGATGAGTTTTTTTGTTGGAGTTAAATTTGACTGAATTTAGATGAAATTTTCTAGTTTTTTTTTTATTTCATATAAATTTTTAGTCAAATTGTAATAAAGTACTTTGAAACCAACTTCGATTTTTTTGGATTTTGATGATTTTGGTTGTTGGAGGAGTTAAATTTGAGTAAATTTAGATGAAATTTACTTCTATTTTTTTGATTTCATATAAATTTTTAGTCAAATTGTAATAAAGGAATTTGAACCAACTTCGATTTTTTTGGATTTTGATGAGTTTTTTTGTTGGAGTAGTTAAATTTGAGTAAATTTAGATGAAATTTACTTCTATTTTTTTGATTTCATATAAATTTTTAGTCTAATTGTAATAAAGGAATTTGAACCAACTTCGATTTTTTCGGATTTTGATGAGTTTTTTTGTTGGAGTAGTTAAATTTGAGTGAATTTAGTAGAAATTTATTTCTATTTTTTTTTTATTTCATATAAATTTTTAGTCAAATTGTAATAAAGGAATTTGAACCAACTTCGATTTTTTCGGATTTTGATGAGTTTTTTTGTTGGAGGAGTTAAATTTGAGTGAATTTAGTAGAAATTTATTTCTATTTTTTGATTTCATATAAATTTTTAGTCAAATTGTAATAAAGGAATTTGAACCAACTTCGATTTTTTTGGATTTTGATGAGTTTTTTTGTTGGAGTAGTTAAATTTGAGTAAATTTAGATGAAATTTACTTCTTTTTTTTTGATTTCATATAAATTTTTAGTCAAATTGTAATAAAGGAATTTGAACCAACTTCGATTTTTTCGGATTTTGATGAGTTTTTTTGTTGGAGGAGTTAAATTTGAGTGAATTTAGTAGAAATTTATTTCTATTTTTTTTGATTTCATATAAATTTTTAGTCAAATTGTAATAAAGTACTTAGAAACCAACTTCGATTTTTTTGGATTTTGATGAATTTTTTTGTTGGAGGAGCTAAATTTGAGTGAATTTAGATGAAATTTACTTTTATTTTTTGGATTTTATATAAATTTTTAGTCAAATTGTAATAAAGTAATTTGAAACCAACTTCGATTTTTTTGTATTTTGATGAGTTTTTTTGTTGGAGTAGTTAAATTTGAGTGAATTTAGTAGAAATTTATTTCTATTTTTTTTTTATTTCATATAAATTTTTAGTCAAATTGTAATAAAGGAATTTGAACCAACTTCGATTTTTTTGGATTTGGATAAATTTTTTTGTTGGAGGAGCTAAATTTGAGTGAATTTAGATGAAATTTACTTTTATTTTTTGGATTTTGTATAAGTTTTTATTCAAATTGTAATAAAGGAATTTGAACCAACTTCGATTTTTTCGGATTTTGATGAGTTTTTTTGTTGGAGGAGTTAAATTTGAGTGAATTTAGTAGAAATTTATTTCTATTTTTTTTGATTTCATATAAATTTTTAGTCAAATTGTAATAAAGTACTTAGAAACCAACTTCGATTTTTTTGGATTTTGATGAATTTTTTTGTTGGAGGAGCTAAATTTGAGTGAATTTAGATGAAATTTACTTTTATTTTTTTATTTCATATAAATTTTTAGTCAAATTGTAATAAAGGAATTTGAACCAACTTCAATTTTTTTGGATTTTGATGAGTTTTTTTGTTGGAGGAGTTAAATTTGAGTGAATTTAGTAGAAAATTATTTCTATTTTTTTTTTATTTCATATACATTTTTAGTCAAATTGTAATAAAGGAATTTGAACCAACTTCGATTTTTTTGGTTTTTGATGAGTTTTTTTGTTGGAGGAGTTAAATTTGAGTGAATTTAGATGAAATTTACTTCTATTTTTTTTGATTTCATATAAATTTTTAGTCAAATTGTAATAAAGGAATTTGAACCAACTTCGATTTTGTTGGATTTTGATGAGTTTTTTTGTTGGAGTTAAATTTGACTGAATTTAGATGAAATTTTCTAGTATTTTTTTTTATTTCATATAAATTTTTAGTCAAATTGTAATAAAGTACTTTGAAACCAACTTCGATTTTTTTGGATTTTGATGATTTTGGTTGTTGGAGGAGTTAAATTTGAGTAAATTTAGATGAAATTTACTTCTATTTTTTTGATTTCATATAAATTTTTAGTCAAATTGTAATAAAGGAATTTGAACCAACTTCGATTTTTTTGGATTTTGATGATTTTGGTTGTTGGAGGAGTTAAATTTGAGTAAATTTAGATGAAATTAACAGCTTTTTTTTGGATTTTATATAAATTTTTAGTCAAATTGTAATAAAGGGATTTGTAACAACTTCGATTTTTTTGGATTTTGATGAATTTTTTTGTTGGAGGAGCTAAATTTGAGTGAATTTAGATGAAATATACTTTTATTTTTTTGGATTTTATATAAATTTTTAGTCAAATGTAATAAAGTAATTTGAACCAACTTCGATTTTTTTGGATTTTGATGAGTTTTTTTGTTGGAGGAGCTAAACTTGAGTAAATTTAGATGAAATTTACTTTTATTTTTTGGATTTTATATAAATTTTTAGTCAAATTGTAATAAAGGAATATGAACCAACTTCGATTTTTTTTGAATTTTGATGAATTTTTTTGTTGTAGTTAAATTTGAGTAAATTTAGATGAAATTTACTTCTATTTTTTTTGATTTCATATAAATTTTTAGTCAAATTGTAATAAAGGAATTTGAACCAACTTCGATTTTTTTGGATTTTGATGAATTTTTTTGTTGGAGGAGCTGAATTTGAGTGAATTTAGATGAAATTTACTTTTATTTTTTGGATTTTATATAAATTTTTAGTCAAATTGTAATAAAGGAATTTGAACCAACTTCGATTTTTTCGGATTTTGATGAGTTTTTTTGTTGGAGGAGTTAAATTTGAGTGAATTTAGTAGAAATTTATTTCTATTTTTTTTTATTTCATATAAATTTTTAGTCAAAATGTAATAAAGTACTTAGAAACCAACTTCGATTTTTTTGGATTTTGATGAATTTTTTTGTTGGAGGAGCTAAATTTGAGTGAATTTAGATGAAATTTACTTTTATTTTTTTGGATTTTATATAAATTTTTAGTCAAATTGTAATAAAGGAATTTGAACCAACTTCGATTTTTTTGGATTTTGATGAGTTTTTTTGTTGGAGGAGTTAAATTTGATTAAATATAGATGAAATTTACTTGTATTTTTTTTATTTCATATAAATTTTTACTCAAATTGTAATAAAGGAATTTGAACCAACTTCGATTTTTTTGGATTTTGATGAGTTTTTTTGTTGGAGGAGTTAAATTTGAGTGAATTTAGTAGAAATTTATTTCTATTTTTTTTTTATTTCATATAAATTTTTAGTCAAATTGTAATAAAAGAATTTGAACCAACTTCGATTTTTTTGGATTTTGATGAATTTTTTTGTTGGAGGAGCTAAATTTGAGTGAATTTAGATGAAATTTACTTTCATTTTTTTGGATTTTATATAAATTTTTAGTCAAATTGTAATAAAGTAATTTGAAACCTACTTCGATTTTTTTGGATTTTGATGAATTTTTTTGTTGGAGGAGCTAAATTTGAGTGAATTTAGATGAAATTTACTTTTATTTTTTGGATTTAATATAAATTTTTAGTCAAATTGTAATAAAGGAATTTGAACCAACTTCGATTTTGTTGGATTTTGATGAGTTTTTTTGTTGGAGTTAAATTTGACTGAATTTAGATGAAATTTTCTAGTTTTTTTTTTATTTCATATAAATTTTTAGTCAAATTGTAATAAAGTACTTTGAAACCAACTTCGATTTTTTTGGATTTTGATGATTTTGGTTGTTGGAGGAGTTAAATTTGAGTAAATTTAGATGAAATTTACTTCTATTTTTTTGATTTCATATAAATTTTTAGTCAAATTGTAATAAAGGAATTTGAACCAACTTCGATTTTTTTGGATTTTGATGAGTTTTTTTGTTGGAGTAGTTAAATTTGAGTAAATTTAGATGAAATTTACTTCTATTTTTTTGATTTCATATAAATTTTTAGTCTAATTGTAATAAAGGAATTTGAACCAACTTCGATTTTTTCGGATTTTGATGAGTTTTTTTGTTGGAGGAGTTAAATTTGAGTGTATTTAGTAGAAATTTATTTCTATTTTTTTTGATTTCATATAAATTTTTATTCAAATTGTAATAAAGTACTTAGAAACCAACTTCGATTTTTTTGGATTTTGATGAATTTTTTTGTTGGAGGAGCTAAATTTGAGTGAATTTAGATGAAATTTACTTTTATTTTTTGGATTTTATATAAATTTTTAGTCAAATTGTAATAAAGTAATTTGAAACCAACTTCGATTTTTTTGTATTTTGATGAGTTTTTTTGTTGGAGTAGTTAAATTTGAGTGAATTTAGTAGAAATTTATTTCTATTTTTTTTTTATTTCATATAAATTTTTAGTCAAATTGTAATAAAGGAATTTGAACCAACTTCGATTTTTTTGGATTTTGATGAATTTTTTTGTTGGAGGAGCTAAATTTGAGTGAATTTTGATGAAATTTACTTTTATTTTTTTGGATTTTATATAAATTTTTAGTCAAATTGTAATAAAGTAATTTGAAACCAACTTCGATTTTTTTGGATTTGGATAAATTTTTTTGTAGGAGGAGCTAAATTTGAGTGAATTTAGATGAAATTTACTTTTATTTTTTGGATTTTATATAAATTTTTAGTCAAATTGTAATAAAGGAATTTGAACCAACTTCGATTTTTTTTTAATTTTGATGAATTTTTTTGTTGGAGGAGTTAAATTTGAGTGAATTTAGATGAAATATACTTCTATTTCTTTGATTTCATATAAATTTTTAGTCAAATTGTAATAAAGGAATTTGAACCAACTTCGATTTTTTTGGATTTTGATGAGTTTTTTTGTTGGAGTTAAATTTGAGTGAATTTAAATGAAATTTACTTTTATTTTTTTAGATTGTATATAAATTTTTAGTCAAATTGTAATAAAAGAATTTGAACCAACTTCGATTTTTTTGGATTTTGATGAGTTTTTTTGTTGGAGTAGTTAAATTTGAGTAAATTTAGATGAAATTTACTTCTATTTTTTTTGATTTCATATAAATTTTTAGTCAAATTGTAATAAAGGAATTTGAACCAACTTCGATTTTTTTGGATTTGGATAAATTTTTTTGTTGGAGGAGCTAAATTTGAGTGAATTTAGATGAAATTTACTTTTATTTTTTGGATTTTGTACAAATTTTTATTCAAATTGTAATAAAGGAATTTGAACCAACTTCGATTTTTTCGGATTTTGATGAGTTTTTTTGTTGGAGGAGTTAAATTTGAGTGAATTTAGTAGAAATTTATTTCTATTTTTTTTGATTTCATATAAATTTTTAGTCAAATTGTAATAAAGTACTTAGAAACCAACTTCGATTTTTTTGGATTTTGATGAATTTTTTTGTTGGAGGAGCTAAATTTGAGTGAATTTAGATGAAATTTACTTTTATTTTTTGGATTTTATATAAATTTTTAGTCAAATTGTAATAAAGTAATTTGAAACCAACTTCGATTTTTTTGTATTTTGATGAGTTTTTTTGTTGGAGTAGTTAAATTTGAGTGAATTTAGTAGAAATTTATTTCTATTTTTTTTTTATTTCATATAAATTTTTAGTCAAATTGTAATAAAGGAATTTGAACCAACTTCGATTTTTTTGGATTTGGATAAATTTTTTTGTTGGAGGAGCTAAATTTGAGTGAATTTAGATGAAATTTACTTTTATTTTTTGGATTTTGTATAAGTTTTTATTCAAATTGTAATAAAGGAATTTGAACCAACTTCGATTTTTTCGGATTTTGATGAGTTTTTTTGTTGGAGGAGTTAAATTTGAGTGAATTTAGTAGAAATTTATTTCTATTTTTTTTGATTTCATATAAATTTTTGGTCAAATTGTAATAAAGTACTTAGAAACCAACTTCGATTTTTTTGGATTTTGATGAATTTTTTTGTTGGAGGAGCTAAATTTGAGTGAATTTAGATGAAATTTACTTTTATTTTTTGGATTTTATATAAATTTTTAGTCAAATTGTAATAAAGTAATTTGAAACCTACTTCGATTTTTTTGTATTTTGATGAGTTTTTTTGTTGGAGTAGTTAAATTTGAGTGAATTTAGTAGAAATTTATTTCTATTTTTTTTTTATTTCATATAAATTTTTAGTCAAATTGTAATAAAGGAATTTGAACCAACTTCGATTTTTTCGGATTTTGATGAGTTTTTTTGTTGGAGGAGTTAAATTTGAGTGAATTTAGTAGAAATTTATTTCTATTTTTTGATTTCATATAAATTTTTAGTCAAATTGTAATAAAGGAATTTGAACCAACTTCGATTTTTTTGGATTTTGATGAGTTTTTTTGTTGGAGTAGTTAAATTTGAGTAAATTTAGATGAAATTTACTTCTATTTTTTTGATTTCATATAAATTTTTAGTCAAATTGTAATAAAGGAATTTGAACCAACTTCGATTTTTTCGGATTTTGATGAGTTTTTTTGTTGGAGGAGTTAAATTTGAGTGAATTTAGTAGAAATTTATTTCTATTTTTTTTGATTTCATATAAATTTTTAGTCAAATTGTAATAAAGTACTTAGAAACCAACTTCGATTTTTTTGGATTTTGATGAATTTTTTTGTTGGAGGAGCTAAATTTGAGTGAATTTAGATGAAATTTACTTTTATTTTTTGGATTTTATATAAATTTTTAGTCAAATTGTAATAAAGTAATTTGAAACCAACTTCGATTTTTTTGTATTTTGATGAGTTTTTTTGTTGGAGTAGTTAAATTTGAGTGAATTTAGTAGAAATTTATTTCTATTTTTTTTTTATTTCATATAAATTTTTAGTCAAATTGTAATAAAGGAATTTGAACCAACTTCGATTTTTTTGGATTTGGATAAATTTTTTTGTTGGAGGAGCTAAATTTGAGTGAATTTAGATGAAATTTACTTTTATTTTTTGGATTTTGTATAAGTTTTTATTCAAATTGTAATAAAGGAATTTGAACCAACTTCGATTTTTTCGGATTTTGATGAGTTTTTTTGTTGGAGGAGTTAAATTTGAGTGAATTTAGTAGAAATTTATTTCTATTTTTTTTGATTTCATATAAATTTTTAGTCAAATTGTAATAAAGTACTTAGAAACCAACTTCGATTTTTTTGGATTTTGATGAATTTTTTTGTTGGAGGAGCTAAATTTGAGTGAATTTAGATGAAATTTACTTTTATTTTTTTATTTCATATAAATTTTTAGTCAAATTGTAATAAAGGAATTTGAACCAACTTCAATTTTTTTGGATTTTGATGAGTTTTATTGTTGGAGGAGTTAAATTTGAGTGAATTTAGTAGAAAATTATTTCTATTTTTTTTTTATTTCATATACATTTTTAGTCAAATTGTAATAAAGGAATTTGAACCAACTTCGATTTTTTTGGTTTTTGATGAGTTTTTTTGTTGGAGGAGTTAAATTTGAGTGAATTTAGATGAAATTTACTTCTATTTTTTTTGATTTCATATAAATTTTTAGTCAAATTGTAATAAAGGAATTTGAACCAACTTCGATTTTGTTGGATTTTGATGAGTTTTTTTGTTGGAGTTAAATTTGACTGAATTTAGATGAAATTTTCTAGTATTTTTTTTTATTTCATATAAATTTTTAGTCAAATTGTAATAAAGTACTTTGAAACCAACTTCGATTTTTTTGGATTTTGATGATTTTGGTTGTTGGAGGAGTTAAATTTGAGTAAATTTAGATGAAATTTACTTCTATTTTTTTGATTTCATATAAATTTTTAGTCAAATTGTAATAAAGGAATTTGAACCAACTTCGATTTTTTTGGATTTTGATGATTTTGGTTGTTGGAGGAGTTAAATTTGAGTAAATTTAGATGAAATTAACAGCTTTTTTTTGGATTTTATATAAATTTTTAGTCAAATTGTAATAAAGGGATTTGTAACAACTTCGATTTTTTTGGATTTTGATGAATTTTTTTGTTGGAGGAGCTAAATTTGAGTGAATTTAGATGAAATATACTTTTATTTTTTTGGATTTTATATAAATTTTTAGTCAAATGTAATAAAGTAATTTGAACCAACTTCGATTTTTTTGGATTTTGATGAGTTTTTTTGTTGGAGGAGCTAAACTTGAGTAAATTTAGATGAAATTTACTTTTATTTTTTGGATTTTATATAAATTTTTAGTCAAATTGTAATAAAGGAATATGAACCAACTTCGATTTTTTTTGAATTTTGATGAATTTTTTTGTTGTAGTTAAATTTGAGTAAATTTAGATGAAATTTACTTCTATTTTTTTTGATTTCATATAAATTTTTAGTCAAATTGTAATAAAGGAATTTGAACCAACTTCGATTTTTTTGGATTTTGATGAATTTTTTTGTTGGAGGAGCTGAATTTGAGTGAATTTAGATGAAATTTACTTTTATTTTTTGGATTTTATATAAATTTTTAGTCAAATTGTAATAAAGGAATTTGAACCAACTTCGATTTTTTCGGATTTTGATGAGTTTTTTTGTTGGAGGAGTTAAATTTGAGTGAATTTAGTAGAAATTTATTTCTATTTTTTTTTATTTCATATAAATTTTTAGTCAAAATGTAATAAAGTACTTAGAAACCAACTTCGATTTTTTTGGATTTTGATGAATTTTTTTGTTGGAGGAGCTAAATTTGAGTGAATTTAGATGAAATTTACTTTTATTTTTTTGGATTTTATATAAATTTTTAGTCAAATTGTAATAAAGGAATTTGAACCAACTTCGATTTTTTTGGATTTTGATGAGTTTTTTTGTTGGAGGAGTTAAATTTGATTAAATATAGATGAAATTTACTTGTATTTTTTTTATTTCATATAAATTTTTACTCAAATTGTAATAAAGGAATTTGAACCAACTTCGATTTTTTTGGATTTTGATGAGTTTTTTTGTTGGAGGAGTTAAATTTGAGTGAATTTAGTAGAAATTTATTTCTATTTTTTTTTTATTTCATATAAATTTTTAGTCAAATTGTAATAAAGGAATTTGAACCAACTTCGATTTTTTTGGATTTTGATGAATTTTTTTGTTGGAGGAGCTAAATTTGAGTGAATTTAGATGAAATTTACATCTATTTTTTTTGATTTCATATAAATTTTTAGTCAAATTGTAATAAAGGAATTTGAACCAACTTCGATTTTGTTGGATTTTGATGAGTTTTTTTGTTGGAGGAGCTAAATTTGAGTGAATTTGGATGAAATTTACTTTTATTTTTTTGGATTGTATATAAATTTGTAGTCAAATTGTAATAAAGGAATTTGAACCTACTTCGATTTTTTTGGATTTTGATGAGTTTTTTTGTTGGAGTAGTTAAATTTGAGTAAATTTAGATGAAATTTACTTCTATTTTTTTTGATTTCATATAAATTTTTAGTCAAATTGTAATAAAGTACTTAGAAACCAACTTCGATTTTTTTGGATTTTGATGAATTTTTTTGTTGGAGGAGCTAAATTTGAGTGAATTTAGATGAAATTTACTTTTATTTTTTGGATTTTATATAAATTTTTAGTCAAATTGTAATAAAGTAATTTGAAACCTACTTCGATTTTTTTGTATTTTGATGAGTTTTTTTGTTGGAGTAGTTAAATTTGAGTGAATTTAGTAGAAATTTATTTCTATTTTTTTTTTATTTCATATAAATTTTTAGTCAAATTGTAATAAAGGAATTTGAACCAACTTCGATTTTTTCGGATTTTGATGAGTTTTTTTGTTGGAGGAGTTAAATTTGAGTGAATTTAGTAGAAATTTATTTCTATTTTTTGATTTCATATAAATTTTTAGTCAAATTGTAATAAAGGAATTTGAACCAACTTCGATTTTGTTGGATTTTGATGAGTTTTTTTGTTGGAGGAGCTAAATTTGAGTGAATTTGGATGAAATTTACTTTTATTTTTTTGGATTGTATATAAATTTGTAGTCAAATTGTAATAAAGGAATTTGAACCTACTTCGATTTTTTTGGATTTTGATGAGTTTTTTTGTTGGAGTAGTTAAATTTGAGTAAATTTAGATGAAATTTACTTCTATTTTTTTTGATTTCATATAAATTTTTAGTCAAATTGTAATAAAGTACTTAGAAACCAACTTCGATTTTTTTGGATTTTGATGAATTTTTTTGTTGGAGGAGCTAAATTTGAGTGAATTTAGATGAAATTTACTTTTATTTTTTGGATTTTATATAAATTTTTAGTCAAATTGTAATAAAGTAATTTGAAACCTACTTCGATTTTTTTGTATTTTGATGAGTTTTTTTGTTGGAGTAGTTAAATTTGAGTGAATTTAGTAGAAATTTATTTCTATTTTTTTTTTATTTCATATAAATTTTTAGTCAAATTGTAATAAAGGAATTTGAACCAACTTCGATTTTTTCGGATTTTGATGAGTTTTTTTGTTGGAGGAGTTAAATTTGAGTGAATTTAGTAGAAATTTATTTCTATTTTTTGATTTCATATAAATTTTTAGTCAAATTGTAATAAAGGAATTTGAACCAACTTCGATTTTGTTGGATTTTGATGAGTTTTTTTGTTGGAGGAGCTAAATTTGAGTGAATTTGGATGAAATTTACTTTTATTTTTTTGGATTGTATATAAATTTGTAGTCAAATTGTAATAAAGGAATTTGAACCTACTTCGATTTTTTTGGATTTTGATGAGTTTTTTTGTTGGAGTAGTTAAATTTGAGTAAATTTAGATGAAATTTACTTCTATTTTTTTTGATTTCATATAAATTTTTAGTCAAATTGTAATAAAGTACTTAGAAACCAACTTCGATTTTTTTGGATTTTGATGAATTTTTTTGTTGGAGGAGCTAAATTTGAGTGAATTTAGATGAAATTTACTTTTATTTTTTGGATTTTATATAAATTTTTAGTCAAATTGTAATAAAGTAATTTGAAACCTACTTCGATTTTTTTGGATTTTGATGAGTTTTTTTGTTGGAGTAGTTAAATTTGAGTAAATTTAGATGAAATTTACTTCTATTTTTTTGATTTCATATTAATTTTTAGTCAAATTGTAATAAAGGAATTTGACCAACTTCGATTTTTTCGGATTTTGATGAGTTTTTTTGTTGGAGGAGTTAAATTTGAGTGAATTTAGTAGAAATTTATTTCTATTTTTTGATTTCATATAAATTTTTAGTCAAATTGTAATAAAGGAATTTGAACCAACTTCGATTTTTTTGGATTTTGATGAGTTTTTTTGTTGGAGTAGTTAAATTTGAGTAAATTTAGATGAAATTTACTTCTATTTTTTTGATTTCATATAAATTTTTAGTCAAATTGTAATAAAGGAATTTGAACCAACTTCGATTTTTTCGGATTTTGATGAGTTTTTTTGTTGGAGGAGTTAAATTTGAGTGAATTTAGTAGAAATTTATTTCTATTTTTTTTGATTTCATATAAATTTTTAGTCAAATTGTAATAAAGTACTTAGAAACCAACTTCGATTTTTTTGGATTTGGATAAATTTTTTTGTTGGAGGAGCTAAATTTGAGTGAATTTAGATGAAATTTACTTTTATTTTTTGGATTTTGTATAAGTTTTTATTCAAATTGTAATAAAGGAATTTGAACCAACTTCGATTTTTTCGGATTTTGATGAGTTTTTTTGTTGGAGGAGTTAAATTTGAGTGAATTTAGTAGAAATTTATTTCTATTTTTTTTGATTTCATATAAATTTTTAGTCAAATTGTAATAAAGTACTTAGAAACCAACTTCGATTTTTTTGGATTTTGATGAATTTTTTTGTTGGAGGAGCTAAATTTGAGTGAATTTAGATGAAATTTACTTTTATTTTTTTATTTCATATAAATTTTTAGTCAAATTGTAATAAAGGAATTTGAACCAACTTCAATTTTTTTGGATTTTGATGAGTTTTTTTGTTGGAGGAGTTAAATTTGAGTGAATTTAGTAGAAAATTATTTCTATTTTTTTTTTATTTCATATACATTTTTAGTCAAATTGTAATAAAGGAATTTGAACCAACTTCGATTTTTTTGGTTTTTGATGAGTTTTTTTGTTGGAGGAGTTAAATTTGAGTGAATTTAGATGAAATTTACTTCTATTTTTTTTGATTTCATATAAATTTTTAGTCAAATTGTAATAAAGGAATTTGAACCAACTTCGATTTTGTTGGATTTTGATGAGTTTTTTTGTTGGAGGAGCTAAACTTGAGTAAATTTAGATGAAATTTACATTTATTTTTTGGATTTTATATAAATTTTTAGTCAAATTGTAATAAAGGAATTTGAACCAACTTCGATTTTTTTTTAATTTTGATGAATTTTTTTGTTGTAGTTAAATTTGAGTAAATTTAGATGAAATTTACTTCTATTTTTTATGATTTCATATAAATTTTTAGTCAAATTGTAATAAAGGAATTTGAACCAACTTCGATTTTTTTGGATTTTGATGAATTTTTTTGTTGGAGGAGCTGAATTTGAGTGAATTTAGATGAAATTTACTTTTATTTTTTGGATTTTATATAAATTTTTAGTCAAATTGTAATAAAGGAATTTGAACCAACTTCGATTTTTTCGGATTTTGATGAGTTTTTTTGTTGGAGGAGTTAAATTTGAGTAAATTTAGATGAAATTTACTTCTATTTTTTTTGATTTCATATAAATTTTTAGTCAAATTGTAATAAAGGAATTTGAACCAACTTCGATTTTTTTGGATTTGGATAAATTTTTTTGTTGGAGGAGCTAAATTTGAGTGAATTTAGATGAAATTTACTTTTATTTTTTGGATTTTGTACAAATTTTTATTCAAATTGTAATAAAGGAATTTGAACCAACTTCGATTTTTTCGGATTTTGATGAGTTTTTTTGTTGGAGGAGTTAAATTTGAGTGAATTTAGTAGAAATTTATTTCTATTTTTTTTGATTTCATATAAATTTTTAGTCAAATTGTAATAAAGTACTTAGAAACCAACTTCGATTTTTTTGGATTTTGATGAATTTTTTTGTTGGAGGAGCTAAATTTGAGTGAATTTAGATGAAATTTACTTTTATTTTTTGGATTTTATATAAATTTTTAGTCAAATTGTAATAAAGTAATTTGAAACCAACTTCGATTTTTTTGTATTTTGATGAGTTTTTTTGTTGGAGTAGTTAAATTTGAGTGAATTTAGTAGAAATTTATTTCTATTTTTTTTTTATTTCATATAAATTTTTAGTCAAATTGTAATAAAGGAATTTGAACCAACTTCGATTTTTTTGGATTTGGATAAATTTTTTTGTTGGAGGAGCTAAATTTGAGTGAATTTAGATGAAATTTACTTTTATTTTTTGGATTTTGTATAAGTTTTTATTCAAATTGTAATAAAGGAATTTGAACCAACTTCGATTTTTTCGGATTTTGATGAGTTTTTTTGTTGGAGGAGTTAAATTTGAGTGAATTTAGTAGAAATTTATTTCTATTTTTTTTGATTTCATATAAATTTTTGGTCAAATTGTAATAAAGTACTTAGAAACCAACTTCGATTTTTTTGGATTTTGATGAATTTTTTTGTTGGAGGAGCTAAATTTGAGTGAATTTAGATGAAATTTACTTTTATTTTTTGGATTTTATATAAATTTTTAGTCAAATTGTAATAAAGTAATTTGAAACCTACTTCGATTTTTTTGTATTTTGATGAGTTTTTTTGTTGGAGTAGTTAAATTTGAGTGAATTTAGTAGAAATTTATTTCTATTTTTTTTTTATTTCATATAAATTTTTAGTCAAATTGTAATAAAGGAATTTGAACCAACTTCGATTTTTTCGGATTTTGATGAGTTTTTTTGTTGGAGGAGTTAAATTTGAGTGAATTTAGTAGAAATTTATTTCTATTTTTTGATTTCATATAAATTTTTAGTCAAATTGTAATAAAGGAATTTGAACCAACTTCGATTTTTTTGGATTTTGATGAGTTTTTTTGTTGGAGTAGTTAAATTTGAGTAAATTTAGATGAAATTTACTTCTATTTTTTTGATTTCATATAAATTTTTAGTCAAATTGTAATAAAGGAATTTGAACCAACTTCGATTTTTTCGGATTTTGATGAGTTTTTTTGTTGGAGGAGTTAAATTTGAGTGAATTTAGTAGAAATTTATTTCTATTTTTTTTGATTTCATATAAATTTTTAGTCAAATTGTAATAAAGTACTTAGAAACCAACTTCGATTTTTTTGGATTTTGATGAATTTTTTTGTTGGAGGAGCTAAATTTGAGTGAATTTAGATGAAATTTACTTTTATTTTTTGGATTTTATATAAATTTTTAGTCAAATTGTAATAAAGTAATTTGAAACCAACTTCGATTTTTTTGTATTTTGATGAGTTTTTTTGTTGGAGTAGTTAAATTTGAGTGAATTTAGTAGAAATTTATTTCTATTTTTTTTTTATTTCATATAAATTTTTAGTCAAATTGTAATAAAGGAATTTGAACCAACTTCGATTTTTTTGGATTTGGATAAATTTTTTTGTTGGAGGAGCTAAATTTGAGTGAATTTAGATGAAATTTACTTTTATTTTTTGGATTTTGTATAAGTTTTTATTCAAATTGTAATAAAGGAATTTGAACCAACTTCGATTTTTTCGGATTTTGATGAGTTTTTTTGTTGGAGGAGTTAAATTTGAGTGAATTTAGTAGAAATTTATTTCTATTTTTTTTGATTTCATATAAATTTTTAGTCAAATTGTAATAAAGTACTTAGAAACCAACTTCGATTTTTTTGGATTTTGATGAATTTTTTTGTTGGAGGAGCTAAATTTGAGTGAATTTAGATGAAATTTACTTTTATTTTTTTATTTCATATAAATTTTTAGTCAAATTGTAATAAAGGAATTTGAACCAACTTCAATTTTTTTGGATTTTGATGAGTTTTTTTGTTGGAGGAGTTAAATTTGAGTGAATTTAGTAGAAAATTATTTCTATTTTTTTTTTATTTCATATACATTTTTAGTCAAATTGTAATAAAGGAATTTGAACCAACTTCGATTTTTTTGGTTTTTGATGAGTTTTTTTGTTGGAGGAGTTAAATTTGAGTGAATTTAGATGAAATTTACTTCTATTTTTTTTGATTTCATATAAATTTTTAGTCAAATTGTAATAAAGGAATTTGAACCAACTTCGATTTTGTTGGATTTTGATGAGTTTTTTTGTTGGAGTTAAATTTGACTGAATTTAGATGAAATTTTCTAGTATTTTTTTTTATTTCATATAAATTTTTAGTCAAATTGTAATAAAGTACTTTGAAACCAACTTCGATTTTTTTGGATTTTGATGATTTTGGTTGTTGGAGGAGTTAAATTTGAGTAAATTTAGATGAAATTTACTTCTATTTTTTTTATTTCATATAAATTTTTAGTCAAATTGTAATAAAGGAATTTGAACCAACTTCGATTTTTTTGGATTTTGATGATTTTGGTTGTTGGAGGAGTTAAATTTGAGTAAATTTAGATGAAATTAACAGCTTTTTTTTGGATTTTATATAAATTTTTAGTCAAATTGTAATAAAGGGATTTGTAACAACTTCGATTTTTTTGGATTTTGATGAATTTTTTTGTTGGAGGAGCTAAATTTGAGTGAATTTAGATGAAATATACTTTTATTTTTTTGGATTTTATATAAATTTTTAGTCAAATGTAATAAAGTAATTTGAACCAACTTCGATTTTTTTGGATTTTGATGAGTTTTTTTGTTGGAGGAGCTAAACTTGAGTAAATTTAGATGAAATTTACTTTTATTTTTTGGATTTTATATAAATTTTTAGTCAAATTGTAATAAAGGAATATGAACCAACTTCGATTTTTTTTGAATTTTGATGAATTTTTTTGTTGTAGTTAAATTTGAGTAAATTTAGATGAAATTTACTTCTATTTTTTTTGATTTCATATAAATTTTTAGTCAAATTGTAATAAAGGAATTTGAACCAACTTCGATTTTTTTGGATTTTGATGAATTTTTTTGTTGGAGGAGCTGAATTTGAGTGAATTTAGATGAAATTTACTTTTATTTTTTGGATTTTATATAAATTTTTAGTCAAATTGTAATAAAGGAATTTGAACCAACTTCGATTTTTTCGGATTTTGATGAGTTTTTTTGTTGGAGGAGTTAAATTTGAGTGAATTTAGTAGAAATTTATTTCTATTTTTTTTTATTTCATATAAATTTTTAGTCAAAATGTAATAAAGTACTTAGAAACCAACTTCGATTTTTTTGGATTTTGATGAATTTTTTTGTTGGAGGAGCTAAATTTGAGTGAATTTAGATGAAATTTACTTTTATTTTTTTGGATTTTATATAAATTTTTAGTCAAATTGTAATAAAGGAATTTGAACCAACTTCGATTTTTTTGGATTTTGATGAGTTTTTTTGTTGGAGGAGTTAAATTTGATTAAATATAGATGAAATTTACTTGTATTTTTTTTATTTCATATAAATTTTTACTCAAATTGTAATAAAGGAATTTGAACCAACTTCGATTTTTTTGGATTTTGATGAGTTTTTTTGTTGGAGGAGTTAAATTTGAGTGAATTTAGTAGAAATTTATTTCTATTTTTTTTTATTTCATATAAATTTTTAGTCAAATTGTAATAAAGGAATTTGAACCAACTTCGATTTTTTTGGATTTTGATGAATTTTTTTGTTGGAGGAGCTAAATTTGAGTGAATTTAGATGAAATTTACATCTATTTTTTTTGATTTCATATAAATTTTTAGTCAAATTGTAATAAAGGAATTTGAACCAACTTCGATTTTGTTGGATTTTGATGAGTTTTTTTGTTGGAGGAGCTAAATTTGAGTGAATTTGGATGAAATTTACTTTTATTTTTTTGGATTGTATATAAATTTGTAGTCAAATTGTAATAAAGGAATTTGAACCTACTTCGATTTTTTTGGATTTTGATGAGTTTTTTTGTTGGAGTAGTTAAATTTGAGTAAATTTAGATGAAATTTACTTCTATTTTTTTTGATTTCATATAAATTTTTAGTCAAATTGTAATAAAGTACTTAGAAACCAACTTCGATTTTTTTGGATTTTGATGAATTTTTTTGTTGGAGGAGCTAAATTTGAGTGAATTTAGATGAAATTTACTTTTATTTTTTGGATTTTATATAAATTTTTAGTCAAATTGTAATAAAGTAATTTGAAACCTACTTCGATTTTTTTGTATTTTGATGAGTTTTTTTGTTGGAGTAGTTAAATTTGAGTGAATTTAGTAGAAATTTATTTCTATTTTTTTTTTATTTCATATAAATTTTTAGTCAAATTGTAATAAAGGAATTTGAACCAACTTCGATTTTTTCGGATTTTGATGAGTTTTTTTGTTGGAGGAGTTAAATTTGAGTGAATTTAGTAGAAATTTATTTCTATTTTTTGATTTCATATAAATTTTTAGTCAAATTGTAATAAAGGAATTTGAACCAACTTCGATTTTGTTGGATTTTGATGAGTTTTTTTGTTGGAGGAGCTAAATTTGAGTGAATTTGGATGAAATTTACTTTTATTTTTTTGGATTGTATATAAATTTGTAGTCAAATTGTAATAAAGGAATTTGAACCTACTTCGATTTTTTTGGATTTTGATGAGTTTTTTTGTTGGAGTAGTTAAATTTGAGTAAATTTAGATGAAATTTACTTCTATTTTTTTTGATTTCATATAAATTTTTAGTCAAATTGTAATAAAGTACTTAGAAACCAACTTCGATTTTTTTGGATTTTGATGAATTTTTTTGTTGGAGGAGCTAAATTTGAGTGAATTTAGATGAAATTTACTTTTATTTTTTGGATTTTATATAAATTTTTAGTCAAATTGTAATAAAGTAATTTGAAACCTACTTCGATTTTTTTGTATTTTGATGAGTTTTTTTGTTGGAGTAGTTAAATTTGAGTGAATTTAGTAGAAATTTATTTCTATTTTTTTTTTATTTCATATAAATTTTTAGTCAAATTGTAATAAAGGAATTTGAACCAACTTCGATTTTTTCGGATTTTGATGAGTTTTTTTGTTGGAGGAGTTAAATTTGAGTGAATTTATGTCACGTCCCGGGTGGAGGTCTTTAGGGGACGATGACTATTGGGGGAAGGAAAGTTAGGCGCGAATCTTACATCCAGCACGCTGAGGATTTTAAAGGAGTTCAGGCACGAATCTTGCATCCAGCACACTGAGGATTTTGAAGGGAAAGTCAGGCACGAATCTTACATCCAGCACGCTGAGGATTTTGAAGGGAAAGTCAGGCGCGAATCTTGCATCCAGCACACTGAGGATTTTGAAGGGAAAGTCAGGCACGAATCTTACATCCAGCACACTGAGGATTTTGAAGGGAAAGTCAGGCGCGAATCTTGCATCCAGCACGCTGATCGACCAAGGAAGGTTTAAATAGTGAATACACACCCGGGGGACACCCGTTAGAGCACCTTATGTTTGTTTTGATTTCGGTAACAGGATTTACCGTTGCATTTATGTAAAGAAAGCCACAAGTAATACTTCCGTGAATTGCACGGCTCACGCAAAAGTATGTTTGTAAACAGTGGAACCGTTCTCGCGTTCACGAACAGAAATCAGCTGATACTGCAGCCTGTCTTAGTTTGGAATCTTTATAACCAAAGGATGCGCATAATAATTCGAAGCGTGATTTTAAAATAGAGAGGTTTATTTACTTTAAACACGAGTACGTTATTACTGTTTAATAGTAATTAAACACAATATATGAATGTGAACATGAAACATAATATTTGACATAAATATTTTGACATAAGCATTAAGCGTTAATATGAAAACAAAATAAGTGTTCGCAATAAGCGTTAATATGAAAAGTAATAATATGAATAGTTATACAAACAATAAATGATCGCAATAAGCGTTGATATGAAAAGTAATATAAATGATCGCAATAAGCGTTAATATAGAAAACAAAAATAAATGTTCGCAATAAGCGTTAATATGAAAAGTAATAATATGAATAGTTATACAAACAATAAATGATCGCAATAAGCGTTGATATGAAAAGTAATAATATAGAAAGCAATAGAAACGGTAATATAAATGATGGTGGTTATATACGATATTGTAAATGGTAATGTAATAGCTTACAATGTTTGATGAACGGTGATTGTTGGTCACTGAATTTAATATGACTTAAACAAGACGAATAATAATGAGTTCTCCGCGATACAGTAAAGAGTAAACTTTTCGGTACAGGAGTTTGGTTGATAATGAATCTCCGGCCTCTCGGGACCTCATATTTATGTATCCTTACAGGAATGTTGCGGGGGTACGCGCGGTAGGAACCTTGACATATTTAACAAATAAGTCGCAATAGGACTTCCGGGGTTTTTATGAACGGTACGTCTATTAATAGACATATTTATGTCACGTACGCCAAATATTCGTCGTAATTAGACCTTTGGGGTTTTATGAATGGTAAAAGGAGATACTCAACCCGTCAAATGGATTTTGGATGTTTTAATGGGAATGGGGTAATTTGTGGGCTCGACTTGGAGGGTCGTAGAGAAGGGGTGAGACGTGGTCTCGGTTTAAGGGGTTTTTGGGACGAGGGACTTGTTTAGATTTAGTATGAAGAAGGGAATTCGTGCCTCTTCGGGCGAATAGTTAGAAGGGGGTTTTGTACTGACCATCTCGAGATGGGGACCGCTAAGGTACATCATCGAGGTGATCAGCGATTGGGGAAAAGGGGTATTTGTTGAGTTGGAAGGACTTTGGTTGAGTGATTGGAGGTTTATACGAAGATGTTTAAATAGTACCGCGCGAAAAATAGTGGGATATCACACCTTCCCCCTTATGTGAAGAAATGCGTGCATTTCTTAACAATAAGGTGTGGGTGGATTTATTTAATTATGGGATGGAAGATTTGATTATGAACTGTGATTCTCTCTCTTCCTGACAAAAGAGAGAGAGAGAGAGAACAAAATAAAAGTATAATTTTGGAAAGGAGGAGAAAAGAAAAAAAAAAAAAAATAAAAGAAATTTTCTGCCCAAAGGCTTAATACTAGGAAAACTAACCTAACTAAACTAATAGAACTATTTATAAGGGATTTGGGAACTATGTACAAAGGACTATTTATAAGGAAGAAGGATTAAAGGAAGGAAGGAATTTTGTTGGGATTAGAAAGGGGGATAGGAATATTCAAGGGTTTGGAAGGTGGGATCGTCCAGGATGAACGTGAGGTCGTAACCTCCTTGGTAGAGGTCATTGAACCATCTTAAAAACTCGGGTGTCAGCTCTGTATGGTCAGGGACCCTGGTGGCTGACCCCGTGTCCAAGATTTCCACGACATCCGGACAAGGAGGGATGGTGGAGGGGACCTGGATTTCAGGAAGTTGTGGGGAGTGGTAAGGAGGTGGGGGCGGATGGGTGAATACCCCTTCGTCTATCCCTACCAGTAGGGGTGAGTGGTATGGGGGCGGCGGGGTTTTGGCCTCTTGTAATGCCTTTGAGTCCATTGGCGGTGGGGATGATGGGGGAGAGTCCTCTATGGTGACGACGTCGGGGGTTTGGTCAGCCTCCCTAATGACCATTGTGGAGGTGACTTTTGGAAGGAGGGGTGAGAGGCTCCTTCCTTTCCTAATTGCCTCCCGGCGCCGCCACTGTATGTGGGAGAGTTTCCTCCTGACTCCCCCTCCACTTGACTTTGGCCCGTTGGGCTTGTGGGCCCTTTTGTGTGGCATTGTGATCTAGGAAATAAAATGATTAGTATGTCTCCTATATTTTGTGACTAGGGTCAACCGGGATCCTCGCGTATCTGACCAAGACGCGCTTTATTCGCGTGTATTATTTTAGTTTTGCCCTTCCATGATATTTTTAGGTTTTGCGAAGGAATTACCTCCAATATCGTGTGAGGACCAGAGTATTGATCACCGAATTTTCCTTTTCGCGGTTCTATTAGAACGAAGATTGGGTCGCCCGGTTTAAAGGTCTCTTCATTTATGTGTCGATCATAATATTTTTTGTAACGGAGTTTGGATTGATTTAACTTTTCCGCAGCAGCGGTTTGAAGTTCTTGCACCCTCGTACTCAATTTTGAGAGGTAGTGATTGTATGTTTCGTTTTCAAAATCTTCGGGCACCCTATTTCGGCTGGGTAACCGGGCTATTTTTCCAAATACTAACTCGTATGGGGTGTAACCAGTGCCCTCGTGGACGCTGGTATTATAAGAGAACGCGGCCAAGTCAGTCCATTCGTCCCAGTCACTGTATTTACCGATGAACATCTTTAAATATTCTGTCAAAACAAGGTGCGATCGCTCTAAAGAGCCATTTGTCTGTGGGTGAAAGGCTGTGGTTCGAAATTGTGCGATTTTAAATTTTTGCGCGATAGCCTTCATGAATTTACCAGTAAAATTTGTTCCTTGGTCAGTGAGAATGGCTCTGGGAGCTCCGTATTGACAAATAAATCGTTTTATAAACGCATCAGCTATTTTTATCGATGTGGATTGTTTAAGAGGTTCGCATACGAAGTATTTCGTTAACAGATCTTGCATAGTTAGGATGTAGGTATTTCCTGCTCTTGTAGTCGGTAGTGGTCCTACTATATCTAATGCAACCTTATCAAAGGCGCGTCCAGGCGTGTCGGTAAGGATCATTGGTTGCCTGGTTTTAACACGGACGAGTTTTTTTCGCTGACAGTCCTCGCATTTTCGAATATAATCTTCCACGGCTTTCTTCATTCCTTTCCAAAAGTAATGGTGTCTAATTCGATTATATGTTTTGGTCACTCCTTTGTGTCCGGCTAAAGCGGATGCGTGATTTTCTATAATAATATTTTGTCTTTTTGATTCTTCGGGAATTTGAACTATTTGTAAACATATTGTGACACTAATGTCTTCTTCGTCGACGGCTTCGAGGATATCCATAATAATATCCTGCCAGGTTAATTGATCGATATTTGCAGTTTTGGCTATACTGAACGAATATATTATTAATTCTCTTATTACGTTTTTAAAAGAGGAGAGAGTTTCGTCCCAAGTTGTCGCGGTTAAGGGGGTATTCTGAGTTTCTTTAATAACTAGGCCGACCAGAATTTGTTCCCTATTATAAGTTACGTGGGCCCGGCCTAATGTGAGTTCGCTTGTTATTATTAGCGCTCCCGATTCTTGCAACTGTTTAGCTCCGTCGTCGCAAGGTTTTCCATCGGCGCTCAGAAAGAAAACAAGCGTTTCCTTTCTTAGGGACAATGGGTCCCGACTAATTGATGGCGTTATTCTGATATCTCTATCGGGGTCCACTTCGTACGTTTCTTCCGGAGAATCATTCAGCTCGGTTATCAATGAGTCAGAGTCTGACGACGATTCGTACGAAGCGTTAGATCCTACTTCGGAATCAGAGTCGTCCTCTTTTTGTGGTGTTGGAGATTGCGAAGGCGAAACGATTTGGTATGGTGTGTTTGATTGTTTTTGTTCCTGATCTTCCTCTTCAACGCTACTCATCGGTTCCGGTATGTTTAGTGAGGGAGTATCCGGCGGCGTTAGTATAGGCGTTGGAGCCTTACGTACTTTTCGGCTCGGCTGAATCCTTGTAGGCGCCGTCCTTAGGCGGGTTTTATTGGTAACTTCTGATGTCGGGGTGGGTATCTTGGAGGTCCGAGGTCTCCCTGGGCCTCGTTTAGGTGGAGGCTGCTCTTCCCAGTCATCATCGGCTTCCTCTCGTGGTCGTATTGGGTATGTTTCCATGGTAGGTGGATTACGGGATAAGGCATCAGCGAGTTTGTTACTTTTTCCCGGTTGGTAGCGAATTTCATATTCGTATTCGGCTAATTTTAAACGCCACCTAACAAGGCGCGACGTTGGGTCCTTTACCTTGTGTAACCATATCAAGGGTCGGTGGTCGGTATATAAAATAAATTTCCTTCCATAAAGGTAAGGACGGAAGTACCTAACACAATAAACAATTGCTAGGAGTTCCTTTTCGATTGTTGAGTAATTAATTTCCGCTTTATTTAGGAGACGGGACGCGTAAGCAATCGGTAGCTCCTTTTCAGTGATAGCCTGGCTTAATATGCCTCCTATGGCATATTCGGATGCGTCAGTAGTGACGTGAAATTCCAGTTCGAAATTTGGATATTGTAGGATAGGTTCCTTTTGCAATGCGGATTTTAAGTGATCGAAAGCTGTTTGTTGGGACAGTTCCCATTCAAATGTTACGTCTTTCTTTAACAATTGGGTTAACGGGCGAGCAAGTTTAGAGAATTCTGGGATAAACCTCCTATAATATCCGGTTAACCCAAGGAATTCTTTAATACCTTTCGGTGTGCGAGGTGCAGGGTAGTTTTGAACAGCTTGAATCTTTAGTTGATCGGGTTTTACCCCTTCCTCGGTGATTATATGTCCCAAATAAGCGACTTCCTTGTGCAGAAATTTACATTTGGAGGGTTGGAGCTTAAGGTTTGCCTCTCTTAGGCGGTGAGCGAGTTTTTTAAATTTGATTAAGTGTTCCGTGAGGGAACTTGCGTAAAGGACGATATCGTCCAAGTAAACAAACATTTCAGTACCTTGGAGTCCCGTAAGCGCGTGATCCATTAAACGTTGGAAAGTCGCAGGTGCATTACGAAGCCCAAATGGCATTCTTACAAATTCGTAGTGTCCATGTGGCGTAGAAAATGCAGTTTTAGGTACATCCTCAGGTTTCATGGGTATTTGATGGAAACCAGAGGCGAGATCGAAGACAGAAAAATATTTGGCTCCTCCTAATTGGTCCAATATCTCATTAATATTTGGAAGTGGGTATGCGTCGGGAACGGTCTTTTTGTTTAGTTCCCTAAAATCAATAACCATTCGCCACAAAGGTTCCCCATTGGGTCCTGGCTTCTTCGAGACGATCCAGATGGGTGAATTGTAGGGCGATAATGACGGCTTTATGATTTCATCTCCCAGTAACTTGCGTACTTGTTTGTCGATTTCCTTCTTATGTATTGGAGGGAACCGATATTGCTTCGTATTCACAGCCACTGGGTCCGTTGTCTGGATCCCATGCTGTATGGCGTTTGTATGACCTAATTTCTCATCTGGCAAGTGGAAAAGGTCGTGATTTTTTATAATAATATTTTGGACGTGGCATCTTTCCTCTCGACTCATATGTTCTGTTGAAATTAGCTTCAATATTTGTTCCGCCCGTGAAGGGGTTACTATAGAATTTGTCGATACCTCCTTACCCGACGCGACAGCAAGAGACTCACGGAAATTTGGATGAAGGGTTGGTTTGGCGTAATGCTCTGGGGATGATGGTGAGTGCACCTTCACGGGTGCCTCGAGGTAAGATTGTGGTTTAATTTTCCTTGGGGCAGGGATGGGAGTGACGTCTTTAGGCGCCGTCGTCTCTTTGGGTCGTTTTTGTTTGGGTTCCGGAATTATCACTTCGAATTCTTCCAATTCGACAGTGGGTATCGTGATCGTTGAGTCTATTTCTTTGGAATTTATTACTTGCAAGTATGCCTTGCCGTCTTGGTTACGGACAAGTGCGTTACCGGCGTAAATCCCAGTGCCTAAGTCTAACAAGGGTAAATATCCTTCCTCTATCTCTGGGTTAGATAGGTGGACGAAGAAAGTGGTTTTTGACCTTGCGGGTAGCACGACTTGGTTCTTGTTTACGAATGGGATTGTGTTCCCGTGGAAGTCCAACTCCCTCTTGGAATAGTGTATCGAGACATTTTGTTTTATAAAGAATTCTGTGCCTAATATTCCTTGTGGCTTAATTGGGAAATCGTTTTCGACTACGTGGAACGTGACGTTATCGCCAAAAAGGGTTATCCTTACTGTGCCAAGCGTGGTGACGGGACCCGGAGAGATGCCCTTGAGTATTAGTCGAGTTTTCGTGTCTATCTCTTGCGGTAGCTTTACGGCTTGAATTTTCAATAAGTTCACCTGTGACCCAGTATCAATCATTAATTCAGGTGTAGTTTCGAACTCGGGGGAGGGAATGATTACAGACGGAGCTTCATCGGCAGTATTTAACCATGCTGTTGCGATTCTCGTTTCGATATTCCCGGTTCCATTTGTATTGTTATTGGATGCGCTCCTGTTTGGCCCATTCCACGGTACGCATCCATGGTTGACCGTAGGGGCGGAGCGTTTCCCGAATCTCGTTCCTGGGGGGTTCCAGGGTTTCTTTCATTTCGGTTAAATAAGCGTTTCCTGCATTCTGAGATCAGGTGACCAGGTTTTCTGCAGTATGAACAGATACGTATTTCTGTAGGTCTAGAAGGAGGAGGTCGAGTTCTGTCCCAGTAGGGGAGCAGAGGATTGGGTGCCTGGTTTCCATATCCTGCAACGCGGTTTGGAGGATATCTCTCGAAAGATTGTGAAACGACATTTTGATTGCTTCGGCAGGAGCGTGCGTCGTGTCCTGTCTTATTGCAGAGTTGGCACGTTAATTTCGGGGTCTTTTGTTCGGAAAACCTAAGGCGGTCTCTATCAATCTTTTTATCCACGAGTACAGCCAAATCGAAAGCTTCGTCGATCGTTTCGAAGGGATGTTGGAGTAACCTTGTCCTTATATGGGGTGGAAGACCGTCGACAAATGAATCTAATGTTAGGCGATCTAGATTTTCGGGGTGATTCCGTGCGAAGTCGCGGTAATATTCTCTATCTTCTTCATAAATGGCGAATCGGAGGTCCTTAACGCGTGAAATATATTCCAACATATGCTCGTTGGTTCCTTTAATAACGTTGGCGAGTTCTCCGCGATAGTGGTCAGATGTTTTGGCAGGAGAAAAGATGCGTTTAAGTTGTTTAATTAGGTCGTTTACGGAGTCAAGGACCCTATCCTCAACGGCCAAGCATGCATGGTCTTGTAGCTTGTTTCGCAACAACCTCGCCAGCTGGGGTTCGGCTTGCGGGGGAACCAGAGCCTTAGCCCTATTGCAGGCTCTCGCGAATTGTTCTATAGGTATATTGTGCCCGTTAAAATTCGGGACTGTCTCTATGGCATCCTTTAACGTGATCTGGGGCGACGGATTCTGGTCCGGAACATTGTTACGCTTTACTATTTCCGGAACCTCATTACGATTTACTACTGGTTTTCTGTCAAAACGGGAGGAACCCGGTGTGACAAAATTATTTGCAAACGGCGGGGGTGCAAGAAGTTTTTCCATTTTTTCGCGAATGGTTTCTATTTGACTGGAAAGACCTTCCAAAGTGGGACCGCCCGATCCGATAACTATGCTCGAACGCGTATTGGATTCTTTATTTACGAGTTTCGCGTGTAGATTTTCGATCTCAGCGTGTTTTTCCCGTAATAATTGCACTTGTTCCAATAATTCGGCGGTCGCGACGTCTATAGCGCTAATGGAAGGGCCTGTTTCTTGGTCCATTACGCAAGAATCGTCTGTTTCCCCGTACACAGACATGTTTGATTTCTCCAAATTTTAATTTTTTTTTTTTTTTTTGAAAAGTTTTGGGTTTTCTTAATTTGGCTTACGGTAGCCGTTATTCAAAGCCTACCGTGCTCTCTACCCGGGTAGTTAATATCAAATCTGTTATAGTTTCTACTTAAGAGGCGTTCTCGCTCGGTGCATTCGGCGCTACTATTTATAGGGCGCACTTTAAGCAAAAGATTTCTGCAACGAGGGCACTCGGGGAATGTATCGTTAGGTTGGTGGTAGTGCTCTTGGTATATTTCATCTACTTCCACCGGGTCTGAATTAAAACAATTTAAACAAATATCTATGCCTTCCGTGGTCGTTGCTACGCCTCCAGAGACACAAATCAATGTATTCAAATCTGACAATACGCTCCGTAATCTGCGGCTTGGGTAATATGGCGTGTCTCGAATTTGATTTTGGTTGCTCATAATAGTTATTTGGGTATTTTGGGTACCGAAAAATTTGGAGGTCTTATTTCTATTAGAGGTAAATGAACGCTATTTTAAGTATCAAGGTCCTCTTGGTTATTGAATCGATCGTAATCTTCGTTAGAGAGGTTGTAAAATTCCGTGCATACGGCGCACCTACTTATGGGGCGAATTTGATATATTTCGTAATTGCACCGAGGGCAAGGGGAAAACGAATAAGGTGCTTGATAATAATGGACGATGTATACAGTCACCGTATTCGCAGGCTCCAACCAGGAACAGCACAGGCAAATATCGTCGCCCTGGTTCGTAGTTGCTAGACTCCCTTTTACACAAATTAGTGATCGCATATATACATTAATGCCTTCTACCTCGCGGCTCCTGTAAGCTACCGCGATCTGTTGAGGGCGCGTAATATACATGTAAATAGGCAATTGTGGGTACCGTATGTTAGAATTTATTCTATCGACAGTTGACGAATCATCCCACCGCTGTCACCAAAATTATGTCACGTCCCGGGTGGAGGTCTTTAGGGGACGATGACTATTGGGGGAAGGAAAGTTAGGCGCGAATCTTACATCCAGCACGCTGAGGATTTTAAAGGAGTTCAGGCACGAATCTTGCATCCAGCACACTGAGGATTTTGAAGGGAAAGTCAGGCACGAATCTTACATCCAGCACGCTGAGGATTTTGAAGGGAAAGTCAGGCGCGAATCTTGCATCCAGCACACTGAGGATTTTGAAGGGAAAGTCAGGCACGAATCTTACATCCAGCACACTGAGGATTTTGAAGGGAAAGTCAGGCGCGAATCTTGCATCCAGCACGCTGATCGACCAAGGAAGGTTTAAATAGTGAATACACACCCGGGGGACACCCGTTAGAGCACCTTATGTTTGTTTTGATTTCGGTAACAGGATTTACCGTTGCATTTATGTAAAGAAAGCCACAAGTAATACTTCCGTGAATTGCACGGCTCACGCAAAAGTATGTTTGTAAACAGTGGAACCGTTCTCGCGTTCACGAACAGAAATCAGCTGATACTGCAGCCTGTCTTAGTTTGGAATCTTTATAACCAAAGGATGCGCATAATAATTCGAAGCGTGATTTTAAAATAGAGAGGTTTATTTACTTTAAACACGAGTACGTTATTACTGTTTAATAGTAATTAAACACAATATATGAATGTGAACATGAAACATAATATTTGACATAAATATTTTGACATAAGCATTAAGCGTTAATATGAAAACAAAATAAGTGTTCGCAATAAGCGTTAATATGAAAAGTAATAATATGAATAGTTATACAAACAATAAATGATCGCAATAAGCGTTGATATGAAAAGTAATATAAATGATCGCAATAAGCGTTAATATAGAAAACAAAAATAAATGTTCGCAATAAGCGTTAATATGAAAAGTAATAATATGAATAGTTATACAAACAATAAATGATCGCAATAAGCGTTGATATGAAAAGTAATAATATAGAAAGCAATAGAAACGGTAATATAAATGATGGTGGTTATATACGATATTGTAAATGGTAATGTAATAGCTTACAATGTTTGATGAACGGTGATTGTTGGTCACTGAATTTAATATGACTTAAACAAGACGAATAATAATGAGTTCTCCGCGATACAGTAAAGAGTAAACTTTTCGGTACAGGAGTTTGGTTGATAATGAATCTCCGGCCTCTCGGGACCTCATATTTATGTATCCTTACAGGAATGTTGCGGGGGTACGCGCGGTAGGAACCTTGACATATTTAACAAATAAGTCGCAATAGGACTTCCGGGGTTTTTATGAACGGTACGTCTATTAATAGACATATTTATGTCACGTACGCCAAATATTCGTCGTAATTAGACCTTTGGGGTTTTATGAATGGTAAAAGGAGATACTCAACCCGTCAAATGGATTTTGGATGTTTTAATGGGAATGGGGTAATTTGTGGGCTCGACTTGGAGGGTCGTAGAGAAGGGGTGAGACGTGGTCTCGGTTTAAGGGGTTTTTGGGACGAGGGACTTGTTTAGATTTAGTATGAAGAAGGGAATTCGTGCCTCTTCGGGCGAATAGTTAGAAGGGGGTTTTGTACTGACCATCTCGAGATGGGGACCGCTAAGGTACATCATCGAGGTGATCAGCGATTGGGGAAAAGGGGTATTTGTTGAGTTGGAAGGACTTTGGTTGAGTGATTGGAGGTTTATACGAAGATGTTTAAATAGTACCGCGCGAAAAATAGTGGGATATCACATTTAGTAGAAATTTATTTCTATTTTTTTTTTATTTCATATAAATTTTTAGTCAAATTGTAATAAAGGAATTTGAACCAACTTCGATTTTTTTGGATTTGGATAAATTTTTTTGTTGGAGGAGCTAAATTTGAGTGAATTTAGATGAAATTTACTTTTATTTTTTGGATTTTGTACAAATTTTTATTCAAATTGTAATAAAGGAATTTGAACCAACTTCGATTTTTTCGGATTTTGATGAGTTTTTTTGTTGGAGGAGTTAAATTTGAGTGAATTTAGTAGAAATTTATTTCTATTTTTTTTGATTTCATATAAATTTTTAGTCAAATTGTAATAAAGTACTTAGAAACCAACTTCGATTTTTTTGGATTTTGATGAATTTTTTTGTTGGAGGAGCTAAATTTGAGTGAATTTAGATGAAATTTACTTTTATTTTTTGGATTTTATATAAATTTTTAGTCAAATTGTAATAAAGTAATTTGAAACCAACTTCGATTTTTTTGTATTTTGATAAGTTTTTTTGTTGGAGTAGTTAAATTTGAGTGAATTTAGTAGAAATTTATTTCTATTTTTTTTTTATTTCATATAAATTTTTAGTCAAATTGTAATAAAGGAATTTGAACCAACTTCGATTTTTTTGGATTTGGATAAATTTTTTTGTTGGAGGAGCTAAATTTGAGTGAATTTAGATGAAATTTACTTTTATTTTTTGGATTTTGTATAAGTTTTTATTCAAATTGTAATAAAGGAATTTGAACCAACTTCGATTTTTTCGGATTTTGATGAGTTTTTTTGTTGGAGGAGTTAAATTTGAGTGAATTTAGTAGAAATTTATTTCTATTTTTTTTGATTTCATATAAATTTTTGGTCAAATTGTAATAAAGTACTTAGAAACCAACTTCGATTTTTTTGGATTTTGATGAATTTTTTTGTTGGAGGAGCTAAATTTGAGTGAATTTAGATGAAATTTACTTTTATTTTTTGGATTTTATATAAATTTTTAGTCAAATTGTAATAAAGTAATTTGAAACCTACTTCGATTTTTTTGTATTTTGATGAGTTTTTTTGTTGGAGTAGTTAAATTTGAGTGAATTTAGTAGAAATTTATTTCTATTTTTTTTTTATTTCATATAAATTTTTAGTCAAATTGTAATAAAGGAATTTGAACCAACTTCGATTTTTTCGGATTTTGATGAGTTTTTTTGTTGGAGGAGTTAAATTTGAGTGAATTTAGTAGAAATTTATTTCTATTTTTTGATTTCATATAAATTTTTAGTCAAATTGTAATAAAGGAATTTGAACCAACTTCGATTTTTTTGGATTTTGATGAGTTTTTTTGTTGGAGTAGTTAAATTTGAGTAAATTTAGATGAAATTTACTTCTATTTTTTTGATTTCATATAAATTTTTAGTCAAATTGTAATAAAGGAATTTGAACCAACTTCGATTTTTTCGGATTTTGATGAGTTTTTTTGTTGGAGGAGTTAAATTTGAGTGAATTTAGTAGAAATTTATTTCTATTTTTTTTGATTTCATATAAATTTTTAGTCAAATTGTAATAAAGTACTTAGAAACCAACTTCGATTTTTTTGGATTTTGATGAATTTTTTTGTTGGAGGAGCTAAATTTGAGTGAATTTAGATGAAATTTACTTTTATTTTTTGGATTTTATATAAATTTTTAGTCAAATTGTAATAAAGTAATTTGAAACCAACTTCGATTTTTTTGTATTTTGATGAGTTTTTTTGTTGGAGTAGTTAAATTTGAGTGAATTTAGTAGAAATTTATTTCTATTTTTTTTTTATTTCATATAAATTTTTAGTCAAATTGTAATAAAGGAATTTGAACCAACTTCGATTTTTTTGGATTTGGATAAATTTTTTTGTTGGAGGAGCTAAATTTGAGTGAATTTAGATGAAATTTACTTTTATTTTTTGGATTTTGTATAAGTTTTTATTCAAATTGTAATAAAGGAATTTGAACCAACTTCGATTTTTTCGGATTTTGATGAGTTTTTTTGTTGGAGGAGTTAAATTTGAGTGAATTTAGTAGAAATTTATTTCTATTTTTTTTGATTTCATATAAATTTTTAGTCAAATTGTAATAAAGTACTTAGAAACCAACTTCGATTTTTTTGGATTTTGATGAATTTTTTTGTTGGAGGAGCTAAATTTGAGTGAATTTAGATGAAATTTACTTTTATTTTTTTATTTCATATAAATTTTTAGTCAAATTGTAATAAAGGAATTTGAACCAACTTCAATTTTTTTGGATTTTGATGAGTTTTTTTGTTGGAGGAGTTAAATTTGAGTGAATTTAGTAGAAATTTATTTCTATTTTTTTTTTATTTCATATAAATTTTTAGTCAAATTGTAATAAAGGAATTTGAACCAACTTCGATTTTTTTGGATTTGGATAAATTTTTTTGTTGGAGGAGCTAAATTTGAGTGAATTTAGATGAAATTTACTTTTATTTTTTGGATTTTGTACAAATTTTTATTCAAATTGTAATAAAGGAATTTGAACCAACTTCGATTTTTTCGGATTTTGATGAGTTTTTTTGTTGGAGGAGTTAAATTTGAGTGAATTTAGTAGAAATTTATTTCTATTTTTTTTGATTTCATATAAATTTTTAGTCAAATTGTAATAAAGTACTTAGAAACCAACTTCGATTTTTTTGTATTTTGATGAGTTTTTTTGTTGGAGTAGTTAAATTTGAGTGAATTTAGTAGAAATTTATTTCTATTTTTTTTTTATTTCATATAAATTTTTAGTCAAATTGTAATAAAGGAATTTGAACCAACTTCGATTTTTTTGGATTTGGATAAATTTTTTTGTTGGAGGAGCTAAATTTGAGTGAATTTAGATGAAATTTACTTTTATTTTTTGGATTTTGTATAAGTTTTTATTCAAATTGTAATAAAGGAATTTGAACCAACTTCGATTTTTTCGGATTTTGATGAGTTTTTTTGTTGGAGGAGTTAAATTTGAGTGAATTTAGTAGAAATTTATTTCTATTTTTTTTGATTTCATATAAATTTTTGGTCAAATTGTAATAAAGTACTTAGAAACCAACTTCGATTTTTTTGGATTTTGATGAATTTTTTTGTTGGAGGAGCTAAATTTGAGTGAATTTAGATGAAATTTACTTTTATTTTTTGGATTTTATATAAATTTTTAGTCAAATTGTAATAAAGTAATTTGAAACCTACTTCGATTTTTTTGTATTTTGATGAGTTTTTTTGTTGGAGTAGTTAAATTTGAGTGAATTTAGTAGAAATTTATTTCTATTTTTTTTTTATTTCATATAAATTTTTAGTCAAATTGTAATAAAGGAATTTGAACCAACTTCGATTTTTTCGGATTTTGATGAGTTTTTTTGTTGGAGGAGTTAAATTTGAGTGAATTTAGTAGAAATTTATTTCTATTTTTTGATTTCATATAAATTTTTAGTCAAATTGTAATAAAGGAATTTGAACCAACTTCGATTTTTTTGGATTTTGATGAGTTTTTTTGTTGGAGTAGTTAAATTTGAGTAAATTTAGATGAAATTTACTTCTATTTTTTTGATTTCATATAAATTTTTAGTCAAATTGTAATAAAGGAATTTGAACCAACTTCGATTTTTTCGGATTTTGATGAGTTTTTTTGTTGGAGGAGTTAAATTTGAGTGAATTTAGTAGAAATTTATTTCTATTTTTTTTGATTTCATATAAATTTTTAGTCAAATTGTAATAAAGTACTTAGAAACCAACTTCGATTTTTTTGGATTTTGATGAATTTTTTTGTTGGAGGAGCTAAATTTGAGTGAATTTAGATGAAATTTACTTTTATTTTTTGGATTTTATATAAATTTTTAGTCAAATTGTAATAAAGTAATTTGAAACCAACTTCGATTTTTTTGTATTTTGATGAGTTTTTTTGTTGGAGTAGTTAAATTTGAGTGAATTTAGTAGAAATTCATTTCTATTTTTTTTTTATTTCATATAAATTTTTAGTCAAATTGTAATAAAGGAATTTGAACCAACTTCGATTTTTTTGGATTTGGATAAATTTTTTTGTTGGAGGAGCTAAATTTGAGTGAATTTAGATGAAATTTACTTTTATTTTTTGGATTTTGTATAAGTTTTTATTCAAATTGTAATAAAGGAATTTGAACCAACTTCGATTTTTTCGGATTTTGATGAGTTTTTTTGTTGGAGGAGTTAAATTTGAGTGAATTTAGTAGAAATTTATTTCTATTTTTTTTGATTTCATATAAATTTTTAGTCAAATTGTAATAAAGTACTTAGAAACCAACTTCGATTTTTTTGGATTTTGATGAATTTTTTTGTTGGAGGAGCTAAATTTGAGTGAATTTAGATGAAATTTACTTTTATTTTTTTATTTCATATAAATTTTTAGTCAAATTGTAATAAAGGAATTTGAACCAACTTCAATTTTTTTGGATTTTGATGAGTTTTTTTGTTGGAGGAGTTAAATTTGAGTGAATTTAGTAGAAAATTATTTCTATTTTTTTTTTATTTCATATACATTTTTAGTCAAATTGTAATAAAGGAATTTGAACCAACTTCGATTTTTTTGGTTTTTGATGAGTTTTTTTGTTGGAGGAGTTAAATTTGAGTGAATTTAGATGAAATTTACTTCTATTTTTTTTGATTTCATATAAATTTTTAGTCAAATTGTAATAAAGGAATTTGAACCAACTTCGATTTTGTTGGATTTTGATGAGTTTTTTTGTTGGAGTTAAATTTGACTGAATTTAGATGAAATTTTCTAGTATTTTTTTTTATTTCATATAAATTTTTAGTCAAATTGTAATAAAGTACTTTGAAACCAACTTCGATTTTTTTGGATTTTGATGATTTTGGTTGTTGGAGGAGTTAAATTTGAGTAAATTTAGATGAAATTTACTTCTATTTTTTTTATTTCATATAAATTTTTAGTCAAATTGTAATAAAGGAATTTGAACCAACTTCGATTTTTTTGGATTTTGATGATTTTGGTTGTTGGAGGAGTTAAATTTGAGTAAATTTAGATGAAATTAACAGCTTTTTTTTGGATTTTATATAAATTTTTAGTCAAATTGTAATAAAGGGATTTGTAACAACTTCGATTTTTTTGGATTTTGATGAATTTTTTTGTTGGAGGAGCTAAATTTGAGTGAATTTAGATGAAATATACTTTTATTTTTTTGGATTTTATATAAATTTTTAGTCAAATGTAATAAAGTAATTTGAACCAACTTCGATTTTTTTGGATTTTGATGAGTTTTTTTGTTGGAGGAGCTAAACTTGAGTAAATTTAGATGAAATTTACTTTTATTTTTTGGATTTTATATAAATTTTTAGTCAAATTGTAATAAAGGAATATGAACCAACTTCGATTTTTTTTGAATTTTGATGAATTTTTTTGTTGTAGTTAAATTTGAGTAAATTTAGATGAAATTTACTTCTATTTTTTTTGATTTCATATAAATTTTTAGTCAAATTGTAATAAAGGAATTTGAACCAACTTCGATTTTTTTGGATTTTGATGAATTTTTTTGTTGGAGGAGCTGAATTTGAGTGAATTTAGATGAAATTTACTTTTATTTTTTGGATTTTATATAAATTTTTAGTCAAATTGTAATAAAGGAATTTGAACCAACTTCGATTTTTTCGGATTTTGATGAGTTTTTTTGTTGGAGGAGTTAAATTTGAGTGAATTTAGTAGAAATTTATTTCTATTTTTTTTTATTTCATATAAATTTTTAGTCAAAATGTAATAAAGTACTTAGAAACCAACTTCGATTTTTTTGGATTTTGATGAATTTTTTTGTTGGAGGAGCTAAATTTGAGTGAATTTAGATGAAATTTACTTTTATTTTTTTGGATTTTATATAAATTTTTAGTCAAATTGTAATAAAGGAATTTGAACCAACTTCGATTTTTTTGGATTTTGATGAGTTTTTTTGTTGGAGGAGTTAAATTTGATTAAATATAGATGAAATTTACTTGTATTTTTTTTATTTCATATAAATTTTTACTCAAATTGTAATAAAGGAATTTGAACCAACTTCGATTTTTTTGGATTTTGATGAGTTTTTTTGTTGGAGGAGTTAAATTTGAGTGAATTTAGTAGAAATTTATTTCTATTTTTTTTTTATTTCATATAAATTTTTAGTCAAATTGTAATAAAGGAATTTGAACCAACTTCGATTTTTTTGGATTTTGATGAATTTTTTTGTTGGAGGAGCTAAATTTGAGTGAATTTAGATGAAATTTACATCTATTTTTTTTGATTTCATATAAATTTTTAGTCAAATTGTAATAAAGGAATTTGAACCAACTTCGATTTTGTTGGATTTTGATGAGTTTTTTTGTTGGAGGAGCTAAATTTGAGTGAATTTGGATGAAATTTACTTTTATTTTTTTGGATTGTATATAAATTTGTAGTCAAATTGTAATAAAGGAATTTGAACCTACTTCGATTTTTTTGGATTTTGATGAGTTTTTTTGTTGGAGTAGTTAAATTTCAGTAAATTTAGATGAAATTTACTTCTATTTTTTTTGATTTCATATAAATTTTTAGTCAAATTGTAATAAAGTACTTAGAAACCAACTTCGATTTTTTTGGATTTTGATGAATTTTTTTGTTGGAGGAGCTAAATTTGAGTGAATTTAGATGAAATTTACTTTTATTTTTTGGATTTTATATAAATTTTTAGTCAAATTGTAATAAAGTAATTTGAAACCTACTTCGATTTTTTTGTATTTTGATGAGTTTTTTTGTTGGAGTAGTTAAATTTGAGTGAATTTAGTAGAAATTTATTTCTATTTTTTTTTTATTTCATATAAATTTTTAGTCAAATTGTAATAAAGGAATTTGAACCAACTTCGATTTTTTCGGATTTTGATGAGTTTTTTTGTTGGAGGAGTTAAATTTGAGTGAATTTAGTAGAAATTTATTTCTATTTTTTGATTTCATATAAATTTTTAGTCAAATTGTAATAAAGGAATTTGAACCAACTTCGATTTTGTTGGATTTTGATGAGTTTTTTTGTTGGAGGAGCTAAATTTGAGTGAATTTGGATGAAATTTACTTTTATTTTTTTGGATTGTATATAAATTTGTAGTCAAATTGTAATAAAGGAATTTGAACCTACTTCGATTTTTTTGGATTTTGATGAGTTTTTTTGTTGGAGTAGTTAAATTTGAGTAAATTTAGATGAAATTTACTTCTATTTTTTTTGATTTCATATAAATTTTTAGTCAAATTGTAATAAAGTACTTAGAAACCAACTTCGATTTTTTTGGATTTTGATGAATTTTTTTGTTGGAGGAGCTAAATTTGAGTGAATTTAGATGAAATTTACTTTTATTTTTTGGATTTTATATAAATTTTTAGTCAAATTGTAATAAAGTAATTTGAAACCTACATCGATTTTTTTGTATTTTGATGAGTTTTTTTGTTGGAGTAGTTAAATTTGAGTGAATTTAGTAGAAATTTATTTCTATTTTTTTTTTATTTCATATAAATTTTTAGTCAAATTGTAATAAAGGAATTTGAACCAACTTCGATTTTTTCGGATTTTGATGAGTTTTTTTGTTGGAGGAGTTAAATTTGAGTGAATTTAGTAGAAATTTATTTCTATTTTTTTTTATTTCATATAAATTTTTAGTCAAATTGTAATAAAGGAATTTGAACCAACTTCGATTTTTTTGGATTTGGATAAATTTTTTTGTTGGAGGAGCTAAATTTGAGTGAATTTAGATGAAATTTACTTTTATTTTTTGGATTTTGTATAAGTTTTTATTCAAATTGTAATAAAGGAATTTGAACCAACTTCGATTTTTTCGGATTTTGATGAGTTTTTTTGTTGGAGGAGTTAAATTTGAGTGAATTTAGTAGAAATTTATTTCTATTTTTTTTGATTTCATATAAATTTTTGGTCAAATTGTAATAAAGTACTTAGAAACCAACTTCGATTTTTTTGGATTTTGATGAATTTTTTTGTTGGAGGAGCTAAATTTGAGTGAATTTAGATGAAATTTACTTTTATTTTTTGGATTTTATATAAATTTTTAGTCAAATTGTAATAAAGTAATTTGAAACCTACTTCGATTTTTTTGTATTTTGATGAGTTTTTTTGTTGGAGTAGTTAAATTTGAGTGAATTTAGTAGAAATTTATTTCTATTTTTTTTTTATTTCATATAAATTTTTAGTCAAATTGTAATAAAGGAATTTGAACCAACTTCGATTTTTTTGGATTTTGATGAGTTTTTTTGTTGGAGTAGTTAAATTTGAGTAAATTTAGATGAAATTTACTTCTATTTTTTTGATTTCATATAAATTTTTAGTCAAATTGTAATAAAGGAATTTGACCAACTTCGATTTTTTCGGATTTTGATGAGTTTTTTTGTTGGAGGAGTTAAATTTGAGTGAATTTAGTAGAAATTTATTTCTATTTTTTTTGATTTCATATAAATTTTTAGTCAAATTGTAATAAAGTACTTAGAAACCAACTTCGATTTTTTTGGATTTTGATGAATTTTTTTGTTGGAGGAACTAAATTTGAGTGAATTTAGATGAAATTTACTTTTATTTTTTGGATTTTATATAAATTTTTAGTCAAATTGTAATAAAGTAATTTGAAACCAACTTCGATTTTTTTGTATTTTGATGAGTTTTTTTGTTGGAGTAGTTAAATTTGAGTGAATTTAGTAGAAATTTATTTCTATTTTTTTTTTATTTCATATAAATTTTTAGTCAAATTGTAATAAAGGAATTTGAACCAACTTCGATTTTTTTGGATTTGGATAAATTTTTTTGTTGGAGGAGCTAAATTTGAGTGAATTTAGATGAAATTTACTTTTATTTTTTGGATTTTGTATAAGTTTTTATTCAAATTGTAATAAAGGAATTTGAACCAACTTCGATTTTTTCGGATTTTGATGAGTTTTTTTGTTGGAGGAGTTAAATTTGAGTGAATTTAGTAGAAATTTATTTCTATTTTTTTTGATTTCATATAAATTTTTAGTCAAATTGTAATAAAGTACTTAGAAACCAACTTCGATTTTTTTGGATTTTGATGAATTTTTTTGTTGGAGGAGCTAAATTTGAGTGAATTTAGATGAAATTTACTTTTATTTTTTTATTTCATATAAATTTTTAGTCAAATTGTAATAAAGGAATTTGAACCAACTTCAATTTTTTTGGATTTTGATGAGTTTTTTTGTTGGAGGAGTTAAATTTGAGTGAATTTAGTAGAAAATTATTTCTATTTTTTTTTTATTTCATATACATTTTTAGTCAAATTGTAATAAAGGAATTTGAACCAACTTCGATTTTTTTGGTTTTTGATGAGTTTTTTTGTTGGAGGAGTTAAATTTGAGTGAATTTAGATGAAATTTACTTCTATTTTTTTTGATTTCATATAAATTTTTAGTCAAATTGTAATAAAGGAATTTGAACCAACTTCGATTTTGTTGGATTTTGATGAGTTTTTTTGTTGGAGGAGCTAAACTTGAGTAAATTTAGATGAAATTTACTTTTATTTTTTGGATTTTATATAAATTTTTAGTCAAATTGTAATAAAGGAATTTGAACCAACTTCGATTTTTTTTTAATTTTGATGAATTTTTTTGTTGTAGTTAAATTTGAGTAAATTTAGATGAAATTTACTTCTATTTTTTTTGATTTCATATAAATTTTTAGTCAAATTGTAATAAAGGAATTTGAACCAACTTCGATTTTTTTGGATTTTGATGAATTTTTTTGTTGGAGGAGCTGAATTTGAGTGAATTTAGATGAAATTTACTTTTATTTTTTGGATTTTATATAAATTTTTAGTCAAATTGTAATAAAGGAATTTGAACCAACTTCGATTTTTTCGGATTTTGATGAGTTTTTTTGTTGGAGGAGTTAAATTTGAGTGAATTTAGTAGAAATTTATTTCTATTTTTTTTTATTTCATATAAATTTTTAGTCAAAATGTAATAAAGTACTTAGAAACCAACTTCGATTTTTTTGGATTTTGATGAATTTTTTTGTTGGAGGAGCTAAATTTGAGTGAATTTAGATGAAATTTACTTTTATTTTTTTGGATTTTATATAAATTTTTAGTCAAATTGTAATAAAGGAATTTGAACCAACTTCGATTTTTTTGGATTTTGATGAGTTTTTTTGTTGGAGGAGTTAAATTTGATTAAATATAGATGAAATTTACTTGTATTTTTTTTATTTCATATAAATTTTTACTCAAATTGTAATAAAGGAATTTGAACCAACTTCGATTTTTTTGGATTTTGATGAGTTTTTTTGTTGGAGGAGTTAAATTTGAGTGAATTTAGTAGAAATTTATTTCTATTTTTTTTTTATTTCATATAAATTTTTAGTCAAATTGTAATAAAGGAATTTGAACCAACTTCGATTTTTTTGGATTTTGATGAATTTTTTTGTTGGAGGAGCTAAATTTGAGTGAATTTAGATGAAATTTACATCTATTTTTTTTGATTTCATATAAATTTTTAGTCAAATTGTAATAAAGGAATTTGAACCAACTTCGATTTTGTTGGATTTTGATGAGTTTTTTTGATGGAGGAGCTAAATTTGAGTGAATTTGGATGAAATTTACTTTTATTTTTTTGGATTGTATATAAATTTGTAGTCAAATTGTAATAAAGGAATTTGAACCTACTTCGATTTTTTTGGATTTTGATGAGTTTTTTTGTTGGAGTAGTTAAATTTGAGTAAATTTAGATGAAATTTACTTCTATTTTTTTTGATTTCATATAAATTTTTAGTCAAATTGTAATAAAGTACTTAGAAACCAACTTCGATTTTTTTGGATTTTGATGAATTTTTTTGTTGGAGGAGCTAAATTTGAGTGAATTTAGATGAAATTTACTTTTATTTTTTCGATTTTATATAAATTTTTAGTCAAATTGTAATAAAGTAATTTGAAACCTACTTCGATTTTTTTGTATTTTGATGAGTTTTTTTGTTGGAGTAGTTAAATTTGAGTGAATTTAGTAGAAATTTATTTCTATTTTTTTTTTATTTCATATAAATTTTTAGTCAAATTGTAATAAAGGAATTTGAACCAACTTCGATTTTTTCGGATTTTGATGAGTTTTTTTGTTGGAGGAGTTAAATTTGAGTGAATTTAGTAGAAATTTATTTCTATTTTTTGATTTCATATAAATTTTTAGTCAAATTGTAATAAAGGAATTTGAACCAACTTCGATTTTTTTGGATTTTGATGAGTTTTTTTGTTGGAGTAGTTAAATTTGAGTAAATTTAGATGAAATTTACTTCTATTTTTTTGATTTCATATAAATTTTTAGTCAAATTGTAATAAAGGAATTTGAACCAACTTCGATTTTTTCGGATTTTGATGAGTTTTTTTGTTGGAGGAGTTAAATTTGAGTGAATTTAGTAGAAATTTATTTCTATTTTTTTTGATTTCATATAAATTTTTAGTCAAATTGTAATAAAGTACTTAGAAACCAACTTCGATTTTTTTGGATTTTGATGAATTTTTTTGTTGGAGGAGCTAAATTTGAGTGAATTTAGATGAAATTTACTTTTATTTTTTGGATTTTATATAAATTTTTAGTCAAATTGTAATAAAGTAATTTGAAACCAACTTCGATTTTTTTGTATTTTGATGAGTTTTTTTGTTGGAGTAGTTAAATTTGAGTGAATTTAGTAGAAATTTATTTCTATTTTTTTTTTATTTCATATAAATTTTTAGTCAAATTGTAATAAAGGAATTTGAACCAACTTCGATTTTTTTGGATTTGGATAAATTTTTTTGTTGGAGGAGCTAAATTTGAGTGAATTTAGATGAAATTTACTTTTATTTTTTGGATTTTGTATAAGTTTTTATTCAAATTGTAATAAAGGAATTTGAACCAACTTCGATTTTTTCGGATTTTGATGAGTTTTTTTGTTGGAGGAGTTAAATTTGAGTGAATTTAGTAGAAATTTATTTCTATTTTTTTTGATTTCATATAAATTTTTGGTCAAATTGTAATAAAGTACTTAGAAACCAACTTCGATTTTTTTGGATTTTGATGAATTTTTTTGTTGGAGGAGCTAAATTTGAGTGAATTTAGATGAAATTTACTTTTATTTTTTGGATTTTATATAAATTTTTAGTCAAATTGTAATAAAGTAATTTGAAACCTACTTCGATTTTTTTGTATTTTGATGAGTTTTTTTGTTGGAGTAGTTAAATTTGAGTGAATTTAGTAGAAATTTATTTCTATTTTTTTTTTATTTCATATAAATTTTTAGTCAAATTGTAATAAAGGAATTTGAACCAACTTCGATTTTTTCGGATTTTGATGAGTTTTTTTGTTGGAGGAGTTAAATTTGAGTGAATTTAGTAGAAATTTATTTCTATTTTTTGATTTCATATAAATTTTTAGTCAAATTGTAATAAAGGAATTTGAACCAACTTCGATTTTTTTGGATTTTGATGAGTTTTTTTGTTGGAGTAGTTAAATTTGAGTAAATTTAGATGAAATTTACTTCTATTTTTTTGATTTCATATAAATTTTTAGTCAAATTGTAATAAAGGAATTTGACCAACTTCGATTTTTTCGGATTTTGATGAGTTTTTTTGTTGGAGGAGTTAAATTTGAGTGAATTTAGTAGAAATTTATTTCTATTTTTTTTGATTTCATATAAATTTTTAGTCAAATTGTAATAAAGTACTTAGAAACCAACTTCGATTTTTTTGGATTTTGATGAATTTTTTTGTTGGAGGAACTAAATTTGAGTGAATTTAGATGAAATTTACTTTTATTTTTTGGATTTTATATAAATTTTTAGTCAAATTGTAATAAAGTAATTTGAAACCAACTTCGATTTTTTTGTATTTTGATGAGTTTTTTTGTTGGAGTAGTTAAATTTGAGTGAATTTAGTAGAAATTTATTTCTATTTTTTTTTTATTTCATATAAATTTTTAGTCAAATTGTAATAAAGGAATTTGAACCAACTTCGATTTTTTTGGATTTGGATAAATTTTTTTGTTGGAGGAGCTAAATTTGAGTGAATTTAGATGAAATTTACTTTTATTTTTTGGATTTTGTATAAGTTTTTATTCAAATTGTAATAAAGGAATTTGAACCAACTTCGATTTTTTCGGATTTTGATGAGTTTTTTTGTTGGAGGAGTTAAATTTGAGTGAATTTAGTAGAAATTTATTTCTATTTTTTTTGATTTCATATAAATTTTTAGTCAAATTGTAATAAAGTACTTAGAAACCAACTTCGATTTTTTTGGATTTTGATGAATTTTTTTGTTGGAGGAGCTAAATTTGAGTGAATTTAGATGAAATTTACTTTTATTTTTTTATTTCATATAAATTTTTAGTCAAATTGTAATAAAGGAATTTGAACCAACTTCAATTTTTTTGGATTTTGATGAGTTTTTTTGTTGGAGGAGTTAAATTTGAGTGAATTTAGTAGAAAATTATTTCTATTTTTTTTTTATTTCATATACATTTTTAGTCAAATTGTAATAAAGGAATTTGAACCAACTTCGATTTTTTTGGTTTTTGATGAGTTTTTTTGTTGGAGGAGTTAAATTTGAGTGAATTTAGATGAAATTTACTTCTATTTTTTTTGATTTCATATAAATTTTTAGTCAAATTGTAATAAAGGAATTTGAACCAACTTCGATTTTGTTGGATTTTGATGAGTTTTTTTGTTGGAGGAGCTAAACTTGAGTAAATTTAGATGAAATTTACTTTTATTTTTTGGATTTTATATAAATTTTTAGTCAAATTGTAATAAAGGAATTTGAACCAACTTCGATTTTTTTTTAATTTTGATGAATTTTTTTGTTGTAGTTAAATTTGAGTAAATTTAGATGAAATTTACTTCTATTTTTTTTGATTTCATATAAATTTTTAGTCAAATTGTAATAAAGGAATTTGAACCAACTTCGATTTTTTTGGATTTTGATGAATTTTTTTGTTGGAGGAGCTGAATTTGAGTGAATTTAGATGAAATTTACTTTTATTTTTTGGATTTTATATAAATTTTTAGTCAAATTGTAATAAAGGAATTTGAACCAACTTCGATTTTTTCGGATTTTGATGAGTTTTTTTGTTGGAGGAGTTAAATTTGAGTGAATTTAGTAGAAATTTATTTCTATTTTTTTTTATTTCATATAAATTTTTAGTCAAAATGTAATAAAGTACTTAGAAACCAACTTCGATTTTTTTGGATTTTGATGAATTTTTTTGTTGGAGGAGCTAAATTTGAGTGAATTTAGATGAAATTTACTTTTATTTTTTTGGATTTTATATAAATTTTTAGTCAAATTGTAATAAAGGAATTTGAACCAACTTCGATTTTTTTGGATTTTGATGAGTTTTTTTGTTGGAGGAGTTAAATTTGATTAAATATAGATGAAATTTACTTGTATTTTTTTTATTTCATATAAATTTTTACTCAAATTGTAATAAAGGAATTTGAACCAACTTCGATTTTTTTGGATTTTGATGAGTTTTTTTGTTGGAGGAGTTAAATTTGAGTGAATTTAGTAGAAATTTATTTCTATTTTTTTTTTATTTCATATAAATTTTTAGTCAAATTGTAATAAAGGAATTTGAACCAACTTCGATTTTTTTGGATTTTGATGAATTTTTTTGTTGGAGGAGCTAAATTTGAGTGAATTTAGATGAAATTTACATCTATTTTTTTTGATTTCATATAAATTTTTAGTCAAATTGTAATAAAGGAATTTGAACCAACTTCGATTTTGTTGGATTTTGATGAGTTTTTTTGATGGAGGAGCTAAATTTGAGTGAATTTGGATGAAATTTACTTTTATTTTTTTGGATTGTATATAAATTTGTAGTCAAATTGTAATAAAGGAATTTGAACCTACTTCGATTTTTTTGGATTTTGATGAGTTTTTTTGTTGGAGTAGTTAAATTTGAGTAAATTTAGATGAAATTTACTTCTATTTTTTTTGATTTCATATAAATTTTTAGTCAAATTGTAATAAAGTACTTAGAAACCAACTTCGATTTTTTTGGATTTTGATGAATTTTTTTGTTGGAGGAGCTAAATTTGAGTGAATTTAGATGAAATTTACTTTTATTTTTTCGATTTTATATAAATTTTTAGTCAAATTGTAATAAAGTAATTTGAAACCTACTTCGATTTTTTTGTATTTTGATGAGTTTTTTTGTTGGAGTAGTTAAATTTGAGTGAATTTAGTAGAAATTTATTTCTATTTTTTTTTTATTTCATATAAATTTTTAGTCAAATTGTAATAAAGGAATTTGAACCAACTTCGATTTTTTCGGATTTTGATGAGTTTTTTTGTTGGAGGAGTTAAATTTGAGTGAATTTAGTAGAAATTTATTTCTATTTTTTGATTTCATATAAATTTTTAGTCAAATTGTAATAAAGGAATTTGAACCAACTTCGATTTTTTTGGATTTTGATGAGTTTTTTTGTTGGAGTAGTTAAATTTGAGTAAATTTAGATGAAATTTACTTCTATTTTTTTGATTTCATATAAATTTTTAGTCAAATTGTAATAAAGGAATTTGAACCAACTTCGATTTTTTCGGATTTTGATGAGTTTTTTTGTTGGAGGAGTTAAATTTGAGTGAATTTAGTAGAAATTTATTTCTATTTTTTTTGATTTCATATAAATTTTTAGTCAAATTGTAATAAAGTACTTAGAAACCAACTTCGATTTTTTTGGATTTTGATGAATTTTTTTGTTGGAGGAGCTAAATTTGAGTGAATTTAGATGAAATTTACTTTTATTTTTTGGATTTTATATAAATTTTTAGTCAAATTGTAATAAAGTAATTTGAAACCAACTTCGATTTTTTTGTATTTTGATGAGTTTTTTTGTTGGAGTAGTTAAATTTGAGTGAATTTAGTAGAAATTTATTTCTATTTTTTTTTTATTTCATATAAATTTTTAGTCAAATTGTAATAAAGGAATTTGAACCAACTTCGATTTTTTTGGATTTGGATAAATTTTTTTGTTGGAGGAGCTAAATTTGAGTGAATTTAGATGAAATTTACTTTTATTTTTTGGATTTTGTATAAGTTTTTATTCAAATTGTAATAAAGGAATTTGAACCAACTTCGATTTTTTCGGATTTTGATGAGTTTTTTTGTTGGAGGAGTTAAATTTGAGTGAATTTAGTAGAAATTTATTTCTATTTTTTTTGATTTCATATAAATTTTTGGTCAAATTGTAATAAAGTACTTAGAAACCAACTTCGATTTTTTTGGATTTTGATGAATTTTTTTGTTGGAGGAGCTAAATTTGAGTGAATTTAGATGAAATTTACTTTTATTTTTTGGATTTTATATAAATTTTTAGTCAAATTGTAATAAAGTAATTTGAAACCTACTTCGATTTTTTTGTATTTTGATGAGTTTTTTTGTTGGAGTAGTTAAATTTGAGTGAATTTAGTAGAAATTTATTTCTATTTTTTTTTTATTTCATATAAATTTTTAGTCAAATTGTAATAAAGGAATTTGAACCAACTTCGATTTTTTCGGATTTTGATGAGTTTTTTTGTTGGAGGAGTTAAATTTGAGTGAATTTAGTAGAAATTTATTTCTATTTTTTGATTTCATATAAATTTTTAGTCAAATTGTAATAAAGGAATTTGAACCAACTTCGATTTTTTTGGATTTTGATGAGTTTTTTTGTTGGAGTAGTTAAATTTGAGTAAATTTAGATGAAATTTACTTGTATTTTTTTGATTTCATATAAATTTTTAGTCAAATTGTAATAAAGGAATTTGAACCAACTTCGATTTTTTCGGATTTTGATGAGTTTTTTTGTTGGAGGAGTTAAATTTGAGTGAATTTAGTAGAAATTTATTTCTATTTTTTTTGATTTCATATAAATTTTTAGTCAAATTGTAATAAAGTACTTAGAAACCAACTTCGATTTTTTTGGATTTTGATGAATTTTTTTGTTGGAGGAGCTAAATTTGAGTGAATTTAGATGAAATTTACTTTTATTTTTTGGATTTTATATAAATTTTTAGTCAAATTGTAATAAAGTAATTTGAAACCAACTTCGATTTTTTTGTATTTTGATGAGTTTTTTTGTTGGAGTAGTTAAATTTGAGTGAATTTAGTAGAAATTTATTTCTATTTTTTTTTTATTTCATATAAATTTTTAGTCAAATTGTAATAAAGGAATTTGAACCAACTTCGATTTTTTTGGATTTGGATAAATTTTTTTGTTGGAGGAGCTAAATTTGAGTGAATTTAGATGAAATTTACTTTTATTTTTTGGATTTTGTATAAGTTTTTATTCAAATTGTAATAAAGGAATTTGAACCAACTTCGATTTTTTCGGATTTTGATGAGTTTTTTTGTTGGAGGAGTTAAATTTGAGTGAATTTAGTAGAAATTTATTTCTATTTTTTTTGATTTCATATAAATTTTTAGTCAAATTGTAATAAAGTACTTAGAAACCAACTTCGATTTTTTTGGATTTTGATGAATTTTTTTGTTGGAGGAGCTAAATTTGAGTGAATTTAGATGAAATTTACTTTTATTTTTTTATTTCATATAAATTTTTAGTCAAATTGTAATAAAGGAATTTGAACCAACTTCAATTTTTTTGGATTTTGATGAGTTTTTTTGTTGGAGGAGTTAAATTTGAGTGAATTTAGTAGAAAATTATTTCTATTTTTTTTTTATTTCATATACATTTTTAGTCAAATTGTAATAAAGGAATTTGAACCAACTTCGATTTTTTTGGTTTTTGATGAGTTTTTTTGTTGGAGGAGTTAAATTTGAGTGAATTTAGATGAAATTTACTTCTATTTTTTTTGATTTCATATAAATTTTTAGTCAAATTGTAATAAAGGAATTTGAACCAACTTCGATTTTGTTGGATTTTGATGAGTTTTTTTGTTGGAGTTAAATTTGACTGAATTTAGATGAAATTTTCTAGTATTTTTTTTTATTTCATATAAATTTTTAGTCAAATTGTAATAAAGTACTTTGAAACCAACTTCGATTTTTTTGGATTTTGATGATTTTGGTTGTTGGAGGAGTTAAATTTGAGTAAATTTAGATGAAATTTACTTCTATTTTTTTGATTTCATATAAATTTTTAGTCAAATTGTAATAAAGGAATTTGAACCAACTTCGATTTTTTTGGATTTTGATGATTTTGGTTGTTGGAGGAGTTAAATTTGAGTAAATTTAGATGAAATTAACAGCTTTTTTTTGGATTTTATATAAATTTTTAGTCAAATTGTAATAAAGGGATTTGTAACAACTTCGATTTTTTTGGATTTTGATGAATTTTTTTGTTGGAGGAGCTAAATTTGAGTGAATTTAGATGAAATATACTTTTATTTTTTTGGATTTTATATAAATTTTTAGTCAAATGTAATAAAGTAATTTGAACCAACTTCGATTTTTTTGGATTTTGATGAGTTTTTTTGTTGGAGGAGCTAAACTTGAGTAAATTTAGATGAAATTTACTTTTATTTTTTGGATTTTATATAAATTTTTAGTCAAATTGTAATAAAGGAATATGAACCAACTTCGATTTTTTTTGAATTTTGATGAATTTTTTTGTTGTAGTTAAATTTGAGTAAATTTAGATGAAATTTACTTCTATTTTTTTTGATTTCATATAAATTTTTAGTCAAATTGTAATAAAGGAATTTGAACCAACTTCGATTTTTTTGGATTTTGATGAATTTTTTTGTTGGAGGAGCTGAATTTGAGTGAATTTAGATGAAATTTACTTTTATTTTTTGGATTTTATATAAATTTTTAGTCAAATTGTAATAAAGGAATTTGAACCAACTTCGATTTTTTCGGATTTTGATGAGTTTTTTTGTTGGAGGAGTTAAATTTGAGTGAATTTAGTAGAAATTTATTTCTATTTTTTTTTATTTCATATAAATTTTTAGTCAAAATGTAATAAAGTACTTAGAAACCAACTTCGATTTTTTTGGATTTTGATGAATTTTTTTGTTGGAGGAGCTAAATTTGAGTGAATTTAGATGAAATTTACTTTTATTTTTTTGGATTTTATATAAATTTTTAGTCAAATTGTAATAAAGGAATTTGAACCAACTTCGATTTTTTTGGATTTTGATGAGTTTTTTTGTTGGAGGAGTTAAATTTGATTAAATATAGATGAAATTTACTTGTATTTTTTTTATTTCATATAAATTTTTACTCAAATTGTAATAAAGGAATTTGAACCAACTTCGATTTTTTTGGATTTTGATGAGTTTTTTTGTTGGAGGAGTTAAATTTGAGTGAATTTAGTAGAAATTTATTTCTATTTTTTTTTTATTTCATATAAATTTTTAGTCAAATTGTAATAAAGGAATTTGAACCAACTTCGATTTTTTTGGATTTTGATGAATTTTTTTGTTGGAGGAGCTAAATTTGAGTGAATTTAGATGAAATTTACATCTATTTTTTTTGATTTCATATAAATTTTTAGTCAAATTGTAATAAAGGAATTTGAACCAACTTCGATTTTGTTGGATTTTGATGAGTTTTTTTGTTGGAGGAGCTAAATTTGAGTGAATTTGGATGAAATTTACTTTTATTTTTTTGGATTGTATATAAATTTGTAGTCAAATTGTAATAAAGGAATTTGAACCTACTTCGATTTTTTTGGATTTTGATGAGTTTTTTTGTTGGAGTAGTTAAATTTGAGTAAATTTAGATGAAATTTACTTCTATTTTTTTTGATTTCATATAAATTTTTAGTCAAATTGTAATAAAGTACTTAGAAACCAACTTCGATTTTTTTGGATTTTGATGAATTTTTTTGTTGGAGGAGCTAAATTTGAGTGAATTTAGATGAAATTTACTTTTATTTTTTGGATTTTATATAAATTTTTAGTCAAATTGTAATAAAGTAATTTGAAACCTACTTCGATTTTTTTGTATTTTGATGAGTTTTTTTGTTGGAGTAGTTAAATTTGAGTGAATTTAGTAGAAATTTATTTGTATTTTTTTTTTATTTCATATAAATTTTTAGTCAAATTGTAATAAAGGAATTTGAACCAACTTCGATTTTTTCGGATTTTGATGAGTTTTTTTGTTGGAGGAGTTAAATTTGAGTGAATTTAGTAGAAATTTATTTCTATTTTTTGATTTCATATAAATTTTTAGTCAAATTGTAATAAAGGAATTTGAACCAACTTCGATTTTGTTGGATTTTGATGAGTTTTTTTGTTGGAGGAGCTAAATTTGAGTGAATTTGGATGAAATTTACTTTTATTTTTTTGGATTGTATATAAATTTGTAGTCAAATTGTAATAAAGGAATTTGAACCTACTTCGATTTTTTTGGATTTTGATGAGTTTTTTTGTTGGAGTAGTTAAATTTGAGTAAATTTAGATGAAATTTACTTCTATTTTTTTTGATTTCATATAAATTTTTAGTCAAATTGTAATAAAGTACTTAGAAACCAACTTCGATTTTTTTGGATTTTGATGAATTTTTTTGTTGGAGGAGCTAAATTTGAGTGAATTTAGATGAAATTTACTTTTATTTTTTGGATTTTATATAAATTTTTAGTCAAATTGTAATAAAGTAATTTGAAACCTACTTCGATTTTTTTGTATTTTGATGAGTTTTTTTGTTGGAGTAGTTAAATTTGAGTGAATTTAGTAGAAATTTATTTCTATTTTTTTTTTATTTCATATAAATTTTTAGTCAAATTGTAATAAAGGAATTTGAACCAACTTCGATTTTTTCGGATTTTGATGAGTTTTTTTGTTGGAGGAGTTAAATTTGAGTGAATTTAGTAGAAATTTATTTCTATTTTTTTTTTATTTCATATAAATTTTTAGTCAAATTGTAATAAAGGAATTTGAACCAACTTCGATTTTTTTGGATTTGGATAAATTTTTTTGTTGGAGGAGCTAAATTTGAGTGAATTTAGATGAAATTTACTTTTATTTTTTGGATTTTGTATAAGTTTTTATTCAAATTGTAATAAAGGAATTTGAACCAACTTCGATTTTTTCGGATTTTGATGAGTTTTTTTGTTGGAGGAGTTAAATTTGAGTGAATTTAGTAGAAATTTATTTCTATTTTTTTTGATTTCATATAAATTTTTGGTCAAATTGTAATAAAGTACTTAGAAACCAACTTCGATTTTTTTGGATTTTGATGAATTTTTTTGTTGGAGGAGCTAAATTTGAGTGAATTTAGATGAAATTTACTTTTATTTTTTGGATTTTATATAAATTTTTAGTCAAATTGTAATAAAGTAATTTGAAACCTACTTCGATTTTTTTGTATTTTGATGAGTTTTTTTGTTGGAGTAGTTAAATTTGAGTGAATTTAGTAGAAATTTATTTCTATTTTTTTTTATTTCATATAAATTTTTAGTCAAATTGTAATAAAGGAATTTGAACCAACTTCGATTTTTTCGGATTTTGATGAGTTTTTTTGTTGGAGGAGTTAAATTTGAGTGAATTTAGTAGAAATTTATTTCTATTTTTTGATTTCATATAAATTTTTAGTCAAATTGTAATAAAGGAATTTGAACCAACTTCGATTTTTTTGGATTTTGATGAGTTTTTTTGTTGGAGTAGTTAAATTTGAGTAAATTTAGATGAAATTTACTTCTATTTTTTTGATTTCATATAAATTTTTAGTCAAATTGTAATAAAGGAATTTGACCAACTTCGATTTTTTCGGATTTTGATGAGTTTTTTTGTTGGAGGAGTTAAATTTGAGTGAATTTAGTAGAAATTTATTTCTATTTTTTTTGATTTCATATAAATTTTTAGTCAAATTGTAATAAAGTACTTAGAAACCAACTTCGATTTTTTTGGATTTTGATGAATTTTTTTGTTGGAGGAACTAAATTTGAGTGAATTTAGATGAAATTTACTTTTATTTTTTGGATTTTATATAAATTTTTAGTCAAATTGTAATAAAGTAATTTGAAACCAACTTCGATTTTTTTGTATTTTGATGAGTTTTTTTGTTGGAGTAGTTAAATTTGAGTGAATTTAGTAGAAATTTATTTCTATTTTTTTTTTATTTCATATAAATTTTTAGTCAAATTGTAATAAAGGAATTTGAACCAACTTCGATTTTTTTGGATTTGGATAAATTTTTTTGTTGGAGGAGCTAAATTTGAGTGAATTTAGATGAAATTTACTTTTATTTTTTGGATTTTGTATAAGTTTTTATTCAAATTGTAATAAAGGAATTTGAACCAACTTCGATTTTTTCGGATTTTGATGAGTTTTTTTGTTGGAGGAGTTAAATTTGAGTGAATTTAGTAGAAATTTATTTCTATTTTTTTTGATTTCATATAAATTTTTAGTCAAATTGTAATAAAGTACTTAGAAACCAACTTCGATTTTTTTGGATTTTGATGAATTTTTTTGTTGGAGGAGCTAAATTTGAGTGAATTTAGATGAAATTTACTTTTATTTTTTTATTTCATATAAATTTTTAGTCAAATTGTAATAAAGGAATTTGAACCAACTTCAATTTTTTTGGATTTTGATGAGTTTTTTTGTTGGAGGAGTTAAATTTGAGTGAATTTAGTAGAAAATTATTTCTATTTTTTTTTTATTTCATATACATTTTTAGTCAAATTGTAATAAAGGAATTTGAACCAACTTCGATTTTTTTGGTTTTTGATGAGTTTTTTTGTTGGAGGAGTTAAATTTGAGTGAATTTAGATGAAATTTACTTCTATTTTTTTTGATTTCATATAAATTTTTAGTCAAATTGTAATAAAGGAATTTGAACCAACTTCGATTTTGTTGGATTTTGATGAGTTTTTTTGTTGGAGTTAAATTTGACTGAATTTAGATGAAATTTTCTAGTATTTTTTTTTATTTCATATAAATTTTTAGTCAAATTGTAATAAAGTACTTTGAAACCAACTTCGATTTTTTTGGATTTTGATGATTTTGGTTGTTGGAGGAGTTAAATTTGAGTAAATTTAGATGAAATTTACTTCTATTTTTTTGATTTCATATAAATTTTTAGTCAAATTGTAATAAAGGAATTTGAACCAACTTCGATTTTTTTGGATTTTGATGATTTTGGTTGTTGGAGGAGTTAAATTTGAGTGAATTTAGATGAAATTTACTTTTATTTTTTGGATTTTATATAAATTTTTAGTCAAATTGTAATAAAGGAATTTGAACCAACTTCGATTTTTTCGGATTTTGATGAGTTTTTTTGTTGGAGGAGTTAAATTTGAGTGAATTTAGTAGAAATTTATTTCTATTTTTTTTTATTTCATATAAATTTTTAGTCAAAATGTAATAAAGTACTTAGAAACCAACTTCGATTTTTTTGGATTTTGATGAATTTTTTTGTTGGAGGAGCTAAATTTGAGTGAATTTAGATGAAATTTACTTTTATTTTTTTGGATTTTATATAAATTTTTAGTCAAATTGTAATAAAGGAATTTGAACCAACTTCGATTTTTTTGGATTTTGATGAGTTTTTTTGTTGGAGGAGTTAAATTTGAGTGAATTTAGTAGAAATTTATTTCTATTTTTTTTTTATTTCATATAAATTTTTAGTCAAATTGTAATAAAGGAATTTGAACCAACTTCGATTTTTTTGGATTTTGATGAATTTTTTTGTTGGAGGAGCTAAATTTGAGTGAATTTAGATGAAATTTACATCTATTTTTTTTGATTTCATATAAATTTTTAGTCAAATTGTAATAAAGGAATTTGAACCAACTTCGATTTTGTTGGATTTTGATGAGTTTTTTTGTTGGAGGAGCTAAATTTGAGTGAATTTGGATGAAATTTACTTTTATTTTTTTGGATTGTATATAAATTTGTAGTCAAATTGTAATAAAGGAATTTGAACCTACTTCGATTTTTTTGGATTTTGATGAGTTTTTTTGTTGGAGTAGTTAAATTTGAGTAAATTTAGATGAAATTTACTTCTATTTTTTTTGATTTCATATAAATTTTTAGTCAAATTGTAATAAAGGTATTTGAACCAACTTCGATTTTTTTGGATTTGGATAAATTTTTTTGTTGGAGGAGCTAAATTTGAGTGAATTTAGATGAAATTTACTTTTATTTTTTGGATTTTATATAAATTTTTAGTCAAATTGTAATAAAGGAATTTGAACCAACTTCGATTTTTTCGGATTTTGATGAGTTTTTTTGTTGGAGGAGTTAAATTTGAGTGAATTTAGTAGAAATTTATTTCTATTTTTTTTGATTTCATATAAATTTTTGGTCAAATTGTAATAAAGTACTTAGAAACCAACTTCGATTTTTTTGGATTTTGATGAATTTTTTTGTTGGAGGAGCTAAATTTGAGTGAATTTAGATGAAATTTACTTTTATTTTTTGGATTTTATATAAATTTTTAGTCAAATTGTAATAAAGTAATTTGAAACCTACTTCGATTTTTTTGTATTTTGATGAGTTTTTTTGTTGGAGTAGTTAAATTTGAGTGAATTTAGTAGAAATTTATTTCTATTTTTTTTTTATTTCATATAAATTTTTAGTCAAATTGTAATAAAGGAATTTGAACCAACTTCGATTTTTTCGGATTTTGATGAGTTTTTTTGTTGGAGGAGTTAAATTTGAGTGAATTTAGTAGAAATTTATTTCTATTTTTTGATTTCATATAAATTTTTAGTCAAATTGTAATAAAGGAATTTGAACCAACTTCGATTTTTTTGGATTTTGATGAGTTTTTTTGTTGGAGTAGTTAAATTTGAGTAAATTTAGATGAAATTTACTTCTATTTTTTTGATTTCATATAAATTTTTAGTCAAATTGTAATAAAGGAATTTGACCAACTTCGATTTTTTCGGATTTTGATGAGTTTTTTTGTTGGAGGAGTTAAATTTGAGTGAATTTAGTAGAAATTTATTTCTATTTTTTTTGATTTCATATAAATTTTTAGTCAAATTGTAATAAAGTACTTAGAAACCAACTTCGATTTTTTTGGATTTTGATGAATTTTTTTGTTGGAGGAACTAAATTTGAGTGAATTTAGATGAAATTTACTTTTATTTTTTGGATTTTATATAAATTTTTAGTCAAATTGTAATAAAGTAATTTGAAACCAACTTCGATTTTTTTGTATTTTGATGAGTTTTTTTGTTGGAGTAGTTAAATTTGAGTGAATTTAGTAGAAATTTATTTCTATTTTTTTTTTATTTCATATAAATTTTTAGTCAAATTGTAATAAAGGAATTTGAACCAACTTCGATTTTTTTGGATTTGGATAAATTTTTTTGTTGGAGGAGCTAAATTTGAGTGAATTTAGATGAAATTTACTTTTATTTTTTGGATTTTGTATAAGTTTTTATTCAAATTGTAATAAAGGAATTTGAACCAACTTCGATTTTTTCGGATTTTGATGAGTTTTTTTGTTGGAGGAGTTAAATTTGAGTGAATTTAGTAGAAATTTATTTCTATTTTTTTTGATTTCATATAAATTTTTAGTCAAATTGTAATAAAGTACTTAGAAACCAACTTCGATTTTTTTGGATTTTGATGAATTTTTTTGTTGGAGGAGCTAAATTTGAGTGAATTTAGATGAAATTTACTTTTATTTTTTTATTTCATATAAATTTTTAGTCAAATTGTAATAAAGGAATTTGAACCAACTTCAATTTTTTTGGATTTTGATGAGTTTTTTTGTTGGAGGAGTTAAATTTGAGTGAATTTAGTAGAAAATTATTTCTATTTTTTTTTTATTTCATATACATTTTTAGTCAAATTGTAATAAAGGAATTTGAACCAACTTCGATTTTTTTGGTTTTTGATGAGTTTTTTTGTTGGAGGAGTTAAATTTGAGTGAATTTAGATGAAATTTACTTCTATTTTTTTTGATTTCATATAAATTTTTAGTCAAATTGTAATAAAGGAATTTGAACCAACTTCGATTTTGTTGGATTTTGATGAGTTTTTTTGTTGGAGTTAAATTTGACTGAATTTAGATGAAATTTTCTAGTATTTTTTTTTATTTCATATAAATTTTTAGTCAAATTGTAATAAAGTACTTTGAAACCAACTTCGATTTTTTTGGATTTTGATGATTTTGGTTGTTGGAGGAGTTAAATTTGAGTAAATTTAGATGAAATTTACTTCTATTTTTTTGATTTCATATAAATTTTTAGTCAAATTGTAATAAAGGAATTTGAACCAACTTCGATTTTTTTGGATTTTGATGATTTTGGTTGTTGGAGGAGTTAAATTTGAGTAAATTTAGATGAAATTAACAGCTTTTTTTTGGATTTTATATAAATTTTTAGTCAAATTGTAATAAAGGGATTTGAAACAACTTCGATTTTTTTGGATTTTGATGAATTTTTTTGTTGGAGGAGCTAAATTTGAGTGAATTTAGATGAAATATACTTTTATTTTTTTGGATTTTATATAAATTTTTAGTCAAATGTAATAAAGTAATTTGAACCAACTTCGATTTTTTTGGATTTTGATGAGTTTTTTTGTTGGAGGAGCTAAACTTGAGTAAATTTAGATGAAATTTACTTTTATTTTTTGGATTTTATATAAATTTTTAGTCAAATTGTAATAAAGGAATTTGAACCAACTTCGATTTTTTTTGAATTTTGATGAATTTTTTTGTTGTAGTTAAATTTGAGTAAATTTAGATGAAATTTACTTCTATTTTTTTTGATTTCATATAAATTTTTAGTCAAATTGTAATAAAGGAATTTGAACCAACTTCGATTTTTTTGGATTTTGATGAATTTTTTTGTTGGAGGAGCTGAATTTGAGTGAATTTAGATGAAATTTACTTTTATTTTTTGGATTTTATATAAATTTTTAGTCAAATTGTAATAAAGGAATTTGAACCAACTTCGATTTTTTCGGATTTTGATGAGTTTTTTTGTTGGAGGAGTTAAATTTGAGTGAATTTAGTAGAAATTTATTTCTATTTTTTTTTATTTCATATAAATTTTTAGTCAAAATGTAATAAAGTACTTAGAAACCAACTTCGATTTTTTTGGATTTTGATGAATTTTTTTGTTGGAGGAGCTAAATTTGAGTGAATTTAGATGAAATTTACTTTTATTTTTTTGGATTTTATATAAATTTTTAGTCAAATTGTAATAAAGGAATTTGAACCAACTTCGATTTTTTTGGATTTTGATGAGTTTTTTTGTTGGAGGAGTTAAATTTGAGTGAATTTAGTAGAAATTTATTTCTATTTTTTTTTTATTTCATATAAATTTTTAGTCAAATTGTAATAAAGGAATTTGAACCAACTTCGATTTTTTTGGATTTTGATGAATTTTTTTGTTGGAGGAGCTAAATTTGAGTGAATTTAGATGAAATTTACATCTATTTTTTTTGATTTCATATAAATTTTTAGTCAAATTGTAATAAAGGAATTTGAACCAACTTCGATTTTGTTGGATTTTGATGAGTTTTTTTGTTGGAGGAGCTAAATTTGAGTGAATTTGGATGAAATTTACTTTTATTTTTTTGGATTGTATATAAATTTGTAGTCAAATTGTAATAAAGGAATTTGAACCTACTTCGATTTTTTTGGATTTTGATGAGTTTTTTTGTTGGAGTAGTTAAATTTGAGTAAATTTAGATGAAATTTACTTCTATTTTTTTTGATTTCATATAAATTTTTAGTCAAATTGTAATAAAGGTATTTGAACCAACTTCGATTTTTTTGGATTTGGATAAATTTTTTTGTTGGAGGAGCTAAATTTGAGTGAATTTAGATGAAATTTACTTTTATTTTTTGGATTTTATATAAATTTTTAGTCAAATTGTAATAAAGGAATTTGAACCAACTTCGATTTTTTCGGATTTTGATGAGTTTTTTTGTTGGAGGAGTTAAATTTGAGTGAATTTAGTAGAAATTTATTTCTATTTTTTTTTATTTCATATAAATTTTTAGTCAAAATGTAATAAAGTACTTAGAAACCAACTTCGATTTTTTTGGATTTTGATGAATTTTTTTGTTGGAGGAGCTAAATTTGAGTGAATTTAGATGAAATTTACTTTTATTTTTTTGGATTTTATATAAATTTTTAGTCAAATTGTAATAAAGGAATTTGAACCAACTTCGATTTTTTTGGATTTTGATGAGTTTTTTTGTTGGAGGAGTTAAATTTGAGTGAATTTAGTAGAAATTTATTTCTATTTTTTTTTTATTTCATATAAATTTTTAGTCAAATTGTAATAAAGGAATTTGAACCAACTTCGATTTTTTTGGATTTTGATGAATTTTTTTGTTGGAGGAGCTAAATTTGAGTGAATTTAGATGAAATTTACATCTATTTTTTTTGATTTCATATAAATTTTTAGTCAAATTGTAATAAAGGAATTTGAACCAACTTCGATTTTTTTGGATTTGGATAAATTTTTTTGTTGGAGGAGCTAAATTTGAGTGAATTTAGATGAAATTTAATTTTATTTCTTGGATTTTATATAAATTTTTAGTCAAATTGTAATAAAGTACTTAGAAACCAACTTCGATTTTTTTGGATTTTGATGAATTTTTTTGTTGGAGGAGCTAAATTTGAGTGAATTTAGATGAAATTTACTTTTATTTTTTTGGCTTTCATATAAATTTTTAGTCAAATTGTAATAAAGGAATTTGAACCAACTTCGATTTTTTTGGATTTTGATGAGTTTTTTTGTTGGAGGAGTTAAATTTGAGTGAATTTAGTAGAAAATTATTTCTATTTTTTTTTTATTTCATATACATTTTTAGTCAAATTGTAATAAAGTACTTAGAAACCAACTTCGATTTTTTTGGATTTTGATGAATTTTTTTGTTGGAGGAGCTAAATTTGAGTAAATTTAGATGAAATTTACTTCTATTTTTTTTGATTTCATATAAATTTTTAGTCAAATTGTAATAAAGGAATTTGAACCAACTTCGATTTTTTTGGATTTTGATGAATTTTTTTGTTGGAGGAGCTAAATTTGAGTGAATTTAGATGAAATTTACTTTTATTTTTTGGATTTGATATAAATTTTTAGTCAAATTGTAATAAAGGAATTTGAACCAACTTCGATTTTTTCGGATTTTGATGAGTTTTTTTGTTGGAGGAGTTAAATTTGAGTGAATTTAGTAGAAATTTATTTCTATTTTTTTTTATTTCATATAAATTTTTAGTCAAAATGTAATAAAGTACTTAGAAACCAACTTCGATTTTTTTGGATTTTGATGAATTTTTTTGTTGGAGGAGCTAAATTTGAGTGAATTTAGATGAAATTTACTTTTATTTTTTTGGATTTTATATAAATTTTTAGTCAAATTGTAATAAAGGAATTTGAACCAACTTCGATTTTTTTGGATTTTGATGAGTTTTTTTGTTGGAGGAGTTAAATTTGATTAAATATAGATGAAATTTACTTGTATTTTTTTTATTTCATATAAATTTTTACTCAAATTGTAATAAAGGAATTTGAACCAACTTCGATTTTTTTGGATTTTGATGAGTTTTTTTGTTGGAGGAGTTAAATTTGAGTGAATTTAGTAGAAATTTATTTCTATTTTTTTTTATTTCATATAAATTTTTAGTCAAATTGTAATAAAGGAATTTGAACCAACTTCGATTTTTTTGGATTTTGATGAATTTTTTTGTTGGAGGAGCTAAATTTGAGTGAATTTAGATGAAATTTACTTTTATTTTTTTGGATTTTATATAAATTTTTAGTCAAATTGTAATAAAGGAATTTGAACCAACTTCGATTTTTTTGGATTTTGATGAGTTTTTTTGTTGGAGGAGTTAAATTTGATTAAATATAGATGAAATTTACTTGTATTTTTTTTATTTCATATAAATTTTTACTCAAATTGTAATAAAGGAATTTGAACCAACTTCGATTTTTTTGGATTTTGATGAGTTTTTTTGTTGGAGGAGTTAAATTTGAGTGAATTTAGTAGAAATTTATTTCTATTTTTTTTTTATTTCATATAAATTTTTAGTCAAATTGTAATAAAGGAATTTGAACCAACTTCGATTTTTTTGGATTTTGATGAATTTTTTTGTTGGAGGAGCTAAATTTGAGTGAATTTAGATGAAATTTACTTTTATTTTTTTGGATTTTATATAAATTTTTAGTCAAATTGTAATAAAGTAATTTGAAACCAACTTCGATTTTTTTGGATTTGGATAAATTTTTTTGTAGGAGGAGCTAAATTTGAGTGAATTTAGATGAAATTTACTTTTATTTTTTGGATTTTATATAAATTTTTAGTCAAATTGTAATAAAGGAATTTGAACCAACTTCGATTTTTTTGTATTTTGATGAGTTTTTTTGTTGGAGGAGTTAAATTTGAGTGAATTTAGTAGAAATTTATTTCTATTTTTTTTTTATTTCATATAAATTTTTAGTCAAATTGTAATAAAAGAATTTGAACCAACTTCGATTTTTTTGGATTTTGATGAATTTTTTTGTTGGAGGAGCTAAATTTGTGTGAATTTAGATGAAATTTACTTTTATTTTTTTGGATTTTATATAAATTTTTAGTCAAATTGTAATAAAGTAATTTGAAACCAACTTCGATTTTTTTGGATTTGGATAAATTTTTTTGTAGGAGGAGCTAAATTTGAGTGAATTTAGATGAAATTTACTTTTATTTTTTGGATTTTATATAAATTTTTAGTCAAATTGTAATAAAGGAATTTGAACCAACTTCGATTTTTTTTTAATTTTGATGAATTTTTTTGTTGGAGGAGTTAAATTTGAGTGAATTTAGATGAAATATACTTCTATTTCTTTGATTTCATATAAATTTTTAGTCAAATTGTAATAAAGGAATTTGAACCAACTTCGATTTTTTTGGATTTTGATGAGTTTTTTTGTTGGAGTTAAATTTGAGTGAATTTAAATGAAATTTACTTTTATTTTTTTAGATTGTATATAAATTTTTAGTCAAATTGTAATAAAAGAATTTGAACCAACTTCGATTTTTTTGGATTTTGATGAGTTTTTTTGTTGGAGTAGTTAAATTTGAGTAAATTTAGATGAAATTTACTTCTATTTTTTTTGATTTCATATAAATTTTTAGTCAAATTGTAATAAAGGAATTTGAACCAACTTCGATTTTTTTGGATTTGGATAAATTTTTTTGTTGGAGGAGCTAAATTTGAGTGAATTTAGATGAAATTTACTTTTATTTTTTGGATTTTGTACAAATTTTTATTCAAATTGTAATAAAGGAATTTGAACCAACTTCGATTTTTTCGGATTTTGATGAGTTTTTTTGTTGGAGTAGTTAAATTTGAGTGAATTTAGTAGAAATTTATTTCTATTTTTTTTTTATTTCATATAAATTTTTAGTCAAATTGTAATAAAGGAATTTGAACCAACTTCGATTTTTTTGGATTTGGATGAATTTTTTTGTTGGAGGAGCTAAATTTGAGTGAATTTAGATGAAATTTACTTTCATTTTTTTGGATTTTATATAAATTTTTAGTCAAATTGTAATAAAGTAATTTGAAACCAACTTCGATTTTTTTGGATTTTGATGAATTTTTTTGTTGGAGGAGTTAAATTTGAGTGAATTTAGTAGAAATTTACTTTTATTTTTTGGATTTAATATAAATTTTTAGTCAAATTGTAATAAAGGAATTTGAACCAACTTCGATTTTTTTGGATTTTGATGAGTTTTTTTGTTGGAGTAGTTAAATTTGAGTAAATTTAGATGAAATTTACTTCTATTTTTTTGATTTCATATAAATTTTTAGTCAAATTGTAATAAAGGAATTTGAACCAACTTCGATTTTTTCGGATTTTGATGAGTTTTTTTGTTGGAGGAGTTAAATTTGAGTGAATTTAGTAGAAATTTATTTCTATTTTTTTTGATTTCATATAAATTTTTAGTCAAATTGTAATAAAGTACTTAGAAACCAACTTCGATTTTTTTGGATTTTGATGAATTTTTTTGTTGGAGGAGCTAAATTTGAGTGAATTTAAATGAAATTTACATTTATTTTTTGGATTTTATATAAATTTTTAGTCAAATTGTAATAAAGTAATTTGAAACCAACTTCGATTTTTTTGTATTTTGATGAGTTTTTTTGTTGGAGTAGTTAAATTTGAGTGAATTTAGTAGAAATTTATTTCTTTTTTTCTTTATTTCATATAAATTTTTAGTCAAATTGTAATAAAGGAATTTGAACCAACTTCGATTTTTTTGGATTTGGATGAATTTTTTTGTTGGAGGAGCTAAATTTGAGTGAATTTAGATGAAATTTACTTTCATTTTTTTGGATTTTATATAAATTTTTAGTCAAATTGTAATAAAGTAATTTGAAACCTACTTCGATTTTTTTGGATTTTGATGAATTTTTTTGTTGGAGGAGCTAAATTTGAGTGAATTTAGATGAAATTTACTTTTATTTTTTGGATTTAATATAAATTTTTAGTCAAATTGTAATAAAGGAATTTGAACCAACTTCGATTTTTTCGGATTTTGATGAGTTTTTTTGTTGGAGGAGTTAAATTTGAGTGAATTTAGTAGAAATTTATTTCTATTTTTTGATTTCATATAAATTTTTAGTCAAATTGTAATAAAGGAATTTGAACCAACTTCGATTTTTTTGGATTTTGATGAGTTTTTTTGTTGGAGTAGTTAAATTTGAGTAAATTTAGATGAAATTTACTTCTATTTTTTTGATTTCATATAAATTTTTAGTCAAATTGTAATAAAGGAATTTGAACCAACTTCGATTTTTTTGGATTTGGATAAATTTTTTTGTTGGAGGAGCTAAATTTGAGTGAATTTAGATGAAATTTATTTTTATTTCTTGGATTTTATATAAATTTTTAGTCAAATTGTAATAAAGTACTTAGAAACCAACTTCGATTTTTTTGGATTTTGATGAATTTTTTTGTTGGAGGAGCTAAATTTGAGTGAATTTAGATGAAATTTACTTTTATTTTTTTGGCTTTCATATAAATTTTTAGTCAAATTGTAATAAAGGAATTTGAACCAACTTCGATTTTTTTGGATTTTGATGAGTTTTTTTGTTGGAGGAGTTAAATTTGAGTGAATTTAGTAGAAAATTATTTCTATTTTTTTTTTATTTCATATACATTTTTAGTCAAATTGTAATAAAGGAATTTGAACCAACTTCGATTTTTTTGGATTTGGATGAATTTTTTTGTTGGAGGAGCTAAATTTGAGTGAATTTAGATGAAATTTACTTTTATTTTTTTGGATTTTATATAAATTTTTAGTCAAATTGTAATAAAGTAATTTGAAACCAACTTCGATTTTTTTGGATTTGGATAAATTTTTTTGTAGGAGGAGCTAAATTTGAGTGAATTTAGATGAAATTTACTTTTATTTTTTGGATTTTATATAAATTTTTAGTCAAATTGTAATAAAGGAATTTGAACCAACTTCGATTTTTTTTTAATTTTGATGAATTTTTTTGTTGGAGGAGCTAAATTTGAGTGAATTTAGATGAAATATACTTCTATTTCTTTGATTTCATATAAATTTTTAGTCAAATTGTAATAAAGGAATTTGAACCAACTTCGATTTTTTTGGATTTTGATGAGTTTTTTTGTTGGAGTTAAATTTGAGTGAATTTAGATGAAATTTACTTTTATTTTTTGGATTTTATATAAATTTTTAGTCAAATTGTAATAAAGGAATTTGAACCAACTTCGATTTTTTTTTAATTTTGATGAATTTTTTTGTTGGAGGAGTTAAATTTGAGTAAATTTAGATGAAATTTACTTCTATTTTTTTTGATTTCATATAAATTTTTAGTCAAATTGTAATAAAGGAATTTGAACCAACTTCGATTTTTTTGGATTTTGATGAGTTTTTTTGTTGGAGTTAAATTTGAGTGAATTTAAATGAAATTTACTTTTATTTTTTTAGATTGTATATAAATTTTTAGTCAAATTGTAATAAAAGAATTTGAACCAACTTCGATTTTTTTGGATTTTGATGAGTTTTTTTGTTGGAGTAGTTAAATTTGAGTAAATTTAGATGAAATTTACTTCTATTTTTTTTGATTTCATATAAATTTTTAGTCAAATTGTAATAAAGGAATTTGAACCAACTTCGATTTTTTTGGATTTGGATAAATTTTTTTGTTGGAGGAGCTAAATTTGAGTGAATTTAGATGAAATTTACTTTTATTTTTTGGATTTTGTACAAATTTTTATTCAAATTGTAATAAAGGAATTTGAACAAACTTCGATTTTTTCGGATTTTGATGAGTTTTTTTGTTGGAGTAGTTAAATTTGAGTGAATTTAGTAGAAATTTATTTCTATTTTTTTTTATTTCATATAAATTTTTAGTCAAATTGTAATAAAGGAATTTGAACCAACTTCGATTTTTTTGGATTTGGATGAATTTTTTTGTTGGAGGAGCTAAATTTGAGTGAATTTAGATGAAATTTACTTTCATTTTTTTGGATTTTATATAAATTTTTAGTCAAATTGTAATAAAGTAATTTGAAACCAACTTCGATTTTTTTGGATTTTGATGAATTTTTTTGTTGGAGGAGTTAAATTTGAGTGAATTTAGTAGAAATTTACTTTTATTTTTTGGATTTAATATAAATTTTTAGTCAAATTGTAATAAAGGAATTTGAACCAACTTCGATTTTTTTGGATTTTGATGAGTTTTTTTGTTGGAGTAGTTAAATTTGAGTAAATTTAGATGAAATTTACTTCTATTTTTTTGATTTCATATAAATTTTTAGTCAAATTGTAATAAAGGAATTTGAACCAACTTCGATTTTTTCGGATTTTGATGAGTTTTTTTGTTGGAGGAGTTAAATTTGAGTGAATTTAGTAGAAATTTATTTCTATTTTTTTTGATTTCATATAAATTTTTAGTCAAATTGTAATAAAGTACTTAGAAACCAACTTCGATTTTTTTGGATTTTGATGAATTTTTTTGTTGGAGGAGCTAAATTTGAGTGAATTTAAATGAAATTTACATTTATTTTTTGGATTTTATATAAATTTTTAGTCAAATTGTAATAAAGTAATTTGAAACCAACTTCAATTTTTTTGTATTTTGATGAGTTTTTTTGTTGGAGTAGTTAAATTTGAGTGAATTTAGTAGAAATTTATTTCTTTTTTTCTTTATTTCATATAAATTTTTAGTCAAATTGTAATAAAGGAATTTGAACCAACTTCGATTTTTTTGGATTTGGATGAATTTTTTTGTTGGAGGAGCTAAATTTGAGTGAATTTAGATGAAATTTACTTTCATTTTTTTGGATTTTATATAAATTTTTAGTCAAATTGTAATAAAGTAATTTGAAACCTACTTCGATTTTTTTGGATTTTGATGAATTTTTTTGTTGGAGGAGCTAAATTTGAGTGAATTTAGATGAAATTTACTTTTATTTTTTGGATTTAATATAAATTTTTAGTCAAATTGTAATAAAGGAATTTGAACCAACTTCGATTTTTTCGGATTTTGATGAGTTTTTTTGTTGGAGGAGTTAAATTTGAGTGAATTTAGTAGAAATTTATTTCTATTTTTTGATTTCATATAAATTTTTAGTCAAATTGTAATAAAGGAATTTGAACCAACTTCGATTTTTTTGGATTTTGATGAGTTTTTTTGTTGGAGTAGTTAAATTTGAGTAAATTTAGATGAAATTTACTTCTATTTTTTTGATTTCATATAAATTTTTAGTCAAATTGTAATAAAGGAATTTGAACCAACTTCGATTTTTTTGGATTTGGATAAATTTTTTTGTTGGAGGAGCTAAATTTGAGTGAATTTAGATGAAATTTAATTTTATTTCTTGGATTTTATATAAATTTTTAGTCAAATTGTAATAAAGTACTTAGAAACCAACTTCGATTTTTTTGGATTTTGATGAATTTTTTTGTTGGAGGAGCTAAATTTGAGTGAATTTAGATGAAATTTACTTTTATTTTTTTGGCTTTCATATAAATTTTTAGTCAAATTGTAATAAAGGAATTTGAACCAACTTCGATTTTTTTGGATTTTGATGAGTTTTTTTGTTGGAGGAGTTAAATTTGAGTGAATTTAGTAGAAAATTATTTCTATTTTTTTTTATTTCATATACATTTTTAGTCAAATTGTAATAAAGGAATTTGAACCAACTTCGATTTTTTTGGATTTTGATGAATTTTTTTGTTGGAGGAGCTAAATTTGAGTGAATTTAGATGAAATTTACTTTTATTTTTTTGGATTTTATATAAATTTTTAGTCAAATTGTAATAAAGTAATTTGAAACCAACTTCGATTTTTTTGGATTTGGATAAATTTTTTTGTAGGAGGAGCTAAATTTGAGTGAATTTAGATGAAATTTACTTTTATTTTTTGGATTTTATATAAATTTTTAGTCAAATTGTAATAAAGGAATTTGAACCAACTTCGATTTTTTTTTAATTTTGATGAATTTTTTTGTTGGAGGAGTTAAATTTGAGTGAATTTAGATGAAATATACTTCTATTTCTTTGATTTCATATAAATTTTTAGTCAAATTGTAATAAAGGAATTTGAACCAACTTCGATTTTTTTGGATTTTGATGAGTTTTTTTGTTGGAGTTAAATTTGAGTGAATTTAAATGAAATTTACTTTTATTTTTTTAGATTGTATATAAATTTTTAGTCAAATTGTAATAAAAGAATTTGAACCAACTTCGATTTTTTTGGATTTTGATGAGTTTTTTTGTTGGAGTAGTTAAATTTGAGTAAATTTAGATGAAATTTACTTCTATTTTTTTTGATTTCATATAAATTTTTAGTCAAATTGTAATAAAGGAATTTGAACCAACTTCGATTTTTTTGGATTTTGATGAGTTTTTTTGTTGGAGTTAAATTTGAGTGAATTTAAATGAAATTTACATTTATTTTTTTAGATTGTATATAAATTTTTAGTCAAATTGTAATAAAAGAATTTGAACCAACTTCGATTTTTTTGGATTTTGATGAGTTTTTTTGTTGGAGTAGTTAAATTTGAGTAAATTTAGATGAAATTTACTTCTATTTTTTTTGATTTCATATAAATTTTTAGTCAAATTGTAATAAAGGAATTTGAACCAACTTCGATTTTTTTGGATTTGGATAAATTTTTTTGTTGGAGGAGCTAAATTTGAGTGAATTTAGATGAAATTTACTTTTATTTTTTGGATTTTGTACAAATTTTTATTCAAATTGTAATAAAGGAATTTGAACCAACTTCGATTTTTTGGGATTTTGATGAGTTTTTTTGTTGGAGTAGTTAAATTTGAGTGAATTTAGTAGAAATTTATTTCTATTTTTTTTTTATTTCATATAAATTTTTAGTCAAATTGTAATAAAGGAATTTGAACCAACTTCGATTTTTTTGGATTTGGATGAATTTTTTTGTTGGAGGAGCTAAATTTGAGTGAATTTAGATGAAATTTACTTTCATTTTTTTGGATTTTATATAAATTTTTAGTCAAATTGTAATAAAGTAATTTGAAACCAACTTCGATTTTTTTGGATTTTGATGAATTTTTTTGTTGGAGGAGTTAAATTTGAGTGAATTTAGTAGAAATTTACTTTTATTTTTTGGATTTAATATAAATTTTTAGTCAAATTGTAATAAAGGAATTTGAACCAACTTCGATTTTTTTGGATTTTGATGAGTTTTTTTGTTGGAGTAGTTAAATTTGAGTAAATTTAGATGAAATTTACTTCTATTTTTTTGATTTCATATAAATTTTTAGTCAAATTGTAATAAAGGAATTTGAACCAACTTCGATTTTTTCGGATTTTGATGAGTTTTTTTGTTGGAGGAGTTAAATTTGAGTGAATTTAGTAGAAATTTATTTCTATTTTTTTTGATTTCATATAAATTTTTAGTCAAATTGTAATAAAGTACTTAGAAACCAACTTCGATTTTTTTGGATTTTGATGAATTTTTTTGTTGGAGGAGCTAAATTTGAGTGAATTTAAATGAAATTTACATTTATTTTTTGGATTTTATATAAATTTTTAGTCAAATTGTAATAAAGTAATTTGAAACCAACTTCGATTTTTTTGTATTTTGATGAGTTTTTTTGTTGGAGTAGTTAAATTTGAGTGAATTTAGTAGAAATTTATTTCTTTTTTTCTTTATTTCATATAAATTTTTAGTCAAATTGTAATAAAGGAATTTGAACCAACTTCGATTTTTTTGGATTTGGATGAATTTTTTTGTTGGAGGAGCTAAATTTGAGTGAATTTAGATGAAATTTACTTTCATTTTTTTGGATTTTATATAAATTTTTAGTCAAATTGTAATAAAGTAATTTGAAACCTACTTCGATTTTTTTGGATTTTGATGAATTTTTTTGTTGGAGGAGCTAAATTTGAGTGAATTTAGATGAAATTTACTTTTATTTTTTGGATTTAATATAAATTTTTAGTCAAATTGTAATAAAGGAATTTGAACCAACTTCGATTTTTTCGGATTTTGATGAGTTTTTTTGTTGGAGGAGTTAAATTTGAGTGAATTTAGTAGAAATTTATTTCTATTTTTTGATTTCATATAAATTTTTAGTCAAATTGTAATAAAGGAATTTGAACCAACTTCGATTTTTTTGGATTTTGATGAGTTTTTTTGTTGGAGTAGTTAAATTTGAGTAAATTTAGATGAAATTTACTTCTATTTTTTTGATTTCATATAAATTTTTAGTCAAATTGTAATAAAGGAATTTGAACCAACTTCGATTTTTTTGGATTTGGATAAATTTTTTTGTTGGAGGAGCTAAATTTGAGTGAATTTAGATGAAATTTAATTTTATTTCTTGGATTTTATATAAATTTTTAGTCAAATTGTAATAAAGTACTTAGAAACCAACTTCGATTTTTTTGGATTTTGATGAATTTTTTTGTTGGAGGAGCTAAATTTGAGTGAATTTAGATGAAATTTACTTTTATTTTTTTGGCTTTCATATAAATTTTTAGTCAAATTGTAATAAAGGAATTTGAACCAACTTCGATTTTTTTGGATTTTGATGAGTTTTTTTGTTGGAGGAGTTAAATTTGAGTGAATTTAGTAGAAAATTATTTCTATTTTTTTTTTATTTCATATACATTTTTAGTCAAATTGTAATAAAGGAATTTGAACCAACTTCGATTTTTTTGGATTTTGATGAGTTTTTTTGTTGGAGGAGCTAAACTTGAGTAAATTTAGATGAAATTTACTTTTATTTTTTGGATTTTATATAAATTTTTAGTCAAATTGTAATAAAGTAATTTGAAACCAACTTCGATTTTTTTGGATTTGGATAAATTTTTTTGTAGGAGGAGCTAAATTTGAGTGAATTTAGATGAAATTTACTTTTATTTTTTGGATTTTATATAAATTTTTAGTCAAATTGTAATAAAGTACTTAGAAACCAACTTCGATTTTTTTGGATTTTGATGAATTTTTTTGTTGGAGGAGCTAAATTTGAGTGAATTTAGATGAAATTTACTTTTATTTTTTTGGATTTTATATAAATTTTTAGTCAAATTGTAATAAAGGAATTTGAACCAACTTCGATTTTTTTGGATTTTGATGAGTTTTTTTGTTGGAGGAGTTAAATTTGATTAAATATAGATGAAATTTACTTGTATTTTTTTTATTTCATATAAATTTTTACTCAAATTGTAATAAAGGAATTTGAACCAACTTCGATTTTTTTGGATTTTGATGAATTTTTTTGTTGGAGGAGCTAAATTTGAGTGAATTTAGATGAAATTTACTTTTATTTTTTTGGATTTTATATAAATTTTTAGTCAAATTGTAATAAAGTAATTTGAAACCAACTTCGATTTTTTTGGATTTGGATAAATTTTTTTGTAGGAGGAGCTAAATTTGAGTGAATTTAGATGAAATTTACTTTTATTTTTTGGATTTTGTACAAATTTTTATTCAAATTGTAATAAAGGAATTTGAACCAACTTCGATTTTTTCGGATTTTGATGAGTTTTTTTGTTGGAGTAGTTAAATTTGAGTGAATTTAGTAGAAATTTATTTCTATTTTTTTTTATTTCATATAAATTTTTAGTCAAATTGTAATAAAGGAATTTGAACCAACTTCGATTTTTTTGGATTTGGATGAATTTTTTTGTTGGAGGAGCTAAATTTGAGTGAATTTAGATGAAATTTACTTTCATTTTTTTGGATTTTATATAAATTTTTAGTCAAATTGTAATAAAGTAATTTGAAACCAACTTCGATTTTTTTGGATTTTGATGAATTTTTTTGTTGGAGGAGTTAAATTTGAGTGAATTTAGTAGAAATTTACTTTTATTTTTTGGATTTAATATAAATTTTTAGTCAAATTGTAATAAAGGAATTTGAACCAACTTCGATTTTTTTGGATTTTGATGAGTTTTTTTGTTGGAGTAGTTAAATTTGAGTAAATTTAGATGAAATTTACTTCTATTTTTTTGATTTCATATAAATTTTTAGTCAAATTGTAATAAAGGAATTTGAACCAACTTCGATTTTTTCGGATTTTGATGAGTTTTTTTGTTGGAGGAGTTAAATTTGAGTGAATTTAGTAGAAATTTATTTCTATTTTTTTTGATTTCATATAAATTTTTAGTCAAATTGTAATAAAGTACTTAGAAACCAACTTCGATTTTTTTGGATTTTGATGAATTTTTTTGTTGGAGGAGCTAAATTTGAGTGAATTTAAATGAAATTTACATTTATTTTTTGGATTTTATATAAATTTTTAGTCAAATTGTAATAAAGTAATTTGAAACCAACTTCGATTTTTTTGTATTTTGATGAGTTTTTTTGTTGGAGTAGTTAAATTTGAGTGAATTTAGATGAAATTTACTTTTATTTTTTGGATTTTATATAAATTTTTAGTCAAATTGTAATAAAGGAATTTGAACCAACTTCGATTTTTTTTAATTTTGATGAATTTTTTTGTTGGAGGAGTTAAATTTGAGTGAATTTAGATGAAATATACTTCTATTTCTTTGATTTCATATAAATTTTTAGTCAAATTGTAATAAAGGAATTTGAACCAACTTCGATTTTTTTGGATTTTGATGAGTTTTTTTGTTGGAGTTAAATTTGAGTGAATTTAAATGAAATTTACTTTTATTTTTTTAGATTGTATATAAATTTTTAGTCAAATTGTAATAAAAGAATTTGAACCAACTTCGATTTTTTTGGATTTTGATGAGTTTTTTTGTTGGAGTAGTTAAATTTGAGTAAATTTAGATGAAATTTACTTCTATTTTTTTTGATTTCATATAAATTTTTAGTCAAATTGTAATAAAGGAATTTGAACCAACTTCAATTTTTTTTTAATTTTGATGAATTTTTTTGTTGGAGGAGTTAAATTTGAGTGAATTTAGATGAAATATACTTCTATTTCTTTGATTTCATATAAATTTTTAGTCAAATTGTAATAAAGGAATTTGAACCAACTTCGATTTTTTTGGATTTTGATGAGTTTTTTTGTTGGAGTTAAATTTGAGTGAATTTAAATGAAATTTACTTTTATTTTTTTAGATTGTATATAAATTTTTAGTCAAATTGTAATAAAAGAATTTGAACCAACTTCGATTTTTTTGGATTTTGATGAGTTTTTTTGTTGGAGTAGTTAAATTTGAGTAAATTTAGATGAAATTTACTTCTATTTTTTTTGATTTCATATAAATTTTTAGTCAAATTGTAATAAAGGAATTTGAACCAACTTCAATTTTTTTGGATTTGGATAAATTTTTTTGTTGGAGGAGCTAAATTTGAGTGAATTTAGATGAAATTTACTTTTATTTTTTGGATTTTGTACAAATTTTTATTCAAATTGTAATAAAGGAATTTCAACCAACTTCGATTTTTTCGGATTTTGATAAGTTTTTTTGTTGGAGGAGTTAAATTTGAGTGAATTTAGTAGAAATTTATTTCTATTTTTTTTGATTTCATATAAATTTTTAGTCAAATTGTAATAAAGTACTTAGAAACCAACTTCGATTTTTTTGGATTTTGATGAATTTTTTTGTTGGAGGAGCTAAATTTGAGTGAATTTAGATGAAATTTACTTCTATTTTTTTTGATTTCATATAAATTTTTAGTCAAATTGTAATAAAGGAATTTGAACCAACTTCGATTTTTTTGGATTTTGATGAATTTTTTTGTTGGAGGAGCTAAATTTGAGTGAATTTAGATGAAATTTACTTTTATTTTTTGGATTTGATATAAATTTTTAGTCAAATTGTAATAAAGGAATTTGAACCAACTTCGATTTTTTCGGATTTTGATGAGTTTTTTTGTTGGAGGAGTTAAATTTGAGTGAATTTAGTAGAAATTTATTTCTATTTTTTTTTATTTCATATAAATTTTTAGTCAAAATGTAATAAAGTACTTAGAAACCAACTTCGATTTTTTTGGATTTTGATGAATTTTTTTGTTGGAGGAGCTAAATTTGAGTGAATTTAGATGAAATTTACTTTTATTTTTTTGGATTTTATATAAATTTTTAGTCAAATTGTAATAAAGGAATTTGAACCAACTTCGATTTTTTTGGATTTTGATGAGTTTTTTTGTTGGAGGAGTTAAATTTGATTAAATATAGATGAAATTTACTTGTATTTTTTTTATTTCATATAAATTTTTACTCAAATTGTAATAAAGGAATTTGAACCAACTTCGATTTTTTTGGATTTTGATGAGTTTTTTTGTTGGAGGAGTTAAATTTGAGTGAATTTAGTAGAAATTTATTTCTATTTTTTTTTATTTCATATAAATTTTTAGTCAAATTGTAATAAAGGAATTTGAACCAACTTCGATTTTTTTGGATTTTGATGAATTTTTTTGTTGGAGGAGCTAAATTTGAGTGAATTTAGATGAAATTTACTTTTATTTTTTTGGATTTTATATAAATTTTTAGTCAAATTGTAATAAAGGAATTTGAACCAACTTCGATTTTTTTGGATTTTGATGAGTTTTTTTGTTGGAGGAGTTAAATTTGAGTGAATTTAGATGAAATTTACTTGTATTTTTTTTATTTCATATAAATTTTTACTCAAATTGTAATAAAGGAATTTGAACCAACTTCGATTTTTTTGGATTTTGATGAGTTTTTTTGTTGGAGGAGTTAAATTTGAGTGAATTTAGTAGAAATTTATTTCTATTTTTTTTTTATTTCATATAAATTTTTAGTCAAATTGTAATAAAGGAATTTGAACCAACTTCGATTTTTTTGGATTTTGATGAATTTTTTTGTTGGAGGAGCTAAATTTGAGTGAATTTAGATGAAATTTACTTTTATTTTTTTGGATTTTATATAAATTTTTAGTCAAATTGTAATAAAGTAATTTGAAACCAACTTCGATTTTTTTGGATTTGGATAAATTTTTTTGTAGGAGGAGCTAAATTTGAGTGAATTTAGATGAAATTTACTTTTATTTTTTGGATTTTATATAAATTTTTAGTCAAATTGTTATAAAGGAATTTGAACCAACTTCGATTTTTTTGTATTTTGATGAGTTTTTTTGTTGGAGGAGTTAAATTTGAGTGAATTTAGTAGAAATTTATTTCTATTTTTTTTTTATTTCATATAAATTTTTAGTCAAATTGTAATAAAAGAATTTGAACCAACTTCGATTTTTTTGGATTTTGATGAATTTTTTTGTTGGAGGAGCTAAATTTGAGTGAATTTAGATGAAATTTACTTTTATTTTTTTGGATTTTATATAAATTTTTAGTCAAATTGTAATAAAGTAATTTGAAACCAACTTCGATTTTTTTGGATTTGGATAAATTTTTTTGTAGGAGGAGCTAAATTTGAGTGAATTTAGATGAAATTTACTTTTATTTTTTGGATTTTATATAAATTTTTAGTCAAATTGTAATAAAGGAATTTGAACCAACTTCGATTTTTTTTTAATTTTGATGAATTTTTTTGTTGGAGGAGTTAAATTTGAGTGAATTTAGATGAAATATACTTCTATTTCTTTGATTTCATATAAATTTTTAGTCAAATTGTAATAAAGGAATTTGAACCAACTTCGATTTTTTTGGATTTTGATGAGTTTTTTTGTTGGAGTTAAATTTGAGTGAATTTAAATGAAATTTACTTTTATTTTTTTAGATTGTATATAAATTTTTAGTCAAATTGTAATAAAAGAATTTGAACCAACTTCGATTTTTTTGGATTTTGATGAGTTTTTTTGTTGGAGTAGTTAAATTTGAGTAAATTTAGATGAAATTTACTTCTATTTTTTTTGATTTCATATAAATTTTTAGTCAAATTGTAATAAAGGAATTTGAACCAACTTCGATTTTTTTGGATTTGGATAAATTTTTTTGTTGGAGGAGCTAAATTTGAGTGAATTTAGATGAAATTTACTTTTATTTTTTGGATTTTGTACAAATTTTTATTCAAATTGTAATAAAGGAATTTGAACCAACTTCGATTTTTTCGGATTTTGATGAGTTTTTTTGTTGGAGTAGTTAAATTTGAGTGAATTTAGTAGAAATTTATTTCTATTTTTTTTTTATTTCATATAAATTTTTAGTCAAATTGTAATAAAGGAATTTGAACCAACTTCGATTTTTTTGGATTTGGATGAATTTTTTTGTTGGAGGAGCTAAATTTGAGTGAATTTAGATGAAATTTACTTTCATTTTTTTGGATTTTATATAAATTTTTAGTCAAATTGTAATAAAGTAATTTGAAACCAACTTCGATTTTTTTGGATTTTGATGAATTTTTTTGTTGGAGGAGTTAAATTTGAGTGAATTTAGTAGAAATTTACTTTTATTTTTTGGATTTAATATAAATTTTTAGTCAAATTGTAATAAAGGAATTTGAACCAACTTCGATTTTTTTGGATTTTGATGAGTTTTTTTGTTGGAGTAGTTAAATTTGAGTAAATTTAGATGAAATTTACTTCTATTTTTTTGATTTCATATAAATTTTTAGTCAAATTGTAATAAAGGAATTTGAACCAACTTCGATTTTTTCGGATTTTGATGAGTTTTTTTGTTGGAGGAGTTAAATTTGAGTGAATTTAGTAGAAATTTATTTCTATTTTTTTTGATTTCATATAAATTTTTAGTCAAATTGTAATAAAGTACTTAGAAACCAACTTCGATTTTTTTGGATTTTGATGAATTTTTTTGTTGGAGGAGCTAAATTTGAGTGAATTTAAATGAAATTTACATTTATTTTTTGGATTTTATATAAATTTTTAGTCAAATTGTAATAAAGTAATTTGAAACCAACTTCGATTTTTTTGTATTTTGATGAGTTTTTTTGTTGGAGTAGTTAAATTTGAGTGAATTTAGTAGAAATTTATTTCTTTTTTTCTTTATTTCATATAAATTTTTAGTCAAATTGTAATAAAGGAATTTGAACCAACTTCGATTTTTTTGGATTTGGATGAATTTTTTTGTTGGAGGAGCTAAATTTGAGTGAATTTAGATGAAATTTACTTTCATTTTTTTGGATTTTATATAAATTTTTAGTCAAATTGTAATAAAGTAATTTGAAACCTACTTCGATTTTTTTGGATTTTGATGAATTTTTTTGTTGGAGGAGCTAAATTTGAGTGAATTTAGATGAAATTTACTTTTATTTTTTGGATTTAATATAAATTTTTAGTCAAATTGTAATAAAGGAATTTGAACCAACTTCGATTTTTTCGGATTTTGATGAGTTTTTTTGTTGGAGGAGTTAAATTTGAGTGAATTTAGTAGAAATTTATTTCTATTTTTTGATTTCATATAAATTTTTAGTCAAATTGTAATAAAGGAATTTGAACCAACTTCGATTTTTTTGGATTTTGATGAGTTTTTTTGTTGGAGTAGTTAAATTTGAGTAAATTTAGATGAAATTTACTTCTATTTTTTTGATTTCATATAAATTTTTAGTCAAATTGTAATAAAGGAATTTGAACCAACTTCGATTTTTTTGGATTTGGATAAATTTTTTTGTTGGAGGAGCTAAATTTGAGTGAATTTAGATGAAATTTATTTTTATTTCTTGGATTTTATATAAATTTTTAGTCAAATTGTAATAAAGTACTTAGAAACCAACTTCGATTTTTTTGGATTTTGATGAATTTTTTTGTTGGAGGAGCTAAATTTGAGTGAATTTAGATGAAATTTACTTTTATTTTTTTGGCTTTCATATAAATTTTTAGTCAAATTGTAATAAAGGAATTTGAACCAACTTCGATTTTTTTGGATTTTGATGAGTTTTTTTGTTGGAGGAGTTAAATTTGAGTGAATTTAGTAGAAAATTATTTGTATTTTTTTTTTATTTCATATACATTTTTAGTCAAATTGTAATAAAGGAATTTGAACCAACTTCGATTTTTTTGGATTTGGATGAATTTTTTTGTTGGAGGAGCTAAATTTGAGTGAATTTAGATGAAATTTACTTTTATTTTTTTGGATTTTATATAAATTTTTAGTCAAATTGTAATAAAGTAATTTGAAACCAACTTCGATTTTTTTGGATTTGGATAAATTTTTTTGTAGGAGGAGCTAAATTTGAGTGAATTTAGATGAAATTTACTTTTATTTTTTGGATTTTATATAAATTTTTAGTCAAATTGTAATAAAGGAATTTGAACCAACTTCGATTTTTTTTTAATTTTGATGAATTTTTTTGTTGGAGGAGCTAAATTTGAGTGAATTTAGATGAAATATACTTCTATTTCTTTGATTTCATATAAATTTTTAGTCAAATTGTAATAAAGGAATTTGAACCAACTTCGATTTTTTTGGATTTTGATGAGTTTTTTTGTTGGAGTTAAATTTGAGTGAATTTAGATGAAATTTACTTTTATTTTTTGGATTTTATATAAATTTTTAGTCAAATTGTAATAAAGGAATTTGAACCAACTTCGATTTTTTTTTAATTTTGATGAATTTTTTTGTTGGAGGAGTTAAATTTGAGTAAATTTAGATGAAATTTACTTCTATTTTTTTTGATTTCATATAAATTTTTAGTCAAATTGTAATAAAGGAATTTGAACCAACTTCGATTTTTTTGGATTTTGATGAGTTTTTTTGTTGGAGTTAAATTTGAGTGAATTTAAATGAAATTTACTTTTATTTTTTTAGATTGTATATAAATTTTTAGTCAAATTGTAATAAAAGAATTTGAACCAACTTCGATTTTTTTGGATTTTGATGAGTTTTTTTGTTGGAGTAGTTAAATTTGAGTAAATTTAGATGAAATTTACTTCTATTTTTTTTGATTTCATATAAATTTTTAGTCAAATTGTAATAAAGGAATTTGAACCAACTTCGATTTTTTTGGATTTGGATAAATTTTTTTGTTGGAGGAGCTAAATTTGAGTGAATTTAGATGAAATTTACTTTTATTTTTTGGATTTTGTACAAATTTTTATTCAAATTGGAATAAAGGAATTTGAACCAACTTCGATTTTTTCGGATTTTGATGAGTTTTTTTGTTGGAGTAGTTAAATTTGAGTGAATTTAGTAGAAATTTATTTCTATTTTTTTTTTATTTCATATAAATTTTTAGTCAAATTGTAATAAAGGAATTTGAACCAACTTCGATTTTTTTGGATTTGGATGAATTTTTTTGTTGGAGGAGCTAAATTTGAGTGAATTTAGATGAAATTTACTTTCATTTTTTTGGATTTTATATAAATTTTTAGTCAAATTGTAATAAAGTAATTTGAAACCAACTTCGATTTTTTTGGATTTTGATGAATTTTTTTGTTGGAGGAGTTAAATTTGAGTGAATTTAGTAGAAATTTACTTTTATTTTTTGGATTTAATATAAATTTTTAGTCAAATTGTAATAAAGGAATTTGAACCAACTTCGATTTTTTTGGATTTTGATGAGTTTTTTTGTTGGAGTAGTTAAATTTGAGTAAATTTAGATGAAATTTACTTCTATTTTTTTGATTTCATATAAATTTTTAGTCAAATTGTAATAAAGGAATTTGAACCAACTTCGATTTTTTCGGATTTTGATGAGTTTTTTTGTTGGAGGAGTTAAATTTGAGTGAATTTAGTAGAAATTTATTTCTATTTTTTTTGATTTCATATAAATTTTTAGTCAAATTGTAATAAAGTACTTAGAAACCAACTTCGATTTTTTTGGATTTTGATGAATTTTTTTGTTGGAGGAGCTAAATTTGAGTGAATTTAAATGAAATTTACATTTATTTTTTGGATTTTATATAAATTTTTAGTCAAATTGTAATAAAGTAATTTGAAACCAACTTCAATTTTTTTGTATTTTGATGAGTTTTTTTGTTGGAGTAGTTAAATTTGAGTGAATTTAGTAGAAATTTATTTCTTTTTTTCTTTATTTCATATAAATTTTTAGTCAAATTGTAATAAAGGAATTTGAACCATCTTCGATTTTTTTGGATTTGGATGAATTTTTTTGTTGGAGGAGCTAAATTTGAGTGAATTTAGATGAAATTTACTTTCATTTTTTTGGATTTTATATAAATTTTTAGTCAAATTGTAATAAAGTAATTTGAAACCTACTTCGATTTTTTTGGATTTTGATGAATTTTTTTGTTGGAGGAGCTAAATTTGAGTGAATTTAGATGAAATTTACTTTTATTTTTTGGATTTAATATAAATTTTTAGTCAAATTGTAATAAAGGAATTTGAACCAACTTCGATTTTTTCGGATTTTGATGAGTTTTTTTGTTGGAGGAGTTAAATTTGAGTGAATTTAGTAGAAATTTATTTCTATTTTTTGATTTCATATAAATTTTTAGTCAAATTGTAATAAAGGAATTTGAACCAACTTCGATTTTTTTGGATTTTGATGAGTTTTTTTGTTGGAGTAGTTAAATTTGAGTAAATTTAGATGAAATTTACTTCTATTTTTTTGATTTCATATAAATTTTTAGTCAAATTGTAATAAAGGAATTTGAACCAACTTCGATTTTTTTGGATTTGGATAAATTTTTTTGTTGGAGGATCTAAATTTGAGTGAATTTAGATGAAATTTAATTTTATTTCTTGGATTTTATATAAATTTTTAGTCAAATTGTAATAAAGTACTTAGAAACCAACTTCGATTTTTTTGGATTTTGATGAATTTTTTTGTTGGAGGAGCTAAATTTGAGTGAATTTAGATGAAATTTACTTTTATTTTTTTGGCTTTCATATAAATTTTTAGTCAAATTGTAATAAAGGAATTTGAACCAACTTCGATTTTTTTGGATTTTGATGAGTTTTTTTGTTGGAGGAGTTAAATTTGAGTGAATTTAGTAGAAAATTATTTCTATTTTTTTTTATTTCATATACATTTTTAGTCAAATTGTAATAAAGGAATTTGAACCAACTTCGATTTTTTTGGATTTTGATGAATTTTTTTGTTGGAGGAGCTAAATTTGAGTGAATTTAGATGAAATTTACTTTTATTTTTTTGGATTTTATATAAATTTTTAGTCAAATTGTAATAAAGTAATTTGAAACCAACTTCGATTTTTTTGGATTTGGATAAATTTTTTTGTAGGAGGAGCTAAATTTGAGTGAATTTAGATGAAATTTACTTTTATTTTTTGGATTTTATATAAATTTTTAGTCAAATTGTAATAAAGGAATTTGAACCAACTTCGATTTTTTTTTAATTTTGATGAATTTTTTTGTTGGAGGAGTTAAATTTGAGTGAATTTAGATGAAATATACTTCTATTTCTTTGATTTCATATAAATTTTTAGTCAAATTGTAATAAAGGAATTTGAACCAACTTCGATTTTTTTGGATTTTGATGAGTTTTTTTGTTGGAGTTAAATTTGAGTGAATTTAAATGAAATTTACTTTTATTTTTTTAGATTGTATATAAATTTTTAGTCAAATTGTAATAAAAGAATTTGAACCAACTACGATTTTTTTGGATTTTGATGAGTTTTTTTGTTGGAGTAGTTAAATTTGAGTAAATTTAGATGAAATTTACTTCTATTTTTTTTGATTTCATATAAATTTTTAGTCAAATTGTAATAAAGGAATTTGAACCAACTTCGATTTTTTTGGATTTTGATGAGTTTTTTTGTTGGAGTTAAATTTGAGTGAATTTAAATGAAATTTACTTTTATTTTTTTAGATTGTATATAAATTTTTAGTCAAATTGTAATAAAAGAATTTGAACCAACTTCGATTTTTTTGGATTTTGATGAGTTTTTTTGTTGGAGTAGTTAAATTTGAGTAAATTTAGATGAAATTTACTTCTATTTTTTTTGATTTCATATAAATTTTTAGTCAAATTGTAATAAAGGAATTTGAACCAACTTCGATTTTTTTGGATTTGGATAAATTTTTTTGTTGGAGGAGCTAAATTTGAGTGAATTTAGATGAAATTTACTTTTATTTTTTGGATTTTGTACAAATTTTTATTCAAATTGTAATAAAGGAATTTGAACCAACTTCGATTTTTTCGGATTTTGATGAGTTTTTTTGTTGGAGTAGTTAAATTTGAGTGAATTTAGTAGAAATTTATTTCTATTTTTTTTTTATTTCATATAAATTTTTAGTCAAATTGTAATAAAGGAATTTGAACCAACTTCGATTTTTTTGGATTTGGATGAATTTTTTTGTTGGAGGAGCTAAATTTGAGTGAATTTAGATGAAATTTACTTTCATTTTTTTGGATTTTATATAAATTTTTAGTCAAATTGTAATAAAGTAATTTGAAACCAACTTCGATTTTTTTGGATTTTGATGAATTTTTTTGTTGGAGGAGTTAAATTTGAGTGAATTTAGTAGAAATTTACTTTTATTTTTTGGATTTAATATAAATTTTTAGTCAAATTGTAATAAAGGAATTTGAACCAACTTCGATTTTTTTGGATTTTGATGAGTTTTTTTGTTGGAGTAGTTAAATTTGAGTAAATTTAGATGAAATTTACTTCTATTTTTTTGATTTCATATAAATTTTTAGTCAAATTGTAATAAAGGAATTTGAACCAACTTCGATTTTTTCGGATTTTGATGAGTTTTTTTGTTGGAGGAGTTAAATTTGAGTGAATTTAGTAGAAATTTATTTCTATTTTTTTTGATTTCATATAAATTTTTAGTCAAATTGTAATAAAGTACTTAGAAACCAACTTCGATTTTTTTGGATTTTGATGAATTTTTTTGTTGGAGGAGCTAAATTTGAGTGAATTTAAATGAAATTTACATTTATTTTTTGGATTTTATATAAATTTTTAGTCAAATTGTAATAAAGTAATTTGAAACCAACTTCGATTTTTTTGTATTTTGATGAGTTTTTTTGTTGGAGTAGTTAAATTTGAGTGAATTTAGTAGAAATTTATTTCTTTTTTTCTTTATTTCATATAAATTTTTAGTCAAATTGTAATAAAGGAATTTGAACCAACTTCGATTTTTTTGGATTTGGATGAATTTTTTTGTTGGAGGAGCTAAATTTGAGTGAATTTAGATGAAATTTACTTTCATTTTTTTGGATTTTATATAAATTTTTAGTCAAATTGTAATAAAGTAATTTGAAACCTACTTCGATTTTTTTGGATTTTGATGAATTTTTTTGTTGGAGGAGCTAAATTTGAGTGAATTTAGATGAAATTTACTTTTATTTTTTGGATTTAATATAAATTTTTAGTCAAATTGTAATAAAGGAATTTGAACCAACTTCGATTTTTTCGGATTTTGATGAGTTTTTTTGTTGGAGGAGTTAAATTTGAGTGAATTTAGTAGAAATTTATTTCTATTTTTTGATTTCATATAAATTTTTAGTCAAATTGTAATAAAGGAATTTGAACCAACTTCGATTTTTTTGGATTTTGATGAGTTTTTTTGTTGGAGTAGTTAAATTTGAGTAAATTTAGATGAAATTTACTTCTATTTTTTTGATTTCATATAAATTTTTAGTCAAATTGTAATAAAGGAATTTGAACCAACTTCGATTTTTTTGGATTTGGATAAATTTTTTTGTTGGAGGAGCTAAATTTGAGTGAATTTAGATGAAATTTAATTTTATTTCTTGGATTTTATATAAATTTTTAGTCAAATTGTAATAAAGTACTTAGAAACCAACTTCGATTTTTTTGGATTTTGATGAATTTTTTTGTTGGAGGAGCTAAATTTGAGTGAATTTAGATGAAATTTACTTTTATTTTTTTGGCTTTCATATAAATTTTTAGTCAAATTGTAATAAAGGAATTTGAACCAACTTCGATTTTTTTGGATTTTGATGAGTTTTTTTGTTGGAGGAGTTAAATTTGAGTGAATTTAGTAGAAAATTATTTCTATTTTTTTTTTATTTCATATACATTTTTAGTCAAATTGTAATAAAGGAATTTGAACCAACTTCGATTTTTTTGGATTTTGATGAGTTTTTTTGTTGGAGGAGCTAAACTTGAGTAAATTTAGATGAAATTTACTTTTATTTTTTGGATTTTATATAAATTTTTAGTCAAATTGTAATAAAGTAATTTGAAACCAACTTCGATTTTTTTGGATTTGGATAAATTTTTTTGTAGGAGGAGCTAAATTTGAGTGAATTTAGATGAAATTTACTTTTATTTTTTGGATTTTATATAAATTTTTAGTCAAATTGTAATAAAGTACTTAGAAACCAACTTCGATTTTTTTGGATTTTGATGAATTTTTTTGTTGGAGGAGCTAAATTTGAGTGAATTTAGATGAAATTTACTTTTATTTTTTTGGATTTTATATAAATTTTTAGTCAAATTGTAATAAAGGAATTTGAACCAACTTCGATTTTTTTGGATTTTGATGAGTTTTTTTGTTGGAGGAGTTAAATTTGATTAAATATAGATGAAATTTACTTGTATTTTTTTTATTTCATATAAATTTTTACTCAAATTGTAATAAAGGAATTTGAACCAACTTCGATTTTTTTGGATTTTGATGAGTTTTTTTGTTGGAGGAGTTAAATTTGAGTGAATTTAGTAGAAATTTATTTCTATTTTTTTTTTATTTCATATAAATTTTTAGTCAAATTGTAATAAAGGAATTTGAACCAACTTCGATTTTTTTGGATTTTGATGAATTTTTTTGTTGGAGGAGCTAAATTTGAGTGAATTTAGATGAAATTTACTTTTATTTTTTTGGATTTTATATAAATTTTTAGTCAAATTGTAATAAAGTAATTTGAAACCAACTTCGATTTTTTTGGATTTGGATAAATTTTTTTGTAGGAGGAGCTAAATTTGAGTGAATTTAGATGAAATTTACTTTTATTTTTTGGATTTTATATAAATTTTTAGTCAAATTGTAATAAAGGAATTTGAACCAACTTCGATTTTTTTTAATTTTGATGAATTTTTTTGTTGGAGGAGTTAAATTTGAGTGAATTTAGATGAAATATACTTCTATTTCTTTGATTTCATATAAATTTTTAGTCAAATTGTAATAAAGGAATTTGAACCAACTTCGATTTTTTTGGATTTTGATGAGTTTTTTTGTTGGAGTTAAATTTGAGTGAATTTAAATGAAATTTACTTTTATTTTTTTAGATTGTATATAAATTTTTAGTCAAATTGTAATAAAAGAATTTGAACCAACTTCGATTTTTTTGGATTTTGATGAGTTTTTTTGTTGGAGTAGTTAAATTTGAGTAAATTTAGATGAAATTTACTTCTATTTTTTTTGATTTCATATAAATTTTTAGTCAAATTGTAATAAAGGAATTTGAACCAACTTCAATTTTTTTGGATTTGGATAAATTTTTTTGTTGGAGGAGCTAAATTTGAGTGAATTTAGATGAAATTTACTTTTATTTTTTGGATTTTGTACAAATTTTTATTCAAATTGTAATAAAGGAATTTGAACCAACTTCGATTTTTTCGGATTTTGATGAGTTTTTTTGTTGGAGGAGTTAAATTTGAGTGAATTTAGTAGAAATTTATTTCTATTTTTTTTTGATTTCATATAAATTTTTAGTCAAATTGTAATAAAGTACTTAGAAACCAACTTCGATTTTTTTGGATTTTGATGAATTTTTTTGTTGGAGGAGCTAAATTTGAGTGAATTTAGATGAAATTTACTTCTATTTTTTTTGATTTCATATAAATTTTTAGTCAAATTGTAATAAAGGAATTTGAACCAACTTCGATTTTTTTGGATTTTGATGAATTTTTTTGTTGGAGGAGCTAAATTTGAGTGAATTTAGATGAAATTTACTTTTATTTTTTGGATTTGATATAAATTTTTAGTCAAATTGTAATAAAGGAATTTGAACCAACTTCGATTTTTTCGGATTTTGATGAGTTTTTTTGTTGGAGGAGTTAAATTTGAGTGAATTTAGTAGAAATTTATTTCTATTTTTTTTTATTTCATATAAATTTTTAGTCAAAATGTAATAAAGTACTTAGAAACCAACTTCGATTTTTTTGGATTTTGATGAATTTTTTTGTTGGAGGAGCTAAATTTGAGTGAATTTAGATGAAATTTACTTTTATTTTTTTGGATTTTATATAAATTTTTAGTCAAATTGTAATAAAGGAATTTGAACCAACTTCGATTTTTTTGGATTTTGATGAGTTTTTTTGTTGGAGGAGTTAAATTTGATTAAATATAGATGAAATTTACTTGTATTTTTTTTATTTCATATAAATTTTTACTCAAATTGTAATAAAGGAATTTGAACCAACTTCGATTTTTTTGGATTTTGATGAGTTTTTTTGTTGGAGGAGTTAAATTTGATTAAATATAGATGAAATTTACTTGTATTTTTTTTATTTCATATAAATTTTTACTCAAATTGTAATAAAGGAATTTGAACCAACTTCGATTTTTTTGGATTTTGATGAGTTTTTTTGTTGGAGGAGTTAAATTTGAGTGAATTTAGTAGAAATTTATTTCTATTTTTTGATTTCATATAAATTTTTAGTCAAATTGTAATAAAGGAATTTGAACCAACTTCGATTTTTTTGGATTTTGATGAGTTTTTTTGTTGGAGTAGTTAAATTTGAGTAAATTTAGATGAAATTTACTTCTATTTTTTTGATTTCATATAAATTTTTAGTCAAATTGTAATAAAGGAATTTGAACCAACTTCGATTTTTTTGGATTTGGATAAATTTTTTTGTTGGAGGAGCTAAATTTGAGTGAATTTAGATGAAATTTAATTTTATTTCTTGGATTTTATATAAATTTTTAGTCAAATTGTAATAAAGTACTTAGAAACCAACTTCGATTTTTTTGGATTTTGATGAATTTTTTTGTTGGAGGAGCTAAATTTGAGTGAATTTAGATGAAATTTACTTTTATTTTTTTGGCTTTCATATAAATTTTTAGTCAAATTGTAATAAAGGAATTTGAACCAACTTCGATTTTTTTGGATTTTGATGAGTTTTTTTGTTGGAGGAGTTAAATTTGAGTGAATTTAGTAGAAAATTATTTCTATTTTTTTTTTATTTCATATACATTTTTAGTCAAATTGTAATAAAGGAATTTGAACCAACTTCGATTTTTTTGGATTTTGATGAGTTTTTTTGTTGGAGGAGCTAAACTTGAGTAAATTTAGATGAAATTTACTTTTATTTTTTGGATTTTATATAAATTTTTAGTCAAATTGTAATAAAGTAATTTGAAACCAACTTCGATTTTTTTGGATTTGGATAAATTTTTTTGTAGGAGGAGCTAAATTTGAGTGAATTTAGATGAAATTTACTTTTATTTTTTGGATTTTATATAAATTTTTAGTCAAATTGTAATGAAGTACTTAGAAACCAACTTCGATTTTTTTGGATTTTGATGAATTTTTTTGTTGGAGGAGCTAAATTTGAGTGAATTTAGATGAAATTTACTTTTATTTTTTTGGATTTTATATAAATTTTTAGTCAAATTGTAATAAAGGAATTTGAACCAACTTCGATTTTTTTGGATTTTGATGAGTTTTTTTGTTGGAGGAGTTAAATTTGATTAAATATAGATGAAATTTACTTGTATTTTTTTTATTTCATATAAATTTTTACTCAAATTGTAATAAAGGAATTTGAACCAACTTCGATTTTTTTGGATTTTGATGAGTTTTTTTGTTGGAGGAGTTAAATTTGAGTGAATTTAGTAGAAATTTATTTCTATTTTTTTTTTATTTCATATAAATTTTTAGTCAAATTGTAATAAAGGAATTTGAACCAACTTCGATTTTTTTGGATTTTGATGAATTTTTTTGTTGGAGGAGCTAAATTTGAGTGAATTTAGATGAAATTTACTTTTATTTTTTTGGATTTTATATAAATTTTTAGTCAAATTGTAATAAAGTAATTTGAAACCAACTTCGATTTTTTTGGATTTGGATAAATTTTTTTGTAGGAGGAGCTAAATTTGAGTGAATTTAGATGAAATTTACTTTTATTTTTTGGATTTTATATAAATTTTTAGTCAAATTGTAATAAAGGAATTTGAACCAACTTCGATTTTTTTTTAATTTTGATGAATTTTTTTGTTGGAGGAGTTAAATTTGAGTGAATTTAGATGAAATATACTTCTATTTCTTTGATTTCATATAAATTTTTAGTCAAATTGTAATAAAGGAATTTGAACCAACTTCGATTTTTTTGGATTTTGATGAGTTTTTTTGTTGGAGTTAAATTTGAGTGAATTTAAATGAAATTTACTTTTATTTTTTTAGATTTGTCACGTCCCGGGTGGAGGTCTTTAGGGGACGATGACTATTGGGGGAAGGAAAGTTAGGCGCGAATCTTACATCCAGCACGCTGAGGATTTTAAAGGAGTTCAGGCACGAATCTTGCATCCAGCACACTGAGGATTTTGAAGGGAAAGTCAGGCACGAATCTTACATCCAGCACGCTGAGGATTTTGAAGGGAAAGTCAGGCGCGAATCTTGCATCCAGCACACTGAGGATTTTGAAGGGAAAGTCAGGCACGAATCTTACATCCAGCACACTGAGGATTTTGAAGGGAAAGTCAGGCGCGAATCTTGCATCCAGCACGCTGATCGACCAAGGAAGGTTTAAATAGTGAATACACACCCGGGGGACACCCGTTAGAGCACCTTATGTTTGTTTTGATTTCGGTAACAGGATTTACCGTTGCATTTATGTAAAGAAAGCCACAAGTAATACTTCCGTGAATTGCACGGCTCACGCAAAAGTATGTTTGTAAACAGTGGAACCGTTCTCGCGTTCACGAACAGAAATCAGCTGATACTGCAGCCTGTCTTAGTTTGGAATCTTTATAACCAAAGGATGCGCATAATAATTCGAAGCGTGATTTTAAAATAGAGAGGTTTATTTACTTTAAACACGAGTACGTTATTACTGTTTAATAGTAATTAAACACAATATATGAATGTGAACATGAAACATAATATTTGACATAAATATTTTGACATAAGCATTAAGCGTTAATATGAAAACAAAATAAGTGTTCGCAATAAGCGTTAATATGAAAAGTAATAATATGAATAGTTATACAAACAATAAATGATCGCAATAAGCGTTGATATGAAAAGTAATATAAATGATCGCAATAAGCGTTAATATAGAAAACAAAAATAAATGTTCGCAATAAGCGTTAATATGAAAAGTAATAATATGAATAGTTATACAAACAATAAATGATCGCAATAAGCGTTGATATGAAAAGTAATAATATAGAAAGCAATAGAAACGGTAATATAAATGATGGTGGTTATATACGATATTGTAAATGGTAATGTAATAGCTTACAATGTTTGATGAACGGTGATTGTTGGTCACTGAATTTAATATGACTTAAACAAGACGAATAATAATGAGTTCTCCGCGATACAGTAAAGAGTAAACTTTTCGGTACAGGAGTTTGGTTGATAATGAATCTCCGGCCTCTCGGGACCTCATATTTATGTATCCTTACAGGAATGTTGCGGGGGTACGCGCGGTAGGAACCTTGACATATTTAACAAATAAGTCGCAATAGGACTTCCGGGGTTTTTATGAACGGTACGTCTATTAATAGACATATTTATGTCACGTACGCCAAATATTCGTCGTAATTAGACCTTTGGGGTTTTATGAATGGTAAAAGGAGATACTCAACCCGTCAAATGGATTTTGGATGTTTTAATGGGAATGGGGTAATTTGTGGGCTCGACTTGGAGGGTCGTAGAGAAGGGGTGAGACGTGGTCTCGGTTTAAGGGGTTTTTGGGACGAGGGACTTGTTTAGATTTAGTATGAAGAAGGGAATTCGTGCCTCTTCGGGCGAATAGTTAGAAGGGGGTTTTGTACTGACCATCTCGAGATGGGGACCGCTAAGGTACATCATCGAGGTGATCAGCGATTGGGGAAAAGGGGTATTTGTTGAGTTGGAAGGACTTTGGTTGAGTGATTGGAGGTTTATACGAAGATGTTTAAATAGTACCGCGCGAAAAATAGTGGGATATCACACCTTCCCCCTTATGTGAAGAAATGCGTGCATTTCTTAACAATAAGGTGTGGGTGGATTTATTTAATTATGGGATGGAAGATTTGATTATGAACTGTGATTCTCTCTCTTCCTGACAAAAGAGAGAGAGAGAGAGAACAAAATAAAAGTATAATTTTGGAAAGGAGGAGAAAAGAAAAAAAAAAAAATAAAAGAAATTTTCTGCCCAAAGGCTTAATACTAGGAAAACTAACCTAACTAAACTAATAGAACTATTTATAAGGGATTTGGGAACTATGTACAAAGGACTATTTATAAGGAAGAAGGATTAAAGGAAGGAAGGAATTTTGTTGGGATTAGAAAGGGGAATAGGAATATTCAAGGGTTTGGAAGGTGGGATCGTCCAGGATGAACGTGAGGTCGTAACCTCCTTGGTAGAGGTCATTGAACCATCTTAAAAACTCGGGTGTCAGCTCTGTATGGTCAGGGACCCTGGTGGCTGACCCCGTGTCCAAGATTTCCACGACATCCGGACAAGGAGGGATGGTGGAGGGGACCTGGATTTCAGGAAGTTGTGGGGAGTGGTAAGGAGGTGGGGGCGGATGGGTGAATACCCCTTCGTCTATCCCTACCAGTAGGGGTGAGTGGTATGGGGGCGGCGGGGTTTTGGCCTCTTGTAATGCCTTTGAGTCCATTGGCGGTGGGGATGATGGGGGAGAGTCCTCTATGGTGACGACGTCGGGGGTTTGGTCAGCCTCCCTAATGACCATTGTGGAGGTGACTTTTGGAAGGAGGGGTGAGAGGCTCCTTCCTTTCCTAATTGCCTCCCGGCGCCGCCACTGTATGTGGGAGAGTTTCCTCCTGACTCCCCCTCCACTTGACTTTGGCCCGTTGGGCTTGTGGGCCCTTTTGTGTGGCATTGTGATCTAGGAAATAAAATGATTAGTATGTCTCCTATATTTTGTGACTAGGGTCAACCGGGATCCTCGCGTATCCGACCAAGACGCGCTTTATTCGCGTGTATTATTTTAGTTTTGCCCTTCCATGATATTTTTAGGTTTTGCGAAGGAATTACCTCCAATATCGTGTGAGGACCAGAGTATTGATCACCGAATTTTCCTTTTCGCGGTTCTATTAGAACGAAGATTGGGTCGCCCGGTTTAAAGGTCTCTTCATTTATGTGTCGATCATAATATTTTTTGTAACGGAGTTTGGATTGATTTAACTTTTCCGCAGCAGCGGTTTGAAGTTCTTGCACCCTCGTACTCAATTTTGAGAGGTAGTGATTGTATGTTTCGTTTTCAAAATCTTCGGGCACCCTATTTCGGCTGGGTAACCGGGCTATTTTTCCAAATACTAACTCGTATGGGGTGTAACCAGTGCCCTCGTGGACGCTGGTATTATAAGAGAACGCGGCCAAGTCAGTCCATTCGTCCCAGTCACTGTATTTACCGATGAACATCTTTAAATATTCTGTCAAAACAAGGTGCGATCGCTCTAAAGAGCCATTTGTCTGTGGGTGAAAGGCTGTGGTTCGAAATTGTGCGATTTTAAATTTTTGCGCGATAGCCTTCATGAATTTACCAGTAAAATTTGTTCCTTGGTCAGTGAGAATGGCTCTGGGAGCTCCGTATTGACAAATAAATCGTTTTATAAACGCATCAGCTATTTTTATCGATGTGGATTGTTTAAGAGGTTCGCATACGAAGTATTTCGTTAACAGATCTTGCATAGTTAGGATGTAGGTATTTCCTGCTCTTGTAGTCGGTAGTGGTCCTACTATATCTAATGCAACCTTATCAAAGGCGCGTCCAGGCGTGTCGGTAAGGATCATTGGTTGCCTGGTTTTAACACGGACGAGTTTTTTTCGCTGACAGTCCTCGCATTTTCGAATATAATCTTCCACGGCTTTCTTCATTCCTTTCCAAAAGTAATGGTGTCTAATTCGATTATATGTTTTGGTCACTCCTTTGTGTCCGGCTAAAGCGGATGCGTGATTTTCTATAATAATATTTTGTCTTTTTGATTCTTCGGGAATTTGAACTATTTGTAAACATATTGTGACACTAATGTCTTCTTCGTCGACGGCTTCGAGGATATCCATAATAATATCCTGCCAGGTTAATTGATCGATATTTGCAGTTTTGGCTATACTGAACGAATATATTATTAATTCTCTTATTACGTTTTTAAAAGAGGAGAGAGTTTCGTCCCAAGTTGTCGCGGTTAAGGGGGTATTCTGAGTTTCTTTAATAACTAGGCCGACCAGAATTTGTTCCCTATTATAAGTTACGTGGGCCCGGCCTAATGTGAGTTCGCTTGTTATTATTAGCGCTCCCGATTCTTGCAACTGTTTAGCTCCGTCGTCGCAAGGTTTTCCATCGGCGCTCAGAAAGAAAACAAGCGTTTCCTTTCTTAGGGACAATGGGTCCCGACTAATTGATGGCGTTATTCTGATATCTCTATCGGGGTCCACTTCGTACGTTTCTTCCGGAGAATCATTCAGCTCGGTTATCAATGAGTCAGAGTCTGACGACGATTCGTACGAAGCGTTAGATCCTACTTCGGAATCAGAGTCGTCCTCTTTTTGTGGTGTTGGAGATTGCGAAGGCGAAACGATTTGGTATGGTGTGTTTGATTGTTTTTGTTCCTGATCTTCCTCTTCAACGCTACTCATCGGTTCCGGTATGTTTAGTGAGGGAGTATCCGGCGGCGTTAGTATAGGCGTTGGAGCCTTACGTACTTTTCGGCTCGGCTGAATCCTTGTAGGCGCCGTCCTTAGGCGGGTTTTATTGGTAACTTCTGATGTCGGGGTGGGTATCTTGGAGGTCCGAGGTCTCCCTGGGCCTCGTTTAGGTGGAGGCTGCTCTTCCCAGTCATCATCGGCTTCCTCTCGTGGTCGTATTGGGTATGTTTCCATGGTAGGTGGATTACGGGATAAGGCATCAGCGAGTTTGTTACTTTTTCCCGGTTGGTAGCGAATTTCATATTCGTATTCGGCTAATTTTAAACGCCACCTAACAAGGCGCGACGTTGGGTCCTTTACCTTGTGTAACCATATCAAGGGTCGGTGGTCGGTATATAAAATAAATTTCCTTCCATAAAGGTAAGGACGGAAGTACCTAACACAATAAACAATTGCTAGGAGTTCCTTTTCGATTGTTGAGTAATTAATTTCCGCTTTATTTAGGAGACGGGACGCGTAAGCAATCGGTAGCTCCTTTTCAGTGATAGCCTGGCTTAATATGCCTCCTATGGCATATTCGGATGCGTCAGTAGTGACGTGAAATTCCAGTTCGAAATTTGGATATTGTAGGATAGGTTCCTTTTGCAATGCGGATTTTAAGTGATCGAAAGCTGTTTGTTGGGACAGTTCCCATTCAAATGTTACGTCTTTCTTTAACAATTGGGTTAACGGGCGAGCAAGTTTAGAGAATTCTGGGATAAACCTCCTATAATATCCGGTTAACCCAAGGAATTCTTTAATACCTTTCGGTGTGCGAGGTGCAGGGTAGTTTTGAACAGCTTGAATCTTTAGTTGATCGGGTTTTACCCCTTCCTCGGTGATTATATGTCCCAAATAAGCGACTTCCTTGTGCAGAAATTTACATTTGGAGGGTTGGAGCTTAAGGTTTGCCTCTCTTAGGCGGTGAGCGAGTTTTTTAAATTTGATTAAGTGTTCCGTGAGGGAACTTGCGTAAAGGACGATATCGTCCAAGTAAACAAACATTTCAGTACCTTGGAGTCCCGTAAGCGCGTGATCCATTAAACGTTGGAAAGTCGCAGGTGCATTACGAAGCCCAAATGGCATTCTTACAAATTCGTAGTGTCCATGTGGCGTAGAAAATGCAGTTTTAGGTACATCCTCAGGTTTCATGGGTATTTGATGGAAACCAGAGGCGAGATCGAAGACAGAAAAATATTTGGCTCCTCCTAATTGGTCCAATATCTCATTAATATTTGGAAGTGGGTATGCGTCGGGAACGGTCTTTTTGTTTAGTTCCCTAAAATCAATAACCATTCGCCACAAAGGTTCCCCATTGGGTCCTGGCTTCTTCGAGACGATCCAGATGGGTGAATTGTAGGGCGATAATGACGGCTTTATGATTTCATCTCCCAGTAACTTGCGTACTTGTTTGTCGATTTCCTTCTTATGTATTGGAGGGAACCGATATTGCTTCGTATTCACAGCCACTGGGTCCGTTGTCTGGATCCCATGCTGTATGGCGTTTGTATGACCTAATTTCTCATCTGGCAAGTGGAAAAGGTCGTGATTTTTTATAATAATATTTTGGACGTGGCATCTTTCCTCTCGACTCATATGTTCTGTTGAAATTAGCTTCAATATTTGTTCCGCCCGTGAAGGGGTTACTATAGAATTTGTCGATACCTCCTTACCCGACGCGACAGCAAGAGACTCACGGAAATTTGGATGAAGGGTTGGTTTGGCGTAATGCTCTGGGGATGATGGTGAGTGCACCTTCACGGGTGCCTCGAGGTAAGATTGTGGTTTAATTTTCCTTGGGGCAGGGATGGGAGTGACGTCTTTAGGCGCCGTCGTCTCTTTGGGTCGTTTTTGTTTGGGTTCCGGAATTATCACTTCGAATTCTTCCAATTCGACAGTGGGTATCGTGATCGTTGAGTCTATTTCTTTGGAATTTATTACTTGCAAGTATGCCTTGCCGTCTTGGTTACGGACAAGTGCGTTACCGGCGTAAATCCCAGTGCCTAAGTCTAACAAGGGTAAATATCCTTCCTCTATCTCTGGGTTAGATAGGTGGACGAAGAAAGTGGTTTTTGACCTTGCGGGTAGCACGACTTGGTTCTTGTTTACGAATGGGATTGTGTTCCCGTGGAAGTCCAACTCCCTCTTGGAATAGTGTATCGAGACATTTTGTTTTATAAAGAATTCTGTGCCTAATATTCCTTGTGGCTTAATTGGGAAATCGTTTTCGACTACGTGGAACGTGACGTTATCGCCAAAAAGGGTTATCCTTACTGTGCCAAGCGTGGTGACGGGACCCGGAGAGATGCCCTTGAGTATTAGTCGAGTTTTCGTGTCTATCTCTTGCGGTAGCTTTACGGCTTGAATTTTCAATAAGTTCACCTGTGACCCAGTATCAATCATTAATTCAGGTGTAGTTTCGAACTCGGGGGAGGGAATGATTACAGACGGAGCTTCATCGGCAGTATTTAACCATGCTGTTGCGATTCTCGTTTCGATATTCCCGGTTCCATTTGTATTGTTATTGGATGCGCTCCTGTTTGGCCCATTCCACGGTACGCATCCATGGTTGACCGTAGGGGCGGAGCGTTTCCCGAATCTCGTTCCTGGGGGGTTCCAGGGTTTCTTTCATTTCGGTTAAATAAGCGTTTCCTGCATTCTGAGATCAGGTGACCAGGTTTTCTGCAGTATGAACAGATACGTATTTCTGTAGGTCTAGAAGGAGGAGGTCGAGTTCTGTCCCAGTAGGGGAGCAGAGGATTGGGTGCCTGGTTTCCATATCCTGCAACGCGGTTTGGAGGATATCTCTCGAAAGATTGTGAAACGACATTTTGATTGCTTCGGCAGGAGCGTGCGTCGTGTCCTGTCTTATTGCAGAGTTGGCACGTTAATTTCGGGGTCTTTTGTTCGGAAAACCTAAGGCGGTCTCTATCAATCTTTTTATCCACGAGTACAGCCAAATCGAAAGCTTCGTCGATCGTTTCGAAGGGATGTTGGAGTAACCTTGTCCTTATATGGGGTGGAAGACCGTCGACAAATGAATCTAATGTTAGGCGATCTAGATTTTCGGGGTGATTCCGTGCGAAGTCGCGGTAATATTCTCTATCTTCTTCATAAATGGCGAATCGGAGGTCCTTAACGCGTGAAATATATTCCAACATATGCTCGTTGGTTCCTTTAATAACGTTGGCGAGTTCTCCGCGATAGTGGTCAGATGTTTTGGCAGGAGAAAAGATGCGTTTAAGTTGTTTAATTAGGTCGTTTACGGAGTCAAGGACCCTATCCTCAACGGCCAAGCATGCATGGTCTTGTAGCTTGTTTCGCAACAACCTCGCCAGCTGGGGTTCGGCTTGCGGGGGAACCAGAGCCTTAGCCCTATTGCAGGCTCTCGCGAATTGTTCTATAGGTATATTGTGCCCGTTAAAATTCGGGACTGTCTCTATGGCATCCTTTAACGTGATCTGGGGCGACGGATTCTGGTCCGGAACATTGTTACGCTTTACTATTTCCGGAACCTCATTACGATTTACTACTGGTTTTCTGTCAAAACGGGAGGAACCCGGTGTGACAAAATTATTTGCAAACGGCGGGGGTGCAAGAAGTTTTTCCATTTTTTCGCGAATGGTTTCTATTTGACTGGAAAGACCTTCCAAAGTGGGACCGCCCGATCCGATAACTATGCTCGAACGCGTATTGGATTCTTTATTTACGAGTTTCGCGTGTAGATTTTCGATCTCAGCGTGTTTTTCCCGTAATAATTGCACTTGTTCCAATAATTCGGCGGTCGCGACGTCTATAGCGCTAATGGAAGGGCCTGTTTCTTGGTCCATTACGCAAGAATCGTCTGTTTCCCCGTACACAGACATGTTTGATTTCTCCAAATTTTAATTTTTTTTTTTTTTTTTGAAAAGTTTTGGGTTTTCTTAATTTGGCTTACGGTAGCCGTTATTCAAAGCCTACCGTGCTCTCTACCCGGGTAGTTAATATCAAATCTGTTATAGTTTCTACTTAAGAGGCGTTCTCGCTCGGTGCATTCGGCGCTACTATTTATAGGGCGCACTTTAAGCAAAAGATTTCTGCAACGAGGGCACTCGGGGAATGTATCGTTAGGTTGGTGGTAGTGCTCTTGGTATATTTCATCTACTTCCACCGGGTCTGAATTAAAACAATTTAAACAAATATCTATGCCTTCCGTGGTCGTTGCTACGCCTCCAGAGACACAAATCAATGTATTCAAATCTGACAATACGCTCCGTAATCTGCGGCTTGGGTAATATGGCGTGTCTCGAATTTGATTTTGGTTGCTCATAATAGTTATTTGGGTATTTTGGGTACCGAAAAATTTGGAGGTCTTATTTCTATTAGAGGTAAATGAACGCTATTTTAAGTATCAAGGTCCTCTTGGTTATTGAATCGATCGTAATCTTCGTTAGAGAGGTTGTAAAATTCCGTGCATACGGCGCACCTACTTATGGGGCGAATTTGATATATTTCGTAATTGCACCGAGGGCAAGGGGAAAACGAATAAGGTGCTTGATAATAATGGACGATGTATACAGTCACCGTATTCGCAGGCTCCAACCAGGAACAGCACAGGCAAATATCGTCGCCCTGGTTCGTAGTTGCTAGACTCCCTTTTACACAAATTAGTGATCGCATATATACATTAATGCCTTCTACCTCGCGGCTCCTGTAAGCTACCGCGATCTGTTGAGGGCGCGTAATATACATGTAAATAGGCAATTGTGGGTACCGTATGTTAGAATTTATTCTATCGACAGTTGACGAATCATCCCACCGCTGTCACCAAAATTATGTCACGTCCCGGGTGGAGGTCTTTAGGGGACGATGACTATTGGGGGAAGGAAAGTTAGGCGCGAATCTTACATCCAGCACGCTGAGGATTTTAAAGGAGTTCAGGCACGAATCTTGCATCCAGCACACTGAGGATTTTGAAGGGAAAGTCAGGCACGAATCTTACATCCAGCACGCTGAGGATTTTGAAGGGAAAGTCAGGCGCGAATCTTGCATCCAGCACACTGAGGATTTTGAAGGGAAAGTCAGGCACGAATCTTACATCCAGCACACTGAGGATTTTGAAGGGAAAGTCAGGCGCGAATCTTGCATCCAGCACGCTGATCGACCAAGGAAGGTTTAAATAGTGAATACACACCCGGGGGACACCCGTTAGAGCACCTTATGTTTGTTTTGATTTCGGTAACAGGATTTACCGTTGCATTTATGTAAAGAAAGCCACAAGTAATACTTCCGTGAATTGCACGGCTCACGCAAAAGTATGTTTGTAAACAGTGGAACCGTTCTCGCGTTCACGAACAGAAATCAGCTGATACTGCAGCCTGTCTTAGTTTGGAATCTTTATAACCAAAGGATGCGCATAATAATTCGAAGCGTGATTTTAAAATAGAGAGGTTTATTTACTTTAAACACGAGTACGTTATTACTGTTTAATAGTAATTAAACACAATATATGAATGTGAACATGAAACATAATATTTGACATAAATATTTTGACATAAGCATTAAGCGTTAATATGAAAACAAAATAAGTGTTCGCAATAAGCGTTAATATGAAAAGTAATAATATGAATAGTTATACAAACAATAAATGATCGCAATAAGCGTTGATATGAAAAGTAATATAAATGATCGCAATAAGCGTTAATATAGAAAACAAAAATAAATGTTCGCAATAAGCGTTAATATGAAAAGTAATAATATGAATAGTTATACAAACAATAAATGATCGCAATAAGCGTTGATATGAAAAGTAATAATATAGAAAGCAATAGAAACGGTAATATAAATGATGGTGGTTATATACGATATTGTAAATGGTAATGTAATAGCTTACAATGTTTGATGAACGGTGATTGTTGGTCACTGAATTTAATATGACTTAAACAAGACGAATAATAATGAGTTCTCCGCGATACAGTAAAGAGTAAACTTTTCGGTACAGGAGTTTGGTTGATAATGAATCTCCGGCCTCTCGGGACCTCATATTTATGTATCCTTACAGGAATGTTGCGGGGGTACGCGCGGTAGGAACCTTGACATATTTAACAAATAAGTCGCAATAGGACTTCCGGGGTTTTTATGAACGGTACGTCTATTAATAGACATATTTATGTCACGTACGCCAAATATTCGTCGTAATTAGACCTTTGGGGTTTTATGAATGGTAAAAGGAGATACTCAACCCGTCAAATGGATTTTGGATGTTTTAATGGGAATGGGGTAATTTGTGGGCTCGACTTGGAGGGTCGTAGAGAAGGGGTGAGACGTGGTCTCGGTTTAAGGGGTTTTTGGGACGAGGGACTTGTTTAGATTTAGTATGAAGAAGGGAATTCGTGCCTCTTCGGGCGAATAGTTAGAAGGGGGTTTTGTACTGACCATCTCGAGATGGGGACCGCTAAGGTACATCATCGAGGTGATCAGCGATTGGGGAAAAGGGGTATTTGTTGAGTTGGAAGGACTTTGGTTGAGTGATTGGAGGTTTATACGAAGATGTTTAAATAGTACCGCGCGAAAAATAGTGGGATATCACAGATTGTATATAAATTTTTAGTCAAATTGTAATAAAAGAATTTGAACCAACTTCGATTTTTTTGGATTTTGATGAGTTTTTTTGTTGGAGTAGTTAAATTTGAGTAAATTTAGATGAAATTTACTTCTATTTTTTTTTGATTTCATATAAATTTTTAGTCAAATTGTAATAAAGGAATTTGAACCAACTTCAATTTTTTTGGATTTGGATAAATTTTTTTGTTGGAGGAGCTAAATTTGAGTGAATTTAGATGAAATTTACTTTTATTTTTTGGATTTTGTACAAATTTTTATTCAAATTGTAATAAAGGAATTTGAACCAACTTCGATTTTTTCGGATTTTGATGAGTTTTTTTGTTGGAGGAGTTAAATTTGAGTGAATTTAGTAGAAATTTATTTCTATTTTTTTTTATTTCATATAAATTTTTAGTCAAATTGTAATAAAGTACTTAGAAACCAACTTCGATTTTTTTGGATTTTGATGAATTTTTTTGTTGGAGGAGCTAAATTTGAGTGAATTTAGATGAAATTTACTTCTATTTTTTTTGATTTCATATAAATTTTTAGTCAAATTGTAATAAAGGAATTTGAACCAACTTCGATTTTTTTGGATTTTGATGAATTTTTTTGTTGGAGGAGCTAAATTTGAGTGAATTTAGATGAAATTTACTTTTATTTTTTGGATTTGATATAAATTTTTAGTCAAATTGTAATAAAGGAATTTGAACCAACTTCGATTTTTTTGGATTTTGATGAGTTTTTTTGTTGGAGGAGTTAAATTTGATTAAATATGGATGAAATTTACTTGTATTTTTTTTATTTCATATAAATTTTTACTCAAATTGTAATAAAGGAATTAGAACCAACTTCGATTTTTTTGGATTTTGATGAGTTTTTTTGTTGGAGGAGTTAAATTTGAGTGAATTTAGTAGAAATTTATTTCTATTTTTTTTTTATTTCATATAAATTTTTAGTCAAATTGTAATAAAGGAATTTGAACCAACTTCGATTTTTTTGGATTTTGATGAATTTTTTTGTTGGAGGAGCTAAATTTGAGTGAATTTAGATGAAATTTACTTTTATTTTTTTGGATTTTATATAAATTTTTAGTCAAATTGTAAAAAAGTAATTTGAAACCAACTTCGATTTTTTTGGATTTGGATAAATTTTTTTGTAGGAGGAGCTAAATTTGAGGGAATTTAGATGAAATTTACTTTTATTTTTTGGATTTTATATAAATTTTTAGTCAAATTGTAATAAAGGAATTTGAACCAACTTCGATTTTTTTGTATTTTGATGAGTTTTTTTGTTGGAGTAGTTAAATTTGAGTGAATTTAGTAGAAATTTATTTCTATTTTTTTTTATTTCATATAAATTTTTAGTCAAATTGTAATAAAGGAATTTGAACCAACTTCGATTTTTTCGGATTTTGATGAGTTTTTTTGTTGGAGGAGTTAAATTTGAGTGAATTTAGTAGAAATTTATTTCTATTTTTTTTGATTTCATATAAATTTTTAGTCAAATTGTAATAAAGTACTTAGAAACCAACTTCGATTTTTTTGGATTTTGATGAATTTTTTTGTTGGAGGAGCTAAATTTGAGTGAATTTAGATGAAATTTACTTTTATTTTTTGGATTTTATATAAATTTTTAGTCAAATTGTAATAAAGTAATTTGAAACCAACTTCGATTTTTTTGTATTTTGATGTGTTTTTTTGTTGGAGTAGTTAAATTTGAGTGAATTTAGTAGAAATTTATTTCTTTTTTTTTTATTTCATATAAATTTTTAGTCAAATTGTAATAAAGGAATTTGAACCAACTTCGATTTTTTTGGATTTGGATGAATTTTTTTGTTGGAGGAGCTAAATTTGAGTGAATTTAGATGAAATTTACTTTCATTTTTTTGGATTTTATATAAATTTTTAGTCAAATTGTAATAAAGTAATTTGAAACCTACTTCGATTTTTTTGGATTTTGATGAATTTTTGTGTTGGAGGAGCTAAATTTGAGTGAATTTAGATGAAATTTACTTTTATTTTTTGGATTTAATATAAATTTTTAGTCAAATTGTAATAAAGGAATTTGAACCAACTTCGATTTTTTCGGATTTTGATGAGTTTTTTTGTTGGAGGAGTTAAATTTGAGTGAATTTAGTAGAAATTTATTTCTATTTTTTGATTTCATATAAATTTTTAGTCAAATTGTAATAAAGGAATTTGAACCAACTTCGATTTTTTTGGATTTTGATGAGTTTTTTTGTTGGAGTAGTTAAATTTGAGTAAATTTAGATGAAATTTACTTCTATTTTTTTGATTTCATATAAATTTTTAGTCAAATTGTAATAAAGGAATTTGAACCAACTTCGATTTTTTTGGATTTGGATAAATTTTTTTGTTGGAGGAGCTAAATTTGAGTGAATTTAGATGAAATTTAATTTTATTTCTTGGATTTTATATAAATTTTTAGTCAAATTGTAATAAAGTACTTAGAAACCAACTTCGATTTTTTTGGATTTTGATGAATTTTTTTGTTGGAGGAGCTAAATTTGAGTGAATTTAGATGAAATTTACTTTTATTTTTTTGGCTTTCATATAAATTTTTAGTCAAATTGTAATAAAGGAATTTGAACCAACTTCGATTTTTTTGGATTTTGATGAGTTTTTTTGTTGGAGGAGTTAAATTTGAGTGAATTTAGTAGAAAATTATTTCTATTTTTTTTTATTTCATATACATTTTTAGTCAAATTGTAATAAAGGAATTTGAACCAACTTCGATTTTTTTGGATTTTGATGAGTTTTTTTGTTGGAGTAGTTAAATTTGAGTGAATTTAGTAGAAATTTATTTCTATTTTTTTTTTATTTCATATAAATTTTTAGTCAAATTGTAATAAAGGAATTTGAACCAACTTCGATTTTTTCGGATTTTGATGAGTTTTTTTGTTGGAGGAGTTAAATTTGAGTGAATTTAGTAGAAATTTATTTCTATTTTTTTTGATTTCATATAAATTTTTAGTCAAATTGTAATAAAGTACTTAGAAACCAACTTCGATTTTTTTGGATTTTGATGAATTTTTTTGTTGGAGGAGCTAAATTTGAGTGAATTTAAATGAAATTTACATTTATTTTTTGGATTTTATATAAATTTTTAGTCAAATTGTAATAAAGTAATTTGAAACCAACTTCGATTTTTTTGTATTTTGATGAGTTTTTTTGTTGGAGTAGTTAAATTTGAGTGAATTTAGTAGAAATTTATTTCTTTTTTTCTTTATTTCATATAAATTTTTAGTCAAATTGTAATAAAGGAATTTGAACCAACTTCGATTTTTTTGGATTTGGATGAATTTTTTTGTTGGAGGAGCTAAATTTGAGTGAATTTAGATGAAATTTACTTTCATTTTTTTGGATTTTATATAAATTTTTAGTCAAATTGTAATAAAGTAATTTGAAACCTACTTCGATTTTTTTGGATTTTGATGAATTTTTTTGTTGGAGGAGCTAAATTTGAGTGAATTTAGATGAAATTTACTTTTATTTTTTGGATTTAATATAAATTTTTAGTCAAATTGTAATAAAGGAATTTGAACCAACTTCGATTTTTTTGGATTTTGATGAATTTTTTTGTTGGAGGAGCTAAATTTGAGTGAATTTAGATGAAATTTACTTCTATTTTTTTTGATTTCATATAAATTTTTAGTCAAATTGTAATAAAGGAATTTGAACCAACTTCGATTTTTTTGGATTTTGATGAATTTTTTTGTTGGAGGAGCTAAATTTGAGTGAATTTAGATGAAATTTACTTTTATTTTTTGGATTTGATATAAATTTTTAGTCAAATTGTAATAAAGGAATTTGAACCAACTTCGATTTTTTCGGATTTTGATGAGTTTTTTTGTTGGAGGAGTTAAATTTGAGTGAATTTAGTAGAAATTTATTTCTATTTTTTTTTATTTCATATAAATTCTTAGTCAAAATGTAATAAAGTACTTAGAAACCAACTTCGATTTTTTTGGATTTTGATGAATTTTTTTGTTGGAGGAGCTAAATTTGAGTGAATTTAGATGAAATTTACTTTTATTTTTTTGGATTTTATATAAATTTTTAGTCAAATTGTAATAAAGGAATTTGAACCAACTTCGATTTTTTTGGATTTTGATGAGTCTTTTTGTTGGAGGAGTTAAATTTGATTAAATATAGATGAAATTTACTTGTATTTTTTTTATTTCATATAAATTTTTACTCAAATTGTAATAAAGGAATTTGAACCAACTTCGATTTTTTTGGATTTTGATGAGTTTTTTTGTTGGAGGAGTTAAATTTGATTAAATATAGATGAAATTTACTTGTATTTTTTTTATTTCATATAAATTTTTACTCAAATTGTAATAAAGGAATTTGAACCAACTTCGATTTTTTTGGATTTTGATGAGTTTTTTTGTTGGAGGAGTTAAATTTGAGTGAATTTAGTAGAAATTTATTTCTATTTTTTGATTTCATATAAATTTTTAGTCAAATTGTAATAAAGGAATTTGAACCAACTTCGATTTTTTTGGATTTTGATGAGTTTTTTTGTTGGAGTAGTTAAATTTGAGTAAATTTAGATGAAATTTACTTCTATTTTTTTGATTTCATATAAATTTTTAGTCAAATTGTAATAAAGGAATTTGAACCAACTTCGATTTTTTTGGATTTGGATAAATTTTTTTGTTGGAGGAGCTAGATTTGAGTGAATTTAGATGAAATTTAATTTTATTTCTTGGATTTTATATAAATTTTTAGTCAAATTGTAATAAAGTACTTAGAAACCAACTTCGATTTTTTTGGATTTTGATGAATTTTTTTGTTGGAGGAGCTAAATTTGAGTGAATTTAGATGAAATTTACTTTTATTTTTTTGGCTTTCATATAAATTTTTAGTCAAATTGTAATAAAGGAATTTGAACCAACTTCGATTTTTTTGGATTTTGATGAGTTTTTTTGTTGGAGTAGTTAAATTTGAGTAAATTTAGATGAAATTTACTTCTATTTTTTTTGATTTCATATAAATTTTTAGTCAAATTGTAATAAAGGAATTTGAACCAACTTCGATTTTTTTGTATTTTGATGAGTTTTTTTGTTGGAGTAGTTAAATTTGAGTGAATTTAGTAGAAATTTATTTCTATTTTTTTTTTATTTCATATAAATTTTTAGTCAAATTGTAATAAAGGAATTTGAACCAACTTCGATTTTTTCGGATTTTGATGAGTTTTTTTGTTGGAGGAGTTAAATTTGAGTGAATTTAGTAGAAATTTATTTCTATTTTTTTTGATTTCATATAAATTTTTAGTCAAATTGTAATAAAGTACTTAGAAACCAACTTCGATTTTTTTGGATTTTGATGAATTTTTTTGTTGGAGGAGCTAAATTTGAGTGAATTTAAATGAAATTTACATTTATTTTTTGGATTTTATATAAATTTTTAGTCAAATTGTAATAAAGTAATTTGAAACCAACTTCGATTTTTTTGTATTTTGATGAGTTTTTTTGTTGGAGTAGTTAAATTTGAGTGAATTTAGTAGAAATTTATTTCTTTTTTTCTTTATTTCATATAAATTTTTAGTCAAATTGTAATAAAGGAATTTGAACCAACTTCGATTTTTTTGGATTTGGATGAATTTTTTTGTTGGAGGAGCTAAATTTGAGTGAATTTAGATGAAATTTACTTTCATTTTTTTGGATTTTATATAAATTTTTAGTCAAATTGTAATAAAGTAATTTGAAACCTACTTCGATTTTTTTGGATTTTGATGAATTTTTTTGTTGGAGGAGCTAAATTTGAGTGAATTTAGATGAAATTTACTTTTATTTTTTGGATTTAATATAAATTTTTAGTCAAATTGTAATAAAGGAATTTGAACCAACTTCGATTTTTTTGGATTTTGATGAATTTTTTTGTTGGAGGAGCTAAATTTGAGTGAATTTAGATGAAATTTACTTCTATTTTTTTTGATTTCATATAAATTTTTAGTCAAATTGTAATAAAGGAATTTGAACCAACTTCGATTTTTTTGGATTTTGATGAATTTTTTTGTTGGAGGAGCTAAATTTGAGTGAATTTAGATGAAATTTACTTTTATTTTTTGGATTTGATATAAATTTTTAGTCAAATTGTAATAAAGGAATTTGAACCAACTTCGATTTTTTCGGATTTTGATGAGTTTTTTTGTTGGAGGAGTTAAATTTGAGTGAATTTAGTAGAAATTTATTTCTATTTTTTTTTATTTCATATAAATTTTTAGTCAAAATGTAATAAAGTACTTAGAAACCAACTTCGATTTTTTTGGATTTTGATGAATTTTTTTGTTGGAGGAGCTAAATTTGAGTGAATTTAGATGAAATTTACTTTTATTTTTTTGGATTTTATATAAATTTTTAGTCAAATTGTAATAAAGGAATTTGAACCAACTTCGATTTTTTTGGATTTTGATGAGTTTTTTTGTTGGAGGAGTTAAATTTGATTAAATATAGATGAAATTTACTTGTATTTTTTTTATTTCATATAAATTTTTACTCAAATTGTAATAAAGGAATTTGAACCAACTTCGATTTTTTTGGATTTTGATGAGTTTTTTTGTTGGAGGAGTTAAATTTGATTAAATATAGATGAAATTTACTTGTATTTTTTTTATTTCATATAAATTTTTACTCAAATTGTAATAAAGGAATTTGAACCAACTTCGATTTTTTTGGATTTTGATGAGTTTTTTTGTTGGAGGAGTTAAATTTGAGTGAATTTAGTAGAAATTTATTTCTATTTTTTGATTTCATATAAATTTTTAGTCAAATTGTAATAAAGGAATTTGAACCAACTTCGATTTTTTTGGATTTTGATGAGTTTTTTTGTTGGAGTAGTTAAATTTGAGTAAATTTAGATGAAATTTACTTCTATTTTTTTGATTTCATATAAATTTTTAGTCAAATTGTAATAAAGGAATTTGAACCAACTTCGATTTTTTTGGATTTGGATAAATTTTTTTGTTGGAGGAGCTAGATTTGAGTGAATTTAGATGAAATTTAATTTTATTTCTTGGATTTTATATAAATTTTTAGTCAAATTGTAATAAAGTACTTAGAAACCAACTTCGATTTTTTTGGATTTTGATGAATTTTTTTGTTGGAGGAGCTAAATTTGAGTGAATTTAGATGAAATTTACTTTTATTTTTTTGGCTTTCATATAAATTTTTAGTCAAATTGTAATAAAGGAATTTGAACCAACTTCGATTTTTTTGGATTTTGATGAGTTTTTTTGTTGGAGGAGTTAAATTTGAGTGAATTTAGTAGAAAATTATTTCTATTTTTTTTTTATTTCATATACATTTTTAGTCAAATTGTAATAAAGGAATTTGAACCAACTTCGATTTTTTTGGATTTTGATGAGTTTTTTTGTTGGAGGAGCTAAACTTGAGTAAATTTAGATGAAATTTACTTTTATTTTTTGGATTTTATATAAATTTTTAGTCAAATTGTAATAAAGTAATTTGAAACCAACTTCGATTTTTTTGGATTTGGATAAATTTTTTTGTAGGAGGAGCTAAATTTGAGTGAATTTAGATGAAATTTACTTTTATTTTTTGGATTTTATATAAATTTTTAGTCAAATTGTAATGAAGTACTTAGAAACCAACTTCGATTTTTTTGGATTTTGATGAATTTTTTTGTTGGAGGAGCTAAATTTGAGTGAATTTAGATGAAATTTACTTTTATTTTTTTGGATTTTATATAAATTTTTAGTCAAATTGTAATAAAGGAATTTGAACCAACTTCGATTTTTTTGGATTTTGATGAGTTTTTTTGTTGGAGGAGTTAAATTTGATTAAATATAGATGAAATTTACTTGTATTTTTTTTATTTCATATAAATTTTTACTCAAATTGTAATAAAGGAATTTGAACCAACTTCGATTTTTTTGGATTTTGATGAGTTTTTTTGTTGGAGGAGTTAAATTTGAGTGAATTTAGTAGAAATTTATTTCTATTTTTTTTTTATTTCATATAAATTTTTAGTCAAATTGTAATAAAGGAATTTGAACCAACTTCGATTTTTTTGGATTTTGATGAATTTTTTTGTTGGAGGAGCTAAATTTGAGTGAATTTAGATGAAATTTACTTTTATTTTTTTGGATTTTATATAAATTTTTAGTCAAATTGTAATAAAGTAATTTGAAACCAACTTCGATTTTTTTGGATTTGGATAAATTTTTTTGTAGGAGGAGCTAAATTTGAGTGAATTTAGATGAAATTTACTTTTATTTTTTGGATTTTATATAAATTTTTAGTCAAATTGTAATAAAGGAATTTGAACCAACTTCGATTTTTTTTTAATTTTGATGAATTTTTTTGTTGGAGGAGTTAAATTTGAGTGAATTTAGATGAAATATACTTCTATTTCTTTGATTTCATATAAATTTTTAGTCAAATTGTAATAAAGGAATTTGAACCAACTTCGATTTTTTTGGATTTTGATGAGTTTTTTTGTTGGAGTTAAATTTGAGTGAATTTAAATGAAATTTACTTTTATTTTTTTAGATTGTATATAAATTTTTAGTCAAATTGTAATAAAAGAATTTGAACCAACTTCGATTTTTTTGGATTTTGATGAGTTTTTTTGTTGGAGTAGTTAAATTTGAGTAAATTTAGATGAAATTTACTTCTATTTTTTTTTGATTTCATATAAATTTTTAGTCAAATTGTAATAAAGGAATTTGAACCAACTTCAATTTTTTTGGATTTGGATAAATTTTTTTGTTGGAGGAGCTAAATTTGAGTGAATTTAGATGAAATTTACTTTTATTTTTTGGATTTTGTACAAATTTTTATTCAAATTGTAATAAAGGAATTTGAACCAACTTCGATTTTTTCGGATTTTGATGAGTTTTTTTGTTGGAGGAGTTAAATTTGAGTGAATTTAGTAGAAATTTATTTCTATTTTTTTTTATTTCATATAAATTTTTAGTCAAATTGTAATAAAGTACTTAGAAACCAACTTCGATTTTTTTGGATTTTGATGAATTTTTTTGTTGGAGGAGCTAAATTTGAGTGAATTTAGATGAAATTTACTTCTATTTTTTTTGATTTCATATAAATTTTTAGTCAAATTGTAATAAAGGAATTTGAACCAACTTCGATTTTTTTGGATTTTGATGAATTTTTTTGTTGGAGGAGCTAAATTTGAGTGAATTTAGATGAAATTTACTTTTATTTTTTGGATTTGATATAAATTTTTAGTCAAATTGTAATAAAGGAATTTGAACCAACTTCGATTTTTTTGGATTTTGATGAGTTTTTTTGTTGGAGGAGTTAAATTTGATTAAATATGGATGAAATTTACTTGTATTTTTTTTATTTCATATAAATTTTTACTCAAATTGTAATAAAGGAATTAGAACCAACTTCGATTTTTTTGGATTTTGATGAGTTTTTTTGTTGGAGGAGTTAAATTTGAGTGAATTTAGTAGAAATTTATTTCTATTTTTTTTTTATTTCATATAAATTTTTAGTCAAATTGTAATAAAGGAATTTGAACCAACTTCGATTTTTTTGGATTTTGATGAATTTTTTTGTTGGAGGAGCTAAATTTGAGTGAATTTAGATGAAATTTACTTTTATTTTTTTGGATTTTATATAAATTTTTAGTCAAATTGTAATAAAGTAATTTGAAACCAACTTCGATTTTTTTGGATTTGGATAAATTTTTTTGTAGGAGGAGCTAAATTTGAGGGAATTTAGATGAAATTTACTTTTATTTTTTGGATTTTATATAAATTTTTAGTCAAATTGTAATAAAGGAATTTGAACCAACTTCGATTTTTTTGTATTTTGATGAGTTTTTTTGTTGGAGTAGTTAAATTTGAGTGAATTTAGTAGAAATTTATTTCTATTTTTTTTTATTTCATATAAATTTTTAGTCAAATTGTAATAAAGGAATTTGAACCAACTTCGATTTTTTCGGATTTTGATGAGTTTTTTTGTTGGAGGAGTTAAATTTGAGTGAATTTAGTAGAAATTTATTTCTATTTTTTTTGATTTCATATAAATTTTTAGTCAAATTGTAATAAAGTACTTAGAAACCAACTTCGATTTTTTTGGATTTTGATGAATTTTTTTGTTGGAGGAGCTAAATTTGAGTGAATTTAGATGAAATTTACTTTTATTTTTTGGATTTTATATAAATTTTTAGTCAAATTGTAATAAAGTAATTTGAAACCAACTTCGATTTTTTTGTATTTTGATGAGTTTTTTTGTTGGAGTAGTTAAATTTGAGTGAATTTAGTAGAAATTTATTTCTTTTTTTTTTATTTCATATAAATTTTTAGTCAAATTGTAATAAAGGAATTTGAACCAACTTCGATTTTTTTGGATTTGGATGAATTTTTTTGTTGGAGGAGCTAAATTTGAGTGAATTTAGATGAAATTTACTTTCATTTTTTTGGATTTTATATAAATTTTTAGTCAAATTGTAATAAAGTAATTTGAAACCTACTTCGATTTTTTTGGATTTTGATGAATTTTTGTGTTGGAGGAGCTAAATTTGAGTGAATTTAGATGAAATTTACTTTTATTTTTTGGATTTAATATAAATTTTTAGTCAAATTGTAATAAAGGAATTTGAACCAACTTCGATTTTTTCGGATTTTGATGAGTTTTTTTGTTGGAGGAGTTAAATTTGAGTGAATTTAGTAGAAATTTATTTCTATTTTTTGATTTCATATAAATTTTTAGTCAAATTGTAATAAAGGAATTTGAACCAACTTCGATTTTTTTGGATTTTGATGAGTTTTTTTGTTGGAGTAGTTAAATTTGAGTAAATTTAGATGAAATTTACTTCTATTTTTTTGATTTCATATAAATTTTTAGTCAAATTGTAATAAAGGAATTTGAACCAACTTCGATTTTTTTGGATTTGGATAAATTTTTTTGTTGGAGGAGCTAAATTTGAGTGAATTTAGATGAAATTTAATTTTATTTCTTGGATTTTATATAAATTTTTAGTCAAATTGTAATAAAGTACTTAGAAACCAACTTCGATTTTTTTGGATTTTGATGAATTTTTTTGTTGGAGGAGCTAAATTTGAGTGAATTTAGATGAAATTTACTTTTATTTTTTTGGCTTTCATATAAATTTTTAGTCAAATTGTAATAAAGGAATTTGAACCAACTTCGATTTTTTTGGATTTTGATGAGTTTTTTTGTTGGAGGAGTTAAATTTGAGTGAATTTAGTAGAAAATTATTTCTATTTTTTTTTATTTCATATACATTTTTAGTCAAATTGTAATAAAGGAATTTGAACCAACTTCGATTTTTTTGGATTTTGATGAGTTTTTTTGTTGGAGGAGCTAAACTTGAGTAAATTTAGATGAAATTTACTTTTATTTTTTGGATTTTATATAAATTTTTAGTCAAATTGTAATAAAGGAATTTGAACCAACTTCGATTTTTTTTGAATTTTGATGAATTTTTTTGTTGGAGTAGTTAAATTTGAGTAAATTTAGATGAAATTTACTTCTATTTTTTTTGATTTCATATAAATTTTTAGTCAAATTGTAATAAAGGAATTTGAACCAACTTCGATTTTTTTGTATTTTGATGAGTTTTTTTGTTGGAGTAGTTAAATTTGAGTGAATTTAGTAGAAATTTATTTCTATTTTTTTTTTATTTCATATAAATTTTTAGTCAAATTGTAATAAAGGAATTTGAACCAACTTCGATTTTTTCGGATTTTGATGAGTTTTTTTGTTGGAGGAGTTAAATTTGAGTGAATTTAGTAGAAATTTATTTCTATTTTTTTTGATTTCATATAAATTTTTAGTCAAATTGTAATAAAGTACTTAGAAACCAACTTCGATTTTTTTGGATTTTGATGAATTTTTTTGTTGGAGGAGCTAAATTTGAGTGAATTTAAATGAAATTTACATTTATTTTTTGGATTTTATATAAATTTTTAGTCAAATTGTAATAAAGTAATTTGAAACCAACTTCGATTTTTTTGTATTTTGATGAGTTTTTTTGTTGGAGTAGTTAAATTTGAGTGAATTTAGTAGAAATTTATTTCTTTTTTTTTTTATTTCATATAAATTTTTAGTCAAATTGTAATAAAGGAATTTGAACCAACTTCGATTTTTTTGGATTTGGATGAATTTTTTTGTTGGAGGAGCTAAATTTGAGTGAATTTAGATGAAATTTACTTTCATTTTTTTGGATTTTATATAAATTTTTAGTCAAATTGTAATAAAGTAATTTGAAACCTACTTCGATTTTTTTGGATTTTGATGAATTTTTTTGTTGGAGGAGCTAAATTTGAGTGAATTTAGATGAAATTTACTTTTATTTTTTGGATTTAATATAAATTTTTAGTCAAATTGTAATAAAGGAATTTGAACCAACTTCGATTTTTTCGGATTTTGATGAGTTTTTTTGTTGGAGGAGTTAAATTTGAGTGAATTTAGTAGAAATTTATTTCTATTTTTTGATTTCATATAAATTTTTAGTCAAATTGTAATAAAGGAATTTGAACCAACTTCGATTTTTTTGGATTTGGATGAATTTTTTTGTTGGAGGAGCTAAATTTGAGTGAATTTAGATGAAATTTACTTTCATTTTTTTGGATTTTATATAAATTTTTAGTCAAATTGTAATAAAGTAATTTGAAACCTACTTCGATTTTTTTGGATTTTGATGAATTTTTTTGTTGGAGGAGCTAAATTTGAGTGAATTTAGATGAAATTTACTTTTATTTTTTGGATTTAATATAAATTTTTAGTCAAATTGTAATAAAGGAATTTGAACCAACTTCGATTTTTTCGGATTTTGATGAGTTTTTTTGTTGGAGGAGTTAAATTTGAGTGAATTTAGTAGAAATTTATTTCTATTTTTTGATTTCATATAAATTTTTAGTCAAATTGTAATAAAGGAATTTGAACCAACTTCGATTTTTTTGGATTTTGATGAGTTTTTTTGTTGGAGTAGTTAAATTTGAGTAAATTTAGATGAAATTTACTTCTATTTTTTTGATTTCATATAAATTTTTAGTCAAATTGTAATAAAGGAATTTGAACCAACTTCGATTTTTTTGGATTTGGATAAATTTTTTTGTTGGAGGAGCTAAATTTGAGTGAATTTAGATGAAATTTAATTTTATTTCTTGGATTTTATATAAATTTTTAGTCAAATTGTAATAAAGTACTTAGAAACCAACTTCGATTTTTTTGGATTTTGATGAATTTTTTTGTTGGAGGAGCTAAATTTGAGTGAATTTAGATGAAATTTACTTTTATTTTTTTGGCTTTCATATAAATTTTTAGTCAAATTGTAATAAAGGAATTTGAACCAACTTCGATTTTTTTGGATTTTGATGAGTTTTTTTGTTGGAGGAGTTAAATTTGAGTGAATTTAGTAGAAAATTATTTCTATTTTTTTTTTATTTCATATACATTTTTAGTCAAATTGTAATAAAGGAATTTGAACCAACTTCGATTTTTTTGGATTTTGATGAGTTTTTTTGTTGGAGGAGCTAAACTTGAGTAAATTTAGATGAAATTTACTTTTATTTTTTGGATTTTATATAAATTTTTAGTCAAATTGTAATAAAGGAATTTGAACCAACTTCGATTTTTTTTGAATTTTGATGAATTTTTTTGTTGGAGTAGTTAAATTTGAGTAAATTTAGATGAAATTTACTTCTATTTTTTTTGATTTCATATAAATTTTTAGTCAAATTGTAATAAAGGAATTTGAACCAACTTCGATTTTTTTGTATTTTGATGAGTTTTTTTGTTGGAGTAGTTAAATTTGAGTGAATTTAGTAGAAATTTATTTCTATTTTTTTTTTATTTCATATAAATTTTTAGTCAAATTGTAATAAAGGAATTTGAACCAACTTCGATTTTTTCGGATTTTGATGAGTTTTTTTGTTGGAGGAGTTAAATTTGAGTGAATTTAGTAGAAATTTATTTCTATTTTTTGATTTCATATAAATTTTTAGTCAAATTGTAATAAAGGAATTTGAACCAACTTCGATTTTTTTGGATTTTGATGAGTTTTTTTGTTGGAGTAGTTAAATTTGAGTAAATTTAGATGAAATTTACTTCTATTTTTTTGATTTCATATAAATTTTTAGTCAAATTGTAATAAAGGAATTTGAACCAACTTCGATTTTTTTGGATTTGGATAAATTTTTTTGTTGGAGGAGCTAAATTTGAGTGAATTTAGATGAAATTTAATTTTATTTCTTGGATTTTATATAAATTTTTAGTCAAATTGTAATAAAGTACTTAGAAACCAACTTCGATTTTTTTGGATTTTGATGAATTTTTTTGTTGGAGGAGCTAAATTTGAGTGAATTTAGATGAAATTTACTTTTATTTTTTTGGCTTTCATATAAATTTTTAGTCAAATTGTAATAAAGGAATTTGAACCAACTTCGATTTTTTTGGATTTTGATGAGTTTTTTTGTTGGAGGAGTTAAATTTGAGTGAATTTAGTAGAAAATTATTTCTATTTTTTTTTTATTTCATATACATTTTTAGTCAAATTGTAATAAAGGAATTTGAACCAACTTCGATTTTTTTGGATTTTGATGAGTTTTTTTGTTGGAGGAGCTAAACTTGAGTAAATTTAGATGAAATTTACTTTTATTTTTTGGATTTTATATAAATTTTTAGTCAAATTGTAATAAAGTAATTTGAAACCAACTTCGATTTTTTTGGATTTGGATAAATTTTTTTGTAGGAGGAGCTAAATTTGAGTGAATTTAGATGAAATTTACTTTTATTTTTTGGATTTTATATAAATTTTTAGTCAAATTGTAATAAAGTACTTAGAAACCAACTTCGATTTTTTTGGATTTTGATGAATTTTTTTGTTGGAGCAGCTAAATTTGAGTGAATTTAGATGAAATTTACTTTTATTTTTTGGATTTTATATAAATTTTTAGTCAAATTGTAATAAAGGAATTTGAACCAACTTCGATTTTTTTTTAATTTTGATGAATTTTTTTGTTGGAGGAGTTAAATTTGAGTGAATTTAGATGAAATATACTTCTATTTCTTTGATTTCATATAAATTTTTAGTCAAATTGTAATAAAGGAATTTGAACCAACTTCGATTTTTTTGGATTTTGATGAGTTTTTTTGTTGGAGTTAAATTTGAGTGAATTTAAATGAAATTTACTTTTATTTTTTTAGATTGTATATAAATTTTTAGTCAAATTGTAATAAAAGAATTTGAACCAACTTCGATTTTTTTGGATTTTGATGAGTTTTTTTGTTGGAGTAGTTAAATTTGAGTAAATTTAGATGAAATTTACTTCTATTTTTTTTGATTTCATATAAATTTTTAGTCAAATTGTAATAAAGGAATTTGAACCAACTTCAATTTTTTTGGATTTGGATAAATTTTTTTGTTGGAGGAGCTAAATTTGAGTGAATTTAGATGAAATTTACTTTTATTTTTTGGATTTTGTACAAATTTTTATTCAAATTGTAATAAAGGAATTTGAACCAACTTCGATTTTTTCGGATTTTGATGAGTTTTTTTGTTGGAGGAGTTAAATTTGAGTGAATTTAGTAGAAATTTATTTCTATTTTTTTTTATTTCATATAAATTTTTAGTCAAATTGTAATAAAGTAATTTGAAACCAACTTCGATTTTTTTGGATTTTGATGAATTTTTTTGTTGGAGGAGCTAAATTTGAGTGAATTTAGATGAAATTTACTTTTATTTTTTGGATTTAATATAAATTTTTAGTCAAATTGTAATAAAGGAATTTGAACCAACTTCGATTTTTTCGGATTTTGATGAGTTTTTTTGTTGGAGGAGTTAAATTTGAGTGAATTTAGTAGAAATTTATTTCTATTTTTTGATTTCATATAAATTTTTAGTCAAATTGTAATAAAGTACTTAGAAACCAACTTCGATTTTTTTGGATTTTGATGAATTTTTTTGTTGGAGGAGCTAAATTTGAGTGAATTTAGATGAAATTTACTTTTATTTTTTTGGCTTTCATATAAATTTTTAGTCAAATTGTAATAAAGGAATTTGAACCAACTTCGATTTTTTTGGATTTTGATGAGTTTTTTTGTTGGAGGAGTTAAATTTGAGTGAATTTAGTAGAAAATTATTTCTATTTTTTTTTTATTTCATATACATTTTTAGTCAAATTGTAATAAAGGAATTTGAACCAACTTCGATTTTTTTGGATTTTGATGAGTTTTTTTGTTGGAGGAGCTAAACTTGAGTAAATTTAGATGAAATTTACTTTTATTTTTTGGATTTTATATAAATTTTTAGTCAAATTGTAATAAAGTAATTTGAAACCAACTTCGATTTTTTTGGATTTGGATAAATTTTTTTGTAGGAGGAGCTAAATTTGAGTGAATTTAGATGAAATTTACTTTTATTTTTTGGATTTTATATAAATTTTTAGTCAAATTGTAATAAAGTACTTAGAAACCAACTTCGATTTTTTTGGATTTTGATGAATTTTTTTGTTGGAGGAGCTAAATTTGAGTGAATTTAGATGAAATTTACTTTTATTTTTTGGATTTTATATAAATTTTTAGTCAAATTGTAATAAAGGAATTTGAACCAACTTCGATTTTTTTTTAATTTTGATGAATTTTTTTGTTGGAGGAGTTAAATTTGAGTGAATTTAGATGAAATATACTTCTATTTCTTTGATTTCATATAAATTTTTAGTCAAATTGTAATAAAGGAATTTGAACCAACTTCGATTTTTTTGGATTTTGATGAGTTTTTTTGTTGGAGTTATATTTGAGTGAATTTAAATGAAATTTACTTTTATTTTTTTAGATTGTATATAAATTTTTAGTCAAATTGTAATAAAAGAATTTGAACCAACTTCGATTTTTTTGGATTTTGATGAGTTTTTTTGTTGGAGTAGTTAAATTTGAGTAAATTTAGATGAAATTTACTTCTATTTTTTTTGATTTCATATAAATTTTTAGTCAAATTGTAATAAAGGAATTTGAACCAACTTCAATTTTTTTGGATTTGGATAAATTTTTTTGTTGGAGGAGCTAAATTTGAGTGAATTTAGATGAAATTTACTTTTATTTTTTGGATTTTGTACAAATTTTTATTCAAATTGTAATAAAGGAATTTGAACCAACTTCGATTTTTTCGGATTTTGATGAGTTTTTTTGTTGGAGGAGTTAAATTTGAGTGAATTTAGTAGAAATTTATTTCTATTTTTTTTTATTTCATATAAATTTTTAGTCAAATTGTAATAAAGTAATTTGAAACCAACTTCGATTTTTTTGGATTTTGATGAATTTTTTTGTTGGAGGAGCTAAATTTGAGTGAATTTAGATGAAATTTACTTTTATTTTTTGGATTTAATATAAATTTTTAGTCAAATTGTAATAAAGGAATTTGAACCAACTTCGATTTTTTCGGATTTTGATGAGTTTTTTTGTTGGAGGAGTTAAATTTGAGTGAATTTAGTAGAAATTTATTTCTATTTTTTGATTTCATATAAATTTTTAGTCAAATTGTAATAAAGGAATTTGAACCAACTTCGATTTTTTTGGATTTTGATGAGTTTTTTTGTTGGAGTAGTTAAATTTGAGTAAATTTAGATGAAATTTACTTCTATTTTTTTGATTTCATATAAATTTTTAGTCAAATTGTAATAAAGGAATTTGAACCAACTTCGATTTTTTTGGATTTGGATAAATTTTTTTGTTGGAGGAGCTAAATTTGAGTGAATTTAGATGAAATTTAATTTTATTTCTTGGATTTTATATAAATTTTTAGTCAAATTGTAATAAAGTACTTTGAAACCAACTTCGATTTTTTTGGATTTTGATGAATTTTTTTGTTGGAGGAGCTAAATTTGAGTGAATTTAGATGAAATTTACTTTTATTTTTTTGGCTTTCATATAAATTTTTAGTCAAATTGTAATAAAGGAATTTGAACCAACTTCGATTTTTTTGGATTTTGATGAGTTTTTTTGTTGGAGGAGTTAAATTTGAGTGAATTTAGTAGAAAATTATTTCTATTTTTTTTTTATTTCATATACATTTTTAGTCAAATTGTAATAAAGGAATTTGAACCAACTTCGATTTTTTTGGATTTTGATGAGTTTTTTTGTTGGAGGAGCTAAACTTGAGTAAATTTAGATGAAATTTACTTTTATTTTTTGGATTTTATATAAATTTTTAGTCAAATTGTAATAAAGTAATTTGAAACCAACTTCGATTTTTTTGGATTTGGATAAATTTTTTTGTAGGAGGAGCTAAATTTGAGTGAATTTAGATGAAATTTACTTTTATTTTTTGGATTTTATATAAATTTTTAGTCAAATTGTAATAAAGTACTTAGAAACCAACTTCGATTTTTTTGGATTTTGATGAATTTTTTTGTTGGAGGAGCTAAATTTGAGTGAATTTAGATGAAATTTACTTTTATTTTTTTGGATTTTATATAAATTTTTAGTCAAATTGTAATAAAGGAATTTGAACCAACTTCGATTTTTTTGGATTTTGATGAGTTTTTTTGTTGGAGGAGTTAAATTTGATTAAATATAGATGAAATTTACTTGTATTTTTTTTATTTCATATAAATTTTTACTCAAATTGTAATAAAGGAATTTGAACCAACTTCGATTTTTTTGGATTTTGATGAGTTTTTTTGTTGGAGGAGTTAAATTTGAGTGAATTTAGTTGAAATTTATTTCTATTTTTTTTTTATTTCATATAAATTTTTAGTCAAATTGTAATAAAGGAATTTGAACCAACTTCAATTTTTTTGGATTTGGATAAATTTTTTTGTTGGAGGAGCTAAATTTGAGTGAATTTAGATGAAATTTACTTTTATTTTTTGGATTTTGTACAAATTTTTATTCAAATTGTAATAAAGGAATTTGAACCAACTTCGATTTTTTCGGATTTTGATGAGTTTTTTTGTTGGAGGAGTTAAATTTGAGTGAATTTAGTAGAAATTTATTTCTATTTTTTTTGATTTCATATAAATTTTTAGTCAAATTGTAATAAAGTACTTAGAAACCAACTTCGATTTTTTTGGATTTTGATGAATTTTTTTGTTGGAGGAGCTAAATTTGAGTGAATTTAGATGAAATTTACTTCTATTTTTTTTGATTTCATATAAATTTTTAGTCAAATTGTAATAAAGGAAGTTGAACCAACTTCGATTTTTTTGGATTTTGATGAATTTTTTTGTTGGAGGAGCTAAATTTGAGTGAATTTAGATGAAATTTACTTTTATTTTTTGGATTTGATATAAATTTTTAGTCAAATTGTAATAAAGGAATTTGAACCAACTTCGATTTTTTCGGATTTTGATGAGTTTTTTTGTTGGAGGAGTTAAATTTGAGTGAATTTAGTAGAAATTTATTTCTATTTTTTTTTATTTCATAAAAATTTTTAGTCAAAATGTAATAAAGTACTTAGAAACCAACTTCGATTTTTTTGGATTTTGATGAATTTTTTTGTTGGAGGAGCTAAATTTGAGTGAATTTAGATGAAATTTACTTTTATTTTTTTGGATTTTATATAAATTTTTAGTCAAATTGTAATAAAGGAATTTGAACCAACTTCGATTTTTTTGGATTTTGATGAGTTTTTTTGTTGGAGGAGTTAAATTTGATTAAATATAGATGAAATTTACTTGTATTTTTTTTATTTCATATAAATTTTTACTCAAATTGTAATAAAGGAATTTGAACCAACTTCGATTTTTTTGGATTTTGATGAGTTTTTTTGTTGGAGGAGTTAAATTTGAGTGAATTTAGTAGAAATTTATTTCTATTTTTTTTTTATTTCATATAAATTTTTAGTCAAATTGTAATAAAGGAATTTGAACCAACTTCGATTTTTTTGGATTTTGATGAATTTTTTTGTTGGAGGAGCTAAATTTGAGTGAATTTAGATGAAATTTACTTTTATTTTTTTGGATTTTATATAAATTTTTAGTCAAATTGTAATAAAGGAATTTGAACCAACTTCGATTTTTTTGGATTTTGATGAGTTTTTTTGTTGGAGGAGTTAAATTTGATTAAATATAGATGAAATTTACTTGTATTTTTTTTATTTCATATAAATTTTTACTCAAATTGTAATAAAGGAATTTGAACCAACTTCGATTTTTTTGGATTTTGATGAGTTTTTTTGTTGGAGGAGTTAAATTTGAGTGAATTTAGTAGAAATTTATTTCTATTTTTTTTTTATTTCATATAAATTTTTAGTCAAATTGTAATAAAGGAATTTGAACCAACTTCGATTTTTTTGGATTTTGATGAATTTTTTTGTTGGAGGAGCTAAATTTGAGTGAATTTAGATGAAATTTACTTTTATTTTTTTGGATTTTATATAAATTTTTAGTCAAATTGTAATAAAGTAATTTGAAACCAACTTCGATTTTTTTGGATTTGGATAAATTTTTTTGTAGGAGGAGCTAAATTTGAGTGAATTTAGATGAAATTTACTTTTATTTTTTGGATTTTATATAAATTTTTAGTCAAATTGTAATAAAGGAATTTGAACCAACTTCGATTTTTTTGTATTTTGATGAGTTTTTTTGTTGGAGTAGTTAAATTTGAGTGAATTTAGTAGAAATTTATTTCTATTTTTTTTTTATTTCATATAAATTTTTAGTCAAATTGTAATAAAGGAATTTGAACCAACTTCGATTTTTTCGGATTTTGATGAGTTTTTTTGTTGGAGGAGTTAAATTTGAGTGAATTTAGTAGAAAATTATTTCTATTTTTTTTTTATTTCATATACATTTTTAGTCAAATTGTAATAAAGGAATTTGAACCAACTTCGATTTTTTTGGATTTTGATGAGTTTTTTTGTTGGAGGAGCTAAACTTGAGTAAATTTAGATGAAATTTACTTTTATTTTTTGGATTTTATATAAATTTTTAGTCAATTTGTAATAAAGTGTTAGAGGTAAATCAAAATAGGAGTAGTCGGCGGTATGGAGTGCACATCCATTTATTTGAATAACACATATATGAAGAAAAATAAACTATAAGATAATAGGAACTTAAGACTGCAACGAAGTGTTCGCTTCGACGCTTGGGACGCAAGAGCGACTCTCACGAAGGGACTTGGCGGCGCACGCATCACGGATAGTTCGCACGCATGGTGGGAAGAGCAAACTGGTTCAATCCCCCACTTTTGCTATTCCCAACTTTAACCCTTTGGTACAGCCTTTATGAGCCACGCATTTTAGGCCCTTCGTCATTATGTCCGCTAAATTTTCGTTGGAGGCGACGTATGACAATGTGACTGAGTTCTTTTCGACTTCCTCTCTTTTAAAATGGTATGCTATATCTATGTGTTTAGTTCGTCGATTTTCGATACGGCTTTTTGAGAACTCTATTGCTGATTTGTTGTCGCAGTATATATTGCTAATTCCCGAGAAGAATTCATAAAGTTCTAGTTCGCTTAAAAACATTCTTAACCATACTGCTTCCTTTCCCGCAGACGCTAACGCGATGTACTCGGCTTCCATGGTCGACATGGATATACATTTTTGTTTAGATGACATCCATTGTACAGGGTTGGATCCTATCATTACAACCACACCTGTAAACGAATGCCGATCGTCCATATCGCCTGCCCAATCTGCGTCGCAAAAAATTTTAATTTCGGGCTTTTCGTCTGTATCGTAACGCATAACGTATTTTTCAGTCTTGTATAAGTAACGCAAAATATGCTTAGCCTGAGTCCAGTGTATCTCGCTCGGACATGAGTTGAACTGAGACAATTTTGTCACGGCAAACAGAATATCTGGTCTACTTCGCAAGGCTATATACATTAACGATCCTATTAACTCTCGATATGCCGTTATTCCGTTATCGTTTAATCGATCTGGTAATGAGCTCTTTAAAATTTTTAAACTGGGTTCTAATGGGGTTGCCGCGCCCCTACAATCTTTCATGTTATACTTGCGTAACAAGGATTCTAAATATGGCGTTTGACTAAGTACAATGGAATTATCGTTTCTTTCTATCTTAACACCTAAGGCATGATTTATTTCCCCGAGATCTTTGGTTTCGTATTTCTCACTAATGAGTTTAACAAAGTTTTCTATCGACGTTAGTTCTTTCGCAAATATGAAAATATCGTCTACATAAATTACAGCTACGGTCCAGTGTCCTTTGATATAAACGCAATTGGATGAGCGTAATCTCTCAAACCTTTGTTCCGTGAAGAAGCCATCCAGTTCAGCATTCCAATTTCTGCCTGACTGTTTGAGTCCATAAATGGGCTTGTCTAATTTTACGATCCTTCCTTCCTCACGTTTGTTCGACTGAGGTAGCTTCATAAATATCTCCTCCTCAAGCTTTCCATAAAGATACGCGCATTTTATATCTAGCTGTCTAGTGTGCCAACCGAAAATACCTGAAATTGCTAATAACAACCTTATTATTGAAAAACCAGCTACTGGTGCATAGGTTTCATGGTAATCAACCCCCTTTTGTTGGGTGAAACCTTGTGCCACCAATCTGGCCTTATATCTAAGTACTTTACCATCACAGTCTCTCTTTAATTTAAACACCCATCTACTACCTATAACCTCTCGGTCTGCTGGTACGCTGTCAATGATCTTCCAGGTTTTTCTTTGTATCAGGCTATTCATTTCATCTTTCATAGCCCTTTCCCATTGCTTTGCCTGCGGAGACGACAAGGCTTCGTTTAGGGTATTTGGCTCCATAATCTCCATAAGATTTAGTTCTATGCTTTCCCTGTCCTCTTCTTCATTGTTGTTTATTTGGTTCTCTTCTTCAGCGTTGCTCGTTTGGTCCTCTTGGGGACGAGGTTTCCCTTTTCTTCCGTATGGATTTCTTACTATTTTCCTTGGTCTTCCAACTTTCCTTTTCGGCTGAGCATCCTTCACCCCCACTGTCTCCTTAGTCGGTTTATCAACTGTAGTTGAAGTTCGCTGCTGCGTTACTTCTTTCATGTCCGCGATCTGTACATCAGTTTTTGATCCATCTTCTTCTTCCGACCAAATGTCGTTATATGCAATAGTATCGTATTCATAGTCTATATTCTCGCGGTGCAACCATTCAAAAACCCATCTTATCTTCTACGAAACGTACATGTTTGGTTATTATTACGTCCCGTTTCTTCGGGCACCATAGGCGGTAGCCTCTTGTCTGGGATGCGTAGCCGACTAATACGGCTGGAGTGGCTCTATCATCCAACTTCCTCTGTCCTTGCTTTGGTAAATGTGCGTAAGCCAATGCTCCGTACGCTTTTAAATGTTTTTCACTTGGAGTTATTCCTGACCAAATAGCAAGTGGGACTTGATCCTTATTGGACGTGTGAATAACTCGGTTCCTGGCATACGCTGCTGTAGCGACGGCTTCAGCCCAAAATTTCTGGGGCAATCTGGCAGATTTCAACATTGATCTGGTTAAATCAAGTAGCGTTCTGTTGATTCGTTCAGCTATCCCATTCATCTGGGGTGTCTCGACGTTCGATCTTTCGTGCTTAATGCCCTTCTCTTCAAAGTAGGTTTTTAGATCTTGGTTACAATATTCTTTTCCATTGTCGGATCGAAATCTCTTGACTTTCTTTCCCGTTTCGAGTTCCGCGCTGGCTATATATTTTTTAATACAATCCTTGATCTCATCCTTCGTCTTGAGAAATACCACTGTAACATACTTTGAAAAATCGTCGATGAACGTTGCAAAATATTGTCTCTCACCTAACGACCTGGTAGGCATCGGTCCACAGACATCCGAATGAATCAGCTCGCAAACATCCTTCGACTGTCTATTTCCAATTTTTTGACAAGGCATTTTTGTTGATTTCCCAATGTAACAATCTTCACATGCGTTCTTTCCAATTTTTGTATCTTCCATTCCTCGAACTCGACTTGCTGTCATTTCAATTGTCTTCATGTTTATATGGCAGAATCTGTGGTGCCATAATTTACTATCTTGTATGGCTACGCTATGAGATTCCAAGATTTCTCTCTGGTTCCTAATCGTCTTTGCACGAACCACGTACAAATCATTTTGTCTGTCTGCTATGCACATAAGTTCTCTACCTCTGCTTGTATCATAAATACTTGCCTTTCCGTTTTCAAATACAATTTCTTTGGCTCTTCGCTCGATTTGGGAAACAGACAATAAATTTTTTCTAATACGAGGTACGTAATATACATTATGTAATGTTATTTCCTGTGTTCTATTACCAATGAAGGCTTTTATTATGATATCACCTATTCCTTCGGCTTCCAGTGTGAGACTCTTTTCTGCATTGGATTCAGCAGCTGTGTTGATTTGTTCCAAGCGAGTTTTCTTGAATTCTACGAACCAATCTCTTCGCTTGCATACATGATGCGTACATCCGCTATCAAGGATCCATGTATCTTCTCTGTCTATATTGTTAAGTGATACTAAAAATCCTTCGTTGCTTTCCTTCCTCTGGCCATTGTGGTTCTGACTTTTGGTTTTGTTTTTGAACCAACAATTCTGTATATTATGGCCTGTTTTCCTGCAATGCGAACAAAAAGGAGGTTTTGGTCTATGTGTTTGATATGTACCTTTGTATGTTGTCTGCTTTGGTCCCTTTCGTAGATTCAATGCTTCCATGCGGTCCTCGTTGTTGTCAGTGCATCTGGATTTACGCCTGTCATACTCAGTCAGTAGTATTTTGGTTATTTCTGACGAAGTAAACTGTTCATCTGGTAAGTTGGCTAGAGACATGTTTAAATTTTCGTAATCGTTTGGCAATCCAGCTAGTAGAGTGTACGCTGTGTCATCGTCTCGTACTTCGCAACCTGCTTCGTTGAGATTTTTTACAACTATTTTAACTCGGGATATGTATGATGACATTGACTCGTCTTCCTTCATTCTGGACTGGTAAAGTTGTTTCTTTAACTGCAATATCCTTACCCTGGATTTCGGCTGATGCACTTGCTCTAAGGCAACCCATGCGTCATGTGCATCTGTGCATTCTTCAATATGAACCTGTTGGTTAGGTTCAATGTGCAACCCAATGGCTGCTATTGCTTTATCATCTTGAGATTGATGTGCTTTCCTTAGATCATCTGTAGTCAAATTTGCTAAATCAGCTTTCCTAAGCACGTGGTCTAGTAGTCCCTTGCCCTTGAGAAACCATTTCATTTCTATCTTCCATGTGCGGTAATTATTATCTGATAACTTCTCAATCCGTAAACTTAATTGCTTATCAATATCAGCCATTGTTTTGTCTAACTCTTTTCTTTAATTCGCTTTAGTAAATTATCAGACTCACCGAACGTGTATGCTTGACCACGTGGCTTATTTTAGGTTAAGTCGTCCACCTTTTACGTTCCTGGGCCCATAACCATTGTTAGAGGTAAATCAAAATAGGAGTAGTCGGCGGTATGGAGTGCACATCCATTTATTTGAATAACACATATATGAAGAAAAATAAACTATAAGATAATAGGAACTTAAGACTGCAACGAAGTGTTCGCTTCGACGCTTGGGACGCAAGAGCGACTCTCACGAAGGGACTTGGCGGCGCACGCATCACGGATAGTTCGCACGCATGGTGGGAAGAGCAAACTGGTTCATAAAGGAATTTGAACCAACTTCGATTTTTTTTTGAATTTTGATGAATTTTTTTGTTGGAGTAGTTAAATTTGAGTAAATTTAGATGAAATTTACTTCTATTTTTTTTGATTTCATATAAATTTTTAGTCAAATTGTAATAAAGGAATTTGAACCAACTTCGATTTTTTTGTATTTTGATGAGTTTTTTTGTTGGAGTAGTTAAATTTGAGTGAATTTAGTAGAAATTTATTTCTATTTTTTTTTTATTTCATGTAAATTTTTAGTCAAATTGTAATAAAGGAATTTGAACCAACTTCGATTTTTTCGGATTTTGATGAGTTTTTTTGTTGGAGGAGTTAAATTTGAGTGAATTTAGTAGAAATTTATTTCTATTTTTTTTGATTTCATATAAATTTTTAGTCAAATTGTAATAAAGTACTTAGAAACCAACTTCGATTTTTTTGGATTTTGATGAGTTTTTTTGTTGGAGGAGCTAAACTTGAGTAAATTTAGATGAAATTTACTTTTATTTTTTGGATTTTATATAAATTTTTAGTCAATTTGTAATAAAGTGTTAGAGGTAAATCAAAATAGGAGTAGTCGGCGGTATGGAGTGCACATCCATTTATTTGAATAACACATATATGAAGAAAAATAAACTATAAGATAATAGGAACTTAAGACTGCAACGAAGTGTTCGCTTCGACGCTTGGGACGCAAGAGCGACTCTCACGAAGGGACTTGGCGGCGCACGCATCACGGATAGTTCGCACGCATGGTGGGAAGAGCAAACTGGTTCAATCCCCCACTTTTGCTATTCCCAACTTTAACCCTTTGGTACAGCCTTTATGAGCCACGCATTTTAGGCCCTTCGTCATTATGTCCGCTAAATTTTCGTTGGAGGCGACGTATGACAATGTGACTGAGTTCTTTTCGACTTCCTCTCTTTTAAAATGGTATGCTATATCTATGTGTTTAGTTCGTCGATTTTCGATACGGCTTTTTGAGAACTCTATTGCTGATTTGTTGTCGCAGTATATATTGCTAATTCCCGAGAAGAATTCATAAAGTTCTAGTTCGCTTAAAAACATTCTTAACCATACTGCTTCCTTTCCCGCAGACGCTAACGCGATGTACTCGGCTTCCATGGTCGACATGGATATACATTTTTGTTTAGATGACATCCATTGTACAGGGTTGGATCCTATCATTACAACCACACCTGTAAACGAATGCCGATCGTCCATATCGCCTGCCCAATCTGCGTCGCAAAAAATTTTAATTTCGGGCTTTTCGTCTGTATCGTAACGCATAACGTATTTTTCAGTCTTGTATAAGTAACGCAAAATATGCTTAGCCTGAGTCCAGTGTATCTCGCTCGGACATGAGTTGAACTGAGACAATTTTGTCACGGCAAACAGAATATCTGGTCTACTTCGCAAGGCTATATACATTAACGATCCTATTAACTCTCGATATGCCGTTATTCCGTTATCGTTTAATCGATCTGGTAATGAGCTCTTTAAAATTTTTAAACTGGGTTCTAATGGGGTTGCCGCGCCCCTACAATCTTTCATGTTATACTTGCGTAACAAGGATTCTAAATATGGCGTTTGACTAAGTACAATGGAATTATCGTTTCTTTCTATCTTAACACCTAAGGCATGATTTATTTCCCCGAGATCTTTGGTTTCGTATTTCTCACTAATGAGTTTAACAAAGTTTTCTATCGACGTTAGTTCTTTCGCAAATATGAAAATATCGTCTACATAAATTACAGCTACGGTCCAGTGTCCTTTGATATAAACGCAATTGGATGAGCGTAATCTCTCAAACCTTTGTTCCGTGAAGAAGCCATCCAGTTCAGCATTCCAATTTCTGCCTGACTGTTTGAGTCCATAAATGGGCTTGTCTAATTTTACGATCCTTCCTTCCTCACGTTTGTTCGACTGAGGTAGCTTCATAAATATCTCCTCCTCAAGCTTTCCATAAAGATACGCGCATTTTATATCTAGCTGTCTAGTGTGCCAACCGAAAATACCTGAAATTGCTAATAACAACCTTATTATTGAAAAACCAGCTACTGGTGCATAGGTTTCATGGTAATCAACCCCCTTTTGTTGGGTGAAACCTTGTGCCACCAATCTGGCCTTATATCTAAGTACTTTACCATCACAGTCTCTCTTTAATTTAAACACCCATCTACTACCTATAACCTCTCGGTCTGCTGGTACGCTGTCAATGATCTTCCAGGTTTTTCTTTGTATCAGGCTATTCATTTCATCTTTCATAGCCCTTTCCCATTGCTTTGCCTGCGGAGACGACAAGGCTTCGTTTAGGGTATTTGGCTCCATAATCTCCATAAGATTTAGTTCTATGCTTTCCCTGTCCTCTTCTTCATTGTTGTTTATTTGGTTCTCTTCTTCAGCGTTGCTCGTTTGGTCCTCTTGGGGACGAGGTTTCCCTTTTCTTCCGTATGGATTTCTTACTATTTTCCTTGGTCTTCCAACTTTCCTTTTCGGCTGAGCATCCTTCACCCCCACTGTCTCCTTAGTCGGTTTATCAACTGTAGTTGAAGTTCGCTGCTGCGTTACTTCTTTCATGTCCGCGATCTGTACATCAGTTTTTGATCCATCTTCTTCTTCCGACCAAATGTCGTTATATGCAATAGTATCGTATTCATAGTCTATATTCTCGCGGTGCAACCATTCAAAAACCCATCTTATCTTCTACGAAACGTACATGTTTGGTTATTATTACGTCCCGTTTCTTCGGGCACCATAGGCGGTAGCCTCTTGTCTGGGATGCGTAGCCGACTAATACGGCTGGAGTGGCTCTATCATCCAACTTCCTCTGTCCTTGCTTTGGTAAATGTGCGTAAGCCAATGCTCCGTACGCTTTTAAATGTTTTTCACTTGGAGTTATTCCTGACCAAATAGCAAGTGGGACTTGATCCTTATTGGACGTGTGAATAACTCGGTTCCTGGCATACGCTGCTGTAGCGACGGCTTCAGCCCAAAATTTCTGGGGCAATCTGGCAGATTTCAACATTGATCTGGTTAAATCAAGTAGCGTTCTGTTGATTCGTTCAGCTATCCCATTCATCTGGGGTGTCTCGACGTTCGATCTTTCGTGCTTAATGCCCTTCTCTTCAAAGTAGGTTTTTAGATCTTGGTTACAATATTCTTTTCCATTGTCGGATCGAAATCTCTTGACTTTCTTTCCCGTTTCGAGTTCCGCGCTGGCTATATATTTTTTAATACAATCCTTGATCTCATCCTTCGTCTTGAGAAATACCACTGTAACATACTTTGAAAAATCGTCGATGAACGTTGCAAAATATTGTCTCTCACCTAACGACCTGGTAGGCATCGGTCCACAGACATCCGAATGAATCAGCTCGCAAACATCCTTCGACTGTCTATTTCCAATTTTTTGACAAGGCATTTTTGTTGATTTCCCAATGTAACAATCTTCACATGCGTTCTTTCCAATTTTTGTATCTTCCATTCCTCGAACTCGACTTGCTGTCATTTCAATTGTCTTCATGTTTATATGGCAGAATCTGTGGTGCCATAATTTACTATCTTGTATGGCTACGCTATGAGATTCCAAGATTTCTCTCTGGTTCCTAATCGTCTTTGCACGAACCACGTACAAATCATTTTGTCTGTCTGCTATGCACATAAGTTCTCTACCTCTGCTTGTATCATAAATACTTGCCTTTCCGTTTTCAAATACAATTTCTTTGGCTCTTCGCTCGATTTGGGAAACAGACAATAAATTTTTTCTAATACGAGGTACGTAATATACATTATGTAATGTTATTTCCTGTGTTCTATTACCAATGAAGGCTTTTATTATGATATCACCTATTCCTTCGGCTTCCAGTGTGAGACTCTTTTCTGCATTGGATTCAGCAGCTGTGTTGATTTGTTCCAAGCGAGTTTTCTTGAATTCTACGAACCAATCTCTTCGCTTGCATACATGATGCGTACATCCGCTATCAAGGATCCATGTATCTTCTCTGTCTATATTGTTAAGTGATACTAAAAATCCTTCGTTGCTTTCCTTCCTCTGGCCATTGTGGTTCTGACTTTTGGTTTTGTTTTTGAACCAACAATTCTGTATATTATGGCCTGTTTTCCTGCAATGCGAACAAAAAGGAGGTTTTGGTCTATGTGTTTGATATGTACCTTTGTATGTTGTCTGCTTTGGTCCCTTTCGTAGATTCAATGCTTCCATGCGGTCCTCGTTGTTGTCAGTGCATCTGGATTTACGCCTGTCATACTCAGTCAGTAGTATTTTGGTTATTTCTGACGAAGTAAACTGTTCATCTGGTAAGTTGGCTAGAGACATGTTTAAATTTTCGTAATCGTTTGGCAATCCAGCTAGTAGAGTGTACGCTGTGTCATCGTCTCGTACTTCGCAACCTGCTTCGTTGAGATTTTTTACAACTATTTTAACTCGGGATATGTATGATGACATTGACTCGTCTTCCTTCATTCTGGACTGGTAAAGTTGTTTCTTTAACTGCAATATCCTTACCCTGGATTTCGGCTGATGCACTTGCTCTAAGGCAACCCATGCGTCATGTGCATCTGTGCATTCTTCAATATGAACCTGTTGGTTAGGTTCAATGTGCAACCCAATGGCTGCTATTGCTTTATCATCTTGAGATTGATGTGCTTTCCTTAGATCATCTGTAGTCAAATTTGCTAAATCAGCTTTCCTAAGCACGTGGTCTAGTAGTCCCTTGCCCTTGAGAAACCATTTCATTTCTATCTTCCATGTGCGGTAATTATTATCTGATAACTTCTCAATCCGTAAACTTAATTGCTTATCAATATCAGCCATTGTTTTGTCTAACTCTTTTCTTTAATTCGCTTTAGTAAATTATCAGACTCACCGAACGTGTATGCTTGACCACGTGGCTTATTTTAGGTTAAGTCGTCCACCTTTTACGTTCCTGGGCCCATAACCATTGTTAGAGGTAAATCAAAATAGGAGTAGTCGGCGGTATGGAGTGCACATCCATTTATTTGAATAACACATATATGAAGAAAAATAAACTATAAGATAATAGGAACTTAAGACTGCAACGAAGTGTTCGCTTCGACGCTTGGGACGCAAGAGCGACTCTCACGAAGGGACTTGGCGGCGCACGCATCACGGATAGTTCGCACGCATGGTGGGAAGAGCAAACTGGTTCATAAAGGAATTTGAACCAACTTCGATTTTTTTTTGAATTTTGATGAATTTTTTTGTTGGAGTAGTTAAATTTGAGTAAATTTAGATGAAATTTACTTCTATTTTTTTTGATTTCATATAAATTTTTAGTCAAATTGTAATAAAGGAATTTGAACCAACTTCGATTTTTTTGTATTTTGATGAGTTTTTTTGTTGGAGTAGTTAAATTTGAGTGAATTTAGTAGAAATTTATTTCTATTTTTTTTTTATTTCATGTAAATTTTTAGTCAAATTGTAATAAAGGAATTTGAACCAACTTCGATTTTTTCGGATTTTGATGAGTTTTTTTGTTGGAGGAGTTAAATTTGAGTGAATTTAGTAGAAATTTATTTCTATTTTTTTTTATTTCATATAAATTTTTAGTCAAATTGTAATAAAGTACTTAGAAACCAACTTCGATTTTTTTGGATTTTGATGAATTTTTTTGTTGGAGGAGCTAAATTTGAGTGAATTTAAATGAAATTTACATTTATTTTTTGGATTTTATATAAATTTTTAGTCAAATTGTAATAAAGTAATTTGAAACCAACTTCGATTTTTTTGTATTTTGATGAGTTTTTTTGTTGGAGTAGTTAAATTTGAGTGAATTTAGTAGAAATTTATTTCTTTTTTTTTTTATTTCATATAAATTTTTAGTCAAATTGTAATAAAGGAATTTGAACCAACTTCGATTTTTTTGGATTTGGATGAATTTTTTTGTTGGAGGAGCTAAATTTGAGTGAATTTAGATGAAATTTACTTTCATTTTTTTGGATTTTATATAAATTTTTAGTCAAATTGTAATAAAGTAATTTGAAACCTACTTCGATTTTTTTGGATTTTGATGAATTTTTTTGTTGGAGGAGCTAAATTTGAGTGAATTTAGATGAAATTTACTTTTATTTTTTGGATTTAATATAAATTTTTAGTCAAATTGTAATAAAGGAATTTGAACCAACTTCGATTTTTTCGGATTTTGATGAGTTTTTTTGTTGGAGGAGTTAAATTTGAGTGAATTTAGTAGAAATTTATTTCTATTTTTTGATTTCATATAAATTTTTAGTCAAATTGTAATAAAGGAATTTGAACCAACTTCGATTTTTTTGGATTTTGATGAGTTTTTTTGTTGGAGTAGTTAAATTTGAGTAAATTTAGATGAAATTTACTTCTATTTTTTTGATTTCATATAAATTTTTAGTCAAATTGTAATAAAGGAATTTGAACCAACTTCGATTTTTTTGGATTTGGATAAATTTTTTTGTTGGAGGAGCTAAATTTGAGTGAATTTAGATGAAATTTAATTTTATTTCTTGGATTTTATATAAATTTTTAGTCAAATTGTAATAAAGTACTTAGAAACCAACTTCGATTTTTTTGGATTTTGATGAATTTTTTTGTTGGAGGAGCTAAATTTGAGTGAATTTAGATGAAATTTACTTTTATTTTTTTGGCTTCCATATAAATTTTTAGTCAAATTGTAATAAAGGAATTTGAACCAACTTCGATTTTTTTGGATTTTGATGAGTTTTTTTGTTGGAGGAGTTAAATTTGAGTGAATTTAGTAGGAAATTATTTCTATTTTTTTTTTATTTCATATACATTTTTAGTCAAATTGTAATAAAGGAATTTGAACCAACTTCGATTTTTTTGGATTTTGATGAGTTTTTTTGTTGGAGGAGCTAAACTTGAGTAAATTTAGATGAAATTTACTTTTATTTTTTGGATTTTATATAAATTTTTAGTCAAATTGTAATAAAGTACTTAGAAACCAACTTCGATTTTTTTGGATTTTGATGAATTTTTTTGTTGGAGGAGCTAAATTTGAGTGAATTTAAATGAAATTTACATTTATTTTTTGGATTTTATATAAATTTTTAGTCAAATTGTAATAAAGTAATTTGAAACCAACTTCGATTTTTTTGTATTTTGATGAGTTTTTTTGTTGGAGTAGTTAAATTTGAGTGAATTTAGTAGAAATTTATTTCTTTTTTTTTTTATTTCATATAAATTTTTAGTCAAATTGTAATAAAGGAATTTGAACCAACTTCGATTTTTTTGGATTTGGATGAATTTTTTTGTTGGAGGAGCTAAATTTGAGTGAATTTAGATGAAATTTACTTTCATTTTTTTGGATTTTATATAAATTTTTAGTCAAATTGTAATAAAGTAATTTGAAACCTACTTCGATTTTTTTGGATTTTGATGAATTTTTTTGTTGGAGGAGCTAAATTTGAGTGAATTTAGATGAAATTTACTTTTATTTTTTTGGCTTTCATATAAATTTTTAGTCAAATTGTAATAAAGGAATTTGAACCAAATTCGATTTTTTCGGATTTTGATGAGTTTTTTTGTTGGAGCAGTTAAATTTGAGTGAATTTAGTAGAAATTTATTTCTATTTTTTGATTTCATATAAATTTTTAGTCAAATTGTAATAAAGGAATTTGAACCAACTTCGATTTGTTTGGATTTTGATGAGTTTTTTTGTTGGAGTAGTTAAATTTGAGTAAATTTAGATGAAATTTACTTGTATTTTTTTGATTTCATATAAATTTTTAGTCAAATTGTAATAAAGGAATTTGAACCAACTTCGATTTTTTTGGATTTGGATAAATTTTTTTGTTGGAGGAGCTAAATTTGAGTGAATTTAGATGAAATTTAATTTTATTTCTTGGATTTTATATAAATTTTTAGTCAAATTGTAATAAAGTACTTAGAAACCAACTTCGATTTTTTTGGATTTTGATGAATTTTTTTGTTGGAGGAGCTAAATTTGAGTGAATTTAGATGAAATTTACTTTTATTTTTTTGGCTTTCATATAAATTTTTAGTCAAATTGTAATAAAGGAATTTGAACCAACTTCGATTTTTTTGGATTTTGATGAGTTTTTTTGTTGGAGGAGTTAAATTTGAGTGAATTTAGTAGAAAATTATTTCTATTTTTTTTTTATTTCATATACATTTTTAGTCAAATTGTAATAAAGGAATTTGAACCAACTTCGATTTTTTTGGATTTTGATGAGTTTTTTTGTTGGAGGAGCTAAACTTGAGTAAATTTAGATGAAATTTACTTTTATTTTTTGGATTTTATATAAATTTTTAGTCAAATTGTAATAAAGTAATTTGAAACCAACTTCGATTTTTTTGGATTTGGATAAATTTTTTTGTAGGAGGAGCTAAATTTGAGTGAATTTAGATGAAATTTACTTTTATTTTTTGGATTTTATATAAATTTTTAGTCAAATTGTAATAAAGTACTTAGAAACCAACTTCGATTTTTTTGGATTTTGATGAATTTTTTTGTTGGAGGAGCTAAATTTGAGTGAATTTAGATGAAATTTACTTTTATTTTTTTGGATTTTATATAAATTTTTTGTCAAATTGTAATAAAGGAATTTGAACCAACTTCGATTTTTTTGGATTTTGATGAGTTTTTTTGTTGGAGGAGTTAAATTTGATTAAATATAGATGAAATTTACTTGTATTTTTTTTATTTCATATAAATTTTTACTCAAATTGTAATAAAGGAATTTGAACCAACTTCGATTTTTTTGGATTTTGATGAGTTTTTTTGTTGGAGGAGTTAAATTTGAGTGAATTTAGTAGAAATTTATTTCTATTTTTTTTTTATTTCATATAAATTTTTAGTCAAATTGTAATAAAGGAATTTGAACCAACTTCGATTTTTTTGGATTTTGATGAATTTTTTTGTTGGAGGAGCTAAATTTGAGTGAATTTAGATGAAATTTACTTTTATTTTTTTGGATTTTATATAAATTTTTAGTCAAATTGTAATAAAGTAATTTGAAACCAACTTCGATTTTTTTGGATTTGGATAAATTTTTTTGTAGGAGGAGCTAAATTTGAGTGAATTTAGATGAAATTTACTTTTATTTTTTGGATTTTATATAAATTTTTAGTCAAATTGTAATAAAGGAATTTGAACCAACTTCGATTTTTTTTTAATTTTGATGAATTTTTTTGTTGGAGGAGTTAAATTTGAGTGAATTTAGATGAAATATACTTCTATTTCTTTGCTTTCATATAAATTTTTAGTCAAATTGTAATAAAGGAATTTGAACCAACTTCGATTTTTTTGGATTTTGATGAGTTTTTTTGTTGGAGTTAAATTTGAGTGAATTTAAATGAAATTTACTTTTATTTTTTTAGATTGTATATAAATTTTTAGTCAAATTGTAATAAAAGAATTTGAACCAACTTCGATTTTTTTGGATTTTGATGAGTTTTTTTGTTGGAGTAGTTAAATTTGAGTAAATTTAGATGAAATTTACATCTATTTTTTTTGATTTCATATAAATTTTTAGTCAAATTGTAATAAAGGAATTTGAACCATCTTCAATTTTTTTGGATTTGGATAAATTTTTTTGTTGGAGGAGCTAAATTTGAGTGAATTTAGATGAAATTTACTTTTATTTTTTGGATTTTGTACAAATTTTTATTCAAATTGTAATAAAGGAATTTGAACCAACTTCGATTTTTTCGGATTTTGATGAGTTTTTTTGTTGGAGTAGTTAAATTTGAGTAAATTTAGATGAAATTTACTTCTATTTTTTTGATTTCATATAAATTTTTAGTCAAATTGTAATAAAGGAATTTGAACCAACTTCGATTTTTTTGGATTTGGATAAATTTTTTTGTTGGAGGAGCTAAATTTGAGTGAATTTAGATGAAATTTAATTTTATTTCTTGGATTTTATATAAATTTTTAGTCAAATTGTAATAAAGTACTTAGAAACCAACTTCGATTTTTTTGGATTTTGATGAATTTTTTTGTTGGAGGAGCTAAATTTGAGTGAATTTAGATGAAATTTACTTTTATTTTTTTGGCTTTCATATAAATTTTTAGTCAAATTGTAATAAAGGAATTTGAACCAACTTCGATTTTTTTGGATTTTGATGAGTTTTTTTGTTGGAGGAGTTAAATTTGAGTGAATTTAGTAGAAAATTATTTCTATTTTTTTTTTATTTCATATACATTTTTAGTCAAATTGTAATAAAGGAATTTGAACCAACTTCGATTTTTTTGGATTTTGATGAGTTTTTTTGTTGGAGGAGCTAAACTTGAGTAAATTTAGATGAAATTTACTTTTATTTTTTGGATTTTATATAAATTTTTAGTCAAATTGTAATAAAGTAATTTGAAACCAACTTCGATTTTTTTGGATTTGGATAAATTTTTTTGTAGGAGGAGCTAAATTTGAGTGAATTTAGATGAAATTTACTTTTATTTTTTGGATTTTATATAAATTTTTAGTCAAATTGTAATAAAGTACTTAGAAACCAACTTCGATTTTTTTGGATTTTGATGAATTTTTTTGTTGGAGGAGCTAAATTTGAGTGAATTTAGATGAAATTTACTTTTATTTTTTGGATTTTATATAAATTTTTAGTCAAATTGTAATAAAGGAATTTGAACCAACTTCGATTTTTTTTTAATTTTGATGAATTTTTTTGTTGGAGGAGTTAAATTTGAGTGAATTTAGATGAAATATACTTCTATTTCTTTGATTTCATATAAATTTTTAGTCAAATTGTAATAAAGGAATTTGAACCAACTTCGATTTTTTTGGATTTTGATGAGTTTTTTTGTTGGAGTTAAATTTGAGTGAATTTAAATGAAATTTACTTTTATTTTTTTAGATTGTATATAAATTTTTAGTCAAATTGTAATAAAAGAATTTGAACCAACTTCGATTTTTTTGGATTTTGATGAGTTTTTTTGTTGGAGTAGTTAAATTTGAGTAAATTTAGATGAAATTTACTTCTATTTTTTTTGATTTCATATAAATTTTTAGTCAAATTGTAATAAAGGAATTTGAACCAACTTCAATTTTTTTGGATTTGGATAAATTTTTTTGTTGGAGGAGCTAAATTTGAGTGAATTTAGATGAAATTTACTTTTATTTTTTGGATTTTGTACAAATTTTTATTCAAATTGTAATAAAGGAATTTGAACCAACTTCGATTTTTTCGGATTTTGATGAGTTTTTTTGTTGGAGGAGTTAAATTTGAGTGAATTTAGTAGAAATTTATTTCTATTTTTTTTTATTTCATATAAATTTTTAGTCAAATTGTAATAAAGTAATTTGAAACCAACTTCGATTTTTTTGGATTTTGATGAATTTTTTTGTTGGAGGAGCTAAATTTGAGTGAATTTAGATGAAATTTACTTTTATTTTTTGGATTTAATATAAATTTTTAGTCAAATTGTAATAAAGGAATTTGAACCAACTTCGATTTTTTTGGATTTTGATGAGTTTTTTTGTTGGAGTAGTTAAATTTGAGTAAATTTAGATGAAATTTATTTCTATTTTTTTGATTTCATATAAATTTTTAGTCAAATTGTAATAAAGGAATTTGAACCAACTTCGATTTTTTTGGATTTGGATAAATTTTTTTGTTGGGGGAGCTAAATTTGAGTGAATTTAGATGAAATTTAATTTTATTTCTTGGATTTTATATAAATTTTTAGTCAAATTGTAATAAAGTACTTTGAAACCAACTTCGATTTTTTTGGATTTTGATGAATTTTTTTGTTGGAGGAGCTAAATTTGAGTGAATTTAGATGAAATTTACTTTTATTTTTTTGGCTTTCATATAAATTTTTAGTCAAATTGTAATAAAGTAATTTGAACCAACTTCGATTTTTTTGGATTTTGATGAGTTTTTTTGTTGGAGGAGTTAAATTTGAGTGAATTTAGTAGAAAATTATTTCTATTTTTTTTTTATTTCATATACATTTTTAGTCAAATTGTAATAAAGGAATTTGAACCAACTTCGATTTTTTTGGATTTTGATGAATTTTTTTGTTGGAGGAGCTAAATTTGAGTGAATTTAGATGAAATTTACTTTTATTTTTTTGGATTTTATATAAATTTTTAGTCAAATTGTAATAAAGGAATTTGAACCAACTTCGATTTTTTTGGATTTTGATGAGTTTTTTTGTTGGAGGAGTTAAATTTGATTAAATATAGATGAAATTTACTTGTATTTTTTTTATTTCATATAAATTTTTAGTCAAATTGTAATAAAGGAATTTGAACCAACTTCGATTTTTTTTTAATTTTGATGAATTTTTTTGTTGGAGGAGTTAAATTTGAGTGAATTTAGATGAAATATACTTCTATTTCTTTGATTTCATATAAATTTTTAGTCAAATTGTAATAAAGGAATTTGAACCAACTTCGATTTTTTTGGATTTTGATGAGTTTTTTTGTTGGAGTTAAATTTGAGTGAATTTAAATGAAATTTACTTTTATTTTTTTAGATTGTATATAAATTTTTAGTCAAATTGTAATAAAAGAATTTGAACCAACTTCGATTTTTTTGGATTTTGATGAGTTTTTTTGTTGGAGTAGTTAAATTTGAGTAAATTTAGATGAAATTTACTTCTATTTTTTTTGATTTCATATAAATTTTTAGTCAAATTGTAATAAAGGAATTTGAACCAACTTCAATTTTTTTGGATTTGGATAAATTTTTTTGTTGGAGGAGCTAAATTTGAGTGAATTTAGATGAAATTTACTTTTATTTTTTGGATTTTGTACAAATTTTTATTCAAATTGTAATAAAGGAATTTGAACCAACTTCGATTTTTTCGGATTTTGATGAGTTTTTTTGTTGGAGGAGTTAAATTTGAGTGAATTTAGTAGAAATTTATTTCTATTTTTTTTTATTTCATATAAATTTTTAGTCAAATTGTAATATAGTAATTTGAAACCAACTTCGATTTTTTTGGATTTTGATGAATTTTTTTGTTGGAGGAGCTAAATTTGAGTGAATTTAGATGAAATTTACTTTTATTTTTTGGATTTAATATAAATTTTTAGTCAAATTGTAATAAAGGAATTTGAACCAACTTCGATTTTTTTGGATTTTGATGAGTTTTTTTGTTGGAGTAGTTAAATTTGAGTAAATTTAGATGAAATTTATTTCTATTTTTTTGATTTCATATAAATTTTTAGTCAAATTGTAATAAAGGAATTTGAACCAACTTCGATTTTTTTGGATTTGGATAAATTTTTTTGTTGGGGGAGCTAAATTTGAGTGAATTTAGATGAAATTTAATTTTATTTCTTGGATTTTATATAAATTTTTAGTCAAATTGTAATAAAGTACTTTGAAACCAACTTCGATTTTTTTGGATTTTGATGAATTTTTTTGTTGGAGGAGCTAAATTTGAGTGAATTTAGATGAAATTTACTTTTATTTTTTTGGCTTTCATATAAATTTTTAGTCAAATTGTAATAAAGTAATTTGAACCAACTTCGATTTTTTTGGATTTTGATGAGTTTTTTTGTTGGAGGAGTTAAATTTGAGTGAATTTAGTAGAAAATTATTTCTATTTTTTTTTTATTTCATATACATTTTTAGTCAAATTGTAATAAAGGAATTTGAACCAACTTCGATTTTTTTGGATTTTGATGAGTTTTTTTGTTGGAGGAGCTAAACTTGAGTAAATTTAGATGAAATTTACTTTTATTTTTTGGATTTTATATAAATTTTTAGTCAAATTGTAATAAAGTAATTTGAAACCAACTTCGATTTTTTTGGATTTGGATAAATTTTTTTGTAGGAGGAGCTAAATTTGAGTGAATTTAGATGAAATTTACTTTTATTTTTTGGATTTTATATAAATTTTTAGTCAAATTGTAATAAAGTACTTAGAAACCAACTTCGATTTTTTTGGATTTTGATGAATTTTTTTGTTGGAGGAGCTAAATTTGAGTGAATTTAGATGAAATTTACTTTTATTTTTTTGGATTTTATATAAATTTTTAGTCAAATTGTAATAAAGGAATTTGAACCAACTTCGATTTTTTTGGATTTTGATGAGTTTTTTTGTTGGAGGAGTTAAATTTGATTAAATATAGATGAAATTTACTTGTATTTTTTTTATTTCATATAAATTTTTACTCAAATTGTAATAAAGGAATTTGAACCAACTTCGATTTTTTTGGATTTTGATGAGTTTTTTTGTTGGAGGAGTTAAATTTGAGTGAATTTAGTAGAAATTTATTTCTATTTTTTTTTTATTTCATATAAATTTTTAGTCAAATTGTAATAAAGGAATTTGAACCAACTTCAATTTTTTTGGATTTGGATAAATTTTTTTGTTGGAGGAGCTAAATTTGAGTGAATTTAGATGAAATTTACTTTTATTTTTTGGATTTTGTACAAATTTTTATTCAAATTGTAATAAAGGAATTTGAACCAACTTCGATTTTTTCGGATTTTGATGAGTTTTTTTGTTGGAGGAGTTAAATTTGAGTGAATTTAGTAGAAATTTATTTCTATTTTTTTTGATTTCATATAAATTTTTAGTCAAATTGTAATAAAGTACTTAGAAACCAACTTCGATTTTTTTGGATTTTGATGAATTTTTTTGTTGGAGGAGCTAAATTTGAGTGAATTTAGATGAAATTTACTTCTATTTTTTTTGATTTCATATAAATTTTTAGTCAAATTGTAATAAAGGAAGTTGAACCAACTTCGATTTTTTTGGATTTTGATGAATTTTTTTGTTGGAGGAGCTAAATTTGAGTGAATTTAGATGAAATTTACTTTTATTTTTTGGATTTGATATAAATTTTTAGTCAAATTGTAATAAAGGAATTTGAACCAACTTCGATTTTTTCGGATTTTGATGAGTTTTTTTGTTGGAGGAGTTAAATTTGAGTGAATTTAGTAGAAATTTATTTCTATTTTTTTTTATTTCATAAAAATTTTTAGTCAAAATGTAATAAAGTACTTAGAAACCAACTTCGATTTTTTTGGATTTTGATGAATTTTTTTGTTGGAGGAGCTAAATTTGAGTGAATTTAGATGAAATTTACTTTTATTTTTTTGGATTTTATATAAATTTTTAGTCAAATTGTAATAAAGGAATTTGAACCAACTTCGATTTTTTTGGATTTTGATGAGTTTTTTTGTTGGAGGAGTTAAATTTGATTAAATATAGATGAAATTTACTTGTATTTTTTTTATTTCATATAAATTTTTACTCAAATTGTAATAAAGGAATTTGAACCAACTTCGATTTTTTTGGATTTTGATGAGTTTTTTTGTTGGAGGAGTTAAATTTGAGTGAATTTAGTAGAAATTTATTTCTATTTTTTTTTTATTTCATATAAATTTTTAGTCAAATTGTAATAAAGGAATTTGAACCAACTTCGATTTTTTTGGATTTTGATGAATTTTTTTGTTGGAGGAGCTAAATTTGAGTGAATTTAGATGAAATTTACTTTTATTTTTTTGGATTTTATATAAATTTTTAGTCAAATTGTAATAAAGGAATTTGAACCAACTTCGATTTTTTTGGATTTTGATGAGTTTTTTTGTTGGAGGAGTTAAATTTGATTAAATATAGATGAAATTTACTTGTATTTTTTTTATTTCATATAAATTTTTACTCAAATTGTAATAAAGGAATTTGAACCAACTTCGATTTTTTTGGATTTTGATGAGTTTTTTTGTTGGAGGAGTTAAATTTGAGTGAATTTAGTAGAAATTTATTTCTATTTTTTTTTTATTTCATATAAATTTTTAGTCAAATTGTAATAAAGGAATTTGAACCAACTTCGATTTTTTTGGATTTTGATGAATTTTTTTGTTGGAGGAGCTAAATTTGAGTGAATTTAGATGAAATTTACTTTTATTTTTTTGGATTTTATATAAATTTTTAGTCAAATTGTAATAAAGTAATTTGAAACCAACTTCGATTTTTTTGGATTTGGATAAATTTTTTTGTAGGAGGAGCTAAATTTGAGTGAATTTAGATGAAATTTACTTTTATTTTTTGGATTTTATATAAATTTTTAGTCAAATTGTAATAAAGGAATTTGAACCAACTTCGATTTTTTTGTATTTTGATGAGTTTTTTTGTTGGAGTAGTTAAATTTGAGTGAATTTAGTAGAAATTTATTTCTATTTTTTTTTTATTTCATATAAATTTTTAGTCAAATTGTAATAAAGGAATTTGAACCAACTTCGATTTTTTCGGATTTTGATGAGTTTTTTTGTTGGAGGAGTTAAATTTGAGTGAATTTAGTAGAAAATTATTTCTATTTTTTTTTTATTTCATATACATTTTTAGTCAAATTGTAATAAAGGAATTTGAACCAACTTCGATTTTTTTGGATTTTGATGAGTTTTTTTGTTGGAGGAGCTAAACTTGAGTAAATTTAGATGAAATTTACTTTTATTTTTTGGATTTTATATAAATTTTTAGTCAATTTGTAATAAAGTGTTAGAGGTAAATCAAAATAGGAGTAGTCGGCGGTATGGAGTGCACATCCATTTATTTGAATAACACATATATGAAGAAAAATAAACTATAAGATAATAGGAACTTAAGACTGCAACGAAGTGTTCGCTTCGACGCTTGGGACGCAAGAGCGACTCTCACGAAGGGACTTGGCGGCGCACGCATCACGGATAGTTCGCACGCATGGTGGGAAGAGCAAACTGGTTCAATCCCCCACTTTTGCTATTCCCAACTTTAACCCTTTGGTACAGCCTTTATGAGCCACGCATTTTAGGCCCTTCGTCATTATGTCCGCTAAATTTTCGTTGGAGGCGACGTATGACAATGTGACTGAGTTCTTTTCGACTTCCTCTCTTTTAAAATGGTATGCTATATCTATGTGTTTAGTTCGTCGATTTTCGATACGGCTTTTTGAGAACTCTATTGCTGATTTGTTGTCGCAGTATATATTGCTAATTCCCGAGAAGAATTCATAAAGTTCTAGTTCGCTTAAAAACATTCTTAACCATACTGCTTCCTTTCCCGCAGACGCTAACGCGATGTACTCGGCTTCCATGGTCGACATGGATATACATTTTTGTTTAGATGACATCCATTGTACAGGGTTGGATCCTATCATTACAACCACACCTGTAAACGAATGCCGATCGTCCATATCGCCTGCCCAATCTGCGTCGCAAAAAATTTTAATTTCGGGCTTTTCGTCTGTATCGTAACGCATAACGTATTTTTCAGTCTTGTATAAGTAACGCAAAATATGCTTAGCCTGAGTCCAGTGTATCTCGCTCGGACATGAGTTGAACTGAGACAATTTTGTCACGGCAAACAGAATATCTGGTCTACTTCGCAAGGCTATATACATTAACGATCCTATTAACTCTCGATATGCCGTTATTCCGTTATCGTTTAATCGATCTGGTAATGAGCTCTTTAAAATTTTTAAACTGGGTTCTAATGGGGTTGCCGCGCCCCTACAATCTTTCATGTTATACTTGCGTAACAAGGATTCTAAATATGGCGTTTGACTAAGTACAATGGAATTATCGTTTCTTTCTATCTTAACACCTAAGGCATGATTTATTTCCCCGAGATCTTTGGTTTCGTATTTCTCACTAATGAGTTTAACAAAGTTTTCTATCGACGTTAGTTCTTTCGCAAATATGAAAATATCGTCTACATAAATTACAGCTACGGTCCAGTGTCCTTTGATATAAACGCAATTGGATGAGCGTAATCTCTCAAACCTTTGTTCCGTGAAGAAGCCATCCAGTTCAGCATTCCAATTTCTGCCTGACTGTTTGAGTCCATAAATGGGCTTGTCTAATTTTACGATCCTTCCTTCCTCACGTTTGTTCGACTGAGGTAGCTTCATAAATATCTCCTCCTCAAGCTTTCCATAAAGATACGCGCATTTTATATCTAGCTGTCTAGTGTGCCAACCGAAAATACCTGAAATTGCTAATAACAACCTTATTATTGAAAAACCAGCTACTGGTGCATAGGTTTCATGGTAATCAACCCCCTTTTGTTGGGTGAAACCTTGTGCCACCAATCTGGCCTTATATCTAAGTACTTTACCATCACAGTCTCTCTTTAATTTAAACACCCATCTACTACCTATAACCTCTCGGTCTGCTGGTACGCTGTCAATGATCTTCCAGGTTTTTCTTTGTATCAGGCTATTCATTTCATCTTTCATAGCCCTTTCCCATTGCTTTGCCTGCGGAGACGACAAGGCTTCGTTTAGGGTATTTGGCTCCATAATCTCCATAAGATTTAGTTCTATGCTTTCCCTGTCCTCTTCTTCATTGTTGTTTATTTGGTTCTCTTCTTCAGCGTTGCTCGTTTGGTCCTCTTGGGGACGAGGTTTCCCTTTTCTTCCGTATGGATTTCTTACTATTTTCCTTGGTCTTCCAACTTTCCTTTTCGGCTGAGCATCCTTCACCCCCACTGTCTCCTTAGTCGGTTTATCAACTGTAGTTGAAGTTCGCTGCTGCGTTACTTCTTTCATGTCCGCGATCTGTACATCAGTTTTTGATCCATCTTCTTCTTCCGACCAAATGTCGTTATATGCAATAGTATCGTATTCATAGTCTATATTCTCGCGGTGCAACCATTCAAAAACCCATCTTATCTTCTACGAAACGTACATGTTTGGTTATTATTACGTCCCGTTTCTTCGGGCACCATAGGCGGTAGCCTCTTGTCTGGGATGCGTAGCCGACTAATACGGCTGGAGTGGCTCTATCATCCAACTTCCTCTGTCCTTGCTTTGGTAAATGTGCGTAAGCCAATGCTCCGTACGCTTTTAAATGTTTTTCACTTGGAGTTATTCCTGACCAAATAGCAAGTGGGACTTGATCCTTATTGGACGTGTGAATAACTCGGTTCCTGGCATACGCTGCTGTAGCGACGGCTTCAGCCCAAAATTTCTGGGGCAATCTGGCAGATTTCAACATTGATCTGGTTAAATCAAGTAGCGTTCTGTTGATTCGTTCAGCTATCCCATTCATCTGGGGTGTCTCGACGTTCGATCTTTCGTGCTTAATGCCCTTCTCTTCAAAGTAGGTTTTTAGATCTTGGTTACAATATTCTTTTCCATTGTCGGATCGAAATCTCTTGACTTTCTTTCCCGTTTCGAGTTCCGCGCTGGCTATATATTTTTTAATACAATCCTTGATCTCATCCTTCGTCTTGAGAAATACCACTGTAACATACTTTGAAAAATCGTCGATGAACGTTGCAAAATATTGTCTCTCACCTAACGACCTGGTAGGCATCGGTCCACAGACATCCGAATGAATCAGCTCGCAAACATCCTTCGACTGTCTATTTCCAATTTTTTGACAAGGCATTTTTGTTGATTTCCCAATGTAACAATCTTCACATGCGTTCTTTCCAATTTTTGTATCTTCCATTCCTCGAACTCGACTTGCTGTCATTTCAATTGTCTTCATGTTTATATGGCAGAATCTGTGGTGCCATAATTTACTATCTTGTATGGCTACGCTATGAGATTCCAAGATTTCTCTCTGGTTCCTAATCGTCTTTGCACGAACCACGTACAAATCATTTTGTCTGTCTGCTATGCACATAAGTTCTCTACCTCTGCTTGTATCATAAATACTTGCCTTTCCGTTTTCAAATACAATTTCTTTGGCTCTTCGCTCGATTTGGGAAACAGACAATAAATTTTTTCTAATACGAGGTACGTAATATACATTATGTAATGTTATTTCCTGTGTTCTATTACCAATGAAGGCTTTTATTATGATATCACCTATTCCTTCGGCTTCCAGTGTGAGACTCTTTTCTGCATTGGATTCAGCAGCTGTGTTGATTTGTTCCAAGCGAGTTTTCTTGAATTCTACGAACCAATCTCTTCGCTTGCATACATGATGCGTACATCCGCTATCAAGGATCCATGTATCTTCTCTGTCTATATTGTTAAGTGATACTAAAAATCCTTCGTTGCTTTCCTTCCTCTGGCCATTGTGGTTCTGACTTTTGGTTTTGTTTTTGAACCAACAATTCTGTATATTATGGCCTGTTTTCCTGCAATGCGAACAAAAAGGAGGTTTTGGTCTATGTGTTTGATATGTACCTTTGTATGTTGTCTGCTTTGGTCCCTTTCGTAGATTCAATGCTTCCATGCGGTCCTCGTTGTTGTCAGTGCATCTGGATTTACGCCTGTCATACTCAGTCAGTAGTATTTTGGTTATTTCTGACGAAGTAAACTGTTCATCTGGTAAGTTGGCTAGAGACATGTTTAAATTTTCGTAATCGTTTGGCAATCCAGCTAGTAGAGTGTACGCTGTGTCATCGTCTCGTACTTCGCAACCTGCTTCGTTGAGATTTTTTACAACTATTTTAACTCGGGATATGTATGATGACATTGACTCGTCTTCCTTCATTCTGGACTGGTAAAGTTGTTTCTTTAACTGCAATATCCTTACCCTGGATTTCGGCTGATGCACTTGCTCTAAGGCAACCCATGCGTCATGTGCATCTGTGCATTCTTCAATATGAACCTGTTGGTTAGGTTCAATGTGCAACCCAATGGCTGCTATTGCTTTATCATCTTGAGATTGATGTGCTTTCCTTAGATCATCTGTAGTCAAATTTGCTAAATCAGCTTTCCTAAGCACGTGGTCTAGTAGTCCCTTGCCCTTGAGAAACCATTTCATTTCTATCTTCCATGTGCGGTAATTATTATCTGATAACTTCTCAATCCGTAAACTTAATTGCTTATCAATATCAGCCATTGTTTTGTCTAACTCTTTTCTTTAATTCGCTTTAGTAAATTATCAGACTCACCGAACGTGTATGCTTGACCACGTGGCTTATTTTAGGTTAAGTCGTCCACCTTTTACGTTCCTGGGCCCATAACCATTGTTAGAGGTAAATCAAAATAGGAGTAGTCGGCGGTATGGAGTGCACATCCATTTATTTGAATAACACATATATGAAGAAAAATAAACTATAAGATAATAGGAACTTAAGACTGCAACGAAGTGTTCGCTTCGACGCTTGGGACGCAAGAGCGACTCTCACGAAGGGACTTGGCGGCGCACGCATCACGGATAGTTCGCACGCATGGTGGGAAGAGCAAACTGGTTCATAAAGGAATTTGAACCAACTTCGATTTTTTTTTGAATTTTGATGAATTTTTTTGTTGGAGTAGTTAAATTTGAGTAAATTTAGATGAAATTTACTTCTATTTTTTTTGATTTCATATAAATTTTTAGTCAAATTGTAATAAAGGAATTTGAACCAACTTCGATTTTTTTGTATTTTGATGAGTTTTTTTGTTGGAGTAGTTAAATTTGAGTGAATTTAGTAGAAATTTATTTCTATTTTTTTTTTATTTCATATAAATTTTTAGTCAAATTGTAATAAAGGAATTTGAACCAACTTCGATTTTTTCGGATTTTGATGAGTTTTTTTGTTGGAGGAGTTAAATTTGAGTGAATTTAGTAGAAATTTATTTCTATTTTTTTTGATTTCATATAAATTTTTAGTCAAATTGTAATAAAGTACTTAGAAACCAACTTCGATTTTTTTGGATTTTGATGAATTTTTTTGTTGGAGGAGCTAAATTTGAGTGAATTTAAATGAAATTTACATTTATTTTTTGGATTTTATATAAATTTTTAGTCAAATTGTAATAAAGTAATTTGAAACCAACTTCGATTTTTTTGTATTTTGATGAGTTTTTTTGTTGGAGTAGTTAAATTTGAGTGAATTTAGTAGAAATTTATTTCTTTTTTTTTTTTATTTCATATAAATTTTTAGTCAAATTGTAATAAAGGAATTTGAACCAACTTCGATTTTTTTGGATTTGGATGAATTTTTTTGTTGGAGGAGCTAAATTTGAGTGAATTTAGATGAAATTTACTTTCATTTTTTTGGATTTTATATAAATTTTTAGTCAAATTGTAATAAAGTAATTTGAAACCTACTTCGATTTTTTTGGATTTTGATGAATTTTTTTGTTGGAGGAGCTAAATTTGAGTGAATTTAGATGAAATTTACTTTTATTTTTTGGATTTAATATAAATTTTTAGTCAAATTGTAATAAAGGAATTTGAACCAACTTCGATTTTTTCGGATTTTGATGAGTTTTTTTGTTGGAGGAGTTAAATTTGAGTGAATTTAGTAGAAATTTATTTCTATTTTTTGATTTCATATAAATTTTTAGTCAAATTGTAATAAAGGAATTTGAACCAACTTCGATTTTTTTGGATTTTGATGAGTTTTTTTGTTGGAGTAGTTAAATTTGAGTAAATTTAGATGAAATTTACTTCTATTTTTTTGATTTCATATAAATTTTTAGTCAAATTGTAATAAAGGAATTTGAACCAACTTCGATTTTTTTGGATTTGGATAAATTTTTTTGTTGGAGGAGCTAAATTTGAGTGAATTTAGATGAAATTTAATTTTATTTCTTGGATTTTATATAAATTTTTAGTCAAATTGTAATAAAGTACTTAGAAACCAACTTCGATTTTTTTGGATTTTGATGAATTTTTTTGTTGGAGGAGCTAAATTTGAGTGAATTTAGATGAAATTTACTTTTATTTTTTTGGCTTCCATATAAATTTTTAGTCAAATTGTAATAAAGGAATTTGAACCAACTTCGATTTTTTTGGATTTTGATGAGTTTTTTTGTTGGAGGAGTTAAATTTGAGTGAATTTAGTAGAAAATTATTTCTATTTTTTTTTTATTTCATATACATTTTTAGTCAAATTGTAATAAAGGAATTTGAACCAACTTCGATTTTTTTGGATTTTGATGAGTTTTTTTGTTGGAGGAGCTAAACTTGAGTAAATTTAGATGAAATTTACTTTTATTTTTTGGATTTTATATAAATTTTTAGTCAAATTGTAATAAAGTACTTAGAAACCAACTTCGATTTTTTTGGATTTTGATGAATTTTTTTGTTGGAGGAGCTAAATTTGAGTGAATTTAAATGAAATTTACATTTATTTTTTGGATTTTATATAAATTTTTAGTCAAATTGTAATAAAGTAATTTGAAACCAACTTCGATTTTTTTGTATTTTGATGAGTTTTTTTGTTGGAGTAGTTAAATTTGAGTGAATTTAGTAGAAATTTATTTCTTTTTTTTTTTATTTCATATAAATTTTTAGTCAAATTGTAATAAAGGAATTTGAACCAACTTCGATTTTTTTGGATTTGGATGAATTTTTTTGTTGGAGGAGCTAAATTTGAGTGAATTTAGATGAAATTTACTTTCATTTTTTTGGATTTTATATAAATTTTTAGTCAAATTGTAATAAAGTAATTTGAAACCTACTTCGATTTTTTTGGATTTTGATGAATTTTTTTGTTGGAGGAGCTAAATTTGAGTGAATTTAGATGAAATTTACTTTTATTTTTTTGGCTTTCATATAAATTTTTAGTCAAATTGTAATAAAGGAATTTGAACCAAATTCGATTTTTTTGGATTTGGATAAATTTTTTTGTTGGAGGATCTAAATTTGAGTGAATTTAGATGAAATTTAATTTTATTTCTTGGATTTTATATAAATTTTTAGTCAAATTGTAATAAAGTACTTAGAAACCAACTTCGATTTTTTTGGATTTTGATGAATTTTTTTGTTGGAGGAGCTAAATTTGAGTGAATTTAGATGAAATTTACTTTTATTTTTTGGATTTAATATAAATTTTTAGTCAAATTGTAATAAAGGAATTTGAACCAACTTCGATTTTTTCGGATTTTGATGAGTTTTTTTGTTGGAGGAGTTAAATTTGAGTGAATTTAGTAGAAATTTATTTCTATTTTTTGATTTCATATAAATTTTTAGTCAAATTGTAATAAAGGAATTTGAACCAACTTCGATTTTTTTGGATTTTGATGAGTTTTTTTGTTGGAGTAGTTAAATTTGAGTAAATTTAGATGAAATTTACTTCTATTTTTTTGATATCATATAAATTTTTAGTCAAATTGTAATAAAGGAATTTGAACCAACTTCGATTTTTTTGGATTTGGATAAATTTTTTTGTTGGAGCAGCTAAATTTGAGTGAATTTAGATGAAATTTAATTTTATTTCTTGGATTTTATATAAATTTTTAGTCAAATTGTAATAAAGTACTTAGAAACCAACTTCGATTTTTTTGGATTTTGATGAATTTTTTTGTTGGAGGAGCTAAATTTGAGTGAATTTAGATGAAATTTACTTTTATTTTTTTGGCTTCCATATAAATTTTTAGTCAAATTGTAATAAAGGAATTTGAACCAACTTCGATTTTTTTGGATTTTGATGAGTTTTTTTGTTGGAGGAGTTAAATTTGAGTGAATTTAGTAGAAAATTATTTCTATTTTTTTTTTATTTCATATACATTTTTAGTCAAATTGTAATAAAGGAATTTGAACCAACTTCGATTTTTTTGGATTTTGATGAGTTTTTTTGTTGGAGGAGCTAAACTTGAGTAAATTTAGATGAAATTTACTTTTATTTTTTGGATTTTATATAAATTTTTAGTCAAATTGTAATAAAGTACTTAGAAACCAACTTCGATTTTTTTGGATTTTGATGAATTTTTTTGTTGGAGGAGCTAAATTTGAGTGAATTTAAATGAAATTTACATTTATTTTTTGGATTTTATATAAATTTTTAGTCAAATTGTAATAAAGTAATTTGAAACCAACTTCGATTTTTTTGTATTTTGATGAGTTTTTTTGTTGGAGTAGTTAAATTTGAGTGAATTTAGTAGAAATTTATTTCTTTTTTTTTTTATTTCATATAAATTTTTAGTCAAATTGTAATAAAGGAATTTGAACCAACTTCGATTTTTTTGGATTTGGATGAATTTTTTTGTTGGAGGAGCTAAATTTGAGTGAATTTAGATGAAATTTACTTTCATTTTTTTGGATTTTATATAAATTTTTAGTCAAATTGTAATAAAGTAATTTGAAACCTACTTCGATTTTTTTGGATTTTGATGAATTTTTTTGTTGGAGGAGCTAAATTTGAGTGAATTTAGATGAAATTTACTTTTATTTTTTTGGCTTTCATATAAATTTTTAGTCAAATTGTAATAAAGGAATTTGAACCAAATTCGATTTTTTCGGATTTTGATGAGTTTTTTTGTTGGAGCAGTTAAATTTGAGTGAATTTAGTAGAAATTTATTTCTATTTTTTTATTTCATATAAATTTTTAGTCAAATTGTAATAAAGGAATTTGAACCAACTTCGATTTGTTTGGATTTTGATGAGTTTTTTTGTTGGAGTAGTTAAATTTGAGTAAATTTAGATGAAATTTACTTGTATTTTTTTGATTTCATATAAATTTTTAGTCAAATTGTAATAAAGGAATTTGAACCAACTTCGATTTTTTTGGATTTGGATAAATTTTTTTGTTGGAGGATCTAAATTTGAGTGAATTTAGATGAAATTTAATTTTATTTCTTGGATTTTATATAAATTTTTAGTCAAATTGTAATAAAGTACTTAGAAACCAACTTCGATTTTTTTGGATTTTGATGAATTTTTTTGTTGGAGGAGCTAAATTTGAGTGAATTTAGATGAAATTTACTTTTATTTTTTTGGCTTTCATATAAATTTTTAGTCAAATTGTAATAAAGGAATTTGAACCAACTTCGATTTTTTTGGATTTTGATGAGTTTTTTTGTTGGAGGAGTTAAATTTGAGTGAATTTAGTAGAAAATTATTTCTATTTTTTTTTTATTTCATATACATTTTTAGTCAAATTGTAATAAAGGAATTTGAACCAACTTCGATTTTTTTGGATTTTGATGAGTTTTTTTGTTGGAGGAGCTAAACTTGAGTAAATTTAGATGAAATTTACTTTTATTTTTTGGATTTTATATAAATTTTTAGTCAAATTGTAATAAAGTAATTTGAAACCAACTTCGATTTTTTTGGATTTGGATAAATTTTTTTGTAGGAGGAGCTAAATTTGAGTGAATTTAGATGAAATTTACTTTTATTTTTTGGATTTTATATAAATTTTTAGTCAAATTGTAATAAAGTACTTAGAAACCAACTTCGATTTTTTTGGATTTTGATGAATTTTTTTGTTGGAGGAGCTAAATTTGAGTGAATTTAGATGAAATTTACTTTCATTTTTTTGGATTTTATATAAATTTTTAGTCAAATTGTAATAAAGTAATTTGAAACCTACTTCGATTTTTTTGGATTTTGATGAATTTTTTTGTTGGAGGAGCTAAATTTGAGTGAATTTAGATGAAATTTACTTTTATTTTTTTGGCTTTCATATAAATTTTTAGTCAAATTGTAATAAAGGAATTTGAACCAAATTCGATTTTTTCGGATTTTGATGAGTTTTTTTGTTGGAGCAGTTAAATTTGAGTGAATTTAGTAGAAATTTATTTCTATTTTTTTATTTCATATAAATTTTTAGTCAAATTGTAATAAAGGAATTTGAACCAACTTCGATTTGTTTGGATTTTGATGAGTTTTTTTGTTGGAGTAGTTAAATTTGAGTAAATTTAGATGAAATTTACTTGTATTTTTTTGATTTCATATAAATTTTTAGTCAAATTGTAATAAAGGAATTTGAACCAACTTCGATTTTTTTGGATTTGGATAAATTTTTTTGTTGGAGGATCTAAATTTGAGTGAATTTAGATGAAATTTAATTTTATTTCTTGGATTTTATATAAATTTTTAGTCAAATTGTAATAAAGTACTTAGAAACCAACTTCGATTTTTTTGGATTTTGATGAATTTTTTTGTTGGAGGAGCTAAATTTGAGTGAATTTAGATGAAATTTACTTTTATTTTTTTGGCTTTCATATAAATTTTTAGTCAAATTGTAATAAAGGAATTTGAACCAACTTCGATTTTTTTGGATTTTGATGAGTTTTTTTGTTGGAGGAGTTAAATTTGAGTGAATTTAGTAGAAAATTATTTCTATTTTTTTTTTATTTCATATACATTTTTAGTCAAATTGTAATAAAGGAATTTGAACCAACTTCGATTTTTTTGGATTTTGATGAGTTTTTTTGTTGGAGGAGCTAAACTTGAGTAAATTTAGATGAAATTTACTTTTATTTTTTGGATTTTATATAAATTTTTAGTCAAATTGTAATAAAGTAATTTGAAACCAACTTCGATTTTTTTGGATTTGGATAAATTTTTTTGTAGGAGGAGCTAAATTTGAGTGAATTTAGATGAAATTTACTTTTATTTTTTGGATTTTATATAAATTTTTAGTCAAATTGTAATAAAGTACTTAGAAACCAACTTCGATTTTTTTGGATTTTGATGAATTTTTTTGTTGGAGGAGCTAAATTTGAGTGAATTTAGATGAAATTTACTTTTATTTTTTTGGATTTTATATAAATTTTTAGTCAAATTGTAATAAAGGAATTTGAACCAACTTCGATTTTTTTGGATTTTGATGAGTTTTTTTGTTGGAGGAGTTAAATTTGATTAAATATAGATGAAATTTACTTGTATTTTTTTTATTTCATATAAATTTTTACTCAAATTGTAATAAAGGAATTTGAACCAACTTCGATTTTTTTGGATTTTGATGAGTTTTTTTGTTGGAGGAGTTAAATTTGAGTGAATTTAGTAGAAATTTATTTCTATTTTTTTTTTATTTCATATAAATTTTTAGTCAAATTGTAATAAAGGAATTTGAACCAACTTCGATTTTTTTGGATTTTGATGAATTTTTTTGTTGGAGGAGCTAAATTTGAGTGAATTTAGATGAAATTTACTTTTATTTTTTTGGATTTTATATAAATTTTTAGTCAAATTGTAATAAAGTAATTTGAAACCAACTTCGATTTTTTTGGATTTGGATAATTTTTTTTGTAGGAGGAGCTAAATTTGAGTGAATTTAGATGAAATTTACTTTTATTTTTTGGATTTTATATAAATTTTTAGTCAAATTGTAATAAAGGAATTTGAACCAACTTCGATTTTTTTTTAATTTTGATAAATTTTTTTGTTGGAGGAGTTAAATTTGAGTGAATTTAGATGAAATATACTTCTATTTCTTTGCTTTCATATAAATTTTTAGTCAAATTGTAATAAAGGAATTTGAACCAACTTCGATTTTTTTGGATTTTGATGAGTTTTTTTGTTGGAGTTAAATTTGAGTGAATTTAAATGAAATTTACTTTTATTTTTTTAGATTGTATATAAATTTTTAGTCAAATTGTAATAAAAGAATTTGAACCAACTTCGATTTTTTTGGATTTTGATGAGTTTTTTTGTTGGAGTAGTTAAATTTGAGTAAATTTAGATGAAATTTACATCTATTTTTTTTGATTTCATATAAATTTTTAGTCAAATTGTAATAAAGGAATTTGAACCAACTTCAATTTTTTTGGATTTGGATAAATTTTTTTGTTGGAGGAGCTAAATTTGAGTGAATTTAGATGAAATTTACTTTTATTTTTTGGATTTTGTACAAATTTTTATTCAAATTGTAATAAAGGAATTTGAACCAACTTCGATTTTTTCGGATTTTGATGAGTTTTTTTGTTGGAGGAGTTAAATTTGAGTGAATTTAGTAGAAATTTATTTCTATTTTTTTTTATTTCATATAAATTTTTAGTCAAATTGTAATAAAGTACTTAGAAACCAACTTCGATTTTTTTGGATTTTGATGAATTTTTTTGTTGGAGGAGCTAAATTTGAGTGAATTTAGATGAAATTTACTTCTATTTTTTTTGATTTCATATAAATTTTTAGTCAAATTGTAATAAAGGAATTTGAACCAACTTCGATTTTTTTGGATTTTGATGAATTTTTTTGTTGGAGGAGCTAAATTTGAGTGAATTTAGATGAAATTTACTTTTATTTTTTGGATTTGATATAAATTTTTAGTCAAATTGTAATAAAGGAATTTGAACCAACTTCGATTTTTTCGGATTTTGATGAGTTTTTTTGTTGGAGGAGTTAAATTTGAGTGAATTTAGTAGAAATTTATTTCTATTTTTTTTTATTTCATATAAATTTTTAGTCAAAATGTAATAAAGTACTTAGAAACCAACTTCGATTTTTTTGGATTTTGATGAATTTTTTTGTTGGAGGAGCTAAATTTGAGTGAATTTAGATGAAATTTACTTTTATTTTTTTGGATTTTATATAAATTTTTAGTCAAATTGTAATAAAGGAATTTGAACCAACTTCGATTTTTTTGGATTTTGATGAGTTTTTTTGTTGGAGGAGTTAAATTTGATTAAATATAGATGAAATTTACTTGTATTTTTTTTATTTCATATAAATTTTTACTCAAATTGTAATAAAGGAATTTGAACCAACTTCGATTTTTTTGGATTTTGATGAGTTTTTTTGTTGGAGGAGTTAAATTTGAGTGAATTTAGTAGAAATTTATTTCTATTTTTTTTTTATTTCATATAAATTTTTAGTCAAATTGTAATAAAGGAATTTGAACCAACTTCGATTTTTTTGGATTTTGATGAATTTTTTTGTTGGAGGAGCTAAATTTGAGTGAATTTAGATGAAATTTACTTTTATTTTTTTGGATTTTATATAAATTTTTAGTCAAATTGTAATAAAGGAATTTGAACCAACTTCGATTTTTTTGGATTTTGATGAGTTTTTTTGTTGGAGGAGTTAAATTTGATTAAATATAGATGAAATTTACTTGTATTTTTTTTATTTCATATAAATTTTTACTCAAATTGTAATAAAGGAATTTGAACCAACTTCGATTTTTTTGGATTTTGATGAGTTTTTTTGTTGGAGGAGTTAAATTTGAGTGAATTTAGTAGAAATTTATTTCTATTTTTTTTTTATTTCATATAAATTTTTAGTCAAATTGTAATAAAGGAATTTGAACCAACTTCGATTTTTTTGGATTTTGATGAATTTTTTTGTTGGAGGAGCTAAATTTGAGTGAATTTAGATGAAATTTACTTTTATTTTTTTGGATTTTATATAAATTTTTAGTCAAATTGTAATAAAGTAATTTGAAACCAACTTCGATTTTTTTGGATTTGGATAAATTTTTTTGTAGGAGGAGCTAAATTTGAGTGAATTTAGATGAAATTTACTTTTATTTTTTGGATTTTATATAAATTTTTAGTCAAATTGTAATAAAGGAATTTGAACCAACTTCGATTTTTTTGTATTTTGATGAGTTTTTTTGTTGGAGTAGTTAAATTTGAGTGAATTTAGTAGAAATTTATTTCTATTTTTTTTTTATTTCATATAAATTTTTAGTCAAATTGTAATAAAGGAATTTGAACCAACTTCGATTTTTTCGGATTTTGATGAGTTTTTTTGTTGGAGGAGTTAAATTTGAGTGAATTTAGTAGAAATTTATTTCTATTTTTTTTGATTTCATATAAATTTTTAGTCAAATTGTAATAAAGTACTTAGAAACCAACTTCGATTTTTTTGGATTTTGATGAATTTTTTTGTTGGAGGAGCTAAATTTGAGTGAATTTAGATGAAATTTACTTTTATTTTTTGGATTTTATATAAATTTTTAGTCAAATTGTAATAAAGTAATTTGAAACCAACTTCGATTTTTTTGTATTTTGATGAGTTTTTTTGTTGGAGTAGTTAAATTTGTGTGAATTTAGTAGAAATTTATTTCTTTTTTTTTATTTCATATAAATTTTTAGTCAAATTGTAATAAAGGAATTTGAACCAACTTCGATTTTTTTGGATTTGGATGAATTTTTTTGTTGGAGGAGCTAAATTTGAGTGAATTTAGATGAAATTTACTTTCATTTTTTTGGATTTTATATAAATTTTTAGTCAAATTGTAATAAAGTAATTTGAAACCTACTTCGATTTTTTTGGATTTTGATGAATTTTTTTGTTGGAGGAGCTAAATTTGAGTGAATTTAGATGAAATTTACTTTTATTTTTTGGATTTAATATAAATTTTTAGTCAAATTGTAATAAAGTAATTTGAAACCAACTTCGATTTTTTTGTATTTTGATGAGTTTTTTTGTTGGAGGAGTTAAATTTGAGTGAATTTAGTAGAAATTTATTTCTATTTTTTGATTTCATATAAATTTTTAGTCAAATTGTAATAAAGGAATTTGAACCAACTTCGATTTTTTTGGATTTTGATGAGTTTTTTGTTGGAGTAGTTAAATTTGAGTAAATTTAGATGAAATTTACTTCTATTTTTTTGATTTCATATAAATTTTTAGTCAAATTGTAATAAAGGAATTTGAACCAACTTCGATTTTTTTGGATTTGGATAAATTTTTTTGTTGGAGGAGCTAAATTTGAGTGAATTTAGATGAAATTTAATTTTATTTCTTGGATTTTATATAAATTTTTAGTCAAATTGTAATAAAGTACTTAGAAACCAACTTCGATTTTTTTGGATTTTGATGAATTTTTTTGTTGGAGGAGCTAAATTTGAGTGAATTTAGATGAAATTTACTTTTATTTTTTTGGCTTTCATATAAATTTTTAGTCAAATTGTAATAAAGGAATTTGAACCAACTTCGATTTTTTTGGATTTTGATGAGTTTTTTTGTTGGAGGAGTTAAATTTGAGTGAATTTAGTAGAAAATTATTTCTATTTTTTTTTTATTTCATATACATTTTTAGTCAAATTGTAATAAAGGAATTTGAACCAACTTCGATTTTTTTGGATTTTGATGAGTTTTTTTGTTGGAGGAGCTAAACTTGAGTAAATTTAGATGAAATTTACTTTTATTTTTTGGATTTTATATAAATTTTTAGTCAAATTGTAATAAAGGAATTTGAACCAACTTCGATTTTTTTTGAATTTTGATGAATTTTTTTGTTGGAGTAGTTAAATTTGAGTAAATTTAGATGAAATTTACTTCTATTTTTTTTGATTTCATATAAATTTTTAGTCAAATTGTAATAAAGGAATTTGAACCAACTTCGATTTTTTTGTATTTTGATGAGTTTTTTTGTTGGAGTAGTTAAATTTGAGTGAATTTAGTAGAAATTTATTTCTATTTTTTTTTTATTTCATATAAATTTTTAGTCAAATTGTAATAAAGGAATTTGAACCAACTTCGATTTTTTCGGATTTTGATGAGTTTTTTTGTTGGAGGAGTTAAATTTGAGTGAATTTAGTAGAAATTTATTTCTATTTTTTTTGATTTCATATAAATTTTTAGTCAAATTGTAATAAAGTACTTAGAAACCAGCTTCGATTTTTTTGGATTTTGATGAATTTTTTTGTTGGAGGAGCTAAATTTGAGTGAATTTAGATGAAATTTACTTTTATTTTTTGGATTTTATATAAATTTTCAGTCAAATTGTAATAAAGGAATTTGAACCAACTTCGATTTTTTCGGATTTTGATTAGTTTTTTTGTTGGAGGAGTTAAATTTGAGTGAATTTAGTAGAAATTTATTTCTATTTTTTGATTTCATATAAATTTTTAGTCAAATTGTAATAAAGGAATTTGAACCAACTTCGATTTTTTTGGATTTGGATAAATTTTTTTGTTGGAGGAGCTAAATTTGAGTGAATTTAGATGAAATTTAATTTTATTTCTTGGATTTTATATAAATTTTTAGTCAAATTGTAATAAAGTACTTAGAAACCAACTTCGATTTTTTTGGATTTTGATGAATTTTTTTGTTGGAGGAGCTAAATTTGAGTGAATTTAGATGAAATTTACTTTTATTTTTTTGGCTTTCATATAAATTTTTAGTCAAATTGTAATAAAGGAATTTGAACCAACTTCGATTTTTTTGGATTTTGATGAGTTTTTTTGTTGGAGGAGTTAAATTTGAGTGAATTTAGTAGAAAATTATTTCTATTTTTTTTTTTTTCATATACATTTTTAGTCAAATTGTAATAAAGGAATTTGAACCAACTTCGATTTTTTTGGATTTTGATGAGTTTTTTTGTTGGAGGAGCTAAACTTGAGTAAATTTAGATGAAATTTACTTTTATTTTTTGGATTTTATATAAATTTTTAGTCAAATTGTAATAAAGGAATTTGAACCAACTTCGATTTTTTTTGAATTTTGATGAATTTTTTTGTTGGAGTAGTTAAATTTGAGTAAATTTAGATGAAATTTACTTCTATTTTTTTTGATTTCATATAAATTTTTAGTCAAATTGTAATAAAGGAATTTGAACCAACTTCGATTTTTTTGGATTTTGATGAATTTTTTTGTTGGAGGAGCTAAATTTGAGTGAATTTAGATGAAATTTACTTTTATTTTTTGGATTTTATATAAATTTTTAGTCAAATTGTAATAAAGGAATTTGAACCAACTTCGATTTTTTCGGATTTTGATGAGTTTTTTTGTTGGAGGAGTTAAATTTGAGTGAATTTAGTAGAAATTTATTTCTATTTTTTTTTATTTCATATAAATTTTTAGTCAAAATGTAATAAAGTACTTAGAAACCAACTTCGATTTTTTTGGATTTTGATGAATTTTTTTGTTGGAGGAGCTAAATTTGAGTGAATTTAGATGAAATTTACTTTTATTTTTTTGGATTTTATATAAATTTTTAGTCAAATTGTAATAAAGGAATTTGAACCAACTTCGATTTTTTTGGATTTTGATGAGTTTTTTTGTTGGAGGAGTTAAATTTGATTAAATATAGATGAAATTTACTTGTATTTTTTTTATTTCATATAAATTTTTACTCAAATTGTAATAAAGGAATTTGAACCAACTTCGATTTTTTTGGATTTTGATGAGTTTTTTTGTTGGAGGAGTGAAATTTGAGTGAATTTAGTAGAAATTTATTTCTATTTTTTTTTTATTTCATATAAATTTTTAGTCAAATTGTAATAAAGGAATTTGAACCAACTTCGATTTTTTTGGATTTTGATGAATTTTTTTGTTGGAGGAGCTAAATTTGAGTGAATTTAGATGAAATTTACTTTTATTTTTTTGGATTTTATATAAATTTTTAGTCAAATTGTAATAAAGTAATTTGAAACCAACTTCGATTTTTTTGGATTTGGATAAATTTTTTTGTAGGAGGAGCTAAATTTGAGTGAATTTAGATGAAATTTACTTTTATTTTTTGGATTTTATATAAATTTTTAGTCAAATTGTAATAAAGGAATTTGAACCAACTTCGATTTTTTTTTAATTTTGATGAATTTTTTTGTTGGAGGAGTTAAATTTGAGTGAATTTAGATGAAATATACTTCTATTTCTTTGATTTCATATAAATTTTTAGTCAAATTGTAATAAAGGAATTTGAACCAACTTCAATTTTTTTGGATTTTGATGAGTTTTTTTGTTGGAGTTAAATTTGAGTGAATTTAAATGAAATTTACTTTTATTTTTTTAGATTGTATATAAATTTTTAGTCAAATTGTAATAAAAGAATTTGAACCAACTTCGATTTTTTTGGATTTGGATAAATTTTTTTGTTGGAGGAGCTAAATTTGAGTGAATTTAGATGAAATTTACTTTTATTTTTTGGATTTTGTACAAATTTTTATTCAAATTGTAATAAAGGAATTTGAACCAACTTCGATTTTTTCGGATTTTGATGAGTTTTTTTGTTGGAGGAGTTAAATTTGAGTGAATTTAGTAGAAATTTATTTCTATTTTTTTTGATTTCATATAAATTTTTAGTCAAATTGTAATAAAGTACTTAGAAACCAACTTCGATTTTTTTGGATTTTGATGAATTTTTTTGTTGGAGGAGCTAAATTTGAGTGAATTTAGATGAAATTTACTTTTATTTTTTGGATTTTATATAAATTTTTAGTCAAATTGTAATAAAGTAATTTGAAACCAACTTCGATTTTTTTGTATTTTGATGAGTTTTTTTGTTGGAGTAGTTAAATTTGAGTGAATTTAGTAGAAATTTATTTCTATTTTTTTTTTATTTCATATAAATTTTTAGTCAAATTGTAATAAAGGAATTTGAACCAACTTCGATTTTTTTGGATTTGGATGAATTTTTTTGTTGGAGGAGCTAAATTTGAGTGAATTTAGATGAAATTTACTTTCATTTTTTTGGATTTTATATAAATTTTTAGTCAAATTGTAATAAAGTAATTTGAAACCAACTTCGATTTTTTTGGATTTTGATGAATTTTTTTGTTGGAGGAGCTAAATTTGAGTGAATTTAGATGAAATTTACTTTTATTTTTTGGATTTAATATAAATTTTTAGTCAAATTGTAATAAAGGAATTTGAACCAACTTCGATTTTTTTTGAATTTTGATGAATTTTTTTGTTGGAGTAGTTAAATTTGAGTAAATTTAGATGAAATTTACTTCTATTTTTTTTGATTTCATATAAATTTTTAGTCAAATTGTAATAAAGGAATTTGAACCAACTTCGATTTTTTTGTATTTTGATGAGTTTTTTTGTTGGAGTAGTTAAATTTGAGTGAATTTAGTAGAAATTTATTTCTATTTTTTTTTTATTTCATATAAATTTTTAGTCAAATTGTAATAAAGGAATTTGAACCAACTTCGATTTTTTCGGATTTTGATGAGTTTTTTTGTTGGAGGAGTTAAATTTGAGTGAATTTAGTAGAAATTTATTTCTATTTTTTTTGATTTCATATAAATTTTTAGTCAAATTGTAATAAAGTACTTAGAAACCAGCTTCGATTTTTTTGGATTTTGATGAATTTTTTTGTTGGAGGAGCTAAATTTGAGTGAATTTAGATGAAATTTACTTTTATTTTTTGGATTTTATATAAATTTTTAGTCAAATTGTAATAAAGTAATTTGAAACCAACTTCGATTTTTTTGTATTTTGATGAGTTTTTTTGTTGGAGTAGTTAAATTTGAGTGAATTTAGTAGAAATTTATTTCTTTTTTTTTTTATTTCATATAAATTTTTAGTCAAATTGTAATAAAGGAATTTGAACCAACTTCGATTTTTTTGGATTTGGATGAATTGTTTTGTTGGAGGAGCTAAATTTGAGTGAATTTAGATGAAATTTACTTTCATTTTTTTGGATTTTATATAAATTTTTAGTCAAATTGTAATAAAGTAATTTGAAACCTACTTCGATTTTTTTGGATTTTGATGAATTTTTTTGTTGGAGGAGCTAAATTTGAGTGAATTTAGATGAAATTTACTATTATTTTTTGGATTTAATATAAATTTTTAGTCAAATTGTAATAAAGGAATTTGAACCAACTTCGATTTTTTCGGATTTTGATTAGTTTTTTTGTTGGAGGAGTTAAATTTGAGTGAATTTAGTAGAAATTTATTTCTATTTTTTGATTTCATATAAATTTTTAGTCAAATTGTAATAAAGGAATTTGAACCAACTTCGATTTTTTTGGATTTTGATGAGTTTTTTTGTTGGAGTAGTTAAATTTGAGTAAATTTAGATGAAATTTACTTCTATTTTTTTGATTTCATATAAATTTTTAGTCAAATTGTAATAAAGGAATTTGAACCAACTTCGATTTTTTTGGATTTGGATAAATTTTTTTGTTGGAGGAGCTAAATTTGAGTGAATTTAGATGAAATTTAATTTTATTTCTTGGATTTTATATAAATTTTTAGTCAAATTGTAATAAAGTACTTAGAAACCAACTTCGATTTTTTTGGATTTTGATGAGTTTTTTTGTTGGAGTAGTTAAATTTGAGTAAATTTAGATGAAATTTACTTTTATTTTTTTGGCTTTCATATAAATTTTTAGTCAAATTGTAATAAAGGAATTTGAACCAACTTCGATTTTTTTGGATTTGGATCAATTTTTTTGTTGGAGGAGCTAAATTTGAGTGAATTTAGATGAAATTTAATTTTATTTCTTGGATTTTATATAAATTTTTAGTCAAATTGTAATAAAGTACTTAGAAACCAACTTCGATTTTTTTGGATTTTGATGAATTTTTTTGTTGGAGGAGCTAAATTTGAGTGAATTTAGATGAAATTTACTTTTATTTTTTTGGCTTTCATATAAATTTTTAGTCAAATTGTAATAAAGGAATTTGAACCAACTTCGATTTTTTTGGATTTTGATGAGTTTTTTTGTTGGGGGAGTTAAATTTGAGTGAATTTAGTAGAAAATTATTTCTATTTTTTTTTTATTTCATATACATTTTTAGTCAAATTGTAATAAAGTACTTAGAAACCAACTTCGATTTTTTTGGATTTTGATGAGTTTTTTTGTTGGAGTAGTTAAATTTGAGTAAATTTAGATGAAATTTACTTTTATTTTTTTGGCTTTCATATAAATTTTTAGTCAAATTGTAATAAAGGAATTTGAACCAACTTCGATTTTTTTGGATTTGGATGAATTTTTTTGTTGGAGGAGTTAAATTTGAGTGAATTTAGATGAAATATACTTCTATTTCTTTGATTTCATATAAATTTTTAGTCAAATTGTAATAAAGGAATTTGAACCAACTTCGATTTTTTTGGATTTTGATGAGTTTTTTTGTTGGAGTTAAATTTGAGTGAATTTAAATGAAATTTACTTTTATTTTTTTAGATTGTATATAAATTTTTAGTCAAATTGTAATAAAAGAATTTGAACCAACTTCGATTTTTTTGGATTTTGATGAGTTTTTTTGTTGGAGTAGTTAAATTTGAGTAAATTTAGATGAAATTTACTTCTATTTTTTTTTATTTCATATAAATTTTTAGTCAAATTGTAATAAAGGAATTTGAACCAACTTCAATTTTTTTGGATTTGGATAAATTTTTTTGTTGGAGGAGCTAAATTTGAGTGAATTTAGATGAAATTTACTATTATTTTTTGGATTTTGTACAAATTTTTATTCAAATTGTAATAAAGGAATTTGAACCAACTTCGATTTTTTCGGATTTTGATGAGTTTTTTTGTTGGAGGAATTAAATTTGAGTGAATTTAGTAGAAATTTACTTTTATTTTTTTGGATTTTATATAAATTTTTAGTCAAATTGTAATAAAGTAATTTGAAACCAACTTCGATTTTTTTGGATTTGGATAAATTTTTTTGTAGGAGGAGCTAAATTTGAGTGAATTTAGATGAAATTTACTTTTATTTTTTGGATTTTATATAAATTTTTAGTCAAATTGTAATAAAGGAATTTGAACCAACTTCGATTTTTTTTTAATTTTGATGAATTTTTTTGTTGGAGGAGTTAAATTTGAGTGAATTTAGATGAAATATACTTCTATTTCTTTGATTTCATATAAATTTTTAGTCAAATTGTAATAAAGGAATTTGAACCAACTTCGATTTTTTTGGATTTTGATGAGTTTTTTTTGTTGGAGTTAAATTTGAGTGAATTTAAATGAAATTTACTTTTATTTTTTTAGATTGTATATAAATTTTTAGTCAAATTGTAATAAAAGAATTTGAACCAACTTCGATTTTTTTGGATTTTGATGAGTTTTTTTGTTGGAGTAGTTAAATTTGAGTAAATTTAGATGAAATTTACTTCTATTTTTTTTGATTTCATATAAATTTTTAGTCAAATTGTAATAAAGGAATTTGAACCAACTTCAATTTTTTTGGATTTGGATAAATTTTTTTGTTGGAGGAGCTAAATTTGAGTGAATTTAGATGAAATTTACTTTTATTTTTTGGATTTTGTACAAATTTTTATTCAAATTGTAATAAAGGAATTTGAACCAACTTCGATTTTTTCGGATTTTGATGAGTTTTTTTGTTGGAGGAGTTAAATTTGAGTGAATTTAGTAGAAATTTATTTCTATTTTTTTTGATTTCATATAAATTTTTAGTCAAATTGTAATAAAGTACTTAGAAACCAACTTCGATTTTTTTGGATTTTGATGAATTTTTTTGTTGGAGGAGCTAAATTTGAGTGAATTTAGATGAAATTTACTTCTATTTTTTTTGATTTCATATAAATTTTTAGTCAAATTGTAATAAAGGAATTTGAACCAACTTCGATTTTTTTGGATTTTGATGAATTTTTTTGTTGGAGGAGCTAAATTTGAGTGAATTTAGATGAAATTTACTTTTATTTTTTGGATTTGATATAAATTTTTAGTCAAATTGTAATAAAGGAATTTGAACCAACTTCGATTTTTTCGGATTTTGATGAGTTTTTTTGTTGGAGGAGCTAAACTTGAGTAAATTTAGATGAAATTTACTTTTATTTTTTGGATTTTATATAAATTTTTAGTCAAATTGTAATAAAGGAATTTGAACCAACTTCGATTTTTTCGGATTTTGATGAGTTTTTTTGTTGGAGGAGTTAAATTTGAATGAATTTAGTAGAAATTTATTTCTATTTTTTTTGATTTCATATAAATTTTTAGTCAAATTGTAATAAAGTACTTAGAAACCAGCTTCGATTTTTTTGGATTTTGATGAATTTTTTTGTTGGAGGAGCTAAATTTGAGTGAATTTAGATGAAATTTACTTTTATTTTTTGGATTTTATATAAATTTTTAGTCAAATTGTAATAAAGGAATTTGAACCAACTTCGATTTTTTCGGATTTTGATGAGTTTTTTTGTTGGAGGAGTTAAATTTGAGTGAATTTAGTAGAAATTTATTTCTATTTTTTTTTATTTCATATAAATTTTTAGTCAAAATGTAATAAAGTACTTAGAAACCAACTTCGATTTTTTTGGATTTTGATGAATTTTTTTGTTGGAGGAGCTAAATTTGAGTGAATTTAGATGAAATTTATTTCTATTTTTTTTGATTTCATATAAATTTTTAGTCAAATTGTAATAAAGTACTTAGAAACCAACTTCGATTTTTTTGGATTTTGATGAATTTTTTTGTTGGAGGAGCTAAATTTGAGTGAATTTAGATGAAATTTACTTTTATTTTTTGGATTTTATATAAATTTTTAGTCAAATTGTAATAAAGTAATTTGAAACCAACTTCGATTTTTTTGTATTTTGATGAGTTTTTTTGTTGGAGTAGTTAAATTTGAGTGAATTTAGTAGAAATTTATTTCTTTTTTTTTATTTCATATAAATTTTTAGTCAAATTGTAATAAAGGAATTTGAACCAACTTCGATTTTTTTGGATTTGGATGAATTTTTTTGTTGGAGGAGCTAAATTTGAGTGAATTTAGATGAAATTTACTTTCATTTTTTTGGATTTTATATAAATTTTTAGTCAAATTGTAATAAAGTAATTTGAAACCTACTTCGATTTTTTTGGATTTTGATGAATTTTTTTGTTGGAGGAGCTAAATTTGAGTGAATTTAGATGAAATTTACTTTTATTTTTTGGATTTAATATAAATTTTTAGTCAAATTGTAATAAAGGAATTTGAACCAACTTCGATTTTTTCGGATTTTGATGAGTTTTTTTGTTGGAGGAGTTAAATTTGAGTGAATTTAGTAGAAATTTATTTCTATTTTTTTTGATTTCATATAAATTTTTAGTCAAATTGTAATAAAGTACTTAGAAACCAGCTTCGATTTTTTTGGATTTTGATGAATTTTTTTGTTGGAGGAGCTAAATTTGAGTGAATTTAGATGAAATTTACTTTTATTTTTTGGATTTTATATAAATTTTTAGTCAAATTGTAATAAAGTAATTTGAAACCAACTTCGATTTTTTTGTATTTTGATGAGTTTTTTTGTTGGAGTAGTTAAATTTGAGTGAATTTAGTAGAAATTTATTTCTTTTTTTTTTTATTTCATATAAATTTTTAGTCAAATTGTAATAAAGGAATTTGAACCAACTTCGATTTTTTTGGATTTGGATGAATTGTTTTGTTGGAGGAGCTAAATTTGAGTGAATTTAGATGAAATTTACTTTCATTTTTTTGGATTTTATATAAATTTTTAGTCAAATTGTAATAAAGTAATTTGAAACCTACTTCGATTTTTTTGGATTTTGATGAATTTTTTTGTTGGAGGAGCTAAATTTGAGTGAATTTAGATGAAATTTACTATTATTTTTTGGATTTAATATAAATTTTTAGTCAAATTGTAATAAAGGAATTTGAACCAACTTCGATTTTTTCGGATTTTGATTAGTTTTTTTGTTGGAGGAGTTAAATTTGAGTGAATTTAGTAGAAATTTATTTCTATTTTTTGATTTCATATAAATTTTTAGTCAAATTGTAATAAAGGAATTTGAACCAACTTCGATTTTTTTGGATTTTGATGAGTTTTTTTGTTGGAGTAGTTAAATTTGAGTAAATTTAGATGAAATTTACTTCTATTTTTTTGATTTCATATAAATTTTTAGTCAAATTGTAATAAAGGAATTTGAACCAACTTCGATTTTTTTGGATTTGGATAAATTTTTTTGTTGGAGGAGCTAAATTTGAGTGAATTTAGATGAAATTTAATTTTATTTCTTGGATTTTATATAAATTTTTAGTCAAATTGTAATAAAGTACTTAGAAACCAACTTCGATTTTTTTGGATTTTGATGAGTTTTTTTGTTGGAGTAGTTAAATTTGAGTAAATTTAGATGAAATTTACTTTTATTTTTTTGGCTTTCATATAAATTTTTAGTCAAATTGTAATAAAGGAATTTGAACCAACTTCGATTTTTTTGGATTTGGATCAATTTTTTTGTTGGAGGAGCTAAATTTGAGTGAATTTAGATGAAATTTAATTTTATTTCTTGGATTTTATATAAATTTTTAGTCAAATTGTAATAAAGTACTTAGAAACCAACTTCGATTTTTTTGGATTTTGATGAATTTTTTTGTTGGAGGAGCTAAATTTGAGTGAATTTAGATGAAATTTACTTTTATTTTTTTGGCTTTCATATAAATTTTTAGTCAAATTGTAATAAAGGAATTTGAACCAACTTCGATTTTTTTGGATTTTGATGAGTTTTTTTGTTGGGGGAGTTAAATTTGAGTGAATTTAGTAGAAAATTATTTCTATTTTTTTTTTATTTCATATACATTTTTAGTCAAATTGTAATAAAGGAATTTGAACCAACTTCGATTTTTTTGGATTTTGATGAGTTTTTTTGTTGGAGGAGCTAAACTTGAGTAAATTTAGATGAAATTTACTTTTATTTTTTGGATTTTATATAAATTTTTAGTCAAATTGTAATAAAGGAATTTGAACCAACTTCGATTTTTTTTGAATTTTGATGAATTTTTTTGTTGGAGGAGTTAAATTTGAGTGAATTTAGATGAAATATACTTCTATTTCTTTGATTTCATATAAATTTTTAGTCAAATTGTAATAAAGGAATTTGAACCAACTTCGATTTTTTTGGATTTTGATGAGTTTTTTTGTTGGAGTTAAATTTGAGTGAATTTAAATGAAATTTACTTTTATTTTTTTAGATTGTATATAAATTTTTAGTCAAATTGTAATAAAAGAATTTGAACCAACTTCGATTTTTTTGGATTTTGATGAGTTTTTTTGTTGGAGTAGTTAAATTTGAGTGAATTTAGTAGAAATTTATTTCTATTTTTTGATTTCATATAAATTTTTAGTCAAATTGTAATAAAGGAATTTGAACCAACTTCGATTTTTTTGGATTTTGATGAGTTTTTTTGTTGGAGTAGTTAAATTTGAGTAAATTTAGATGAAATTTACTTCTATTTTTTTGATTTCATATAAATTTTTAGTCAAATTGTAATAAAGGAATTTGAACCAACTTCGATTTTTTTGGATTTGGATAAATTTTTTTGTTGGAGGAGCTAAATTTGAGTGAATTTAGATGAAATTTAATTTTATTTCTTGGATTTTATATAAATTTTTAGTCAAATTGTAATAAAGTACTTAGAAACCAACTTCGATTTTTTTGGATTTTGATGAGTTTTTTTGTTGGAGTAGTTAAATTTGAGTAAATTTAGATGAAATTTACTTTTATTTTTTTGGCTTTCATATAAATTTTTAGTCAAATTGTAATAAAGGAATTTGAACCAACTTCGATTTTTTTGGATTTGGATCAATTTTTTTGTTGGAGGAGCTAAATTTGAGTGAATTTAGATGAAATTTAATTTTATTTCTTGGATTTTATATAAATTTTTAGTCAAATTGTAATAAAGTACTTAGAAACCAACTTCGATTTTTTTGGATTTTGATGAATTTTTTTGTTGGAGGAGCTAAATTTGAGTGAATTTAGATGAAATTTACTTTTATTTTTTTGGCTTTCATATAAATTTTTAGTCAAATTGTAATAAAGGAATTTGAACCAACTTCGATTTTTTTGGATTTTGATGAGTTTTTTTGTTGGGGGAGTTAAATTTGAGTGAATTTAGTAGAAAATTATTTCTATTTTTTTTTTATTTCATATACATTTTTAGTCAAATTGTAATAAAGGAATTTGAACCAACTTCGATTTTTTTGGATTTTGATGAGTTTTTTTGTTGGAGGAGCTAAACTTGAGTAAATTTAGATGAAATTTACTTTTATTTTTTGGATTTTATATAAATTTTTAGTCAAATTGTAATAAAGGAATTTGAACCAACTTCGATTTTTTTTGAATTTTGATGAATTTTTTTGTTGGAGGAGTTAAATTTGAGTGAATTTAGATGAAATATACTTCTATTTCTTTGATTTCATATAAATTTTTAGTCAAATTGTAATAAAGGAATTTGAACCAACTTCGATTTTTTTGGATTTTGATGAGTTTTTTTGTTGGAGTTAAATTTGAGTGAATTTAAATGAAATTTACTTTTATTTTTTTAGATTGTATATAAATTTTTAGTCAAATTGTAATAAAAGAATTTGAACCAACTTCGATTTTTTTGGATTTTGATGAGTTTTTTTGTTGGAGTAGTTAAATTTGAGTAAATTTAGATGAAATTTACTTCTATTTTTTTTTATTTCATATAAATTTTTAGTCAAATTGTAATAAAGGAATTTGAACCAACTTCAATTTTTTTGGATTTGGATAAATTTTTTTGTTGGAGGAGCTAAATTTGAGTGAATTTAGATGAAATTTACTATTATTTTTTGGATTTTGTACAAATTTTTATTCAAATTGTAATAAAGGAATTTGAACCAACTTCGATTTTTTCGGATTTTGATGAGTTTTTTTGTTGGAGGAGTTAAATTTGAGTGAATTTAGTAGAAATTTACTTTTATTTTTTTGGATTTTATATAAATTTTTAGTCAAATTGTAATAAAGTAATTTGAAACCAACTTCGATTTTTTTGGATTTGGATAAATTTTTTTGTAGGAGGAGCTAAATTTGAGTGAATTTAGATGAAATTTACTTTTATTTTTTGGATTTTATATAAATTTTTAGTCAAATTGTAATAAAGGAATTTGAACCAACTTCGATTTTTTTTTAATTTTGATGAATTTTTTTGTTGGAGGAGTTAAATTTGAGTGAATTTAGATGAAATATACTTCTATTTCTTTGATTTCATATAAATTTTTAGTCAAATTGTAATAAAGGAATTTGAACCAACTTCGATTTTTTTGGATTTTGATGAGTTTTTTTTGTTGGAGTTAAATTTGAGTGAATTTAAATGAAATTTACTTTTATTTTTTTAGATTGTATATAAATTTTTAGTCAAATTGTAATAAAAGAATTTGAACCAACTTCGATTTTTTTGGATTTTGATGAGTTTTTTTGTTGGAGTAGTTAAATTTGAGTAAATTTAGATGAAATTTACTTCTATTTTTTTTGATTTCATATAAATTTTTAGTCAAATTGTAATAAAGGAATTTGAACCAACTTCAATTTTTTTGGATTTGGATAAATTTTTTTGTTGGAGGAGCTAAATTTGAGTGAATTTAGATGAAATTTACTTTTATTTTTTGGATTTTGTACAAATTTTTATTCAAATTGTAATAAAGGAATTTGAACCAACTTCGATTTTTTCGGATTTTGATGAGTTTTTTTGTTGGAGGAGTTAAATTTGAGTGAATTTAGTAGAAATTTATTTCTATTTTTTTTGATTTCATATAAATTTTTAGTCAAATTGTAATAAAGTACTTAGAAACCAACTTCGATTTTTTTGGATTTTGATGAATTTTTTTGTTGGAGGAGCTAAATTTGAGTGAATTTAGATGAAATTTACTTCTATTTTTTTTGATTTCATATAAATTTTTAGTCAAATTGTAATAAAGGAATTTGAACCAACTTCGATTTTTTTGGATTTTGATGAATTTTTTTGTTGGAGGAGCTAAATTTGAGTGAATTTAGATGAAATTTACTTTTATTTTTTGGATTTGATATAAATTTTTAGTCAAATTGTAATAAAGGAATTTGAACCAACTTCGATTTTTTCGGATTTTGATGAGTTTTTTTGTTGGAGGAGCTAAACTTGAGTAAATTTAGATGAAATTTACTTTTATTTTTTGGATTTTATATAAATTTTTAGTCAAATTGTAATAAAGGAATTTGAACCAACTTCGATTTTTTCGGATTTTGATGAGTTTTTTTGTTGGAGGAGTTAAATTTGAATGAATTTAGTAGAAATTTATTTCTATTTTTTTTGATTTCATATAAATTTTTAGTCAAATTGTAATAAAGTACTTAGAAACCAGCTTCGATTTTTTTGGATTTTGATGAATTTTTTTGTTGGAGGAGCTAAATTTGAGTGAATTTAGATGAAATTTACTTTTATTTTTTGGATTTTATATAAATTTTTAGTCAAATTGTAATAAAGGAATTTGAACCAACTTCGATTTTTTCGGATTTTGATGAGTTTTTTTGTTGGAGGAGTTAAATTTGAGTGAATTTAGTAGAAATTTATTTCTATTTTTTTTTATTTCATATAAATTTTTAGTCAAAATGTAATAAAGTACTTAGAAACCAACTTCGATTTTTTTGGATTTTGATGAATTTTTTTGTTGGAGGAGCTAAATTTGAGTGAATTTAGATGAAATTTATTTCTATTTTTTTTGATTTCATATAAATTTTTAGTCAAATTGTAATAAAGTACTTAGAAACCAACTTCGATTTTTTTGGATTTTGATGAATTTTTTTGTTGGAGGAGCTAAATTTGAGTGAATTTAGATGAAATTTACTTTTATTTTTTGGATTTTATATAAATTTTTAGTCAAATTGTAATAAAGTAATTTGAAACCAACTTCGATTTTTTTGTATTTTGATGAGTTTTTTTGTTGGAGTAGTTAAATTTGAGTGAATTTAGTAGAAATTTATTTCTTTTTTTTTATTTCATATAAATTTTTAGTCAAATTGTAATAAAGGAATTTGAACCAACTTCGATTTTTTTGGATTTGGATGAATTTTTTTGTTGGAGGAGCTAAATTTGAGTGAATTTAGATGAAATTTACTTTCATTTTTTTGGATTTTATATAAATTTTTAGTCAAATTGTAATAAAGTAATTTGAAACCTACTTCGATTTTTTTGGATTTTGATGAATTTTTTTGTTGGAGGAGCTAAATTTGAGTGAATTTAGATGAAATTTACTTTTATTTTTTGGATTTAATATAAATTTTTAGTCAAATTGTAATAAAGGAATTTGAACCAACTTCGATTTTTTCGGATTTTGATGAGTTTTTTTGTTGGAGGAGTTAAATTTGAGTGAATTTAGTAGAAATTTATTTCTATTTTTTGATTTCATATAAATTTTTAGTCAAATTGTAATAAAGGAATTTGAACCAACTTCGATTTTTTTGGATTTTGATGAGTTTTTTTGTTGGAGTAGTTAAATTTGAGTAAATTTAGATGAAATTTACTTCTATTTTTTTGATTTCATATAAATTTTTAGTCAAATTGTAATAAAGGAATTTGAACCAACTTCGATTTTTTTGGATTTGGATAAATTTTTTTGTTGGAGGAGCTAAATTTGAGTGAATTTAGATGAAATTTAATTTTATTTCTTGGATTTTATATAAATTTTTAGTCAAATTGTAATAAAGTACTTAGAAACCAACTTCGATTTTTTTGGATTTTGATGAATTTTTTTGTTGGAGGAGCTAAATTTGAGTGAATTTAGATGAAATTTACTTTTATTTTTTTGGCTTTCATATAAATTTTTAGTCAAATTGTAATAAAGGAATTTGAACCAACTTCGATTTTTTTGGATTTTGATGAGTTTTTTTGTTGGAGGAGTTAAATTTGAGTGAATTTAGTAGAAAATTATTTCTATTTTTTTTTTTATTTCATATACATTTTTAGTCAAATTGTAATAAAGGAATTTGAACCAACTTCGATTTTTTTGGATTTTGATGAGTTTTTTTGTTGGAGGAGCTAAACTTGAGTAAATTTAGATGAAATTTACTTTTATTTTTTGGATTTTATATAAATTTTTAGTCAAATTGTAATAAAGGAATTTGAACCAACTTCGATTTTTTTTGAATTTTGATGAATTTTTTTGTTGGAGTAGTTAAATTTGAGTAAATTTAGATGAAATTTACTTCTATTTTTTTTGATTTCATATAAATTTTTAGTCAAATTGTAATAAAGGAATTTGAACCAACTTCGATTTTTTTGTATTTTGATGAGTTTTTTTGTTGGAGTAGTTAAATTTGAGTGAATTTAGTAGAAATTTATTTCTATTTTTTTTTTATTTCATATAAATTTTTAGTCAAATTGTAATAAAGGAATTTGAACCAACTTCGATTTTTTCGGATTTTGATGAGTTTTTTTGTTGGAGGAGTTAAATTTGAATGAATTTAGTAGAAATTTATTTCTATTTTTTTTGATTTCATATAAATTTTTAGTCAAATTGTAATAAAGTACTTAGAAACCAGCTTCGATTTTTTTGGATTTTGATGAATTTTTTTGTTGGAGGAGCTAAATTTGAGTGAATTTAGATGAAATTTACTTTTATTTTTTGGATTTTATATAAATTTTTAGTCAAATTGTAATAAAGGAATTTGAACCAACTTCGATTTTTTCGGATTTTGATTAGTTTTTTTGTTGGAGGAGTTAAATTTGAGTGAATTTAGTAGAAATTTATTTCTATTTTTTGATTTCATATAAATTTTTAGTCAAATTGTAATAAAGGAATTTGAACCAACTTCGATTTTTTTGGATTTGGATAAATTTTTTTGTTGGAGGAGCTAAATTTGAGTGAATTTAGATGAAATTTAATTTTATTTCTTGGATTTTATATAAATTTTTAGTCAAATTGTAATAAAGTACTTAGAAACCAACTTCGATTTTTTTGGATTTTGATGAATTTATTTGTTGGAGGAGCTAAATTTGAGTGAATTTAGATGAAATTTACTTTTATTTTTTTGGCTTTCATATAAATTTTTAGTCAAATTGTAATAAAGGAATTTGAACCAACTTCGATTTTTTTGGATTTTGATGAGTTTTTTTGTTGGAGGAGTTAAATTTGAGTGAATTTAGTAGAAAATTATTTCTATTTTTTTTTTTTTCATATACATTTTTAGTCAAATTGTAATAAAGGAATTTGAACCAACTTCGATTTTTTTGGATTTTGATGAGTTTTTTTGTTGGAGGAGCTAAACTTGAGTAAATTTAGATGAAATTTACTTTTATTTTTTGGATTTTATATAAATTTTTAGTCAAATTGTAATAAAGGAATTTGAACCAACTTCGATTTTTTTTGAATTTTGATGAATTTTTTTGTTGGAGTAGTTAAATTTGAGTAAATTTAGATGAAATTTACTTCTATTTTTTTTGATTTCATATAAATTTTTAGACAAATTGTAATAAAGGAATTTGAACCAACTTCGATTTTTTTGGATTTTGATGAATTTTTTTGTTGGAGGAGCTAAATTTGAGTGAATTTAGATGAAATTTACTTTTATTTTTTGGATTTTATATAAATTTTTAGTCAAATTGTAATAAAGGAATTTGAACCAACTTCGATTTTTTCGGATTTTGATGAGTTTTTTTGTTGGAGGAGTTAAATTTGAGTGAATTTAGTAGAAATTTATTTCTATTTTTTTTTATTTCATATAAATTTTTAGTCAAAATGTAATAAAGTACTTAGAAACCAACTTCGATTTTTTTGGATTTTGATGAATTTTTTTGTTGGAGGAGCTAAATTTGAGTGAATTTAGATGAAATTTACTTTTATTTTTTTGGATTTTATATAAATTTTTAGTCAAATTGTAATAAAGGAATTTGAACCAACTTCGATTTTTTTGGATTTTGATGAGTTTTTTTGTTGGAGGAGTTAAATTTGATTAAATATAGATGAAATTTACTTGTATTTTTTTTATTTCATATAAATTTTTACTCAAATTGTAATAAAGGAATTTGAACCAACTTCGATTTTTTTGGATTTTGATGAGTTTTTTTGTTGGAGGAGTTAAATTTGAGTGAATTTAGTAGAAATTTATTTCTATTTTTTTTTTATTTCATATAAATTTTTAGTCAAATTGTAATAAAGGAATTTGAACCAACTTCGATTTTTTTGGATTTTGATGAATTTTTTTGTTGGAGGAGCTAAATTTGAGTGAATTTAGATGAAATTTACTTTTATTTTTTTAGATTGTATATAAATTTTTAGTCAAATTGTAATAAAAGAATTTGAACCAACTTCGATTTTTTTGGATTTGGATAAATTTTTTTGTTGGAGGAGCTAAATTTGAGTGAATTTAGATGAAATTTACTTTTATTTTTTGGATTTTGTACAAATTTTTATTCAAATTGTAATAAAGGAATTTGAACCAACTTCGATTTTTTCGGATTTTGATGAGTTTTTTTGTTGGAGGAGTTAAATTTGAGTGAATTTAGTAGAAATTTATTTCTTTTTTTTTTGATTTCATATAAATTTTTAGTCAAATTGTAATAAAGTACTTAGAAACCAACTTCGATTTTTTTGGATTTTGATGAATTTTTTTGTTGGAGGAGCTAAATTTGAGTGAATTTAGATGAAATTTACTTTTATTTTTTGGATTTTATATAAATTTTTAGTCAAATTGTAATAAAGTAATTTGAAACCAACTTCGATTTTTTTGTATTTTGATGAGTTTTTTTGTTGGAGTAGTTAAATTTGAGTGAATTTAGTAGAAATTTATTTCTATTTTTTTTTTATTTCATATAAATTTTTAGTCAAATTGTAATAAAGGAATTTGAACCAACTTCGATTTTTTTGGATTTGGATGAATTTTTTTGTTGGAGGAGCTAAATTTGAGTGAATTTAGATGAAATTTACTTTCATTTTTTTGGATTTTATATAAATTTTTAGTCAAATTGTAATAAAGTAATTTGAAACCAACTTCGATTTTTTTGGATTTTGATGAATTTTTTTGTTGGAGGAGCTAAATTTGAGTGAATTTAGATGAAATTTACTTTTATTTTTTGGATTTAATATAAATTTTTAGTCAAATTGTAATAAAGGAATTTGAACCAACTTCGATTTTTTCGGATTTTGATGAGTTTTTTTGTTGGAGGAGTTAAATTTGAGTGAATTTAGTAGAAATTTATTTCTATTTTTTGATTTCATATAAATTTTTAGTCAAATTGTAATAAAGGAATTTGAACCAACTTCGATTTTTTTGGATTTTGATGAGTTTTTTTGTTGGAGTAGTTAAATTTGAGTAAATTTAGATGAAATTTATTTCAATTTTTTTTTATTTCATATAAATTTTTAGTCAAAATGTAATAAAGTACTTAGAAACCAACTTCGATTTTTTTGGATTTGGATGAAGTTTTTTGTTGGAGGAGCTAAATTTGAGTGAATTTAGATGAAATTTACTTTCATTTTTTTGGATTTTATATAAATTTTTAGTCAAATTGTAATAAAGTAATTTGAAACCTACTTCGATTTTTTTGGATTTTGATGAATTTTTTTGTTGGAGGAGCTAAATTTGAGTGAATTTAGATGAAATTTACTTTTATTTTTTGGATTTAATATAAATTTTTAGTCAAATTGTAATAAAGGAATTTGAACCAACTTCGATTTTTTCGGATTTTGATGAGTTTTTTTGTTGGAGGAGTTAAATTTGAGTGAATTTAGTAGAAATTTATTTCTATTTTTTGATTTCATATAAATTTTTAGTCAAATTGTAATAAAGTACTTAGAAACCAACTTCGATTTTTTTGGATTTTGATGAATTTTTTTGTTGGAGGAGCTAAATTTGAGTGAATTTAGATGAAATTTACTTTTATTTTTTTGGCTTTCATATAAATTTTTAGTCAAATTGTAATAAAGGAATTTGAACCAACTTCGATTTTTTTGGATTTTGATGAGTTTTTTTGTTGGAGGAGTTAAATTTGAGTGAATTTAGTAGAAAATTATTTCTATTTTTTTTTTTTTCATATACATTTTTAGTCAAATTGTAATAAAGGAATTTGAACCAACTTCGATTTTTTTGGATTTTGATGAGTTTTTTTGTTGGAGGAGCTAAACTTGAGTAAATTTAGATGAAATTTACTTTTATTTTTTGGATTTTATATAAATTTTTAGTCAAATTGTAATAAAGGAATTTGAACCAACTTCGATTTTTTTTGAATTTTGATGAATTTTTTTGTTGGAGTAGTTAAATTTGAGTAAATTTAGATGAAATTTACTTCTATTTTTTTTGATTTCATATAAATTTTTAGTCAAATTGTAATAAAGGAATTTGAACCAACTTCGATTTTTTTGGATTTTGATGAATTTTTTTGTTGGAGGAGCTAAATTTGAGTGAATTTAGATGAAATTTACTTTTATTTTTTGGATTTTATATAAATTTTTAGTCAAATTGTAATAAAGGAATTTGAACCAACTTCGATTTTTTCGGATTTTGATGAGTTTTTTTGTTGGAGGAGTTAAATTTGAGTGAATTTAGTAGAAATTTATTTCTATTTTTTTTTATTTCATATAAATTTTTAGTCAAAATGTAATAAAGTACTTAGAAACCAACTTCGATTTTTTTGGATTTTGATGAATTTTTTTGTTGGAGGAGCTAAATTTGAGTGAATTTAGATGAAATTTACTTTTATTTTTTTGGCATTCATATAAATTTTTAGTCAAATTGTAATAAAGGAATTTGAACCAACTTCGATTTTTTTGGATTTTGATGAGTTTTTTTGTTGGAGGAGTTAAATTTGAGTGAATTTAGTAGAAAATTATTTCTATTTTTTTTTTTTCATATACATTTTTAGTCAAATTGTAATAAAGGAATTTGAACCAACTTCGATTTTTTTGGATTTTGATGAGTTTTTTGTTGGAGTAGTTAAATTTGAGTAAATTTAGATGAAATTTACTTCTATTTTTTTGATTTCATATAAATTTTTAGTCAAATTGTAATAAAGGAATTTGAACCAACTTCGATTTTTTTGGATTTGGATAAATTTTTTTGTTGGAGGAGCTAAATTTGAGTGAATTTAGATGAAATTTAATTTTATTTCTTGGATTTTATATAAATTTTTAGTCAAATTGTAATAAAGTACTTAGAAACCAACTTCGATTTTTTTGGATTTTGATGAATTTTTTTGTTGGAGGAGCTAAATTTGAGTGAATTTAGATGAAATTTACTTTTATTTTTTTGGCTTTCATATAAATTTTTAGTCAAATTGTAATAAAGGAATTTGAACCAACTTCGATTTTTTTGGATTTTGATGAGTTTGTTTGTTGGAGGAGTTAAATTTGAGTGAATTTAGTAGAAAATTATTTCTATTTTTTTTTTTTTCATATACATTTTTAGTCAAATTGTAATAAAGGAATTTGAACCAACTTCGATTTTTTTGGATTTTGATGAGTTTTTTTGTTGGAGGAGCTAAACTTGAGTAAATTTAGATGAAATTTACTTTTATTTTTTGGATTTTATATAAATTTTTAGTCAAATTGTAATAAAGGAATTTGAACCAACTTCGATTTTTTTTGAATTTTGATGAATTTTTTTGTTGGAGTAGTTAAATTTGAGTAAATTTAGATGAAATTTACTTCTATTGTTTTTGATTTCATATAAATTTTTAGTCAAATTGTAATAAAGGAATTTGAACCAACTTCGATTTTTTTGGATTTTGATGAATTTTTTTGTTGGAGGAGCTAAATTTGAGTGAATTTAGATGAAATTTACTTTTATTTTTTGGATTTTATATAAATTTTTAGTCAAATTGTAATAAAGGAATTTGAACCAACTTCGATTTTTTCGGATTTTGATGAGTTTTTTTGTTGGAGGAGTTAAATTTGAGTGAATTTAGTAGAAATTTATTTCTATTTTTTTTTATTTCATATAAATTTTTAGTCAAAATGTAATAAAGTACTTAGAAACCAACTTCGATTTTTTTGGATTTTGATGAATTTTTTTGTTGGAGGAGCTAAATTTGAGTGAATTTAGATGAAATTTACTTTTATTTTTTTGGATTTTATATAAATTTTTAGTCAAATTGTAATAAAGGAATTTGAACCAACTTCGATTTTTTTGGATTTTGATGAGTTTTTTTGTTGGAGGAGTTAAATTTGATTAAATATAGATGAAATTTACTTGTATTTTTTTTATTTCATATAAATTTTTACTCAAATTGTAATAAAGGAATTTGAACCAACTTCGATTTTTTTGGATTTTGATGAGTTTTTTTGTTGGAGGAGTTAAATTTGAGTGAATTTAGTAGAAATTTATTTCTATTTTTTTTTTATTTCATATAAATTTTTAGTCAAATTGTAATAAAGGAATTTGAACCAACTTCGATTTTTTTGGATTTTGATGAATTTTTTTGTTGGAGGAGCTAAATTTGAGTGAATTTAGATGAAATTTACTTTTATTTTTTTGGATTTTATATAAATTTTTAGTCAAATTGTAATAAAGTAATTTGAAACCAACTTCGATTTTTTTGGATTTGGATAAATTTTTTTGTAGGAGGAGCTAAATTTGAGTGAATTTAGATGAAATTTACTTTTATTTTTTGGATTTTATATAAATTTTTAGTCAAATTGTAATAAAGGAATTTGAACCAACTTCGATTTTTTTTTAATTTTGATGAATTTTTTTGTTGGAGGAGTTAAATTTGAGTGAATTTAGATGAAATATACTTCTATTTCTTTGATTTCATATAAATTTTTAGTCAAATTGTAATAAAGGAATTTGAACCAACTTCGATTTTTTTGTATTTTGATGAGTTTTTTTGTTGGAGTAGTTAAATTTGAGTGAATTTAGTAGAAATTTATTTCTATTTTTTTTTTATTTCATATAAATTTTTAGTCAAATTGTAATAAAGGAATTTGAACCAACTTCGATTTTTTTGGATTTTGATGAGTTTTTTTGTTGGAGTTAAATTTGAGTGAATTTAAATGAAATTTACTTTTATTTTTTTAGATTGTATATAAATTTTTAGTCAAATTGTAATAAAAGAATTTGAACCAACTTCGATTTTTTTGGATTTGGATAAATTTTTTTGTTGGAGGAGCTAAATTTGAGTGAATTTAGATGAAATTTACTTTTATTTTTTGGATTTTGTACAAATTTTTATTCAAATTGTAATAAAGGAATTTGAACCAACTTCGATTTTTTCGGATTTTGATGAGTTTTTTTGTTGGAGGAGTTAAATTTGAGTGAATTTAGTAGAAATTTATTTCTATTTTTTTTGATTTCATATAAATTTTTAGTCAAATTGTAATAAAGTACTTAGAAACCAACTTCGATTTTTTTGGATTTTGATGAATTTTTTTGTTGGAGGAGCTAAATTTGAGTGAATTTAGATGAAATTTACTTTTATTTTTTGGATTTTATATAAATTTTTAGTCAAATTGTAATAAAGTAATTTGAAACCAACTTCGATTTTTTTGTATTTTGATGAGTTTTTTTGTTGGAGTAGTTAAATTTGAGTGAATTTAGTAGAAATTTATTTCTATTTTTTTTTTATTTCATATAAATTTTTAGTCAAATTGTAATAAAGGAATTTGAACCAACTTCGATTTTTTTGGATTTGGATGAATTTTTTTGTTGGAGGAGCTAAATTTGAGTGAATTTAGATGAAATTTACTTTCATTTTTTTGGATTTTATATAAATTTTTAGTCAAATTGTAATAAAGTAATTTGAAACCAACTTCGATTTTTTTGGATTTTGATGAGTTTTTTTGTTGGAGTAGTTAAATTTGAGTAAATTTAGATGAAATTTATTTCTATTTTTTTTTATTTCATATAAATTTTTAGTCAAAATGTAATAAAGTACTTAGAAACCAACTTCGATTTTTTTGGATTTGGATGAAGTTTTTTGTTGGAGGAGCTAAATTTGAGTGAATTTAGATGAAATTTACTTTCATTTTTTTGGATTTTATATAAATTTTTAGTCAAATTGTAATAAAGTAATTTGAAACCTACTTCGATTTTTTTGGATTTTGATGAATTTTTTTGTTGGAGGAGCTAAATTTGAGTGAATTTAGATGAAATTTACTTTTATTTTTTGGATTTAATATAAATTTTTAGTCAAATTGTAATAAAGGAATTTGAACCAACTTCGATTTTTTCGGATTTTGATGAGTTTTTTTGTTGGAGGAGTTAAATTTGAGTGAATTTAGTAGAAATTTATTTCTATTTTTTGATTTCATATAAATTTTTAGTCAAATTGTAATAAAGGAATTTGAACCAACTTCGATTTTTTTGGATTTTGATGAGTTTTTTTGTTGGAGTAGTTAAATTTGAGTAAATTTAGATGAAATTTACTTCTATTTTTTTGATTTCATATAAATTTTTAGTCAAATTGTAATAAAGGAATTTGAACCAACTTCGATTTTTTTGGATTTGGATCAATTTTTTTGTTGGAGGAGCTAAATTTGAGTGAATTTAGATGAAATTTAATTTTATTTCTTGGATTTTATATAAATTTTTAGTCAAATTGTAATAAAGTACTTAGAAACCAACTTCGATTTTTTTGGATTTTGATGAATTTTTTTGTTGGAGGAGCTAAATTTGAGTGAATTTAGATGAAATTTACTTTTATTTTTTTGGCTTTCATATAAATTTTTAGTCAAATTGTAATAAAGGAATTTGAACCAACTTCGATTTTTTTGGATTTTGATGAGTTTTTTTGTTGGAGGAGTTAAATTTGAGTGAATTTAGTAGAAAATTATTTCTATTTTTTTTTTATTTCATATACATTTTTAGTCAAATTGTAATAAAGGAATTTGAACCAACTTCGATTTTTTTGGATTTTGATGAGTTTTTTTGTTGGAGGAGCTAAACTTGAGTAAATTTAGATGAAATTTACTTTTATTTTTTGGATTTTATATAAATTTTTAGTCAAATTGTAATAAAGGAATTTGAACCAACTTCGATTTTTTTTGAATTTTGATGAATTTTTTTGTTGGAGTAGTTAAATTTGAGTAAATTTAGATGAAATTTACTTCTATTTTTTTTGATTTCATATAAATTTTTAGTCAAATTGTAATAAAGGAATTTGAACCAACTTCGATTTTTTTGTATTTTGATGAGTTTTTTTGTTGGAGTAGTTAAATTTGAGTGAATTTAGTAGAAATTTATTTCTATTTTTTTTTTATTTCATATAAATTTTTAGTCAAATTGTAATAAAGGAATTTGAACCAACTTCGATTTTTTCGGATTTTGATGAGTTTTTTTGTTGGAGGAGTTAAATTTGAGTGAATTTAGTAGAAATTTATTTCTATTTTTTTTGATTTCATATAAATTTTTAGTCAAATTTTAATAAAGTACTTAGAAACCAGCTTCGATTTTTTTGGATTTTGATGAATTTTTTTGTTGGAGGAGCTAAATTTGAGTGAATTTAGATGAAATTTACTTTTATTTTTTGGATTTTATATAAATTTTTAGTCAAATTGTAATAAAGTAATTTGAAACCAACTTCGATTTTTTTGTATTTTGATGAGTTTTTTTGTTGGAGTAGTTAAATTTGAGTGAATTTAGTAGAAATTTATTTCTTTTTTTTTTTATTTCATATAAATTTTTAGTCAAATTGTAATAAAGGAATTTGAACCAACTTCGATTTTTTTGGATTTGGATGAATTGTTTTGTTGGAGGAGCTAAATTTGAGTGAATTTAGATGAAATTTACTTTCATTTTTTTGGATTTTATATAAATTTTTAGTCAAATTGTAATAAAGTAATTTGAAACCTACTTCGATTTTTTTGGATTTTGATGAATTTTTTTGTTGGAGGAGCTAAATTTGAGTGAATTTAGATGAAATTTACTTTTATTTTTTGGATTTTATATAAATTTTTAGTCAAATTGTAATAAAGTAATTTGAAACCAACTTCGATTTTTTTGTATTTTGATGAGTTTTTTTGTTGGAGTAGTTAAATTTGAGTGAATTTAGTAGAAATTTATTTCTATTTTTTTTTTATTTCATATAAATTTTTAGTCAAATTGTAATAAAGGAATTTGAACCAACTTCGATTTTTTTGGATTTGGATGAATTTTTTTGTTGGAGGAGCTAAATTTGAGTGAATTTAGATGAAATTTACTTTCATTTTTTTGGATTTTATATAAATTTTTAGTCAAATTGTAATAAAGTAATTTGAAACCAACTTCGATTTTTTTGGATTTTGATGAATTTTTTTGTTGGAGGAGCTAAATTTGAGTGAATTTAGATGAAATTTACTTTTATTTTTTGGATTTAATATAAATTTTTAGTCAAATTGTAATAAAGGAATTTGAACCAACTTCGATTTTTTCGGATTTTGATGAGTTTTTTTGTTGGAGGAGTTAAATTTGAGTGAATTTAGTAGAAATTTATTTCTATTTTTTGATTTCATATAAATTTTTAGTCAAATTGTAATAAAGGAATTTGAACCAACTTCGATTTTTTTGGATTTTGATGAGTTTTTTTGTTGGAGTAGTTAAATTTGAGTAAATTTAGATGAAATTTATTTCTATTTTTTTTTATTTCATATAAATTTTTAGTCAAAATGTAATAAAGTACTTAGAAACCAACTTCGATTTTTTTGGATTTGGATGAATTTTTTTGTTGGAGGAGCTAAATTTGAGTGAATTTAGATGAAATTTACTTTCATTTTTTTGGATTTTATATAAATTTTTAGTCAAATTGTAATAAAGTAATTTGAAACCTACTTCGATTTTTTTGGATTTTGATGAATTTTTTTGTTGGAGGAGCTAAATTTGAGTGAATTTAGATGAAATTTACTTTTATTTTTTGGATTTAATATAAATTTTTAGTCAAATTGTAATAAAGGAATTTGAACCAACTTCGATTTTTTCGGATTTTGATGAGTTTTTTTGTTGGAGGAGTTAAATTTGAGTGAATTTAGTAGAAATTTATTTCTATTTTTTGATTTCATATAAATTTTTAGTCAAATTGTAATAAAGGAATTTGAACCAACTTCGATTTTTTTGGATTTTGATGAGTTTTTTTGTTGGAGTAGTTAAATTTGAGTAAATTTAGATGAAATTTACTTCTATTTTTTTGATTTCATATAAATTTTTAGTGAAATTGTAATAAAGGAATTTGAACCAACTTCGATTTTTTTGGATTTGGATCAATTTTTTTGTTGGAGGAGCTAAATTTGAGTGAATTTAGATGAAATTTAATTTTATTTCTTGGATTTTATATAAATTTTTAGTCAAATTGTAATAAAGTACTTAGAAACCAACTTCGATTTTTTTGGATTTTGATGAATTTTTTTGTTGGAGGAGCTAAATTTGAGTGAATTTAGATGAAATTTACTTTTATTTTTTTGGCTTTCATATAAATTTTTAGTCAAATTGTAATAAAGGAATTTGAACCAACTTCGATTTTTTTGGATTTTGATGAGTTTTTTTGTTGGAGGAGTTAAATTTGAGTGAATTTAGTAGAAAATTATTTCTATTTTTTTTTTATTTCATATACATTTTTAGTCAAATTGTAATAAAGTACTTAGAAACCAGCTTCGATTTTTTTGGATTTTGATGAATTTTTTTGTTGGAGGAGCTAAATTTGAGTGAATTTAGATGAAATTTACTTTTATTTTTTGGATTTTATATAAATTTTTAGTCAAATTGTAATAAAGTAATTTGAAACCAACTTCGATTTTTTTGTATTTTGATGAGTTTTTTTGTTGGAGTAGTTAAATTTGAGTGAATTTAGTAGAAATTTATTTCTTTTTTTTTTTATTTCATATAAATTTTTAGTCAAATTGTAATAAAGGAATTTGAACCAACTTCGATTTTTTCGGATTTTGATTAGTTTTTTTGTTGGAGGAGTTAAATTTGAGTGAATTTAGTAGAAATTTATTTCTATTTTTTGATTTCATATAAATTTTTAGTCAAATTGTAATAAAGGAATTTGAACCAACTTCGATTTTTTTGGATTTTGATGAGTTTTTTTGTTGGAGTAGTTAAATTTGAGTAAATTTAGATGAAATTTACTTCTATTTTTTTGATTTCATATAAATTTTTAGTCAAATTGTAATAAAGGAATTTGAACCAACTTCGATTTTTTTGGATTTGGATAAATTTTTTTGTTGGAGGAGCTAAATTTGAGTGAATTTAGATGAAATTTAATTTTATTTCTTGGATTTTATATAAATTTTTAGTCAAATTGTAATAAAGTACTTAGAAACCAACTTCGATTTTTTTGGATTTTGATGAATTTTTTTGTTGGAGGAGCTAAATTTGAGTGAATTTAGATGAAATTTACTTTTATTTTTTTGGCTTTCATATAAATTTTTAGTCAAAATGTAATAAAGTACTTAGAAACCAACTTCGATTTTTTTGGATTTTGATGAATTTTTTTGTTGGAGGAGCTAAATTTGAGTGAATTTAGATGAAATTTACTTTTATTTTTTTGGATTTTATATAAATTTTTAGTCAAATTGTAATAAAGGAATTTGAACCAACTTCGATTTTTTTGGATTTTGATGAGTTTTTTTGTTGGAGGAGTTAAATTTGATTAAATATAGATGAAATTTACTTGTATTTTTTTTATTTCATATAAATTTTTACTCAAATTGTAATAAAGGAATTTGAACCAATTTCGATTTTTTTGGATTTTGATGAGTTTTTTTGTTGGAGTAGTTAAATTTGAGTGAATTTAGTAGAAATTTATTTCTATTTTTTTTTTATTTCATATAAATTTTTAGTCAAATTGTAATAAAGGAATTTGAACCAACTTCGATTTTTTTGGATTTTGATGAATTTTTTTGTTGGAGGAGCTAAATTTGAGTGAATTTAGATGAAATTTACTTTTATTTTTTTGGATTTTATATAAATTTTTAGTCAAATTGTAATAAAGTAATTTGAAACCAACTTCGATTTTTTTGGATTTGGATGAATTTTTTTGTTGGAGGAGCTAAATTTGAGTGAATTTAGATGAAATTTACTTTTATTTTTTGGATTTAATATAAATTTTTAGTCAAATTGTAATAAAGGAATTTGAACCAACTTCGATTTTTTCGGATTTTGATGAGTTTTTTTGTTGGAGGAGTTAAATTTGAGTGAATTTAGTAGAAATTTATTTCTATTTTTTGATTTCATATAAATTTTTAGTCAAATTGTAATAAAGGAATTTGAACCAACTTCGATTTTTTTGGATTTTGATGAGTTTTTTTGTTGGAGTAGTTAAATTTGAGTAAATTTAGATGAAATTTACTTCTATTTTTTTGATTTCATATAAATTTTTAGTCAAATTGTAATAAAGGAATTTGAACCAACTTCGATTTTTTCGGATTTTGATGAGTTTTTTTGTTGGAGGAGTTAAATTTGAGTGAATTTAGTAGAAATTTATTTCTATTTTTTTTGATTTCATATAAATTTTTAGTCAAATTGTAATAAAGTACTTAGAAACCAACTTCGATTTTTTTGGATTTTGATGAATTTTTTTGTTGGAGGAGCTAAATTTGAGTGAATTTAGATGAAATTTACTTTTATTTTTTTGGATTTTATATAAATTTTTAGTCAAATTGTAATAAAGTAATTTGAAACCAACTTCGATTTTTTTGGATTTGGATAAATTTTTTTGTAGGATGAGCTAAATTTGAGTGAATTTAGATGAAATTTACTTTTATTTTTTGGATTTTATATAAATTTTTAGTCAAATTGTAATAAAGGAATTTGAACCAACTTCGATTTTTTTTTAATTTTGATGAATTTTTTTGTTGGAGGAGTTAAATTTGAGTGAATTTAGATGAAATATACTTCTATTTCTTTGATTTCATATAAATTTTTAGTCAAATTGTAATAAAGGAATTTGAACCAACTTCGATTTTTTTGGATTTTGATGAGTTTTTTTGTTGGAGTTAAATTTGAGTGAATTTAAATGAAATTTACTTTTATTTTTTTAGATTGTATATAAATTTTTAGTCAAATTGTAATAAAAGAATTTGAACCAACTTCGATTTTTTTGGATTTTGATGAGTTTTTTTGTTGGAGTAGTTAAATTTGAGTAAATTTAGATGAAATTTACTTCTATTTTTTTTGATTTCATATAAATTTTTAGTCAAATTGTAATAAAGGAATTTGAACCAACTTCAATTTTTTTGGATTTGGATAAATTTTTTTGTTGGAGGAGCTAAATTTGAGTGAATTTAGATGAAATTTACTTTTATTTTTTGGATTTTGTACAAATTTTTATTCAAATTGTAATAAAGGAATTTGAACCAACTTCGATTTTTTCGGATTTTGATGAGTTTTTTTGTTGGAGGAGTTAAATTTGAGTGAATTTAGTAGAAATTTATTTCTATTTTTTTTGATTTCATATAAATTTTTAGTCAAATTGTAATAAAGTACTTAGAAACCAACTTCGATTTTTTTGGATTTTGATGAATTTTTTTGTTGGAGGAGCTAAATTTGAGTGAATTTAGATGAAATTTACTTCTATTTTTTTTGATTTCATATAAATTTTTAGTCAAATTGTAATAAAGGAATTTGAACCAACTTCGATTTTTTTGTATTTTGATGAGTTTTTTTGTTGGAGTAGTTAAATTTGAGTGAATTTAGTAGAAATTTATTTCTATTTTTTTTTTATTTCATATAAATTTTTAGTCAAATTGTAATAAAGGAATTTGAACCAACTTCGATTTTTTCGGATTTTGATGAGTTTTTTTGTTGGAGGAGTTAAATTTGAGTGAATTTAGTAGAAATTTATTTCTATTTTTTTTTTATTTCATATAAATTTTTAGTCAAATTGTAATAAAGGAATTTGAACCAACTTCGATTTTTTTGGATTTTGATGAATTTTTTTGTTGGAGGAGCTAAATTTGAGTGAATTTAGATGAAATTTACTTTTATTTTTTTGGATTTTATATAAATTTTTAGTCAAATTGTAATAAAGTAATTTGAAACCAACTTCGATTTTTTTGGATTTGGATAAATTTTTTTGTTGGAGTAGTTAAATTTGAGTAAATTTAGATGAAATTTACTTCTATTTTTTTTGATTTCATATAAATTTTTAGTCAAATTGTAATAAAGGAATTTGAACCAACTTCGATTTTTTTGTATTTTGATGAGTTTTTTTGTTGGAGTAGTTAAATTTGAGTGAATTTAGTAGAAATTTATTTCTATTTTTTTTTTATTTCATATAAATTTTTAGTCAAATTGTAATAAAGGAATTTGAACCAACTTCGATTTTTTCGGATTTTGATGAGTTTTTTTGTTGGAGGAGTTAAATTTGAGTGAATTTAGTAGAAATTTATTTCTATTTTTTTTGATTTCATATAAATTTTTAGTCAAATTGTAATAAAGTACTTAGAAACAAGCTTCGATTTTTTTGGATTTTGATGAATTTTTTTGTTGGAGGAGCTAAATTTGAGTGAATTTAGATGAAATTTACTTTTATTTTTTGGATTTTATATAAATTTTTAGTCAAATTGTAATAAAGTAATTTGAAACCAACTTCGATTTTTTTGTATTTTGATGAGTTTTTTTGTTGGAGTAGTTAAATTTGAGTGAATTTAGTAGAAATTTATTTCTTTTTTTTTTATTTCATATAAATTTTTAGTCAAATTGTAATAAAGGAATTTGAACCAACTTCGATTTTTTTGGATTTGGATGAATTGTTTTGTTGGAGGAGCTAAATTTGAGTGAATTTAGATGAAATTTACTTTCATTTTTTTGGATTTTATATAAATTTTTAGTCAAATTGTAATAAAGTAATTTGAAACCTACTTCGATTTTTTTGGATTTTGATGAATTTTTTTGTTGGAGGAGCTAAATTTGAGTGAATTTAGATGAAATTTACTTTTATTTTTTGGATTTTATATAAATTTTTAGTCAAATTGTAATAAAGTAATTTGAAACCAACTTCGATTTTTTTGTATTTTGATGAGTTTTTTTGTTGGAGTAGTTAAATTTGAGTGAATTTAGTAGAAATTTATTTCTATTTTTTTTTATTTCATATAAATTTTTAGTCAAATTGTAATAAAGGAATTTGAACCAACTTCGATTTTTTTGGATTTGGATGAATTTTTTTGTTGGAGGAGCTAAATTTGAGTGAATTTAGATGAAATTTACTTTCATTTTTTTGGATTTTATATAAATTTTTAGTCAAATTGTAATAAAGTAATTTGAAACCAACTTCGATTTTTTTGGATTTTGATGAATTTTTTTGTTGGAGGAGCTAAATTTGAGTGAATTTAGATGAAATTTACTTTTATTTTTTGGATTTAATATAAATTTTTAGTCAAATTGTAATAAAGGAATTTGAACCAACTTCGATTTTTTCGGATTTTGATGAGTTTTTTTGTTGGAGGAGTTAAATTTGAGTGAATTTAGTAGAAATTTATTTCTATTTTTTGATTTCATATAAATTTTTAGTCAAATTGTAATAAAGGAATTTGAACCAACTTCGATTTTTTTGGATTTTGATGAGTTTTTTTGTTGGAGTAGTTAAATTTGAGTAAATTTAGATGAAATTTATTTCTATTTTTTTTTATTTCATATAAATTTTTAGTCAAAATGTAATAAAGTACTTAGAAACCAACTTCGATTTTTTTGGATTTGGATGAATTTTTTTGTTGGAGGAGCTAAATTTGAGTGAATTTAGATGAAATTTACTTTCATTTTTTTGGATTTTATATAAATTTTTAGTCAAATTGTAATAAAGTAATTTGAAACCTACTTCGATTTTTTTGGATTTTGATGAATTTTTTTGTTGGAGGAGCTAAATTTGAGTGAATTTAGATGAAATTTACTTTTATTTTTTGGATTTAATATAAATTTTTAGTCAAATTGTAATAAAGGAATTTGAACCAACTTCGATTTTTTCGGATTTTGATGAGTTTTTTTGTTGGAGGAGTTAAATTTGAGTGAATTTAGTAGAAATTTATTTCTATTTTTTGATTTCATATAAATTTTTAGTCAAATTGTAATAAAGGAATTTGAACCAACTTCGATTTTTTTGGATTTTGATGAGTTTTTTTGTTGGAGTAGTTAAATTTGAGTAAATTTAGATGAAATTTACTTCTATTTTTTTGATTTCATATAAATTTTTAGTGAAATTGTAATAAAGGAATTTGAACCAACTTCGATTTTTTTGGATTTGGATCAATTTTTTTGTTGGAGGAGCTAAATTTGAGTGAATTTAGATGAAATTTAATTTTATTTCTTGGATTTTATATAAATTTTTAGTCAAATTGTAATAAAGTACTTAGAAACCAACTTCGATTTTTTTGGATTTTGATGAATTTTTTTGTTGGAGGAGCTAAATTTGAGTGAATTTAGATGAAATTTACTTTTATTTTTTTGGCTTTCATATAAATTTTTAGTCAAATTGTAATAAAGGAATTTGAACCAACTTCGATTTTTTTGGATTTTGATGAGTTTTTTTGTTGGAGGAGTTAAATTTGAGTGAATTTAGTAGAAAATTATTTCTATTTTTTTTTTATTTCATATACATTTTTAGTCAAATTGTAATAAAGTACTTAGAAACCAGCTTCGATTTTTTTGGATTTTGATGAATTTTTTTGTTGGAGGAGCTAAATTTGAGTGAATTTAGATGAAATTTACTTTTATTTTTTGGATTTTATATAAATTTTTAGTCAAATTGTAATAAAGTAATTTGAAACCAACTTCGATTTTTTTGTATTTTGATGAGTTTTTTTGTTGGAGTAGTTAAATTTGAGTGAATTTAGTAGAAATTTATTTCTTTTTTTTTTATTTCATATAAATTTTTAGTCAAATTGTAATAAAGGAATTTGAACCAACTTCGATTTTTTTGGATTTGGATGAATTGTTTTGTTGGAGGAGCTAAATTTGAGTGAATTTAGATGAAATTTACTTTCACTTTTTTGGATTTTATATAAATTTTTAGTCAAATTGTAATAAAGTAATTTGAAACCTACTTCGATTTTTTTGGATTTTGATGAATTTTTTTGTTGGAGGAGCTAAATTTGAGTGAATTTAGATGAAATTTACTTTTATTTTTTGGATTTAATATAAATTTTTAGTCAAATTGTAATAAAGGAATTTGAACCAACTTCGATTTTTTCGGATTTTGATTAGTTTTTTTGTTGGAGGAGTTAAATTTGAGTGAATTTAGTAGAAATTTATTTCTATTTTTTGATTTCATATAAATTTTTAGTCAAATTGTAATAAAGGAATTTGAACCAACTTCGATTTTTTTGGATTTTGATGAGTTTTTTTGTTGGAGTAGTTAAATTTGAGTAAATTTAGATGAAATTTACTTCTATTTTTTTGATTTCATATAAATTTTTAGTCAAATTGTAATAAAGGAATTTGAACCAACTTCGATTTTTTTGGATTTGGATAAATTTTTTTGTTGGAGGAGCTAAATTTGAGTGAATTTAGATGAAATTTAATTTTATTTCTTGGATTTTATATAAATTTTTAGTCAAATTGTAATAAAGTACTTAGAAACCAACTTCGATTTTTTTGGATTTTGATGAATTTTTTTGTTGGAGGAGCTAAATTTGAGTGAATTTAGATGAAATTTACTTTTATTTTTTTGGCTTTCATATAAATTTTTAGTCAAAATGTAATAAAGTACTTAGAAACCAACTTCGATTTTTTTGGATTTTGATGAATTTTTTTGTTGGAGGAGCTAAATTTGAGTGAATTTAGATGAAATTTACTTTTATTTTTTTGGATTTTATATAAATTTTTAGTCAAATTGTAATAAAGGAATTTGAACCAACTTCGATTTTTTTGGATTTTGATGAGTTTTTTTGTTGGAGGAGTTAAATTTGATTAAATATAGATGAAATTTACTTGTATTTTTTTTATTTCATATAAATTTTTACTCAAATTGTAATAAAGGAATTTGAACCAACTTCGATTTTTTTGGATTTTGATGAGTTTTTTTGTTGGAGGAGTTAAATTTGAGTGAATTTAGTAGAAATTTATTTCTATTTTTTTTTTATTTCATATAAATTTTTAGTCAAATTGTAATAAAGGAATTTGAACCAACTTCGATTTTTTTGGATTTTGATGAATTTTTTTGTTGGAGGAGCTAAATTTGAGTGAATTTAGATGAAATTTACTTTTATTTTTTTGGATTTTATATAAATTTTTAGTCAAATTGTAATAAAGTAATTTGAAACCAACTTCGATTTTTTTGGATTTGGATAAATTTTTTTGTAGGAGGAGCTAAATTTGAGTGAATTTAGATGAAATTTACTTTTATTTTTTGGATTTTATATAAATTTTTAGTCAAATTGTAATAAAGGAATTTGAACCAACTTCGATTTTTTTTTAATTTTGATGAATTTTTTTGTTGGAGGAGTTAAATTTGAGTGAATTTAGATGAAATATACTTCTATTTCTTTGATTTCATATAAATTTTTAGTCAAATTGTAATAAAGGAATTTGAACCAACTTCGATTTTTTTGGATTTTGATGAGTTTTTTTGTTGGAGTAGTTAAATTTGAGTAAATTTAGATGAAATTTACTTCTATTTTTTTTGATTTCATATAAATTTTTAGTCAAATTGTAATAAAGGAATTTGAACCAACTTCAATTTTTTTGGATTTGGATAAATTTTTTTGTTGGAGGAGCTAAATTTGAGTGAATTTAGATGAAATTTACTATTATTTTTTGGATTTTGTACAAATTTTTATTCAAATTGTAATAAAGGAATTTGAACCAACTTCGATTTTTTCGGATTTTGATGAGTTTTTTTGTTGGAGGAGTTAAATTTGAGTGAATTTAGTAGAAATTTATTTCTATTTTTTTTGATTTCATATAAATTTTTAGTCAAATTGTAATAAAGTACTTAGAAACCAACTTCGATTTTTTTGGATTTTGATGAATTTTTTTGTTGGAGGAGCTAAATTTGAGTGAATTTAGATGAAATTTACTTTTATTTTTTGGATTTTATATAAATTTTTAGTCAAATTGTAATAAAGTAATTTGAAACCAACTTCGATTTTTTTGTATTTTGATGAGTTTTTTTGTTGGAGTAGTTAAATTTGAGTGAATTTAGTAGAAATTTATTTCTATTTTTTTTTTATTTCATATAAATTTTTAGTCAAATTGTAATAAAGGAATTTGATCCAACTTCGATTTTTTTGGATTTGGATGAATTTTTTTGTTGGAGGAGCTAAATTTGAGTGAATTTAGATGAAATTTACTTTCATTTTTTTGGATTTTATATAAATTTTTAGTCAAATTGTAATAAAGTAATTTGAAACCAACTTCGATTTTTTTGGATTTTGATGAATTTTTTTGTTGGAGGAGCTAAATTTGAGTGAATTTAGATGAAATTTACTTTTATTTTTTGGATTTAATATAAATTTTTAGTCAAATTGTAATAAAGGAATTTGAACCAACTTCGATTTTTTCGGATTTTGATGAGTTTTTTTGTTGGAGGAGTTAAATTTGAGTGAATTTAGTAGAAATTTATTTCTATTTTTTGATTTCATATAAATTTTTAGTCAAATTGTAATAAAGGAATTTGAACCAACTTCGATTTTTTTTTATTTTGATGAGTTTTTTTGTTGGAGTAGTTAAATTTGAGTAAATTTAGATGAAATTTACTTCTATTTTTTTGATTTCATATAAATTTTTAGTCAAATTGTAATAAAGGAATTTGAACCAACTTCGATTTTTTCGGATTTTGATGAGTTTTTTTGTTGGAGGAGTTAAATTTGAGTGAATTTAGTAGAAATTTATTTCTATTTTTTTTGATTTCATATAAATTTTTAGTCAAATTGTAATAAAGTACTTAGAAACCAACTTCGATTTTTTTGGATTTTGATGAATTTTTTTGTTGGAGGAGCTAAATTTGAGTGAATTTAGATGAAATTTACTTTTATTTTTTTGGATTTTATATAAATTTTTAGTCAAATTGTAATAAAGTAATTTGAAACCAACTTCGATTTTTTTGGATTTGGATAAATTTTTTTGTAGGAGGAGCTAAATTTGAGTGAATTTAGATGAAATTTACTTTTATTTTTTGGATTTTATATAAATTTTTAGTCAAATTGTAATAAAGGAATTTGAACCAACTTCGATTTTTTTTTAATTTTGATGAATTTTTTTGTTGGAGGAGTTAAATTTGAGTGAATTTAGATGAAATATACTTCTATTTCTTTGATTTCATATAAATTTTTAGTCAAATTGTAATAAAGGAATTTGAACCAACTTCGATTTTTTTGGATTTTGATGAGTTTTTTTGTTGGAGTTAAATTTGAGTGAATTTAAATGAAATTTACTTTTATTTTTTTAGATTGTATATAAATTTTTAGTCAAATTGTAATAAAAGAATTTGAACCAACTTCGATTTTTTTGGATTTTGATGAGTTTTTTTGTTGGAGTAGTTAAATTTGAGTAAATTTAGATGAAATTTACTTCTATTTTTTTTGATTTCATATAAATTTTTAGTCAAATTGTAATAAAGGAATTTGAACCAACTTCAATTTTTTTGGATTTGGATAAATTTTTTTGTTGGAGGAGCTAAATTTGAGTGAATTTAGATGAAATTTACTTTTATTTTTTGGATTTTGTACAAATTTTTATTCAAATTGTAATAAAGGAATTTGAACCAACTTCGATTTTTTCGGATTTTGATGAGTTTTTTTGTTGGAGGAGTTAAATTTGAGTGAATTTAGTAGAAATTTATTTCTATTTTTTTTGATTTCATATAAATTTTTAGTCAAATTGTAATAAAGTACTTAGAAACCAACTTCGATTTTTTTGGATTTTGATGAATTTTTTTGTTGGAGGAGCTAAATTTGAGTGAATTTAGATGAAATTTACTTCTATTTTTTTTGATTTCATATAAATTTTTAGTCAAATTGTAATAAAGGAATTTGAACCAACTTCGATTTTTTTGTATTTTGATGAGTTTTTTTGTTGGAGTAGTTAAATTTGAGTGAATTTAGTAGAAATTTATTTCTATTTTTTTTTATTTCATATAAATTTTTAGTCAAATTGTAATAAAGGAATTTGAACCAACTTCGATTTTTTCGGATTTTGATGAGTTTTTTTGTTGGAGGAGTTAAATTTGAGTGAATTTAGTAGAAATTTATTTCTATTTTTTTTTTATTTCATATAAATTTTTAGTCAAATTGTAATAAAGGAATTTGAACCAACTTCGATTTTTTTGGATTTTGATGAATTTTTTTGTTGGAGGAGCTAAATTTGAGTGAATTTAGATGAAATTTACTTTTATTTTTTTGGATTTTATATAAATTTTTAGTCAAATTGTAATAAAGTAATTTGAAACCAACTTCGATTTTTTTGGATTTGGATAAATTTTTTTGTAGGAGGAGCTAAATTTGAGTGAATTTAGATGAAATTTACTTTTATTTTTTGGATTTTATATAAATTTTTAGTCAAATTGTAATAAAGGAATTTGAACCAACTTCGATTTTTTTGGATTTTGATGAGTTTTTTTGTTGGAGGAGCTAAACTTGAGTAAATTTAGATGAAATTTACTTTTATTTTTTGGATTTTATATAAATTTTTAGTCAAATTGTAAAAAAGGAATTTGAACCAACTTCGATTTTTTTTGAATTTTGATGAATTTTTTTGTTGGAGTAGTTAAATTTGAGTAAATTTAGATGAAATTTACTTCTATTTTTTTTGATTTCGTATAAATTTTTAGTCAAATTGTAATAAAGGAATTTGAACCAACTTCGATTTTTTTGTATTTTGATGAGTTTTTTTGTTGGAGTAGTTAAATTTGAGTGAATTTAGTAGAAATTTATTTCTATTTTTTTTTTATTTCATATAAATTTTTAGTCAAATTGTAATAAAGGAATTTGAACCAACTTCGATTTTTTCGGATTTTGATGAGTTTTTTTGTTGGAGTAGTTAAATTTGAGTGAATTTAGTAGAAATTTATTTCTATTTTTTTTTTATTTCATATAAATTTTTAGTCAAATTGTAATAAAGGAATTTGAACCAACTTCGATTTTTTTGGATTTGGATGAATTTTTTTGTTGGAGGAGCTAAATTTGAGTGAATTTAGATGAAATTTACTTTCATTTTTTTGGATTTTATATAAATTTTTAGTCAAATTGTAATAAAGTAATTTGAAACCAACTTCGATTTTTTTGGATTTTGATGAATTTTTTTGTTGGAGGAGCTAAATTTGAGTGAATTTAGATGAAATTTACTTTTATTTTTTGGATTTAATATAAATTTTTAGTCAAATTGTAATAAAGGAATTTGAACCAACTTCGATTTTTTCGGATTTTGATGAGTTTTTTTGTTGGAGGAGTTAAATTTGAGTGAATTTAGTAGAAATTTATTTCTATTTTTTGATTTCATATAAATTTTTAGTCAAATTGTAATAAAGGAATTTGAACCAACTTCGATTTTTTTGGATTTTGATGAGTTTTATTGTTGGAGTAGTTAAATTTGAGTAAATTTAGATGAAATTTACTTCTATTTTTTTGATTTCATATAAATTTTTAGTCAAATTGTAATAAAGGAATTTGAACCAACTTCGATTTTTTCGGATTTTGATGAGTTTTTTTGTTGGAGGAGTTAAATTTGAGTGAATTTAGTAGAAATTTATTTCTATTTTTTTTGATTTCATATAAATTTTTAGTCAAATTGTAATAAAGTACTTAGAAACCAACTTCGATTTTTTTGGATTTTGATGAATTTTTTTGTTGGAGGAGCTAAATTTGAGTGAATTTAGATGAAATTTACTTTTATTTTTTTGGATTTTATATAAATTTTTAGTCAAATTGTAATAAAGTAATTTGAAACCAACTTCGATTTTTTTGGATTTGGATAAATTTTTTTGTAGGAGGAGCTAAATTTGAGTGAATTTAGATGAAATTTACTTTTATTTTTTGGATTTTATATAAATTTTTAGTCAAATTGTAATAAAGGAATTTGAACCAACTTCGATTTTTTTTTAATTTTGATGAATTTTTTTGTTGGAGGAGTTAAATTTGAGTGAATTTAGATGAAATATACTTCTATTTCTTTGATTTCATATAAATTTTTAGTCAAATTGTAATAAAGGAATTTGAACCAACTTCGATTTTTTTGGATTTTGATGAGTTTTTTTGTTGGAGTTAAATTTGAGTGAATTTAAATGAAATTTACTTTTATTTTTTTAGATTGTATATAAATTTTTAGTCAAATTGTAATAAAAGAATTTGAACCAACTTCGATTTTTTTGGATTTTGATGAGTTTTTTTGTTGGAGTAGTTAAATTTGAGTAAATTTAGATGAAATTTACTTCTATTTTTTTTGATTTCATATAAATTTTTAGTCAAATTGTAATAAAGGAATTTGAACCAACTTCAATTTTTTTGGATTTGGATAAATTTTTTTGTTGGAGGAGCTAAATTTGAGTGAATTTAGATGAAATTTACTTTTATTTTTTGGATTTTGTACAAATTTTTATTCAAATTGTAATAAAGGAATTTGAACCAACTTCGATTTTTTCGGATTTTGATGAGTTTTTTTGTTGGAGGAGTTAAATTTGAGTGAATTTAGTAGAAATTTATTTCTATTTTTTTTGATTTCATATAAATTTTTAGTCAAATTGTAATAAAGTACTTAGAAACCAACTTCGATTTTTTTGGATTTTGATGAATTTTTTTGTTGGAGGAGCTAAATTTGAGTGAATTTAGATGAAATTTACTTCTATTTTTTTTGATTTCATATAAATTTTTAGTCAAATTGTAATAAAGGAATTTGAACCAACTTCGATTTTTTTGTATTTTGTTGAGTTTTTTTGTTGGAGTAGTTAAATTTGAGTGAATTTAGTAGAAATTTATTTCTATTTTTTTTTTATTTCATATAAATTTTTAGTCAAATTGTAATAAAGGAATTTGAACCAACTTCGATTTTTTCGGATTTTGATGAGTTTTTTTGTTGGAGGAGTTAAATTTGAGTGAATTTAGTAGAAATTTATTTCTATTTTTTTTTTATTTCATATAAATTTTTAGTCAAATTGTAATAAAGGAATTTGAACCAACTTCGATTTTTTTGGATTTTGATGAATTTTTTTGTTGGAGGAGCTAAATTTGAGTGAATTTAGATGAAATTTACTTTTATTTTTTTGGATTTTATATAAATTTTTAGTCAAATTGTAATAAAGTAATTTGAAACCAACTTCGATTTTTTTGGATTTGGATAAATTTTTTTGTAGGAGGAGCTAAATTTGAGTGAATTTAGATGAAATTTACTTTTATTTTTTGGATTTTATATAAATTTTTAGTCAAATTGTAATAAAGGAATTTGAACCAACTTCGATTTTTTTGGATTTTGATGAGTTTTTTTGTTGGAGGAGCTAAACTTGAGTAAATTTAGATGAAATTTACTTTTATTTTTTGGATTTTATATAAATTTTTAGTCAAATTGTAATAAAGGAATTTGAACCAACTTCGATTTTTTTTGAATTTTGATGAATTTTTTTGTTGGAGTAGTTAAATTTGAGTAAATTTAGATGAAATTTACTTCTATTTTTTTTGATTTCGTATAAATTTTTAGTCAAATTGTAATAAAGGAATTTGAACCAACTTCGATTTTTTTGTATTTTGATGAGTTTTTTTGTTGGAGTAGTTAAATTTGAGTGAATTTAGTAGAAATTTATTTCTATTTTTTTTTTATTTCATATAAATTTTTAGTCAAATTGTAATAAAGGAATTTGAACCAACTTCGATTTTTTCGGATTTTGATGAGTTTTTTTGTTGGAGGAGTTAAATTTGAGTGAATTTAGTAGAAATTTATTTCTATTTTTTTTGATTTCATATAAATTTTTAGTCAAATTGTAATAAAGTACTTAGAAACCAGCTTCGATTTTTTTGGATTTTGATGAATTTTTTTGTTGGAGGAGCTAAATTTGAGTGAATTTAGATGAAATTTACTTTTATTTTTTGGATTTTATATAAATTTTTAGTCAAATTGTAATAAAGTAATTTGAAACCAACTTCGATTTTTTTGTATTTTGATGAGTTTTTTTGTTGGAGTAGTTAAATTTGAGTGAATTTAGTAGAAATTTATTTCTTTTTTTTTTTATTTCATATAAATTTTTAGTCAAATTGTAATAAAGGAATTTGAACCAACTTCGATTTTTTTGGATTTGGATGAATTGTTTTGTTGGAGGAGCTAAATTTGAGTGAATTTAGATGAAATTTACTTTCATTTTTTTGGATTTTATATAAATTTTTAGTCAAATTGTAATAAAGTAATTTGAAACCTACTTCGATTTTTTTGGATTTTGATGAATTTTTTTGTTGGAGGAGCTAAATTTGAGTGAATTTAGATGAAATTTACTTTTATTTTTTGGATTTAATATAAATTTTTAGTCAAATTGTAATAAAGGAATTTGAACCAACTTCGATTTTTTCGGATTTTGATTAGATTTTTTGTTGGAGGAGTTAAATTTGAGTGAATTTAGTAGAAATTTATTTCTATTTTTTGATTTCATATAAATTTTTAGTCAAATTGTAATAAAGGAATTTGAACCAACTTCGATTTTTTTGGATTTTGATGAGTTTTTTTGTTGGAGTAGTTAAATTTGAGTAAATTTAGATGAAATTTACTTCTATTTTTTTGATTTCATATAAATTTTTAGTCAAATTGTAATAAAGGAATTTGAACCAACTTCGATTTTTTTGGATTTGGATAAATTTTTTTGTTGGAGGAGCTAAATTTGAGTGAATTTAGATGAAATTTAATTTTATTTCTTGGATTTTATATAAATTTTTAGTCAAATTGTAATAAAGTACTTAGAAACCAACTTCGATTTTTTTGGATTTTGATGAATTTTTTTGTTGGAGGAGCTAAATTTGAGTGAATTTAGATGAAATTTACTTTTATTTTTTTGGCTTTCATATAAATTTTTAGTCAAAATGTAATAAAGTACTTAGAAACCAACTTCGATTTTTTTGGATTTTGATGAATTTTTTTGTTGGAGGAGCTAAATTTGAGTGAATTTAGATGAAATTTACTTTTATTTTTTTGGATTTTATATAAATTTTTAGTCAAATTGTAATAAAGGAATTTGTACCAACTTCGATTTTTTTGGATTTTGATGAGTTTTTTTGTTGGAGGAGTTAAATTTGATTAAATATAGATGAAATTTACTTGTATTTTTTTTATTTCATATAAATTTTTAGTCAAATTGTAATAAAGGAATTTGAACCAACTTCGATTTTTTTGGATTTTGATGAGTTTTTTTGTTGGAGTAGTTAAATTTGAGTAAATTTAGATGAAATTTACTTCTATTTTTTTGATTTCATATAAATTTTTAGTGAAATTGTAATAAAGGAATTTGAACCAACTTCGATTTTTTTGGATTTGGATCAATTTTTTTGTTGGAGGAGCTAAATTTGAGTGAATTTAGATGAAATTTAATTTTATTTCTTGGATTTTATATAAATTTTTAGTCAAATTGTAATAAAGTACTTAGAAACCAACTTCGATTTTTTTGGATTTTGATGAATTTTTTTGTTGGAGGAGCTAAATTTGAGTGAATTTAGATGAAATTTACTTTTATTTTTTTGGCTTTCATATAAATTTTTAGTCAAATTGTAATAAAGGAATTTGAACCAACTTCGATTTTTTTGGATTTTGATGAGTTTTTTTGTTGGAGGAGTTAAATTTGAGTGAATTTAGTAGAAAATTATTTCTATTTTTTTTTTATTTCATATACATTTTTAGTCAAATTGTAATAAAGTACTTAGAAACCAGCTTCGATTTTTTTGGATTTTGATGAATTTTTTTGTTGGAGGAGCTAAATTTGAGTGAATTTAGATGAAATTTACTTTTATTTTTTGGATTTTATATAAATTTTTAGTCAAATTGTAATAAAGTAATTTGAAACCAACTTCGATTTTTTTGTATTTTGATGAGTTTTTTTGTTGGAGTAGTTAAATTTGAGTGAATTTAGTAGAAATTTATTTCTTTTTTTTTTTATTTCATATAAATTTTTAGTCAAATTGTAATAAAGGAATTTGAACCAACTTCGATTTTTTTGGATTTGGATGAATTGTTTTGTTGGAGGAGCTAAATTTGAGTGAATTTAGATGAAATTTACTTTCATTTTTTTGGATTTTATATAAATTTTTAGTCAAATTGTAATAAAGTAATTTGAAACCTACTTCGATTTTTTTGGATTTTGATGAATTTTTTTGTTGGAGGAGCTAAATTTGAGTGAATTTAGATGAAATTTACTTTTATTTTTTGGATTTAATATAAATTTTTAGTCAAATTGTAATAAAGGAATTTGAACCAACTTCGATTTTTTCGGATTTTGATTAGTTTTTTTGTTGGAGGAGTTAAATTTGAGTGAATTTAGTAGAAATTTATTTCTATTTTTTGATTTCATATAAATTTTTAGTCAAATTGTAATAAAGGAATTTGAACCAACTTCGATTTTTTTGGATTTTGATGAGTTTTTTTGTTGGAGTAGTTAAATTTGAGTAAATTTAGATGAAATTTACTTCTATTTTTTTGATTTCATATAAATTTTTAGTCAAATTGTAATAAAGGAATTTGAACCAACTTCGATTTTTTTGGATTTGGATAAATTTTTTTGTTGGAGGAGCTAAATTTGAGTGAATTTAGATGAAATTTAATTTTATTTCTTGGATTTTATATAAATTTTTAGTCAAATTGTAATAAAGTACTTAGAAACCAACTTCGATTTTTTTGGATTTTGATGAATTTTTTTGTTGGAGGAGCTAAATTTGAGTGAATTTAGATGAAATTTACTTTTATTTTTTTGGCTTTCATATAAATTTTTAGTCAAAATGTAATAAAGTACTTAGAAACCAACTTCGATTTTTTTGGATTTTGATGAATTTTTTTGTTGGAGGAGCTAAATTTGAGTGAATTTAGATGAAATTTACTTTTATTTTTTTGGATTTTATATAAATTTTTAGTCAAATTGTAATAAAGGAATTTGAACCAACTTCGATTTTTTTGGATTTTGATGAGTTTTTTTGTTGGAGGAGTTAAATTTGATTAAATATAGATGAAATTTACTTGTATTTTTTTTATTTCATATAAATTTTTACTCAAATTGTAATAAAGGAATTTGAACCAACTTCGATTTTTTTGGATTTTGATGAGTTTTTTTGTTGGAGGAGTTAAATTTGAGTGAATTTAGTAGAAATTTATTTCTATTTTTTTTTTATTTCATATAAATTTTTAGTCAAATTGTAATAAAGGAATTTGAACCAACTTCGATTTTTTTGGATTTTGATGAATTTTTTTGTTGGAGGAGCTAAATTTGAGTGAATTTAGATGAAATTTACTTTTATTTTTTTGGATTTTATATAAATTTTTAGTCAAATTGTAATAAAGTAATTTGAAACCAACTTCGATTTTTTTGGATTTGGATAAATTTTTTTGTAGGAGGAGCTAAATTTGAGTGAATTTAGATGAAATTTACTTTTATTTTTTGGATTTTATATAAATTTTTAGTCAAATTGTAATAAAGGAATTTGAACCAACTTCGATTTTTTTTTAATTTTGATGAATTTTTTTGTTGGAGGAGTTAAATTTGAGTGAATTTAGATGAAATATACTTCTATTTCTTTGATTTCATATAAATTTTTAGTCAAATTGTAATAAAGGAATTTGAACCAACTTCGATTTTTTTGGATTTTGATGAGTTTTTTTGTTGGAGTTAAATTTGAGTGAATTTAAATGAAATTTACTTTTATTTTTTTAGATTGTATATAAATTTTTAGTCAAATTGTAATAAAAGAATTTGAACCAACTTCGATTTTTTTGGATTTTGATGAGTTTTTTTGTTGGAGTAGTTAAATTTGAGTAAATTTAGATGAAATTTACTTCTATTTTTTTTGATTTCATATAAATTTTTAGTCAAATTGTAATAAAGGAATTTGAACCAACTTCAATTTTTTTGGATTTGGATAAATTTTTTTGTTGGAGGAGCTAAATTTGAGTGAATTTAGATGAAATTTACTATTATTTTTTGGATTTTGTACAAATTTTTATTCAAATTGTAATAAAGGAATTTGAACCAACTTCGATTTTTTCGGATTTTGATGAGTTTTTTTGTTGGAGGAGTTAAATTTGAGTGAATTTAGTAGAAATTTATTTCTATTTTTTTTGATTTCATATAAATTTTTAGTCAAATTGTAATAAAGTACTTAGAAACCAACTTCGATTTTTTTGGATTTTGATGAATTTTTTTGTTGGAGGAGCTAAATTTGAGTGAATTTAGATGAAATTTACTTTTATTTTTTGGATTTTATATAAATTTTTAGTCAAATTGTAATAAAGTAATTTGAAACCAACTTCGATTTTTTTGTATTTTGATGAGTTTTTTTTTGGAGTAGTTAAATTTGAGTGAATTTAGTAGAAATTTATTTCTATTTTTTTTTTATTTCATATAAATTTTTAGTCAAATTGTAATAAAGGAATTTGAACCAACTTCGATTTTTTTGGATTTGGATGAATTTTTTTGTTGGAGGAGCTAAATTTGAGTGAATTTAGATGAAATTTACTTTCATTTTTTTGGATTTTATATAAATTTTTAGTCAAATTGTAATAAAGTAATTTGAAACCAACTTCGATTTTTTTGGATTTTGATGAATTTTTTTGTTGGAGGAGCTAAATTTGAGTGAATTTAGATGAAATTTACTTTTATTTTTTGGATTTAATATAAATTTTTAGTCAAATTGTAATAAAGGAATTTGAACCAACTTCGATTTTTTCGGATTTTGATGAGTTTTTTTGTTGGAGGAGTTAAATTTGAGTGAATTTAGTAGAAATTTATTTCTATTTTTTGATTTCATATAAATTTTTAGTCAAATTGTAATAAAGGAATTTGAACCAACTTCGATTTTTTTGGATTTTGATGAGTTTTTTTGTTGGAGTAGTTAAATTTGAGTGAATTTAGATGAAATTTACTTTTATTTTTTTGGATTTTATATAAATTTTTAGTCAAATTGTAATAAAGTAATTTGAAACCAACTTCGATTTTTTTGGATTTGGATAAATTTTTTTGTAGGAGGAGCTAAATTTGAGTGAATTTAGATGAAATTTACTTTTATTTTTTGGATTTTATATAAATTTTTAGTCAAATTGTAATAAAGGAATTTGAACCAACTTCGATTTTTTTGGATTTTGATGAGTTTTTTTGTTGGAGGAGCTAAACTTGAGTAAATTTAGATGAAATTTACTTTTATTTTTTGGATTTTATATAAATTTTTAGTCAAATTGTAATAAAGGAATTTGAACCAACTTCGATTTTTTTTGAATTTTGATGAATTTTTTTGTTGGAGTAGTTAAATTTGAGTAAATTTAGATGAAATTTACTTCTATTTTTTTTGATTTCGTATAAATTTTTAGTCAAATTGTAATAAAGGAATTTGAACCAACTTCGATTTTTTTGTATTTTGATGAGTTTTTTTGTTGGAGTAGTTAAATTTGAGTGAATTTAGTAGAAATTTATTTCTATTTTTTTTTTATTTCATATAAATTTTTAGTCAAATTGTAATAAAGGAATTTGAACCAACTTCGATTTTTTCGGATTTTGATGAGTTTTTTTGTTGGAGGAGTTAAATTTGAGTGAATTTAGTAGAAATTTATTTCTATTTTTTTTGATTTCATATAAATTTTTAGTCAAATTGTAATAAAGTACTTAGAAACCAGCTTCGATTTTTTTGGATTTTGATGAATTTTTTTGTTGGAGGAGCTAAATTTGAGTGAATTTAGATGAAATTTACTTTTATTTTTTGGATTTTATATAAATTTTTAGTCAAATTGTAATAAAGTAATTTGAAACCAACTTCGATTTTTTTGTATTTTGATGAGTTTTTTTGTTGGAGTAGTTAAATTTGAGTGAATTTAGTAGAAATTTATTTCTTTTTTTTTTTATTTCATATAAATTTTTAGTCAAATTGTAATAAAGGAATTTGAACCAACTTCGATTTTTTTGGATTTGGATGAATTGTTTTGTTGGAGGAGCTAAATTTGAGTGAATTTAGATGAAATTTACTTTCATTTTTTTGGATTTTATATAAATTTTTAGTCAAATTGTAATAAAGTAATTTGAAACCTACTTCGATTTTTTTGGATTTTGATGAATTTTTTTGTTGGAGGAGCTAAATTTGAGTGAATTTAGATGAAATTTACTTTTATTTTTTGGATTTAATATAAATTTTTAGTCAAATTGTAATAAAGGAATTTGAACCAACTTCGATTTTTTCGGATTTTGATTAGTTTTTTTGTTGGAGGAGTTAAATTTGAGTGAATTTAGTAGAAATTTATTTCTATTTTTTGATTTCATATAAATTTTTAGTCAAATTGTAATAAAGGAATTTGAACCAACTTCGATTTTTTTGGATTTTGATGAGTTTTTTTGTTGGAGTAGTTAAATTTGAGTAAATTTAGATGAAATTTACTTCTATTTTTTTGATTTCATATAAATTTTTAGTCAAATTGTAATAAAGGAATTTGAACCAACTTCGATTTTTTTGGATTTGGATAAATTTTTTTGTTGGAGGAGCTAAATTTGAGTGAATTTAGATGAAATTTAATTTTATTTCTTGGATTTTATATAAATTTTTAGTCAAATTGTAATAAAGTACTTAGAAACCAACTTCGATTTTTTTGGATTTTGATGAATTTTTTTGTTGGAGGAGCTAAATTTGAGTGAATTTAGATGAAATTTACTTTTATTTTTTCGGCTTTCATATAAATTTTTAGTCAAAATGTAATAAAGTACTTAGAAACCAACTTCGATTTTTTTGGATTTTGATGAATTTTTTTGTTGGAGGAGCTAAATTTGAGTGAATTTAGATGAAATTTACTTTTATTTTTTTGGATTTTATATAAATTTTTAGTCAAATTGTAATAAAGGAATTTGAACCAACTTCGATTTTTTTGGATTTTGATGAGTTTTTTTGTTGGAGGAGTTAAATTTGATTAAATATAGATGAAATTTACTTGTATTTTTTTTATTTCATATAAATTTTTAGTCAAATTGTAATAAAGGAATTTGAACCAACTTCGATTTTTTTGGATTTTGATGAGTTTTTTTGTTGGAGTAGTTAAATTTGAGTAAATTTAGATGAAATTTACTTCTATTTTTTTGATTTCATATAAATTTTTAGTGAAATTGTAATAAAGGAATTTGAACCAACTTCGATTTTTTTGGATTTGGATCAATTTTTTTGTTGGAGGAGCTAAATTTGAGTGAATTTAGATGAAATTTAATTTTATTTCTTGGATTTTATATAAATTTTTAGTCAAATTGTAATAAAGTACTTAGAAACCAACTTCGATTTTTTTGGATTTTGATGAATTTTTTTGTTGGAGGAGCTAAATTTGAGTGAATTTAGATGAAATTTACTTTTATTTTTTTGGCTTTCATATAAATTTTTAGTCAAATTGTAATAAAGGAATTTGAACCAACTTCGATTTTTTTGGATTTTGATGAGTTTTTTTGTTGGAGGAGTTAAATTTGAGTGAATTTAGTAGAAAATTATTTCTATTTTTTTTTTATTTCATATACATTTTTAGTCAAATTGTAATAAAGTACTTAGAAACCAGCTTCGATTTTTTTGGATTTTGATGAATTTTTTTGTTGGAGGAGCTAAATTTGAGTGAATTTAGATGAAATTTACTTTTATTTTTTGGATTTTATATAAATTTTTAGTCAAATTGTAATAAAGTAATTTGAAACCAACTTCGATTTTTTTGTATTTTGATGAGTTTTTTTGTTGGAGTAGTTAAATTTGAGTGAATTTAGTAGAAATTTATTTCTTTTTTTTTTATTTCATATAAATTTTTAGTCAAATTGTAATAAAGGAATTTGAACCAACTTCGATTTTTTTGGATTTGGATGAATTGTTTTGTTGGAGGAGCTAAATTTGAGTGAATTTAGATGAAATTTACTTTCATTTTTTTGGATTTTATATAAATTTTTAGTCAAATTGTAATAAAGTAATTTGAAACCTACTTCGATTTTTTTGGATTTTGATGAATTTTTTTGTTGGAGGAGCTAAATTTGAGTGAATTTAGATGAAATTTACTTTTATTTTTTGGATTTAATATAAATTTTTAGTCAAATTGTAATAAAGGAATTTGAACCAACTTCGATTTTTTCGGATTTTGATTAGTTTTTTTGTTGGAGGAGTTAAATTTGAGTGAATTTAGTAGAAATTTATTTCTATTTTTTGATTTCATATAAATTTTTAGTCAAATTGTAATAAAGGAATTTGAACCAACTTCGATTTTTTTGGATTTTGATGAGTTTTTTTGTTGGAGTAGTTAAATTTGAGTAAATTTAGATGAAATTTACTTCTATTTTTTTGATTTCATATAAATTTTTAGTCAAATTGTAATAAAGGAATTTGAACCAACTTCGATTTTTTTGGATTTGGATAAATTTTTTTGTTGGAGGAGCTAAATTTGAGTGAATTTAGATGAAATTTAATTTTATTTCTTGGATTTTATATAAATTTTTAGTCAAATTGTAATAAAGTACTTAGAAACCAACTTCGATTTTTTTGGATTTTGATGAATTTTTTTGTTGGAGGAGCTAAATTTGAGTGAATTTAGATGAAATTTACTTTTATTTTTTTGGCTTTCATATAAATTTTTAGTCAAAATGTAATAAAGTACTTAGAAACCAACTTCGATTTTTTTGGATTTGGATAAATTTTTTTGTAGGAGGAGCTAAATTTGAGTGAATTTAGATGAAATTTACTTTTATTTTTTGGATTTTATATAAATTTTTAGTCAAATTGTAATAAAGGAATTTGAACCAACTTCGATTTTTTTTTAATTTTGATGAATTTTTTTGTTGGAGGAGTTAAATTTGAGTGAATTTAGATGAAATATACTTCTATTTCTTTGATTTCATATAAATTTTTAGTCAAATTGTAATAAAGGAATTTGAACCAACTTCGATTTTTTTGGATTTTGATGAGTTTTTTTGTTGGAGTTAAATTTGAGTGAATTTAAATGAAATTTACTTTTATTTTTTTAGATTGTATATAAATTTTTAGTCAAATTGTAATAAAAGAATTTGAACCAACTTCGATTTTTTTGGATTTTGATGAGTTTTTTTGTTGGAGTAGTTAAATTTGAGTAAATTTAGATGAAATTTACTTCTATTTTTTTTGATTTCATATAAATTTTTAGTCAAATTGTAATAAAGGAATTTGAACCAACTTCAATTTTTTTGGATTTGGATAAATTTTTTTGTTGGAGGAGCTAAATTTGAGTGAATTTAGATGAAATTTACTATTATTTTTTGGATTTTGTACAAATTTTTATTCAAATTGTAATAAAGGAATTTGAACCAACTTCGATTTTTTCGGATTTTGATGAGTTTTTTTGTTGGAGGAGTTAAATTTGAGTGAATTTAGTAGAAATTTATTTCTATTTTTTTTGATTTCATATAAATTTTTAGTCAAATTGTAATAAAGTACTTAGAAACCAACTTCGATTTTTTTGGATTTTGATGAATTTTTTTGTTGGAGGAGCTAAATTTGAGTGAATTTAGATGAAATTTACTTCTATTTTTTTTGATTTCATATAAATTTTTAGTCAAATTGTAATAAAGGAATTTGAACCAACTTCGATTTTTTTGTATTTTGATGAGTTTTTTTGTTGGAGTAGTTAAATTTGAGTGAATTTAGTAGAAATTTATTTCTATTTTTTTTTTATTTCATATAAATTTTTAGTCAAATTGTAATAAAGGAATTTGAACCAACTTCGATTTTTTCGGATTTTGATGAGTTTTTTTGTTGGAGGAGTTAAATTTGAGTGAATTTAGTAGAAATTTATTTCTATTTTTTTTTTATTTCATATAAATTTTTAGTCAAATTGTAATAAAGGAATTTGATCCAACTTCGATTTTTTTGGATTTTGATGAATTTTTTTGTTGGAGGAGCTAAATTTGAGTGAATTTAGATGAAATTTACTTTTATTTTTTTGGATTTTATATAAATTTTTAGTCAAATTGTAATAAAGTAATTTGAAACCAACTTCGATTTTTTTGGATTTGGATAAATTTTTTTGTAGGAGGAGCTAAATTTGAGTGAATTTAGATGAAATTTACTTTTATTTTTTGGATTTTATATAAATTTTTAGTCAAATTGTAATAAAGGAATTTGAACCAACTTCGATTTTTTTGGATTTTGATGAGTTTTTTTGTTGGAGGAGCTAAACTTGAGTAAATTTAGATGAAATTTACTTTTATTTTTTGGATTTTATATAAATTTTTAGTCAAATTGTAATAAAGGAATTTGAACCAACTTCGATTTTTTTTGAATTTTGATGAATTTTTTTGTTGGAGTAGTTAAATTTGAGTAAATTTAGATGAAATTTACTTCTATTTTTTTTGATTTCATATAAATTTTTAGTCAAATTGTAATAAAGGAATTTGAACCAACTTCGATTTTTTTGTATTTTGATGAGTTTTTTTGTTGGAGTAGTTAAATTTGAGTGAATTTAGTAGAAATTTATTTCTATTTTTTTTTTATTTCATATAAATTTTTAGTCAAATTGTAATAAAGGAATTTGAACCAACTTCGATTTTTTCGGATTTTGATGAGTTTTTTTGTTGGAGGAGTTAAATTTGAGTGAATTTAGTAGAAATTTATTTCTATTTTTTTTGATTTCATATAAATTTTTAGTCAAATTGTAATAAAGTACTTAGAAACCAGCTTCGATTTTTTTGGATTTTGATGAATTTTTTTGTTGGAGGAGCTAAATTTGAGTGAATTTAGATGAAATTTACTTTTATTTTTTGGATTTTATATAAATTTTTAGTCAAATTGTAATAAAGTAATTTGAAACCAACTTCGATTTTTTTGTATTTTGATGAGTTTTTTTGTTGGAGTAGTTAAATTTGAGTGAATTTAGTAGAAATTTATTTCTTTTTTTTTTTATTTCATATAAATTTTTAGTCAAATTGTAATAAAGGAATTTGAACCAACTTCGATTTTTTTGGATTTGGATGAATTGTTTTGTTGGAGGAGCTAAATTTGAGTGAATTTAGATGAAATTTACTTTCATTTTTTTGGATTTTATATAAATTTTTAGTCAAATTGTAATAAAGTAATTTGAAACCTACTTCGATTTTTTTGGATTTTGATGAATTTTTTTGTTGGAGGAGCTAAATTTGAGTGAATTTAGATGAAATTTACTTTTATTTTTTGGATTTAATATAAATTTTTAGTCAAATTGTAATAAAGGAATTTGAACCAACTTCGATTTTTTCGGATTTTGATTAGTTTTTTTGTTGGAGGAGTTAAATTTGAGTGAATTTAGTAGAAATTTATTTCTATTTTTTGATTTCATATAAATTTTTAGTCAAATTGTAATAAAGGAATTTGAACCAACTTCGATTTTTTTGGATTTTGATGAGTTTTTTTGTTGGAGTAGTTAAATTTGAGTAAATTTAGATGAAATTTACTTCTATTTTTTTGATTTCATATAAATTTTTAGTCAAATTGTAATAAAGGAATTTGAACCAACTTCGATTTTTTTGGATTTGGATAAATTTTTTTGTTGGAGGAGCTAAATTTGAGTGAATTTAGATGAAATTTAATTTTATTTCTTGGATTTTATATAAATTTTTAGTCAAATTGTAATAAAGTACTTAGAAACCAACTTCGATTTTTTTGGATTTTGATGAATTTTTTTGTTGGAGGAGCTAAATTTGAGTGAATTTAGATGAAATTTACTTTTATTTTTTTGGCTTTCATATAAATTTTTAGTCAAAATGTAATAAAGTACTTAGAAACCAACTTCGATTTTTTTGGATTTTGATGAATTTTTTTGTTGGAGGAGCTAAATTTGAGTGAATTTAGATGAAATTTACTTTTATTTTTTGGATTTTATATAAATTTTTAGTCAAATTGTAATAAAGTAATTTGAAACCAACTTCGATTTTTTTGTATTTTGATGAGTTTTTTTGTTGGAGTAGTTAAATTTGAGTGAATTTAGTAGAAATTTATTTCTATTTTTTTTTTATTTCATATAAATTTTTAGTCAAATTGTAATAAAGGAATTTGAACCAACTTCGATTTTTTTGGATTTGGATGAATTTTTTTGTTGGAGGAGCTAAATTTGAGTGAATTTAGATGAAATTTACTTTCATTTTTTTGGATTTTATATAAATTTTTAGTCAAATTGTAATAAAGTAATTTGAAACCAACATCGATTTTTTTGGATTTTGATGAATTTTTTTGTTGGAGGAGCTAAATTTGAGTGAATTTAGATGAAATTTACTTTTATTTTTTGGATTTAATATAAATTTTTAGTCAAATTGTAATAAAGGAATTTGAACCAACTTCGATTTTTTCGGATTTTGATGAGTTTTTTTGTTGGAGGAGTTAAATTTGAGTGAATTTAGTAGAAATTTATTTCTATTTTTTGATTTCATATAAATTTTTAGTCAAATTGTAATAAAGGAATTTGAACCAACTTCGATTTTTTTGGATTTTGATGAGTTTTTTTGTTGGAGTAGTTAAATTTGAGTAAATTTAGATGAAATTTACTTCTATTTTTTTGATTTCATATAAATTTTTAGTCAAATTGTAATAAAGGAATTTGAACCAACTTCGATTTTTTCGGATTTTGATGAGTTTTTTTGTTGGAGGAGTTAAATTTGAGTGAATTTAGTAGAAATTTATTTCTATTTTTTTTTATTTCATATAAATTTTTAGTCAAATTGTAATAAAGTACTTAGAAACCAACTTCGATTTTTTTTGATTTTGATGAATTTTTTTGTTGGAGGAGCTAAATTTGAGTGAATTTAGATGAAATTTACTTCTATTTTTTTTGATTTCATATAAATTTTTAGTCAAATTGTAATAAAGGAATTTGAACCAACTTCAATTTTTTTGGATTTGGATAAATTTTTTTGTTGGAGGAGCTAAATTTGAGTGAATTTAGATGAAATTTACTTTTATTTTTTGGATTTTGTACAAATTTTTATTCAAATTGTAATAAAGGAATTTGAACCAACTTCGATTTTTTCGGATTTTGATGAGTTTTTTTGTTGGAGGAGTTAAATTTGAGTGAATTTAGTAGAAATTTATTTCTATTTTTTTTGATTTCATATAAATTTTTAGTCAAATTGTAATAAAGTACTTAGAAACCAACTTCGATTTTTTTGGATTTTGATGAATTTTTTTGTTGGAGGAGCTAAATTTGAGTGAATTTAGATGAAATTTACTTCTATTTTTTTTGATTTCATATAAATTTTTAGTCAAATTGTAATAAAGGAATTTGAACCAACTTCGATTTTTTTGTATTTTGATGAGTTTTTTTGTTGGAGTAGTTAAATTTGAGTGAATTTAGTAGAAATTTATTTCTATTTTTTTTTTATTTCATATAAATTTTTAGTCAAATTGTAATAAAGGAATTTGAACCAACTTCGATTTTTTCGGATTTTGATGAGTTTTTTTGTTGGAGGAGTTAAATTTGAGTGAATTTAGTAGAAATTTATTTCTATTTTTTTTTATTTCATATAAATTTTTAGTCAAATTGTAATAAAGTACTTAGAAACCAGCTTCGATTTTTTTGGATTTTGATGAATTTTTTTGTTGGAGGAGCTAAATTTGAGTGAATTTAGATGAAATTTACTTTTATTTTTTGGATTTTATATAAATTTTTAGTCAAATTGTAATAAAGTAATTTGAAACCAACTTCGATTTTTTTGTATTTTGATGAGTTTTTTTGTTGGAGGAGTTAAATTTGAGTGAATTTAGTAGAAATTTATTTCTATTTTTTGATTTCATATAAATTTTTAGTCAAATTGTAATAAAGGAATTTGAACCAACTTCGATTTTTTTGGATTTTGATGAGTTTTTTTGTTGGAGGAGTTAAATTTGAGTAAATTTAGATGAAATTTACTTCTATTTTTTTGATTTCATATAAATTTTTAGTCAAATTGTAATAAAGTACTTAGAAACCAACTTCGATTTTTTTGGATTTTGATGAATTTTTTTGTTGGAGGAGCTAAATTTGAGTGAATTTAGATGAAATTTACTTCTATTTTTTTTGATTTCATATAAATTTTTAGTCAAATTGTAATAAAGGAATTTGAACCAACTTCGATTTTTTTGTATTTTGATGAGTTTTTTTGTTGGAGTAGTTAAATTTGAGTGAATTTAGTAGAAATTTATTTCTATTTTTTTTTTATTTCATATAAATTTTTAGTCAAATTGTAATAAAGGAATTTGAACCAACTTCGATTTTTTCGGATTTTGATGAGTTTTTTTGTTGGAGGAGTTAAATTTGAGTGAATTTAGTAGAAATTTATTTCTATTTTTTTTGATTTCATATAAATTTTTAGTCAAATTGTAATAAAGTACTTAGAAACCAGCTTCGATTTTTTTGGATTTTGATGAATTTTTTTGTTGGAGGAGCTAAATTTGAGTGAATTTAGATGAAATTTACTTTTATTTTTTGGATTTTATATAAATTTTTAGTCAAATTGTAATAAAGTAATTTGAAACCAACTTCGATTTTTTTGTATTTTGATGAGTTTTTTTGTTGGAGTAGTTAAATTTGAGTGAATTTAGTAGAAATTTATTTCTTTTTTTTTTATTTCATATAAATTTTTAGTCAAATTGTAATAAAGGAATTTGAACCAACTTCGATTTTTTTGGATTTGGATGAATTGTTTTGTTGGAGTAGTTAAATTTGAGTAAATTTAGATGAAATTTACTTCTATTTTTTTGATTTCATATAAATTTTTAGTCAAATTGTAATAAAGGAATTTGAACCAACTTCGATTTTTTTGGATTTGGATAAATTTTTTTGTTGGAGGAGCTAAATTTGAGTGAATTTAGATGAAATTTAATTTTATTTCTTGGATTTTATATAAATTTTTAGTCAAATTGTAATAAAGTACTTAGAAACCAACTTCGATTTTTTTGGATTTTGATGAATTTTTTTGTTGGAGGAGCTAAATTTGAGTGAATTTAGATGAAATTTACTTTTATTTTTTTGGCTTTCATATAAATTTTTAGTCAAAATGTAATAAAGTACTTAGAAACCAACTTCGATTTTTTTGGATTTTGATGAATTTTTTTGTTGGAGGAGCTAAATTTGAGTGAATTTAGATGAAATTTACTTTTATTTTTTTGGATTTTATATAAATTTTTAGTCAAATTGTAATAAAGGAATTTGAACCAACTTCGATTTTTTTGGATTTTGATGAGTTTTTTTGTTGGAGGAGTTAAATTTGATTAAATATAGATGAAATTTACTTGTATCTTTTTTATTTCATATAAATTTTTACTCAAATTGTAATAAAGGAATTTGAACCAACTTCGATTTTTTTGGATTTTGATGAGTTTTTTTGTTGGAGGAGTTAAATTTGAGTGAATTTAGTAGAAATTTATTTCTATTTTTTTTTTATTTCATATAAATTTTTAGTCAAATTGTAATAAAGGAATTTGAACCAACTTCGATTTTTTTGGATTTTGATGAATTTTTTTGTTGGAGGAGCTAAATTTGAGTGAATTTAGATGAAATTTACTTTTATTTTTTTGGATTTTATATAAATTTTTAGTCAAATTGTAATAAAGTAATTTGAAACCAACTTCGATTTTTTTTTATTTGGATAAATTTTTTTGTAGGAGGAGCTAAATTTGAGTGAATTTAGATGAAATTTACTTTTATTTTTTGGATTTTATATAAATTTTTAGTCAAATTGTAATAAAGGAATTTGAACCAACTTCGATTTTTTTTTAATTTTGATGAATTTTTTTGTTGGAGGAGTTAAATTTGAGTGAATTTAGATGAAATATACTTCTATTTCTTTGATTTCATATAAATTTTTAGTCAAATTGTAATAAAGGAATTTGAACCAACTTCGATTTTTTTGGATTTTGATGAATTTTTTTGTTGGAGGAGCTAAATTTGAGTGAATTTAGATGAAATTTACTTTTATTTTTTGGATTTTATATAAATTTTTAGTCAAATTGTAATAAAGTAATTTGAAACCAACTTCGATTTTTTTGTATTTTGATGAGTTTTTTTGTTGGAGTAGTTAAATTTGAGTGAATTTAGTAGAAATTTATTTCTTTTTTTTTTTATTTCATATAAATTTTTAGTCAAATTGTAATAAAGGAATTTGAACCAACTTCGATTTTTTTGGATTTGGATGAATTGTTTTGTTGGAGGAGCTAAATTTGAGTGAATTTAGATGAAATTTACTTTCATTTTTTTGGATTTTATATAAATTTTTAGTCAAATTGTAATAAAGTAATTTGAAACCTACTTCGATTTTTTTGGATTTTGATGAATTTTTTTGTTGGAGGAGCTAAATTTGAGTGAATTTAGATGAAATTTACTTTTATTTTTTGGATTTAATATAAATTTTTAGTCAAATTGTAATAAAGGAATTTGAACCAACTTCGATTTTTTCGGATTTTGATTAGTTTTTTTGTTGGAGGAGTTAAATTTGAGTGAATTTAGTAGAAATTTATTTCTATTTTTTGATTTCATATAAATTTTTAGTCAAATTGTAATAAAGGAATTTGAACCAACTTCGATTTTTTTGGATTTTGATGAGTTTTTTTGTTGGAGTAGTTAAATTTGAGTAAATTTAGATGAAATTTACTTCTATTTTTTTGATTTCATATAAATTTTTAGTCAAATTGTAATAAAGGAATTTGAACCAACTTCGATTTTTTTGGATTTGGATAAATTTTTTTGTTGGAGGAGCTAAATTTGAGTGAATTTAGATGAAATTTAATTTTATTTCTTGGATTTTATATAAATTTTTAGTCAAATTGTAATAAAGTACTTAGAAACCAACTTCGATTTTTTTGGATTTTGATGAATTTTTTTGTTGGAGGAGCTAAATTTGAGTGAATTTAGATGAAATTTACTTTTATTTTTTTGGCTTTCATATAAATTTTTAGTCAAAATGTAATAAAGTACTTAGAAACCAACTTCGATTTTTTTGGATTTTGATGAATTTTTTTGTTGGAGGAGCTAAATTTGAGTGAATTTAGATGAAATTTACTTTTATTTTTTGGATTTTATATAAATTTTTAGTCAAATTGTAATAAAGTAATTTGAAACCAACTTCGATTTTTTTGTATTTTGATGAGTTTTTTTGTTGGAGTAGTTAAATTTGAGTGAATTTAGTAGAAATTTATTTCTATTTTTTTTTTATTTCATATAAATTTTTAGTCAAATTGTAATAAAGGAATTTGAACCAACTTCGATTTTTTTGGATTTGGATGAATTTTTTTGTTGGAGGAGCTAAATTTGAGTGAATTTAGATGAAATTTACTTTCATTTTTTTGGATTTTATATAAATTTTTAGTCAAATTGTAATAAAGTAATTTGAAACCAACATCGATTTTTTTGGATTTTGATGAATTTTTTTGTTGGAGGAGCTAAATTTGAGTGAATTTAGATGAAATTTACTTTTATTTTTTGGATTTAATATAAATTTTTAGTCAAATTGTAATAAAGGAATTTGAACCAACTTCGATTTTTTCGGATTTTGATGAGTTTTTTTGTTGGAGGAGTTAAATTTGAGTGAATTTAGTAGAAATTTATTTCTATTTTTTGATTTCATATAAATTTTTAGTCAAATTGTAATAAAGGAATTTGAACCAACTTCGATTTTTTTGGATTTTGATGAGTTTTTTTGTTGGAGTAGTTAAATTTGAGTAAATTTAGATGAAATTTACTTCTATTTTTTTGATTTCATATAAATTTTTAGTCAAATTGTAATAAAGGAATTTGAACCAACTTCGATTTTTTCGGATTTTGATGAGTTTTTTTGTTGGAGGAGTTAAATTTGAGTGAATTTAGTAGAAATTTATTTCTATTTTTTTTTATTTCATATAAATTTTTAGTCAAATTGTAATAAAGTACTTAGAAACCAACTTCGATTTTTTTGGATTTTGATGAATTTTTTTGTTGGAGGAGCTAAATTTGAGTGAATTTAGATGAAATTTACTTCTATTTTTTTTGATTTCATATAAATTTTTAGTCAAATTGTAATAAAGGAATTTGAACCAACTTCAATTTTTTTGGATTTGGATAAATTTTTTTGTTGGAGGAGCTAAATTTGAGTGAATTTAGATGAAATTTACTTTTATTTTTTGGATTTTGTACAAATTTTTATTCAAATTGTAATAAAGGAATTTGAACCAACTTCGATTTTTTCGGATTTTGATGAGTTTTTTTGTTGGAGGAGTTAAATTTGAGTGAATTTAGTAGAAATTTATTTCTATTTTTTTTGATTTCATATAAATTTTTAGTCAAATTGTAATAAAGTACTTAGAAACCAACTTCGATTTTTTTGGATTTTGATGAATTTTTTTGTTGGAGGAGCTAAATTTGAGTGAATTTAGATGAAATTTACTTCTATTTTTTTTGATTTCATATAAATTTTTAGTCAAATTGTAATAAAGGAATTTGAACCAACTTCGATTTTTTTGTATTTTGATGAGTTTTTTTGTTGGAGTAGTTAAATTTGAGTGAATTTAGTAGAAATTTATTTCTATTTTTTTTTTATTTCATATAAATTTTTAGTCAAATTGTAATAAAGGAATTTGAACCAACTTCGATTTTTTCGGATTTTGATGAGTTTTTTTGTTGGAGGAGTTAAATTTGAGTGAATTTAGTAGAAATTTATTTCTATTTTTTTTGATTTCATATAAATTTTTAGTCAAATTGTAATAAAGTACTTAGAAACCAGCTTCGATTTTTTTGGATTTTGATGAATTTTTTTGTTGGAGGAGCTAAATTTGAGTGAATTTAGATGAAATTTACTTTTATTTTTTGGATTTTATATAAATTTTTAGTCAAATTGTAATAAAGTAATTTGAAACCAACTTCGATTTTTTTGTATTTTGATGAGTTTTTTTGTTGGAGTAGTTAAATTTGAGTGAATTTAGTAGAAATTTATTTCTTTTTTTTTTTATTTCATATAAATTTTTAGTCAAATTGTAATAAAGGAATTTGAACCAACTTCGATTTTTTTGGATTTGGATGAATTGTTTTGTTGGAGGAGCTAAATTTGAGTGAATTTAGATGAAATTTACTTTCATTTTTTTGGATTTTATATAAATTTTTAGTCAAATTGTAATAAAGTAATTTGAAACCTACTTCGATTTTTTTGGATTTTGATGAATTTTTTTGTTGGAGGAGCTAAATTTGAGTGAATTTAGATGAAATTTACTTTTATTTTTTGGATTTAATATAAATTTTTAGTCAAATTGTAATAAAGGAATTTGAACCAACTTCGATTTTTTCGGATTTTGATTAGTTTTTTTGTTGGAGGAGTTAAATTTGAGTGAATTTAGTAGAAATTTATTTCTATTTTTTGATTTCATATAAATTTTTAGTCAAATTGTAATAAAGGAATTTGAACCAACTTCGATTTTTTTGGATTTTGATGAGTTTTTTTGTTGGAGGAGTTAAATTTGAGTAAATTTAGATGAAATTTACTTCTATTTTTTTGATTTCATATAAATTTTTAGTCAAATTGTAATAAAGTACTTAGAAACCAACTTCGATTTTTTTGGATTTTGATGAATTTTTTTGTTGGAGGAGCTAAATTTGAGTGAATTTAGATGAAATTTACTTCTATTTTTTTTGATTTCATATAAATTTTTAGTCAAATTGTAATAAAGGAATTTGAACCAACTTCGATTTTTTTGTATTTTGATGAGTTTTTTTGTTGGAGTAGTTAAATTTGAGTGAATTTAGTAGAAATTTATTTCTATTTTTTTTTTATTTCATATAAATTTTTAGTCAAATTGTAATAAAGGAATTTGAACCAACTTCGATTTTTTCGGATTTTGATGAGTTTTTTTGTTGGAGGAGTTAAATTTGAGTGAATTTAGTAGAAATTTATTTCTATTTTTTTTGATTTCATATAAATTTTTAGTCAAATTGTAATAAAGTACTTAGAAACCAGCTTCGATTTTTTTGGATTTTGATGAATTTTTTTGTTGGAGGAGCTAAATTTGAGTGAATTTAGATGAAATTTACTTTTATTTTTTGGATTTTATATAAATTTTTAGTCAAATTGTAATAAAGTAATTTGAAACCAACTTCGATTTTTTTGTATTTTGATGAGTTTTTTTGTTGGAGTAGTTAAATTTGAGTGAATTTAGTAGAAATTTATTTCTTTTTTTTTTATTTCATATAAATTTTTAGTCAAATTGTAATAAAGGAATTTGAACCAACTTCGATTTTTTTGGATTTGGATGAATTGTTTTGTTGGAGTAGTTAAATTTGAGTAAATTTAGATGAAATTTACTTCTATTTTTTTGATTTCATATAAATTTTTAGTCAAATTGTAATAAAGGAATTTGAACCAACTTCGATTTTTTTGGATTTGGATAAATTTTTTTGTTGGAGGAGCTAAATTTGAGTGAATTTAGATGAAATTTAATTTTATTTCTTGGATTTTATATAAATTTTTAGTCAAATTGTAATAAAGTACTTAGAAACCAACTTCGATTTTTTTGGATTTTGATGAATTTTTTTGTTGGAGGAGCTAAATTTGAGTGAATTTAGATGAAATTTACTTTTATTTTTTTGGCTTTCATATAAATTTTTAGTCAAAATGTAATAAAGTACTTAGAAACCAACTTCGATTTTTTTGGATTTTGATGAATTTTTTTGTTGGAGGAGCTAAATTTGAGTGAATTTAGATGAAATTTACTTTTATTTTTTTGGATTTTATATAAATTTTTAGTCAAATTGTAATAAAGGAATTTGAACCAACTTCGATTTTTTTGGATTTTGATGAGTTTTTTTGTTGGAGGAGTTAAATTTGATTAAATATAGATGAAATTTACTTGTATCTTTTTTATTTCATATAAATTTTTACTCAAATTGTAATAAAGGAATTTGAACCAACTTCGATTTTTTTGGATTTTGATGAGTTTTTTTGTTGGAGGAGTTAAATTTGAGTGAATTTAGTAGAAATTTATTTCTATTTTTTTTTTATTTCATATAAATTTTTAGTCAAATTGTAATAAAGGAATTTGAACCAACTTCGATTTTTTTGGATTTTGATGAATTTTTTTGTTGGAGGAGCTAAATTTGAGTGAATTTAGATGAAATTTACTTTTATTTTTTTGGATTTTATATAAATTTTTAGTCAAATTGTAATAAAGTAATTTGAAACCAACTTCGATTTTTTTTTATTTGGATAAATTTTTTTGTAGGAGGAGCTAAATTTGAGTGAATTTAGATGAAATTTACTTTTATTTTTTGGATTTTATATAAATTTTTAGTCAAATTGTAATAAAGGAATTTGAACCAACTTCGATTTTTTTTTAATTTTGATGAATTTTTTTGTTGGAGGAGTTAAATTTGAGTGAATTTAGATGAAATATACTTCTATTTCTTTGATTTCATATAAATTTTTAGTCAAATTGTAATAAAGGAATTTGAACCAACTTCGATTTTTTTGGATTTTGATGAGTTTTTTTGTTGGAGTTAAATTTGAGTGAATTTAAATGAAATTTACTTTTATTTTTTTAGATTGTATATAAATTTTTAGTCAAATTGTAATAAAAGAATTTGAACCAACTTCGATTTTTTTGGATTTTGATGAGTTTTTTTGTTGGAGTAGTTAAATTTGAGTAAATTTAGATGAAATTTACTTCTATTTTTTTTGATTTCATATAAATTTTTAGTCAAATTGTAATAAAGGAATTTGAACCAACTTCAATTTTTTTGGATTTGGATAAATTTTTTTGTTGGAGGAGCTAAATTTGAGTGAATTTAGATGAAATTTACTATTATTTTTTGGATTTTGTACAAATTTTTATTCAAATTGTAATAAAGGAATTTGAACCAACTTCGATTTTTTCGGATTTTGATGAGTTTTTTTGTTGGAGGAGTTAAATTTGAGTGAATTTAGTAGAAATTTATTTCTATTTTTTTTGATTTCATATAAATTTTTAGTCAAATTGTAATAAAGTACTTAGAAACCAACTTCGATTTTTTTGGATTTTGATGAATTTTTTTGTTGGAGGAGCTAAATTTGAGTGAATTTAGATGAAATTTACTTTTATTTTTTGGATTTTATATAAATTTTTAGTCAAATTGTAATAAAGTAATTTGAAACCAACTTCGATTTTTTTGTATTTTGATGAGTTTTTTTGTTGGAGTAGTTAAATTTGAGTGAATTTAGTAGAAATTTATTTCTATTTTTTTTTTATTTCATATAAATTTTTAGTCAAATTGTAATAAAGGAATTTGAACCAACTTCGATTTTTTTGGATTTGGATGAATTTTTTTGTTGGAGGAGCTAAATTTGAGTGAATTTAGATGAAATTTACTTTCATTTTTTTGGATTTTATATAAATTTTTAGTCAAATTGTAATAAAGTAATTTGAAACCAACTTCGATTTTTTTGGATTTTGATGAATTTTTTTGTTGGAGGAGCTAAATTTGAGTGAATTTAGATGAAATTTACTTTTATTTTTTGGATTTAATATAAATTTTTAGTCAAATTGTAATAAAGGAATTTGAACCAACTTCGATTTTTTCGGATTTTGATGAGTTTTTTTGTTGGAGGAGTTAAATTTGAGTGAATTTAGTAGAAATTTATTTCTATTTTTTGATTTCATATAAATTTTTAGTCAAATTGTAATAAAGGAATTTGAACCAACTTCGATTTTTTTGGATTTTGATGAGTTTTTTTGTTGGAGTAGTTAAATTTGAGTAAATTTAGATGAAATTTACTTCTATTTTTTTGATTTCATATAAATTTTTAGTCAAATTGTAATAAAGGAATTTGAACCAACTTCGATTTTTTTTTAATTTTGATGAATTTTTTTGTTGGAGGAGTTAAATTTGAGTGAATTTAGATGAAATATACTTCTATTTCTTTGATTTCATATAAATTTTTAGTCAAATTGTAATAAAGGAATTTGAACCAACTTCGATTTTTTTGGATTTTGATGAGTTTTTTTGTTGGAGTTAAATTTGAGTGAATTTAAATGAAATTTACTTTTATTTTTTTAGATTGTATATAAATTTTTAGTCAAATTGTAATAAAAGAATTTGAACCAACTTCGATTTTTTTGGATTTTGATGAGTTTTTTTGTTGGAGTAGTTAAATTTGAGTAAATTTAGATGAAATTTACTTCTATTTTTTTGATTTCATATAAATTTTTAGTCAAATTGTAATAAAGGAATTTGAACCAACTTCAATTTTTTTGGATTTGGATAAATTTTTTTGTTGGAGGAGCTAAATTTGAGTGAATTTAGATGAAATTTACTTTTATTTTTTTGGATTTTATATAAATTTTTAGTCAAATTGTAATAAAGTAATTTGAAACCAACTTCGATTTTTTTGGATTTGGATAAATTTTTTTGTAGGAGGAGCTAAATTTGAGTGAATTTAGATGAAATTTACTTTTATTTTTTGGATTTTATATAAATTTTTAGTCAAATTGTAATAAAGGAATTTGAACCAACTTCGATTTTTTTTTAATTTTGATGAATTTTTTTGTTGGAGGAGTTAAATTTGAGTGAATTTAGATGAAATATACTTCTATTTCTTTGATTTCATATAAATTTTTAGTCAAATTGTAATAAAGGAATTTGAACCAACTTCGATTTTTTTGGATTTTGATGAGTTTTTTTGTTGGAGTTAAATTTGAGTGAATTTAAATGAAATTTACTTTTATTTTTTTAGATTGTATATAAATTTTTAGTCAAATTGTAATAAAAGAATTTGAACCAACTTCGATTTTTTTGGATTTTGATGAGTTTTTTTGTTGGAGTAGTTAAATTTGAGTAAATTTAGATGAAATTTACTTCTATTTTTTTGATTTCATATAAATTTTTAGTCAAATTGTAATAAAGGAATTTGAACCAACTTCAATTTTTTTGGATTTGGATAAATTTTTTTGTTGGAGGAGCTAAATTTGAGTGAATTTAGATGAAATTTACTTTTATTTTTTGGATTTGATATAAATTTTTAGTCAAATTGTAATAAAGGAATTTGAACCAACTTCGATTTTTTCGGATTTTGATGAGTTTTTTTGTTGGAGGAGTTAAATTTGAGTGAATTTAGTAGAAATTTATTTCTATTTTTTTTTATTTCATATAAATTTTTAGTCAAAATGTAATAAAGTACTTAGAAACCAACTTCGATTTTTTTGGATTTTGATGAATTTTTTTGTTGGAGGAGCTAAATTTGAGTGAATTTAGATGAAATTTACTTTTATTTTTTTGGATTTTATATAAATTTTTAGTCAAATTGTAATAAAGGAATTTGAACCAACTTCGATTTTTTTGGATTTTGATGAGTTTTTTTGTTGGAGGAGTTAAATTTGATTAAATATAGATGAAATTTACTTGTATTTTTTTTATTTCATATAAATTTTTACTCAAATTGTAATAAAGGAATTTGAACCAACTTCGATTTTTTTGGATTTTGATGAGTTTTTTTGTTGGAGGAGTTAAATTTGAGTGAATTTAGTAGAAATTTATTTCTATTTTTTTTTATTTCATATAAATTTTTAGTCAAATTGTAATAAAGGAATTTGAACCAACTTCGATTTTTTTGGATTTTGATGAATTTTTTTGTTGGAGGAGCTAAATTTGAGTGAATTTAGATGAAATTTACTTTTATTTTTTTGGATTTTATATAAATTTTTAGTCAAATTGTAATAAAGGAATTTGAACCAACTTCGATTTTTTTGGATTTTGATGAGTTTTTTTGTTGGAGGAGTTAAATTTGATTAAATATAGATGAAATTTACTTGTATTTTTTTATTTCATATAAATTTTTACTCAAATTGTAATAAAGGAATTTGAACCAACTTCGATTTTTTTGGATTTTGATGAGTTTTTTGTTGGAGGAGTTAAATTTGAGTGAATTTAGTAGAAATTTATTTCTATTTTTTTTTTATTTCATATAAATTTTTAGTCAAATTGTAATAAAGGAATTTGAACCAACTTCGATTTTTTTGGATTTTGATGAATTTTTTTGTTGGAGGAGCTAAATTTGAGTGAATTTAGATGAAATTTACTTTTATTTTTTGGATTTTATATAAATTTTTAGTCAAATTGTAATAAAGGAATTTGAACCAACTTCGATTTTTTTGTATTTTGATGAGTTTTTTTGTTGGAGTAGTTAAATTTGAGTGAATTTAGTAGAAATTTATTTCTATTTTTTTTTTATTTCATATAAATTTTTAGTCAAATTGTAATAAAGGAATTTGAACCAACTTCGATTTTTTCGGATTTTGATGAGTTTTTTTGTTGGAGGAGTTAAATTTGAGTGAATTTAGTAGAAATTTATTTCTATTTTTTTTGATTTCATATAAATTTTTAGTCAAATTGTAATAAAGTACTTAGAAACCAACTTCGATTTTTTTGGATTTTGATGAATTTTTTTGTTGGAGGAGCTAAATTTGAGTGAATTTAGATGAAATTTACTTCTATTTTTTTTGATTTCATATAAATTTTTAGTCAAATTGTAATAAAGGAATTTGAACCAACATCGATTTTTTTGGATTTTGATGAATTTTTTTGTTGGAGGAGCTAAATTTGAGTGAATTTAGATGAAATTTACTTTTATTTTTTGGATTTGATATAAATTTTTAGTCAAATTGTAATAAAGGAATTTGAACCAACTTCGATTTTTTCGGATTTTGATGAGTTTTTTTGTTGGAGGAGTTAAATTTGAGTGAATTTAGTAGAAATTTATTTCTATTTTTTGATTTCATATAAATTTTTAGTCAAATTGTAATAAAGGAATTTGAACCAACTTCGATTTTTTTGGATTTTGATGAGTTTTTTTGTTGGAGTAGTTAAATTTGAGTAAATTTAAATGAAATTTACTTCTATTTTTTTGATTTCATATAAATTTTTAGTCAAATTGTAATAAAGGAATTTGAACCAACTTCGATTTTTTCGGATTTTGATGAGTTTTTTTGTTGGAGGAGTTAAATTTGAGTGAATTTAGTAGAAATTTATTTCTATTTTTTTTTATTTCATATAAATTTTTAGTCAAATTGTAATAAAGTACTTAGAAACCAACTTCGATTTTTTTGGATTTTGATGAATTTTTTTGTTGGAGGAGCTAAATTTGAGTGAATTTAGATGAAATTTACTTCTATTTTTTTTGATTTCATATAAATTTTTAGTCAAATTGTAATAAAGGAATTTGAACCAACTTCAATTTTTTTGGATTTGGATAAATTTTTTTGTTGGAGGAGCTAAATTTGAGTGAATTTAGATGAAATTTACTTTTATTTTTTGGATTTTGTACAAATTTTTATTCAAATTGTAATAAAGGAATTTGAACCAACTTCGATTTTTTCGGATTTTGATGAGTTTTTTTGTTGGAGGAGTTAAATTTGAGTGAATTTAGTAGAAATTTATTTCTATTTTTTTTGATTTCATATAAATTTTTAGTCAAATTGTAATAAAGTACTTAGAAACCAACTTCGATTTTTTTGGATTTTGATGAATTTTTTTGTTGGAGGAGCTAAATTTGAGTGAATTTAGATGAAATTTACTTCTATTTTTTTTGATTTCATATAAATTTTTAGTCAAATTGTAATAAAGGAATTTGAACCAACTTCGATTTTTTTGTATTTTGATGAGTTTTTTTGTTGGAGTAGTTAAATTTGAGTGAATTTAGTAGAAATTTATTTCTATTTTTTTTTTATTTCATATAAATTTTTAGTCAAATTGTAATAAAGGAATTTGAACCAACTTCGATTTTTTCGGATTTTGATGAGTTTTTTTGTTGGAGGAGTTAAATTTGAGTGAATTTAGTAGAAATTTATTTCTATTTTTTTTGATTTCATATAAATTTTTAGTCAAATTGTAATAAAGTACTTAGAAACCAGCTTCGATTTTTTTGGATTTTGATGAATTTTTTTGTTGGAGGAGCTAAATTTGAGTGAATTTAGATGAAATTTACTTTTATTTTTTGGATTTTATATAAATTTTTAGTCAAATTGTAATAAAGTAATTTGAAACCAACTTCGATTTTTTTGTATTTTGATGAGTTTTTTTGTTGGAGTAGTTAAATTTGAGTGAATTTAGTAGAAATTTATTTCTTTTTTTTTTATTTCATATAAATTTTTAGTCAAATTGTAATAAAGGAATTTGAACCAACTTCGATTTTTTTGGATTTGGATGAATTGTTTTGTTGGAGGAGCTAAATTTGAGTGAATTTAGATGAAATTTACTTTCATTTTTTTGGATTTTATATAAATTTTTAGTCAAATTGTAATAAAGTAATTTGAAACCTACTTCGATTTTTTTGGATTTTGATGAATTTTTTTGTTGGAGGAGCTAAATTTGAGTGAATTTAGATGAAATTTACTTTTATTTTTTGGATTTAATATAAATTTTTAGTCAAATTGTAATAAAGGAATTTGAACCAACTTCGATTTTTTCGGATTTTGATTAGTTTTTTTGTTGGAGGAGTTAAATTTGAGTGAATTTAGTAGAAATTTATTTCTATTTTTTGATTTCATATAAATTTTTAGTCAAATTGTAATAAAGGAATTTGAACCAACTTCGATTTTTTTGGATTTTGATGAGTTTTTTTGTTGGAGGAGTTAAATTTGAGTAAATTTAGATGAAATTTACTTCTATTTTTTTGATTTCATATAAATTTTTAGTCAAATTGTAATATAGTACTTAGAAACCAACTTCGATTTTTTTGGATTTTGATGAATTTTTTTGTTGGAGGAGCTAAATTTGAGTGAATTTAGATGAAATTTACTTCTATTTTTTTTGATTTCATATAAATTTTTAGTCAAATTGTAATAAAGGAATTTGAACCAACTTCGATTTTTTTGTATTTTGATGAGTTTTTTTGTTGGAGTAGTTAAATTTGAGTGAATTTAGTAGAAATTTATTTCTATTTTTTTTTTATTTCATATAAATTTTTAGTCAAATTGTAATAAAGGAATTTGAACCAACTTCGATTTTTTCGGATTTTGATGAGTTTTTTTGTTGGAGGAGTTAAATTTGAGTGAATTTAGTAGAAATTTATTTCTATTTTTTTTGATTTCATATAAATTTTTAGTCAAATTGTAATAAAGTACTTAGAAACCAGCTTCGATTTTTTTGGATTTTGATGAATTTTTTTGTTGGAGGAGCTAAATTTGAGTGAATTTAGATGAAATTTACTTTTATTTTTTGGATTTTATATAAATTTTTAGTCAAATTGTAATAAAGTAATTTGAAACCAACTTCGATTTTTTTGTATTTTGATGAGTTTTTTTGTTGGAGTAGTTAAATTTGAGTGAATTTAGTAGAAATTTATTTCTTTTTTTTTTTATTTCATATAAATTTTTAGTCAAATTGTAATAAAGGAATTTGAACCAACTTCGATTTTTTTGGATTTGGATGAATTGTTTTGTTGGAGGAGCTAAATTTGAGTGAATTTAGATGAAATTTACTTTTATTTTTTGGATTTAATATAAATTTTTAGTCAAATTGTAATAAAGGAATTTGAACCAACTTCGATTTTTTCGGATTTTGAATAGTTTTTTTGTTGGAGGAGTTAAATTTGAGTGAATTTAGTAGAAATTTATTTCTATTTTTTGATTTCATATAAATTTTTAGTCAAATTGTAATAAAGGAATTTGAACCAACTTCGATTTTTTTGGATTTTGATGAGTTTTTTTGTTGGAGTAGTTAAATTTGAGTAAATTTAGATGAAATTTACTTCTATTTTTTTGATTTCATATAAATTTTTAGTCAAATTGTAATAAAGGAATTTGAACCAACTTCGATTTTTTTGGATTTGGATAAATTTTTTTGTTGGAGGAGCTAAATTTGAGTGAATTTAGATGAAATTTAATTTTATTTCTTGGATTTTATATAAATTTTTAGTCAAATTGTAATAAAGTACTTAGAAACCAACTTCGATTTTTTTGGATTTTGATGAATTTTTTTGTTGGAGGAGCTAAATTTGAGTGAATTTAGATGAAATTTACTTTTATTTTTTTGGCTTTCATATAAATTTTTAGTCAAAATGTAATAAAGTACTTAGAAACCAACATCGATTTTTTTGGATTTTGATGAATTTTTTTGTTGGAGGAGCTAAATTTGAGTGAATTTAGATGAAATTTACTTTTATTTTTTTGGATTTTATATAAATTTTTAGTCAAATTGTAATAAAGGAATTTGAACCAACTTCGATTTTTTTGGATTTTGATGAGTTTTTTTGTTGGAGGAGTTAAATTTGATTAAATATAGATGAAATTTACTTGTATCTTTTTTATTTCATATAAATTTTTACTCAAATTGTAATAAAGGAATTTGAACCAACTTCGATTTTTTTGGATTTTGATGAGTTTTTTTGTTGGAGGAGTTAAATTTGAGTGAATTTAGTAGAAATTTATTTCTATTTTTTTTTTATTTCATATAAATTTTTAGTCAAATTGTAATAAAGGAATTTGAACCAACTTCGATTTTTTTGGATTTTGATGAATTTTTTTGTTGGAGGAGCTAAATTTGAGTGAATTTAGATGAAATTTACTTTTATTTTTTTGGATTTTATATAAATTTTTAGTCAAATTGTAATAAAGTAATTTGAAACCAACTTCGATTTTTTTTTATTTGGATAAATTTTTTTGTAGGAGGAGCTAAATTTGAGTGAATTTAGATGAAATTTACTTTTATTTTTTGGATTTTATATAAATTTTTAGTCAAATTGTAATAAAGGAATTTGAACCAACTTCGATTTTTTTTTAATTTTGATGAATTTTTTTGTTGGAGGAGTTAAATTTGAGTGAATTTAGATGAAATATACTTCTATTTCTTTGATTTCATATAAATTTTTAGTCAAATTGTAATAAAGGAATTTGAACCAACTTCGATTTTTTTGGATTTTGATGAGTTTTTTTGTTGGAGTTAAATTTGAGTGAATTTAAATGAAATTTACTTTTATTTTTTTAGATTGTATATAAATTTTTAGTCAAATTGTAATAAAAGAATTTGAACCAACTTCGATTTTTTTGGATTTTGATGAGTTTTTTTGTTGGAGTAGTTAAATTTGAGTAAATTTAGATGAAATTTACTTCTATTTTTTTTGATTTCATATAAATTTTTAGTCAAATTGTAATAAAGGAATTTGAACCAACTTCAATTTTTTTGGATTTGGATAAATTTTTTTGTTGGAGGAGCTAAATTTGAGTGAATTTAGATGAAATTTACTATTATTTTTTGGATTTTGTACAAATTTTTATTCAAATTGTAATAAAGGAATTTGAACCAACTTCGATTTTTTCGGATTTTGATGAGTTTTTTTGTTGGAGGAGTTAAATTTGAGTGAATTTAGTAGAAATTTATTTCTATTTTTTTTGATTTCATATAAATTTTTAGTCAAATTGTAATAAAGTACTTAGAAACCAACTTCGATTTTTTTGGATTTTGATGAATTTTTTTGTTGGAGGAGCTAAATTTGAGTGAATTTAGATGAAATTTACTTTTATTTTTTGGATTTTATATAAATTTTTAGTCAAATTGTAATAAAGTAATTTGAAACCAACTTCGATTTTTTTGTATTTTGATGAGTTTTTTTGTTGGAGTAGTTAAATTTGAGTGAATTTAGTAGAAATTTATTTCTATTTTTTTTTTATTTCATATAAATTTTTAGTCAAATTGTAATAAAGGAATTTGAACCAACTTCGATTTTTTTGGATTTGGATGAATTTTTTTGTTGGAGGAGCTAAATTTGAGTGAATTTAGATGAAATTTACTTTCATTTTTTTGGATTTTATATAAATTTTTAGTCAAATTGTAATAAAGTAATTTGAAACCAACTTCGATTTTTTTGGATTTTGATGAATTTTTTTGTTGGAGGAGCTAAATTTGAGTGAATTTAGATGAAATTTACTTTTATTTTTTGGATTTAATATAAATTTTTAGTCAAATTGTAATAAAGGAATTTGAACCAACTTCGATTTTTTCGGATTTTGATGAGTTTTTTTGTTGGAGGAGTTAAATTTGAGTGAATTTAGTAGAAATTTATTTCTATTTTTTGATTTCATATAAATTTTTAGTCAAATTGTAATAAAGGAATTTGAACCAACTTCGATTTTTTTGGATTTTGATGAGTTTTTTTGTTGGAGTAGTTAAATTTGAGTAAATTTAGATGAAATTTACTTCTATTTTTTTGATTTCATATAAATTTTTAGTCAAATTGTAATAAAGGAATTTGAACCAACTTCGATTTTTTTTTAATTTTGATGAATTTTTTTGTTGGAGGAGTTAAATTTGAGTGAATTTAGATGAAATATACTTCTATTTCTTTGATTTCATATAAATTTTTAGTCAAATTGTAATAAAGGAATTTGAACCAACTTCGATTTTTTTGGATTTTGATGAGTTTTTTTGTTGGAGTTAAATTTGAGTGAATTTAAATGAAATTTACTTTTATTTTTTTAGATTGTATATAAATTTTTAGTCAAATTGTAATAAAAGAATTTGAACCAACTTCGATTTTTTTGGATTTTGATGAGTTTTTTTGTTGGAGTAGTTAAATTTGAGTAAATTTAGATGAAATTTACTTCTATTTTTTTGATTTCATATAAATTTTTAGTCAAATTGTAATAAAGGAATTTGAACCAACTTCAATTTTTTTGGATTTGGATAAATTTTTTTGTTGGAGGAGCTAAATTTGAGTGAATTTAGATGAAATTTACTTTTATTTTTTTGGATTTTATATAAATTTTTAGTCAAATTGTAATAAAGTAATTTGAAACCAACTTCGATTTTTTTGGATTTGGATAAATTTTTTTGTAGGAGGAGCTAAATTTGAGTGAATTTAGATGAAATTTACTTTTATTTTTTGGATTTTATATAAATTTTTAGTCAAATTGTAATAAAGGAATTTGAACCAACTTCGATTTTTTTTTAATTTTGATGAATTTTTTTGTTGGAGGAGTTAAATTTGAGTGAATTTAGATGAAATATACTTCTATTTCTTTGATTTCATATAAATTTTTAGTCAAATTGTAATAAAGGAATTTGAACCAACTTCGATTTTTTTGGATTTTGATGAGTTTTTTTGTTGGAGTTAAATTTGAGTGAATTTAAATGAAATTTACTTTTATTTTTTTAGATTGTATATAAATTTTTAGTCAAATTGTAATAAAAGAATTTGAACCAACTTCGATTTTTTTGGATTTTGATGAGTTTTTTTGTTGGAGTAGTTAAATTTGAGTAAATTTAGATGAAATTTACTTCTATTTTTTTGATTTCATATAAATTTTTAGTCAAATTGTAATAAAGGAATTTGAACCAACTTCAATTTTTTTGGATTTGGATAAATTTTTTTGTTGGAGGAGCTAAATTTGAGTGAATTTAGATGAAATTTACTTTTATTTTTTGGATTTTGTACAAATTTTTATTCAAATTGTAATAAAGGAATTTGAACCAACTTCGATTTTTTCGGATTTTGATGAGTTTTTTTGTTGGAGGAGTTAAATTTGAGTGAATTTAGTAGAAATTTATTTCTATTTTTTTTGATTTCATATAAATTTTTAGTCAAATTGTAATAAAGTACTTAGAAACCAACTTCGATTTTTTTGGATTTTGATGAATTTTTTTGTTGGAGGAGCTAAATTTGAGTGAATTTAGATGAAATTTACTTCTATTTTTTTGGATTTTATATAAATTTTTAGTCAAATTGTAATAAAGGAATTTGAACCAACTTCGATTTTTTTGGATTTTGATGAGTTTTTTTGTTGGAGGAGTTAAATTTGATTAAATATAGATGAAATTTACTTGTATTTTTTTTATTTCATATAAATTTTTACTCAAATTGTAATAAAGGAATTTGAACCAACTTCGATTTTTTTGGATTTTGATGAGTTTTTTTGTTGGAGGAGTTAAATTTGAGTGAATTTAGTAGAAATTTATTTCTATTTTTTTTTTATTTCATATAAATTTTTAGTCAAATTGTAATAAAGGAATTTGAACCAACTTCGATTTTTTTGGATTTTGATGAATTTTTTTGTTGGAGGAGCTAAATTTGAGTGAATTTAGATGAAATTTACTTTTATTTTTTTGGATTTTATATAAATTTTTAGTCAAATTGTAATAAAGGAATTTGAACCAACTTCGATTTTTTTGGATTTTGATGAGTTTTTTTGTTGGAGGAGTTAAATTTGATTAAATATAGATGAAATTTACTTGTATTTTTTTTATTTCATATAAATTTTTACTCAAATTGTAATAAAGGAATTTGAACCAACTTCGATTTTTTTGGATTTTGATGAGTTTTTTGTTGGAGGAGTTAAATTTGAGTGAATTTAGTAGAAATTTATTTCTATTTTTTTTTTATTTCATATAAATTTTTAGTCAAATTGTAATAAAGGAATTTGAACCAACTTCGATTTTTTTGGATTTTGATGAATTTTTTTGTTGGAGGAGCTAAATTTGAGTGAATTTAGATGAAATTTACTTTTATTTTTTGGATTTTATATAAATTTTTAGTCAAATTGTAATAAAGGAATTTGAACCAACTTCGATTTTTTTGTATTTTGATGAGTTTTTTTGTTGGAGTAGTTAAATTTGAGTGAATTTAGTAGAAATTTATTTCTATTTTTTTTTTATTTCATATAAATTTTTAGTCAAATTGTAATAAAGGAATTTGAACCAACTTCGATTTTTTCGGATTTTGATGAGTTTTTTTGTTGGAGGAGTTAAATTTGAGTGAATTTAGTAGAAATTTATTTCTATTTTTTTTGATTTCATATAAATTTTTAGTCAAATTGTAATAAAGTACTTAGAAACCAACTTCGATTTTTTTGGATTTTGATGAATTTTTTTGTTGCAGGAGCTAAATTTGAGTGAATTTAGATGAAATTTACTTTTATTTTTTGGATTTTATATAAATTTTTAGTCAAATTGTAATAAAGTAATTTGAAACCAACTTCGATTTTTTTGTATTTTGATGAGTTTTTTTGTTGGAGTAGTTAAATTTGAGTGAATTTAGTAGAAATTTATTTCTTTTTTTTTTATTTCATATAAATTTTTAGTCAAATTGTAATAAAGGAATTTGAACCAACTTCGATTTTTTTGGATTTGGATGAATTTTTTTGTTGGAGGAGCTAAATTTGAGTGAATTTAGATGAAATTTACTTTCATTTTTTTGGATTTTATATAAATTTTTAGTCAAATTGTAATAAAGTAATTTGAAACCAACTTCGATTTTTTTGGATTTTGATGAATTTTTTTGTTGGAGGAGCTAAATTTGAGTGAATTTAGATGAAATTTACTTTTATTTTTTGGATTTAATATAAATTTTTAGTCAAATTGTAATAAAGGAATTTGAACCAACTTCGATTTTTTCGGATTTTGATGAGTTTTTTTGTTGGAGGAGTTAAATTTGAGTGAATTTAGTAGAAATTTATTTCTATTTTTTGATTTCATATAAATTTTTAGTCAAATTGTAATAAAGGAATTTGAACCAACTTCGATTTTTTTGGATTTTGATGAGTTTTTTTGTTGGAGTAGTTAAATTTGAGTAAATTTAGATGAAATTTACTTCTATTTTTTTGATTTCATATAAATTTTTAGTCAAATTGTAATAAAGGAATTTGAACCAACTTCGATTTTTTCGGATTTTGATGAGTTTTTTTGTTGGAGGAGTTAAATTTGAGTGAATTTAGTAGAAATTTATTTCTATTTTTTTTGATTTCATATAAATTTTTAGTCAAATTGTAATAAAGTACTTAGAAACCAACTTCGATTTTTTTTGGATTTTGATGAATTTTTTTGTTGGAGGAGCTAAATTTGAGTGAATTTAGATGAAATTTACTTTTATTTTTTTGGATTTTATATAAATTTTTAGTCAAATTGTAATAAAGTAATTTGAAACCAACTTCGATTTTTTTGGATTTGGATAAATTTTTTTGTAGGAGGAGCTAAATTTGAGTGAATTTAGATGAAATTTACTTTTATTTTTTGGATTTTATATAAATTTTTAGTCAAATTGTAATAAAGGAATTTGAACCAACTTCGATTTTTTTTTAATTTTGATGAATTTTTTTGTTGGAGGAGTTAAATTTGAGTGAATTTAGATGAAATATACTTCTATTTCTTTGATTTCATATAAATTTTTAGTCAAATTGTAATAAAGGAATTTGAACCAACTTCGATTTTTTTGGATTTTGATGAGTTTTTTTGTTGGAGTTAAATTTGAGTGAATTTAAATGAAATTTACTTTTATTTTTTTAGATTGTATATAAATTTTTAGTCAAATTGTAATAAAAGAATTTGAACCAACTTCGATTTTTTTGGATTTTGATGAGTTTTTTTGTTGGAGTAGTTAAATTTGAGTAAATTTAGATGAAATTTACTTCTATTTTTTTTGATTTCATATAAATTTTAAGTCAAATTGTAATAAAGGAATTTGAACCAACTTCAATTTTTTTGGATTTGGATAAATTTTTTTGTTGGAGGAGCTAAATTTGAGTGAATTTAGATGAAATTTACTTTAATTTTTTGGATTTTGTACAAATTTTTATTCAAATTGTAATAAAGGAATTTGAACCAACTTCGATTTTTTCGGATTTTGATGAGTTTTTTTGTTGGAGGAGTTAAATTTGAGTGAATTTAGTAGAAATTTATTTCTATTTTTTTTGATTTCATATAAATTTTTAGTCAAATTGTAATAAAGTACTTAGAAACCAACTTCGATTTTTTTGGATTTTGATGAATTTTTTTGTTGGAGGAGCTAAATTTGAGTGAATTTAGATGAAATTTACTTCTATTTTTTTTGATTTCATATAAATTTTTAGTCAAATTGTAATAAAGGAATTTGAACCAACTTCGATTTTTTCGGATTTTGATGAGTTTTTTTGTTGGAGGAGTTAAATTTGAGTGAATTTAGTAGAAATTTATTTCTATTTTTTTTGATTTCATATAAATTTTTAGTCAAATTGTAATAAAGTACTTAGAAACCAACTTCGATTTTTTTGGATTTTGATGAATTTTTTTGTTGGAGGAGCTAAATTTGAGTGAATTTAGATGAAATTTACTTCTATTTTTTTTGATTTCATATAAATTTTTAGTCAAATTGTAATAAAGGAATTTGAACCAACATCGATTTTTTTGGATTTTGATGAATTTTTTTGTTGGAGGAGCTAAATTTGAGTGAATTTAGATGAAATTTACTTTTATTTTTTGGATTTTATATAAATTTTTAGTCAAATTGTAATAAAGGAATTTGAACCAACTTCGATTTTTTTGGATTTTGATGAGTTTTTTTGTTGGAGGAGTTAAATTTGATTAAATATAGATGAAATTTACTTGTATTTTTTTATTTCATATAAATTTTTACTCAAATTGTAATAAAGGAATTTGAACCAACTTCGATTTTTTTGGATTTTGATGAGTTTTTTGTTGGAGGAGTTAAATTTGAGTGAATTTAGTAGAAATTTATTTCTATTTTTTTTTTATTTCATATAAATTTTTAGTCAAATTGTAATAAAGGAATTTGAACCAACTTCGATTTTTTCGGATTTTGATGAATTTTTTTGTTGGAGGAGCTAAATTTGAGTGAATTTAGATGAAATTTACTTCTATTTTTTTTGATTTCATATAAATTTTTAGTCAAATTGTAATAAAGGAATTTGAACCAACATCGATTTTTTTGGATTTTGATGAATTTTTTTGTTGGAGGAGCTAAATTTGAGTGAATTTAGATGAAATTTACTTTTATTTTTTGGATTTCATATAAATTTTTAGTCAAATTGTAATAAAGGAATTTGAACCAACTTCGATTTTTTTGGATTTTGATGAATTTTTTTGTTGGAGGAGCTAAATTTGAGTGAATTTAGATGAAATTTACTTTTATTTTTTTGGATTTTATATAAATTTTTAGTCAAATTGTAATAAAGGAATTTGAACCAACTTCGATTTTTTTGGATTTTGATGAGTTTTTTTGTTGGAGGAGTTAAATTTGATTAAATATAGATGAAATTTACTTGTATTTTTTTATTTCATATAAATTTTTACTCAAATTGTAATAAAGGAATTTGAACCAACTTCGATTTTTTTGGATTTTGATGAGTTTTTTGTTGGAGGAGTTAAATTTGAGTGAATTTAGTAGAAATTTATTTCTATTTTTTTTTTATTTCATATAAATTTTTAGTCAAATTGTAATAAAGGAATTTGAACCAACTTCGATTTTTTCGGATTTTGATGAATTTTTTTGTTGGAGGAGCTAAATTTGAGTGAATTTAGATGAAATTTACTTCTATTTTTTTTGATTTCATATAAATTTTTAGTCAAATTGTAATAAAGGAATTTGAACCAACATCGATTTTTTTGGATTTTGATGAATTTTTTTGTTGGAGGAGCTAAATTTGAGTGAATTTAGATGAAATTTACTTTTATTTTTTGGATTTGATATAAATTTTTAGTCAAATTGTAATAAAGGAATTTGAACCAACTTCGATTTTTTCGGATTTTGATGAGTTTTTTTGTTGGAGGAGTTAAATTTGAGTGAATTTAGTAGAAATTTATTTCTATTTTTTTTTATTTCATATAAATTTTTAGTCAAAATGTAATAAAGTACTTAGAAACCAACTTCGATTTTTTTGGATTTTGATGAATTTTTTTGTTGGAGGAGCTAAATTTGAGTGAATTTAGATGAAATTTACTTTTATTTTTTTGGATTTTATATAAATTTTTAGTCAAATTGTAATAAAGGAATTTGAACCAACTTCGATTTTTTTGGATTTTGATGAGTTTTTTTGTTGGAGGAGTTAAATTTGATTAAATATAGATGAAATTTACTTGTATTTTTTTTATTTCATATAAATTTTTACTCAAATTGTAATAAAGGAATTTGAACCAACTTCGATTTTTTTGGATTTTGATGAGTTTTTTTGTTGGAGGAGTTAAATTTGAGTGAATTTAGTAGAAATTTATTTCTATTTTTTTTTATTTCATATAAATTTTTAGTCAAATTGTAATAAAGGAATTTGAACCAACTTCGATTTTTTTGGATTTTGATGAATTTTTTTGTTGGAGGAGCTAAATTTGAGTGAATTTAGATGAAATTTACTTTTATTTTTTTGGATTTTATATAAATTTTTAGTCAAATTGTAATAAAGGAATTTGAACCAACTTCGATTTTTTTGGATTTTGATGAGTTTTTTTGTTGGAGGAGTTAAATTTGATTAAATATAGATGAAATTTACTTGTATTTTTTTATTTCATATAAATTTTTACTCAAATTGTAATAAAGGAATTTGAACCAACTTCGATTTTTTTGGATTTTGATGAGTTTTTTGTTGGAGGAGTTAAATTTGAGTGAATTTAGTAGAAATTTATTTCTATTTTTTTTTTATTTCATATAAATTTTTAGTCAAATTGTAATAAAGGAATTTGAACCAACTTCGATTTTTTTGGATTTTGATGAATTTTTTTGTTGGAGGAGCTAAATTTGAGTGAATTTAGATGAAATTTACTTTTATTTTTTGGATTTTATATAAATTTTTAGTCAAATTGTAATAAAGGAATTTGAACCAACTTCGATTTTTTTGTATTTTGATGAGTTTTTTTGTTGGAGTAGTTAAATTTGAGTGAATTTAGTAGAAATTTATTTCTATTTTTTTTTTATTTCATATAAATTTTTAGTCAAATTGTAATAAAGGAATTTGAACCAACTTCGATTTTTTCGGATTTTGATGAGTTTTTTTGTTGGAGGAGTTAAATTTGAGTGAATTTAGTAGAAATTTATTTCTATTTTTTTTGATTTCATATAAATTTTTAGTCAAATTGTAATAAAGTACTTAGAAACCAACTTCGATTTTTTTGGATTTTGATGAATTTTTTTGTTGGAGGAGCTAAATTTGAGTGAATTTAGATGAAATTTACTTTTATTTTTTGGATTTAATATAAATTTTTAGTCAAATTGTAATAAAGGAATTTGAACCAACTTCGATTTTTTCGGATTTTGATGAGTTTTTTTGTTGGAGGAGTTAAATTTGAGTGAATTTAGTAGAAATTTATTTCTATTTTTTGATTTCATATAAATTTTTAGTCAAATTGTAATAAAGGAATTTGAACCAACTTCGATTTTTTTGGATTTTGATGAGTTTTTTTGTTGGAGTAGTTAAATTTGAGTAAATTTAGATGAAATTTACTTCTATTTTTTTGATTTCATATAAATTTTTAGTCAAATTGTAATAAAGGAATTTGAACCAACTTCGATTTTTTCGGATTTTGATGAGTTTTTTTGTTGGAGGAGTTAAATTTGAGTGAATTTAGTAGAAATTTATTTCTATTTTTTTTGATTTCATATAAATTTTTAGTCAAATTGTAATAAAGTACTTAGAAACCAACTTCGATTTTTTTTGGATTTTGATGAATTTTTTTGTTGGAGGAGCTAAATTTGAGTGAATTTAGATGAAATTTACTTTTATTTTTTTGGATTTTATATAAATTTTTAGTCAAATTGTAATAAAGTAATTTGAAACCAACTTCGATTTTTTTGGATTTGGATAAATTTTTTTGTAGGAGGAGCTAAATTTGAGTGAATTTAGATGAAATTTACTTTTATTTTTTGGATTTTATATAAATTTTTAGTCAAATTGTAATAAAGGAATTTGAACCAACTTCGATTTTTTTTTAATTTTGATGAATTTTTTTGTTGGAGGAGTTAAATTTGAGTGAATTTAGATGAAATATACTTCTATTTCTTTGATTTCATATAAATTTTTAGTCAAATTGTAATAAAGGAATTTGAACCAACTTCGATTTTTTTGGATTTTGATGAGTTTTTTTGTTGGAGTTAAATTTGAGTGAATTTAAATGAAATTTACTTTTATTTTTTTAGATTGTATATAAATTTTTAGTCAAATTGTAATAAAAGAATTTGAACCAACTTCGATTTTTTTGGATTTTGATGAGTTTTTTTGTTGGAGTAGTTAAATTTGAGTAAATTTAGATGAAATTTACTTCTATTTTTTTTGATTTCATATAAATTTTAAGTCAAATTGTAATAAAGGAATTTGAACCAACTTCAATTTTTTTGGATTTGGATAAATTTTTTTGTTGGAGGAGCTAAATTTGAGTGAATTTAGATGAAATTTACTTTAATTTTTTGGATTTTGTACAAATTTTTATTCAAATTGTAATAAAGGAATTTGAACCAACTTCGATTTTTTCGGATTTTGATGAGTTTTTTTGTTGGAGGAGTTAAATTTGAGTGAATTTAGTAGAAATTTATTTCTATTTTTTTTGATTTCATATAAATTTTTAGTCAAATTGTAATAAAGTACTTAGAAACCAACTTCGATTTTTTTGGATTTTGATGAATTTTTTTGTTGGAGGAGCTAAATTTGAGTGAATTTAGATGAAATTTACTTCTATTTTTTTTGATTTCATATAAATTTTTAGTCAAATTGTAATAAAGGAATTTGAACCAACTTCGATTTTTTCGGATTTTGATGAGTTTTTTTGTTGGAGGAGTTAAATTTGAGTGAATTTAGTAGAAATTTATTTCTATTTTTTTTGATTTCATATAAATTTTTAGTCAAATTGTAATAAAGTACTTAGAAACCAACTTCGATTTTTTTGGATTTTGATGAATTTTTTTGTTGGAGGAGCTAAATTTGAGTGAATTTAGATGAAATTTACTTCTATTTTTTTTGATTTCATATAAATTTTTAGTCAAATTGTAATAAAGGAATTTGAACCAACATCGATTTTTTTGGATTTTGATGAATTTTTTTGTTGGAGGAGCTAAATTTGAGTGAATTTAGATGAAATTTACTTTTATTTTTTGGATTTGATATAAATTTTTAGTCAAATTGTAATAAAGGAATTTGAACCAACTTCGATTTTTTCGGATTTTGATGAGTTTTTTTGTTGGAGGAGTTAAATTTGAGTGAATTTAGTAGAAATTTATTTCTATTTTTTTTTATTTCATATAAATTTTTAGTCAAAATGTAATAAAGTACTTAGAAACCAACTTCGATTTTTTTGGATTTTGATGAATTTTTTTGTTGGAGGAGCTAAATTTGAGTGAATTTAGATGAAATTTACTTTTATTTTTTTGGATTTTATATAAATTTTTAGTCAAATTGTAATAAAGGAATTTGAACCAACTTCGATTTTTTTGGATTTTGATGAGTTTTTTTGTTGGAGGAGTTAAATTTGATTAAATATAGATGAAATTTACTTGTATTTTTTTTATTTCATATAAATTTTTACTCAAATTGTAATAAAGGAATTTGAACCAACTTCGATTTTTTTGGATTTTGATGAGTTTTTTTGTTGGAGGAGTTAAATTTGAGTGAATTTAGTAGAAATTTATTTCTATTTTTTTTTATTTCATATAAATTTTTAGTCAAATTGTAATAAAGGAATTTGAACCAACTTCGATTTTTTTGGATTTTGATGAATTTTTTTGTTGGAGGAGCTAAATTTGAGTGAATTTAGATGAAATTTACTTTTATTTTTTTGGATTTTATATAAATTTTTAGTCAAATTGTAATAAAGGAATTTGAACCAACTTCGATTTTTTTGGATTTTGATGAGTTTTTTTGTTGGAGGAGTTAAATTTGATTAAATATAGATGAAATTTACTTGTATTTTTTTATTTCATATAAATTTTTACTCAAATTGTAATAAAGGAATTTGAACCAACTTCGATTTTTTTGGATTTTGATGAGTTTTTTGTTGGAGGAGTTAAATTTGAGTGAATTTAGTAGAAATTTATTTCTATTTTTTTTTTATTTCATATAAATTTTTAGTCAAATTGTAATAAAGGAATTTGAACCAACTTCGATTTTTTTGGATTTTGATGAATTTTTTTGTTGGAGGAGCTAAATTTGAGTGAATTTAGATGAAATTTACTTTTATTTTTTGGATTTTATATAAATTTTTAGTCAAATTGTAATAAAGGAATTTGAACCAACTTCGATTTTTTTGTATTTTGATGAGTTTTTTTGTTGGAGTAGTTAAATTTGAGTGAATTTAGTAGAAATTTATTTCTATTTTTTTTTTATTTCATATAAATTTTTAGTCAAATTGTAATAAAGGAATTTGAACCAACTTCGATTTTTTCGGATTTTGATGAGTTTTTTTGTTGGAGGAGTTAAATTTGAGTGAATTTAGTAGAAATTTATTTCTATTTTTTTTGATTTCATATAAATTTTTAGTCAAATTGTAATAAAGTACTTAGAAACCAACTTCGATTTTTTTGGATTTTGATGAATTTTTTTGTTGGAGGAGCTAAATTTGAGTGAATTTAGATGAAATTTACTTCTATTTTTTTTGATTTCATATAAATTTTTAGTCAAATTGTAATAAAGGAATTTGAACCAACATCGATTTTTTTGGATTTTGATGAATTTTTTTGTTGGAGGAGCTAAATTTGAGTGAATTTAGATGAAATTTACTTTTATTTTTTGGATTTGATATAAATTTTTAGTCAAATTGTAATAAAGGAATTTGAACCAACTTCGATTTTTTCGGATTTTGATGAGTTTTTTTGTTGGAGGAGTTAAATTTGAGTGAATTTAGTAGAAATTTATTTCTATTTTTTTTTATTTCATATAAATTTTTAGTCAAAATGTAATAAAGTACTTAGAAACCAACTTCGATTTTTTTGGATTTTGATGAATTTTTTTGTTGGAGGAGCTAAATTTGAGTGAATTTAGATGAAATTTACTTTTATTTTTTTGGATTTTATATAAATTTTTAGTCAAATTGTAATAAAGGAATTTGAACCAACTTCGATTTTTTTGGATTTTGATGAGTTTTTTTGTTGGAGGAGTTAAATTTGATTAAATATAGATGAAATTTACTTGTATTTTTTTTATTTCATATAAATTTTTACTCAAATTGTAATAAAGGAATTTGAACCAACTTCGATTTTTTTGGATTTTGATGAGTTTTTTTGTTGGAGGAGTTAAATTTGAGTGAATTTAGTAGAAATTTATTTCTATTTTTTTTTTATTTCATATAAATTTTTAGTCAAATTGTAATAAAGGAATTTGAACCAACTTCGATTTTTTTGGATTTTGATGAATTTTTTTGTTGGAGGAGCTAAATTTGAGTGAATTTAGATGAAATTTACTTTTATTTTTTTGGATTTTATATAAATTTTTAGTCAAATTGTAATAAAGGAATTTGAACCAACTTCGATTTTTTTGGATTTTGATGAGTTTTTTTGTTGGAGGAGTTAAATTTGATTAAATATAGATGAAATTTACTTGTATTTTTTTTATTTCATATAAATTTTTACTCAAATTGTAATAAAGGAATTTGAACCAACTTCGATTTTTTTGGATTTTGATGAGTTTTTTGTTGGAGGAGTTAAATTTGAGTGAATTTAGTAGAAATTTATTTCTATTTTTTTTTTATTTCATATAAATTTTTAGTCAAATTGTAATAAAGGAATTTGAACCAACTTCGATTTTTTTGGATTTTGATGAATTTTTTTGTTGGAGGAGCTAAATTTGAGTGAATTTAGATGAAATTTACTTTTATTTTTTGGATTTTATATAAATTTTTAGTCAAATTGTAATAAAGGAATTTGAACCAACTTCGATTTTTTTGTATTTTGATGAGTTTTTTTGTTGGAGTAGTTAAATTTGAGTGAATTTAGTAGAAATTTATTTCTATTTTTTTTTTATTTCATATAAATTTTTAGTCAAATTGTAATAAAGGAATTTGAACCAACTTCGATTTTTTCGGATTTTGATGAGTTTTTTTGTTGGAGGAGTTAAATTTGAGTGAATTTAGTAGAAATTTATTTCTATTTTTTTTGATTTCATATAAATTTTTAGTCAAATTGTAATAAAGTACTTAGAAACCAACTTCGATTTTTTTGGATTTTGATGAATTTTTTTGTTGGAGGAGCTAAATTTGAGTGAATTTAGATGAAATTTACTTTTATTTTTTGGATTTTATATAAATTTTTAGTCAAATTGTAATAAAGTAATTTGAAACCAACTTCGATTTTTTTGTATTTTGATGAGTTTTTTTGTTGGAGTAGTTAAATTTGAGTGAATTTAGTAGAAATTTATTTCTTTTTTTTTTATTTCATATAAATTTTTAGTCAAATTGTAATAAAGGAATTTGAACCAACTTCGATTTTTTTGGATTTGGATGAATTTTTTTGTTGGAGGAGCTAAATTTGAGTGAATTTAGATGAAATTTACTTTCATTTTTTTGGATTTTATATAAATTTTTAGTCAAATTGTAATAAAGTAATTTGAAACCAACTTCGATTTTTTTGGATTTTGATGAATTTTTTTGTTGGAGGAGCTAAATTTGAGTGAATTTAGATGAAATTTACTTTTATTTTTTGGATTTAATATAAATTTTTAGTCAAATTGTAATAAAGGAATTTGAACCAACTTCGATTTTTTCGGATTTTGATGAGTTTTTTTGTTGGAGGAGTTAAATTTGAGTGAATTTAGTAGAAATTTATTTCTATTTTTTGATTTCATATAAATTTTTAGTCAAATTGTAATAAAGGAATTTGAACCAACTTCGATTTTTTTGGATTTTGATGAGTTTTTTTGTTGGAGTAGTTAAATTTGAGTAAATTTAGATGAAATTTACTTCTATTTTTTTGATTTCATATAAATTTTTAGTCAAATTGTAATAAAGGAATTTGAACCAACTTCGATTTTTTCGGATTTTGATGAGTTTTTTTGTTGGAGGAGTTAAATTTGAGTGAATTTAGTAGAAATTTATTTCTATTTTTTTTGATTTCATATAAATTTTTAGTCAAATTGTAATAAAGTACTTAGAAACCAACTTCGATTTTTTTTGGATTTTGATGAATTTTTTTGTTGGAGGAGCTAAATTTGAGTGAATTTAGATGAAATTTACTTTTATTTTTTTGGATTTTATATAAATTTTTAGTCAAATTGTAATAAAGTAATTTGAAACCAACTTCGATTTTTTTGGATTTGGATAAATTTTTTTGTAGGAGGAGCTAAATTTGAGTGAATTTAGATGAAATTTACTTTTATTTTTTGGATTTTATATAAATTTTTAGTCAAATTGTAATAAAGGAATTTGAACCAACTTCGATTTTTTTTTAATTTTGATGAATTTTTTTGTTGGAGGAGTTAAATTTGAGTGAATTTAGATGAAATATACTTCTATTTCTTTGATTTCATATAAATTTTTAGTCAAATTGTAATAAAGGAATTTGAACCAACTTCGATTTTTTTTGATTTTGATGAGTTTTTTTGTTGGAGTTAAATTTGAGTGAATTTAAATGAAATTTACTTTTATTTTTTTAGATTGTATATAAATTTTTAGTCAAATTGTAATAAAAGAATTTGAACCAACTTCGATTTTTTTGGATTTTGATGAGTTTTTTTGTTGGAGTAGTTAAATTTGAGTAAATTTAGATGAAATTTACTTCTATTTTTTTTGATTTCATATAAATTTTAAGTCAAATTGTAATAAAGGAATTTGAACCAACTTCAATTTTTTTGGATTTGGATAAATTTTTTTGTTGGAGGAGCTAAATTTGAGTGAATTTAGATGAAATTTACTTTTATTTTTTGGATTTTGTACAAATTTTTATTCAAATTGTAATAAAGGAATTTGAACCAACTTCGATTTTTTCGGATTTTGATGAGTTTTTTTGTTGGAGGAGTTAAATTTGAGTGAATTTAGTAGAAATTTATTTCTATTTTTTTTGATTTCATATAAATTTTTAGTCAAATTGTAATAAAGTACTTAGAAACCAACTTCGATTTTTTTGGATTTTGATGAATTTTTTTGTTGGAGGAGCTAAATTTGAGTGAATTTAGATGAAATTTACTTCTATTTTTTTTGATTTCATATAAATTTTTAGTCAAATTGTAATAAAGGAATTTGAACCAACTTCGATTTTTTTGGATTTTGATGAATTTTTTTGTTGGAGGAGCTAAATTTGAGTGAATTTAGATGAAATTTACTTTTATTTTTTGGATTTGATATAAATTTTTAGTCAAATTGTAATAAAGGAATTTGAACCAACTTCGATTTTTTCGAATTTTGATGAGTTTTTTTGTTGGAGGAGTTAAATTTGAGTGAATTTAGTAGAAATTTATTTCTATTTTTTTTTATTTCATATAAATTTTTAGTCAAAATGTAATAAAGTACTTAGAAACCAACTTCGATTTTTTTGGATTTTGATGAATTTTTTTGTTGGAGGAGCTAAATTTGAGTGAATTTAGATGAAATATACTTTTATTTTTTTGGATTTTATATAAATTTTTAGTCAAATTGTAATAAAGGAATTTGAACCAACTTCGATTTTTTTGGATTTTGATGAGTTTTTTTGTTGGAGGAGTTAAATTTGATTAAATATAGATGAAATTTACTTGTATTTTTTTTATTTCATATAAATTTTTACTCAAATTGTAATAAAGGAATTTGAACCAACTTCGATTTTTTTGGATTTTGATGAGTTTTTTTGTTGGAGGAGTTAAATTTGAGTGAATTTAGTAGAAATTTATTTCTATTTTTTTTTTATTTCATATAAATTTTTAGTCAAATTGTAATAAAGGAATTTGAACCAACTTCGATTTTTTTGGATTTTGATGAATTTTTTTGTTGAAGGAGCTAAATTTGAGTGAATTTAGATGAAATTTACTTTTATTTTTTTGGATTTTATATAAATTTTTAGTCAAATTGTAATAAAGGAATTTGAACCAACTTCGATTTTTTTGGATTTTGATGAGTTTTTTTGTTGGAGGAGTTAAATTTGATTAAATATAGATGAAATTTACTTGTATTTTTTTTATTTCATATAAATTTTTACTCAAATTGTAATAAAGGAATTTGAACCAACTTCGATTTTTTTGGATTTTGATGAGTTTTTTTGTTGGAGGAGTTAAATTTGAGTGAATTTAGTAGAAATTTATTTCTATTTTTTTTTTATTTCATATAAATTTTTAGTCAAATTGTAATAAAGGAATTTGAACCAACTTCGATTTTTTTGGATTTTGATGAATTTTTTTGTTGGAGGAGCTAAATTTGAGTGAATTTAGATGAAATTTACTTTTATTTTTTGGATTTTATATAAATTTTTAGTCAAATTGTAATAAAGGAATTTGAACCAACTTCGATTTTTTTGTATTTTGATGAGTTTTTTTGTTGGAGTAGTTAAATTTGAGTGAATTTAGTAGAAATTTATTTCTATTTTTTTTTTATTTCATATAAATTTTTAGTCAAATTGTAATAAAGGAATTTGAACCAACTTCGATTTTTTCGGATTTTGATGAGTTTTTTTGTTGGAGGAGTTAAATTTGAGTGAATTTAGTAGAAATTTATTTCTATTTTTTTTGATTTCATATAAATTTTTAGTCAAATTGTAATAAAGTACTTAGAAACCAACATCGATTTTTTTGGATTTTGATGAATTTTTTTGTTGGAGGAGCTAAATTTGAGTGAATTTAGATGAAATTTACTTTTATTTTTTGGATTTTATATAAATTTTTAGTCAAATTGTAATAAAGTAATTTGAAACCAACTTCGATTTTTTTGTATTTTGATGAGTTTTTTTGTTGGAGTAGTTAAATTTGAGTGAATTTAGTAGAAATTTATTTCTTTTTTTTTTTATTTCATATAAATTTTTAGTCAAATTGTAATAAAGGAATTTGAACCAACTTCGATTTTTTTGGATTTGGATGAATTTTTTTGTTGGAGGAGCTAAATTTGAGTGAATTTAGATGAAATTTACTTTCATTTTTTTGGATTTTATATAAATTTTTAGTCAAATTGTAATAAAGTAATTTGAAACCTACTTCGATTTTTTTGGATTTTGATGAATTTTTTTGTTGGAGGAGCTAAATTTGAGTGAATTTAGATGAAATTTACTTTTATTTTTTGGATTTAATATAAATTTTTAGTCAAATTGTAATAAAGGAATTTGAACCAACTTCGATTTTTTCGGATTTTGATGAGTTTTTTTGTTGGAGGAGTTAAATTTGAGTGAATTTAGTAGAAATTTATTTCTATTTTTTGATTTCATATAAATTTTTAGTCAAATTGTAATAAAGGAATTTGAACCAACTTCGATTTTTTTGGATTTTGATGAGTTTTTTTGTTGGAGTAGTTAAATTTGAGTAAATTTAGATGAAATTTACTTCTATTTTTTTGATTTCATATAAATTTTTAGTCAAATTGTAATAAAGGAATTTGAACCAACTTCGATTTTTTTGGATTTGGATAAATTTTTTTGTTGGAGGAGCTAAATTTGAGTGAATTTAGATGAAATTTACTTCTATTTTTTTTTATTTCATATAAATTTTTAGTCAAATTGTAATAAAGGAATTTGAACCAACTTCAATTTTTTTGGATTTGGATAAATTTTTTTGTTGGAGGAGCTAAATTTGAGTGAATTTAGATGAAATTTACTTTTATTTTTTGGATTTTGTACAAATTTTTATTCAAATTGTAATAAAGGAATTTGAACCAACTTCGATTTTTTCGGATTTTGATGAGTTTTTTTGTTGGAGGAGTTAAATTTGAGTGAAATTAGTAGAAATTTATTTCTATTTTTTTTGATTTCATATAAATTTTTAGTCAAATTGTAATAAAGTACTTAGAAACCAACTTCGATTTTTTTGGATTTTGATGAATTTTTTTGTTGGAGGAGTTAAATTTGAGTGAATTTAGTAGAAATTTATTTCTATTTTTTTTTTATTTCATATAAATTTTTAGTCAAATTGTAATAAAGGAATTTGAACCAACTTCGATTTTTTTGGATTTTGATGAATTTTTTTGTTGGAGGAGCTAAATTTGAGTGAATTTAGATGAAATTTACTTTTATTTTTTTGGATTTTATATAAATTTTTAGTCAAATTGTAATAAAGGAATTTGAACCAACTTCGATTTTTTTGGATTTTGATGAGTTTTTTTGTTGGAGGAGTTAAATTTGATTAAATATAGATGAAATTTACTTGTATTTTTTTTATTTCATATAAATTTTTACTCAAATTGTAATAAAGGAATTTGAACCAACTTCGATTTTTTTGGATTTTGATGAGTTTTTTTGTTGGAGGAGTTAAATTTGAGTGAATTTAGTAGAAATTTATTTCTATTTTTTTTTTATTTCATATAAATTTTTAGTCAAATTGTAATAAAGGAATTTGAACCAACTTCGATTTTTTTGGATTTTGATGAATTTTTTTGTTGGAGGAGCTAAATTTGAGTGAATTTAGATGAAATTTACTTTTATTTTTTGGATTTTATATAAATTTTTAGTCAAATTGTAATAAAGGAATTTGAACCAACTTCGATTTTTTTGTATTTTGATGAGTTTTTTTGTTGGAGTAGTTAAATTTGAGTGAATTTAGTAGAAATTTATTTCTATTTTTTTTTTATTTCATATAAATTTTTAGTCAAATTGTAATAAAGGAATTTGAACCAACTTCGATTTTTTCGGATTTTGATGAGTTTTTTTGTTGGAGGAGTTAAATTTGAGTGAATTTAGTAGAAATTTATTTCTATTTTTTTTGATTTCATATAAATTTTTAGTCAAAATGTAATAAAGTACTTAGAAACCAACTTCGATTTTTTTGGATTTTGATGAATTTTTTTGTTGGAGGAGCTAAATTTGAGTGAATTTAGATGAAATTTACTTTTATTTTTTTGGATTTTATATAAATTTTTAGTCAAATTGTAATAAAGGAATTTGAACCAACTTCGATTTTTTTGGATTTTGATGAGTTTTTTTGTTGGAGGAGTTAAATTTGATTAAATATAGATGAAATTTACTTGTATTTTTTTTATTTCATATAAATTTTTACTCAAATTGTAATAAAGGAATTTGAACCAACTTCGATTTTTTTGGATTTTGATGAGTTTTTTTGTTGGAGGAGTTAAATTTGAGTGAATTTAGTAGAAATTTATTTCTATTTTTTTTTATTTCATATAAATTTTTAGTCAAATTGTAATAAAGGAATTTGAACCAACTTCGATTTTTTTGGATTTTGATGAATTTTTTTGTTGGAGGAGCTAAATTTGAGTGAATTTAGATGAAATTTACTTTTATTTTTTTGGATTTTATATAAATTTTTAGTCAAATTGTAATAAAGGAATTTGAACCAACTTCGATTTTTTTGGATTTTGATGAGTTTTTTTGTTGGAGGAGTTAAATTTGATTAAATATAGATGAAATTTACTTGTATTTTTTTATTTCATATAAATTTTTACTCAAATTGTAATAAAGGAATTTGAACCAACTTCGATTTTTTTGGATTTTGATGAGTTTTTTGTTGGAGGAGTTAAATTTGAGTGAATTTAGTAGAAATTTATTTCTATTTTTTTTTTATTTCATATAAATTTTTAGTCAAATTGTAATAAAGGAATTTGAACCAACTTCGATTTTTTTGGATTTTGATGAATTTTTTTGTTGGAGGAGCTAAATTTGAGTGAATTTAGATGAAATTTACTTTTATTTTTTGGATTTTATATAAATTTTTAGTCAAATTGTAATAAAGGAATTTGAACCAACTTCGATTTTTTTGTATTTTGATGAGTTTTTTTGTTGGAGTAGTTAAATTTGAGTGAATTTAGTAGAAATTTATTTCTATTTTTTTTTTATTTCATATAAATTTTTAGTCAAATTGTAATAAAGGAATTTGAACCAACTTCGATTTTTTCGGATTTTGATGAGTTTTTTTGTTGGAGGAGTTAAATTTGAGTGAATTTAGTAGAAATTTATTTCTATTTTTTTTGATTTCATATAAATTTTTAGTCAAATTGTAATAAAGTACTTAGAAACCAACTTCGATTTTTTTGGATTTTGATGAATTTTTTTGTTGGAGGAGCTAAATTTGAGTGAATTTAGATGAAATTTACTTCTATTTTTTTTGATTTCATATAAATTTTTAGTCAAATTGTAATAAAGGAATTTGAACCAACATCGATTTTTTTGGATTTTGATGAATTTTTTTGTTGGAGGAGCTAAATTTGAGTGAATTTAGATGAAATTTACTTTTATTTTTTGGATTTGATATAAATTTTTAGTCAAATTGTAATAAAGGAATTTGAACCAACTTCGATTTTTTCGGATTTTGATGAGTTTTTTTGTTGGAGGAGTTAAATTTGAGTGAATTTAGTAGAAATTTATTTCTATTTTTTTTTATTTCATATAAATTTTTAGTCAAAATGTAATAAAGTACTTAGAAACCAACTTCGATTTTTTTGGATTTTGATGAATTTTTTTGTTGGAGGAGCTAAATTTGAGTGAATTTAGATGAAATTTACTTTTATTTTTTTGGATTTTATATAAATTTTTAGTCAAATTGTAATAAAGGAATTTGAACCAACTTCGATTTTTTTGGATTTTGATGAGTTTTTTTGTTGGAGGAGTTAAATTTGATTAAATATAGATGAAATTTACTTGTATTTTTTTTATTTCATATAAATTTTTACTCAAATTGTAATAAAGGAATTTGAACCAACTTCGATTTTTTTGGATTTTGATGAGTTTTTTTGTTGGAGGAGTTAAATTTGAGTGAATTTAGTAGAAATTTATTTCTATTTTTTTTTTATTTCATATAAATTTTTAGTCAAATTGTAATAAAGGAATTTGAACCAACTTCGATTTTTTTGGATTTTGATGAATTTTTTTGTTGGAGGAGCTAAATTTGAGTGAATTTAGATGAAATTTACTTTTATTTTTTTGGATTTTATATAAATTTTTAGTCAAATTGTAATAAAGGAATTTGAACCAACTTCGATTTTTTTGGATTTTGATGAGTTTTTTTGTTGGAGGAGTTAAATTTGATTAAATATAGATGAAATTTACTTGTATTTTTTTTATTTCATATAAATTTTTACTCAAATTGTAATAAAGGAATTTGAACCAACTTCGATTTTTTTGGATTTTGATGAGTTTTTTGTTGGAGGAGTTAAATTTGAGTGAATTTAGTAGAAATTTATTTCTATTTTTTTTTTATTTCATATAAATTTTTAGTCAAATTGTAATAAAGGAATTTGAACCAACTTCGATTTTTTTGGATTTTGATGAATTTTTTTGTTGGAGGAGCTAAATTTGAGTGAATTTAGATGAAATTTACTTTTATTTTTTGGATTTTATATAAATTTTTAGTCAAATTGTAATAAAGGAATTTGAACCAACTTCGATTTTTTTGTATTTTGATGAGTTTTTTTGTTGGAGTAGTTAAATTTGAGTGAATTTAGTAGAAATTTATTTCTATTTTTTTTTTATTTCATATAAATTTTTAGTCAAATTGTAATAAAGGAATTTGAACCAACTTCGATTTTTTCGGATTTTGATGAGTTTTTTTGTTGGAGGAGTTAAATTTGAGTGAATTTAGTAGAAATTTATTTCTATTTTTTTTGATTTCATATAAATTTTTAGTCAAATTGTAATAAAGTACTTAGAAACCAACTTCGATTTTTTTGGATTTTGATGAATTTTTTTGTTGGAGGAGCTAAATTTGAGTGAATTTAGATGAAATTTACTTTTATTTTTTGGATTTTATATAAATTTTTAGTCAAATTGTAATAAAGTAATTTGAAACCAACTTCGATTTTTTTGTATTTTGATGAGTTTTTTTGTTGGAGTAGTTAAATTTGAGTGAATTTAGTAGAAATTTATTTCTTTTTTTTTTATTTCATATAAATTTTTAGTCAAATTGTAATAAAGGAATTTGAACCAACTTCGATTTTTTTGGATTTGGATGAATTTTTTTGTTGGAGGAGCTAAATTTGAGTGAATTTAGATGAAATTTACTTTCATTTTTTTGGATTTTATATAAATTTTTAGTCAAATTGTAATAAAGTAATTTGAAACCAACTTCGATTTTTTTGGATTTTGATGAATTTTTTTGTTGGAGGAGCTAAATTTGAGTGAATTTAGATGAAATTTACTTTTATTTTTTGGATTTAATATAAATTTTTAGTCAAATTGTAATAAAGGAATTTGAACCAACTTCGATTTTTTCGGATTTTGATGAGTTTTTTTGTTGGAGGAGTTAAATTTGAGTGAATTTAGTAGAAATTTATTTCTATTTTTTGATTTCATATAAATTTTTAGTCAAATTGTAATAAAGGAATTTGAACCAACTTCGATTTTTTTGGATTTTGATGAGTTTTTTTGTTGGAGTAGTTAAATTTGAGTAAATTTAGATGAAATTTACTTCTATTTTTTTGATTTCATATAAATTTTTAGTCAAATTGTAATAAAGGAATTTGAACCAACTTCGATTTTTTCGGATTTTGATGAGTTTTTTTGTTGGAGGAGTTAAATTTGAGTGAATTTAGTAGAAATTTATTTCTATTTTTTTTGATTTCATATAAATTTTTAGTCAAATTGTAATAAAGTACTTAGAAACCAACTTCGATTTTTTTTGGATTTTGATGAATTTTTTTGTTGGAGGAGCTAAATTTGAGTGAATTTAGATGAAATTTACTTTTATTTTTTTGGATTTTATATAAATTTTTAGTCAAATTGTAATAAAGTAATTTGAAACCAACTTCGATTTTTTTGGATTTGGATAAATTTTTTTGTAGGAGGAGCTAAATTTGAGTGAATTTAGATGAAATTTACTTTTATTTTTTGGATTTTATATAAATTTTTAGTCAAATTGTAATAAAGGAATTTGAACCAACTTCGATTTTTTTTTAATTTTGATGAATTTTTTTGTTGGAGGAGTTAAATTTGAGTGAATTTAGATGAAATATACTTCTATTTCTTTGATTTCATATAAATTTTTAGTCAAATTGTAATAAAGGAATTTGAACCAACTTCGATTTTTTTTGATTTTGATGAGTTTTTTTGTTGGAGTTAAATTTGAGTGAATTTAAATGAAATTTACTTTTATTTTTTTAGATTGTATATAAATTTTTAGTCAAATTGTAATAAAAGAATTTGAACCAACTTCGATTTTTTTGGATTTTGATGAGTTTTTTTGTTGGAGTAGTTAAATTTGAGTAAATTTAGATGAAATTTACTTCTATTTTTTTTGATTTCATATAAATTTTAAGTCAAATTGTAATAAAGGAATTTGAACCAACTTCAATTTTTTTGGATTTGGATAAATTTTTTTGTTGGAGGAGCTAAATTTGAGTGAATTTAGATGAAATTTACTTTTATTTTTTGGATTTTGTACAAATTTTTATTCAAATTGTAATAAAGGAATTTGAACCAACTTCGATTTTTTCGGATTTTGATGAGTTTTTTTGTTGGAGGAGTTAAATTTGAGTGAATTTAGTAGAAATTTATTTCTATTTTTTTTGATTTCATATAAATTTTTAGTCAAATTGTAATAAAGTACTTAGAAACCAACTTCGATTTTTTTGGATTTTGATGAATTTTTTTGTTGGAGGAGCTAAATTTGAGTGAATTTAGATGAAATTTACTTCTATTTTTTTTGATTTCATATAAATTTTTAGTCAAATTGTAATAAAGGAATTTGAACCAACTTCGATTTTTTTGGATTTTGATGAATTTTTTTGTTGGAGGAGCTAAATTTGAGTGAATTTAGATGAAATTTACTTTTATTTTTTGGATTTGATATAAATTTTTAGTCAAATTGTAATAAAGGAATTTGAACCAACTTCGATTTTTTCGAATTTTGATGAGTTTTTTTGTTGGAGGAGTTAAATTTGAGTGAATTTAGTAGAAATTTATTTCTATTTTTTTTTATTTCATATAAATTTTTAGTCAAAATGTAATAAAGTACTTAGAAACCAACTTCGATTTTTTTGGATTTTGATGAATTTTTTTGTTGGAGGAGCTAAATTTGAGTGAATTTAGATGAAATATACTTTTATTTTTTTGGATTTTATATAAATTTTTAGTCAAATTGTAATAAAGGAATTTGAACCAACTTCGATTTTTTTGGATTTTGATGAGTTTTTTTGTTGGAGGAGTTAAATTTGATTAAATATAGATGAAATTTACTTGTATTTTTTTTATTTCATATAAATTTTTACTCAAATTGTAATAAAGGAATTTGAACCAACTTCGATTTTTTTGGATTTTGATGAGTTTTTTTGTTGGAGGAGTTAAATTTGAGTGAATTTAGTAGAAATTTATTTCTATTTTTTTTTTATTTCATATAAATTTTTAGTCAAATTGTAATAAAGGAATTTGAACCAACTTCGATTTTTTTGGATTTTGATGAATTTTTTTGTTGAAGGAGCTAAATTTGAGTGAATTTAGATGAAATTTACTTTTATTTTTTTGGATTTTATATAAATTTTTAGTCAAATTGTAATAAAGGAATTTGAACCAACTTCGATTTTTTTGGATTTTGATGAGTTTTTTTGTTGGAGGAGTTAAATTTGATTAAATATAGATGAAATTTACTTGTATTTTTTTTATTTCATATAAATTTTTACTCAAATTGTAATAAAGGAATTTGAACCAACTTCGATTTTTTTGGATTTTGATGAGTTTTTTTGTTGGAGGAGTTAAATTTGAGTGAATTTAGTAGAAATTTATTTCTATTTTTTTTTTATTTCATATAAATTTTTAGTCAAATTGTAATAAAGGAATTTGAACCAACTTCGATTTTTTTGGATTTTGATGAATTTTTTTGTTGGAGGAGCTAAATTTGAGTGAATTTAGATGAAATTTACTTTTATTTTTTGGATTTTATATAAATTTTTAGTCAAATTGTAATAAAGGAATTTGAACCAACTTCGATTTTTTTGTATTTTGATGAGTTTTTTTGTTGGAGTAGTTAAATTTGAGTGAATTTAGTAGAAATTTATTTCTATTTTTTTTTTATTTCATATAAATTTTTAGTCAAATTGTAATAAAGGAATTTGAACCAACTTCGATTTTTTCGGATTTTGATGAGTTTTTTTGTTGGAGGAGTTAAATTTGAGTGAATTTAGTAGAAATTTATTTCTATTTTTTTTGATTTCATATAAATTTTTAGTCAAATTGTAATAAAGTACTTAGAAACCAACATCGATTTTTTTGGATTTTGATGAATTTTTTTGTTGGAGGAGCTAAATTTGAGTGAATTTAGATGAAATTTACTTTTATTTTTTGGATTTTATATAAATTTTTAGTCAAATTGTAATAAAGTAATTTGAAACCAACTTCGATTTTTTTGTATTTTGATGAGTTTTTTTGTTGGAGTAGTTAAATTTGAGTGAATTTAGTAGAAATTTATTTCTTTTTTTTTTTATTTCATATAAATTTTTAGTCAAATTGTAATAAAGGAATTTGAACCAACTTCGATTTTTTTGGATTTGGATGAATTTTTTTGTTGGAGGAGCTAAATTTGAGTGAATTTAGATGAAATTTACTTTCATTTTTTTGGATTTTATATAAATTTTTAGTCAAATTGTAATAAAGTAATTTGAAACCTACTTCGATTTTTTTGGATTTTGATGAATTTTTTTGTTGGAGGAGCTAAATTTGAGTGAATTTAGATGAAATTTACTTTTATTTTTTGGATTTAATATAAATTTTTAGTCAAATTGTAATAAAGGAATTTGAACCAACTTCGATTTTTTCGGATTTTGATGAGTTTTTTTGTTGGAGGAGTTAAATTTGAGTGAATTTAGTAGAAATTTATTTCTATTTTTTGATTTCATATAAATTTTTAGTCAAATTGTAATAAAGGAATTTGAACCAACTTCGATTTTTTTGGATTTTGATGAGTTTTTTTGTTGGAGTAGTTAAATTTGAGTAAATTTAGATGAAATTTACTTCTATTTTTTTGATTTCATATAAATTTTTAGTCAAATTGTAATAAAGGAATTTGAACCAACTTCGATTTTTTTGGATTTGGATAAATTTTTTTGTTGGAGGAGCTAAATTTGAGTGAATTTAGATGAAATTTACTTCTATTTTTTTTTATTTCATATAAATTTTTAGTCAAATTGTAATAAAGGAATTTGAACCAACTTCAATTTTTTTGGATTTGGATAAATTTTTTTGTTGGAGGAGCTAAATTTGAGTGAATTTAGATGAAATTTACTTTTATTTTTTGGATTTTGTACAAATTTTTATTCAAATTGTAATAAAGGAATTTGAACCAACTTCGATTTTTTCGGATTTTGATGAGTTTTTTTGTTGGAGGAGTTAAATTTGAGTGAAATTAGTAGAAATTTATTTCTATTTTTTTTGATTTCATATAAATTTTTAGTCAAATTGTAATAAAGTACTTAGAAACCAACTTCGATTTTTTTGGATTTTGATGAATTTTTTTGTTGGAGGAGTTAAATTTGAGTGAATTTAGTAGAAATTTATTTCTATTTTTTTTTTATTTCATATAAATTTTTAGTCAAATTGTAATAAAGGAATTTGAACCAACTTCGATTTTTTTGGATTTTGATGAATTTTTTTGTTGGAGGAGCTAAATTTGAGTGAATTTAGATGAAATTTACTTTTATTTTTTTGGATTTTATATAAATTTTTAGTCAAATTGTAATAAAGGAATTTGAACCAACTTCGATTTTTTTGGATTTTGATGAGTTTTTTTGTTGGAGGAGTTAAATTTGATTAAATATAGATGAAATTTACTTGTATTTTTTTTATTTCATATAAATTTTTACTCAAATTGTAATAAAGGAATTTGAACCAACTTCGATTTTTTTGGATTTTGATGAGTTTTTTTGTTGGAGGAGTTAAATTTGAGTGAATTTAGTAGAAATTTATTTCTATTTTTTTTTTATTTCATATAAATTTTTAGTCAAATTGTAATAAAGGAATTTGAACCAACTTCGATTTTTTTGGATTTTGATGAATTTTTTTGTTGGAGGAGCTAAATTTGAGTGAATTTAGATGAAATTTACTTTTATTTTTTGGATTTTATATAAATTTTTAGTCAAATTGTAATAAAGGAATTTGAACCAACTTCGATTTTTTTGTATTTTGATGAGTTTTTTTGTTGGAGTAGTTAAATTTGAGTGAATTTAGTAGAAATTTATTTCTATTTTTTTTTTATTTCATATAAATTTTTAGTCAAATTGTAATAAAGGAATTTGAACCAACTTCGATTTTTTCGGATTTTGATGAGTTTTTTTGTTGGAGGAGTTAAATTTGAGTGAATTTAGTAGAAATTTATTTCTATTTTTTTTGATTTCATATAAATTTTTAGTCAAATTGTAATAAAGTACTTAGAAACCAACTTCGATTTTTTTGGATTTTGATGAATTTTTTTGTTGGAGGAGCTAAATTTGAGTGAATTTAGATGAAATTTACTTTTATTTTTTGGATTTTATATAAATTTTTAGTCAAATTGTAATAAAGTAATTTGAAACCAACTTCGATTTTTTTGTATTTTGATGAGTTTTTTTGTTGGAGTAGTTAAATTTGAGTGAATTTAGTAGAAATTTATTTCTTTTTTTTTTTATTTCATATAAATTTTTAGTCAAATTGTAATAAAGGAATTTGAACCAACTTCGATTTTTTTGGATTTGGATGAATTTTTTTGTTGGAGGAGCTAAATTTGAGTGAATTTAGATGAAATTTACTTTCATTTTTTTGGATTTTATATAAATTTTTAGTCAAATTGTAATAAAGTAATTTGAAACCTACTTCGATTTTTTTGGATTTTGATGAATTTTTTTGTTGGAGGAGCTAAATTTGAGTGAATTTAGATGAAATTTACTTTTATTTTTTGGATTTAATATAAATTTTTAGTCAAATTGTAATAAAGGAATTTGAACCAACTTCGATTTTTTCGGATTTTGATGAGTTTTTTTGTTGGAGGAGTTAAATTTGAGTGAATTTAGTAGAAATTTATTTCTATTTTTTGATTTCATATAAATTTTTAGTCAAATTGTAATAAAGGAATTTGAACCAACTTCGATTTTTTTGGATTTTGATGAGTTTTTTTGTTGGAGTAGTTAAATTTGAGTAAATTGAGATGAAATTTACTTCTATTTTTTTGATTTCATATAAATTTTTAGTCAAATTGTAATAAAGGAATTTGAACCAACTTCGATTTTTTTGGATTTGGATAAATTTTTTTGTTGGAGGAGCTAAATTTGAGTGAATTTAGATGAAATTTAATTTTATTTCTTGGATTTTATATAAATTTTTAGTCAAATTGTAATAAAGTACTTAGAAACCAACTTCGATTTTTTTGGATTTTGATGAATTTTTTTGTTGGAGGAGCTAAATTTGAGTGAATTTAGATGAAATTTACTTTTATTTTTTTGGCTTTCATATAAATTTTTAGTCAAATTGTAATAAAGGAATTTGAACCAACTTCGATTTTTTTGGATTTTGATGAGTTTTTTTGTTGGAGGAGTTAAATTTGAGTGAATTTAGTAGAAAATTATTTCTATTTTTTTTTTATTTCATATACATTTTTAGTCAAATTGTAATAAAGGAATTTGAACCAACTTCGATTTTTTTGGATTTTGATGAGTTTTTTTGTTGGAGGAGCTAAACTTGAGTAAATTTAGATGAAATTTACTTTTATTTTTTGGATTTTATATAAATTTTTAGTCAAATTGTAATAAAGGAATTTGAACCAACTTCGATTTTTTTTGAATTTTGATGAATTTTTTTGTTGGAGTAGTTAAATTTGAGTAAATTTAGATGAAATTTACTTCTATTTTTTTTGATTTCATATAAATTTTTAGTCAAATTGTAATAAAGGATTTTGAACCAACTTCGATTTTTTTGTATTTTGATGAGTTTTTTTGTTGGAGTAGTTAAATTTGAGTGAATTTAGTAGAAATTTATTTCTATTTTTTTTTTATTTCATATAAATTTTTAGTCAAATTGTAATAAAGGAATTTGAACCAACTTCGATTTTTTCGGATTTTGATGAGTTTTTTTGTTGGAGGAGTTAAATTTGAGTGAATTTAGTAGAAATTTATTTCTATTTTTTTTGATTTCATATAAATTTTTAGTCAAATTGTAATAAAGTACTTAGAAACCAACTTCGATTTTTTTGGATTTTGATGAATTTTTTTGTTGGAGGAGCTAAATTTGAGTGAATTTAGATGAAATTTACTTTTATTTTTTGGATTTTATATAAATTTTTAGTCAAATTGTAATAAAGTAATTTGAAACCAACTTCGATTTTTTTGTATTTTGATGAGTTTTTTTGTTGGAGTAGTTAAATTTGAGTGAATTTAGTAGAAATTTATTTCTTTTTTTTTTTATTTCATATAAATTTTTAGTCAAATTGTAATAAAGGAATTTGAACCAACTTCGATTTTTTTGGATTTGGATGAATTGTTTTGTTGGAGGAGCTAAATTTGAGTGAATTTAGATGAAATTTACTTTCATTTTTTTGGATTTTATATAAATTTTTAGTCAAATTGTAATAAAGTAATTTGAAACCTACTTCGATTTTTTTGGATTTTGATGAATTTTTTTGTTGGAGGAGCTAAATTTGAGTGAATTTAGATGAAATTTACTTTTATTTTTTGGATTTAATATAAATTTTTAGTCAAATTGTAATAAAGGAATTTGAACCAACTTCGATTTTTTCGGATTTTGATGAGTTTTTTTGTTGGAGGAGTTAAATTTGAGTGAATTTAGTAGAAATTTATTTCTATTTTTTGATTTCATATAAATTTTTAGTCAAATTGTAATAAAGGAATTTGAACCAACTTCGATTTTTTTGGATTTTGATGAGTTTTTTTGTTGGAGTAGTTAAATTTGAGTAAATTTAGATGAAATTTACTTCTATTTTTTTGATTTCATATAAATTTTTAGTCAAATTGTAATAAAGGAATTTGAACCAACTTCGATTTTTTTGGATTTGGATAAATTTTTTTGTTGGAGGAGCTAAATTTGAGTGAATTTAGATGAAATTTAATTTTATTTCTTGGATTTTATATAAATTTTTAGTCAAATTGTAATAAAGTACTTAGAAACCAACTTCGATTTTTTTGGATTTTGATGAATTTTTTTGTTGGAGGAGCTAAATTTGAGTGAATTTAGATGAAATTTACTTTTATTTTTTTGGCTTTCATATAAATTTTTAGTCAAATTGTAATAAAGGAATTTGAACCAACTTCGATTTTTTTGGATTTTGATGAGTTTTTTGTTGGAGGAGTTAAATTTGAGTGAATTTAGTAGAAAATTATTTCTATTTTTTTTTTTTTTCATATACATTTTTAGTCAAATTGTAATAAAGGAATTTGAACCAACTTCGATTTTTTTGGATTTTGATGAGTTTTTTTGTTGGAGGAGCTAAACTTGAGTAAATTTAGATGAAATTTACTTTTATTTTTTGGATTTTATATAAATTTTTAGTCAAATTGTAATAAAGGAATTTGAACCAACTTCGATTTTTTCGGATTTTGATGAATTTTTTTGTTGGAGGAGCTAAATTTGAGTGAATTTAGATGAAATTTACTTTTATTTTTTGGATTTTATATAAATTTTTAGTCAAATTGTAATAAAGGAATTTGAACCAACTTCGATTTTTTTTGAATTTTGATGAATTTTTTTGTTGGAGTAGTTAAATTTGAGTAAATTTAGATGAAATTTACTTCTATTTTTTTTGATTTCATATAAATTTTTAGTCAAATTGTAATAAAGGAATTTGAACCAACTTCGATTTTTTCGGATTTTGATGAGTTTTTTTGTTGGAGGAGTTAAATTTGAGTGAATTTAGTAGAAATTTATTTCTATTTTTTGATTTCATATAAATTTTTAGTCAAATTGTAATAAAGGAATTTGAACCAACTTCGATTTTTTTGGATTTTGATGAGTTTTTTTGTTGGAGTAGTTAAATTTGAGTAAATTTAGATGAAATTTACTTCTATTTTTTTGATTTCATATAAATTTTTAGTCAAATTGTAATAAAGGAATTTGAAACAACTTCGATTTTTTTGGATTTGGATAAATTTTTTTGTTGGAGGAGCTAAATTTGAGTGAATTTAGATGAAATTTACTTCTATTTTTTTTTATTTCATATAAATTTTTAGTCAAATTGTAATAAAGGAATTTGAACCAACTTCAATTTTTTTGGATTTGGATAAATTTTTTTGTTGGAGGAGCTAAATTTGAGTGAATTTAGATGAAATTTACTTTTATTTTTTGGATTTTGTACAAATTTTTATTCAAATTGTAATAAAGGAATTTGAACCAACTTCGATTTTTTCGGATTTTGATGAGTTTTTTTGTTGGAGGAGTTAAATTTGAGTGAAATTAGTAGAAATTTATTTCTATTTTTTTTGATTTCATATAAATTTTTAGTCAAATTGTAATAAAGTACTTAGAAACCAACTTCGATTTTTTTGGATTTTGATGAATTTTTTTGTTGGAGGAGTTAAATTTGAGTGAATTTAGTAGAAATTTATTTCTATTTTTTTTTTATTTCATATAAATTTTTAGTCAAATTGTAATAAAGGAATTTGAACCAACTTCGATTTTTTTGGATTTTGATGAATTTTTTTGTTGGAGGAGCTAAATTTGAGTGAATTTAGATGAAATTTACTTTTATTTTTTTGGATTTTATATAAATTTTTAGTCAAATTGTAATAAAGGAATTTGAACCAACTTCGATTTTTTTGGATTTTGATGAGTTTTTTTGTTGGAGGAGTTAAATTTGATTAAATATAGATGAAATTTACTTGTATTTTTTTTATTTCATATAAATTTTTACTCAAATTGTAATAAAGGAATTTGAACCAACTTCGATTTTTTTGGATTTTGATGAGTTTTTTTGTTGGAGGAGTTAAATTTGAGTGAATTTAGTAGAAATTTATTTCTATTTTTTTTTTATTTCATATAAATTTTTAGTCAAATTGTAATAAAGGAATTTGAACCAACTTCGATTTTTTTGGATTTTGATGAATTTTTTTGTTGGAGGAGCTAAATTTGAGTGAATTTAGATGAAATTTACTTTTATTTTTTGGATTTTATATAAATTTTTAGTCAAATTGTAATAAAGGAATTTGAACCAACTTCGATTTTTTTGTATTTTGATGAGTTTTTTTGTTGGAGTAGTTAAATTTGAGTGAATTTAGTAGAAATTTATTTCTATTTTTTTTTTATTTCATATAAATTTTTAGTCAAATTGTAATAAAGGAATTTGAACCAACTTCGATTTTTTCGGATTTTGATGAGTTTTTTTGTTGGAGGAGTTAAATTTGAGTGAATTTAGTAGAAATTTATTTCTATTTTTTTTGATTTCATATAAATTTTTAGTCAAATTGTAATAAAGTACTTAGAAACCAACTTCGATTTTTTTGGATTTTGATGAATTTTTTTGTTGGAGGAGCTAAATTTGAGTGAATTTAGATGAAATTTACTTTTATTTTTTGGATTTTATATAAATTTTTAGTCAAATTGTAATAAAGTAATTTGAAACCAACTTCGATTTTTTTGTATTTTGATGAGTTTTTTTGTTGGAGTAGTTAAATTTGAGTGAATTTAGTAGAAATTTATTTCTTTTTTTTTTTATTTCATATAAATTTTTAGTCAAATTGTAATAAAGGAATTTGAACCAACTTCGATTTTTTTGGATTTGGATGAATTTTTTTGTTGGAGGAGCTAAATTTGAGTGAATTTAGATGAAATTTACTTTCATTTTTTTGGATTTTATATAAATTTTTAGTCAAATTGTAATAAAGTAATTTGAAACCTACTTCGATTTTTTTGGATTTTGATGAATTTTTTTGTTGGAGGAGCTAAATTTGAGTGAATTTAGATGAAATTTACTTTTATTTTTTGGATTTAATATAAATTTTTAGTCAAATTGTAATAAAGGAATTTGAACCAACTTCGATTTTTTCGGATTTTGATGAGTTTTTTTGTTGGAGGAGTTAAATTTGAGTGAATTTAGTAGAAATTTATTTCTATTTTTTGATTTCATATAAATTTTTAGTCAAATTGTAATAAAGGAATTTGAACCAACTTCGATTTTTTTGGATTTTGATGAGTTTTTTTGTTGGAGTAGTTAAATTTGAGTAAATTGAGATGAAATTTACTTCTATTTTTTTGATTTCATATAAATTTTTAGTCAAATTGTAATAAAGGAATTTGAACCAACTTCGATTTTTTTGGATTTGGATAAATTTTTTTGTTGGAGGAGCTAAATTTGAGTGAATTTAGATGAAATTTAATTTTATTTCTTGGATTTTATATAAATTTTTAGTCAAATTGTAATAAAGTACTTAGAAACCAACTTCGATTTTTTTGGATTTTGATGAATTTTTTTGTTGGAGGAGCTAAATTTGAGTGAATTTAGATGAAATTTACTTTTATTTTTTTGGCTTTCATATAAATTTTTAGTCAAATTGTAATAAAGGAATTTGAACCAACTTCGATTTTTTTGGATTTTGATGAGTTTTTTTGTTGGAGGAGTTAAATTTGAGTGAATTTAGTAGAAAATTATTTCTATTTTTTTTTTATTTCATATACATTTTTAGTCAAATTGTAATAAAGGAATTTGAACCAACTTCGATTTTTTTGGATTTTGATGAGTTTTTTTGTTGGAGGAGCTAAACTTGAGTAAATTTAGATGAAATTTACTTTTATTTTTTGGATTTTATATAAATTTTTAGTCAAATTGTAATAAAGGAATTTGAACCAACTTCGATTTTTTTTGAATTTTGATGAATTTTTTTGTTGGAGTAGTTAAATTTGAGTAAATTTAGATGAAATTTACTTCTATTTTTTTTGATTTCATATAAATTTTTAGTCAAATTGTAATAAAGGATTTTGAACCAACTTCGATTTTTTTGTATTTTGATGAGTTTTTTTGTTGGAGTAGTTAAATTTGAGTGAATTTAGTAGAAATTTATTTCTATTTTTTTTTTATTTCATATAAATTTTTAGTCAAATTGTAATAAAGGAATTTGAACCAACTTCGATTTTTTCGGATTTTGATGAGTTTTTTTGTTGGAGGAGTTAAATTTGAGTGAATTTAGTAGAAATTTATTTCTATTTTTTTTGATTTCATATAAATTTTTAGTCAAATTGTAATAAAGTACTTAGAAACCAACTTCGATTTTTTTGGATTTTGATGAATTTTTTTGTTGGAGGAGCTAAATTTGAGTGAATTTAGATGAAATTTACTTTTATTTTTTGGATTTTATATAAATTTTTAGTCAAATTGTAATAAAGTAATTTGAAACCAACTTCGATTTTTTTGTATTTTGATGAGTTTTTTTGTTGGAGTAGTTAAATTTGAGTGAATTTAGTAGAAATTTATTTCTTTTTTTTTTTATTTCATATAAATTTTTAGTCAAATTGTAATAAAGGAATTTGAACCAACTTCGATTTTTTTGGATTTGGATGAATTGTTTTGTTGGAGGAGCTAAATTTGAGTGAATTTAGATGAAATTTACTTTCATTTTTTTGGATTTTATATAAATTTTTAGTCAAATTGTAATAAAGTAATTTGAAACCTACTTCGATTTTTTTGGATTTTGATGAATTTTTTTGTTGGAGGAGCTAAATTTGAGTGAATTTAGATGAAATTTACTTTTATTTTTTGGATTTAATATAAATTTTTAGTCAAATTGTAATAAAGGAATTTGAACCAACTTCGATTTTTTCGGATTTTGATGAGTTTTTTTGTTGGAGGAGTTAAATTTGAGTGAATTTAGTAGAAATTTATTTCTATTTTTTGATTTCATATAAATTTTTAGTCAAATTGTAATAAAGGAATTTGAACCAACTTCGATTTTTTTGGATTTTGATGAGTTTTTTTGTTGGAGTAGTTAAATTTGAGTAAATTTAGATGAAATTTACTTCTATTTTTTTGATTTCATATAAATTTTTAGTCAAATTGTAATAAAGGAATTTGAACCAACTTCGATTTTTTTGGATTTGGATAAATTTTTTTGTTGGAGGAGCTAAATTTGAGTGAATTTAGATGAAATTTAATTTTATTTCTTGGATTTTATATAAATTTTTAGTCAAATTGTAATAAAGTACTTAGAAACCAACTTCGATTTTTTTGGATTTTGATGAATTTTTTTGTTGGAGGAGCTAAATTTGAGTGAATTTAGATGAAATTTACTTTTATTTTTTTGGCTTTCATATAAATTTTTAGTCAAATTGTAATAAAGGAATTTGAACCAACTTCGATTTTTTTGGATTTTGATGAGTTTTTTGTTGGAGGAGTTAAATTTGAGTGAATTTAGTAGAAAATTATTTCTATTTTTTTTTTTTTTCATATACATTTTTAGTCAAATTGTAATAAAGGAATTTGAACCAACTTCGATTTTTTTGGATTTTGATGAGTTTTTTTGTTGGAGGAGCTAAACTTGAGTAAATTTAGATGAAATTTACTTTTATTTTTTGGATTTTATATAAATTTTTAGTCAAATTGTAATAAAGGAATTTGAACCAACTTCGATTTTTTCGGATTTTGATGAATTTTTTTGTTGGAGGAGCTAAATTTGAGTGAATTTAGATGAAATTTACTTTTATTTTTTGGATTTTATATAAATTTTTAGTCAAATTGTAATAAAGGAATTTGAACCAACTTCGATTTTTTTTTAATTTTGATGAATTTTTTTGTTGGAGTAGTTAAATTTGAGTAAATTTAGATGAAATTTACTTCTATTTTTTTTGATTTCATATAAATTTTTAGTCAAATTGTAATAAAGGAATTTGAACCAACTTCGATTTTTTCGGATTTTGATGAGTTTTTTTGTTGGAGGAGTTAAATTTGAGTGAATTTAGTAGAAATTTATTTCTATTTTTTGATTTCATATAAATTTTTAGTCAAATTGTAATAAAGGAATTTGAACCAACTTCGATTTTTTTGGATTTTGATGAGTTTTTTTGTTGGAGTAGTTAAATTTGAGTAAATTTAGATGAAATTTACTTCTATTTTTTTGATTTCATATAAATTTTTAGTCAAATTGTAATAAAGGAATTTGAAACAACTTCGATTTTTTTGGATTTGGATAAATTTTTTTGTTGGAGGAGCTAAATTTGAGTGAATTTAGATGAAATTTACTTCTATTTTTTTTTATTTCATATAAATTTTTAGTCAAATTGTAATAAAGGAATTTGAACCAACTTCAATTTTTTTGGATTTGGATAAATTTTTTTGTTGGAGGAGCTAAATTTGAGTGAATTTAGATGAAATTTACTTTTATTTTTTGGATTTTGTACAAATTTTTATTCAAATTGTAATAAAGGAATTTGAACCAACTTCGATTTTTTCGGATTTTGATGAGTTTTTTTGTTGGAGGAGTTAAATTTGAGTGAAATTAGTAGAAATTTATTTCTATTTTTTTTGATTTCATATAAATTTTTAGTCAAATTGTAATAAAGTACTTAGAAACCAACTTCGATTTTTTTGGATTTTGATGAATTTTTTTGTTGGAGGAGTTAAATTTGAGTGAATTTAGTAGAAATTTATTTCTATTTTTTTTTTATTTCATATAAATTTTTAGTCAAATTGTAATAAAGGAATTTGAACCAACTTCGATTTTTTTGGATTTTGATGAATTTTTTTGTTGGAGGAGCTAAATTTGAGTGAATTTAGATGAAATTTACTTTTATTTTTTTGGATTTTATATAAATTTTTAGTCAAATTGTAATAAAGGAATTTGAACCAACTTCGATTTTTTTGGATTTTGATGAGTTTTTTTGTTGGAGGAGTTAAATTTGATTAAATATAGATGAAATTTACTTGTATTTTTTTTATTTCATATAAATTTTTACTCAAATTGTAATAAAGGAATTTGAACCAACTTCGATTTTTTTGGATTTTGATGAGTTTTTTTGTTGGAGGAGTTAAATTTGAGTGAATTTAGTAGAAATTTATTTCTATTTTTTTTTTATTTCATATAAATTTTTAGTCAAATTGTAATAAAGGAATTTGAACCAACTTCGATTTTTTTGGATTTTGATGAATTTTTTTGTTGGAGGAGCTAAATTTGAGTGAATTTAGATGAAATTTACTTTTATTTTTTGGATTTTATATAAATTTTTAGTCAAATTGTAATAAAGGAATTTGAACCAACTTCGATTTTTTTGTATTTTGATGAGTTTTTTTGTTGGAGTAGTTAAATTTGAGTGAATTTAGTAGAAATTTATTTCTATTTTTTTTTTATTTCATATAAATTTTTAGTCAAATTGTAATAAAGGAATTTGAACCAACTTCGATTTTTTCGGATTTTGATGAGTTTTTTTGTTGGAGGAGTTAAATTTGAGTGAATTTAGTAGAAATTTATTTCTATTTTTTTTGATTTCATATAAATTTTTAGTCAAATTGTAATAAAGTACTTAGAAACCAACTTCGATTTTTTTGGATTTTGATGAATTTTTTTGTTGGAGGAGCTAAATTTGAGTGAATTTAGATGAAATTTACTTTTATTTTTTGGATTTTATATAAATTTTTAGTCAAATTGTAATAAAGTAATTTGAAACCAACTTCGATTTTTTTGTATTTTGATGAGTTTTTTTGTTGGAGTAGTTAAATTTGAGTGAATTTAGTAGAAATTTATTTCTTTTTTTTTTTATTTCATATAAATTTTTAGTCAAATTGTAATAAAGGAATTTGAACCAACTTCGATTTTTTTGGATTTGGATGAATTTTTTTGTTGGAGGAGCTAAATTTGAGTGAATTTAGATGAAATTTACTTTCATTTTTTTGGATTTTATATAAATTTTTAGTCAAATTGTAATAAAGTAATTTGAAACCTACTTCGATTTTTTTGGATTTTGATGAATTTTTTTGTTGGAGGAGCTAAATTTGAGTGAATTTAGATGAAATTTACTTTTATTTTTTGGATTTAATATAAATTTTTAGTCAAATTGTAATAAAGGAATTTGAACCAACTTCGATTTTTTCGGATTTTGATGAGTTTTTTTGTTGGAGGAGTTAAATTTGAGTGAATTTAGTAGAAATTTATTTCTATTTTTTGATTTCATATAAATTTTTAGTCAAATTGTAATAAAGGAATTTGAACCAACTTCGATTTTTTTGGATTTTGATGAGTTTTTTTGTTGGAGTAGTTAAATTTGAGTAAATTGAGATGAAATTTACTTCTATTTTTTTGATTTCATATAAATTTTTAGTCAAATTGTAATAAAGGAATTTGAACCAACTTCGATTTTTTTGGATTTGGATAAATTTTTTTGTTGGAGGAGCTAAATTTGAGTGAATTTAGATGAAATTTAATTTTATTTCTTGGATTTTATATAAATTTTTAGTCAAATTGTAATAAAGTACTTAGAAACCAACTTCGATTTTTTTGGATTTTGATGAATTTTTTTGTTGGAGGAGCTAAATTTGAGTGAATTTAGATGAAATTTACTTTTATTTTTTTGGCTTTCATATAAATTTTTAGTCAAATTGTAATAAAGGAATTTGAACCAACTTCGATTTTTTTGGATTTTGATGAGTTTTTTTGTTGGAGGAGTTAAATTTGAGTGAATTTAGTAGAAAATTATTTCTATTTTTTTTTTATTTCATATACATTTTTAGTCAAATTGTAATAAAGGAATTTGAACCAACTTCGATTTTTTTGGATTTTGATGAGTTTTTTTGTTGGAGGAGCTAAACTTGAGTAAATTTAGATGAAATTTACTTTTATTTTTTGGATTTTATATAAATTTTTAGTCAAATTGTAATAAAGGAATTTGAACCAACTTCGATTTTTTTTGAATTTTGATGAATTTTTTTGTTGGAGTAGTTAAATTTGAGTAAATTTAGATGAAATTTACTTCTATTTTTTTTGATTTCATATAAATTTTTAGTCAAATTGTAATAAAGGATTTTGAACCAACTTCGATTTTTTTGTATTTTGATGAGTTTTTTTGTTGGAGTAGTTAAATTTGAGTGAATTTAGTAGAAATTTATTTCTATTTTTTTTTTATTTCATATAAATTTTTAGTCAAATTGTAATAAAGGAATTTGAACCAACTTCGATTTTTTCGGATTTTGATGAGTTTTTTTGTTGGAGGAGTTAAATTTGAGTGAATTTAGTAGAAATTTATTTCTATTTTTTTTGATTTCATATAAATTTTTAGTCAAATTGTAATAAAGTACTTAGAAACCAACTTCGATTTTTTTGGATTTTGATGAATTTTTTTGTTGGAGGAGCTAAATTTGAGTGAATTTAGATGAAATTTACTTTTATTTTTTGGATTTTATATAAATTTTTAGTCAAATTGTAATAAAGTAATTTGAAACCAACTTCGATTTTTTTGTATTTTGATGAGTTTTTTTGTTGGAGTAGTTAAATTTGAGTGAATTTAGTAGAAATTTATTTCTTTTTTTTTTTATTTCATATAAATTTTTAGTCAAATTGTAATAAAGGAATTTGAACCAACTTCGATTTTTTTGGATTTGGATGAATTGTTTTGTTGGAGGAGCTAAATTTGAGTGAATTTAGATGAAATTTACTTTCATTTTTTTGGATTTTATATAAATTTTTAGTCAAATTGTAATAAAGTAATTTGAAACCTACTTCGATTTTTTTGGATTTTGATGAATTTTTTTGTTGGAGGAGCTAAATTTGAGTGAATTTAGATGAAATTTACTTTTATTTTTTGGATTTAATATAAATTTTTAGTCAAATTGTAATAAAGGAATTTGAACCAACTTCGATTTTTTCGGATTTTGATGAGTTTTTTTGTTGGAGGAGTTAAATTTGAGTGAATTTAGTAGAAATTTATTTCTATTTTTTGATTTCATATAAATTTTTAGTCAAATTGTAATAAAGGAATTTGAACCAACTTCGATTTTTTTGGATTTTGATGAGTTTTTTTGTTGGAGTAGTTAAATTTGAGTAAATTTAGATGAAATTTACTTCTATTTTTTTGATTTCATATAAATTTTTAGTCAAATTGTAATAAAGGAATTTGAACCAACTTCGATTTTTTTGGATTTGGATAAATTTTTTTGTTGGAGGAGCTAAATTTGAGTGAATTTAGATGAAATTTAATTTTATTTCTTGGATTTTATATAAATTTTTAGTCAAATTGTAATAAAGTACTTAGAAACCAACTTCGATTTTTTTGGATTTTGATGAATTTTTTTGTTGGAGGAGCTAAATTTGAGTGAATTTAGATGAAATTTACTTTTATTTTTTTGGCTTTCATATAAATTTTTAGTCAAATTGTAATAAAGGAATTTGAACCAACTTCGATTTTTTTGGATTTTGATGAGTTTTTTGTTGGAGGAGTTAAATTTGAGTGAATTTAGTAGAAAATTATTTCTATTTTTTTTTTTTTTCATATACATTTTTAGTCAAATTGTAATAAAGGAATTTGAACCAACTTCGATTTTTTTGGATTTTGATGAGTTTTTTTGTTGGAGGAGCTAAACTTGAGTAAATTTAGATGAAATTTACTTTTATTTTTTGGATTTTATATAAATTTTTAGTCAAATTGTAATAAAGGAATTTGAACCAACTTCGATTTTTTCGGATTTTGATGAATTTTTTTGTTGGAGGAGCTAAATTTGAGTGAATTTAGATGAAATTTACTTTTATTTTTTGGATTTTATATAAATTTTTAGTCAAATTGTAATAAAGGAATTTGAACCAACTTCGATTTTTTTTGAATTTTGATGAATTTTTTTGTTGGAGTAGTTAAATTTGAGTAAATTTAGATGAAATTTACTTCTATTTTTTTTGATTTCATATAAATTTTTAGTCAAATTGTAATAAAGGAATTTGAACCAACTTCGATTTTTTCGGATTTTGATGAGTTTTTTTGTTGGAGGAGTTAAATTTGAGTGAATTTAGTAGAAATTTATTTCTATTTTTTGATTTCATATAAATTTTTAGTCAAATTGTAATAAAGGAATTTGAACCAACTTCGATTTTTTTGGATTTTGATGAGTTTTTTTGTTGGAGTAGTTAAATTTGAGTAAATTTAGATGAAATTTACTTCTATTTTTTTGATTTCATATAAATTTTTAGTCAAATTGTAATAAAGGAATTTGAACCAACTTCGATTTTTTTGGATTTGGATAAATTTTTTTGTTGGAGGAGCTAAATTTGAGTGAATTTAGATGAAATTTACTTCTATTTTTTTTTATTTCATATAAATTTTTAGTCAAATTGTAATAAAGGAATTTGAACCAACTTCAATTTTTTTGGATTTGGATAAATTTTTTTGTTGGAGGAGCTAAATTTGAGTGAATTTAGATGAAATTTACTTTTATTTTTTGGATTTTGTACAAATTTTTATTCAAATTGTAATAAAGGAATTTGAACCAACTTCGATTTTTTCGGATTTTGATGAGTTTTTTTGTTGGAGGAGTTAAATTTGAGTGAAATTAGTAGAAATTTATTTCTATTTTTTTTGATTTCATATAAATTTTTAGTCAAATTGTAATAAAGTACTTAGAAACCAACTTCGATTTTTTTGGATTTTGATGAATTTTTTTGTTGGAGGAGTTAAATTTGAGTGAATTTAGTAGAAATTTATTTCTATTTTTTTTTTATTTCATATAAATTTTTAGTCAAATTGTAATAAAGGAATTTGAACCAACTTCGATTTTTTTGGATTTTGATGAATTTTTTTGTTGGAGGAGCTAAATTTGAGTGAATTTAGATGAAATTTACTTTTATTTTTTTGGATTTTATATAAATTTTTAGTCAAATTGTAATAAAGGAATTTGAACCAACTTCGATTTTTTTGGATTTTGATGAGTTTTTTTGTTGGAGGAGTTAAATTTGATTAAATATAGATGAAATTTACTTGTATTTTTTTTATTTCATATAAATTTTTACTCAAATTGTAATAAAGGAATTTGAACCAACTTCGATTTTTTTGGATTTTGATGAGTTTTTTTGTTGGAGGAGTTAAATTTGAGTGAATTTAGTAGAAATTTATTTCTATTTTTTTTTTATTTCATATAAATTTTTAGTCAAATTGTAATAAAGGAATTTGAACCAACTTCGATTTTTTTGGATTTTGATGAATTTTTTTGTTGGAGGAGCTAAATTTGAGTGAATTTAGATGAAATTTACTTTTATTTTTTGGATTTTGTACAAATTTTTATTCAAATTGTAATAAAGGAATTTGAACCAACTTCGATTTTTTCGGATTTTGATGAGTTTTTTTGTTGGAGGAGTTAAATTTGAGTGAAATTAGTAGAAATTTATTTCTATTTTTTTTGATTTCATATAAATTTTTAGTCAAATTGTAATAAAGTACTTAGAAACCAACTTCGATTTTTTTGGATTTTGATGAATTTTTTTGTTGGAGGAGTTAAATTTGAGTGAATTTAGTAGAAATTTATTTCTATTTTTTTTTTATTTCATATAAATTTTTAGTCAAATTGTAATAAAGGAATTTGAACCAACTTCGATTTTTTTGGATTTTGATGAATTTTTTTGTTGGAGGAGCTAAATTTGAGTGAATTTAGATGAAATTTACTTTTATTTTTTGGATTTAATATAAATTTTTAGTCAAATTGTAATAAAGGAATTTGAACCAACTTCGATTTTTTCGGATTTTGATGAGTTTTTTTGTTGGAGGAGTTAAATTTGAGTGAATTTAGTAGAAATTTATTTCTATTTTTTGATTTCATATAAATTTTTAGTCAAATTGTAATAAAGGAATTTGAACCAACTTCGATTTTTTTGGATTTTGATGAGTTTTTTTGTTGGAGTAGTTAAATTTGAGTAAATTGAGATGAAATTTACTTCTATTTTTTTGATTTCATATAAATTTTTAGTCAAATTGTAATAAAGGAATTTGAACCAACTTCGATTTTTTTGGATTTGGATAAATTTTTTTGTTGGAGGAGCTAAATTTGAGTGAATTTAGATGAAATTTAATTTTATTTCTTGGATTTTATATAAATTTTTAGTCAAATTGTAATAAAGTACTTAGAAACCAACTTCGATTTTTTTGGATTTTGATGAATTTTTTTGTTGGAGGAGCTAAATTTGAGTGAATTTAGATGAAATTTACTTTTATTTTTTTGGCTTTCATATAAATTTTTAGTCAAATTGTAATAAAGGAATTTGAACCAACTTCGATTTTTTTGGATTTTGATGAGTTTTTTTGTTGGAGGAGTTAAATTTGAGTGAATTTAGTAGAAAATTATTTCTATTTTTTTTTTATTTCATATACATTTTTAGTCAAATTGTAATAAAGGAATTTGAACCAACTTCGATTTTTTTGGATTTTGATGAGTTTTTTTGTTGGAGGAGCTAAACTTGAGTAAATTTAGATGAAATTTACTTTTATTTTTTGGATTTTATATAAATTTTTAGTCAAATTGTAATAAAGGAATTTGAACCAACTTCGATTTTTTTTGAATTTTGATGAATTTTTTTGTTGGAGTAGTTAAATTTGAGTAAATTTAGATGAAATTTACTTCTATTTTTTTTGATTTCATATAAATTTTTAGTCAAATTGTAATAAAGGATTTTGAACCAACTTCGATTTTTTTGTATTTTGATGAGTTTTTTTGTTGGAGTAGTTAAATTTGAGTGAATTTAGTAGAAATTTATTTCTATTTTTTTTTTATTTCATATAAATTTTTAGTCAAATTGTAATAAAGGAATTTGAACCAACTTCGATTTTTTCGGATTTTGATGAGTTTTTTTGTTGGAGGAGTTAAATTTGAGTGAATTTAGTAGAAATTTATTTCTATTTTTTTTGATTTCATATAAATTTTTAGTCAAATTGTAATAAAGTACTTAGAAACCAACTTCGATTTTTTTGGATTTTGATGAATTTTTTTGTTGGAGGAGCTAAATTTGAGTGAATTTAGATGAAATTTACTTTTATTTTTTGGATTTTATATAAATTTTTAGTCAAATTGTAATAAAGTAATTTGAAACCAACTTCGATTTTTTTGTATTTTGATGAGTTTTTTTGTTGGAGTAGTTAAATTTGAGTGAATTTAGTAGAAATTTATTTCTTTTTTTTTTTATTTCATATAAATTTTTAGTCAAATTGTAATAAAGGAATTTGAACCAACTTCGATTTTTTTGGATTTGGATGAATTGTTTTGTTGGAGGAGCTAAATTTGAGTGAATTTAGATGAAATTTACTTTCATTTTTTTGGATTTTATATAAATTTTTAGTCAAATTGTAATAAAGTAATTTGAAACCTACTTCGATTTTTTTGGATTTTGATGAATTTTTTTGTTGGAGGAGCTAAATTTGAGTGAATTTAGATGAAATTTACTTTTATTTTTTGGATTTAATATAAATTTTTAGTCAAATTGTAATAAAGGAATTTGAACCAACTTCGATTTTTTCGGATTTTGATGAGTTTTTTTGTTGGAGGAGTTAAATTTGAGTGAATTTAGTAGAAATTTATTTCTATTTTTTGATTTCATATAAATTTTTAGTCAAATTGTAATAAAGGAATTTGAACCAACTTCGATTTTTTTGGATTTTGATGAGTTTTTTTGTTGGAGTAGTTAAATTTGAGTAAATTTAGATGAAATTTACTTCTATTTTTTTGATTTCATATAAATTTTTAGTCAAATTGTAATAAAGGAATTTGAACCAACTTCGATTTTTTTGGATTTGGATAAATTTTTTTGTTGGAGGAGCTAAATTTGAGTGAATTTAGATGAAATTTAATTTTATTTCTTGGATTTTATATAAATTTTTAGTCAAATTGTAATAAAGTACTTAGAAACCAACTTCGATTTTTTTGGATTTTGATGAATTTTTTTGTTGGAGGAGCTAAATTTGAGTGAATTTAGATGAAATTTACTTTTATTTTTTTGGCTTTCATATAAATTTTTAGTCAAATTGTAATAAAGGAATTTGAACCAACTTCGATTTTTTTGGATTTTGATGAGTTTTTTGTTGGAGGAGTTAAATTTGAGTGAATTTAGTAGAAAATTATTTCTATTTTTTTTTTTTTTCATATACATTTTTAGTCAAATTGTAATAAAGGAATTTGAACCAACTTCGATTTTTTTGGATTTTGATGAGTTTTTTTGTTGGAGGAGCTAAACTTGAGTAAATTTAGATGAAATTTACTTTTATTTTTTGGATTTTATATAAATTTTTAGTCAAATTGTAATAAAGGAATTTGAACCAACTTCGATTTTTTCGGATTTTGATGAATTTTTTTGTTGGAGGAGCTAAATTTGAGTGAATTTAGATGAAATTTACTTTTATTTTTTGGATTTTATATAAATTTTTAGTCAAATTGTAATAAAGGAATTTGAACCAACTTCGATTTTTTTTGAATTTTGATGAATTTTTTTGTTGGAGTAGTTAAATTTGAGTAAATTTAGATGAAATTTACTTCTATTTTTTTTGATTTCATATAAATTTTTAGTCAAATTGTAATAAAGGAATTTGAACCAACTTCGATTTTTTCGGATTTTGATGAGTTTTTTTGTTGGAGGAGTTAAATTTGAGTGAATTTAGTAGAAATTTATTTCTATTTTTTGATTTCATATAAATTTTTAGTCAAATTGTAATAAAGGAATTTGAACCAACTTCGATTTTTTTGGATTTTGATGAGTTTTTTTGTTGGAGTAGTTAAATTTGAGTAAATTTAGATGAAATTTACTTCTATTTTTTTGATTTCATATAAATTTTTAGTCAAATTGTAATAAAGGAATTTGAACCAACTTCGATTTTTTTGGATTTGGATAAATTTTTTTGTTGGAGGAGCTAAATTTGAGTGAATTTAGATGAAATTTACTTCTATTTTTTTTTATTTCATATAAATTTTTAGTCAAATTGTAATAAAGGAATTTGAACCAACTTCAATTTTTTTGGATTTGGATAAATTTTTTTGTTGGAGGAGCTAAATTTGAGTGAATTTAGATGAAATTTACTTTTATTTTTTGGATTTTGTACAAATTTTTATTCAAATTGTAATAAAGGAATTTGAACCAACTTCGATTTTTTCGGATTTTGATGAGTTTTTTTGTTGGAGGAGTTAAATTTGAGTGAAATTAGTAGAAATTTATTTCTATTTTTTTTGATTTCATATAAATTTTTAGTCAAATTGTAATAAAGTACTTAGAAACCAACTTCGATTTTTTTGGATTTTGATGAATTTTTTTGTTGGAGGAGTTAAATTTGAGTGAATTTAGTAGAAATTTATTTCTATTTTTTTTTTATTTCATATAAATTTTTAGTCAAATTGTAATAAAGGAATTTGAACCAACTTCGATTTTTTTGGATTTTGATGAATTTTTTTGTTGGAGGAGCTAAATTTGAGTGAATTTAGATGAAATTTACTTTTATTTTTTTGGATTTTATATAAATTTTTAGTCAAATTGTAATAAAGGAATTTGAACCAACTTCGATTTTTTTGGATTTTGATGAGTTTTTTTGTTGGAGGAGTTAAATTTGATTAAATATAGATGAAATTTACTTGTATTTTTTTTATTTCATATAAATTTTTACTCAAATTGTAATAAAGGAATTTGAACCAACTTCGATTTTTTTGGATTTTGATGAGTTTTTTTGTTGGAGGAGTTAAATTTGAGTGAATTTAGTAGAAATTTATTTCTATTTTTTTTTTATTTCATATAAATTTTTAGTCAAATTGTAATAAAGGAATTTGAACCAACTTCGATTTTTTTGGATTTTGATGAGTTTTTTTGTTGGAGGAGCTAAACTTGAGTAAATTTAGATGAAATTTACTTTTATTTTTTGGATTTTATATAAATTTTTAGTCAAATTGTAATAAAGGAATTTGAACCAACTTCGATTTTTTCGGATTTTGATGAATTTTTTTGTTGGAGGAGCTAAATTTGAGTGAATTTAGATGAAATTTACTTTTATTTTTTGGATTTTATATAAATTTTTAGTCAAATTGTAATAAAGGAATTTGAACCAACTTCGATTTTTTTTGAATTTTGATGAATTTTTTTGTTGGAGTAGTTAAATTTGAGTAAATTTAGATGAAATTTACTTCTATTTTTTTTGATTTCATATAAATTTTTAGTCAAATTGTAATAAAGGAATTTGAACCAACTTCGATTTTTTCGGATTTTGATGAGTTTTTTTGTTGGAGGAGTTAAATTTGAGTGAATTTAGTAGAAATTTATTTCTATTTTTTGATTTCATATAAATTTTTAGTCAAATTGTAATAAAGGAATTTGAACCAACTTCGATTTTTTTGGATTTTGATGAGTTTTTTTGTTGGAGTAGTTAAATTTGAGTAAATTTAGATGAAATTTACTTCTATTTTTTTGATTTCATATAAATTTTTAGTCAAATTGTAATAAAGGAATTTGAACCAACTTCGATTTTTTTGGATTTGGATAAATTTTTTTGTTGGAGGAGCTAAATTTGAGTGAATTTAGATGAAATTTACTTCTATTTTTTTTTATTTCATATAAATTTTTAGTCAAATTGTAATAAAGGAATTTGAACCAACTTCAATTTTTTTGGATTTGGATAAATTTTTTTGTTGGAGGAGCTAAATTTGAGTGAATTTAGATGAAATTTACTTTTATTTTTTGGATTTTGTACAAATTTTTATTCAAATTGTAATAAAGGAATTTGAACCAACTTCGATTTTTTCGGATTTTGATGAGTTTTTTTGTTGGAGGAGTTAAATTTGAGTGAAATTAGTAGAAATTTATTTCTATTTTTTTTGATTTCATATAAATTTTTAGTCAAATTGTAATAAAGTACTTAGAAACCAACTTCGATTTTTTTGGATTTTGATGAATTTTTTTGTTGGAGGAGTTAAATTTGAGTGAATTTAGTAGAAATTTATTTCTATTTTTTTTTTATTTCATATAAATTTTTAGTCAAATTGTAATAAAGGAATTTGAACCAACTTCGATTTTTTTGGATTTTGATGAATTTTTTTGTTGGAGGAGCTAAATTTGAGTGAATTTAGATGAAATTTACTTTTATTTTTTTGGATTTTATATAAATTTTTAGTCAAATTGTAATAAAGGAATTTGAACCAACTTCGATTTTTTTGGATTTTGATGAGTTTTTTTGTTGGAGGAGTTAAATTTGATTAAATATAGATGAAATTTACTTGTATTTTTTTTATTTCATATAAATTTTTACTCAAATTGTAATAAAGGAATTTGAACCAACTTCGATTTTTTTGGATTTTGATGAGTTTTTTTGTTGGAGGAGTTAAATTTGAGTGAATTTAGTAGAAATTTATTTCTATTTTTTTTTTATTTCATATAAATTTTTAGTCAAATTGTAATAAAGGAATTTGAACCAACTTCGATTTTTTTGGATTTTGATGAATTTTTTTGTTGGAGGAGCTAAATTTGAGTGAATTTAGATGAAATTTACTTTTATTTTTTGGATTTTGTACAAATTTTTATTCAAATTGTAATAAAGGAATTTGAACCAACTTCGATTTTTTCGGATTTTGATGAGTTTTTTTGTTGGAGGAGTTAAATTTGAGTGAAATTAGTAGAAATTTATTTCTATTTTTTTTGATTTCATATAAATTTTTAGTCAAATTGTAATAAAGTACTTAGAAACCAACTTCGATTTTTTTGGATTTTGATGAATTTTTTTGTTGGAGGAGTTAAATTTGAGTGAATTTAGTAGAAATTTATTTCTATTTTTTTTTTATTTCATATAAATTTTTAGTCAAATTGTAATAAAGGAATTTGAACCAACTTCGATTTTTTTGGATTTTGATGAATTTTTTTGTTGGAGGAGCTAAATTTGAGTGAATTTAGATGAAATTTACTTTTATTTTTTGGATTTAATATAAATTTTTAGTCAAATTGTAATAAAGGAATTTGAACCAACTTCGATTTTTTCGGATTTTGATGAGTTTTTTTGTTGGAGGAGTTAAATTTGAGTGAATTTAGTAGAAATTTATTTCTATTTTTTGATTTCATATAAATTTTTAGTCAAATTGTAATAAAGGAATTTGAACCAACTTCGATTTTTTTGGATTTTGATGAGTTTTTTTGTTGGAGTAGTTAAATTTGAGTAAATTGAGATGAAATTTACTTCTATTTTTTTGATTTCATATAAATTTTTAGTCAAATTGTAATAAAGGAATTTGAACCAACTTCGATTTTTTTGGATTTGGATAAATTTTTTTGTTGGAGGAGCTAAATTTGAGTGAATTTAGATGAAATTTAATTTTATTTCTTGGATTTTATATAAATTTTTAGTCAAATTGTAATAAAGTACTTAGAAACCAACTTCGATTTTTTTGGATTTTGATGAATTTTTTTGTTGGAGGAGCTAAATTTGAGTGAATTTAGATGAAATTTACTTTTATTTTTTTGGCTTTCATATAAATTTTTAGTCAAATTGTAATAAAGGAATTTGAACCAACTTCGATTTTTTTGGATTTTGATGAGTTTTTTTGTTGGAGGAGTTAAATTTGAGTGAATTTAGTAGAAAATTATTTCTATTTTTTTTTTATTTCATATACATTTTTAGTCAAATTGTAATAAAGGAATTTGAACCAACTTCGATTTTTTTGGATTTTGATGAGTTTTTTTGTTGGAGGAGCTAAACTTGAGTAAATTTAGATGAAATTTACTTTTATTTTTTGGATTTTATATAAATTTTTAGTCAAATTGTAATAAAGGAATTTGAACCAACTTCGATTTTTTTTGAATTTTGATGAATTTTTTTGTTGGAGTAGTTAAATTTGAGTAAATTTAGATGAAATTTACTTCTATTTTTTTTGATTTCATATAAATTTTTAGTCAAATTGTAATAAAGGATTTTGAACCAACTTCGATTTTTTTGTATTTTGATGAGTTTTTTTGTTGGAGTAGTTAAATTTGAGTGAATTTAGTAGAAATTTATTTCTATTTTTTTTTTATTTCATATAAATTTTTAGTCAAATTGTAATAAAGGAATTTGAACCAACTTCGATTTTTTCGGATTTTGATGAGTTTTTTTGTTGGAGGAGTTAAATTTGAGTGAATTTAGTAGAAATTTATTTCTATTTTTTTTGATTTCATATAAATTTTTAGTCAAATTGTAATAAAGTACTTAGAAACCAACTTCGATTTTTTTGGATTTTGATGAATTTTTTTGTTGGAGGAGCTAAATTTGAGTGAATTTAGATGAAATTTACTTTTATTTTTTGGATTTTATATAAATTTTTAGTCAAATTGTAATAAAGTAATTTGAAACCAACTTCGATTTTTTTGTATTTTGATGAGTTTTTTTGTTGGAGTAGTTAAATTTGAGTGAATTTAGTAGAAATTTATTTCTTTTTTTTTTTATTTCATATAAATTTTTAGTCAAATTGTAATAAAGGAATTTGAACCAACTTCGATTTTTTTGGATTTGGATGAATTGTTTTGTTGGAGGAGCTAAATTTGAGTGAATTTAGATGAAATTTACTTTCATTTTTTTGGATTTTATATAAATTTTTAGTCAAATTGTAATAAAGTAATTTGAAACCTACTTCGATTTTTTTGGATTTTGATGAATTTTTTTGTTGGAGGAGCTAAATTTGAGTGAATTTAGATGAAATTTACTTTTATTTTTTGGATTTAATATAAATTTTTAGTCAAATTGTAATAAAGGAATTTGAACCAACTTCGATTTTTTCGGATTTTGATGAGTTTTTTTGTTGGAGGAGTTAAATTTGAGTGAATTTAGTAGAAATTTATTTCTATTTTTTGATTTCATATAAATTTTTAGTCAAATTGTAATAAAGGAATTTGAACCAACTTCGATTTTTTTGGATTTTGATGAGTTTTTTTGTTGGAGTAGTTAAATTTGAGTAAATTTAGATGAAATTTACTTCTATTTTTTTGATTTCATATAAATTTTTAGTCAAATTGTAATAAAGGAATTTGAACCAACTTCGATTTTTTTGGATTTGGATAAATTTTTTTGTTGGAGGAGCTAAATTTGAGTGAATTTAGATGAAATTTAATTTTATTTCTTGGATTTTATATAAATTTTTAGTCAAATTGTAATAAAGTACTTAGAAACCAACTTCGATTTTTTTGGATTTTGATGAATTTTTTTGTTGGAGGAGCTAAATTTGAGTGAATTTAGATGAAATTTACTTTTATTTTTTTGGCTTTCATATAAATTTTTAGTCAAATTGTAATAAAGGAATTTGAACCAACTTCGATTTTTTTGGATTTTGATGAGTTTTTTGTTGGAGGAGTTAAATTTGAGTGAATTTAGTAGAAAATTATTTCTATTTTTTTTTTTTTTCATATACATTTTTAGTCAAATTGTAATAAAGGAATTTGAACCAACTTCGATTTTTTTGGATTTTGATGAGTTTTTTTGTTGGAGGAGCTAAACTTGAGTAAATTTAGATGAAATTTACTTTTATTTTTTGGATTTTATATAAATTTTTAGTCAAATTGTAATAAAGGAATTTGAACCAACTTCGATTTTTTCGGATTTTGATGAATTTTTTTGTTGGAGGAGCTAAATTTGAGTGAATTTAGATGAAATTTACTTTTATTTTTTGGATTTTATATAAATTTTTAGTCAAATTGTAATAAAGGAATTTGAACCAACTTCGATTTTTTTTGAATTTTGATGAATTTTTTTGTTGGAGTAGTTAAATTTGAGTAAATTTAGATGAAATTTACTTCTATTTTTTTTGATTTCATATAAATTTTTAGTCAAATTGTAATAAAGGAATTTGAACCAACTTCGATTTTTTCGGATTTTGATGAGTTTTTTTGTTGGAGGAGTTAAATTTGAGTGAATTTAGTAGAAATTTATTTCTATTTTTTGATTTCATATAAATTTTTAGTCAAATTGTAATAAAGGAATTTGAACCAACTTCGATTTTTTTGGATTTTGATGAGTTTTTTTGTTGGAGTAGTTAAATTTGAGTAAATTTAGATGAAATTTACTTCTATTTTTTTGATTTCATATAAATTTTTAGTCAAATTGTAATAAAGGAATTTGAACCAACTTCGATTTTTTTGGATTTGGATAAATTTTTTTGTTGGAGGAGCTAAATTTGAGTGAATTTAGATGAAATTTACTTCTATTTTTTTTTATTTCATATAAATTTTTAGTCAAATTGTAATAAAGGAATTTGAACCAACTTCAATTTTTTTGGATTTGGATAAATTTTTTTGTTGGAGGAGCTAAATTTGAGTGAATTTAGATGAAATTTACTTTTATTTTTTGGATTTTGTACAAATTTTTATTCAAATTGTAATAAAGGAATTTGAACCAACTTCGATTTTTTCGGATTTTGATGAGTTTTTTTGTTGGAGGAGTTAAATTTGAGTGAAATTAGTAGAAATTTATTTCTATTTTTTTTGATTTCATATAAATTTTTAGTCAAATTGTAATAAAGTACTTAGAAACCAACTTCGATTTTTTTGGATTTTGATGAATTTTTTTGTTGGAGGAGTTAAATTTGAGTGAATTTAGTAGAAATTTATTTCTATTTTTTTTTTATTTCATATAAATTTTTAGTCAAATTGTAATAAAGGAATTTGAACCAACTTCGATTTTTTTGGATTTTGATGAATTTTTTTGTTGGAGGAGCTAAATTTGAGTGAATTTAGATGAAATTTACTTTTATTTTTTTGGATTTTATATAAATTTTTAGTCAAATTGTAATAAAGGAATTTGAACCAACTTCGATTTTTTTGGATTTTGATGAGTTTTTTTGTTGGAGGAGTTAAATTTGATTAAATATAGATGAAATTTACTTGTATTTTTTTTATTTCATATAAATTTTTACTCAAATTGTAATAAAGGAATTTGAACCAACTTCGATTTTTTTGGATTTTGATGAGTTTTTTTGTTGGAGGAGTTAAATTTGAGTGAATTTAGTAGAAATTTATTTCTATTTTTTTTTTATTTCATATAAATTTTTAGTCAAATTGTAATAAAGGAATTTGAACCAACTTCGATTTTTTTGGATTTTGATGAATTTTTTTGTTGGAGGAGCTAAATTTGAGTGAATTTAGATGAAATTTACTTTTATTTTTTGGATTTTATATAAATTTTTAGTCAAATTGTAATAAAGGAATTTGAACCAACTTCGATTTTTTTGTATTTTGATGAGTTTTTTTGTTGGAGTAGTTAAATTTGAGTGAATTTAGTAGAAATTTATTTCTATTTTTTTTTTATTTCATATAAATTTTTAGTCAAATTGTAATAAAGGAATTTGAACCAACTTCGATTTTTTCGGATTTTGATGAGTTTTTTTGTTGGAGGAGTTAAATTTGAGTGAATTTAGTAGAAATTTATTTCTATTTTTTTTGATTTCATATAAATTTTTAGTCAAATTGTAATAAAGTACTTAGAAACCAACTTCGATTTTTTTGGATTTTGATGAATTTTTTTGTTGGAGGAGCTAAATTTGAGTGAATTTAGATGAAATTTACTTTTATTTTTTGGATTTTATATAAATTTTTAGTCAAATTGTAATAAAGTAATTTGAAACCAACTTCGATTTTTTTGTATTTTGATGAGTTTTTTTGTTGGAGTAGTTAAATTTGAGTGAATTTAGTAGAAATTTATTTCTTTTTTTTTTTATTTCATATAAATTTTTAGTCAAATTGTAATAAAGGAATTTGAACCAACTTCGATTTTTTTGGATTTGGATGAATTTTTTTGTTGGAGGAGCTAAATTTGAGTGAATTTAGATGAAATTTACTTTCATTTTTTTGGATTTTATATAAATTTTTAGTCAAATTGTAATAAAGTAATTTGAAACCTACTTCGATTTTTTTGGATTTTGATGAATTTTTTTGTTGGAGGAGCTAAATTTGAGTGAATTTAGATGAAATTTACTTTTATTTTTTGGATTTAATATAAATTTTTAGTCAAATTGTAATAAAGGAATTTGAACCAACTTCGATTTTTTCGGATTTTGATGAGTTTTTTTGTTGGAGGAGTTAAATTTGAGTGAATTTAGTAGAAATTTATTTCTATTTTTTGATTTCATATAAATTTTTAGTCAAATTGTAATAAAGGAATTTGAACCAACTTCGATTTTTTTGGATTTTGATGAGTTTTTTTGTTGGAGTAGTTAAATTTGAGTAAATTGAGATGAAATTTACTTCTATTTTTTTGATTTCATATAAATTTTTAGTCAAATTGTAATAAAGGAATTTGAACCAACTTCGATTTTTTTGGATTTGGATAAATTTTTTTGTTGGAGGAGCTAAATTTGAGTGAATTTAGATGAAATTTAATTTTATTTCTTGGATTTTATATAAATTTTTAGTCAAATTGTAATAAAGTACTTAGAAACCAACTTCGATTTTTTTGGATTTTGATGAATTTTTTTGTTGGAGGAGCTAAATTTGAGTGAATTTAGATGAAATTTACTTTTATTTTTTTGGCTTTCATATAAATTTTTAGTCAAATTGTAATAAAGGAATTTGAACCAACTTCGATTTTTTTGGATTTTGATGAGTTTTTTTGTTGGAGGAGTTAAATTTGAGTGAATTTAGTAGAAAATTATTTCTATTTTTTTTTTATTTCATATACATTTTTAGTCAAATTGTAATAAAGGAATTTGAACCAACTTCGATTTTTTTGGATTTTGATGAGTTTTTTTGTTGGAGGAGCTAAACTTGAGTAAATTTAGATGAAATTTACTTTTATTTTTTGGATTTTATATAAATTTTTAGTCAAATTGTAATAAAGGAATTTGAACCAACTTCGATTTTTTTTGAATTTTGATGAATTTTTTTGTTGGAGTAGTTAAATTTGAGTAAATTTAGATGAAATTTACTTCTATTTTTTTTGATTTCATATAAATTTTTAGTCAAATTGTAATAAAGGATTTTGAACCAACTTCGATTTTTTTGTATTTTGATGAGTTTTTTTGTTGGAGTAGTTAAATTTGAGTGAATTTAGTAGAAATTTATTTCTATTTTTTTTTTATTTCATATAAATTTTTAGTCAAATTGTAATAAAGGAATTTGAACCAACTTCGATTTTTTCGGATTTTGATGAGTTTTTTTGTTGGAGGAGTTAAATTTGAGTGAATTTAGTAGAAATTTATTTCTATTTTTTTTGATTTCATATAAATTTTTAGTCAAATTGTAATAAAGTACTTAGAAACCAACTTCGATTTTTTTGGATTTTGATGAATTTTTTTGTTGGAGGAGCTAAATTTGAGTGAATTTAGATGAAATTTACTTTTATTTTTTGGATTTTATATAAATTTTTAGTCAAATTGTAATAAAGTAATTTGAAACCAACTTCGATTTTTTTGTATTTTGATGAGTTTTTTTGTTGGAGTAGTTAAATTTGAGTGAATTTAGTAGAAATTTATTTCTTTTTTTTTTTATTTCATATAAATTTTTAGTCAAATTGTAATAAAGGAATTTGAACCAACTTCGATTTTTTTGGATTTGGATGAATTGTTTTGTTGGAGGAGCTAAATTTGAGTGAATTTAGATGAAATTTACTTTCATTTTTTTGGATTTTATATAAATTTTTAGTCAAATTGTAATAAAGTAATTTGAAACCTACTTCGATTTTTTTGGATTTTGATGAATTTTTTTGTTGGAGGAGCTAAATTTGAGTGAATTTAGATGAAATTTACTTTTATTTTTTGGATTTAATATAAATTTTTAGTCAAATTGTAATAAAGGAATTTGAACCAACTTCGATTTTTTCGGATTTTGATGAGTTTTTTTGTTGGAGGAGTTAAATTTGAGTGAATTTAGTAGAAATTTATTTCTATTTTTTGATTTCATATAAATTTTTAGTCAAATTGTAATAAAGGAATTTGAACCAACTTCGATTTTTTTGGATTTTGATGAGTTTTTTTGTTGGAGTAGTTAAATTTGAGTAAATTTAGATGAAATTTACTTCTATTTTTTTGATTTCATATAAATTTTTAGTCAAATTGTAATAAAGGAATTTGAACCAACTTCGATTTTTTTGGATTTGGATAAATTTTTTTGTTGGAGGAGCTAAATTTGAGTGAATTTAGATGAAATTTAATTTTATTTCTTGGATTTTATATAAATTTTTAGTCAAATTGTAATAAAGTACTTAGAAACCAACTTCGATTTTTTTGGATTTTGATGAATTTTTTTGTTGGAGGAGCTAAATTTGAGTGAATTTAGATGAAATTTACTTTTATTTTTTTGGCTTTCATATAAATTTTTAGTCAAATTGTAATAAAGGAATTTGAACCAACTTCGATTTTTTTGGATTTTGATGAGTTTTTTGTTGGAGGAGTTAAATTTGAGTGAATTTAGTAGAAAATTATTTCTATTTTTTTTTTTTTTCATATACATTTTTAGTCAAATTGTAATAAAGGAATTTGAACCAACTTCGATTTTTTTGGATTTTGATGAGTTTTTTTGTTGGAGGAGCTAAACTTGAGTAAATTTAGATGAAATTTACTTTTATTTTTTGGATTTTATATAAATTTTTAGTCAAATTGTAATAAAGGAATTTGAACCAACTTCGATTTTTTTTGAATTTTGATGAATTTTTTTGTTGGAGTAGTTAAATTTGAGTAAATTTAGATGAAATTTACTTCTATTTTTTTTGATTTCATATAAATTTTTAGTCAAATTGTAATAAAGGAATTTGAACCAACTTCGATTTTTTTGGATTTTGATGAGTTTTTTTGTTGGAGTAGTTAAATTTGAGTAAATTTAGATGAAATTTACTTCTATTTTTTTTGATTTCATATAAATTTTTAGTCAAATTGTAATAAAGGAATTTGAACCAACTTCGATTTTTTTGGATTTTGATGAATTTTTTTGTTGGAGGAGCTAAATTTGAGTGAATTTAGATGAAATTTACTTTTATTTTTTGGATTTTATATAAATTTTTAGTCAAATTGTAATAAAGGAATTTGAACCACCTTCGATTTTTTCGGATTTTGATGAGTTTTTTTGTTGGAGGAGTTAAATTTGAGTGAATTTAGTAGAAATTTATTTCTATTTTTTTTTTATTTCATATAAATTTTTAGTCAAATTGTAATAAAGGAATTTGAACCAACTTCAATTTTTTTGGATTTGGATAAATTTTTTTGTTGGAGGAGCTAAATTTGAGTGAATTTAGATGAAATTTACTTTTATTTTTTGGATTTTGTACAAATTTTTATTCAAATTGTAATAAAGGAATTTGAACCAACTTCGATTTTTTCGGATTTTGATGAGTTTTTTTGTTGGAGGAGTTAAATTTGAGTGAATTTAGTAGAAATTTATTTCTATTTTTTGATTTCATATAAATTTTTAGTCAAATTGTAATAAAGGAATTTGAACCAACTTCGATTTTTTTGGATTTTGATGAGTTTTTTTGTTGGAGTAGTTAAATTTGAGTAAATTTAGATGAAATTTACTTCTATTTTTTTGATTTCATATAAATTTTTAGTCAAATTGTAATAAAGGAATTTGAACCAACTTCAATTTTTTTGGATTTGGATAAATTTTTTTGTTGGAGGAGCTAAATTTGAGTGAATTTAGATGAAATTTACTTTTATTTTTTGGATTTTGTACAAATTTTTATTCAAATTGTAATAAAGGAATTTGAACCAACTTCGATTTTTTCGGATTTTGATGAGTTTTTTTGTTGGATGAGTTAAATTTGAGTGAATTTAGTAGAAATTTATTTCTATTTTTTTTGATTTCATATAAATTTTTAGTCAAATTGTAATAAAGGAATTTGAACCAACTTCGATTTTTTCGGATTTTGATGAGTTTTTTGTTGGAGGAGTTAAATTTGAGTGAATTTAGTAGAAATTTATTTCTATTTTTTTTGATTTCATATAAATTTTTAGTCAAATTGTAATAAAGTACTTAGAAACCAACTTCGATTTTTTTGGATTTTGATGAATTTTTTTGTTGGAGGAGCTAAATTTGAGTGAATTTAGATGAAATTTACTTTTATTTTTTGGATTTTATATAAATTTTTAGTCAAATTGTAATAAAGTAATTTGAAACCAACTTCGATTTTTTTGTATTTTGATGAGTTTTTTTGTTGGAGTAGTTAAATTTGAGTGAATTTAGTAGAAATTTATTTCTTTTTTTTTTTATTTCATATAAATTTTTAGTCAAATTGTAATAAAGGAATTTGAACCAACTTCGATTTTTTTGGATTTGGATGAATTTTTTTGTTGGAGGAGCTAAATTTGAGTGAATTTAGATGAAATTTACTTTCATTTTTTTGGATTTTATATAAATTTTTAGTCAAATTGTAATAAAGTAATTTGAAACCTACTTCGATTTTTTCGGATTTTGATGAATTTTTTTGTTGGAGGAGCTAAATTTGAGTGAATTTAGATGAAATTTACTTTTATTTTTTGGATTTAATATAAATTTTTAGTCAAATTGTAATAAAGGAATTTGAACCAACTTCGATTTTTTCGGATTTTGATGAGTTTTTTTGTTGGAGGAGTTAAATTTGAGTGAATTTAGTAGAAATTTATTTCTATTTTTTGATTTCATATAAATTTTTAGTCAAATTGTAATAAAGGAATTTGAACCAACTTCGATTTTTTGGATTTTGATGAGTTTTTTTGTTGGAGTAGTTAAATTTGAGTAAATTTAGATGAAATTTACTTCTATTTTTTTTGATTTCATATAAATTTTTAGTCAAATTGTAATAAAGGAATTTGAACCAACTTCGATTTTTTTGGATTTTGATGAATTTTTTTGTTGGAGGAGCTAAATTTGAGTGAATTTAGATGAAATTTACTTTTATTTTTTGGATTTTATATAAATTTTTAGTCAAATTGTAATAAAGGAATTTGAACCACCTTCGATTTTTTCGGATTTTGATGAGTTTTTTTGTTGGAGGAGTTAAATTTGAGTGAATTTAGTAGAAATTTATTTCTATTTTTTTTTTATTTCATATAAATTTTTAGTCAAATTGTAATAAAGGAATTTGAACCAACTTCAATTTTTTTGGATTTGGATAAATTTTTTTGTTGGAGGAGCTAAATTTGAGTGAATTTAGATGAAATTTACTTTTATTTTTTGGATTTTGTACAAATTTTTATTCAAATTGTAATAAAGGAATTTGAACCAACTTCGATTTTTTCGGATTTTGATGAGTTTTTTTGTTGGAGGAGTTAAATTTGAGTGAATTTAGTAGAAATTTATTTCTATTTTTTGATTTCATATAAATTTTTAGTCAAATTGTAATAAAGGAATTTGAACCAACTTCGATTTTTTTGGATTTTGATGAGTTTTTTTGTTGGAGTAGTTAAATTTGAGTAAATTTAGATGAAATTTACTTCTATTTTTTTGATTTCATATAAATTTTTAGTCAAATTGTAATAAAGGAATTTGAACCAACTTCGATTTTTTTGGATTTGGATAAATTTTTTTGTTGGAGGAGCTAAATTTGAGTGAATTTAGATGAAATTTAATTTTATTTCTTGGATTTTATATAAATTTTTAGTCAAATTGTAATAAAGTACTTAGAAACCAACTTCGATTTTTTTGGATTTTGATGAATTTTTTTGTTGGAGGAGCTAAATTTGAGTGAATTTAGATGAAATTTACTTTTATTTTTTTGGCTTTCATATAAATTTTTAGTCAAATTGTAATAAAGGAATTTGAACCAACTTCGATTTTTTTGGATTTTGATGAGTTTTTTGTTGGAGGAGTTAAATTTGAGTGAATTTAGTAGAAAATTATTTCTATTTTTTTTTTTTTTCATATACATTTTTAGTCAAATTGTAATAAAGGAATTTGAACCAACTTCGATTTTTTTGGATTTTGATGAGTTTTTTTGTTGGAGGAGCTAAACTTGAGTAAATTTAGATGAAATTTACTTTTATTTTTTGGATTTTATATAAATTTTTAGTCAAATTGTAATAAAGGAATTTGAACCAACTTCGATTTTTTTTGAATTTTGATGAATTTTTTTGTTGGAGTAGTTAAATTTGAGTAAATTTAGATGAAATTTACTTCTATTTTTTTTGATTTCATATAAATTTTTAGTCAAATTGTAATAAAGGAATTTGAACCAACTTCGATTTTTTTGGATTTTGATGAATTTTTTTGTTGGAGGAGCTAAATTTGAGTGATTTTAGATGAAATTTACTTTTATTTTTTGGATTTTATATAAATTTTTAGTCAAATTGTAATAAAGGAATTTGAACCAACTTCGATTTTTTCGGATTTTGATGAGTTTTTTTGTTGGAGGAGTTAAATTTGAGTGAATTTAGTAGAAATTTATTTCTATTTTTTTTTATTTCATATAAATTTTTAGTCAAAATGTAATAAAGTACTTAGAAACCAACTTCGATTTTTTTGGATTTTGATGAATTTTTTTGTTGGAGGAGCTAAATTTGAGTGAATTTAGATGAAATTTACTTTTATTTTTTTGGATTTTATATAAATTTTTAGTCAAATTGTAATAAAGGAATTTGAACCAACTTCGATTTTTTTGGATTTTGATGAGTTTTTTTGTTGGAGGAGTTAAATTTGATTAAATATAGATGAAATTTACTTGTATTTTTTTTATTTCATATAAATTTTTACGCAAATTGTAATAAAGGAATTTGAACCAACTTCGATTTTTTTGGATTTTGATGAGTTTTTTTGTTGGAGGAGTTAAATTTGAGTGAATTTAGTAGAAATTTATTTCTATTTTTTTTTTATTTCATATAAATTTTTAGTCAAATTGTAATAAAGGAATTTGAACCAACTTCGATTTTTTTGGATTTTGATGAATTTTTTTGTTGGAGGAGCTAAATTTGAGTGAATTTAGATGAAATTTACTTTTATTTTTTTGGATTTTATATAAATTTTTAGTCAAATTGTAATAAAGTAATTTGAAACCAACTTCGATTTTTTTGGATTTGGATAAATTTTTTTGTAGGAGGAGCTAAATTTGAGTGAATTTAGATGAAATTTACTTTTATTTTTTGGATTTTATATAAATTTTTAGTCAAATTGTAATAAAGGAATTTGAACCAACTTCGATTTTTTTTTAATTTTGATGAATTTTTTTGTTGGAGGAGTTAAATTTGAGTGAATTTAGATGAAATATACTTCTATTTCTTTGATTTCATATAAATTTTTAGTCAAATTGTAATAAAGGAATTTGAACCAACTTCGATTTTTTTGGATTTTGATGAGTTTTTTTGTTGGAGTTAAATTTGAGTGAATTTAAATGAAATTTACTTCAATTTTTTTAGATTGTATATAAATTTTTAGTCAAATTGTAATAAAAGAATTTGAACCAACTTCGATTTTTTTGGATTTTGATGAGTTTTTTTGTTGGAGTAGTTAAATTTGAGTAAATTTAGATGAAATTTACTTCAATTTTTTTTGATTTCATATAAATTTTTAGTCAAATTGTAATAAAGGAATTTGAACCAACTTCAATTTTTTTGGATTTGGATAAATTTTTTTGTTGGAGGAGCTAAATTTGAGTGAATTTAGATGAAATTTACTTTTATTTTTTGGATTTTGTACAAATTTTTATTCAAATTGTAATAAAGGAATTTGAACCAACTTCGATTTTTTCGGATTTTGATGAGTTTTTTTGTTGGATGAGTTAAATTTGAGTGAATTTAGTAGAAATTTATTTCTATTTTTTTTGATTTCATATAAATTTTTAGTCAAATTGTAATAAAGGAATTTGAACCAACTTCGATTTTTTCGGATTTTGATGAGTTTTTTGTTGGAGGAGTTAAATTTGAGTGAATTTAGTAGAAATTTATTTCTATTTTTTTTGATTTCATATAAATTTTTAGTCAAATTGTAATAAAGTACTTAGAAACCAACTTCGATTTTTTTGGATTTTGATGAATTTTTTTGTTGGAGGAGCTAAATTTGAGTGAATTTAGATGAAATTTACTTTTATTTTTTGGATTTTATATAAATTTTTAGTCAAATTGTAATAAAGTAATTTGAAACCAACTTCGATTTTTTTGTATTTTGATGAGTTTTTTTGTTGGAGTAGTTAAATTTGAGTGAATTTAGTAGAAATTTATTTCTTTTTTTTTTTATTTCATATAAATTTTTAGTCAAATTGTAATAAAGGAATTTGAACCAACTTCGATTTTTTTGGATTTGGATGAATTTTTTTGTTGGAGGAGCTAAATTTGAGTGAATTTAGATGAAATTTACTTTCATTTTTTTGGATTTTATATAAATTTTTAGTCAAATTGTAATAAAGTAATTTGAAACCTACTTCGATTTTTTCGGATTTTGATGAATTTTTTTGTTGGAGGAGCTAAATTTGAGTGAATTTAGATGAAATTTACTTTTATTTTTTGGATTTAATATAAATTTTTAGTCAAATTGTAATAAAGGAATTTGAACCAACTTCGATTTTTTCGGATTTTGATGAGTTTTTTTGTTGGAGGAGTTAAATTTGAGTGAATTTAGTAGAAATTTATTTCTATTTTTTGATTTCATATAAATTTTTAGTCAAATTGTAATAAAGGAATTTGAACCAACTTCGATTTTTTGGATTTTGATGAGTTTTTTTGTTGGAGTAGTTAAATTTGAGTAAATTTAGATGAAATTTACTTCTATTTTTTTTGATTTCATATAAATTTTTAGTCAAATTGTAATAAAGGAATTTGAACCAACTTCGATTTTTTTGGATTTTGATGAATTTTTTTGTTGGAGGAGCTAAATTTGAGTGAATTTAGATGAAATTTACTTTTATTTTTTGGATTTTATATAAATTTTTAGTCAAATTGTAATAAAGGAATTTGAACCACCTTCGATTTTTTCGGATTTTGATGAGTTTTTTTGTTGGAGGAGTTAAATTTGAGTGAATTTAGTAGAAATTTATTTCTATTTTTTTTTTATTTCATATAAATTTTTAGTCAAATTGTAATAAAGGAATTTGAACCAACTTCAATTTTTTTGGATTTGGATAAATTTTTTTGTTGGAGGAGCTAAATTTGAGTGAATTTAGATGAAATTTACTTTTATTTTTTGGATTTTGTACAAATTTTTATTCAAATTGTAATAAAGGAATTTGAACCAACTTCGATTTTTTCGGATTTTGATGAGTTTTTTTGTTGGAGGAGTTAAATTTGAGTGAATTTAGTAGAAATTTATTTCTATTTTTTTTGATTTCATATAAATTTTTAGTCAAATTGTAATAAAGTACTTAGAAACCAACTTCGATTTTTTTGGATTTTGATGAATTTTTTTGTTGGAGGAGCTAAATTTGAGTGAATTTAGATGAAATTTACTTTTATTTTTTGGATTTTATATAAATTTTTAGTCAAATTGTAATAAAGTAATTTGAAACCAACTTCGATTTTTTTGTATTTTGATGAGTTTTTTTGTTGGAGTAGTTAAATTTGAGTGAATTTAGTAGAAATTTATTTCTTTTTTTTTTATTTCATATAAATTTTTAGTCAAATTGTAATAAAGGAATTTGAACCAACTTCGATTTTTTTGGATTTGGATGAATTTTTTTGTTGGAGGAGCTAAATTTGAGTGAATTTAGATGAAATTTACTTTCATTTTTTTGGATTTTATATAAATTTTTAGTCAAATTGTAATAAAGTAATTTGAAACCTACTTCGATTTTTTTGGATTTTGATGAATTTTTTTGTTGGAGGAGCTAAATTTGAGATAATTTAGATGAAATTTACTTTTATTTTTTGGATTTAATATAAATTTTTAGTCAAATTGTAATAAAGGAATTTGAACCAACTTCGATTTTTTCGGATTTTGATGAGTTTTTTTGTTGGAGGAGTTAAATTTGAGTGAATTTAGTAGAAATTTATTTCTATTTTTTGATTTCATATAAATTTTTAGTCAAATTGTAATAAAGGAATTTGAACCAACTTCGATTTTTTTGGATTTTGATGAGTTTTTTTGTTGGAGTAGTTAAATTTGAGTAAATTTAGATGAAATTTACTTCTATTTTTTTGATTTCATATGAATTTTTAGTCAAATTGTAATAAAGGAATTTGAACCAACTTCGATTTTTTTGGATTTGGATAAATTTTTTTGTTGGAGGAGCTAAATTTGAGTGAATTTAGATGAAATTTACTTCTATTTTTTTTTATTTCATATAAATTTTTAGTCAAATTGTAATAAAGGAATTTGAACCAACTTCAATTTTTTTGGATTTGGATAAATTTTTTTGTTGGAGGAGCTAAATTTGAGTGAATTTAGATGAAATTTACTTTTATTTTTTGGATTTTGTACAAATTTTTATTCAAATTGTAATAAAGGAATTTGAACCAACTTCGATTTTTTCGGATTTTGATGAGTTTTTTTGTTGGAGGAGTTAAATTTGAGTGAAATTAGTAGAAATTTATTTCTATTTTTTTTGATTTCATATAAATTTTTAGTCAAATTGTAATAAAGTACTTAGAAACCAACTTCGATTTTTTTGGATTTTGATGAGTTTTTTTGTTGGAGGAGTTAAATTTGAGTGAATTTAGTAGAAATTTATTTCTATTTTTTTTTTATTTCATATAAATTTTTAGTCAAATTGTAATAAAGGAATTTGAACCAACTTCGATTTTTTTGGATTTTGATGAATTTTTTTGTTGGAGGAGCTAAATTTGAGTGAATTTAGATGAAATTTACTTTTATTTTTTTGGATTTTATATAAATTTTTAGTCAAATTGTAATAAAGTAATTTGAAACCAACTTCGATTTTTTTGGATTTGGATAAATTTTTTTGTAGGAGGAGCTAAATTTGAGTGAATTTAGATGAAATTTACTTTTATTTTTTGGATTTTATATAAATTTTTAGTCAAATTGTAATAAAGGAATTTGAACCAACTTCGATTTTTTTTTAATTTTGATGAATTTTTTTGTTGGAGGAGTTAAATTTGAGTGAATTTAGATGAAATATACTTCTATTTCTTTGATTTCATATAAATTTTTAGTCAAATTGTAATAAAGGAATTTGAACCAACTTCGATTTTTTTGGATTTTGATGAGTTTTTTTGTTGGAGTTAAATTTGAGTGAATTTAAATGAAATTTACTTCAATTTTTTTAGATTGTATATAAATTTTTAGTCAAATTGTAATAAAAGAATTTGAACCAACTTCGATTTTTTTGGATTTTGATGAGTTTTTTTGTTGGAGTAGTTAAATTTGAGTAAATTTAGATGAAATTTACTTCAATTTTTTTTGATTTCATATAAATTTTTAGTCAAATTGTAATAAAGGAATTTGAACCAACTTCAATTTTTTTGGATTTGGATAAATTTTTTTGTTGGAGGAGCTAAATTTGAGTGAATTTAGATGAAATTTACTTCTATTTTTTTTGATTTCATATAAATTTTTAGTCAAATTGTAATAAAGGAATTTGAACCAACTTCGATTTTTTTGGATTTTGATGAATTTTTTTGTTGGAGGAGCTAAATTTGAGTGAATTTAGATGAAATTTACTTTTATTTTTTGGATTTTATATAAATTTTTAGTCAAATTGTAATAAAGGAATTTGAACCACCTTCGATTTTTTCGGATTTTGATGAGTTTTTTTGTTGGAGGAGTTAAATTTGAGTGAATTTAGTAGAAATTTATTTCTATTTTTTTTTTATTTCATATAAATTTTTAGTCAAATTGTAATAAAGGAATTTGAACCAACTTCAATTTTTTTGGATTTGGATAAATTTTTTTGTTGGAGGAGCTAAATTTGAGTGAATTTAGATGAAATTTACTTTTATTTTTTGGATTTTGTACAAATTTTTATTCAAATTGTAATAAAGGAATTTGAACCAACTTCGATTTTTTCGGATTTTGATGAGTTTTTTTGTTGGAGGAGTTAAATTTGAGTGAATTTAGTAGAAATTTATTTCTATTTTTTGATTTCATATAAATTTTTAGTCAAATTGTAATAAAGGAATTTGAACCAACTTCGATTTTTTTGGATTTTGATGAGTTTTTTTGTTGGAGTAGTTAAATTTGAGTAAATTTAGATGAAATTTACTTCTATTTTTTTGATTTCATATAAATTTTTAGTCAAATTGTAATAAAGGAATTTGAACCAACTTCAATTTTTTTGGATTTGGATAAATTTTTTTGTTGGAGGAGCTAAATTTGAGTGAATTTAGATGAAATTTACTTTTATTTTTTGGATTTTGTACAAATTTTTATTCAAATTGTAATAAAGGAATTTGAACCAACTTCGATTTTTTCGGATTTTGATGAGTTTTTTTGTTGGATGAGTTAAATTTGAGTGAATTTAGTAGAAATTTATTTCTATTTTTTTTGATTTCATATAAATTTTTAGTCAAATTGTAATAAAGGAATTTGAACCAACTTCGATTTTTTCGGATTTTGATGAGTTTTTTGTTGGAGGAGTTAAATTTGAGTGAATTTAGTAGAAATTTATTTCTATTTTTTTTGATTTCATATAAATTTTTAGTCAAATTGTAATAAAGTACTTAGAAACCAACTTCGATTTTTTTGGATTTTGATGAATTTTTTTGTTGGAGGAGCTAAATTTGAGTGAATTTAGATGAAATTTACTTTTATTTTTTGGATTTTATATAAATTTTTAGTCAAATTGTAATAAAGTAATTTGAAACCAACTTCGATTTTTTTGTATTTTGATGAGTTTTTTTGTTGGAGTAGTTAAATTTGAGTGAATTTAGTAGAAATTTATTTCTTTTTTTTTTTATTTCATATAAATTTTTAGTCAAATTGTAATAAAGGAATTTGAACCAACTTCGATTTTTTTGGATTTGGATGAATTTTTTTGTTGGAGGAGCTAAATTTGAGTGAATTTAGATGAAATTTACTTTCATTTTTTTGGATTTTATATAAATTTTTAGTCAAATTGTAATAAAGTAATTTGAAACCTACTTCGATTTTTTCGGATTTTGATGAATTTTTTTGTTGGAGGAGCTAAATTTGAGTGAATTTAGATGAAATTTACTTTTATTTTTTGGATTTAATATAAATTTTTAGTCAAATTGTAATAAAGGAATTTGAACCAACTTCGATTTTTTCGGATTTTGATGAGTTTTTTTGTTGGAGGAGTTAAATTTGAGTGAATTTAGTAGAAATTTATTTCTATTTTTTGATTTCATATAAATTTTTAGTCAAATTGTAATAAAGGAATTTGAACCAACTTCGATTTTTTGGATTTTGATGAGTTTTTTTGTTGGAGTAGTTAAATTTGAGTAAATTTAGATGAAATTTACTTCTATTTTTTTTGATTTCATATAAATTTTTAGTCAAATTGTAATAAAGGAATTTGAACCAACTTCGATTTTTTTGGATTTTGATGAATTTTTTTGTTGGAGGAGCTAAATTTGAGTGAATTTAGATGAAATTTACTTTTATTTTTTGGATTTTATATAAATTTTTAGTCAAATTGTAATAAAGGAATTTGAACCACCTTCGATTTTTTCGGATTTTGATGAGTTTTTTTGTTGGAGGAGTTAAATTTGAGTGAATTTAGTAGAAATTTATTTCTATTTTTTTTTTATTTCATATAAATTTTTAGTCAAATTGTAATAAAGGAATTTGAACCAACTTCAATTTTTTTGGATTTGGATAAATTTTTTTGTTGGAGGAGCTAAATTTGAGTGAATTTAGATGAAATTTACTTTTATTTTTTGGATTTTGTACAAATTTTTATTCAAATTGTAATAAAGGAATTTGAACCAACTTCGATTTTTTCGGATTTTGATGAGTTTTTTTGTTGGAGGAGTTAAATTTGAGTGAATTTAGTAGAAATTTATTTCTATTTTTTGATTTCATATAAATTTTTAGTCAAATTGTAATAAAGGAATTTGAACCAACTTCGATTTTTTTGGATTTTGATGAGTTTTTTTGTTGGAGTAGTTAAATTTGAGTAAATTTAGATGAAATTTACTTCTATTTTTTTGATTTCATATAAATTTTTAGTCAAATTGTAATAAAGGAATTTGAACCAACTTCGATTTTTTTGGATTTGGATAAATTTTTTTGTTGGAGGAGCTAAATTTGAGTGAATTTAGATGAAATTTAATTTTATTTCTTGGATTTTATATAAATTTTTAGTCAAATTGTAATAAAGTACTTAGAAACCAACTTCGATTTTTTTGGATTTTGATGAATTTTTTTGTTGGAGGAGCTAAATTTGAGTGAATTTAGATGAAATTTACTTTTATTTTTTTGGCTTTCATATAAATTTTTAGTCAAATTGTAATAAAGGAATTTGAACCAACTTCGATTTTTTTGGATTTTGATGAGTTTTTTGTTGGAGGAGTTAAATTTGAGTGAATTTAGTAGAAAATTATTTCTATTTTTTTTTTTTTTCATATACATTTTTAGTCAAATTGTAATAAAGGAATTTGAACCAACTTCGATTTTTTTGGATTTTGATGAGTTTTTTTGTTGGAGGAGCTAAACTTGAGTAAATTTAGATGAAATTTACTTTTATTTTTTGGATTTTATATAAATTTTTAGTCAAATTGTAATAAAGGAATTTGAACCAACTTCGATTTTTTTTGAATTTTGATGAATTTTTTTGTTGGAGTAGTTAAATTTGAGTAAATTTAGATGAAATTTACTTCTATTTTTTTTGATTTCATATAAATTTTTAGTCAAATTGTAATAAAGGAATTTGAACCAACTTCGATTTTTTTGGATTTTGATGAATTTTTTTGTTGGAGGAGCTAAATTTGAGTGAATTTAGATGAAATTTACTTTTATTTTTTGGATTTTATATAAATTTTTAGTCAAATTGTAATAAAGGAATTTGAACCAACTTCGATTTTTTCGGATTTTGATGAGTTTTTTTGTTGGAGGAGTTAAATTTGAGTGAATTTAGTAGAAATTTATTTCTATTTTTTTTTATTTCATATAAATTTTTAGTCAAAATGTAATAAAGTACTTAGAAACCAACTTCGATTTTTTTGGATTTTGATGAATTTTTTTGTTGGAGGAGCTAAATTTGAGTGAATTTAGATGAAATTTACTTTTATTTTTTTGGATTTTATATAAATTTTTAGTCAAATTGTAATAAAGGAATTTGAACCAACTTCGATTTTTTTGGATTTTGATGAGTTTTTTTGTTGGAGGAGTTAAATTTGATTAAATATAGATGAAATTTACTTGTATTTTTTTTATTTCATATAAATTTTTACGCAAATTGTAATAAAGGAATTTGAACCAACTTCGATTTTTTTGGATTTTGATGAGTTTTTTTGTTGGAGGAGTTAAATTTGAGTGAATTTAGTAGAAATTTATTTCTATTTTTTTTTTATTTCATATAAATTTTTAGTCAAATTGTAATAAAGGAATTTGAACCAACTTCGATTTTTTTGGATTTTGATGAATTTTTTTGTTGGAGGAGCTAAATTTGAGTGAATTTAGATGAAATTTACTTTTATTTTTTTGGATTTTATATAAATTTTTAGTCAAATTGTAATAAAGTAATTTGAAACCAACTTCGATTTTTTTGGATTTGGATAAATTTTTTTGTAGGAGGAGCTAAATTTGAGTGAATTTAGATGAAATTTACTTTTATTTTTTGGATTTTATATAAATTTTTAGTCAAATTGTAATAAAGGAATTTGAACCAACTTCGATTTTTTTTTAATTTTGATGAATTTTTTTGTTGGAGGAGTTAAATTTGAGTGAATTTAGATGAAATATACTTCTATTTCTTTGATTTCATATAAATTTTTAGTCAAATTGTAATAAAGGAATTTGAACCAACTTCGATTTTTTTGGATTTTGATGAGTTTTTTTGTTGGAGTTAAATTTGAGTGAATTTAAATGAAATTTACTTCAATTTTTTTAGATTGTATATAAATTTTTAGTCAAATTGTAATAAAAGAATTTGAACCAACTTCGATTTTTTTGGATTTTGATGAGTTTTTTTGTTGGAGTAGTTAAATTTGAGTAAATTTAGATGAAATTTACTTCAATTTTTTTTGATTTCATATAAATTTTTAGTCAAATTGTAATAAAGGAATTTGAACCAACTTCAATTTTTTTGGATTTGGATAAATTTTTTTGTTGGAGGAGCTAAATTTGAGTGAATTTAGATGAAATTTACTTTTATTTTTTGGATTTTGTACAAATTTTTATTCAAATTGTAATAAAGGAATTTGAACCAACTTCGATTTTTTCGGATTTTGATGAGTTTTTTTGTTGGATGAGTTAAATTTGAGTGAATTTAGTAGAAATTTATTTCTATTTTTTTTGATTTCATATAAATTTTTAGTCAAATTGTAATAAAGGAATTTGAACCAACTTCGATTTTTTCGGATTTTGATGAGTTTTTTGTTGGAGGAGTTAAATTTGAGTGAATTTAGTAGAAATTTATTTCTATTTTTTTTGATTTCATATAAATTTTTAGTCAAATTGTAATAAAGTACTTAGAAACCAACTTCGATTTTTTTGGATTTTGATGAATTTTTTTGTTGGAGGAGCTAAATTTGAGTGAATTTAGATGAAATTTACTTTTATTTTTTGGATTTTATATAAATTTTTAGTCAAATTGTAATAAAGTAATTTGAAACCAACTTCGATTTTTTTGTATTTTGATGAGTTTTTTTGTTGGAGTAGTTAAATTTGAGTGAATTTAGTAGAAATTTATTTCTTTTTTTTTTTATTTCATATAAATTTTTAGTCAAATTGTAATAAAGGAATTTGAACCAACTTCGATTTTTTTGGATTTGGATGAATTTTTTTGTTGGAGGAGCTAAATTTGAGTGAATTTAGATGAAATTTACTTTCATTTTTTTGGATTTTATATAAATTTTTAGTCAAATTGTAATAAAGTAATTTGAAACCTACTTCGATTTTTTCGGATTTTGATGAATTTTTTTGTTGGAGGAGCTAAATTTGAGTGAATTTAGATGAAATTTACTTTTATTTTTTGGATTTAATATAAATTTTTAGTCAAATTGTAATAAAGGAATTTGAACCAACTTCGATTTTTTCGGATTTTGATGAGTTTTTTTGTTGGAGGAGTTAAATTTGAGTGAATTTAGTAGAAATTTATTTCTATTTTTTGATTTCATATAAATTTTTAGTCAAATTGTAATAAAGGAATTTGAACCAACTTCGATTTTTTGGATTTTGATGAGTTTTTTTGTTGGAGTAGTTAAATTTGAGTAAATTTAGATGAAATTTACTTCTATTTTTTTTGATTTCATATAAATTTTTAGTCAAATTGTAATAAAGGAATTTGAACCAACTTCGATTTTTTTGGATTTTGATGAATTTTTTTGTTGGAGGAGCTAAATTTGAGTGAATTTAGATGAAATTTACTTTTATTTTTTGGATTTTATATAAATTTTTAGTCAAATTGTAATAAAGGAATTTGAACCACCTTCGATTTTTTCGGATTTTGATGAGTTTTTTTGTTGGAGGAGTTAAATTTGAGTGAATTTAGTAGAAATTTATTTCTATTTTTTTTTTATTTCATATAAATTTTTAGTCAAATTGTAATAAAGGAATTTGAACCAACTTCAATTTTTTTGGATTTGGATAAATTTTTTTGTTGGAGGAGCTAAATTTGAGTGAATTTAGATGAAATTTACTTTTATTTTTTGGATTTTGTACAAATTTTTATTCAAATTGTAATAAAGGAATTTGAACCAACTTCGATTTTTTCGGATTTTGATGAGTTTTTTTGTTGGAGGAGTTAAATTTGAGTGAATTTAGTAGAAATTTATTTCTATTTTTTTTGATTTCATATAAATTTTTAGTCAAATTGTAATAAAGTACTTAGAAACCAACTTCGATTTTTTTGGATTTTGATGAATTTTTTTGTTGGAGGAGCTAAATTTGAGTGAATTTAGATGAAATTTACTTTTATTTTTTGGATTTTATATAAATTTTTAGTCAAATTGTAATAAAGTAATTTGAAACCAACTTCGATTTTTTTGTATTTTGATGAGTTTTTTGTTGGAGTAGTTAAATTTGAGTGAATTTAGTAGAAATTTATTTCTTTTTTTTTTTATTTCATATAAATTTTTAGTCAAATTGTAATAAAGGAATTTGAACCAACTTCGATTTTTTTGGATTTGGATGAATTTTTTTGTTGGAGGAGCTAAATTTGAGTGAATTTAGATGAAATTTACTTTCATTTTTTTGGATTTTATATAAATTTTTAGTCAAATTGTAATAAAGTAATTTGAAACCTACTTCGATTTTTTTGGATTTTGATGAATTTTTTTGTTGGAGGAGCTAAATTTGAGATAATTTAGATGAAATTTACTTTTATTTTTTGGATTTAATATAAATTTTTAGTCAAATTGTAATAAAGGAATTTGAACCAACTTCGATTTTTTCGGATTTTGATGAGTTTTTTTGTTGGAGGAGTTAAATTTGAGTGAATTTAGTAGAAATTTATTTCTATTTTTTGATTTCATATAAATTTTTAGTCAAATTGTAATAAAGGAATTTGAACCAACTTCGATTTTTTTGGATTTTGATGAGTTTTTTTGTTGGAGTAGTTAAATTTGAGTAAATTTAGATGAAATTTACTTCTATTTTTTTGATTTCATATAAATTTTTAGTCAAATTGTAATAAAGGAATTTGAACCAACTTCGATTTTTTTGGATTTGGATAAATTTTTTTGTTGGAGGAGCTAAATTTGAGTGAATTTAGATGAAATTTACTTCTATTTTTTTTTATTTCATATAAATTTTTAGTCAAATTGTAATAAAGGAATTTGAACCAACTTCAATTTTTTTGGATTTGGATAAATTTTTTTGTTGGAGGAGCTAAATTTGAGTGAATTTAGATGAAATTTACTTTTATTTTTTGGATTTTGTACAAATTTTTATTCAAATTGTAATAAAGGAATTTGAACCAACTTCAATTTTTTTGGATTTGGATAAATTTTTTTGTTGGAGGAGCTAAATTTGAGTGAATTTAGATGAAATTTACTTTTATTTTTTGGATTTTGTACAAATTTTTATTCAAATTGTAATAAAGGAATTTGAACCAACTTCGATTTTTTCGGATTTTGATGAGTTTTTTTGTTGGAGGAGTTAAATTTGAGTGAATTTAGTAGAAATTTATTTCTATTTTTTTTGATTTCATATAAATTTTTAGTCAAATTGTAATAAAGTACTTAGAAACCAACTTCGATTTTTTTGGATTTTGATGAATTTTTTTGTTGGAGGAGCTAAATTTGAGTGAATTTAGATGAAATTTACTTTTATTTTTTGGATTTTATATAAATTTTTAGTCAAATTGTAATAAAGTAATTTGAAACCAACTTCGATTTTTTTGTATTTTGATGAGTTTTTTTGTTGGAGTAGTTAAATTTGAGTGAATTTAGTAGAAATTTATTTCTTTTTTTTTTTATTTCATATAAATTTTTAGTCAAATTGTAATAAAGGAATTTGAACCAACTTCGATTTTTTTGGATTTGGATGAATTTTTTTGTTGGAGGAGCTAAATTTGAGTGAATTTAGATGAAATTTACTTTCATTTTTTTGGATTTTATATAAATTTTTAGTCAAATTGTAATAAAGTAATTTGAAACCTACTTCGATTTTTTCGGATTTTGATGAATTTTTTTGTTGGAGGAGCTAAATTTGAGTGAATTTAGATGAAATTTACTTTTATTTTTTGGATTTAATATAAATTTTTAGTCAAATTGTAATAAAGGAATTTGAACCAACTTCGATTTTTTCGGATTTTGATGAGTTTTTTTGTTGGAGGAGTTAAATTTGAGTGAATTTAGTAGAAATTTATTTCTATTTTTTGATTTCATATAAATTTTTAGTCAAATTGTAATAAAGGAATTTGAACCAACTTCGATTTTTTGGATTTTGATGAGTTTTTTTGTTGGAGTAGTTAAATTTGAGTAAATTTAGATGAAATTTACTTCTATTTTTTTTGATTTCATATAAATTTTTAGTCAAATTGTAATAAAGGAATTTGAACCAACTTCGATTTTTTTGGATTTTGATGAATTTTTTTGTTGGAGGAGCTAAATTTGAGTGAATTTAGATGAAATTTACTTTTATTTTTTGGATTTTATATAAATTTTTAGTCAAATTGTAATAAAGGAATTTGAACCACCTTCGATTTTTTCGGATTTTGATGAGTTTTTTTGTTGGAGGAGTTAAATTTGAGTGAATTTAGTAGAAATTTATTTCTATTTTTTTTTTATTTCATATAAATTTTTAGTCAAATTGTAATAAAGGAATTTGAACCAACTTCAATTTTTTTGGATTTGGATAAATTTTTTTGTTGGAGGAGCTAAATTTGAGTGAATTTAGATGAAATTTACTTTTATTTTTTGGATTTTGTACAAATTTTTATTCAAATTGTAATAAAGGAATTTGAACCAACTTCGATTTTTTCGGATTTTGATGAGTTTTTTTGTTGGAGGAGTTAAATTTGAGTGAATTTAGTAGAAATTTATTTCTATTTTTTGATTTCATATAAATTTTTAGTCAAATTGTAATAAAGGAATTTGAACCAACTTCGATTTTTTTGGATTTTGATGAGTTTTTTTGTTGGAGTAGTTAAATTTGAGTAAATTTAGATGAAATTTACTTCTATTTTTTTGATTTCATATAAATTTTTAGTCAAATTGTAATAAAGGAATTTGAACCAACTTCGATTTTTTTGGATTTGGATAAATTTTTTTGTTGGAGGAGCTAAATTTGAGTGAATTTAGATGAAATTTAATTTTATTTCTTGGATTTTATATAAATTTTTAGTCAAATTGTAATAAAGTACTTAGAAACCAACTTCGATTTTTTTGGATTTTGATGAATTTTTTTGTTGGAGGAGCTAAATTTGAGTGAATTTAGATGAAATTTACTTTTATTTTTTTGGCTTTCATATAAATTTTTAGTCAAATTGTAATAAAGGAATTTGAACCAACTTCGATTTTTTTGGATTTTGATGAGTTTTTTGTTGGAGGAGTTAAATTTGAGTGAATTTAGTAGAAAATTATTTCTATTTTTTTTTTTTTTCATATACATTTTTAGTCAAATTGTAATAAAGGAATTTGAACCAACTTCGATTTTTTTGGATTTTGATGAGTTTTTTTGTTGGAGGAGCTAAACTTGAGTAAATTTAGATGAAATTTACTTTTATTTTTTGGATTTTATATAAATTTTTAGTCAAATTGTAATAAAGGAATTTGAACCAACTTCGATTTTTTTTGAATTTTGATGAATTTTTTTGTTGGAGTAGTTAAATTTGAGTAAATTTAGATGAAATTTACTTCTATTTTTTTTGATTTCATATAAATTTTTAGTCAAATTGTAATAAAGGAATTTGAACCAACTTCGATTTTTTTGGATTTTGATGAATTTTTTTGTTGGAGGAGCTAAATTTGAGTGAATTTAGATGAAATTTACTTTTATTTTTTGGATTTTATATAAATTTTTAGTCAAATTGTAATAAAGGAATTTGAACCAACTTCGATTTTTTCGGATTTTGATGAGTTTTTTTGTTGGAGGAGTTAAATTTGAGTGAATTTAGTAGAAATTTATTTCTATTTTTTTTTATTTCATATAAATTTTTAGTCAAAATGTAATAAAGTACTTAGAAACCAACTTCGATTTTTTTGGATTTTGATGAATTTTTTTGTTGGAGGAGCTAAATTTGAGTGAATTTAGATGAAATTTACTTTTATTTTTTTGGATTTTATATAAATTTTTAGTCAAATTGTAATAAAGGAATTTGAACCAACTTCGATTTTTTTGGATTTTGATGAGTTTTTTTGTTGGAGGAGTTAAATTTGATTAAATATAGATGAAATTTACTTGTATTTTTTTTATTTCATATAAATTTTTACGCAAATTGTAATAAAGGAATTTGAACCAACTTCGATTTTTTTGGATTTTGATGAGTTTTTTTGTTGGAGGAGTTAAATTTGAGTGAATTTAGTAGAAATTTATTTCTATTTTTTTTTTATTTCATATAAATTTTTAGTCAAATTGTAATAAAGGAATTTGAACCAACTTCGATTTTTTTGGATTTTGATGAATTTTTTTGTTGGAGGAGCTAAATTTGAGTGAATTTAGATGAAATTTACTTTTATTTTTTTGGATTTTATATAAATTTTTAGTCAAATTGTAATAAAGTAATTTGAAACCAACTTCGATTTTTTTGGATTTGGATAAATTTTTTTGTAGGAGGAGCTAAATTTGAGTGAATTTAGATGAAATTTACTTTTATTTTTTGGATTTTATATAAATTTTTAGTCAAATTGTAATAAAGGAATTTGAACCAACTTCGATTTTTTTTTAATTTTGATGAATTTTTTTGTTGGAGGAGTTAAATTTGAGTGAATTTAGATGAAATATACTTCTATTTCTTTGATTTCATATAAATTTTTAGTCAAATTGTAATAAAGGAATTTGAACCAACTTCGATTTTTTTGGATTTTGATGAGTTTTTTTGTTGGAGTTAAATTTGAGTGAATTTAAATGAAATTTACTTCAATTTTTTTAGATTGTATATAAATTTTTAGTCAAATTGTAATAAAAGAATTTGAACCAACTTCGATTTTTTTGGATTTTGATGAGTTTTTTTGTTGGAGTAGTTAAATTTGAGTAAATTTAGATGAAATTTACTTCAATTTTTTTTGATTTCATATAAATTTTTAGTCAAATTGTAATAAAGGAATTTGAACCAACTTCAATTTTTTTGGATTTGGATAAATTTTTTTGTTGGAGGAGCTAAATTTGAGTGAATTTAGATGAAATTTACTTTTATTTTTTGGATTTTGTACAAATTTTTATTCAAATTGTAATAAAGGAATTTGAACCAACTTCGATTTTTTCGGATTTTGATGAGTTTTTTTGTTGGATGAGTTAAATTTGAGTGAATTTAGTAGAAATTTATTTCTATTTTTTTTGATTTCATATAAATTTTTAGTCAAATTGTAATAAAGGAATTTGAACCAACTTCGATTTTTTCGGATTTTGATGAGTTTTTTGTTGGAGGAGTTAAATTTGAGTGAATTTAGTAGAAATTTATTTCTATTTTTTTTGATTTCATATAAATTTTTAGTCAAATTGTAATAAAGTACTTAGAAACCAACTTCGATTTTTTTGGATTTTGATGAATTTTTTTGTTGGAGGAGCTAAATTTGAGTGAATTTAGATGAAATTTACTTTTATTTTTTGGATTTTATATAAATTTTTAGTCAAATTGTAATAAAGTAATTTGAAACCAACTTCGATTTTTTTGTATTTTGATGAGTTTTTTTGTTGGAGTAGTTAAATTTGAGTGAATTTAGTAGAAATTTATTTCTTTTTTTTTTTATTTCATATAAATTTTTAGTCAAATTGTAATAAAGGAATTTGAACCAACTTCGATTTTTTTGGATTTGGATGAATTTTTTTGTTGGAGGAGCTAAATTTGAGTGAATTTAGATGAAATTTACTTTCATTTTTTTGGATTTTATATAAATTTTTAGTCAAATTGTAATAAAGTAATTTGAAACCTACTTCGATTTTTTCGGATTTTGATGAATTTTTTTGTTGGAGGAGCTAAATTTGAGTGAATTTAGATGAAATTTACTTTTATTTTTTGGATTTAATATAAATTTTTAGTCAAATTGTAATAAAGGAATTTGAACCAACTTCGATTTTTTCGGATTTTGATGAGTTTTTTTGTTGGAGGAGTTAAATTTGAGTGAATTTAGTAGAAATTTATTTCTATTTTTTGATTTCATATAAATTTTTAGTCAAATTGTAATAAAGGAATTTGAACCAACTTCGATTTTTTGGATTTTGATGAGTTTTTTTGTTGGAGTAGTTAAATTTGAGTAAATTTAGATGAAATTTACTTCTATTTTTTTTGATTTCATATAAATTTTTAGTCAAATTGTAATAAAGGAATTTGAACCAACTTCGATTTTTTTGGATTTTGATGAATTTTTTTGTTGGAGGAGCTAAATTTGAGTGAATTTAGATGAAATTTACTTTTATTTTTTGGATTTTATATAAATTTTTAGTCAAATTGTAATAAAGGAATTTGAACCACCTTCGATTTTTTCGGATTTTGATGAGTTTTTTTGTTGGAGGAGTTAAATTTGAGTGAATTTAGTAGAAATTTATTTCTATTTTTTTTTTATTTCATATAAATTTTTAGTCAAATTGTAATAAAGGAATTTGAACCAACTTCAATTTTTTTGGATTTGGATAAATTTTTTTGTTGGAGGAGCTAAATTTGAGTGAATTTAGATGAAATTTACTTTTATTTTTTGGATTTTGTACAAATTTTTATTCAAATTGTAATAAAGGAATTTGAACCAACTTCGATTTTTTCGGATTTTGATGAGTTTTTTTGTTGGAGGAGTTAAATTTGAGTGAATTTAGTAGAAATTTATTTCTATTTTTTTTGATTTCATATAAATTTTTAGTCAAATTGTAATAAAGTACTTAGAAACCAACTTCGATTTTTTTGGATTTTGATGAATTTTTTTGTTGGAGGAGCTAAATTTGAGTGAATTTAGATGAAATTTACTTTTATTTTTTGGATTTTATATAAATTTTTAGTCAAATTGTAATAAAGTAATTTGAAACCAACTTCGATTTTTTTGTATTTTGATGAGTTTTTTTGTTGGAGTAGTTAAATTTGAGTGAATTTAGTAGAAATTTATTTCTTTTTTTTTTTATTTCATATAAATTTTTAGTCAAATTGTAATAAAGGAATTTGAACCAACTTCGATTTTTTTGGATTTGGATGAATTTTTTTGTTGGAGGAGCTAAATTTGAGTGAATTTAGATGAAATTTACTTTCATTTTTTTGGATTTTATATAAATTTTTAGTCAAATTGTAATAAAGTAATTTGAAACCTACTTCGATTTTTTTGGATTTTGATGAATTTTTTTGTTGGAGGAGCTAAATTTGAGATAATTTAGATGAAATTTACTTTTATTTTTTGGATTTAATATAAATTTTTAGTCAAATTGTAATAAAGGAATTTGAACCAACTTCGATTTTTTCGGATTTTGATGAGTTTTTTTGTTGGAGGAGTTAAATTTGAGTGAATTTAGTAGAAATTTATTTCTATTTTTTGATTTCATATAAATTTTTAGTCAAATTGTAATAAAGGAATTTGAACCAACTTCGATTTTTTTGGATTTTGATGAGTTTTTTTGTTGGAGTAGTTAAATTTGAGTAAATTTAGATGAAATTTACTTCTATTTTTTTGATTTCATATAAATTTTTAGTCAAATTGTAATAAAGGAATTTGAACCAACTTCGATTTTTTTGGATTTGGATAAATTTTTTTGTTGGAGGAGCTAAATTTGAGTGAATTTAGATGAAATTTACTTCTATTTTTTTTTATTTCATATAAATTTTTAGTCAAATTGTAATAAAGGAATTTGAACCAACTTCAATTTTTTTGGATTTGGATAAATTTTTTTGTTGGAGGAGCTAAATTTGAGTGAATTTAGATGAAATTTACTTTTATTTTTTGGATTTTGTACAAATTTTTATTCAAATTGTAATAAAGGAATTTGAACCAACTTCAATTTTTTTGGATTTGGATAAATTTTTTTGTTGGAGGAGCTAAATTTGAGTGAATTTAGATGAAATTTACTTTTATTTTTTGGATTTTGTACAAATTTTTATTCAAATTGTAATAAAGGAATTTGAACCAACTTCGATTTTTTCGGATTTTGATGAGTTTTTTTGTTGGAGGAGTTAAATTTGAGTGAATTTAGTAGAAATTTATTTCTATTTTTTTTGATTTCATATAAATTTTTAGTCAAATTGTAATAAAGTACTTAGAAACCAACTTCGATTTTTTTGGATTTTGATGAATTTTTTTGTTGGAGGAGCTAAATTTGAGTGAATTTAGATGAAATTTACTTTTATTTTTTGGATTTTATATAAATTTTTAGTCAAATTGTAATAAAGTAATTTGAAACCAACTTCGATTTTTTTGTATTTTGATGAGTTTTTTTGTTGGAGTAGTTAAATTTGAGTGAATTTAGTAGAAATTTATTTCTTTTTTTTTTTATTTCATATAAATTTTTAGTCAAATTGTAATAAAGGAATTTGAACCAACTTCGATTTTTTTGGATTTGGATGAATTTTTTTGTTGGAGGAGCTAAATTTGAGTGAATTTAGATGAAATTTACTTTCATTTTTTTGGATTTTATATAAATTTTTAGTCAAATTGTAATAAAGTAATTTGAAACCTACTTCGATTTTTTTGGATTTTGATGAATTTTTTTGTTGGAGGAGCTAAATTTGAGATAATTTAGATGAAATTTACTTTTATTTTTTGGATTTAATATAAATTTTTAGTCAAATTGTAATAAAGGAATTTGAACCAACTTCGATTTTTTCGGATTTTGATGAGTTTTTTTGTTGGAGGAGTTAAATTTGAGTGAATTTAGTAGAAATTTATTTCTATTTTTTGATTTCATATAAATTTTTAGTCAAATTGTAATAAAGGAATTTGAACCAACTTCGATTTTTTTGGATTTTGATGAGTTTTTTTGTTGGAGTAGTTAAATTTGAGTAAATTTAGATGAAATTTACTTCTATTTTTTTGATTTCATATAAATTTTTAGTCAAATTGTAATAAAGGAATTTGAACCAACTTCGATTTTTTTGGATTTGGATAAATTTTTTTGTTGGAGGAGCTAAATTTGAGTGAATTTAGATGAAATTTACTTCTATTTTTTTTTATTTCATATAAATTTTTAGTCAAATTGTAATAAAGGAATTTGAACCAACTTCAATTTTTTTGGATTTGGATAAATTTTTTTGTTGGAGGAGCTAAATTTGAGTGAATTTAGATGAAATTTACTTTTATTTTTTGGATTTTGTACAAATTTTTATTCAAATTGTAATAAAGGAATTTGAACCAACTTCGATTTTTTCGGATTTTGATGAGTTTTTTTGTTGGAGGAGTTAAATTTGAGTGAAATTAGTAGAAATTTATTTCTATTTTTTTTGATTTCATATAAATTTTTAGTCAAATTGTAATAAAGTACTTAGAAACCAACTTCGATTTTTTTGGATTTTGATGAGTTTTTTTGTTGGAGGAGTTAAATTTGAGTGAATTTAGTAGAAATTTATTTCTATTTTTTTTTTATTTCATATAAATTTTTAGTCAAATTGTAATAAAGGAATTTGAACCAACTTCGATTTTTTTGGATTTTGATGAATTTTTTTGTTGGAGGAGCTAAATTTGAGTGAATTTAGATGAAATTTACTTTTATTTTTTTGGATTTTATATAAATTTTTAGTCAAATTGTAATAAAGTAATTTGAAACCAACTTCGATTTTTTTGGATTTGGATAAATTTTTTTGTAGGAGGAGCTAAATTTGAGTGAATTTAGATGAAATTTACTTTTATTTTTTGGATTTTATATAAATTTTTAGTCAAATTGTAATAAAGGAATTTGAACCAACTTCGATTTTTTTTTAATTTTGATGAATTTTTTTGTTGGAGGAGTTAAATTTGAGTGAATTTAGATGAAATATACTTCTATTTCTTTGATTTCATATAAATTTTTAGTCAAATTGTAATAAAGGAATTTGAACCAACTTCGATTTTTTTGGATTTTGATGAGTTTTTTTGTTGGAGTTAAATTTGAGTGAATTTAAATGAAATTTACTTCAATTTTTTTAGATTGTATATAAATTTTTAGTCAAATTGTAATAAAAGAATTTGAACCAACTTCGATTTTTTTGGATTTTGATGAGTTTTTTTGTTGGAGTAGTTAAATTTGAGTAAATTTAGATGAAATTTACTTCAATTTTTTTTGATTTCATATAAATTTTTAGTCAAATTGTAATAAAGGAATTTGAACCAACTTCAATTTTTTTGGATTTGGATAAATTTTTTTGTTGGAGGAGCTAAATTTGAGTGAATTTAGATGAAATTTACTTCTATTTTTTTTGATTTCATATAAATTTTTAGTCAAATTGTAATAAAGGAATTTGAACCAACTTCGATTTTTTTGGATTTTGATGAATTTTTTTGTTGGAGGAGCTAAATTTGAGTGAATTTAGATGAAATTTACTTTTATTTTTTGGATTTGATATAAATTTTTAGTCAAATTGTAATAAAGGAATTTGAACCAACTTCGATTTTTTCGAATTTTGATGAGTTTTTTTGTTGGAGGAGTTAAATTTGAGTGAATTTAGTAGAAATTTATTTCTATTTTTTTTTATTTCATATAAATTTTTAGTCAAAATGTAATAAAGTACTTAGAAACCAACTTCGATTTTTTTGGATTTTGATGAATTTTTTTGTTGGAGGAGCTAAATTTGAGTGAATTTAGATGAAATATACTTTTATTTTTTTGGATTTTATATAAATTTTTAGTCAAATTGTAATAAAGGAATTTGAACCAACTTCGATTTTTTTGGATTTTGATGAGTTTTTTTGTTGGAGGAGTTAAATTTGATTAAATATAGATGAAATTTACTTGTATTTTTTTTATTTCATATAAATTTTTACTCAAATTGTAATAAAGGAATTTGAACCAACTTCGATTTTTTTGGATTTTGATGAGTTTTTTTGTTGGAGGAGTTAAATTTGAGTGAATTTAGTAGAAATTTATTTCTATTTTTTTTTTATTTCATATAAATTTTTAGTCAAATTGTAATAAAGGAATTTGAACCAACTTCGATTTTTTTGGATTTTGATGAATTTTTTTGTTGAAGGAGCTAAATTTGAGTGAATTTAGATGAAATTTACTTTTATTTTTTTGGATTTTATATAAATTTTTAGTCAAATTGTAATAAAGGAATTTGAACCAACTTCGATTTTTTTGGATTTTGATGAGTTTTTTTGTTGGAGGAGTTAAATTTGATTAAATATAGATGAAATTTACTTGTATTTTTTTTATTTCATATAAATTTTTACTCAAATTGTAATAAAGGAATTTGAACCAACTTCGATTTTTTTGGATTTTGATGAGTTTTTTTGTTGGAGGAGTTAAATTTGAGTGAATTTAGTAGAAATTTATTTCTATTTTTTTTTTATTTCATATAAATTTTTAGTCAAATTGTAATAAAGGAATTTGAACCAACTTCGATTTTTTTGGATTTTGATGAATTTTTTTGTTGGAGGAGCTAAATTTGAGTGAATTTAGATGAAATTTACTTTTATTTTTTGGATTTTATATAAATTTTTAGTCAAATTGTAATAAAGGAATTTGAACCAACTTCGATTTTTTTGTATTTTGATGAGTTTTTTTGTTGGAGTAGTTAAATTTGAGTGAATTTAGTAGAAATTTATTTCTATTTTTTTTTTATTTCATATAAATTTTTAGTCAAATTGTAATAAAGGAATTTGAACCAACTTCGATTTTTTCGGATTTTGATGAGTTTTTTTGTTGGAGGAGTTAAATTTGAGTGAATTTAGTAGAAATTTATTTCTATTTTTTTTGATTTCATATAAATTTTTAGTCAAATTGTAATAAAGTACTTAGAAACCAACTTCGATTTTTTTGGATTTGGATGAATTTTTTTGTTGGAGGAGCTAAATTTGAGTGAATTTAGATGAAATTTACTTTCATTTTTTTGGATTTTATATAAATTTTTAGTCAAATTGTAATAAAGTAATTTGAAACCTACTTCGATTTTTTTGGATTTTGATGAATTTTTTTGTTGGAGGAGCTAAATTTGAGTGAATTTAGATGAAATTTACTTTTATTTTTTGGATTTAATATAAATTTTTAGTCAAATTGTAATAAAGGAATTTGAACCAACTTCGATTTTTTCGGATTTTGATGAGTTTTTTTGTTGGAGGAGTTAAATTTGAGTGAATTTAGTAGAAATTTATTTCTATTTTTTGATTTCATATAAATTTTTAGTCAAATTGTAATAAAGGAATTTGAACCAACTTCGATTTTTTTGGATTTTGATGAGTTTTTTTGTTGGAGTAGTTAAATTTGAGTAAATTTAGATGAAATTTACTTCTATTTTTTTGATTTCATATAAATTTTTAGTCAAATTGTAATAAAGGAATTTGAACCAACTTCGATTTTTTTGGATTTGGATAAATTTTTTTGTTGGAGGAGCTAAATTTGAGTGAATTTAGATGAAATTTACTTCTATTTTTTTTTATTTCATATAAATTTTTAGTCAAATTGTAATAAAGGAATTTGAACCAACTTCAATTTTTTTGGATTTGGATAAATTTTTTTGTTGGAGGAGCTAAATTTGAGTGAATTTAGATGAAATTTACTTTTATTTTTTGGATTTTGTACAAATTTTTATTCAAATTGTAATAAAGGAATTTGAACCAACTTCGATTTTTTCGGATTTTGATGAGTTTTTTTGTTGGAGGAGTTAAATTTGAGTGAAATTAGTAGAAATTTATTTCTATTTTTTTTGATTTCATATAAATTTTTAGTCAAATTGTAATAAAGTACTTAGAAACCAACTTCGATTTTTTTGGATTTTGATGAATTTTTTTGTTGGAGGAGTTAAATTTGAGTGAATTTAGTAGAAATTTATTTCTATTTTTTTTTTATTTCATATAAATTTTTAGTCAAATTGTAATAAAGGAATTTGAACCAACTTCGATTTTTTTGGATTTTGATGAATTTTTTTGTTGGAGGAGCTAAATTTGAGTGAATTTAGATGAAATTTACTTTTATTTTTTTGGATTTTATATAAATTTTTAGTCAAATTGTAATAAAGGAATTTGAACCAACTTCGATTTTTTTGGATTTTGATGAGTTTTTTTGTTGGAGGAGTTAAATTTGATTAAATATAGATGAAATTTACTTGTATTTTTTTTATTTCATATAAATTTTTACTCAAATTGTAATAAAGGAATTTGAACCAACTTCGATTTTTTTGGATTTTGATGAGTTTTTTTGTTGGAGGAGTTAAATTTGAGTGAATTTAGTAGAAATTTATTTCTATTTTTTTTTTATTTCATATAAATTTTTAGTCAAATTGTAATAAAGGAATTTGAACCAACTTCGATTTTTTTGGATTTTGATGAATTTTTTTGTTGGAGGAGCTAAATTTGAGTGAATTTAGATGAAATTTACTTTTATTTTTTGGATTTTATATAAATTTTTAGTCAAATTGTAATAAAGGAATTTGAACCAACTTCGATTTTTTTGTATTTTGATGAGTTTTTTTGTTGGAGTAGTTAAATTTGAGTGAATTTAGTAGAAATTTATTTCTATTTTTTTTTATTTCATATAAATTTTTAGTCAAATTGTAATAAAGGAATTTGAACCAACTTCGATTTTTTCGGATTTTGATGAGTTTTTTTGTTGGAGGAGTTAAATTTGAGTGAATTTAGTAGAAATTTATTTCTATTTTTTTTGATTTCATATAAATTTTTAGTCAAATTGTAATAAAGTACTTAGAAACCAACTTCGATTTTTTTGGATTTTGATGAATTTTTTTGTTGGAGGAGCTAAATTTGAGTGAATTTAGATGAAATTTACTTTTATTTTTTGGATTTTATATAAATTTTTAGTCAAATTGTAATAAAGTAATTTGAAACCAACTTCGATTTTTTTGTATTTTGATGAGTTTTTTTGTTGGAGTAGTTAAATTTGAGTGAATTTAGTAGAAATTTATTTCTTTTTTTTTTTATTTCATATAAATTTTTAGTCAAATTGTAATAAAGGAATTTGAACCAACTTCGATTTTTTTGGATTTGGATGAATTTTTTTGTTGGAGGAGCTAAATTTGAGTGAATTTAGATGAAATTTACTTTCATTTTTTTGGATTTTATATAAATTTTTAGTCAAATTGTAATAAAGTAATTTGAAACCTACTTCGATTTTTTTGGATTTTGATGAATTTTTTTGTTGGAGGAGCTAAATTTGAGTGAATTTAGATGAAATTTACTTTTATTTTTTGGATTTAATATAAATTTTTAGTCAAATTGTAATAAAGGAATTTGAACCAACTTCGATTTTTTCGGATTTTGATGAGTTTTTTTGTTGGAGGAGTTAAATTTGAGTGAATTTAGTAGAAATTTATTTCTATTTTTTGATTTCATATAAATTTTTAGTCAAATTGTAATAAAGGAATTTGAACCAACTTCGATTTTTTTGGATTTTGATGAGTTTTTTTGTTGGAGTAGTTAAATTTGAGTAAATTGAGATGAAATTTACTTCTATTTTTTTGATTTCATATAAATTTTTAGTCAAATTGTAATAAAGGAATTTGAACCAACTTCGATTTTTTTGGATTTGGATAAATTTTTTTGTTGGAGGAGCTAAATTTGAGTGAATTTAGATGAAATTTAATTTTATTTCTTGGATTTTATATAAATTTTTAGTCAAATTGTAATAAAGTACTTAGAAACCAACTTCGATTTTTTTGGATTTTGATGAATTTTTTTGTTGGAGGAGCTAAATTTGAGTGAATTTAGATGAAATTTACTTTTATTTTTTTGGCTTTCATATAAATTTTTAGTCAAATTGTAATAAAGGAATTTGAACCAACTTCGATTTTTTTGGATTTTGATGAGTTTTTTTGTTGGAGGAGTTAAATTTGAGTGAATTTAGTAGAAAATTATTTCTATTTTTTTTTTATTTCATATACATTTTTAGTCAAATTGTAATAAAGGAATTTGAACCAACTTCGATTTTTTTGGATTTTGATGAGTTTTTTTGTTGGAGGAGCTAAACTTGAGTAAATTTAGATGAAATTTACTTTTATTTTTTGGATTTTATATAAATTTTTAGTCAAATTGTAATAAAGGAATTTGAACCAACTTCGATTTTTTTTGAATTTTGATGAATTTTTTTGTTGGAGTAGTTAAATTTGAGTAAATTTAGATGAAATTTACTTCTATTTTTTTTGATTTCATATAAATTTTTAGTCAAATTGTAATAAAGGATTTTGAACCAACTTCGATTTTTTTGTATTTTGATGAGTTTTTTTGTTGGAGTAGTTAAATTTGAGTGAATTTAGTAGAAATTTATTTCTATTTTTTTTTATTTCATATAAATTTTTAGTCAAATTGTAATAAAGGAATTTGAACCAACTTCGATTTTTTCGGATTTTGATGAGTTTTTTTGTTGGAGGAGTTAAATTTGAGTGAATTTAGTAGAAATTTATTTCTATTTTTTTTGATTTCATATAAATTTTTAGTCAAATTGTAATAAAGTACTTAGAAACCAACTTCGATTTTTTTGGATTTTGATGAATTTTTTTGTTGGAGGAGCTAAATTTGAGTGAATTTAGATGAAATTTACTTTTATTTTTTGGATTTTATATAAATTTTTAGTCAAATTGTAATAAAGTAATTTGAAACCAACTTCGATTTTTTTGTATTTTGATGAGTTTTTTTGTTGGAGTAGTTAAATTTGAGTGAATTTAGTAGAAATTTATTTCTTTTTTTTTTATTTCATATAAATTTTTAGTCAAATTGTAATAAAGGAATTTGAACCAACTTCGATTTTTTTGGATTTGGATGAATTGTTTTGTTGGAGGAGCTAAATTTGAGTGAATTTAGATGAAATTTACTTTCATTTTTTTGGCTTTCATATAAATTTTTAGTCAAATTGTAATAAAGGAATTTGAACCAACTTCGATTTTTTTGGATTTTGATGAGTTTTTTGTTGGAGGAGTTAAATTTGAGTGAATTTAGTAGAAAATTATTTCTATTTTTTTTTTTTTTCATATACATTTTTAGTCAAATTGTAATAAAGGAATTTGAACCAACTTCGATTTTTTTGGATTTTGATGAGTTTTTTTGTTGGAGGAGCTAAACTTGAGTAAATTTAGATGAAATTTACTTTTATTTTTTGGATTTTATATAAATTTTTAGTCAAATTGTAATAAAGGAATTTGAACCAACTTCGATTTTTTTTGAATTTTGATGAATTTTTTTGTTGGAGTAGTTAAATTTGAGTAAATTTAGATGAAATTTACTTCTATTTTTTTTGATTTCATATAAATTTTTAGTCAAATTGTAATAAAGGAATTTGAACCAACTTCGATTTTTTTGGATTTTGATGAATTTTTTTGTTGGAGGAGCTAAATTTGAGTGAATTTAGATGAAATTTACTTTTATTTTTTGGATTTTATATAAATTTTTAGTCAAATTGTAATAAAGGAATTTGAACCAACTTCGATTTTTTTTGAATTTTGATGAATTTTTTTGTTGGAGTAGTTAAATTTGAGTAAATTTAGATGAAATTTACTTCTATTTTTTTTGATTTCATATAAATTTTTAGTCAAATTGTAATAAAGGAATTTGAACCAACTTCGATTTTTTCGGATTTTGATGAGTTTTTTTGTTGGAGGAGTTAAATTTGAGTGAATTTAGTAGAAATTTATTTCTATTTTTTGATTTCATATAAATTTTTAGTCAAATTGTAATAAAGGAATTTGAACCAACTTCGATTTTTTTGGATTTTGATGAGTTTTTTTGTTGGAGTAGTTAAATTTGAGTAAATTTAGATGAAATTTACTTCTATTTTTTTGATTTCATATAAATTTTTAGTCAAATTGTAATAAAGGAATTTGAACCAACTTCGATTTTTTTGGATTTGGATAAATTTTTTTGTTGGAGGAGCTAAATTTGAGTGAATTTAGATGAAATTTACTTCTATTTTTTTTTATTTCATATAAATTTTTAGTCAAATTGTAATAAAGGAATTTGAACCAACTTCAATTTTTTTGGATTTGGATAAATTTTTTTGTTGGAGGAGCTAAATTTGAGTGAATTTAGATGAAATTTACTTTTATTTTTTGGATTTTGTACAAATTTTTATTCAAATTGTAATAAAGGAATTTGAACCAACTTCGATTTTTTCGGATTTTGATGAGTTTTTTTGTTGGAGGAGTTAAATTTGAGTGAAATTAGTAGAAATTTATTTCTATTTTTTTTGATTTCATATAAATTTTTAGTCAAATTGTAATAAAGTACTTAGAAACCAACTTCGATTTTTTTGGATTTTGATGAATTTTTTTGTTGGAGGAGTTAAATTTGAGTGAATTTAGTAGAAATTTATTTCTATTTTTTTTTTATTTCATATAAATTTTTAGTCAAATTGTAATAAAGGAATTTGAACCAACTTCGATTTTTTTGGATTTTGATGAATTTTTTTGTTGGAGGAGCTAAATTTGAGTGAATTTAGATGAAATTTACTTTTATTTTTTTGGATTTTATATAAATTTTTAGTCAAATTGTAATAAAGGAATTTGAACCAACTTCGATTTTTTTGGATTTTGATGAGTTTTTTTGTTGGAGGAGTTAAATTTGATTAAATATAGATGAAATTTACTTGTATTTTTTTTATTTCATATAAATTTTTACTCAAATTGTAATAAAGGAATTTGAACCAACTTCGATTTTTTTGGATTTTGATGAGTTTTTTTGTTGGAGGAGTTAAATTTGAGTGAATTTAGTAGAAATTTATTTCTATTTTTTTTTTATTTCATATAAATTTTTAGTCAAATTGTAATAAAGGAATTTGAACCAACTTCGATTTTTTTGGATTTTGATGAATTTTTTTGTTGGAGGAGCTAAATTTGAGTGAATTTAGATGAAATTTACTTTTATTTTTTGGATTTTATATAAATTTTTAGTCAAATTGTAATAAAGGAATTTGAACCAACTTCGATTTTTTTGTATTTTGATGAGTTTTTTTGTTGGAGTAGTTAAATTTGAGTGAATTTAGTAGAAATTTATTTCTATTTTTTTTTTATTTCATATAAATTTTTAGTCAAATTGTAATAAAGGAATTTGAACCAACTTCGATTTTTTCGGATTTTGATGAGTTTTTTTGTTGGAGGAGTTAAATTTGAGTGAATTTAGTAGAAATTTATTTCTATTTTTTTTGATTTCATATAAATTTTTAGTCAAATTGTAATAAAGTACTTAGAAACCAACTTCGATTTTTTTGGATTTTGATGAATTTTTTTGTTGGAGGAGCTAAATTTGAGTGAATTTAGATGAAATTTACTTTTATTTTTTGGATTTTATATAAATTTTTAGTCAAATTGTAATAAAGTAATTTGAAACCAACTTCGATTTTTTTGTATTTTGATGAGTTTTTTTGTTGGAGTAGTTAAATTTGAGTGAATTTAGTAGAAATTTATTTCTTTTTTTTTTATTTCATATAAATTTTTAGTCAAATTGTAATAAAGGAATTTGAACCAACTTCGATTTTTTTGGATTTGGATGAATTTTTTTGTTGGAGGAGCTAAATTTGAGTGAATTTAGATGAAATTTACTTTCATTTTTTTGGATTTTATATAAATTTTTAGTCAAATTGTAATAAAGTAATTTGAAACCTACTTCGATTTTTTTGGATTTTGATGAATTTTTTTGTTGGAGGAGCTAAATTTGAGTGAATTTAGATGAAATTTACTTTTATTTTTTGGATTTAATATAAATTTTTAGTCAAATTGTAATAAAGGAATTTGAACCAACTTCGATTTTTTCGGATTTTGATGAGTTTTTTTGTTGGAGGAGTTAAATTTGAGTGAATTTAGTAGAAATTTATTTCTATTTTTTGATTTCATATAAATTTTTAGTCAAATTGTAATAAAGGAATTTGAACCAACTTCGATTTTTTTGGATTTTGATGAGTTTTTTTGTTGGAGTAGTTAAATTTGAGTAAATTGAGATGAAATTTACTTCTATTTTTTTGATTTCATATAAATTTTTAGTCAAATTGTAATAAAGGAATTTGAACCAACTTCGATTTTTTTGGATTTGGATAAATTTTTTTGTTGGAGGAGCTAAATTTGAGTGAATTTAGATGAAATTTAATTTTATTTCTTGGATTTTATATAAATTTTTAGTCAAATTGTAATAAAGTACTTAGAAACCAACTTCGATTTTTTTGGATTTTGATGAATTTTTTTGTTGGAGGAGCTAAATTTGAGTGAATTTAGATGAAATTTACTTTTATTTTTTTGGCTTTCATATAAATTTTTAGTCAAATTGTAATAAAGGAATTTGAACCAACTTCGATTTTTTTGGATTTTGATGAGTTTTTTTGTTGGAGGAGTTAAATTTGAGTGAATTTAGTAGAAAATTATTTCTATTTTTTTTTTATTTCATATACATTTTTAGTCAAATTGTAATAAAGGAATTTGAACCAACTTCGATTTTTTTGGATTTTGATGAGTTTTTTTGTTGGAGGAGCTAAACTTGAGTAAATTTAGATGAAATTTACTTTTATTTTTTGGATTTTATATAAATTTTTAGTCAAATTGTAATAAAGGAATTTGAACCAACTTCGATTTTTTTTGAATTTTGATGAATTTTTTTGTTGGAGTAGTTAAATTTGAGTAAATTTAGATGAAATTTACTTCTATTTTTTTTGATTTCATATAAATTTTTAGTCAAATTGTAATAAAGGATTTTGAACCAACTTCGATTTTTTTGTATTTTGATGAGTTTTTTTGTTGGAGTAGTTAAATTTGAGTGAATTTAGTAGAAATTTATTTCTATTTTTTTTTTATTTCATATAAATTTTTAGTCAAATTGTAATAAAGGAATTTGAACCAACTTCGATTTTTTCGGATTTTGATGAGTTTTTTTGTTGGAGGAGTTAAATTTGAGTGAATTTAGTAGAAATTTATTTCTATTTTTTTTGATTTCATATAAATTTTTAGTCAAATTGTAATAAAGTACTTAGAAACCAACTTCGATTTTTTTGGATTTTGATGAATTTTTTTGTTGGAGGAGCTAAATTTGAGTGAATTTAGATGAAATTTACTTTTATTTTTTGGATTTTATATAAATTTTTAGTCAAATTGTAATAAAGTAATTTGAAACCAACTTCGATTTTTTTGTATTTTGATGAGTTTTTTTGTTGGAGTAGTTAAATTTGAGTGAATTTAGTAGAAATTTATTTCTTTTTTTTTTTATTTCATATAAATTTTTAGTCAAATTGTAATAAAGGAATTTGAACCAACTTCGATTTTTTTGGATTTGGATGAATTGTTTTGTTGGAGGAGCTAAATTTGAGTGAATTTAGATGAAATTTACTTTCATTTTTTTGGATTTTATATAAATTTTTAGTCAAATTGTAATAAAGTAATTTGAAACCTACTTCGATTTTTTTGGATTTTGATGAATTTTTTTGTTGGAGGAGCTAAATTTGAGTGAATTTAGATGAAATTTACTTTTATTTTTTGGATTTAATATAAATTTTTAGTCAAATTGTAATAAAGGAATTTGAACCAACTTCGATTTTTTCGGATTTTGATGAGTTTTTTTGTTGGAGGAGTTAAATTTGAGTGAATTTAGTAGAAATTTATTTCTATTTTTTGATTTCATATAAATTTTTAGTCAAATTGTAATAAAGGAATTTGAACCAACTTCGATTTTTTTGGATTTTGATGAGTTTTTTTGTTGGAGTAGTTAAATTTGAGTAAATTTAGATGAAATTTACTTCTATTTTTTTGATTTCATATAAATTTTTAGTCAAATTGTAATAAAGGAATTTGAACCAACTTCGATTTTTTTGGATTTGGATAAATTTTTTTGTTGGAGGAGCTAAATTTGAGTGAATTTAGATGAAATTTAATTTTATTTCTTGGATTTTATATAAATTTTTAGTCAAATTGTAATAAAGTACTTAGAAACCAACTTCGATTTTTTTGGATTTTGATGAATTTTTTTGTTGGAGGAGCTAAATTTGAGTGAATTTAGATGAAATTTACTTTTATTTTTTTGGCTTTCATATAAATTTTTAGTCAAATTGTAATAAAGGAATTTGAACCAACTTCGATTTTTTTGGATTTTGATGAGTTTTTTGTTGGAGGAGTTAAATTTGAGTGAATTTAGTAGAAAATTATTTCTATTTTTTTTTTTTTTCATATACATTTTTAGTCAAATTGTAATAAAGGAATTTGAACCAACTTCGATTTTTTTGGATTTTGATGAGTTTTTTTGTTGGAGGAGCTAAACTTGAGTAAATTTAGATGAAATTTACTTTTATTTTTTGGATTTTATATAAATTTTTAGTCAAATTGTAATAAAGGAATTTGAACCAACTTCGATTTTTTTTGAATTTTGATGAATTTTTTTGTTGGAGTAGTTAAATTTGAGTAAATTTAGATGAAATTTACTTCTATTTTTTTTGATTTCATATAAATTTTTAGTCAAATTGTAATAAAGGAATTTGAACCAACTTCGATTTTTTTGGATTTTGATGAATTTTTTTGTTGGAGGAGCTAAATTTGAGTGAATTTAGATGAAATTTACTTTTATTTTTTGGATTTTATATAAATTTTTAGTCAAATTGTAATAAAGGAATTTGAACCAACTTCGATTTTTTCGGATTTTGATGAGTTTTTTTGTTGGAGGAGTTAAATTTGAGTGAATTTAGTAGAAATTTATTTCTATTTTTTTTTATTTCATATAAATTTTTAGTCAAAATGTAATAAAGTACTTAGAAACCAACTTCGATTTTTTTGGATTTTGATGAATTTTTTTGTTGGAGGAGCTAAATTTGAGTGAATTTAGATGAAATTTACTTTTATTTTTTTGGATTTTATATAAATTTTTAGTCAAATTGTAATAAAGGAATTTGAACCAACTTCGATTTTTTTGGATTTTGATGAGTTTTTTTGTTGGAGGAGTTAAATTTGATTAAATATAGATGAAATTTACTTGTATTTTTTTTATTTCATATAAATTTTTACTCAAATTGTAATAAAGGAATTTGAACCAACTTCGATTTTTTTGGATTTTGATGAGTTTTTTTGTTGGAGGAGTTAAATTTGAGTGAATTTAGTAGAAATTTATTTCTATTTTTTTTTTATTTCATATAAATTTTTAGTCAAATTGTAATAAAGGAATTTGAACCAACTTCGATTTTTTTGGATTTTGATGAATTTTTTTGTTGGAGGAGCTAAATTTGAGTGAATTTAGATGAAATTTACTTTTATTTTTTTGGATTTTATATAAATTTTTAGTCAAATTGTAATAAAGTAATTTGAAACCAACTTCGATTTTTTTGGATTTGGATAAATTTTTTTGTAGGAGGAGCTAAATTTGAGTGAATTTAGATGAAATTTACTTTTATTTTTTGGATTTTATATAAATTTTTAGTCAAATTGTAATAAAGGAATTTGAACCAACTTCGATTTTTTTTTAATTTTGATGAATTTTTTTGTTGGAGGAGTTAAATTTGAGTGAATTTAGATGAAATATACTTCTATTTCTTTGATTTCATATAAATTTTTAGTCAAATTGTAATAAAGGATTTTGAACCAACTTCGATTTTTTTGTATTTTGATGAGTTTTTTTGTTGGAGTAGTTAAATTTGAGTGAATTTAGTAGAAATTTATTTCTATTTTTTTTTTATTTCATATAAATTTTTAGTCAAATTGTAATAAAGGAATTTGAACCAACTTCGATTTTTTCGGATTTTGATGAGTTTTTTTGTTGGAGGAGTTAAATTTGAGTGAATTTAGTAGAAATTTATTTCTATTTTTTTTGATTTCATATAAATTTTTAGTCAAATTGTAATAAAGTACTTAGAAACCAACTTCGATTTTTTTGGATTTTGATGAATTTTTTTGTTGGAGGAGCTAAATTTGAGTGAATTTAGATGAAATTTACTTTTATTTTTTGGATTTTATATAAATTTTTAGTCAAATTGTAATAAAGTAATTTGAAACCAACTTCGATTTTTTTGTATTTTGATGAGTTTTTTTGTTGGAGTAGTTAAATTTGAGTGAATTTAGTAGAAATTTATTTCTTTTTTTTTTTATTTCATATAAATTTTTAGTCAAATTGTAATAAAGGAATTTGAACCAACTTCGATTTTTTTGGATTTGGATGAATTGTTTTGTTGGAGGAGCTAAATTTGAGTGAATTTAGATGAAATTTACTTTCATTTTTTTGGATTTTATATAAATTTTTAGTCAAATTGTAATAAAGTAATTTGAAACCTACTTCGATTTTTTTGGATTTTGATGAATTTTTTTGTTGGAGGAGCTAAATTTGAGTGAATTTAGATGAAATTTACTTTTATTTTTTGGATTTAATATAAATTTTTAGTCAAATTGTAATAAAGGAATTTGAACCAACTTCGATTTTTTCGGATTTTGATGAGTTTTTTTGTTGGAGGAGTTAAATTTGAGTGAATTTAGTAGAAATTTATTTCTATTTTTTGATTTCATATAAATTTTTAGTCAAATTGTAATAAAGGAATTTGAACCAACTTCGATTTTTTTGGATTTTGATGAGTTTTTTTGTTGGAGTAGTTAAATTTGAGTAAATTTAGATGAAATTTACTTCTATTTTTTTGATTTCATATAAATTTTTAGTCAAATTGTAATAAAGGAATTTGAACCAACTTCGATTTTTTTGGATTTGGATAAATTTTTTTGTTGGAGGAGCTAAATTTGAGTGAATTTAGATGAAATTTAATTTTATTTCTTGGATTTTATATAAATTTTTAGTCAAATTGTAATAAAGTACTTAGAAACCAACTTCGATTTTTTTGGATTTTGATGAATTTTTTTGTTGGAGGAGCTAAATTTGAGTGAATTTAGATGAAATTTACTTTTATTTTTTTGGCTTTCATATAAATTTTTAGTCAAATTGTAATAAAGGAATTTGAACCAACTTCGATTTTTTTGGATTTTGATGAGTTTTTTGTTGGAGGAGTTAAATTTGAGTGAATTTAGTAGAAAATTATTTCTATTTTTTTTTTTTTCATATACATTTTTAGTCAAATTGTAATAAAGGAATTTGAACCAACTTCGATTTTTTTGGATTTTGATGAGTTTTTTTGTTGGAGGAGCTAAACTTGAGTAAATTTAGATGAAATTTACTTTTATTTTTTGGATTTTATATAAATTTTTAGTCAAATTGTAATAAAGGAATTTGAACCAACTTCGATTTTTTTTGAATTTTGATGAATTTTTTTGTTGGAGTAGTTAAATTTGAGTAAATTTAGATGAAATTTACTTCTATTTTTTTTGATTTCATATAAATTTTTAGTCAAATTGTAATAAAGGAATTTGAACCAACTTCGATTTTTTTGGATTTTGATGAATTTTTTTGTTGGAGGAGCTAAATTTGAGTGAATTTAGATGAAATTTACTTTTATTTTTTGGATTTTATATAAATTTTTAGTCAAATTGTAATAAAGGAATTTGAACCAACTTCGATTTTTTCGGATTTTGATGAGTTTTTTTGTTGGAGGAGTTAAATTTGAGTGAATTTAGTAGAAATTTATTTCTATTTTTTTTTATTTCATATAAATTTTTAGTCAAAATGTAATAAAGTACTTAGAAACCAACTTCGATTTTTTTGGATTTTGATGAATTTTTTTGTTGGAGGAGCTAAATTTGAGTGAATTTAGATGAAATTTACTTTTATTTTTTTGGATTTTATATAAATTTTTAGTCAAATTGTAATAAAGGAATTTGAACCAACTTCGATTTTTTTGGATTTTGATGAGTTTTTTTGTTGGAGGAGTTAAATTTGATTAAATATAGATGAAATTTACTTGTATTTTTTTTATTTCATATAAATTTTTACTCAAATTGTAATAAAGGAATTTGAACCAACTTCGATTTTTTTGGATTTTGATGAGTTTTTTTGTTGGAGGAGTTAAATTTGAGTGAATTTAGTAGAAATTTATTTCTATTTTTTTTTTATTTCATATAAATTTTTAGTCAAATTGTAATAAAGGAATTTGAACCAACTTCGATTTTTTTGGATTTTGATGAATTTTTTTGTTGGAGGAGCTAAATTTGAGTGAATTTAGATGAAATTTACTTTTATTTTTTTGGATTTTATATAAATTTTTAGTCAAATTGTAATAAAGTAATTTGAAACCAACTTCGATTTTTTTGGATTTGGATAAATTTTTTTGTAGGAGGAGCTAAATTTGAGTGAATTTAGATGAAATTTACTTTTATTTTTTGGATTTTATATAAATTTTTAGTCAAATTGTAATAAAGGAATTTGAACCAACTTCGATTTTTTTTTAATTTTGATGAATTTTTTTGTTGGAGGAGTAAATTTGAGTGAATTTAGATGAAATATACTTCTATTTCTTTGATTTCATATAAATTTTTAGTCAAATTGTAATAAAGGAATTTGAACCAACTTCGATTTTTTTGGATTTTGATGAGTTTTTTTGTTGGAGTTAAATTTGAGTGAATTTAAATGAAATTTACTTCAATTTTTTTAGATTGTATATAAATTTTTAGTCAAATTGTAATAAAAGAATTTGAACCAACTTCGATTTTTTTGGATTTTGATGAGTTTTTTTGTTGGAGTAGTTAAATTTGAGTAAATTTAGATGAAATTTACTTCAATTTTTTTTGATTTCATATAAATTTTTAGTCAAATTGTAATAAAGGAATTTGAACCAACTTCAATTTTTTTGGATTTGGATAAATTTTTTTGTTGGAGGAGCTAAATTTGAGTGAATTTAGATGAAATTTACTTTTATTTTTTGGATTTTGTACAAATTTTTATTCAAATTGTAATAAAGGAATTTGAACCAACTTCGATTTTTTCGGATTTTGATGAGTTTTTTTGTTGGATGAGTTAAATTTGAGTGAATTTAGTAGAAATTTATTTCTATTTTTTTTGATTTCATATAAATTTTTAGTCAAATTGTAATAAAGGAATTTGAACCAACTTCGATTTTTTCGGATTTTGATGAGTTTTTTGTTGGAGGAGTTAAATTTGAGTGAATTTAGTAGAAATTTATTTCTATTTTTTTTGATTTCATATAAATTTTTAGTCAAATTGTAATAAAGTACTTAGAAACCAACTTCGATTTTTTTGGATTTTGATGAATTTTTTTGTTGGAGGAGCTAAATTTGAGTGAATTTAGATGAAATTTACTTTTATTTTTTGGATTTTATATAAATTTTTAGTCAAATTGTAATAAAGTAATTTGAAACCAACTTCGATTTTTTTGTATTTTGATGAGTTTTTTTGTTGGAGTAGTTAAATTTGAGTGAATTTAGTAGAAATTTATTTCTTTTTTTTTTTATTTCATATAAATTTTTAGTCAAATTGTAATAAAGGAATTTGAACCAACTTCGATTTTTTTGGATTTGGATGAATTTTTTTGTTGGAGGAGCTAAATTTGAGTGAATTTAGATGAAATTTACTTTTATTTTTTTGGATTTTATATAAATTTTTAGTCAAATTGTAATAAAGTAATTTGAAACCAACTTCGATTTTTTTGGATTTGGATAAATTTTTTTGTAGGAGGAGCTAAATTTGAGTGAATTTAGATGAAATTTACTTTTATTTTTTGGATTTTATATAAATTTTTAGTCAAATTGTAATAAAGGAATTTGAACCAACTTCGATTTTTTTTTAATTTTGATGAATTTTTTTGTTGGAGGAGTTAAATTTGAGTGAATTTAGATGAAATATACTTCTATTTCTTTGATTTCATATAAATTTTTAGTCAAATTGTAATAAAGGAATTTGAACCAACTTCGATTTTTTTGGATTTTGATGAGTTTTTTTGTTGGAGTTAAATTTGAGTGAATTTAAATGAAATTTACTTCAATTTTTTTAGATTGTATATAAATTTTTAGTCAAATTGTAATAAAAGAATTTGAACCAACTTCGATTTTTTTGGATTTTGATGAGTTTTTTTGTTGGAGTAGTTAAATTTGAGTAAATTTAGATGAAATTTACTTCAATTTTTTTTGATTTCATATAAATTTTTAGTCAAATTGTAATAAAGGAATTTGAACCAACTTCAATTTTTTTGGATTTGGATAAATTTTTTTGTTGGAGAAGCTAAATTTGAGTGAATTTAGATGAAATTTACTTTTATTTTTTGGATTTTGTACAAATTTTTATTCAAATTGTAATAAAGGAATTTGAACCAACTTCGATTTTTTCGGATTTTGATGAGTTTTTTTGTTGGATGAGTTAAATTTGAGTGAATTTAGTAGAAATTTATTTCTATTTTTTTTGATTTCATATAAATTTTTAGTCAAATTGTAATAAAGGAATTTGAACCAACTTCGATTTTTTCGGATTTTGATGAGTTTTTTGTTGGAGGAGTTAAATTTGAGTGAATTTAGTAGAAATTTATTTCTATTTTTTTTGATTTCATATAAATTTTTAGTCAAATTGTAATAAAGTACTTAGAAACCAACTTCGATTTTTTTGGATTTTGATGAATTTTTTTGTTGGAGGAGCTAAATTTGAGTGAATTTAGATGAAATTTACTTTTATTTTTTGGATTTTATATAAATTTTTAGTCAAATTGTAATAAAGTAATTTGAAACCAACTTCGATTTTTTTGTATTTTGATGAGTTTTTTTGTTGGAGTAGTTAAATTTGAGTGAATTTAGTAGAAATTTATTTCTTTTTTTTTTTATTTCATATAAATTTTTAGTCAAATTGTAATAAAGGAATTTGAACCAACTTCGATTTTTTTGGATTTGGATGAATTTTTTTGTTGGAGGAGCTAAATTTGAGTGAATTTAGATGAAATTTACTTTCATTTTTTTGGATTTTATATAAATTTTTAGTCAAATTGTAATAAAGTAATTTGAAACCTACTTCGATTTTTTCGGATTTTGATGAATTTTTTTGTTGGAGGAGCTAAATTTGAGTGAATTTAGATGAAATTTACTTTTATTTTTTGGATTTAATATAAATTTTTAGTCAAATTGTAATAAAGGAATTTGAACCAACTACGATTTTTTCGGATTTTGATGAGTTTTTTTGTTGGAGGAGTTAAATTTGAGTGAATTTAGTAGAAATTTATTTCTATTTTTTGATTTCATATAAATTTTTAGTCAAATTGTAATAAAGGAATTTGAACCAACTTCGATTTTTTGGATTTTGATGAGTTTTTTTGTTGGAGTAGTTAAATTTGAGTAAATTTAGATGAAATTTACTTCTATTTTTTTTGATTTCATATAAATTTTTAGTCAAATTGTAATAAAGGAATTTGAACCAACTTCGATTTTTTTGGATTTTGATGAATTTTTTTGTTGGAGGAGCTAAATTTGAGTGAATTTAGATGAAATTTACTTTTATTTTTTGGATTTTATATAAATTTTTAGTCAAATTGTAATAAAGGAATTTGAACCACCTTCGATTTTTTCGGATTTTGATGAGTTTTTTTGTTGGAGGAGTTAAATTTGAGTGAATTTAGTAGAAATTTATTTCTATTTTTTTTTTATTTCATATAAATTTTTAGTCAAATTGTAATAAAGGAATTTGAACCAACATCAATTTTTTTGGATTTGGATAAATTTTTTTGTTGGAGGAGCTAAATTTGAGTGAATTTAGATGAAATTTACTTTTATTTTTTGGATTTTGTACAAATTTTTATTCAAATTGTAATAAAGGAATTTGAACCAACTTCGATTTTTTCGGATTTTGATGAGTTTTTTTGTTGGAGGAGTTAAATTTGAGTGAATTTAGTAGAAATTTATTTCTATTTTTTTTGATTTCATATAAATTTTTAGTCAAATTGTAATAAAGTACTTAGAAACCAACTTCGATTTTTTTGGATTTTGATGAATTTTTTTGTTGGAGGAGCTAAATTTGAGTGAATTTAGATGAAATTTACTTTTATTTTTTGGATTTTATATAAATTTTTAGTCAAATTGTAATAAAGTAATTTGAAACCAACTTCGATTTTTTTGTATTTTGATGAGTTTTTTTGTTGGAGTAGTTAAATTTGAGTGAATTTAGTAGAAATTTATTTCTTTTTTTTTTTATTTCATATAAATTTTTAGTCAAATTGTAATAAAGGAATTTGAACCAACTTCGATTTTTTTGGATTTGGATGAATTTTTTTGTTGGAGGAGCTAAATTTGAGTGAATTTAGATGAAATTTACTTTCATTTTTTTGGATTTTATATAAATTTTTAGTCAAATTGTAATAAAGTAATTTGAAACCTACTTCGATTTTTTTGGATTTTGATGAATTTTTTTGTTGGAGGAGCTAAATTTGAGATAATTTAGATGAAATTTACTTTTATTTTTTGGATTTAATATAAATTTTTAGTCAAATTGTAATAAAGGAATTTGAACCAACTTCGATTTTTTCGGATTTTAATGAGTTTTTTTGTTGGAGGAGTTAAATTTGAGTGAATTTAGTAGAAATTTATTTCTATTTTTTGATTTCATATAAATTTTTAGTCAAATTGTAATAAAGGAATTTGAACCAACTTCGATTTTTTTGGATTTTGATGAGTTTTTTTGTTGGAGTAGTTAAATTTGAGTAAATTTAGATGAAATTTACTTCTATTTTTTTGATTTCATATAAATTTTTAGTCAAATTGTAATAAAGGAATTTGAACCAACTTCGATTTTTTTGGATTTGGATAAATTTTTTTGTTGGAGGAGCTAAATTTGAGTGAATTTAGATGAAATTTACTTCTATTTTTTTTTATTTCATATAAATTTTTAGTCAAATTGTAATAAAGGAATTTGAACCAACTTCAATTTTTTTGGATTTGGATAAATTTTTTTGTTGGAGGAGCTAAATTTGAGTGAATTTAGATGAAATTTACTTTTATTTTTTGGATTTTGTACAAATTTTTATTCAAATTGTAATAAAGGAATTTGAACCAACTTCGATTTTTTCGGATTTTGATGAGTTTTTTTGTTGGAGGAGTTAAATTTGAGTGAAATTAGTAGAAATTTATTTCTATTTTTTTTGATTTCATATAAATTTTTAGTCAAATTGTAATAAAGTACTTAGAAACCAACTTCGATTTTTTTGGATTTTGATGAGTTTTTTTGTTGGAGGAGTTAAATTTGAGTGAATTTAGTAGAAATTTATTTCTATTTTTTTTTTATTTCATATAAATTTTTAGTCAAATTGTAATAAAGGAATTTGAACCAACTTCGATTTTTTTGGATTTTGATGAATTTTTTTGTTGGAGGAGCTAAATTTGAGTGAATTTAGATGAAATTTACTTTTATTTTTTTGGATTTTATATAAATTTTTAGTCAAATTGTAATAAAGTAATTTGAAACCAACTTCGATTTTTTTGGATTTGGATAAATTTTTTTGTAGGAGGAGCTAAATTTGAGTGAATTTAGATGAAATTTACTTTTATTTTTTGGATTTTATATAAATTTTTAGTCAAATTGTAATAAAGGAATTTGAACCAACTTCGATTTTTTTTTAATTTTGATGAATTTTTTTGTTGGAGGAGTTAAATTTGAGTGAATTTAGATGAAATATACTTCTATTTCTTTGATTTCATATAAATTTTTAGTCAAATTGTAATAAAGGAATTTGAACCAACTTCGATTTTTTTGGATTTTGATGAGTTTTTTTGTTGGAGTTAAATTTGAGTGAATTTAAATGAAATTTACTTCAATTTTTTTAGATTGTATATAAATTTTTAGTCAAATTGTAATAAAAGAATTTGAACCAACTTCGATTTTTTTGGATTTTGATGAGTTTTTTTGTTGGAGTAGTTAAATTTGAGTAAATTTAGATGAAATTTACTTCAATTTTTTTTGATTTCATATAAATTTTTAGTCAAATTGTAATAAAGTAATTTGAAACCAACTTCGATTTTTTTGTATTTTGATGAGTTTTTTTGTTGGAGTAGTTAAATTTGAGTGAATTTAGTAGAAATTTATTTCTTTTTTTTTTTATTTCATATAAATTTTTAGTCAAATTGTAATAAAGGAATTTGAACCAACTTCGATTTTTTTGGATTTGGATGAATTTTTTTGTTGGAGGAGCTAAATTTGAGTGAATTTAGATGAAATTTACTTTCATTTTTTTGGATTTTATATAAATTTTTAGTCAAATTGTAATAAAGTAATTTGAAACCTACTTCGATTTTTTCGGATTTTGATGAATTTTTTTGTTGGAGGAGCTAAATTTGAGTGAATTTAGATGAAATTTACTTTTATTTTTTGGATTTAATATAAATTTTTAGTCAAATTGTAATAAAGGAATTTGAACCAACTTCGATTTTTTCGGATTTTGATGAGTTTTTTTGTTGGAGGAGTTAAATTTGAGTGAATTTAGTAGAAATTTATTTCTATTTTTTGATTTCATATAAATTTTTAGTCAAATTGTAATAAAGGAATTTGAACCAACTTCGATTTTTTTGGATTTTGATGAGTTTTTTTGTTGGAGTAGTTAAATTTGAGTAAATTTAGATGAAATTTACTTCTATTTTTTTTGATTTCATATAAATTTTTAGTCAAATTGTAATAAAGGAATTTGAACCAACTTCGATTTTTTTGGATTTTGATGAATTTTTTTGTTGGAGGAGCTAAATTTGAGTGAATTTAGATGAAATTTACTTTTATTTTTTGGATTTTATATAAATTTTTAGTCAAATTGTAATAAAGGAATTTGAACCACCTTCGATTTTTTCGGATTTTGATGAGTTTTTTTGTTGGAGGAGTTAAATTTGAGTGAATTTAGTAGAAATTTATTTCTATTTTTTTTTATTTCATATAAATTTTTAGTCAAAATGTAATAAAGTACTTAGAAACCAACTTCGATTTTTTTGGATTTTGATGAATTTTTTTGTTGGAGGAGCTAAATTTGAGTGAATTTAGATGAAATTTACTTCTATTTTTTTTGATTTCATATAAATTTTTAGTCAAATTGTAATAAAGGAATTTGAACCAACTTCGATTTTTTTGGATTTTGATGAATTTTTTTGTTGGAGGAGCTAAATTTGAGTGAATTTAGATGAAATTTACTTTTATTTTTTGGATTTGATATAAATTTTTAGTCAAATTGTAATAAAGGAATTTGAACCAACTTCGATTTTTTCGAATTTTGATGAGTTTTTTTGTTGGAGGAGTTAAATTTGAGTGAATTTAGTAGAAATTTATTTCTATTTTTTTTGATTTCATATAAATTTTTAGTCAAAATGTAATAAAGTACTTAGAAACCAACTTCGATTTTTTTGGATTTTGATGAATTTTTTTGTTGGAGGAGCTAAATATGAGTGAATTTAGATGAAATATACTTTTATTTTTTTGGATTTTATATAAATTTTTAGTCAAATTGTAATAAAGGAATTTGAACCAACTTCGATTTTTTTGGATTTTGATGAGTTTTTTTGTTGGAGGAGTTAAATTTGATTAAATATAGATGAAATTTACTTGTATTTTTTTTATTTCATATAAATTTTTACTCAAATTGTAATAAAGGAATTTGAACCAACTTCGATTTTTTTGGATTTTGATGAGTTTTTTTGTTGGAGGAGTTAAATTTGAGTGAATTTAGTAGAAATTTATTTCTATTTTTTTTTTATTTCATATAAATTTTTAGTCAAATTGTAATAAAGGAATTTGAACCAACTTCGATTTTTTTGGATTTTGATGAATTTTTTTGTTGGAGGAGCTAAATTTGAGTGAATTTAGATGAAATTTACTTTTATTTTTTTGGATTTTATATAAATTTTTAGTCAAATTGTAATAAAGGAATTTGAACCAACTTCGATTTTTTTGGATTTTGATGAGTTTTTTTGTTGGAGGAGTTAAATTTGATTAAATATAGATGAAATTTACTTGTATTTTTTTTATTTCATATAAATTTTTACTCAAATTGTAATAAAGGAATTTGAACCAACTTCGATTTTTTTGGATTTTGATGAGTTTTTTTGTTGGAGGAGTTAAATTTGAGTGAATTTAGTAGAAATTTATTTCTATTTTTTTTTTATTTCATATAAATTTTTAGTCAAATTGTAATAAAGGAATTTGAACCAACTTCAATTTTTTTGGATTTGGATAAATTTTTTTGTTGGAGGAGCTAAATTTGAGTGAATTTAGATGAAATTTACTTTTATTTTTTGGATTTTGTACAAATTTTTATTCAAATTGTAATAAAGGAATTTGAACCAACTTCGATTTTTTCGGATTTTGATGAGTTTTTTTGTTGGAGGAGTTAAATTTGAGTGAATTTAGTAGAAATTTATTTCTATTTTTTTTGATTTCATATAAATTTTTAGTCAAATTGTAATAAAGTACTTAGAAACCAACTTCGATTTTTTTGGATTTTGATGAATTTTTTTGTTGGAGGAGCTAAATTTGAGTGAATTTAGATGAAATTTACTTTTATTTTTTGGATTTTATATAAATTTTTAGTCAAATTGTAATAAAGTAATTTGAAACCAACTTCGATTTTTTTGTATTTTGATGAGTTTTTTTGTTGGAGTAGTTAAATTTGAGTGAATTTAGTAGAAATTTATTTCTTTTTTTTTTTATTTCATATAAATTTTTAGTCAAATTGTAATAAAGGAATTTGAACCAACTTCGATTTTTTTGGATTTGGATGAATTTTTTTGTTGGAGGAGCTAAATTTGAGTGAATTTAGATGAAATTTACTTTCATTTTTTTGGATTTTATATAAATTTTTAGTCAAATTGTAATAAAGTAATTTGAAACCTACTTCGATTTTTTTGGATTTTGATGAATTTTTTTGTTGGAGGAGCTAAATTTGAGATAATTTAGATGAAATTTACTTTTATTTTTTGGATTTAATATAAATTTTTAGTCAAATTGTAATAAAGGAATTTGAACCAACTTCGATTTTTTCGGATTTTGATGAGTTTTTTTGTTGGAGGAGTTAAATTTGAGTGAATTTAGTAGAAATTTATTTCTATTTTTTGATTTCATATAAATTTTTAGTCAAATTGTAATAAAGGAATTTGAACCAACTTCGATTTTTTTGGATTTTGATGAGTTTTTTTGTTGGAGTAGTTAAATTTGAGTAAATTTAGATGAAATTTACTTCTATTTTTTTGATTTCATATAAATTTTTAGTCAAATTGTAATAAAGGAATTTGAACCAACTTCGATTTTTTTGGATTTGGATAAATTTTTTTGTTGGAGGAGCTAAATTTGAGTGAATTTAGATGAAATTTAATTTTATTTCTTGGATTTTATATAAATTTTTAGTCAAATTGTAATAAAGTACTTAGAAACCAACTTCGATTTTTTTGGATTTTGATGAATTTTTTTGTTGGAGGAGCTAAATTTGAGTGAATTTAGATGAAATTTACTTTTATTTTTTTGGCTTTCATATAAATTTTTAGTCAAATTGTAATAAAGGAATTTGAACCAACTTCGATTTTTTCGGATTTTGATGAGTTTTTTTGTTGGAGGAGTTAAATTTGAGTGAATTTAGTAGAAAATTATTTCTATTTTTTTTTTATTTCATATACATTTTTAGTCAAATTGTAATAAAGGAATTTGAACCAACTTCGATTTTTTTGGATTTTGATGAGTTTTTTTGTTGGAGGAGCTAAACTTGAGTAAATTTAGATGAAATTTACTTTTATTTTTTGGATTTTATATAAATTTTTAGTCAAATTGTAATAAAGGAATTTGAACCAACTTCGATTTTTTTTGAATTTTGATGAATTTTTTTGTTGGAGTAGTTAAATTTGAGTAAATTTAGATGAAATTTACTTCTATTTTTTTTGATTTCATATAAATTTTTAGTCAAATTGTAATAAAGGAATTTGAACCAACTTCGATTTTTTTGTATTTTGATGAGTTTTTTTGTTGGAGTAGTTAAATTTGAGTGAATTTAGTAGAAATTTATTTCTATTTTTTTTTTATTTCATATAAATTTTTAGTCAAATTGTAATAAAGGAATTTGAACCAACTTCGATTTTTTCGGATTTTGATGAGTTTTTTTGTTGGAGGAGTTAAATTTGAGTGAATTTAGTAGAAATTTATTTCTATTTTTTTTGATTTCATATAAATTTTTAGTCAAATTGTAATAAAGTACTTAGAAACCAACTTCGATTTTTTTGGATTTTGATGAATTTTTTTGTTGGAGGAGCTAAATTTGAGTGAATTTAGATGAAATTTACTTTTATTTTTTGGATTTTATATAAATTTTTAGTCAAATTGTAATAAAGTAATTTGAAACCAACTTCGATTTTTTTGTATTTTGATGAGTTTTTTTGTTGGAGTAGTTAAATTTGAGTGAATTTAGTAGAAATTTATTTCTTTTTTTTTTTATTTCATATAAATTTTTAGTCAAATTGTAATAAAGGAATTTGAACCAACTTCGATTTTTTTGGATTTGGATGAATTGTTTTGTTGGAGGAGCTAAATTTGAGTGAATTTAGATGAAATTTACTTTCATTTTTTTGGATTTTATATAAATTTTTAGTCAAATTGTAATAAAGTAATTTGAAACCTACTTCGATTTTTTTGGATTTTGATGAATTTTTTTGTTGGAGGAGCTAAATTTGAGTGAATTTAGATGAAATTTACTTTTATTTTTTGGATTTAATATAAATTTTTAGTCAAATTGTAATAAAGGAATTTGAACCAACTTCGATTTTTTCGGATTTTGATGAGTTTTTTTGTTGGAGGAGTTAAATTTGAGTGAATTTAGTAGAAATTTATTTCTATTTTTTGATTTCATATAAATTTTTAGTCAAATTGTAATAAAGGAATTTGAACCAACTTCGATTTTTTTGGATTTTGATGAGTTTTTTTGTTGGAGTAGTTAAATTTGAGTAAATTTAGATGAAATTTACTTCTATTTTTTTGATTTCATATAAATTTTTAGTCAAATTGTAATAAAGGAATTTGAACCAACTTCGATTTTTTTGGATTTGGATAAATTTTTTTGTTGGAGGAGCTAAATTTGAGTGAATTTAGATGAAATTTAATTTTATTTCTTGGATTTTATATAAATTTTTAGTCAAATTGTAATAAAGTACTTAGAAACCAACTTCGATTTTTTTGGATTTTGATGAATTTTTTTGTTGGAGGAGCTAAATTTGAGTGAATTTAGATGAAATTTACTTTTATTTTTTTGGCTTTCATATAAATTTTTAGTCAAATTGTAATAAAGGAATTTGAACCAACTTCGATTTTTTTGGATTTTGATGAGTTTTTTTGTTGGAGGAGTTAAATTTGAGTGAATTTAGTAGAAAATTATTTCTATTTTTTTTTTTTTTCATATACATTTTTAGTCAAATTGTAATAAAGGAATTTGAACCAACTTCGATTTTTTTGGATTTTGATGAGTTTTTTTGTTGGAGGAGCTAAACTTGAGTAAATTTAGATGAAATTTACTTTTATTTTTTGGATTTTATATAAATTTTTAGTCAAATTGTAATAAAGGAATTTGAACCAACTTCGATTTTTTTTGAATTTTGATGAATTTTTTTGTTGGAGTAGTTAAATTTGAGTAAATTTAGATGAAATTTACTTCTATTTTTTTTGATTTCATATAAATTTTTAGTCAAATTGTAATAAAGGAATTTGAACCAACTTCGATTTTTTTGGATTTTGATGAATTTTTTTGTTGGAGGAGCTAAATTTGAGTGAATTTAGATGAAATTTACTTTTATTTTTTTGGATTTTATATAAATTTTTAGTCAAATTGTAATAAAGGAATTTGAACCAACTTCGATTTTTTTGGATTTTGATGAGTTTTTTTGTTGGAGGAGTTAAATTTGATTAAATATAGATGAAATTTACTTGTATTTTTTTTATTTCATATAAATTTTTACTCAAATTGTAATAAAGGAATTTGAACCAACTTCGATTTTTTTGGATTTTGATGAGTTTTTTTGTTGGAGGAGTTAAATTTGAGTGAATTTAGTAGAAATTTATTTCTATTTTTTTTTATTTCATATAAATTTTTAGTCAAATTGTAATAAAGGAATTTGAACCAACTTCGATTTTTTTGGATTTTGATGAATTTTTTTGTTGGAGGAGCTAAATTTGAGTGAATTTAGATGAAATTTACTTTTATTTTTTTGGATTTTATATAAATTTTTAGTCAAATTGTAATAAAGTAATTTGAAACCAACTTCGATTTTTTTGGATTTGGATAAATTTTTTTGTAGGAGGAGCTAAATTTGAGTGAATTTAGATGAAATTTACTTTTATTTTTTGGATTTTATATAAATTTTTAGTCAAATTGTAATAAAGGAATTTGAACCAACTTCGATTTTTTTTTAATTTTGATGAATTTTTTTGTTGGAGGAGTTAAATTTGAGTGAATTTAGATGAAATATACTTCTATTTCTTTGATTTCATATAAATTTTTAGTCAAATTGTAATAAAGGAATTTGAACCAACTTCGATTTTTTTGGATTTTGATGAGTTTTTTTGTTGGAGTTAAATTTGAGTGAATTTAAATGAAATTTACTTTTATTTTTTTAGATTGTATATAAATTTTTAGTCAAATTGTAATAAAAGAATTTGAACCAACTTCGATTTTTTTGGATTTTGATGAGTTTTTTTGTTGGAGTAGTTAAATTTGAGTAAATTTAGATGAAATTTACTTCTATTTTTTTTGATTTCATATAAATTTTTAGTCAAATTGTAATAAAGGAATTTGAACCAACTTCAATTTTTTTGGATTTGGATAAATTTTTTTGTTGGAGGAGCTAAATTTGAGTGAATTTAGATGAAATTTACTTTTATTTTTTGGATTTTGTACAAATTTTTATTCAAATTGTAATAAAGGAATTTGAACCAACTTCGATTTTTTCGGATTTTGATGAGTTTTTTTGTTGGAGGAGTTAAATTTGAGTGAATTTAGTAGAAATTTATTTCTATTTTTTTTGATTTCATATAAATTTTTAGTCAAATTGTAATAAAGGAATTTGAACCAACTTCGATTTTTTCGGATTTTGATGAGTTTTTTGTTGGAGGAGTTAAATTTGAGTGAATTTAGTAGAAATTTATTTCTATTTTTTTTGATTTCATATAAATTTTTAGTCAAATTGTAATAAAGTACTTAGAAACCAACTTCGATTTTTTTGGATTTTGATGAATTTTTTTGTTGGAGGAGCTAAATTTGAGTGAATTTAGATGAAATTTACTTTTATTTTTTGGATTTTATATAAATTTTTAGTCAAATTGTAATAAAGTAATTTGAAACCAACATCGATTTTTTTGTATTTTGATGAGTTTTTTTGTTGGAGTAGTTAAATTTGAGTGAATTTAGTAGAAATTTATTTCTTTTTTTTTTTATTTCATATAAATTTTTAGTCAAATTGTAATAAAGGAATTTGAACCAACTTCGATTTTTTTGGATTTGGATGAATTTTTTTGTTGGAGGAGCTAAATTTGAGTGAATTTAGATGAAATTTACTTTCATTTTTTTGGATTTTATATAAATTTTTAGTCAAATTGTAATAAAGTAATTTGAAACCTACTTCGATTTTTTCGGATTTTGATGAATTTTTTTGTTGGAGGAGCTAAATTTGAGTGAATTTAGATGAAATTTACTTTTATTTTTTGGATTTAATATAAATTTTTAGTCAAATTGTAATAAAGGAATTTGAACCAACTTCGATTTTTTCGGATTTTGATGAGTTTTTTTGTTGGAGGAGTTAAATTTGAGTGAATTTAGTAGAAATTTATTTCTATTTTTTGATTTCATATAAATTTTTAGTCAAATTGTAATAAAGGAATTTGAACCAACTTCGATTTTTTTGGATTTTGATGAGTTTTTTTGTTGGAGTAGTTAAATTTGAGTAAATTTAGATGAAATTTACTTCTATTTTTTTGATTTCATATAAATTTTTAGTCAAATTGTAATAAAGGAATTTGAACCAACTTCGATTTTTTTGGATTTGGATAAATTTTTTTGTTGGAGGAGCTAAATTTGAGTGAATTTAGATGAAATTTAATTTTATTTCTTGGATTTTATATAAATTTTTAGTCAAATTGTAATAAAGTACTTAGAAACCAACTTCGATTTTTTTGGATTTTGATGAATTTTTTTGTTGGAGGAGCTAAATTTGAGTGAATTTAGATGAAATTTACTTTTATTTTTTTGGCTTTCATATAAATTTTTAGTCAAATTGTAATAAAGGAATTTGAACCACCTTCGATTTTTTCGGATTTTGATGAGTTTTTTTGTTGGAGGAGTTAAATTTGAGTGAATTTAGTAGAAATTTATTTCTATTTTTTTTTATTTCATATAAATTTTTAGTCAAAATGTAATAAAGTACTTAGAAACCAACTTCGATTTTTTTGGATTTTGATGAATTTTTTTGTTGGAGGAGCTAAATTTGAGTGAATTTAGATGAAATTTACTTTTATTTTTTTGGATTTTATATAAATTTTTAGTCAAATTGTAATAAAGTAATTTGAAACCAACTTCGATTTTTTTGGATTTGGATAAATTTTTTTGTAGGAGGAGCTAAATTTGAGTGAATTTAGATGAAATTTACTTTTATTTTTTGGATTTTATATAAATTTTTAGTCAAATTGTAATAAAGGAATTTGAACCAACTTCGATTTTTTTTTAATTTTGATGAATTTTTTTGTTGGAGGAGTTAAATTTGAGTGAATTTAGATGAAATATACTTCTATTTCTTTGATTTCATATAAATTTTTAGTCAAATTGTAATAAAGGAATTTGAACCATCTTCGATTTTTTTGGATTTTGATGAGTTTTTTTGTTGGAGTTAAATTTGAGTGAATTTAAATGAAATTTACTTTTATTTTTTTAGATTGTATATAAATTTTTAGTCAAATTGTAATAAAAGAATTTGAACCAATTTCGATTTTTTTGGATTTTGATGAGTTTTTTTGTTGGAGTAGTTAAATTTGAGTAAATTTAGATGAAATTTACTTCTATTTTTTTTGATTTCATATAAATTTTTAGTCAAATTGTAATAAAGGAATTTGAACCAACTTCAATTTTTTTGGATTTGGATAAATTTTTTTGTTGGAGGAGCTAAATTTGAGTGAATTTAGATGAAATTTACTTTTATTTTTTGGATTTTGTACAAATTTTTATTCAAATTGTAATAAAGGAATTTGAACCAACTTCGATTTTTTCGGATTTTGATGAGTTTTTTTGTTGGAGGAGTTAAATTTGAGTGAATTTAGTAGAAATTTATTTCTATTTTTTTTGATTTCATATAAATTTTTAGTCAAATTGTAATAAAGTACTTAGAAATCAACTTCGATTTTTTTGGATTTTGATGAATTTTTTTGTTGGAGGAGCTAACTTTGAGTGAATTTAGATGAAATTTACTTTTATTTTTTGGATTTTATATAAATTTTTAGTCAAATTGTAATAAAGTAATTTGAAACCAACTTCGATTTTTTTGTATTTTGATGAGTTTTTTTGTTGGAGTAGTTAAATTTGAGTGAATTTAGTAGAAATTTATTTCTATTTTTTTTTTATTTCATATAAATTTTTAGTCAAATTGTAATAAAGGAATTTGAACCAACTTCGATTTTTTTGGATTTGGATGAATTTTTTTGTTGGAGGAGCTAAATTTGAGTGAATTTAGATGAAATTTACTTTCATTTTTTTGGATTTTATATAAATTTTTAGTCAAATTGTAATAAAGTAATTTGAAACCAACTTCGATTTTTTTGGATTTTGATGAATTTTTTTGTTGGAGGAGCTAAATTTTAGTGAATGTAGATGAAATTTACTTTTATTTTTTGGATTTAATATAAATTTTTAGTCAAATTGTAATAAAGGAATTTGAACCAACTTCGATTTTTTCGGATTTTGATGAGTTTTTTTGTTGGAGGAGTTAAATTTGAGTGAATTTAGTAGAAATTTATTTCTATTTTTTGATTTCATATAAATTTTTAGTCAAATTGTAATAAAGGAATTTGAACCAACTTCGATTTTTTTGGATTTTGATGAGTTTTTTTGTTGGAGTAGTTAAATTTGAGTAAATTTAGATGAAATTTACTTCTATTTTTTTGATTTCATATAAATTTTTAGTCAAATTGTAATAAAGGAATTTGAACCAACTTCGATTTTTTCGGATTTTGATGAGTTTTTTTGTTGGAGGAGTTAAATTTGAGTGAATTTAGTAGAAATTTATTTCTATTTTTTTTGATTTCATATAAATTTTTAGTCAAATTGTAATAAAGTACTTAGAAACCAACTTCGATTTTTTTGGATTTTGATGAATTTTTTTGTTGGAGGAGCTAAATTTGAGTGAATTTAGATGAAATTTACTTTTATTTTTTGGATTTTATATAAATTTTTAGTCAAATTGTAATAAAGTAATTTGAAACCAACTTCGATTTTTTTGTATTTTGATGAGTTTTTTTGTTGGAGTAGTTAAATTTGAGTGAATTTAGTAGAAATTTATTTCTATTTTTTTTTTATTTCATATAAATTTTTAGTCAAATTGTAATAAAGGAATTTGAACCAACTTCGATTTTTTTGGATTTGGATGAATTTTTTTGTTGGAGGAGCTAAATTTGAGTGAATTTAGATGAAATTTACTTTCATTTTTTTGGATTTTATATAAATTTTTAGTCAAATTGTAATAAAGTAATTTGAAACCTACTTCGATTTTTTTGGATTTTGATGAATTTTTTTGTTGGAGGAGCTAAATTTGAGTGAATTTAGATGAAATTTACTTTTATTTTTTGGATTTAATATAAATTTTTAGTCAAATTGTAATAAAGGAATTTGAACCAACTTCGATTTTTTCGGATTTTGATGAGTTTTTTTGTTGGAGGAGTTAAATTTGAGTGAATTTAGTAGAAATTTATTTCTATTTTTTGATTTCATATAAATTTTTAGTCAAATTGTAATAAAGGAATTTGAACCAACTTCGATTTTTTTGGATTTTGATGAGTTTTTTTGTTGGAGTAGTTAAATTTGAGTAAATTTAGATGAAATTTACTTCTATTTTTTTGATTTCATATAAATTTTTAGTCAAATTGTAATAAAGGAATTTGAACCAACTTCGATTTTTTTGGATTTGGATAAATTTTTTTGTTGGAGGAGCTAAATTTGAGTGAATTTAGATGAAATTTAATTTTATTTCTTGGATTTTATATAAATTTTTAGTCAAATTGTAATAAAGTACTTAGAAACCAACTTCGATTTTTTTGGATTTTGATGAATTTTTTTGTTGGAGGTGCTAAATTTGAGTGAATTTAGATGAAATTTACTTTTATTTTTTTGGATTTCATATAAATTTTTAGTCAAATTGTAATAAAGGAATTTGAACCAACTTCGATTTTTTTGGATTTTGATGAGTTTTTTTGTTGGAGGAGTTAAATTTGAGTGAATTTAGTAGAAATTTATTTCTATTTTTTTTATTCCATATACATTTTTAGTCAAATTGCAATAAAGGAATTTGAACCAACTTCGATTTTTTTGGTTTTTGATGAGTTTATTTGTTGGAGGAGTTACATTTGAGTGAATTTAGTAGAAATTTATTTCTATTTTTTTTATTTCTTATAAATTTTTAGTCAAATTGTAATAAAGGAATTTGAACCAACTTCGATTTTTTTGGATTTGGATGAATTTTTTTGTTGGAGGAGCTAAATTTGAGTGAATTTAGATGAAATTTACTTTCATTTTTTTGGATTTTATATAAATTTTTAGTCAAATTGTAATAAAGTTATTTGAAACCAACTTCGATTTTTTTGGATTTTGATGAATTTTTTTGTTGGAGGAGCTAAATTTGAGTGAATTTAGATGAAATTTACTTTCATTTTTTTGGATTTTATATAAATTTTTAGTCAAATTGTAATAAAGTTATTTGAAACCAACTTCGATTTTTTTGGATTTTGATGAATTTTTTTGTTGGAGGAGCTAAATTTGAGTGAATTTAGATGAAATTTACTTTTATTTTTTTTGGATTTTATATAAATTTTTAGTCAAATTGTAATAAAGTAATTTGAAACCAACTTCGGTTTTGTTGTATTTTGATGAGTTTTTTTGTTGGAGTAGTTAAATTTGAGTAAATTTAGATGAAATTTACTTCTATTTTTTTTATTTCATATAAATTTTTAGTCAAATTGTAATAAAGGAATTTGAACCAACTTCGATTTTTTTGGATTTGGATAAATTTTTTTGTAGGAGGAGCTAAATTTGAGTGAATTTAGATGAAATTTACTTTTATTTTTTGGATTTTATATAAATTTTTAGTCAAATTGTAATAAAGGAATTTGAACCAACTTCGATTTTTTTTTAATTTTGATGAATTTTTTTGTTGGAGGAGTTAAATTTGAGTGAATTTAGATGTAATATACTTCTATTTCTTTGATTTCATATAAATTTTTAGTCAAATTGTAATAAAGGAATTTGAACCAACTTCGATTTTTTTGGATTTTGATGAGTTTTTTTGTTGGAGTTAAATTTGAGTGAATTTAGTAGAAATTTATTTCTATTTTTTTTGATTTCATATAAATTTTTAGTCAAATTGTAATAAAGTACTTAGAAACCAACTTCGATTTTTTTGGATTTTGATGAATTTTTTTGTTGGAGGAGCTAAATTTGAGTGAATTTAGATGAAATTTACTTTTATTTTTTGGATTTTATATAAATTTTTAGTCAAATTGTAATAAAGTAATTTGAAACCAACTTCGATTTTTTTGTATTTTGATGAATTTTTTTGTTGGAGGAGCTAAATTTGAGTGAATTTAGATGAAATTTACTTTTATTTTTTTTGGATTTTATATAAATTTTTAGTCAAATTGTAATAAAGTAATTTGAAACCAACTTCGGTTTTGTTGTATTTTGATGAGTTTTTTTGTTGGAGTAGTTAAATTTGAGTAAATTTAGATGAAATTTACTTCTATTTTTTTTATTTCATATAAATTTTTAGTCAAATTGTAATAAAGGAATTTGAACCAACTTCGATTTTTTTGGATTTGGATAAATTTTTTTGTAGGAGGAGCTAAATTTGAGTGAATTTAGATGAAATTTACTTTTATTTTTTGGATTTTATATAAATTTTTAGTCAAATTGTAATAAAGGAATTTGAACCAACTTCGATTTTTTTTTAATTTTGATGAATTTTTTTGTTGGAGGAGTTAAATTTGAGTGAATTTAGATGTAATATACTTCTATTTCTTTGATTTCATATAAATTTTTAGTCAAATTGTAATAAAGGAATTTGAACCAACTTCGATTTTTTTGGATTTTGATGAGTTTTTTTGTTGGAGTTAAATTTGAGTGAATTTAGTAGAAATTTATTTCTATTTTTTTTGATTTCATATAAATTTTTAGTCAAATTGTAATAAAGTACTTAGAAACCAACTTCGATTTTTTTGGATTTTGATGAATTTTTTTGTTGGAGGAGCTAAATTTGAGTGAATTTAGATGAAATTTACTTTTATTTTTTGGATTTTATATAAATTTTTAGTCAAATTGTAATAAAGTAATTTGAAACCAACTTCGATTTTTTTGTATTTTGATGAGTTTTTTTGTTGGAGTAGTTAAATTTGAGTGAATTTAGTAGAAATTTATTTCTATTTTTTTTTTATTTCATATAAATTTTTAGTCAAATTGTAATAAAGGAATTTGAACCAACTTCGATTTTTTTGGATTTGGATGAATTTTTTTGTTGGAGGAGCTAAATTTGAGTGAATTTAGATGAAATTTACTTTCATTTTTTTGGATTTTATATAAATTTTTAGTCAAATTGTAATAAAGTACTTAGAAACCAACTTCGATTTTTTTGGATTTTGATGAATTTTTTTGTTGGAGGTGCTAAATTTGAGTGAATTTAGATGAAATTTACTTTTATTTTTTTGGATTTCATATAAATTTTTAGTCAAATTGTAATAAAGGAATTTGAACCAACTTCGATTTTTTTGGATTTTGATGAGTTTTTTTGTTGGAGGAGTTAAATTTGAGTGAATTTAGTAGAAATTTATTTCTATTTTTTTTATTCCATATACATTTTTAGTCAAATTGCAATAAAGGAATTTGAACCAACTTCGATTTTTTTGGTTTTTGATGAGTTTATTTGTTGGAGGAGTTAAATTTGAGTGAATTTAGTAGAAATTTATTTCTATTTTTTTTATTTCTTATAAATTTTTAGTCAAATTGTAATAAAGGAATTTGAACCAACTTCGATTTTTTTGGATTTGGATGAATTTTTTTGTTGGAGGAGCTAAATTTGAGTGAATTTAGATGAAATTTACTTTCATTTTTTTGGATTTTATATAAATTTTTAGTCAAATTGTAATAAAGTTATTTGAAACCAACTTCGATTTTTTTGGATTTTGATGAATTTTTTTGTTGGAGGAGCTAAATTTGAGTGAATTTAGATGAAATTTACTTTCATTTTTTTGGATTTTATATAAATTTTTAGTCAAATTGTAATAAAGTTATTTGAAACCAACTTCGATTTTTTTGGATTTTGATGAATTTTTTGTTGGAGGAGCTAAATTTGAGTGAATTTAGATGAAATTTACTTTTATTTTTTTTGGATTTTATATAAATTTTTAGTCAAATTGTAATAAAGTAATTTGAAACCAACTTCGATTTTTTTGGATTTGGATAAATTTTTTTGTAGGAGGAGCTAAATTTGAGTGAATTTAGATGAAATTTACTTTTATTTTTTTGATTTTATATAAATTTTTAGTCAAATTGTAATAAAGGAATTTGAACCAACTTCGATTTTTTTTTAATTTTGATGAATTTTTTTGTTGGAGGAGTTAAATTTGAGTGAATTTAGATGTAATATACTTCTATTTCTTTGATTTCATATAAATTTTTAGTCAAATTGTAATAAAGGAATTTGAACCAACTTCGATTTTTTTGGATTTTGATGAGTTTTTTTGTTGGAGTTAAATTTGAGTGAATTTAGTAGAAATTTATTTCTATTTTTTTTGATTTCATATAAATTTTTAGTCAAATTGTAATAAAGTACTTAGAAACCAACTTCGATTTTTTTGGATTTTGATGAATTTTTTTGTTGGAGGAGCTAAATTTGAGTGAATTTAGATGAAATTTACTTTTATTTTTTGGATTTTATATAAATTTTTAGTCAAATTGTAATAAAGTAATTTGAAACCAACTTCGATTTTTTTGTATTTTGATGAGTTTTTTTGTTGGAGTAGTTAAATTTGAGTGAATTTAGTAGAAATTTATTTCTATTTTTTTTTATTTCATATAAATTTTTAGTCAAATTGTAATAAAGGAATTTGAACCAACTTCGATTTTTTTGGATTTGGATGAATTTTTTTGTTGGAGGAGCTAAATTTGAGTGAATTTAGATGAAATTTACTTTCATTTTTTTGGATTTTATATAAATTTTTAGTCAAATTGTAATAAAGTAATTTGAAACCTACTTCGATTTTTTTGGATTTTGATGAATTTTTTTGTTGGAGGAGCTAAATTTGAGTGAATTTAGATGAAATTTACTTTTATTTTTTGGATTTAATATAAATTTTTAGTCAAATTGTAATAAAGGAATTTGAACCAACTTCGATTTTTTCGGATTTTGATGAGTTTTTTTGTTGGAGAAGTTAAATTTGAGTGAATTTAGTAGAAATTTATTTCTATTTTTTGATTTCATATAAATTTTTAGTCAAATTGTAATAAAGTACTTAGAAACCAACTTCGATTTTTTTGGATTTTGATGAATTTTTTTGTTGGAGGAGCTAAATTTGAGTGAATTTAGATGAAATTTACTTTTATTTTTTTTGATTTCATATAAATTTTTAGTCAAATTGTAATAAAGGAATTTAAACCAACTTCGATTTTTTTGTATTTTGATGAGTTTTTTTGTTGGAGGAGTTAAATTTGAGTGAATTTAGTAGAAATTTATTTCTATTTTTTTTATTCCATATACATTTTTAGTCAAATTGCAATAAAGGAATTTGAACCAACTTCGATTTTTTTGGTTTTTGATGAGTTTATTTGTTGGAGGAGTTAAATTTGAGTGAATTTAGTAGAAATTTATTTCTATTTTTTTTGATTTCATATAAATTTTTAGTCAAATTGTAATAAAGTACTTAGAAACCAACTTCGATTTTTTTGGATTTTGATGAATTTTTTTGTTGGAGGAGCTAAATTTGAGTGAATTTAGATGAAATTTACTTTTATTTCGTTGGATTTTATATAAATTTTTAGTCAAATTGTAATAAAGGAATTTGAACCAACTTCGATTTTTTTGGATTTTGATGAGTTTTTTTGTTGGAGGAGTTAAATTTGAGTAAATATAGATGAAATTTACTTCTATTTTTTTTATTTCATATAAATTTTTAGTCAAATTGTAATAAAGGAATTTGAACCAACTTCGATTTTTTTGGATTTTGATGAGTTTTTTTGTTGGAGGAGTTACATTTGAGTGAATTTAGTAGAAATTTATTTCTATTTTTTTTATTTCTTATAAATTTTTAGTCAAATTGTAATAAAGGAATTTGAACCAACTTCGATTTTTTTGGATTTGGATGAATTTTTTTGTTGGAGGAGCTAAATTTGAGTGAATTTAGATGAAATTTACTTTCATTTTTTTGGATTTTATATAAATTTTTAGTCAAATTGTAATAAAGTTATTTGAAACCAACTTCGATTTTTTTGGATTTTGATGAATTTTTTTGTTGGAGGAGCTAAATTTGAGTGAATTTAGATGAAATTTACTTTTATTTTTTGGATTTAATATAAATTTTTAGTCAAATTGTAATAAAGGAATTTGAACCAACTTCGATTTTTTCGGATTTTGATGAGTTTTTTTGTTGGAGGAGTTAAATTTGAGTGAATTTAGTAGAAATTTATTTCTATTTTTTGATTTCATATAAATTTTTAGTCAAATTGTAATAAAGGAATTTGAACCAACTTCGATTTTTTTGGATTTTGATGAGTTTTTTTGTTGGAGTAGTTAAATTTGAGTAAATTTAGATGAAATTTACTTCTATTTTTTTGATTTCATATAAATTTTTAGTCAAATTGTAATAAAGGAATTTGAACCAACTTCGATTTTTTTGGATTTGGATAAATTTTTTTGTTGGAGGAGCTAAATTTGAGTGAATTTAGATGAAATTTAATTTTATTTCTTGGATTTTATATAAATTTTTAGTCAAATTGTAATAAAGTACTTAGAAACCAACTTCGATTTTTTTGGATTTTGATGAATTTTTTTGTTGGAGGTGCTAAATTTGAGTGAATTTAGATGAAATTTACTTTTATTTTTTTGGATTTCATATAAATTTTTAGTCAAATTGTAATAAAGGAATTTGAACCAACTTCGATTTTTTTGGATTTTGATGAGTTTTTTTGTTGGAGGAGTTAAATTTGAGTGAATTTAGTAGAAATTTATTTCTATTTTTTTTATTCCATATACATTTTTAGTCAAATTGCAATAAAGGAATTTGAACCAACTTCGATTTTTTTGGTTTTTGATGAGTTTATTTGTTGGAGGAGTTAAATTTGAGTGAATTTAGTAGAAATTTATTTCTATTTTTTTTATTTCTTATAAATTTTTAGTCAAATTGTAATAAAGGAATTTGAACCAACTTCGATTTTTTTGGATTTGGATGAATTTTTTTGTTGGAGGAGCTAAATTTGAGTGAATTTAGATGAAATTTACTTTCATTTTTTTGGATTTTATATAAATTTTTAGTCAAATTGTAATAAAGTTATTTGAAACCAACTTCGATTTTTTTGGATTTTGATGAATTTTTTTGTTGGAGGAGCTAAATTTGAGTGAATTTAGATGAAATTTACTTTCATTTTTTTGGATTTTATATAAATTTTTAGTCAAATTGTAATAAAGTTATTTGAAACCAACTTCGATTTTTTTGGATTTTGATGAATTTTTTTGTTGGAGGAGCTAAATTTGAGTGAATTTAGATGAAATTTACTTTTATTTTTTTTGGATTTTATATAAATTTTTAGTCAAATTGTAATAAAGTAATTTGAAACCAACTTCGGTTTTGTTGTATTTTGATGAGTTTTTTTGTTGGAGTAGTTAAATTTGAGTAAATTTAGATGAAATTTACTTCTATTTTTTTTATTTCATATAAATTTTTAGTCAAATTGTAATAAAGGAATTTGAACCAACTTCGATTTTTTTGGATTTGGATAAATTTTTTTGTAGGAGGAGCTAAATTTGAGTGAATTTAGATGAAATTTACTTTTATTTTTTGGATTTTATATAAATTTTTAGTCAAATTGTAATAAAGGAATTTGAACCAACTTCGATTTTTTTTTAATTTTGATGAATTTTTTTGTTGGAGGAGTTAAATTTGAGTGAATTTAGATGTAATATACTTCTATTTCTTTGATTTCATATAAATTTTTAGTCAAATTGTAATAAAGGAATTTGAACCAACTTCGATTTTTTTGGATTTTGATGAGTTTTTTTGTTGGAGTTAAATTTGAGTGAATTTAGTAGAAATTTATTTCTATTTTTTTTGATTTCATATAAATTTTTAGTCAAATTGTAATAAAGTACTTAGAAACCAACTTCGATTTTTTTGGATTTTGATGAATTTTTTTGTTGGAGGAGCTAAATTTGAGTGAATTTAGATGAAATTTACTTTTATTTTTTGGATTTTATATAAATTTTTAGTCAAATTGTAATAAAGTAATTTGAAACCAACTTCGATTTTTTTGTATTTTGATGAGTTTTTTTGTTGGAGTAGTTAAATTTGAGTGAATTTAGTAGAAATTTATTTCTATTTTTTTTTTATTTCATATAAATTTTTAGTCAAATTTTAATAAAGGAATTTGAACCAACTTCGATTTTTTTGGATTTGGATGAATTTTTTTGTTGGAGGAGCTAAATTTGAGTGAATTTAGATGAAATTTACTTTCATTTTTTTGGATTTTATATAAATTTTTAGTCAAATTGTAATAAAGTAATTTGAAACCTACTTCGATTTTTTTGGATTTTGATGAATTTTTTTGTTGGAGGAGCTAAATTTGAGTGAATTTAGATGAAATTTACTTTTATTTTTTGGATTTAATATAAATTTTTAGTCAAATTGTAATAAAGGAATTTGAACCAACTTCGATTTTTTCGGATTTTGATGAGTTTTTTTGTTGGAGGAGTTAAATTTGAGTGAATTTAGTAGAAATTTATTTCTATTTTTTGATTTCATATAAATTTTTAGTCAAATTGTAATAAAGGAATTTGAACCAACTTCGATTTTTTTGGATTTTGATGAGTTTTTTTGTTGGAGTAGTTAAATTTGAGTAAATTTAGATGAAATTTACTTCTATTTTTTTGATTTCATATAAATTTTTAGTCAAATTGTAATAAAGGAATTTGAACCAACTTCGATTTTTTTGGATTTTGATGAGTTTTTTTGTTGGAGGAGTTAAATTTGAGTGAATTTAGTAGAAATTTATTTCTATTTTTTTTATTCCATATACATTTTTAGTCAAATTGCAATAAAGGAATTTGAACCAACTTCGATTTTTTTGGTTTTTGATGAGTTTATTTGTTGGAGGAGTTAAATTTGAGTGAATTTAGTAGAAATTTATTTCTATTTTTTTTGATTTCATATAAATTTTTAGTCAAATTGTAATAAAGTACTTAGAAACCAACTTCGATTTTTTTGGATTTTGATGAATTTTTTTGTTGGAGGAGCTAAATTTGAGTGAATTTAGATGAAATTTACTTTTATTTCGTTGGATTTTATATAAATTTTTAGTCAAATTGTAATAAAGGAATTTGAACCAACTTCGATTTTTTTGGATTTTGATGAGTTTTTTTGTTGGAGGAGTTAAATTTGAGTAAATATAGATGAAATTTACTTCTATTTTTTTTATTTCATATAAATTTTTAGTCAAATTGTAATAAAGGAATTTGAACCAACTTCGATTTTTTTGGATTTTGATGAGTTTTTTTGTTGGAGGAGTTACATTTGAGTGAATTTAGTAGAAATTTATTTCTATTTTTTTATTTCTTATAAATTTTAAGTCAAATTGTAATAAAGGAATTTGAACCAACTTTGATTTTTTTGGATTTGGATGAATTTTTTTGTTGGAGGAGCTAAATTTGAGTGAATTTAGATGAAATTTACTTTCATTTTTTTGGATTTTATATAAATTTTTAGTCAAATTGTAATAAAGTACTTAGAAACCAACTTCGATTTTTTTGGATTTTGATGAATTTTTTTGTTGGAGGTGCTAAATTTGAGTGAATTTAGATGAAATTTACTTTTATTTTTTTGGATTTCATATAAATTTTTAGTCAAATTGTAATAAAGGAATTTGAACCAACTTCGATTTTTTTGGATTTTGATGAGTTTTTTTGTTGGAGGAGTTAAATTTGAGTGAATTTAGTAGAAATTTATTTCTATTTTTTTTATTCCATATACATTTTTAGTCAAATTGCAATAAAGGAATTTGAACCAACTTCGATTTTTTTGGTTTTTGATGAGTTTATTTGTTGGAGGAGTTAAATTTGAGTGAATTTAGTAGAAATTTATTTCTATTTTTTTTATTTCTTATAAATTTTTAGTCAAATTGTAATAAAGGAATTTGAACCAACTTCGATTTTTTTGGATTTGGATGAATTTTTTTGTTGGAGGAGCTAAATTTGAGTGAATTTAGATGAAATTTACTTTCATTTTTTTGGATTTTATATAAATTTTTAGTCAAATTGTAATAAAGTTATTTGAAACCAACTTCGATTTTTTTGGATTTTGATGAATTTTTTTGTTGGAGGAGCTAAATTTGAGTGAATTTAGATGAAATTTACTTTCATTTTTTTGGATTTTATATAAATTTTTAGTCAAATTGTAATAAAGTTATTTGAAACCAACTTCGATTTTTTTGGATTTTGATGAATTTTTTGTTGGAGGAGCTAAATTTGAGTGAATTTAGATGAAATTTACTTTTATTTTTTTTGGATTTTATATAAATTTTTAGTCAAATTGTAATAAAGTAATTTGAAACCAACTTCGATTTTTTTGGATTTGGATAAATTTTTTTGTAGGAGGAGCTAAATTTGAGTGAATTTAGATGAAATTTACTTTTATTTTTTTGATTTTATATAAATTTTTAGTCAAATTGTAATAAAGGAATTTGAACCAACTTCGATTTTTTTTTAATTTTGATGAATTTTTTTGTTGGAGGAGTTAAATTTGAGTGAATTTAGATGTAATATACTTCTATTTCTTTGATTTCATATAAATTTTTAGTCAAATTGTAATAAAGGAATTTGAACCAACTTCGATTTTTTTGGATTTTGATGAGTTTTTTTGTTGGAGTTAAATTTGAGTGAATTTAGTAGAAATTTATTTCTATTTTTTTTGATTTCATATAAATTTTTAGTCAAATTGTAATAAAGTACTTAGAAACCAACTTCGATTTTTTTGGATTTTGATGAATTTTTTTGTTGGAGGAGCTAAATTTGAGTGAATTTAGATGAAATTTACTTTTATTTTTTGGATTTTATATAAATTTTTAGTCAAATTGTAATAAAGTAATTTGAAACCAACTTCGATTTTTTTGTATTTTGATGAGTTTTTTTGTTGGAGTAGTTAAATTTGAGTGAATTTAGTAGAAATTTATTTCTATTTTTTTTTTATTTCATATAAATTTTTAGTCAAATTGTAATAAAGGAATTTGAACCAACTTCGATTTTTTTGGATTTGGATGAATTTTTTTGTTGGAGGAGCTAAATTTGAGTGAATTTAGATGAAATTTACTTTCATTTTTTTGGATTTTATATAAATTTTTAGTCAAATTGTAATAAAGTAATTTGAAACCTACTTCGATTTTTTTGGATTTTGATGAATTTTTTTGTTGGAGGAGCTAAATTTGAGTGAATTTAGATGAAATTTACTTTTATTTTTTGGATTTAATATAAATTTTTAGTCAAATTGTAATAAAGGAATTTGAACCAACTTCGATTTTTTCGGATTTTGATGAGTTTTTTTGTTGGAGAAGTTAAATTTGAGTGAATTTAGTAGAAATTTATTTCTATTTTTTGATTTCATATAAATTTTTAGTCAAATTGTAATAAAGTACTTAGAAACCAACTTCGATTTTTTTGGATTTTGATGAATTTTTTTGTTGGAGGAGCTAAATTTGAGTGAATTTAGATGAAATTTACTTTTATTTTTTTTGATTTCATATAAATTTTTAGTCAAATTGTAATAAAGGAATTTAAACCAACTTCGATTTTTTTGTATTTTGATGAGTTTTTTTGTTGGAGGAGTTAAATTTGAGTGAATTTAGTAGAAATTTATTTCTATTTTTTTTATTCCATATACATTTTTAGTCAAATTGCAATAAAGGAATTTGAACCAACTTCGATTTTTTTGGTTTTTGATGAGTTTATTTGTTGGAGGAGTTAAATTTGAGTGAATTTAGTAGAAATTTATTTCTATTTTTTTTGATTTCATATAAATTTTTAGTCAAATTGTAATAAAGTACTTAGAAACCAACTTCGATTTTTTTGGATTTTGATGAATTTTTTTGTTGGAGGAGCTAAATTTGAGTGAATTTAGATGAAATTTACTTTTATTTCGTTGGATTTTATATAAATTTTTAGTCAAATTGTAATAAAGGAATTTGAACCAACTTCGATTTTTTTGGATTTTGATGAGTTTTTTTGTTGGAGGAGTTAAATTTGAGTAAATATAGATGAAATTTACTTCTATTTTTTTTATTTCATATAAATTTTTAGTCAAATTGTAATAAAGGAATTTGAACCAACTTCGATTTTTTTGGATTTTGATGAGTTTTTTTGTTGGAGGAGTTACATTTGAGTGAATTTAGTAGAAATTTATTTCTATTTTTTTTATTTCTTATAAATTTTTAGTCAAATTGTAATAAAGGAATTTGAACCAACTTCGATTTTTTTGGATTTGGATGAATTTTTTTGTTGGAGGAGCTAAATTTGAGTGAATTTAGATGAAATTTACTTTCATTTTTTTGGATTTTATATAAATTTTTAGTCAAATTGTAATAAAGTTATTTGAAACCAACTTCGATTTTTTTGGATTTTGATGAATTTTTTTGTTGGAGGAGCTAAATTTGAGTGAATTTAGATGAAATTTACTTTTATTTTTTGGATTTAATATAAATTTTTAGTCAAATTGTAATAAAGGAATTTGAACCAACTTCGATTTTTTCGGATTTTGATGAGTTTTTTTGTTGGAGGAGTTAAATTTGAGTGAATTTAGTAGAAATTTATTTCTATTTTTTGATTTCATATAAATTTTTAGTCAAATTGTAATAAAGGAATTTGAACCAACTTCGATTTTTTTGGATTTTGATGAGTTTTTTTGTTGGAGTAGTTAAATTTGAGTAAATTTAGATGAAATTTACTTCTATTTTTTTGATTTCATATAAATTTTTAGTCAAATTGTAATAAAGGAATTTGAACCAACTTCGATTTTTTTGGATTTGGATAAATTTTTTTGTTGGAGGAGCTAAATTTGAGTGAATTTAGATGAAATTTAATTTTATTTCTTGGATTTTATATAAATTTTTAGTCAAATTGTAATAAAGTACTTAGAAACCAACTTCGATTTTTTTGGATTTTGATGAATTTTTTTGTTGGAGGTGCTAAATTTGAGTGAATTTAGATGAAATTTACTTTTATTTTTTTGGATTTCATATAAATTTTTAGTCAAATTGTAATAAAGGAATTTGAACCAACTTCGATTTTTTTGGATTTTGATGAGTTTTTTTGTTGGAGGAGTTAAATTTGAGTGAATTTAGTAGAAATTTATTTCTATTTTTTTTATTCCATATACATTTTTAGTCAAATTGCAATAAAGGAATTTGAACCAACTTCGATTTTTTTGGTTTTTGATGAGTTTATTTGTTGGAGGAGTTAAATTTGAGTGAATTTAGTAGAAATTTATTTCTATTTTTTTTATTTCTTATAAATTTTTAGTCAAATTGTAATAAAGGAATTTGAACCAACTTCGATTTTTTTGGATTTGGATGAATTTTTTTGTTGGAGGAGCTAAATTTGAGTGAATTTAGATGAAATTTACTTTCATTTTTTTGGATTTTATATAAATTTTTAGTCAAATTGTAATAAAGTTATTTGAAACCAACTTCGATTTTTTTGGATTTTGATGAATTTTTTTGTTGGAGGAGCTAAATTTGAGTGAATTTAGATGAAATTTACTTTCATTTTTTTGGATTTTATATAAATTTTTAGTCAAATTGTAATAAAGTTATTTGAAACCAACTTCGATTTTTTTGGATTTTGATGAATTTTTTTGTTGGAGGAGCTAAATTTGAGTGAATTTAGATGAAATTTACTTTTATTTTTTTTGGATTTTATATAAATTTTTAGTCAAATTGTAATAAAGTAATTTGAAACCAACTTCGGTTTTGTTGTATTTTGATGAGTTTTTTTGTTGGAGTAGTTAAATTTGAGTAAATTTAGATGAAATTTACTTCTATTTTTTTTATTTCATATAAATTTTTAGTCAAATTGTAATAAAGGAATTTGAACCAACTTCGATTTTTTTGGATTTGGATAAATTTTTTTGTAGGAGGAGCTAAATTTGAGTGAATTTAGATGAAATTTACTTTTATTTTTTGGATTTTATATAAATTTTTAGTCAAATTGTAATAAAGGAATTTGAACCAACTTCGATTTTTTTTTAATTTTGATGAATTTTTTTGTTGGAGGAGTTAAATTTGAGTGAATTTAGATGTAATATACTTCTATTTCTTTGATTTCATATAAATTTTTAGTCAAATTGTAATAAAGGAATTTGAACCAACTTCGATTTTTTTGGATTTTGATGAGTTTTTTTGTTGGAGTTAAATTTGAGTGAATTTAGTAGAAATTTATTTCTATTTTTTTTGATTTCATATAAATTTTTAGTCAAATTGTAATAAAGTACTTAGAAACCAACTTCGATTTTTTTGGATTTTGATGAATTTTTTTGTTGGAGGAGCTAAATTTGAGTGAATTTAGATGAAATTTACTTTTATTTTTTGGATTTTATATAAATTTTTAGTCAAATTGTAATAAAGTAATTTGAAACCAACTTCGATTTTTTTGTATTTTGATGAGTTTTTTTGTTGGAGTAGTTAAATTTGAGTGAATTTAGTAGAAATTTATTTCTATTTTTTTTTTATTTCATATAAATTTTTAGTCAAATTTTAATAAAGGAATTTGAACCAACTTCGATTTTTTTGGATTTGGATGAATTTTTTTGTTGGAGGAGCTAAATTTGAGTGAATTTAGATGAAATTTACTTTCATTTTTTTGGATTTTATATAAATTTTTAGTCAAATTGTAATAAAGTAATTTGAAACCTACTTCGATTTTTTTGGATTTTGATGAATTTTTTTGTTGGAGGAGCTAAATTTGAGTGAATTTAGATGAAATTTACTTTTATTTTTTGGATTTAATATAAATTTTTAGTCAAATTGTAATAAAGGAATTTGAACCAACTTCGATTTTTTCGGATTTTGATGAGTTTTTTTGTTGGAGGAGTTAAATTTGAGTGAATTTAGTAGAAATTTATTTCTATTTTTTGATTTCATATAAATTTTTAGTCAAATTGTAATAAAGGAATTTGAACCAACTTCGATTTTTTTGGATTTTGATGAGTTTTTTTGTTGGAGTAGTTAAATTTGAGTAAATTTAGATGAAATTTACTTCTATTTTTTTGATTTCATATAAATTTTTAGTCAAATTGTAATAAAGGAATTTGAACCAACTTCGATTTTTTTGGATTTTGATGAGTTTTTTTGTTGGAGGAGTTAAATTTGAGTGAATTTAGTAGAAATTTATTTCTATTTTTTTTATTCCATATACATTTTTAGTCAAATTGCAATAAAGGAATTTGAACCAACTTCGATTTTTTTGGTTTTTGATGAGTTTATTTGTTGGAGGAGTTAAATTTGAGTGAATTTAGTAGAAATTTATTTCTATTTTTTTTGATTTCATATAAATTTTTAGTCAAATTGTAATAAAGTACTTAGAAACCAACTTCGATTTTTTTGGATTTTGATGAATTTTTTTGTTGGAGGAGCTAAATTTGAGTGAATTTAGATGAAATTTACTTTTATTTCGTTGGATTTTATATAAATTTTTAGTCAAATTGTAATAAAGGAATTTGAACCAACTTCGATTTTTTTGGATTTTGATGAGTTTTTTTGTTGGAGGAGTTAAATTTGAGTAAATATAGATGAAATTTACTTCTATTTTTTTTATTTCATATAAATTTTTAGTCAAATTGTAATAAAGGAATTTGAACCAACTTCGATTTTTTTGGATTTTGATGAGTTTTTTTGTTGGAGGAGTTACATTTGAGTGAATTTAGTAGAAATTTATTTCTATTTTTTTATTTCTTATAAATTTTAAGTCAAATTGTAATAAAGGAATTTGAACCAACTTTGATTTTTTTGGATTTGGATGAATTTTTTTGTTGGAGGAGCTAAATTTGAGTGAATTTAGATGAAATTTACTTTCATTTTTTTGGATTTTATATAAATTTTTAGTCAAATTGTAATAAAGTTATTTGAAACCAACTTCGATTTTTTTGGATTTTGATGAATTTTTTTGTTGGAGGAGCTAAATTTGAGTGAATTTAGATGAAATTTACTTTCATTTTTTTGGATTTTATATAAATTTTTAGTCAAATTGTAATAAAGTTATTTGAAACCAACTTCGATTTTTTTGGATTTTGATGAATTTTTTTGTTGGAGGAGCTAAATTTGAGTGAATTTAGATGAAATTTACTTTTATTTTTTTTGGATTTTATATAAATTTTTAGTCAAATTGTAATAAAGTAAGGGTCTAGCAGGGTAAGTATGGGCAAACGGCCCCCACGCCGATTCCTGGAGGTGTTATTTTTTAAACAATGCTCCTGGCCTGAAACACCATTGTGTAAAGTTTTAGATCGCTACCCCCCCGTTTAAGGGTAATACGGGGGTGAGCGCCCTTAACGTTATTATTTTTTATCTCGGTTACTACTTAAAATATTTGAATGAGAAAAATATGAAAAAAAGCTACATACTAACTGTACTTCGTGTATTTTTCTCGAAATTGTAAATCAATTATTAAGGGTAGAAAAAAAATAATTAATTTTTTGAGGGTGGTTTTTCGAAACAACCCTTTGAGTGACAACCTCCAAAAAAATAAAAAATAATGCTCTATTATGGTAGTATTATATAAAAAATCCTGAAGATGATCGAGTTGGTGGAACATAGTTAAATAATTTAAAGAAGATCATTATATTATAAAGGGTCTAGCAGGGTAAGTATGGGCAAACGGCCCCGACGTCGATTCCTGGAGGTGTTATTTTTTAAACAATGCTCCTGGCCTGAAACACCATTATGTAAAGTTTTAGATCGCTACCCCCCGTTTAATACGGTAATACGGGGGTAAACGCTCTTATATTTATAATTTTTTTTCTTGGTTAAAGATATTTAAATGAAACAAAAGCGACAATATTTTTCCGGATTTGGAAATGAATTATTACGGGTAGAAAAATATAATTTATATTTGGGGGTAGTTTTTGCACACAACCCTATGAATGACAACCCCTTGTCGTGATAATCGCTTATATTTGTTTGCACATATCGAAGGGATAATCCGTACTTAGCCAGGCGTATTTTGCTGTCTTTCTGATTATATAAACGCTGATAACTTATAATCGATTAAAGAAAAATTACAAATAATGCAGTTATCACTACTGCTTTCAGGCATTTTTCTAAATAATACTGGTGCTAAATAAAGCCCTCAAACAATTTTTATCGTAATATTCATGATTTTCTCTATTAGTAAACTCGCAAGCAAAATGTCGATAAAACAGCGACGGTTCCGTGCTGTCGGCGGACCGCGACGTCGATACGTCGTCGTATGGTGAATAGAGGGACGCGGCCGCCTCACCGCGCCGCGCCGTCCGCGTAAAAATAATATTGGGACGCAGTCGCCGTCGTTGAGGGGTTATTTAAGTATGTTTCCACCAACGCGACTATTCTACATTTTTATACATGATAGTTATATAATAGAGTATTATTCTTAATTTTTTGGTGGTTGTCACTCATAGGGTTGTGTGCAAAAACTACCCCCAAATATAAATTATATTTTTCTACCCGTAATAATTCATTTCCAAATCCGGAAAAATATTGTCGCTTTTGTTTCATTTAAATATCTTTAACCAAGAAAAAAAATTATAAATATAAGAGCGTTTACCCCCGTATTACCGTATTAAACGGGGGGTAGCGATCTAAAACTTTACATAATGGTGTTTCAGGCCAGGAGCATTGTTTAAAAAATAACACCTCCAGGAATCGACGTCGGGGCCGTTTGCCCATACTTACCCTGCTAGACCCTTTATAATATAATGATCTTCTTTAAATTATTTAACTATGTTCCACCAACTCGATCATCTTCAGGATTTTTTATATAATACTACCATAATAGAGCATTATTTTTTATTTTTTTGGAGGTTGTCACTCAAAGGGTTGTTTCGAAAAACCACCCTCAAAAAATTAATTATTTTTTTTCTACCCTTAATAATTGATTTACAATTTCGAGAAAAATACACGAAGTACAGTTAGTATGTAGCTTTTTTTCATATTTTTCTCATTCAAATATTTTAAGTAGTAACCGAGATAAAAAATAATAACGTTAAGGGCGCTCACCCCCGTATTACCCTTAAACGGGGGGGTAGCGATCTAAAACTTTACACAATGGTGTTTCAGGCCAGGAGCATTGTTTAAAAAATAACACCTCCAGGAATCGGCGTGGGGGCCGTTTGCCCATACTTACCCTGCTAGACCCTTTGAAACCAACTTCGGTTTTGTTGTATTTTGATGAGTTTTTTTGTTGGAGTAGTTAAATTTGAGTAAATTTAGATGAAATTTACTTCTATTTTTTTTATTTCATATAAATTTTTAGTCAAATTGTAATAAAGGAATTTGAACCAACTTCGATTTTTTTGGATTTGGATAAATTTTTTTGTAGGAGGAGCTAAATTTGAGTGAATTTAGATGAAATTTACTTTTATTTTTTGGATTTTATATAAATTTTTAGTCAAATTGTAATAAAGGAATTTGAACCAACTTCGATTTTTTTTTAATTTTGATGAATTTTTTTGTTGGAGGAGTTAAATTTGAGTGAATTTAGATGTAATATACTTCTATTTCTTTGATTTCATATAAATTTTTAGTCAAATTGTAATAAAGGAATTTGAACCAACTTCGATTTTTTTGGATTTTGATGAGTTTTTTTGTTGGAGTTAAATTTGAGTGAATTTAGATGAAATTTTCTTCTATTTTTTTTTATTTCATATAAATTTTTAGTCAAATTGTAATAAAGTACTTTGAAACCAACTTCGATTTTTTTGGATTTTGATGATTTTGGTTGTTGGAGGAGTTAAATTTGAGTAAATTTAGATGAAATTAACACCTTTTTTTGGATTTTATATAAATTTTTAGTCAAATTGTAATAAAGGGATTTGAAACAACTTCGATTTTTTTGGATTTTGATGAATTTTTTTGTAGGAGGAGCTAAATTTGATTGAATTTAGATGAAATTTACTTTCATTTTTTTGGATTTTATATAAATTTTTAGTCAAATTGTAATAAAGGAATTTGAACCAACTTCGATTTTTTTGGATTTTGATGAATTTTTTTGTTGGAGGAGCTAAATTTGAGTGAATTTAGATGAAATTTACTTTAATTTTTTTGGATTTTATATAAATTTTTAGTCAAATGTAATAAAGTATTTTGAAACCAACTTCGATTTTTTTGGATTTGGATGAATTTTTTTGTTGGAGGAGCTAAATTTGAGTGAATTTAGATGAAATTTACTTTCATTTTTTTGGATTTTATATAAATTTTTAGTCAAATTGTAATAAAGTTATTTGAAACCAACTTCGATTTTTTTGGATTTTGATGAATTTTTTTGTTGGAGGAGCTAAATTTGAGTGAATTTAGATGAAATTTACTTTCATTTTTTTGGATTTTATATAAATTTTTAGTCAAATTGTAATAAAGTTATTTGAAACCAACTTCGATTTTTTTGGATTTTGATGAATTTTTTTGTTGGAGGAGCTAAATTTGAGTGAATTTAGATGAAATTTACTTTTATTTTTTTTGGATTTTATATAAATTTTTAGTCAAATTGTAATAAAGTAATTTGAAACCAACTTCGATTTTGTTGTATTTTGATGAGTTTTTTTGTTGGAGTAGTTAAATTTGAGTAAATTTAGATGAAATTTACTTCTATTTTTTTTATTTCATATAAATTTTTAGTCAAATTGTAATAAAGGAATTTGAACCAACTTCGATTTTTTTGGATTTCGATAAATTTTTTTGTTGGAGGAGCTAAATTTGAGTGAATTTAGATGAAATTTACTTTTATTTTTTGGATTTTATATAAATTTTTAGTCAAATTATAATAAAGGAATTTGAACCAACTTCGATTTTTTTGGATTTGGATAAATTTTTTTGTAGGAGGAGCTAAATTTGAGTGAATTTAGATGAAATTTACTTTTATTTTTTGGATTTTATATAAATTTTTAGTCAAATTGTAATAAAGGAATTTGAACCAACTTCGATTTTTTTTTAATATTGATGAATTTTTTTGTTGGAGGAGTTAAATTTGAGTGAATTTAGATGTAATATACTTCTATTTCTTTGATTTCATATAAATTTTTAGTCAAATTGTAATAAAGGAATTTGAACCAACTTCGATTTTTTTGGATTTTGATGAGTTTTTTTGTTGGAGGAGCTAAATTTGAGTGAATTTAGATGAAATTTTCTTCTATTTTTTTTTATTTCATATAAATTTTTAGTCAAATTGTAATAAAGTACTTTGAAACCAACTTCGATTTTTTTGGATTTTGATGATTTTGGTTGTTGGAGGAGTTAAATTTGAGTAAATTTAGATGAAATTAACACCTTTTTTTGGATTTTATATAAATTTTTAGTCAAATTGTAATAAAGGGATTTGAAACAACTTCGATTTTTTTGGATTTTGATGAATTTTTTTGTAGGAGGAGCTAAATTTGATTGAATTTAGATGAAATTTACTTTCATTTTTTTGGATTTTATATAAATTTTTAGTCAAATTGTAATAAAGGAATTTGAACCAACTTCGATTTTTTTGGATTTTGATGAATTTTTTTGTTGGAGGAGCTAAATTTGAGTGAATTTAGATGAAATTTACTTTAATTTTTTTGGATTTTATATAAATTTTTAGTCAAATGTAATAAAGTAATTTGAAACCAACTTCGATTTTTTTGGATTTGGATGAATTTTTTTGTTGGAGGAGCTAAATTTGAGTGAATTTAGATGAAATTTACTTTCATTTTTTTGGATTTTATATAAATTTTTAGTCAAATTGTAATAAAGTTATTTGAAACCAACTTCGATTTTTTTGGATTTTGATGAATTTTTTTGTTGGAGGAGCTAAATTTGAGTGAATTTAGATGAAATTTACTTTCATTTTTTTGGATTTTATATAAATTTTTAGTCAAATTGTAATAAAGTTATTTGAAACCAACTTCGATTTTTTTGGATTTTGATGAATTTTTTTGTTGGAGGAGCTAAATTTGAGTGAATTTAGATGAAATTTACTTTTATTTTTTTTGGATTTTATATAAATTTTTAGTCAAATTGTAATAAAGTAATTTGAAACCAACTTCGATTTTGTTGTATTTTGATGAGTTTTTTTGTTGGAGTAGTTAAATTTGAGTAAATTTAGATGAAATTTACTTCTATTTTTTTTATTTCATATAAATTTTTAGTCAAATTGTAATAAAGGAATTTGAACCAACTTCGATTTTTTTGGATTTCGATAAATTTTTTTGTTGGAGGAGCTAAATTTGAGTGAATTTAGATGAAATTTACTTTTATTTTTTGGATTTTATATAAATTTTTAGTCAAATTATAATAAAGGAATTTGAACCAACTTCGATTTTTTTGGATTTGGATAAATTTTTTTGTAGGAGGAGCTAAATTTGAGTGAATTTAGATGAAATTTACTTTTATTTTTTGGATTTTATATAAATTTTTAGTCAAATTGTAATAAAGGAATTTGAACCAACTTCGATTTTTTTTTAATATTGATGAATTTTTTTGTTGGAGGAGTTAAATTTGAGTGAATTTAGATGTAATATACTTCTATTTCTTTGATTTCATATAAATTTTTAGTCAAATTGTAATAAAGGAATTTGAACCAACTTCGATTTTTTTGGATTTTGATGAGTTTTTTTGTTGGAGGAGCTAAATTTGAGTGAATTTAGATGAAATTTTCTTCTATTTTTTTTTATTTCATATAAATTTTTAGTCAAATTGTAATAAAGTACTTTGAAACCAACTTCGATTTTTTTGGATTTTGATGATTTTGGTTGTTGGAGGAGTTAAATTTGAGTAAATTTAGATGAAATTAACACCTTTTTTTGGATTTTATATAAATTTTTAGTCAAATTGTAATAAAGGGATTTGAAACAACTTCGATTTTTTTGGATTTTGATGAATTTTTTTGTAGGAGGAGCTAAATTTGATTGAATTTAGATGAAATTTACTTTCATTTTTTTGGATTTTATATAAATTTTTAGTCAAATTGTAATAAAGGAATTTGAACCAACTTCGATTTTTTTGGATTTTGATGAATTTTTTTGTTGGAGGAGCTAAATTTGAGTGAATTTAGATGAAATTTACTTTAATTTTTTTGGATTTTATATAAATTTTTAGTCAAATGTAATAAAGTAATTTGAAACCAACTTCGATTTTTTTGGATTTGGATGAATTTTTTTGTTGGAGGAGCTAAATTTGAGTGAATTTAGATGAAATTTACTTTCATTTTTTTGGATTTTATATAAATTTTTAGTCAAATTGTAATAAAGTTATTTGAAACCAACTTCGATTTTTTTGGATTTTGATGAATTTTTTTGTTGGAGGAGCTAAATTTGAGTGAATTTAGATGAAATTTACTTTCATTTTTTTGGATTTTATATAAATTTTTAGTCAAATTGTAATAAAGTTATTTGAAACCAACTTCGATTTTTTTGGATTTTGATGAATTTTTTTGTTGGAGGAGCTAAATTTGAGTGAATTTAGATGAAATTTACTTTTATTTTTTTTGGATTTTATATAAATTTTTAGTCAAATTGTAATAAAGTAATTTGAAACCAACTTCGATTTTGTTGTATTTTGATGAGTTTTTTTGTTGGAGTAGTTAAATTTGAGTAAATTTAGATGAAATTTACTTCTATTTTTTTTATTTCATATAAATTTTTAGTCAAATTGTAATAAAGGAATTTGAACCAACTTCGATTTTTTTGGATTTCGATAAATTTTTTTGTTGGAGGAGCTAAATTTGAGTGAATTTAGATGAAATTTACTTTTATTTTTTGGATTTTATATAAATTTTTAGTCAAATTATAATAAAGGAATTTGAACCAACTTCGATTTTTTTGGATTTGGATAAATTTTTTTGTAGGAGGAGCTAAATTTGAGTGAATTTAGATGAAATTTACTTTTATTTTTTGGATTTTATATAAATTTTTAGTCAAATTGTAATAAAGGAATTTGAACCAACTTCGATTTTTTTTTAATATTGATGAATTTTTTTGTTGGAGGAGTTAAATTTGAGTGAATTTAGATGTAATATACTTCTATTTCTTTGATTTCATATAAATTTTTAGTCAAATTGTAATAAAGGAATTTGAACCAACTTCGATTTTTTTGGATTTTGATGAGTTTTTTTGTTGGAGGAGCTAAATTTGAGTGAATTTAGATGAAATTTAATTTTATTTCTTGGATTTTATATAAATTTTTAGTCAAATTGTAATAAAGTACTTAGAAACCAACTTCGATTTTTTTGGATTTTGATGAATTTTTTTGTTGGAGGTGCTAAATTTGAGTGAATTTAGATGAAATTTACTTTTATTTTTTTGGATTTCATATAAATTTTTAGTCAAATTGTAATAAAGGAATTTGAACCAACTTCGATTTTTTTGGATTTTGATGAGTTTTTTTGTTGGAGGAGTTAAATTTGAGTGAATTTAGTAGAAATTTATTTCTATTTTTTTTATTCCATATACATTTTTAGTCAAATTGCAATAAAGGAATTTGAACCAACTTCGATTTTTTTGGTTTTTGATGAGTTTATTTGTTGGAGGAGTTAAATTTGAGTGAATTTAGTAGAAATTTATTTCTATTTTTTTTATTTCTTATAAATTTTTAGTCAAATTGTAATAAAGGAATTTGAACCAACTTCGATTTTTTTGGATTTGGATGAATTTTTTTGTTGGAGGAGCTAAATTTGAGTGAATTTAGATGAAATTTACTTTCATTTTTTTGGATTTTATATAAATTTTTAGTCAAATTGTAATAAAGTTATTTGAAACCAACTTCGATTTTTTTGGATTTTGATGAATTTTTTTGTTGGAGGAGCTAAATTTGAGTGAATTTAGATGAAATTTACTTTCATTTTTTTGGATTTTATATAAATTTTTAGTCAAATTGTAATAAAGTTATTTGAAACCAACTTCGATTTTTTTGGATTTTGATGAATTTTTTTGTTGGAGGAGCTAAATTTGAGTGAATTTAGATGAAATTTACTTTTATTTTTTTTGGATTTTATATAAATTTTTAGTCAAATTGTAATAAAGTAATTTGAAACCAACTTCGGTTTTGTTGTATTTTGATGAGTTTTTTTGTTGGAGTAGTTAAATTTGAGTAAATTTAGATGAAATTTACTTCTATTTTTTTTATTTCATATAAATTTTTAGTCAAATTGTAATAAAGGAATTTGAACCAACTTCGATTTTTTTGGATTTTGATGAGTTTTTTTGTTGGAGGAGTTAAATTTGAGTGAATTTAGTAGAAATTTATTTCTATTTTTTTTATTCCATATACATTTTTAGTCAAATTGCAATAAAGGAATTTGAACCAACTTCGATTTTTTTGGTTTTTGATGAGTTTATTTGTTGGAGGAGTTAAATTTGAGTGAATTTAGTAGAAATTTATTTCTATTTTTTTTGATTTCATATAAATTTTTAGTCAAATTGTAATAAAGTACTTAGAAACCAACTTCGATTTTTTTGGATTTTGATGAATTTTTTTGTTGGAGGAGCTAAATTTGAGTGAATTTAGATGAAATTTACTTTTATTTCGTTGGATTTTATATAAATTTTTAGTCAAATTGTAATAAAGGAATTTGAACCAACTTCGATTTTTTTGGATTTTGATGAGTTTTTTTTGTTGGAGGAGTTAAATTTGAGTAAATATAGATGAAATTTACTTCTATTTTTTTTATTTCATATAAATTTTTAGTCAAATTGTAATAAAGGAATTTGAACCAACTTCGATTTTTTTGGATTTTGATGAGTTTTTTTGTTGGAGGAGTTACATTTGAGTGAATTTAGTAGAAATTTATTTCTATTTTTTTATTTCTTATAAATTTTAAGTCAAATTGTAATAAAGGAATTTGAACCAACTTCGATTTTTTTGGATTTGGATGAATTTTTTTGTTGGAGGAGCTAAATTTGAGTGAATTTAGATGAAATTTACTTTCATTTTTTTGGATTTTATATAAATTTTTAGTCAAATTGTAATAAAGTTATTTGAAACCAACTTCGATTTTTTTGGATTTTGATGAATTTTTTTGTTGGAGGAGCTAAATTTGAGTGAATTTAGATGAAATTTACTTTCATTTTTTTGGATTTTATATAAATTTTTAGTCAAATTGTAATAAAGTTATTTGAAACCAACTTCGATTTTTTTGGATTTTGATGAATTTTTTTGTTGGAGGAGCTAAATTTGAGTGAATTTAGATGAAATTTACTTTTATTTTTTTTGGATTTTATATAAATTTTTAGTCAAATTGTAATAAAGTAATTTGAAACCAACTTCGGTTTTGTTGTATTTTGATGAGTTTTTTTGTTGGAGTAGTTAAATTTGAGTAAATTTAGATGAAATTTACTTCTATTTTTTTTATTTCATATAAATTTTTAGTCAAATTGTAATAAAGGAATTTGAACCAACTTCGATTTTTTTGGATTTGGATAAATTTTTTTGTAGGAGGAGCTAAATTTGAGTGAATTTAGATGAAATTTACTTTTATTTTTTGGATTTTATATAAATTTTTAGTCAAATTGTAATAAAGGAATTTGAACCAACTTCGATTTTTTTTTAATTTTGATGAATTTTTTTGTTGGAGGAGTTAAATTTGAGTGAATTTAGATGTAATATACTTCTATTTCTTTGATTTCATATAAATTTTTAGTCAAATTGTAATAAAGGAATTTGAACCAACTTCGATTTTTTTGGATTTTGATGAGTTTTTTTGTTGGAGTTAAATTTGAGTGAATTTAGATGAAATTTTCTTCTATTTTTTTTTATTTCATATAAATTTTTAGTCAAATTGTAATAAAGTACTTTGAAACCAACTTCGATTTTTTTGGATTTTGATGATTTTGGTTGTTGGAGGAGTTAAATTTGAGTAAATTTAGATGAAATTAACACCTTTTTTTGGATTTTATATAAATTTTTAGTCAAATTGTAATAAAGGGATTTGAAACAACTTCGATTTTTTTGGATTTTGATGAATTTTTTTGTAGGAGGAGCTAAATTTGATTGAATTTAGATGAAATTTACTTTCATTTTTTTGGATTTTATATAAATTTTTAGTCAAATTGTAATAAAGGAATTTGAACCAACTTCGATTTTTTTGGATTTTGATGAATTTTTTTGTTGGAGGAGCTAAATTTGAGTGAATTTAGATGAAATTTACTTTAATTTTTTTGGATTTTATATAAATTTTTAGTCAAATGTAATAAAGTAATTTGAAACCAACTTCGATTTTTTTGGATTTGGATGAATTTTTTTGTTGGAGGAGCTAAATTTGAGTGAATTTAGATGAAATTTACTTTCATTTTTTTGGATTTTATATAAATTTTTAGTCAAATTGTAATAAAGTTATTTGAAACCAACTTCGATTTTTTTGGATTTTGATGAATTTTTTTGTTGGAGGAGCTAAATTTGAGTGAATTTAGATGAAATTTACTTTCATTTTTTTGGATTTTATATAAATTTTTAGTCAAATTGTAATAAAGTTATTTGAAACCAACTTCGATTTTTTTGGATTTTGATGAATTTTTTTGTTGGAGGAGCTAAATTTGAGTGAATTTAGATGAAATTTACTTTTATTTTTTTTGGATTTTATATAAATTTTTAGTCAAATTGTAATAAAGTAATTTGAAACCAACTTCGATTTTGTTGTATTTTGATGAGTTTTTTTGTTGGAGTAGTTAAATTTGAGTAAATTTAGATGAAATTTACTTCTATTTTTTTTATTTCATATAAATTTTTAGTCAAATTGTAATAAAGGAATTTGAACCAACTTCGATTTTTTTGGATTTCGATAAATTTTTTTGTTGGAGGAGCTAAATTTGAGTGAATTTAGATGAAATTTACTTTTATTTTTTGGATTTTATATAAATTTTTAGTCAAATTATAATAAAGGAATTTGAACCAACTTCGATTTTTTTGGATTTGGATAAATTTTTTTGTAGGAGGAGCTAAATTTGAGTGAATTTAGATGAAATTTACTTTTATTTTTTGGATTTTATATAAATTTTTAGTCAAATTGTAATAAAGGAATTTGAACCAACTTCGATTTTTTTTTAATATTGATGAATTTTTTTGTTGGAGGAGTTAAATTTGAGTGAATTTAGATGTAATATACTTCTATTTCTTTGATTTCATATAAATTTTTAGTCAAATTGTAATAAAGGAATTTGAACCAACTTCGATTTTTTTGGATTTTGATGAGTTTTTTTGTTGGAGGAGCTAAATTTGAGTGAATTTAGATGAAATTTAATTTTATTTCTTGGATTTTATATAAATTTTTAGTCAAATTGTAATAAAGTACTTAGAAACCAACTTCGATTTTTTTGGATTTTGATGAATTTTTTTGTTGGAGGTGCTAAATTTGAGTGAATTTAGATGAAATTTACTTTTATTTTTTTGGATTTCATATAAATTTTTAGTCAAATTGTAATAAAGGAATTTGAACCAACTTCGATTTTTTTGGATTTTGATGAGTTTTTTTGTTGGAGGAGTTAAATTTGAGTGAATTTAGTAGAAATTTATTTCTATTTTTTTTATTCCATATACATTTTTAGTCAAATTGCAATAAAGGAATTTGAACCAACTTCGATTTTTTTGGTTTTTGATGAGTTTATTTGTTGGAGGAGTTAAATTTGAGTGAATTTAGTAGAAATTTATTTCTATTTTTTTTATTTCTTATAAATTTTTAGTCAAATTGTAATAAAGGAATTTGAACCAACTTCGATTTTTTTGGATTTGGATGAATTTTTTTGTTGGAGGAGCTAAATTTGAGTGAATTTAGATGAAATTTACTTTCATTTTTTTGGATTTTATATAAATTTTTAGTCAAATTGTAATAAAGTTATTTGAAACCAACTTCGATTTTTTTGGATTTTGATGAATTTTTTTGTTGGAGGAGCTAAATTTGAGTGAATTTAGATGAAATTTACTTTCATTTTTTTGGATTTTATATAAATTTTTAGTCAAATTGTAATAAAGTTATTTGAAACCAACTTCGATTTTTTTGGATTTTGATGAATTTTTTTGTTGGAGGAGCTAAATTTGAGTGAATTTAGATGAAATTTACTTTTATTTTTTTTGGATTTTATATAAATTTTTAGTCAAATTGTAATAAAGTAATTTGAAACCAACTTCGGTTTTGTTGTATTTTGATGAGTTTTTTTGTTGGAGTAGTTAAATTTGAGTAAATTTAGATGAAATTTACTTCTATTTTTTTTATTTCATATAAATTTTTAGTCAAATTGTAATAAAGGAATTTGAACCAACTTCGATTTTTTTGGATTTGGATAAATTTTTTTGTAGGAGGAGCTAAATTTGAGTGAATTTAGATGAAATTTACTTTTATTTTTTGGATTTTATATAAATTTTTAGTCAAATTGTAATAAAGGAATTTGAACCAACTTCGATTTTTTTTTTAATTTTGATGAATTTTTTTGTTGGAGGAGTTAAATTTGAGTGAATTTAGATGTAATATACTTCTATTTCTTTGATTTCATATAAATTTTTAGTCAAATTGTAATAAAGGAATTTGAACCAACTTCGATTTTTTTGGATTTTGATGAGTTTTTTTGTTGGAGGAGCTAAATTTGAGTGAATTTAGATGAAATTTAATTTTATTTCATGGATTTTATATAAATTTTTAGTCAAATTGTAATAAAGTACTTAGAAACCAACTTCGATTTTTTTGGATTTTGATGAATTTTTTTGTTGGAGGTGCTAAATTTGAGTGAATTTAGATGAAATTTACTTTTATTTTTTTGGATTTCATATAAATTTTTAGTCAAATTGTAATAAAGGAATTTGAACCAACTTCGATTTTTTTGGATTTTGATGAGTTTTTTTGTTGGAGGAGTTAAATTTGAGTGAATTTAGTAGAAATTTATTTCTATTTTTTTTATTCCATATACATTTTTAGTCAAATTGCAATAAAGGAATTTGAACCAACTTCGATTTTTTTGGTTTTTGATGAGTTTATTTGTTGGAGGAGTTAAATTTGAGTGAATTTAGTAGAAATTTATTTCTATTTTTTTTATTTCTTATAAATTTTTAGTCAAATTGTAATAAAGGAATTTGAACCAACTTCGATTTTTTTGGATTTGGATGAATTTTTTTGTTGGAGGAGCTAAATTTGAGTGAATTTAGATGAAATTTACTTTCATTTTTTTGGATTTTATATAAATTTTTAGTCAAATTGTAATAAAGTTATTTGAAACCAACTTCGATTTTTTTGGATTTTGATGAATTTTTTTGTTGGAGGAGCTAAATTTGAGTGAATTTAGATGAAATTTACTTTCATTTTTTTGGATTTTATATAAATTTTTAGTCAAATTGTAATAAAGTTATTTGAAACCAACTTCGATTTTTTTGGATTTTGATGAATTTTTTTGTTGGAGGAGCTAAATTTGAGTGAATTTAGATGAAATTTACTTTTATTTTTTTTGGATTTTATATAAATTTTTAGTCAAATTGTAATAAAGTAATTTGAAACCAACTTCGGTTTTGTTGTATTTTGATGAGTTTTTTTGTTGGAGTAGTTAAATTTGAGTAAATTTAGATGAAATTTACTTCTATTTTTTTTATTTCATATAAATTTTTAGTCAAATTGTAATAAAGGAATTTGAACCAACTTCGATTTTTTTGGATTTGGATAAATTTTTTTGTAGGAGGAGCTAAATTTGAGTGAATTTAGATGAAATTTACTTTTATTTTTTGGATTTTATATAAATTTTTAGTCAAATTGTAATAAAGGAATTTGAACCAACTTCGATTTTTTTTTTAATTTTGATGAATTTTTTTGTTGGAGGAGTTAAATTTGAGTGAATTTAGATGTAATATACTTCTATTTCTTTGATTTCATATAAATTTTTAGTCAAATTGTAATAAAGGAATTTGAACCAACTTCGATTTTTTTGGATTTTGATGAGTTTTTTTGTTGGAGTTAAATTTGAGTGAATTTAGTAGAAATTTATTTCTATTTTTTTTGATTTCATATAAATTTTTAGTCAAATTGTAATAAAGTACTTAGAAACCAACTTCGATTTTTTTGGATTTTGATGAATTTTTTTGTTGGAGGAGCTAAATTTGAGTGAATTTAGATGAAATTTACTTTTATTTTTTGGATTTTATATAAATTTTTAGTCAAATTGTAATAAAGTAATTTGAAACCAACTTCGATTTTTTTGTATTTTGATGAGTTTTTTTGTTGGAGTAGTTAAATTTGAGTGAATTTAGTAGAAATTTATTTCTATTTTTTTTTTATTTCATATAAATTTTTAGTCAAATTGTAATAAAGGAATTTGAACCAACTTCGATTTTTTTGGATTTGGATGAATTTTTTTGTTGGAGGAGCTAAATTTGAGTGAATTTAGATGAAATTTACTTTCATTTTTTTGGATTTTATATAAATTTTTAGTCAAATTGTAATAAAGTAATTTGAAACCTACTTCGATTTTTTTGGATTTTGATGAATTTTTTTGTTGGAGGAGCTAAATTTGAGTGAATTTAGATGAAATTTACTTTTATTTTTTGGATTTAATATAAATTTTTAGTCAAATTGTAATAAAGGAATTTGAACCAACTTCGATTTTTTCGGATTTTGATGAGTTTTTTTGTTGGAGGAGTTAAATTTGAGTGAATTTAGTAGAAATTTATTTCTATTTTTTGATTTCATATAAATTTTTAGTCAAATTGTAATAAAGGAATTTGAACCAACTTCGATTTTTTTGGATTTTGATGAGTTTTTTTGTTGGAGTAGTTAAATTTGAGTAAACTTAGATGAAATTTACTTCTATTTTTTTGATTTCATATAAATTTTTAGTCAAATTGTAATAAAGGAATTTGAACCAACTTCGATTTTTTTGGATTTGGATAAATTTTTTTGTTGGAGGAGCTAAATTTGAGTGAATTTAGATGAAATTTAATTTTATTTCTTGGATTTTATATAAATTTTTAGTCAAATTGTAATAAAGTACTTAGAAACCAACTTCGATTTTTTTGGATTTTGATGAATTTTTTTGTTGGAGGAGCTAAATTTGAGTGAATTTAGATGAAATTTACTTTTATTTTTTTGGATTTCATATAAATTTTTAGTCAAATTGTAATAAAGGAATTTGAACCAACTTCGATTTTTTTGGATTTTGATGAGTTTTTTTGTTGGAGGAGTTAAATTTGAGTGAATTTAGTAGAAATTTATTTCTATTTTTTTTATTCCATATACATTTTTAGTCAAATTGCAATAAAGGAATTTGAACCAACTTCGATTTTTTTGGTTTTTGATGAGTTTATTTGTTGGAGGAGTTAAATTTGAGTGAATTTAGTAGAAATTTATTTCTATTTTTTTTGATTTCATATAAATTTTTAGTCAAATTGTAATAAAGTACTTAGAAACCAACTTCGATTTTTTTGGATTTTGATGAATTTTTTTGTTGGAGGAGCTAAATTTGAGTGAATTTAGATGAAATTTACTTTTATTTCGTTGGATTTTATATAAATTTTTAGTCAAATTGTAATAAAGGAATTTGAACCAACTTCGATTTTTTTGGATTTTGATGAGTTTTTTTGTTGGAGGAGTTAAATTTGAGTAAATATAGATGAAATTTACTTCTATTTTTTTTATTTCATATAAATTTTTAGTCAAATTGTAATAAAGGAATTTGAACCAACTTCGATTTTTTTGGATTTTGATGAGTTTTTTTGTTGGAGGAGTTACATTTGAGTGAATTTAGTAGAAATTTATTTCTATTTTTTTTATTTCTTATAAATTTTTAGTCAAATTGTAATAAAGGAATTTGAACCAACTTCGATTTTTTTGGATTTGGATGAATTTTTTTGTTGGAGGAGCTAAATTTGAGTGAATTTAGATGAAATTTACTTTCATTTTTTTGGATTTTATATAAATTTTTAGTCAAATTGTAATAAAGTTATTTGAAACCAACTTCGATTTTTTTGGATTTTGATGAATTTTTTTGTTGGAGGAGCTAAATTTGAGTGAATTTAGATGAAATTTACTTTCATTTTTTTGGATTTTATATAAATTTTTAGTCAAATTGTAATAAAGTTATTTGAACCAACTTCGATTTTTTTGGATTTTGATGAATTTTTTTGTTGGAGGAGCTAAATTTGAGTGAATTTAGATGAAATTTACTTTAATTTTTTTGGATTTTATATAAATTTTTAGTCAAATGTAATAAAGTAATTTGAAACCAACTTCGATTTTTTTGGATTTGGATGAATTTTTTTGTTGGAGGAGCTAAATTTGAGTGAATTTAGATGAAATTTACTTTTATTTTTTTTGGATTTTATATAAATTTTTAGTCAAATTGTAATAAAGTAATTTGAAACCAACTTCGATTTTGTTGTATTTTGATGAGTTTTTTTGTTGGAGTAGTTAAATTTGAGTAAATTTAGATGAAATTTACTTCTATTTTTTTTATTTCATATAAATTTTTAGTCAAATTGTAATAAAGGAATTTGAACCAACTTCGATTTTTTTGGATTTCGATAAATTTTTTTGTTGGAGGAGCTAAATTTGAGTGAATTTAGATGAAATTTACTTTTATTTTTTGGATTTTATATAAATTTTTAGTCAAATTATAATAAAGGAATTTGAACCAACTTCGATTTTTTTGGATTTGGATAAATTTTTTTGTAGGAGGAGCTAAATTTGAGTGAATTTAGATGAAATTTACTTTTATTTTTTGGATTTTATATAAATTTTTAGTCAAATTGTAATAAAGGAATTTGAACCAACTTCGATTTTTTTTTAATATTGATGAATTTTTTTGTTGGAGGAGTTAAATTTGAGTGAATTTAGATGTAATATACTTCTATTTCTTTGATTTCATATAAATTTTTAGTCAAATTGTAATAAAGGAATTTGAACCAACTTCGATTTTTTTGGATTTTGATGAGTTTTTTTGTTGGAGGAGCTAAATTTGAGTGAATTTAGATGAAATTTACTTTTATTTTTTTATTTCATATAAATTTTTAGTCAAATTGTAATAAAGGAATTTGAACCAACTTCGATTTTTTTGGATTTTGATGAGTTTTTTTGTTGGAGGAGTTAAATTTGAGTGAATTTAGTAGAAAATTATTTCTATTTTTTTTTTATTTCATATACATTTTTAGTCAAATTGTAATAAAGGAATTTGAACCAACTTCGATTTTTTTGGTTTTTGATGAGTTTTTTTGTTGGAGGAGTTAAATTTGAGTGAATTTAGATGAAATTTACTTTTATTTTTTGGATTTTATATAAATTTTTAGTCAAATTGTAATAAAGGAATTTGAACCAACTTCGATTTTTTTGGATTTTGATGAGTTTTTTTGTTGGAGGAGTTAAATTTGAGTGAATTTAGTAGAAATTTATTTCTATTTTTTTTTATTTCATTTAAATTTTTAGTCAAATTGTAATAAAGGAATTTGAACCAACTTCGATTTTTTTGGATTTTGATGAATTTTTTTGTTGGAGGAGCTAAATTTGAGTGAATTTAGATGAAATTTACTTTTATTTTTTTGGATTTTATATAAATTTTTAGTCAAATTGTAATAAAGTAATTTGAAACCAACTTCGATTTTTTTGGATTTGGATAAATTTTTTTGTAGGAGGAGCTAAATTTGAGTGAATTTAGATGAAATTCACTTTTATTTTTTGGATTTTATATAAATTTTTAGTCAAATTGTAATAAAGGAATTTGAACCAACTTCGATTTTTTTGGATTTTGATGATTTTTTTTGTTGGAGTAGTTAAATTTGAGTAAATTTAGATGAAATTTACTTCTATTTTTTTGATTTCATATAAATTTTTAGTCAAATTGTAATAAAGGAATTTAAACCAACTTCGATTTTTTCGGATTTTGATGAGTTTTTTTGTTGGAGGAGTTAAATTTGAGTGAATTTAGTAGAAATTTATTTCTATTTTTTTTGATTTCATATAAATTTTTAGTCAAATTGTAATAAAGTACTTAGAAACCAACTTCGATTTTTTTGGATTTTGATGAATTTTTTTGTTGGAGGAGCTAAATTTGAGTGAATTTAGATGAAATTTACTTTTATTTTTTGGATTTTATATAAATTTTTAGTCAAATTGTAATAAAGTAATTTGAAACCAACTTCGATTTTTTTGTATTTTGATGAGTTTTTTTGTTGGAGTAGATAAATTTGAGTGAATTTAGTAGAAATTTATTTCTATTTTTTTTTTATTTCATATAAATTTTTAGTCAAATTGTAATAAAGGAATTTGAACCAACTTCGATTTTTTTGGATTTGGATGAATTTTTTTGTTGGAGGAGCTAAATTTGAGTGAATTTAGATGAAATTTACTTTCATTTTTTTGGATTTTATATAAATTTTTAGTCAAATTGTAATAAAGTAATTTGAAACCTACTTCGATTTTTTCGGATTTTGATGAATTTTTTTGTTGGAGGAGCTAAATTTGAGTGAATTTAGATGAAATTTACTTTTATTTTTTGGATTTAATATAAATTTTTAGTCAAATTGTAATAAAGGAATTTGAACCAACTTCGATTTTTTCGGATTTTGATGAGTTTTTTTGTTGGAGGAGTTAAATTTGAGTGAATTTAGTAGAAATTTATTTCTATTTTTTGATTTCATATAAATTTTTAGTCAAATTGTAATAAAGGAATTTGAACCAACTTCGATTTTTTTGGATTTTGATGAGTTTTTTTGTTGGAGTAGTTAAATTTGAGTAAATTTAGATGAAATTTACTTCTATTTTTTTGATTTCATATAAATTTTTAGTCAAATTGTAATAAAGGAATTTGAACCAACTTCGATTTTTTTGGATTTGGATAAATTTTTTTGTTGGAGGAGCTAAATTTGAGTGAATTTAGATGAAATTTAATTTTATTTCTTGGATTTTATATAAATTTTTAGTCAAATTGTAATAAAGTACTTAGAAACCAACTTCGATTTTTTTGGATTTTGATGAATTTTTTTGTTGGAGGAGCTAAATTTGAGTGAATTTAGATGAAATTTACATTTATTTTTTTGGATTTCATATAAATTTTTAGTCAAAGTGTAATAAAGGAATTTGAACCAACTTCGATTTTTTTGGATTTTGATGAGTTTTTTTGTTGGAGGAGTTAAATTTGAGTGAATTTAGTAGAAATTTATTTCTATTTTTTTTATTTCATATACATTTTTAGTCAAATTGCAATAAAGGAATTTGAACCAACTTCGATTTTTTTGGTTTTTGATGAGTTTATTTGTTGGAGGAGTTAAATTTGAGTGAATTTAGTAGAAATTTATTTCTATTTTTTTTGATTTCATATAAATTTTTAGTCAAATTGTAATAAAGTACTTAGAAACCAACTTCGATTTTTTTGGATTTTGATGAATTTTTTTGTTGGAGGAGCTAAATTTGAGTGAATTTAGATGAAATTTACTTTTATTTCTTTGGATTTTATATAAATTTTTAGTCAAATTGTAATAAAGGAATTTGAACCAACTTCGATTTTTTTGGATTTTGATGAGTTTTTTTGTTGGAGGAGTTAAATTTGAGTAAATATAGATGAAATTTACTTCTATTTTTTTTATTTCATATAAATTTTTAGTCAAATTGTAATAAAGGAATTTGAACCAACTTCGATTTTTTTGGATTTTGATGAGTTTTTTTGTTGGAGGAGTTACATTTGAGTGAATTTAGTAGAAATTTATTTCTATTTTTTTTTATTTCTTATAAATTTTTAGTCAAATTGTAATAAAGGAATTTGAACCAACTTCGATTTTTTTGGATTTGGATGAATTTTTTTGTTGGAGGAGCTAAATTTGAGTGAATTTAGATGAAATTTACTTTCATTTTTTTGGATTTTATATAAATTTTTAGTCAAATTGTAATAAAGTTATTTGAAACCAACTTCGATTTTTTTGGATTTTGATGAATTTTTTTGTTGGAGGAGCTAAATTTGAGTGAATTTAGATGAAATTTACTTTCATTTTTTTGGATTTTATATAAATTTTTAGTCAAATTGTAATAAAGTAATTTGAAACCAACTTCGATTTTGTTGTATTTTGATGAGTTTTTTTGTTGGAGTAGTTAAATTTGAGTAAATTTAGATGAAATTTACTTCTATTTTTTTTATTTCATATAAATTTTTAGTCAAATTGTAATAAAGGAATTTGAACCAACTTCGATTTTTTTGGATTTGGATAAATTTTTTTGTTGGAGGAGCTAAATTTGAGTGAATTTAGATGAAATTTACTTTTATTTTTTGGATTTTATATAAATTTTTAGTCAAATTGTAATAAAGGAATTTGAACCAACTTCGATTTTTTTGGATTTGGATAAATTTTTTTGTAGGAGGAGCTAAATTTGAGTGAATTTAGATGAAATTTACTTTTATTTTTTGGATTTTATATAAATTTTTAGTCAAATTGTAATAAAGGAATTTGAACCAACTTCGATTTTTTTTTAATTTTGATGAATTTTTTTGTAGGAGGAGTTAAATTTGAGTGAATTTAGATGTAATATACTTCTATTTCTTTGATTTCATATAAATTTTTAGTCAAATTGTAATAAAGGAATTTGAACCAACTTCGATTTTTTTGGATTTTGATGAGTTTTTTTGTTGGAGTTAAATTTGAGTGAATTTAGATGAAATTTTCTTCTATTTTTTTTTATTTCATATAAATTTTTAGTCAAATTGTAATAAAGTACTTTGAAACCAACTTCGATTTTTTTGGATTTTGATGATTTTGGTTGTTGGAGGAGTTAAATTTGAGTAAATTTAGATGAAATTAACACCTTTTTTTGGATTTTATATAAATTTTTAGTCAAATTGTAATAAAGGGATTTGAAACAACTTCGATTTTTTTGGATTTTGATGAATTTTTTTGTAGAAGGAGCTAAATTTGATTGAATTTAGATGAAATTTACTTTCATTTTTTTGGATTTTATATAAATTTTTAGTCAAATTGTAATAAAGGAATTTGAACCAACTTCGATTTTTTTGGATTTTGATGAATTTTTTTGTTGGAGGAGCTAAATTTGAGTGAATTTAGATGAAATTTACTTTCATTTTTTTGGATTTTCTATAAATTTTTAGTCAAATTGTAATAAAGTACATTGAAACCAACTTCGATTTTTTTGGATTTTGATGAATTTTTTTGTTGGAGGAGCTAAATTTGAGTGAATTTAGATGAAATTTACTTTTATTTTTTTGGATTTTATATAAATTTTTAGTCAAATGTAATAAAGTAATTTGAAACCAACTTCGATTTTTTTGGATTTTGATGAATTTTTTTGTTGGAGGAGCTAATTTGAGAGAATTTAGATGAAATTTACTTTTATTTTTTTAGATTGTATATAAATTTTTAGTCAAATTGTAATAAAGGAATTTGAACCAACTTTGATTTTTTTGGATTTTGATGAGTTTTTTTGTTGGAGTAGTTAAATTTGAGTAAATTTAGATGAAATTTACTTCTATTTTTTTTGATTTCATATAAATTTTTAGTCAAATTGTAATAAAGGAATTTGAACCAACTTCGATTTTTTTGGATTTGGATAAATTTTTTTGTTGGAGGAGCTAAATTTGAGTGAATTTAGATGAAATTTACTTTTATTTTTTGGATTTTGTATAAATTTTTATTCAAATTGTAATAAAGGAATTTGAACCAACTTCGATTTTTTCGGATTTTGATGAGTTTTTTTGTTGGAGGAGTTAAATTTGAGTGAATTTAGTAGAAATTTATTTCTATTTTTTTTGATTTGATATAAATTTTTAGTCAAATTGTAATAAAGTACTTAGAAACCAACTTCGATTTTTTTGGATTTTGATGAATTTTTTTGTTGGAGGAGCTAAATTTGAGTGAATTTAGATGAAATTTACTTTTATTTTTTTGGATTTTATATAAATTTTTAGTCAAATTGTAATAAAGTAATTTGAAACCAACTTCGATTTTTTTGTATTTTGATGAGTTTTTTTGTTGGAGTAGTTAAATTTGAGTGAATTTAGTAGAAATTTATTTCTATTTTTTTTTATTTCATATAAATTTTTAGTCAAATTGTAATAAAGGAATTCGAACCAACTTCGATTTTTTTGGATTTGGATGAATTTTTTTGGTGGAGGAGCTAAATTTGAGTGAATTTAGATGAAATTTACTTTCATTTTTTTGGATTTTATATAAATTTTTAGTCAAATTGTAATAAAGTAATTTGAAACCAACTTCGATTTTTTTGGATTTTGATGAATTTTTTTGTTGGAGGAGCTAATTTGAGTGAATTTAGATGAAATTTACTTTTATTTTTTGGATTTAATATAAATTTTTAGTCAAATTGTAATAAAGGAATTTGAACCAACTTCGATTTTTTCGGATTTTGATGAGTTTTTTTGTTGGAGGAGTTAAATTTGAGTGAATTTAGTAGAAATTTATTTCTATTTTTTTTGATTTCATATAAATTTTTAGTCAAATTGTAATAAAGTACTTAGAAACCAACTTCGATTTTTTTGGATTTTGATGAGTTTTTTTGTTGGAGGAGTTAAATTTGAGTGAATTTAGTAGAAATTTATTTCTATTTTTTTTATTTCATATACATTTTTAGTCAAATTGCAATAAAGGAATTTGAACCAACTTCGATTTTTTTGGTTTTTGATGGGTTTTTTTGTTGGAGGAGTTAAATTTGAGTGAATTTAGTAGAAATTTATTTCTATTTTTTTTTATTTCATATAAATTTTTAGTCAAATTGTAATAAAGGAATTTGAACCAACTTCGATTTTTTTGGATTTTGATGAGTTTTTTTGCTGGAGGAGTTACATTTGAGTGAATTTAGTAGAAATTTATTTCTATTTTTTTTTTATTTCATATAAATTTTTAGTCAAATTGTAATAAAGGAATTTGAACCAACTTCGATTTTTTTGGATTTGGATGAATTTTTTTGTTGGAGGAGCTAAATTTGAGTGAATTTAGATGAAATTTACTTTCATTTTTTTGGATTTTATATAAATTTTTAGTCAAATTGTAATAAAGTTATTTGAAACCAACTTCGATTTTTTTGGATTTTGATGAATTTTTTTGTTGGAGGAGCTAAATTTGAGTGAATTTAGATGAAATTTACTTTTATTTTTTTTGGATTTTATATAAATTTTTAGTCAAATTGTAATAAAGTAATTTGAAACCAACTTCGATTTTGTTGTATTTTGATGAGTTTTTTTGTTGGAGTAGTTAAATTTGAGTAAATTTAGATGAAATTTACTTCTATTTTTTTGATTTCATATAAATTTTTAGTCAAATTGTAATAAAGGAATTTGAACCAACTTCGATTTTTTTGGATTTGGATAAATTTTTTTGTTGGAGGAGCTAAATTTGAGTGAATTTAGATGAAATTTAATTTTATTTCTTGGATTTTATATAAATTTTTAGTCAAATTGTAATAAAGTACTTAGAAACCAACTTCGATTTTTTTGGATTTTGATGAATTTTTTTGTTGGAGGAGCTAAATTTGAGTGAATTTAGATGAAATTTGCTTTTATTTTTTTGGATTTCATATAAATTTTTAGTCAAATTGTAATAAAGGAATTTGAACCAACTTCGATTTTTTTAGATTTTGATGAGTTTTTTTGTTGGAGGAGTTAAATTTGAGTGAATTTAGTAGAAATTTATTTCTATTTTTTTTATTTCATATACATTTTTAGTCAAATTGCAATAAAGGAATTTGAACCAACTTCGATTTTTTTGGTTTTTGATGAGTTTATTTGTTGGAGGAGTTAAATTTGAGTGAATTTAGTAGAAATTTATTTCTATTTTTTTTGATTTCATATAAATTTTTAGTCAAATTGTAATAAAGTACTTAGAAACCAACTTCGATTTTTTTGGATTTTGATGAATTTTTTTGTTGGAGGAGCTAAATTTGAGTGAATTTAGATGAAATTTACTTTTATTTCTTTGGATTTTATATAAATTTTTAGTCAAATTGTAATAAAGGAATTTGAACCAACTTCGATTTTTTTGGATTTTGATGAGTTTTTTTGTTGGAGGAGTTAAATTTGAGTAAATATAGATGAAATTTACTTCTATTTTTTTTATTTCATATAAATTTTTAGTCAAATTGTAATAAAGGAATTTGAACCAACTTCGATTTTTTTGGATTTTGATGAGTTTTTTTGTTGGAGGAGTTACATTTGAGTGAATTTAGTAGAAATTTATTTCTATTTTTTTTTATTTCTTATAAATTTTTAGTCAAATTGTAATAAAGGAATTTGAACCAACTTCGATTTTTTTGGATTTGGATGAATTTTTTTGTTGGAGGAGCTAAATTTGAGTGAATTTAGATGAAATTTACTTTCATTTTTTTGGATTTTATATAAATTTTTAGTCAAATTGTAATAAAGTTATTTGAAACCAACTTCGATTTTTTTGGATTTTGATGAATTTTTTTGTTGGAGGAGCTAAATTTGAGTGAATTTAGATGAAATTTACTTTCATTTTTTTGGATTTTATATAAATTTTTAGTCAAATTGTAATAAAGTTATTTGAAACCAACTTCGATTTTTTTGGATTTTGATGAATTTTTTTGTTGGAGGAGCTAAATTTGAGTGAATTTAGATGAAATTTACTTTTATTTTTTTTTGGATTTTATATAAATTTTTAGTCAAATTGTAATAAAGTAATTTGAAACCAACTTCGATTTTGTTGTATTTTGATGAGTTTTTTTGTTGGAGTAGTTAAATTTGAGTAAATTTAGATGAAATTTACTTCTATTTTTTTTATTTCATATAAATTTTTAGTCAAATTGTAATAAAGTAATTTGAAACCAACTTCGATTTTTTTGGATTTTGATGAATTTTTTTGTTGGAGGAGCTAAATTTGAGTGAATTTAGATGAAATTTACTTTTATTTTTTGGATTTAATATAAATTTTTAGTCAAATTGTAATAAAGGAATTTGAACCAACTTCGATTTTTTCGGATTTTGATGAGTTTTTTTGTTGGAGGAGTTAAATTTGAGTGAATTTAGTAGAAATTTATTTCTATTTTTTTTTATTTCATATAAATTTTTAGTCAAATTGCAATAAAGGAATTTGAACCAACTTCGATTTTTTTGGTTTTTGATGAGTTTTTTTGTTGGAGGAGTTAAATTTGAGTGAATTTAGTAGAAATTTATTTCTATTTTTTTTTATTTCATATAAATTTTTCGTCAAATTGTAATAAAGTACTTAGAAACCAACTTCGATTTTTTTGGATTTTGATGATTTTTTTTGTTGGAGGAGCTAAATTTGAATGAATTTAGATGAAATTTACTTTTATTTCTTTGGATTTTATATAAATTTTTAGTCAAATTGTAATAAAGGAATTTGAACCAACTTCGATTTTTTTGGATTTTGATGAGTTTTTTTGTTGGAGGAGTTAAATTTGAGTAAATATAGATGAAATTTACTTCTATTTTTTTTATTTCATATAAATTTTTAGTCAAATTGTAATAAAGGAATTTGAACCAACTTCGATTTTTTTGGATTTTGATGAGTTTTTTTGTTGGAGGAGTTACATTTGAGTGAATTTAGTAGAAATTTATTTCTATTTTTTTTTTATTTCATATAAATTTTTAGTCAAATTGTAATAAAGGAATTTGAACCAACTTCGATTTTTTTGGATTTGGATGAATTTTTTTGTTGGAGGAGCTAAATTTGAGTGAATTTAGATGAAATTTACTTTCATTTTTTTGGATTTTATATAAATTTTTAGTCAAATTGTAATAAAGTTATTTGAAACCAACTTCGATTTTTTTGGATTTTGATGAATTTTTTTGTTGGAGGAGCTAAATTTGAGTGAATTTAGATGAAATTTACTTTCATTTTTTTGGATTTTATATAAATTTTTAGTCAAATTGTAATAAAGTTATTTGAAACCAACTTCGATTTTTTTGGATTTTGATGAATTTTTTTGTTGGAGGAGCTAAATTTGAGTGAATTTAGATGAAATTTACTTTTATTTTTTTTGGATTTTATATAAATTTTTAGTCAAATTGTAATAAAGTAATTTGAAACCAACTTCGATTTTGTTGTATTTTGATGAGTTTTTTTGTTGGAGTAGTTAAATTTGAGTAAATTTAGATGAAATTTACTTCTATTTTTTTGATTTCATATAAATTTTTAGTCAAATTGTAATAAAGGAATTTGAACCAACTTCGATTTTTTTGGATTTGGATAAATTTGTTTGTTGGAGGAGCTAAATTTGAGTGAATTTAGATGAAATTTAATTTTATTTCTTGGATTTTATATAAATTTTTAGTCAAATTGTAATAAAGTACTCAGAAACCAACTTCGATTTTTTTGGATTTTGATGAATTTTTTTGTTGGAGGAGCTAAATTTGAGTGAATTTAGATGAAATTTACTTTTATTTTTTTGGATTTCATATAAATTTTTAGTCAAATTGTAATAAAGGAATTTGAACCAACTTCGATTTTTTTGGATTTTGATGAGTTTTTTTGTTGGAGGAGTTAAATTTGAGTGAATTTAGTAGAAATTTATTTCTATTTTTTTTATTTCATATACATTTTTAGTCAAATTGCAATAAAGGAATTTGAACCAACTTCGATTTTTTTGGTTTTTGATGAGTTTATTTGTTGGAGGAGTTAAATTTGAGTGAATTTAGTAGAAATTTATTTCTATTTTTTTTATTTCATATAAATTTTTAATCAAATTGTAATAAAGTACTTAGAAACCAACTTCGATTTTTTTGGATTTTGATGAATTTTTTTGTTGGAGGAGCTAAATTTGAGTGAATTTAGATGAAATTTACTTTTATTTCTTTGGATTTTATATACATTTTTAGTCAAATTGTAATAAAGGAGTTTGAACCAACTTCGATTTTTTTGGATTTTGATTAGTTTTTTTGTTGGAGGAGTTAAATTTGAGTAAATATAGATGAAATTTACTTCTATTTTTTTTATTTCATATAAATTTTTAGTCAAATTGTAATAAAGGAATTTGAACCAACTTCGATTTTTTTGGATTTTGATGAGTTTTTTTGTTGGAGGAGTTAAATTTGAGTGAATTTAGTAGAAATTTATTTCTATTTTTTGATTTCATATAAATTTTTAGTCAAATTGTAATAAAGGAATTTGAACCAACTTCGATTTTTTTGGATTTTGATGAGTTTTTTTGTTGGAGTAGTTAAATTTGAGTGAATTTAGATGAAATTTACTTTTATTTTTTGGATTTTATATAAATTTTTAGTCAAATTGTAATAAAGGAATTTGAACCAACTTCGATTTTTTTGGATTTGGATAAATTTTTTTGTAGGAGGAGCTAAATTTGAGTGAATTTAGATGAAATTTACTTTTATTTTTTGGATTTTATATAAATTTTTAGTCAAATTGTAATAAAGGAATTTGAACCAACTTCGATTTTTTTTTAATATTGATGAATTTTTTTGTTGGATGAGTTAAATTTGAGTGAATTTAGATGTAATATACTTCTATTTCTTTGATTTCATATAAATTTTTAGTCAAATTGTAATAAAGGAATTTGAACCAACTTCGATTTTTTTGGATTTTGATGAGTTTTTTTGTTGGAGGAGCTAAATTTGAGTGAATTTAGATGAAATTTACTTTTATTTTTTTATTTCATATAAATTTTTAGTCAAATTGTAATAAAGGAATTTGAACCAACTTCGATTTTTTTGGATTTTGATGAGTTTTTTTGTTGGAGGAGTTAAATTTGAGTGAATTTAGTAGAAAATTATTTCTATTTTTTTTTTATTTCATATACATTTTTAGTCAAATTGTAATAAAAGAATTTGAACCAACTTCGATTTTTTTGGTTTTTGATGAGTTTTTTTGTTGGAGGAGTTAAATTTGAGTGAATTTAGATGAAATTTACTTTTATTTTTTGGATTTTATATAAATTTTTAGTCAAATTGTAATAAAGTAATTTGAAACCAACTTCGATTTTGTTGTATTTTGATGAGTTTTTTTGTTGGAGTAGTTAAATTTGAGTAAATTTAGATGAAATTTACTTCTATTTTTTTTATTTCATATAAATTTTTAGTCAAATTGTAATAAAGGAATTTGAACCAACTTCGATTTTTTTGGATTTGGATAAATTTTTTTGTTGGAGGAGCTAAATTTGAGTGAATTTAGATGAAATTTACTTTTATTTTTTGGATTTTATATAAATTTTTAGTCAAATTGTAATAAAGGAATTTGAACCAACTTCGATTTTTTTGGATTTGGATAAATTTTTTTGTAGGAGGAGCTAAATTTGAGTGAATTTAGATGAAATTTACTTTTATTTTTTGGATTTTATATAAATTTTTAGTCAAATTGTAATAAAGGAATTTGAACCAACTTCGATTTTTTTTTAATATTGATGAATTTTTTTGTTGGAGGAGTTAAATTTGAGTGAATTTAGATGTAATATACTTCTATTTCTTTGATTTCATATAAATTTTTAGTCAAATTGTAATAAAGGAATTTGAACAAACTTCGATTTTTTTGGATTTTGATGAGTTTTTTTGTTGGAGGAGCTAAATTTGAGTGAATTTAGATGAAATTTACTTTTATTTTTTTATTTCATATAAATTTTTAGTCAAATTGTAATAAAGGAATTTGAACCAACTTCGATTTTTTTGGATTTTGATGAGTTTTTTTGTTGGAGGAGTTAAATTTGAGTGAATTTAGTAGAAAATTATTTCTATTTTTTTTTTATTTCATATACATTTTTAGTCAAATTGTAATAAAAGAATTTGAACCAACTTCGATTTTTTTGGTTTTTGATGAGTTTTTTTGTTGGAGGAGTTAAATTTGAGTGAATTTAGATGAAATTTACTTTTATTTTTTGGATTTTATATAAATTTTTAGTCAAATTGTAATAAAGGAATTTGAACCAACTTCGATTTTTTTGGATTTTGATGAGTTTTTTTGTTGGAGGAGTTAAATTTGAGTGAATTTAGTAGAAATTTATTTCTATTTTTTTTTATTTCATTTAAATTTTTAGTCAAATTGTAATAAAGGAATTTGAACCAACTTCGATTTTTTTGGATTTTGATGAATTTTTTTGTTGGAGGAGCTAAATTTGAGTGAATTTAGATGAAATTTACTTTTATTTTTTTGGATTTTATATAAATTTTTAGTCAAATTGTAATAAAGTAATTTGAAACCAACTTCAATTTTTTTGGATTTGGATAAATTTTTTTGTAGGAGGAGCTAAATTTGAGTGAATTTAGATGAAATTTACTTTTATTTTTTGGATTTTATATAAATTTTTAGTCAAATTGTAATAAAGGAATTTGAACCAACTTCGATTTTTTTTTAATTTTGATGAATTTTTTTGTTGGAGGAGTTAAATTTGAGTGAATTTAGATGAAATATACTTCTATTTCTTTGATTTCATATAAATTTTTAGTCAAATTGTAATAAAGGAATTTGAACCAACTTCGATTTCTTTGGATTTTGATGAGTTTTTATGTTGGAGTTAAATTTGAGTGAATTTAAATGAAATTTACTTTTATTTTTTTAGATTGTATATAAATTTTTAGTCAAATTGTAATAAAAGAATTTGAACCAACTTCGATTTTTTTGGATTTTGATGAGTTTTTTTGTTGGAGTAGTTAAATTTGAGTAAATTTAGATGAAATTTACTTCTATTTTTTTTGATTTCATATAAATTTTTAGTCAAATTGTAATAAAGGAATTTGAACCAACTTCGATTTTTTTGGATTTGGATAAATTTTTTTGTTGGAGGAGCTAAATTTGAGTGAATTTAGATGAAATTTACTTTTATTTTTTGGATTTTGTACAAATTTTTATTCAAATTGTAATAAAGGAATTTGAACCAACTTCGATTTTTTCGGATTTTGATGAGTTTTTTTGTTGGAGGAGTTAAATTTGAGTGAATTTAGTAGAAATTTATTTCTATTTTTTTTTGATTTCATATAAATTTTTAGTCAAATTGTAATAAAGTACTTAGAAACCAACTTCGATTTTTTTGGATTTTGATGAATTTTTTTGTTGGGGGAGCTAAATTTGAGTGAATTTAGATGAAATTTACTTTTATTTTTTGGATTTTATATAAATTTTTAGTCAAATTGTAATAAAGTAATTTGAAACCAACTTCGATTTTTTTGTATTTTGATGAGTTTTTTTGTTGGAGGAGCTAAATTTGAGTGAATTTAGATGAAATTTACTTTTATTTTTTTGGATTTCATATAAATTTTTAGTCAAATTGTAATAAAGGAACTTGAACCAACTTCGATTTTTTTGGATTTTGATGAGTTTTTTTGTTGGAGGAGTTAAATTTGAGTGAATTTAGTAGAAATTTATTTCTATTTTTTTTATTTCATATACATTTTTAGTCAAATTGCAATAAAGGAATTTGAACCAACTTCGATTTTTTTGGTTTTTGATGAGTTTATTTGTTGGAGGAGTTAAATTTGAGTGAATTTAGTAGAAATTTATTTCTATTTTTTTTATTTCATATAAATTTTTAGTCAAATTGTAATAAAGTACTTAGAAACCAACTTCGATTTTTTGGGATTTTGATGAATTTTTTTGTTGGAGGAGCTAAATTTGAGTGAATTTAGATGAAATTTACTTTTATTTCTTTGGATTTTATATAAATTTTTAGTCAAATTGTAATAAAGGAATTTGAACCAACTTCGATTTTTTTGGATTTTGATGAGTTTTTTTGTTGGAGGAGTTAAATTTGAGTAAATATAGATGAAATTTACTTCTATTTTTTTTATTTCATATAAATTTTTAGTCAAATTGTAATAAAGGAATTTGAACCAACTTCGATTTTTTTGGATTTTGATGAGTTTTTTTGTTGGAGGAGTTACATTTGAGTGAATTTAGTAGATATTTATTTCTATTTTTTTTTATTTCTTATAAATTTTTAGTCAAATTGTAATAAAGGAATTTGAACCAACTTCGATTTTTTTGGATTTGGATGAATTTTTTTGTTGGAGGAGCTAAATTTGAGTGAATTTAGATGAAATTTACTTTCATTTTTTTTGATTTTATATAAATTATTAGTCAAATTGTAATAAAGTTATTTGAAACCAACTTCGATTTTTTTGGATTTTGATGAATTTTTTTGTTGGAGGAGCTAAATTTGAGTGAATTTAGATGAAATTTACTTTTATTTTTTTTGGATTTTATATAAATTTTTAGTCAAATTGTAATAAAGTAATTTGAAACCAACTTCGATTTTGTTGTATTTTGATGAGTTTTTTTGTTGGAGTAGTTAAATTTGAGTAAATTTAGATGAAATTTACTTCTATTTTTTTTATTTCATATAAATTTTTAGTCAAATTGTAATAAAGGAATTTGAACCAACTTCGATTTTTTTGGATTTGGATAAATTTTTTTGTTGGAGGAGCTAAATTTGAGTGAATTTAGATGAAATTTACTTTTATTTTTTGGATTTTATATAAATTTTTAGTCAAATTGTAATAAAGTTATTTGAAACCAACTTCGATTTTTTTGGATTTTGATGAATTTTTTTGTTGGAGGAGCTAAATTTGAGTGAATTTAGATGAAATTTACTTTCATTTTTTTGGATTTTATATAAATTTTTAGTCAAATTGTAATAAAGTTATTTGAAACCAACTTCGATTTTTTTGGATTTTGATGAATTTTTTTGTTGGAGGAGCTAAATTTGAGTGAATTTAGATGAAATTTACTTTTATTTTTTTTGGATTTTATATAAATTTTTAGTCAAATTGTAATAAAGTAATTTGAAACCAACTTCGATTTTGTTGTATTTTGATGAGTTTTTTTGTTGGAGTAGTTAAATTTGAGTAAATTTAGATGAAATTTACTTCTATTTTTTTGATTTCATATAAATTTTTAGTCAAATTGTAATAAAGGAATTTGAACCAACTTCGATTTTTTTGGATTTGGATAAATTTGTTTGTTGGAGGAGCTAAATTTGAGTGAATTTAGATGAAATTTAATTTTATTTCTTGGATTTTATATAAATTTTTAGTCAAATTGTAATAAAGTACTCAGAAACCAACTTCGATTTTTTTGGATTTTGATGAATTTTTTTGTTGGAGGAGCTAAATTTGAGTGAATTTAGATGAAATTTACTTTTATTTTTTTGGATTTCATATAAATTTTTAGTCAAATTGTAATAAAGGAATTTGAACCAACTTCGATTTTTTTGGATTTTGATGAGTTTTTTTGTTGGAGGAGTTAAATTTGAGTGAATTTAGTAGAAATTTATTTCTATTTTTTTTATTTCATATACATTTTTAGTCAAATTGCAATAAAGGAATTTGAACCAACTTCGATTTTTTTGGTTTTTGATGAGTTTATTTGTTGGAGGAGTTAAATTTGAGTGAATTTAGTAGAAATTTATTTCTATTTTTTTTATTTCATATAAATTTTTAATCAAATTGTAATAAAGTACTTAGAAACCAACTTCGATTTTTTTGGATTTTGATGAATTTTTTTGTTGGAGGAGCTAAATTTGAGTGAATTTAGATGAAATTTACTTTTATTTCTTTGGATTTTATATACATTTTTAGTCAAATTGTAATAAAGGAGTTTGAACCAACTTCGATTTTTTTGGATTTTGATTAGTTTTTTTGTTGGAGGAGTTAAATTTGAGTAAATATAGATGAAATTTACTTCTATTTTTTTTATTTCATATAAATTTTTAGTCAAATTGTAATAAAGGAATTTGAACCAACTTCGATTTTTTTGGATTTTGATGAGTTTTTTTGTTGGAGGAGTTACATTTGAGTGATTTTAGTAGATATTTATTTCTATTTTTTTTTATTTCTTATAAATTTTTAGTCAAATTGTAATAAAGGAATTTGAACCAACTTCGATTTTTTTGGATTTGGATGAATTTTTTTGTTGGAGGAGCTAAATTTGAGTGAATTTAGATGAAATTTACATTCATTTTTTTGGATTTTATATAAATTATTAGTCAAATTGTAATAAAGTTATTTGAAACCAACTTCGATTTTTTTGGATTTTGATGAATTTTTTTGTTGGAGGAGCTAAATTTGAGTGAATTTAGATGAAATTTACTTTTATTTTTTTTGGATTTTATATAAATTTTTAGTCAAATTGTAATAAAGTAATTTGAAACCAACTTCGATTTTGTTGTATTTTGATGAGTTTTTTTGTTGGAGTAGTTAAATTTGAGTAAATTTAGATGAAATTTACTTCTATTTTTTTGATTTCATATAAATTTTTAGTCAAATTGTAATAAAGTTATTTGAAACCAACTTCGATTTTTTTGGATTTTGATGAATTTTTTTGTTGGAGGAGCTAAATTTGAGTGAATTTAGATGAAATTTACTTTCATTTTTTTGGATTTTATATAAATTTTTAGTCAAATTGTAATAAAGTTATTTGAAACCAACTTCGATTTTTTTGGATTTTGATGAATTTTTTTGTTGGAGGAGCTAAATTTGAGTGAATTTAGATGAAATTTACTTTTATTTTTTTTGGATTTTATATAAATTTTTAGTCAAATTGTAATAAAGTAATTTGAAACCAACTTCGATTTTGTTGTATTTTGATGAGTTTTTTTGTTGGAGTAGTTAAATTTGAGTAAATTTAGATGAAATTTACTTCTATTTTTTTGATTTCATATAAATTTTTAGTCAAATTGTAATAAAGGAATTTGAACCAACTTCGATTTTTTTGGATTTGGATAAATTTGTTTGTTGGAGGAGCTAAATTTGAGTGAATTTAGATGAAATTTAATTTTATTTCTTGGATTTTATATAAATTTTTAGTCAAATTGTAATAAAGTACTCAGAAACCAACTTCGATTTTTTTGGATTTTGATGAATTTTTTTGTTGGAGGAGCTAAATTTGAGTGAATTTAGATGAAATTTACTTTTATTTTTTTGGATTTCATATAAATTTTTAGTCAAATTGTAATAAAGGAATTTGAACCAACTTCGATTTTTTTGGATTTTGATGAGTTTTTTTGTTGGAGGAGTTAAATTTGAGTGAATTTAGTAGAAATTTATTTCTATTTTTTTTATTTCATATACATTTTTAGTCAAATTGCAATAAAGGAATTTGAACCAACTTCGATTTTTTTGGTTTTTGATGAGTTTATTTGTTGGAGGAGTTAAATTTGAGTGAATTTAGTAGAAATTTATTTCTATTTTTTTTATTTCATATAAATTTTTAATCAAATTGTAATAAAGTACTTAGAAACCAACTTCGATTTTTTTGGATTTTGATGAATTTTTTTGTTGGAGGAGCTAAATTTGAGTGAATTTAGATGAAATTTACTTTTATTTCTTTGGATTTTATATACATTTTTAGTCAAATTGTAATAAAGGAGTTTGAACCAACTTCGATTTTTTTGGATTTTGATTAGTTTTTTTGTTGGAGGAGTTAAATTTGAGTAAATATAGATGAAATTTACTTCTATTTTTTTTATTTCATATAAATTTTTAGTCAAATTGTAATAAAGGAATTTGAACCAACTTCGATTTTTTTGGATTTTGATGAGTTTTTTTGTTGGAGGAGTTACATTTGAGTGATTTTAGTAGATATTTATTTCTATTTTTTTTTATTTCTTATAAATTTTTAGTCAAATTGTAATAAAGGAATTTGAACCAACTTCGATTTTTTTGGATTTGGATGAATTTTTTTGTTGGAGGAGCTAAATTTGAGTGAATTTAGATGAAATTTACATTCATTTTTTTGGATTTTATATAAATTATTAGTCAAATTGTAATAAAGTTATTTGAAACCAACTTCGATTTTTTTGGATTTTGATGAATTTTTTGTTGGAGGAGCTAAATTTGAGTGAATTTAGATGAAATTTACTTTTATTTTTTTTGGATTTTATATAAATTTTTAGTCAAATTGTAATAAAGTAATTTGAAACCAACTTCGATTTTGTTGTATTTTGATGAGTTTTTTTGTTGGAGTAGTTAAATTTGAGTAAATTTAGATGAAATTTACTTCTATTTTTTTTATTTCATATAAATTTTTAGTCAAATTGTAATAAAGGAATTTGAACCAACTTCGATTTTTTTGGATTTGGATAAATTTTTTTGTTGGAGGAGCTAAATTTGAGTGAATTTAGATGAAATTTACTTTTATTTTTTGGATTTTATATAAATTTTTAGTCAAATTGTAATAAAGGAATTTGAACCAACTTCGATTTTTTTGGATTTGGATAAATTTTTTTGTAGGAGGAGCTAAATTTGAGTGAATTTAGATGAAATTTACTTTTATTTTTTGGATTTTATATAAATTTTTAGTCAAATTGTAATAAAGGAATTTGAACCAACTTCGATTTTTTTTTAATATTGATGAATTTTTTTGTTGGATGAGTTAAATTTGAGTGAATTTAGATGTAATATACTTCTATTTCTTTGATTTCATATAAATTTTTAGTCAAATTGTAATAAAGGAATTTGAACCAACTTCGATTTTTTTGGATTTTGATGAGTTTTTTTGTTGGAGGAGCTAAATTTGAGTGAATTTAGATGAAATTTACTTTTATTTTTTTATTTCATATAAATTTTTAGTCAAATTGTAATAAAGGAATTTGAACCAACTTCGATTTTTTTGGATTTTGATGAGTTTTTTTGTTGGAGGAGTTAAATTTGAGTGAATTTAGTAGAAAATTATTTCTATTTTTTTTTTATTTCATATACATTTTTAGTCAAATTGTAATAAAAGAATTTGAACCAACTTCGATTTTTTTGGTTTTTGATGAGTTTTTTTGTTGGAGGAGTTAAATTTGAGTGAATTTAGATGAAATTTACTTTTATTTTTTGGATTTTATATAAATTTTTAGTCAAATTGTAATAAAGTAATTTGAAACCAACTTCGATTTTGTTGTATTTTGATGAGTTTTTTTGTTGGAGTAGTTAAATTTGAGTAAATTTAGATGAAATTTACTTCTATTTTTTTTATTTCATATAAATTTTTAGTCAAATTGTAATAAAGGAATTTGAACCAACTTCGATTTTTTTGGATTTGGATAAATTTTTTTGTTGGAGGAGCTAAATTTGAGTGAATTTAGATGAAATTTACTTTTATTTTTTGGATTTTATATAAATTTTTAGTCAAATTGTAATAAAGGAATTTGAACCAACTTCGATTTTTTTGGATTTGGATAAATTTTTTTGTAGGAGGAGCTAAATTTGAGTGAATTTAGATGAAATTTACTTTTATTTTTTGGATTTTATATAAATTTTTAGTCAAATTGTAATAAAGGAATTTGAACCAACTTCGATTTTTTTTTAATATTGATGAATTTTTTTGTTGGAGGAGTTAAATTTGAGTGAATTTAGATGTAATATACTTCTATTTCTTTGATTTCATATAAATTTTTAGTCAAATTGTAATAAAGGAATTTGAACAAACTTCGATTTTTTTGGATTTTGATGAGTTTTTTTGTTGGAGGAGCTAAATTTGAGTGAATTTAGATGAAATTTACTTTTATTTTTTTATTTCATATAAATTTTTAGTCAAATTGTAATAAAGGAATTTGAACCAACTTCGATTTTTTTGGATTTTGATGAGTTTTTTTGTTGGAGGAGTTAAATTTGAGTGAATTTAGTAGAAAATTATTTCTATTTTTTTTTTATTTCATATACATTTTTAGTCAAATTGTAATAAAAGAATTTGAACCAACTTCGATTTTTTTGGTTTTTGATGAGTTTTTTTGTTGGAGGAGTTAAATTTGAGTGAATTTAGATGAAATTTACTTTTATTTTTTGGATTTTATATAAATTTTTAGTCAAATTGTAATAAAGGAATTTGAACCAACTTCGATTTTTTTGGATTTTGATGAGTTTTTTTGTTGGAGGAGTTAAATTTGAGTGAATTTAGTAGAAATTTATTTCTATTTTTTTTTATTTCATTTAAATTTTTAGTCAAATTGTAATAAAGGAATTTGAACCAACTTCGATTTTTTTGGATTTTGATGAATTTTTTTGTTGGAGGAGCTAAATTTGAGTGAATTTAGATGAAATTTACTTTTATTTTTTTGGATTTTATATAAATTTTTAGTCAAATTGTAATAAAGTAATTTGAAACCAACTTCAATTTTTTTGGATTTGGATAAATTTTTTTGTAGGAGGAGCTAAATTTGAGTGAATTTAGATGAAATTTACTTTTATTTTTTGGATTTTATATAAATTTTTAGTCAAATTGTAATAAAGGAATTTGAACCAACTTCGATTTTTTTTTAATTTTGATGAATTTTTTTGTTGGAGGAGTTAAATTTGAGTGAATTTAGATGAAATATACTTCTATTTCTTTGATTTCATATAAATTTTTAGTCAAATTGTAATAAAGGAATTTGAACCAACTTCGATTTCTTTGGATTTTGATGAGTTTTTATGTTGGAGTTAAATTTGAGTGAATTTAAATGAAATTTACTTTTATTTTTTTAGATTGTATATAAATTTTTAGTCAAATTGTAATAAAAGAATTTGAACCAACTTCGATTTTTTTGGATTTTGATGAGTTTTTTTGTTGGAGTAGTTAAATTTGAGTAAATTTAGATGAAATTTACTTCTATTTTTTTTGATTTCATATAAATTTTTAGTCAAATTGTAATAAAGGAATTTGAACCAACTTCGATTTTTTTGGATTTGGATAAATTTTTTTGTTGGAGGAGCTAAATTTGAGTGAATTTAGATGAAATTTACTTTTATTTTTTGGATTTTGTACAAATTTTTATTCAAATTGTAATAAAGGAATTTGAACCAACTTCGATTTTTTCGGATTTTGATGAGTTTTTTTGTTGGAGGAGTTAAATTTGAGTGAATTTAGTAGAAATTTATTTCTATTTTTTTTTGATTTCATATAAATTTTTAGTCAAATTGTAATAAAGTACTTAGAAACCAACTTCGATTTTTTTGGATTTTGATGAATTTTTTTGTTGGGGGAGCTAAATTTGAGTGAATTTAGATGAAATTTACTTTTATTTTTTGGATTTTATATAAATTTTTAGTCAAATTGTAATAAAGTAATTTGAAACCAACTTCGATTTTTTTGTATTTTGATGAGTTTTTTTGTTGGAGGAGCTAAATTTGAGTGAATTTAGATGAAATTTACTTTTATTTTTTTGGATTTCATATAAATTTTTAGTCAAATTGTAATAAAGGAACTTGAACCAACTTCGATTTTTTTGGATTTTGATGAGTTTTTTTGTTGGAGGAGTTAAATTTGAGTGAATTTAGTAGAAATTTATTTCTATTTTTTTTATTTCATATACATTTTTAGTCAAATTGCAATAAAGGAATTTGAACCAACTTCGATTTTTTTGGTTTTTGATGAGTTTATTTGTTGGAGGAGTTAAATTTGAGTGAATTTAGTAGAAATTTATTTCTATTTTTTTTATTTCATATAAATTTTTAGTCAAATTGTAATAAAGTACTTAGAAACCAACTTCGATTTTTTGGGATTTTGATGAATTTTTTTGTTGGAGGAGCTAAATTTGAGTGAATTTAGATGAAATTTACTTTTATTTCTTTGGATTTTATATAAATTTTTAGTCAAATTGTAATAAAGGAATTTGAACCAACTTCGATTTTTTTGGATTTTGATGAGTTTTTTTGTTGGAGGAGTTAAATTTGAGTAAATATAGATGAAATTTACTTCTATTTTTTTTATTTCATATAAATTTTTAGTCAAATTGTAATAAAGGAATTTGAACCAACTTCGATTTTTTTGGATTTTGATGAGTTTTTTTGTTGGAGGAGTTACATTTGAGTGAATTTAGTAGATATTTATTTCTATTTTTTTTTATTTCTTATAAATTTTTAGTCAAATTGTAATAAAGGAATTTGAACCAACTTCGATTTTTTTGGATTTGGATGAATTTTTTTGTTGGAGGAGCTAAATTTGAGTGAATTTAGATGAAATTTACTTTCATTTTTTTTGATTTTATATAAATTATTAGTCAAATTGTAATAAAGTTATTTGAAACCAACTTCGATTTTTTTGGATTTTGATGAATTTTTTTGTTGGAGGAGCTAAATTTGAGTGAATTTAGATGAAATTTACTTTTATTTTTTTTGGATTTTATATAAATTTTTAGTCAAATTGTAATAAAGTAATTTGAAACCAACTTCGATTTTGTTGTATTTTGATGAGTTTTTTTGTTGGAGTAGTTAAATTTGAGTAAATTTAGATGAAATTTACTTCTATTTTTTTTATTTCATATAAATTTTTAGTCAAATTGTAATAAAGGAATTTGAACCAACTTCGATTTTTTTGGATTTGGATAAATTTTTTTGTTGGAGGAGCTAAATTTGAGTGAATTTAGATGAAATTTACTTTTATTTTTTGGATTTTATATAAATTTTTAGTCAAATTGTAATAAAGGAATTTGAACCAACTTCGATTTTTTTGGATTTGGATAAATTTTTTTGTAGGAGGAGCTAAATTTGAGTGAATTTAGATGAAATTTACTTTTATTTTTTGGATTTTATATAAATTTTTAGTCAAATTGTAATAAAGGAATTTGAACCAACTTCGATTTTTTTTTAATATTGATGAATTTTTTTGTTGGAGGAGTTAAATTTGAGTGAATTTAGATGTAATATACTTCTATTTCTTTGATTTCATATAAATTTTTAGTCAAATTGTAATAAAGGAATTTGAACCAACTTCGATTTTTTTGGATTTTGATGAGTTTTTTTGTTGGAGGAGCTAAATTTGAGTGAATTTAGATGAAATTTACTTTTATTTTTTTATTTCATATAAATTTTTAGTCAAATTGTAATAAAGGAATTTGAACCAACTTCGATTTTTTTGGATTTTGATGAGTTTTTTTGTTGGAGGAGTTAAATTTGAGTGAATTTAGTAGAAAATTATTTCTATTTTTTTTTTATTTCATATACATTTTTAGTCAAATTGTAATAAAGGAATTTGAACCAACTTCGATTTTTTTGGTTTTTGATGAGTTTTTTTGTTGGAGGAGTTAAATTTGAGTGAATTTAGATGAAATTTACTTTTATTTTTTGGATTTTATATAAATTTTTAGTCAAATTGTAATAAAGGAATTTGAACCAACTTCGATTTTTTTGGATTTTGATGAGTTTTTTTGTTGGAGGAGCTAAATTTGAGTGAATTTAGATGAAATTTACTTTTATTTTTTTGGATTTCATATAAATTTTTAGTCAAATTGTAATAAAGGAACTTGAACCAACTTCGATTTTTTTGGATTTTGATGAGTTTTTTTGTTGGAGGAGTTAAATTTGAGTGAATTTAGTAGAAATTTATTTCTATTTTTTTTATTTCATATACATTTTTAGTCAAATTGCAATAAAGGAATTTGAACCAACTTCGATTTTTTTGGTTTTTGATGAGTTTATTTGTTGGAGGAGTTAAATTTGAGTGAATTTAGTAGAAATTTATTTCTATTTTTTTTATTTCATATAAATTTTTAGTCAAATTGTAATAAAGTACTTAGAAACCAACTTCGATTTTTTGGGATTTTGATGAATTTTTTTGTTGGAGGAGCTAAATTTGAGTGAATTTAGATGAAATTTACTTTTATTTCTTTGGATTTTATATAAATTTTTAGTCAAATTGTAATAAAGGAATTTGAACCAACTTCGATTTTTTTGGATTTTGATGAGTTTTTTTGTTGGAGGAGTTAAATTTGAGTAAATATAGATGAAATTTACTTCTATTTTTTTTATTTCATATAAATTTTTAGTCAAATTGTAATAAAGGAATTTGAACCAACTTCGATTTTTTTGGATTTTGATGAGTTTTTTTGTTGGAGGAGTTACATTTGAGTGAATTTAGTAGATATTTATTTCTATTTTTTTTTATTTCTTATAAATTTTTAGTCAAATTGTAATAAAGGAATTTGAACCAACTTCGATTTTTTTGGATTTGGATGAATTTTTTTGTTGGAGGAGCTAAATTTGAGTGAATTTAGATGAAATTTACTTTCATTTTTTTTGATTTTATATAAATTATTAGTCAAATTGTAATAAAGTTATTTGAAACCAACTTCGATTTTTTTGGATTTTGATGAATTTTTTTGTTGGAGGAGCTAAATTTGAGTGAATTTAGATGAAATTTACTTTTATTTTTTTTGGATTTTATATAAATTTTTAGTCAAATTGTAATAAAGTAATTTGAAACCAACTTCGATTTTGTTGTATTTTGATGAGTTTTTTTGTTGGAGTAGTTAAATTTGAGTAAATTTAGATGAAATTTACTTCTATTTTTTTTATTTCATATAAATTTTTAGTCAAATTGTAATAAAGGAATTTGAACCAACTTCGATTTTTTTGGATTTGGATAAATTTTTTTGTTGGAGGAGCTAAATTTGAGTGAATTTAGATGAAATTTACTTTTATTTTTTGGATTTTATATAAATTTTTAGTCAAATTGTAATAAAGGAATTTGAACCAACTTCGATTTTTTTGGATTTGGATAAATTTTTTTGTAGGAGGAGCTAAATTTGAGTGAATTTAGATGAAATTTACTTTTATTTTTTGGATTTTATATAAATTTTTAGTCAAATTGTAATAAAGGAATTTGAACCAACTTCGATTTTTTTTTAATATTGATGAATTTTTTTGTTGGAGGAGTTAAATTTGAGTGAATTTAGATGTAATATACTTCTATTTCTTTGATTTCATATAAATTTTTAGTCAAATTGTAATAAAGGAATTTGAACCAACTTCGATTTTTTTGGATTTTGATGAGTTTTTTTGTTGGAGGAGCTAAATTTGAGTGAATTTAGATGAAATTTACTTTTATTTTTTTATTTCATATAAATTTTTAGTCAAATTGTAATAAAGGAATTTGAACCAACTTCGATTTTTTTGGATTTTGATGAGTTTTTTTGTTGGAGGAGTTAAATTTGAGTGAATTTAGTAGAAAATTATTTCTATTTTTTTTTTATTTCATATACATTTTTAGTCAAATTGTAATAAAGGAATTTGAACCAACTTCGATTTTTTTGGTTTTTGATGAGTTTTTTTGTTGGAGGAGTTAAATTTGAGTGAATTTAGATGAAATTTACTTTTATTTTTTGGATTTTATATAAATTTTTAGTCAAATTGTAATAAAGGAATTTGAACCAACTTCGATTTTTTTGGATTTTGATGAGTTTTTTTGTTGGAGGAGTTAAATTTGAGTGAATTTAGTAGAAATTTATTTCTATTTTTTTTTATTTCATTTAAATTTTTAGTCAAATTGTAATAAAGGAATTTGAACCAACTTCGATTTTTTTGGATTTTGATGAATTTTTTTGTTGGAGGAGCTAAATTTGAGTGAATTTAGATGAAATTTACTTTTATTTTTTTGGATTTTATATAAATTTTTAGTCAAATTGTAATAAAGTAATTTGAAACAAACTTCGATTTTTTTGGATTTGGATAAATTTTTTTGTAGGAGGAGCTAAATTTGAGTGAATTTAGATGAAATTTACTTTTATTTTTTGGATTTTATATAAATTTTTAGTCAAATTGTAATAAAGGAATTTGAACCAACTTCGATTTTTTTTTAATTTTGATGAATTTTTTTGTTGGAGGAGTTAAATTTGAGTGAATTTAGAAGAAATATACTTCTATTTCTTTGATTTCATATAAATTTTTAGTCAAATTGTAATAAAGGAATTTGAACCAACTTCGATTTCTTTGGATTTTGATGAGTTTTTTTGTTGGAGTTAAATTTGAGTGAATTTAAATGAAATTTACTTTTATTTTTTTAGATTGTATATAAATTTTTAGTCAAATTGTAATAAAAGAATTTGAACCAACTTCGATTTTTTTGGATTTTGATGAGTTTTTTTGTTGGAGTAGTTAAATTTGAGTAAATTTAGATGAAATTTACTTCTATTTTTTTTGATTTCATATAAATTTTTAGTCAAATTGTAATAAAGGAATTTGAACCAACTTCGATTTTTTTGGATTTGGATAAATTTTTTTGTTGGAGGAGCTAAATTTGAGTGAATTTAGATGAAATTTACTTTTATTTTTTGGATTTTGTAGAAATTTTTATTCAAATTGTAATAAAGGAATTTGAACCAACTTCGATTTTTTCGGATTTTGATGAGTTTTTTTGTTGGAGGAGTTAAATTTGAGTGAATTTAGTAGAAATTTATTTCTATTTTTTTTGATTTCATATAAATTTTTAGTCAAATTGTAATAAAGTACTTAGAAACCAACTTCGATTTTTTTGGATTTTGATGAATTTTTTTGTTGGAGGAGCTAAATTTGAGTGAATTTAGATGAAATTTACTTTTATTTTTTGGATTTTATATAAATTTTTAGTCAAATTGTAATAAAGTAATTTGAAACCAACTTCGATTTTTTTGTATTTTGATGAGTTTTTTTGTTGGAGTAGATAAATTTGAGTGAATTTAGTAGAAATTTATTTCTATTTTTTTTTTATTTCATATAAATTTTTAGTCAAATTGTAATAAAGGAATTTGAACCAACTTCGATTTTTTTGGATTTGGATGAATTTTTTTGTTGGAGGAGCTAAATTTGAGTGAATTTAGATGAAATTTACTTTCATTTTTTTGGATTTTATATAAATTTTTAGTCAAATTGTAATAAAGTAATTTGAAACCTACTTCGATTTTTTTGGATTTTGATGAATTTTTTTGTTGGAGGAGCTAAATTTGAGTGAATTTAGATGAAATTTACTTTTATTTTTTGGATTTAATATAAATTTTTAGTCAAATTGTAATAAAGGAATTTGAACCAACTTCGATTTTTTCGGATTTTGATGAGTTTTTTTGTTGGAGGAGTTAAATTTGAGTGAATTTAGTAGAAATTTATTTCTATTTTTTGATTTCATATAAATTTTTAGTCAAATTGTAATAAAGGAATTTGAACCAACTTCGATTTTTTTGGATTTTGATGAGTTTTTTTGTTGGAGTAGTTAAATTTGAGTAAATTTAGATGAAATTTACTTCTATTTTTTTGATTTCATATAAATTTTTAGTCAAATTGTAATAAAGGAATTTGAACCAACTTCGATTTTTTTGGATTTGGATAAATTTTTTTGTTGGAGGAGCTAAATTTGAGTGAATTTAGATGAAATTTAATTTTATTTCTTGGATTTTATATAAATTTTTAGTCAAATTGTAATAAAGTACTTAGAAACCAACTTCGATTTTTTTGGATTTTGATGAATTTTTTTGTTGGAGGAGCTAAATTTGAGTGAATTTAGATGAAATTTACTTTTATTTCTTTGGATTTTATATAAATTTTTAGTCAAATTGTAATAAAGGAATTTGAACCAACTTCGATTTTTTTGGATTTTGATGAGTTTTTTTGTTGGAGGAGTTAAATTTGAGTAAATATAGATGAAATTTACTTCTATTTTTTTTATTTCATATAAATTTTTAGTCAAATTGCAATAAAGGAATTTGAACCAACTTCGATTTTTTTGGTTTTTGATGAGTTTATTTGTTGGAGGAGTTAAATTTGAGTGAATTTAGTAGAAATTTATTTCTATTTTTTTTATTTCATATAAATTTTTAGTCAAATTGTAATAAAGTACTTAGAAACCAACTTCGATTTTTTTGGATTTTGATGAATTTTTTTGTTGGAGGAGCTAAATTTGAGTGAATTTAGATGAAATTTACTTTTATTTCTTTGGATTTTATATAAATTTTTAGTCAAATTGTAATAAAGGAATTTGAACCAACTTCGATTTTTTTGGATTTTGATGAGTTTTTTTGTTGGAGGAGTTAAATTTGAGTAAATATAGATGAAATTTACTTCTATTTTTTTTATTTCATATAAATTTTTAGTCAAATTGCAATAAAGGAATTTGAACCAACTTCGATTTTTTTGGTTTTTGATGAGTTTATTTGTTGGAGGAGTTAAATTTGAGTGAATTTAGTAGAAATTTATTTCTATTTTTTTTATTTCATATAAATTTTTAGTCAAATTGTAATAAAGTACTTAGAAACCAACTTCGATTTTTTTGGATTTTGATGAATTTTTTTGTTGGAGGAGCTAAATTTGAGTGAATTTAGATGAAATTTACTTTTATTTCTTTGGATTTTATATAAATTTTTAGTCAAATTGTAATAAAGGAATTTGAACCAACTTCGATTTTTTTGGATTTTGATGAGTTTTTTTGTTGGAGGAGTTAAATTTGAGTAAATATAGATGAAATTTACTTCTATTTTTTTTATTTCATATAAATTTTTAGTCAAATTGTAATAAAGGAATTTGAACCAACTTCGATTTTTTTGGATTTTGATGAGTTTTTTTGTTGGAGGAGTTACATTTGAGTGAATTTAGTAGATATTTATTTCTATTTTTTTTTATTTCTTATAAATTTTTAGTCAAATTGTAATAAAGGAATTTGAACCAACTTCGATTTTTTTGGATTTGGATGAATTTTTTTGTTGGAGGAGCTAAATTTGAGTGAATTTAGATGAAATTTACTTTCATTTTTTTGGATTTTATATAAATTATTAGTCAAATTGTAATAAAGTTATTTGAAACCAACTTCGATTTTTTTGGATTTTGATGAATTTTTTTGTTGGAGGAGCTAAATTTGAGTGAATTTAGATGAAATTTACTTTTATTTTTTTTGGATTTTATATAAATTTTTAGTCAAATTGTAATAAAGTAATTTGAAACCAACTTCGATTTTGTTGTATTTTGATGAGTTTTTTTGTTGGAGTAGTTAAATTTGAGTAAATTTAGATGAAATTTACTTCTATTTTTTTTATTTCATATAAATTTTTAGTCAAATTGTAATAAAGGAATTTGAACCAACTTCGATTTTTTTGGATTTGGATAAATTTTTTTGTTGGAGGAGCTAAATTTGAGTGAATTTAGATGAAATTTACTTTTATTTTTTGGATTTTATATAAATTTTTAGTCAAATTGTAATAAAGGAATTTGAACCAACTTCGATTTTTTTGGATTTGGATAAATTTTTTTGTAGGAGGAGCTAAATTTGAGTGAATTTAGATGAAATTTACTTTTATTTTTTGGATTTTATATAAATTTTTAGTCAAATTGTAATAAAGGAATTTGAACCAACTTCGATTTTTTTTTAATATTGATGAATTTTTTTGTTGGAGGAGTTAAATTTGAGTGAATTTAGATGTAATATACTTCTATTTCTTTGATTTCATATAAATTTTTAGTCAAATTGTAATAAAGGAATTTGAACCAACTTCGATTTTTTTGGATTTTGATGAGTTTTTTTGTTGGAGGAGCTAAATTTGAGTGAATTTAGATGAAATTTACTTTTATTTTTTTATTTCATATAAATTTTTAGTCAAATTGTAATAAAGGAATTTGAACCAACTTCGATTTTTTTGGATTTTGATGAGTTTTTTTGTTGGAGGAGTTAAATTTGAGTGAATTTAGTAGAAAATTATTTCTATTTTTTTTTTATTTCATATACATTTTTAGTCAAATTGTAATAAAGTAATTTGAACCAACTTCGATTTTTTTGGATTTTGATGAGTTTTTTTGTTGGAGGAGCTAAACTTGAGTAAATTTAGATGAAATTTACTTCTATTTTTTTTATTTCTTATAAATTTTTAGTCAAATTGTAATAAAGGAATTTGAACCAACTTCGATTTTTTTGGATTTTGATGAGTTTTTTTGTTGGAGGAGCTAAATTTGAGTGAATTTAGATGAAATTTACTTTTATTTTTTTGGATTGTATATAAATTTGTAGTCAAATTGTAATAAAGGAATTTGAACCAACTTCGATTTTTTTGGATTTTGATAAGTTTTTTTGTTGGAGAAGTTAAATTTGAGTAAATTTAGATGAAATATACTTCTATTTTTTTTTATTTCATATAAATTTTTAGTCAAATTGTAATAAAGGTATTTGAACCAACTTCGATTTTTTTGGATTTGGATAAATTTTTTTGTTGGAGGAGCTAAATTTGAGTGAATTTAGATGAAATTTACTTTTATTTTTTGGATTTTATATAAATTTTTAGTCAAATTGTAATAAAGGAATTTGAACCAACTTCGATTTTTTCGGATTTTGATGAGTTTTTTTGTTGGAGGAGTTAAATTTGAGTGAATTTAGTAGAAATTTATTTCTATTTTTTTTGATTTCATATAAATTTTTAGTCAAATTGTAATAAAGTACTTAGAAACCAACTTCGATTTTTTTGGATTTTGATGAATTTTTTTGTTGGAGGAGCTAAATTTGAGTGAATTTAGATGAAATTTACTTTTATTTTTTTATTTCATATAAATTTTTAGTCAAATTGTAATACAGGAATTTGAACCAACTTCGATTTTTTTGGTTTTTGATGAGTTTTTTTGTTGGAGGAGTTAAATTTGAGTGAATTTAGATGAAATTTTCTTTTATTTTTTGGATTTTATATAAATTTTTAGTCAAATTGTAATAAAGGAATTTGAACCAACTTCGATTTTTTTGGATTTTGATGAGTTTTTTTGTTGGAGGAGTTAAATTTGAGTGAATTTAGTAGAAATTTATTTCTATTTTTTTTTATTTCATTTAAATTTTTAGTCAAATTGTAATAAAGGAATTTGAACCAACTTCGATTTTTTTGGATTTTGATGAATTTTTTTGTTGGAGGAGCTAAATTTGAGTGAATTTAGATGAAATTTACTTTTATTTTTTTGGATTTTATATAAATTTTTAGTCAAATTGTAATAAAGTAATTTGAAACCAACTTCGATTTTTTTGGATTTGGATAAATTTTTTTGTAGGAGGAGCTAAATTTGAGTGAATTTAGATGAAATTTACTTTTATTTTTTGGATTTTATATAAATTTTTAGTCAAATTGTAATAAAGGAATTTGAACCAACTTCGATTTTTTCTTAATTTTGATGAATTTTTTTGTTGGAGGAGTTAAATTTGAGTGAATTTAGATGAAATATACTTCTATTTCTTTGATTTCATATAAATTTTTAGTCAAATTGTAATAAAGGAATTTGAACCAACTTCGATTTCTTTGGATTTTGATGAGTTTTTTTGTTGGAGTTAAATTTGAGTGAATTTAAATGAAATTTACTTTTATTTTTTTAGATTGTATATAAATTTTTAGTCAAATTGTAATAAAAGAATTTGAACCAACTTCGATTTTTTTGGATTTTGATGAGTTTTTTTGTTGGAGTAGTTAAATTTGAGTAAATTTAGATGAAATTTACTTCTATTTTTTTTGATTTCATATAAATTTTTAGTCAAATTGTAATAAAGGAATTTGAACCAACTTCGATTTTTTTGGATTTGGATAAATTTTTTTGTTGGAGGAGCTAAATTTGAGTGAATTTAGATGAAATTTACTTTTATTTTTTGGATTTTGTACAAATTTTTATTCAAATTGTAATAAAGGAATTTGAACCAACTTCGATTTTTTCGGATTTTGATGAGTTTTTTTGTTGGAGGAGTTAAATTTGAGTGAATTTAGTAGAAATTTATTTCTATTTTTTTTTATTTCATATAAATTTTTAGTCAAATTGTAATAAAGTACTTAGAAACCAACTTCGATTTTTTTGGATTTTGATGAATTTTTTTGTTGGAGGAGCTAAATTTGAGTGAATTTAGATGAAATTTACTTTTATATTTTGGATTTTATATAAATTTTTAGTCAAATTGTAATAAAGTAATTTGAAACCAACTTCGATTTTTTTGTATTTTGAAGAGTTTTTTTGTTGGAGTAGTTAAATTTGAGTGAATTTAGTAGAAATTTATTTCTATTTTTTTTTTATTTCATTTAAATTTTTAGTCAAATTGTAATAAAGGAATTTGAACCAACTTCGATTTTTTTGGATTTGGATGAATTTTTTTGTTGGAGGAGCTAAATTTGAGTGAATTTAGATGAAATTTACTTTCATTTTTTTGGATTTTATATAAATTTTTAGTCAAATTGTAATAAAGTAATTTGAAACCAACTTCGATTTTTTTGGATTTTGATGAATTTTTTTGTTGGAGGAGCTAAATTTGAGTGAATTTAGATGAAATTTACTTTTATTTTTTGGGTTTAATATAAATTTTTAGTCAAATTGTAATAAAGGAATTTGAACCAACTTCGATTTTTTCGGATTTTGATGAGTTTTTTTGTTGGAGGAGTTAAATTTGAGTGAATTTAGTAGAAATTTATTTCTATTTTTTGATTTCATATAAATTTTTAGTCAAATTGTAATAAAGGAATTTGAACCAACTTCGATTTTTTTGGATTTTGATGAGTTTTTTTGTTGGAGTAGTTAAATTTGAGTAAATTTAGATGAAATTTACTTCTATTTTTTTGATTTCATATAAATTTTTAGTCAAATTGTAATAAAGGAATTTGAACGAACTTCGATTTTTTCGGATTTTGATGAGTTTTTTTGTTGGAGGAGTTAAATTTGAGTGAATTTAGTAGAAATTTATTTCTATTTTTTTTGATTTCATATAAATTTTTAGTCAAATTGTAATAAAGTACTTAGAAACCAACTTCGATTTTTTTGGATTTGGATGAATTTTTTTGTTGGAGGAGCTAAATTTGAGTGAATTTAGATGAAATTTACTTTCATTTTTTTGGATTTTATATAAATTTTTAGTCAAATTGTAATAAAGTAATTTGAAACCTACTTCGATTTTTTTGTATTTTGATGAGTTTTTTTGTTGGAGTAGATAAATTTGAGTGAATTTAGTAGAAATTTATTTCTATTTTTTTTTTATTTCATATAAATTTTTAGTCAAATTGTAATAAAGGAATTTGAACCAACTTCGATTTTTTTGGATTTGGATGAATTTTTTTGTTGGAGGAGCTAAATTTGAGTGAATTTAGATGAAATTTACTTTCATTTTTTTGGATTTTATATAAATTTTTAGTCAAATTGTAATAAAGTAATTTGAAACCTACTTCGATTTTTTTGGATTTTGATGAATTTTTTTGTTGGAGGAGCTAAATTTGAGTGAATTTAGATGAAATTTACTTTTATTTTTTGGATTTAATATAAATTTTTAGTCAAATTGTAATAAAGGAATTTGAACCAACTTCGATTTTTTCGGATTTTGATGAGTTTTTTTGTTGGAGGAGTTAAATTTGAGTGAATTTAGTAGAAATTTATTTCTATTTTTTGATTTCATATAAATTTTTAGTCAAATTGTAATAAAGGAATTTGAACCAACTTCGATTTTTTTGGATTTTGATGAGTTTTTTTTGTTGGAGTAGTTAAATTTGAGTAAATTTAGATGAAATTTACTTCTATTTTTTGATTTCATATAAATTTTTAGTCAAATTGTAATAAAGGAATTTGAACCAACTTCGATTTTTTTGGATTTGGATAAATTTTTTTGTTGGAGGAGCTAAATTTGAGTGAATTTAGATGAAATTTAATTTTATTTCTTGGATTTTATATAAATTTTTAGTCAAATTGTAATAAAGTACTTAGAAACCAACTTCGATTTTTTTGGATTTTGATGAATTTTTTTGTTGGAGGAGCTAAATTTGAGTGAATTTAGATGAAATTTACATTTATTTTTTTGGATTTCATATAAATTTTTAGTCAAAGTGTAATAAAGGAATTTGAACCAACTTCGATTTTTTTGGATTTTGATGAGTTTTTTTGTTGGAGGAGTTAAATTTGAGTGAATTTAGTAGAAATTTATTTCTATTTTTTTTATTTCATATACATTTTTAGTCAAATTGCAATAAAGGAATTTGAACCAACTTCGATTTTTTTGGTTTTTGATGAGTTTATTTGTTGGAGGAGTTAAATTTGAGTGAATTTAGTAGAAATTTATTTCTATTTTTTTTGATTTCATATAAATTTTTAGTCAAATTGTAATAAAGTACTTAGAAACCAACTTCGATTTTTTTGGATTTTGATGAATTTTTTTGTTGGAGGAGCTAAATTTGAGTGAATTTAGATGAAATTTACATTTATTTTTTTGGATTTCATATAAATTTTTAGTCAAAGTGTAATAAAGGAATTTGAACCAACTTCGATTTTTTTGGATTTTGATGAGTTTTTTTGTTGGAGGAGTTAAATTTGAGTGAATTTAGTAGAAATTTATTTCTATTTTTTTTATTTCATATACATTTTTAGTCAAATTGCAATAAAGGAATTTGAACCAACTTCGATTTTTTTGGTTTTTGATGAGTTTATTTGTTGGAGGAGTTAAATTTGAGTGAATTTAGTAGAAATTTATTTCTATTTTTTTTGATTTCATATAAATTTTTAGTCAAATTGTAATAAAGTACTTAGAAACCAACTTCGATTTTTTTGGATTTTGATGAATTTTTTTGTTGGAGGAGCTAAATTTGAGTGAATTTAGATGAAATTTACTTTTATTTCTTTGGATTTTATATAAATTTTTAGTCAAATTGTAATAAAGGAATTTGAACCAACTTCGATTTTTTTGGATATTGATGAGTTTTTTTGTTGGAGGAGTTAAATTTGAGTAAATATAGATGAAATTTACTTCTATTTTTTTTATTTCATATAAATTTTTAGTCAAATTGTAATAAAGGAATTTGAACCAACTTCGATTTTTTTGGATTTTGATGAGTTTTTTTGTTGGAGGAGTTACATTTGAGTGAATTTAGTAGAAATTTATTTCTATTTTTTTTTATTTCTTATAAATTTTTAGTCAAATTGTAATAAAGGAATTTGAACCAACTTCGATTTTTTTGGATTTGGATGAATTTTTTTGTTGGAGGAGCTAAATTTGAGTGAATTTAGATGAAATTTACTTTCATTTTTTTGGATTTTATATAAATTTTTAGTCAAATTGTAATAAAGTTATTTGAAACCAACTTCGATTTTTTTGGATTTTGATGAATTTTTTTGTTGGAGGAGCTAAATTTGAGTGAATTTAGATGAAATTTACTTTCATTTTTTCGGATTTTATATAAATTTTTAGTCAAATTGTAATAAAGTAATTTGAAACCAACTTCGATTTTGTTGTATTTTGATGAGTTTTTTTGTTGGAGTAGTTAAATTTGAGTAAATTTAGATGAAATTTACTTCTATTTTTTTTATTTCATATAAATTTTTAGTCAAATTGTAATAAAGGAATTTGAACCAACTTCGATTTTTTTGGATTTGGATAAATTTTTTTGTTGGAGGAGCTAAATTTGAGTGAATTTAGATGAAATTTAATTTTATTTCTTGGATTTTATATAAATTTTTAGTCAAATTGTAATAAAGTACTTAGAAACCAACTTCGATTTTTTTGGATTTTGATGAATTTTTTTGTTGGAGGAGCTAAATTTGAGTGAATTTAGATGAAATTTGCTTTTATTTTTTTGGATTTCATATAAATTTTTAGTCAAATTGTAATAAAGGAATTTGAACCAACTTCGATTTTTTTAGATTTTGATGAGTTTTTTTGTTGGAGGAGTTAAATTTGAGTGAATTTAGTAGAAATTTATTTCTATTTTTTTTATTTCATATACATTTTTAGTCAAATTGCAATAAAGGAATTTGAACCAACTTCGATTTTTTTGGTTTTTGATGAGTTTATTTGTTGGAGGAGTTAAATTTGAGTGAATTTAGTAGAAATTTATTTCTATTTTTTTTGATTTCATATAAATTTTTAGTCAAATTGTAATAAAGTACTTAGAAACCAACTTCGATTTTTTTGGATTTTGATGAATTTTTTTGTTGGAGGAGCTAAATTTGAGTGAATTTAGATGAAATTTACTTTTATTTCTTTGGATTTTATATAAATTTTTAGTCAAATTGTAATAAAGGAATTTGAACCAACTTCGATTTTTTTGGATTTTGATGAGTTTTTTTGTTGGAGGAGTTAAATTTGAGTAAATATAGATGAAATTTACTTCTATTTTTTTTATTTCATATAAATTTTTAGTCAAATTGTAATAAAGGAATTTGAACCAACTTCGATTTTTTTGGATTTTGATGAGTTTTTTTGTTGGAGGTGTTACATTTGAGTGAATTTAGTAGATATTTATTTCTATTTTTTTTTATTTCTTATAAATTTTTAGTCAAATTGTAATAAAGGAATTTGAACCAACTTCGATTTTTTTGGATTTGGATGAATTTTTTTGTTGGAGGAGCTAAATTTGAGTGAATTTAAATGAAATTTACTTTCATTTTTTTGGATTTTATATAAATTATTAGTCAAATTGTAATAAAGTTATTTGAAACCAACTTCGATTTTTTTGGATTTTGATGAATTTTTTTGTTGGAGGAGCTAAATTTGAGTGAATTTAGATGAAATTTACTTTTATTTTTTTTGGATTTTATATAAATTTTTAGTCAAATTGTAATAAAGTAATTTGAAACCAACTTCGATTTTGTTGTATTTTGATGAGTTTTTTTGTTGGAGTAGTTAAATTTGAGTAAATTTAGATGAAATTTACTTCTATTTTTTTTATTTCATATAAATTTTTAGTCAAATTGGAATAAAGGAATTTGAACCAACTTCGATTTTTTTGGATTTGGATAAATTTTTTTGTTGGAGGAGCTAAATTTGAGTGAATTTAGATGAAATTTACTTTTATTTTTTGGATTTTATATAAATTTTTAGTCAAATTGTAATAAAGGAATTTGAACCAACTTCGATTTTTTTGGATTTGGATAAATTTTTTTGTAGGAGGAGCTAAATTTGAGTGAATTTAGATGAAATTTACTTTTATTTTTTGGATTTTATATAAATTTTTAGTCAAATTGTAATAAAGGAATTTGAACCAACTTCGATTTTTTTTTAATATTGATGAATTTTTTTGTTGGAGGAGTTAAATTTGAGTGAATTTAGATGTAATATACTTCTATTTCTTTGATTTCATATAAATTTTTAGTCAAATTGTAATAAAGGAATTTGAACCAACTTCGATTTTTTTGGATTTTGATGAGTTTTTTTGTTGGAGGAGCTAAATTTGAGTGAATTTAGATGAAATTTACTTTTATTTTTTTATTTCATATAAATTTTTAGTCAAATTGTAATAAAGGAATTTGAACCAACTTCGATTTTTTTGGATTTTGATGAGTTTTTTTGTTGGAGGAGTTAAATTTGAGTGAATTTAGTAGAAAATTATTTCTATTTTTTTTTTATTTCATATACATTTTTAGTCAAATTGTAATAAAGGAATTTGAACCAACTTCGATTTTTTTGGTTTTTGATGAGTTTTTTTGTTGGAGGAGTTAAATTTGAGTGAATTTAGATGAAATTTACTTTTATTTTTTGGATTTTATATAAATTTTTAGTCAAATTGTAATAAAGGAATTTGAACCAACTTCGATTTTTTTGGATTTTGATGAGTTTTTTTGTTGGAGGAGTTAAATTTGAGTGAATTTAGTAGAAATTTATTTCTATTTTTTTTTATTTCATTTAAATTTTTAGTCAAATTGTAATAAAGGAATTTGAACCAACTTCGATTTTTTTGGATTTTGATGAATTTTTTTGTTGGAGGAGCTAAATTTGAGTGAATTTAGATGAAATTTACTTTTATTTTTTTGGATTTTATATAAATTTTTAGTCAAATTGTAATAAAGTAATTTGAAACCAACTTCGATTTTTTTGGATTTGGATAAATTTTTTTGTAGGAGGAGCTAAATTTGAGTGAATTTAGATGAAATTTACTTTTATTTTTTGGATTTTATATAAATTTTTAGTCAAATTGTAATAAAGGAATTTGAACCAACTTCGATTTTTTTTTAATTTTGATGAATTTTTTTGTTGGAGGAGTTAAATTTGAGTGAATTTAGATGAAATATACTTCTATTTCTTTGATTTCATATAAATTTTTAGTCAAATTGTAATAAAGGAATTTGAACCAACTTCGATTTCTTTGGATTTTGATGAGTTTTTTTGTTGGAGTTAAATTTGAGTGAATTTAAATGAAATTTACTTTTATTTTTTTAGATTGTATATAAATTTTTAGTCAAATTGTAATAAAAGAATTTGAACCAACTTCGATTTTTTTGGATTTTGATGAGTTTTTTTGTTGGAGTAGTTAAATTTGAGTAAATTTAGATGAAATTTACTTCTATTTTTTTTGATTTCATATAAATTTTTAGTCAAATTGTAATAAAGGAATTTGAACCAACTTCGATTTTTTTGGATTTGGATAAATTTTTTTGTTGGAGGAGCTAAATTTGAGTGAATTTAGATGAAATTTACTTTTATTTTTTGGATTTTGTACAAATTTTTATTCAAATTGTAATAAAGGAATTTGAACCAACTTCGATTTTTTCGGATTTTGATGAGTTTTTTTGTTGGAGGAGTTACATTTGAGTGAATTTAGTAGAAATTTATTTCTATTTTTTTTTATTTCATATAAATTTTTAGTCAAATTGTAATAAAGTACTTAGAAACCAACTTCGATTTTTTTGGATTTTGATGAATTTTTTTGTTGGAGGAGCTAAATTTGAGTGAATTTAGATGAAATTTACTTTTATATTTTGGATTTTATATAAATTTTTAGTCAAATTGTAATAAAGTAATTTGAAACCAACTTCGATTTTTTTGTATTTTGATGAGTTTTTTTGTTGGAGTAGTTAAATTTGAGTGAATTTAGTAGAAATTTATTTCTATTTTTTTTTATTTCATTTAAATTTTTAGTCAAATTGTAATAAAGGAATTTGAACCAACTTCGATTTTTTTGGATTTGGATGAATTTTTTTGTTGGAGGAGCTAAATTTGAGTGAATTTAGATGAAATTTACTTTCATTTTTTTGGATTTTATATAAATTTTTAGTCAAATTGTAATAAAGTAATTTGAAACCAACTTCGATTTTTTTGGATTTTGATGAATTTTTTTGTTGGAGGAGCTAAATTTGAGTGAATTTAGATGAAATTTACTTTTATTTTTTGGGTTTAATATAAATTTTTAGTCAAATTGTAATAAAGGAATTTGAACCAACTTCGATTTTTTCGGATTTTGATGAGTTTTTTTGTTGGAGGAGTTAAATTTGAGTGAATTTAGTAGAAATTTATTTCTATTTTTTGATTTCATATAAATTTTTAGTCAAATTGTAATAAAGGAATTTGAACCAACTTCGATTTTTTTGGATTTTGATGAGTTTTTTTGTTGGAGTAGTTAAATTTGAGTAAATTTAGATGAAATTTACTTCTATTTTTTTGATTTCATATAAATTTTTAGTCAAATTGTAATAAAGGAATTTGAACCAACTTCGATTTTTTCGGATTTTGATGAGTTTTTTTGTTGGAGGAGTTAAATTTGAGTGAATTTAGTAGAAATTTATTTCTATTTTTTTTGATTTCATATAAATTTTTAGTCAAATTGTAATAAAGTACTTAGAAACCAACTTCGATTTTTTCTTAATTTTGATGAATTTTTTTGTTGGAGGAGTTAAATTTGAGTGAATTTAGATGAAATATACTTCTATTTCTTTGATTTCATATAAATTTTTAGTCAAATTGTAATAAAGGAATTTGAACCAACTTCGATTTCTTTGGATTTTGATGAGTTTTTTTGTTGGAGTTAAATTTGAGTGAATTTAAATGAAATTTACTTTTATTTTTTTAGATTGTATATAAATTTTTAGTCAAATTGTAATAAAAGAATTTGAACCAACTTCGATTTTTTTGGATTTTGATGAGTTTTTTTGTTGGAGTAGTTAAATTTGAGTAAATTTAGATGAAATTTACTTCTATTTTTTTTGATTTCATATAAATTTTTAGTCAAATTGTAATAAAGGAATTTGAACCAACTTCGATTTTTTTGGATTTGGATAAATTTTTTTGTTGGAGGAGCTAAATTTGAGTGAATTTAGATGAAATTTACTTTTATTTTTTGGATTTTGTACAAATTTTTATTCAAATTGTAATAAAGGAATTTGAACCAACTTCGATTTTTTCGGATTTTGATGAGTTTTTTTGTTGGAGGAGTTAAATTTGAGTGAATTTAGTAGAAATTTATTTCTATTTTTTTTTATTTCATATAAATTTTTAGTCAAATTGTAATAAAGTACTTAGAAACCAACTTCGATTTTTTTGGATTTTGATGAATTTTTTTGTTGGAGGAGCTAAATTTGAGTGAATTTAGATGAAATTTACTTTTATATTTTGGATTTTATATAAATTTTTAGTCAAATTGTAATAAAGTAATTTGAAACCAACTTCGATTTTTTTGTATTTTGATGAGTTTTTTTGTTGGAGTAGTTAAATTTGAGTGAATTTAGTAGAAATTTATTTCTATTTTTTTTTTATTTCATTTAAATTTTTAGTCAAATTGTAATAAAGGAATTTGAACCAACTTCGATTTTTTTGGATTTGGATGAATTTTTTTGTTGGAGGAGCTAAATTTGAGTGAATTTAGATGAAATTTACTTTCATTTTTTTGGATTTTATATAAATTTTTAGTCAAATTGTAATAAAGTAATTTGAAACCAACTTCGATTTTTTTGTATTTTGATGAGTTTTTTTGTTGGAGTAGTTAAATTTGAGTGAATTTAGTAGAAATTTATTTCTATTTTTTTTTTATTTCATTTAAATTTTTAGTCAAATTGTAATAAAGGAATTTGAACCAACTTCGATTTTTTTGGATTTGGATGAATTTTTTTGTTGGAGGAGCTAAATTTGAGTGAATTTAGATGAAATTTACTTTCATTTTTTTGGATTTTATATAAATTTTTAGTCAAATTGTAATAAAGTAATTTGAAACCAACTTCGATTTTTTTGGATTTTGATGAATTTTTTTGTTGGAGGAGCTAAATTTGAGTGAATTTAGATGAAATTTACTTTTATTTTTTGGGTTTAATATAAATTTTTAGTCAAATTGTAATAAAGGAATTTGAACCAACTTCGATTTTTTCGGATTTTGATGAGTTTTTTTGTTGGAGGAGTTAAATTTGAGTGAATTTAGTAGAAATTTATTTCTATTTTTTGATTTCATATAAATTTTTAGTCAAATTGTAATAAAGGAATTTGAACCAACTTCGATTTTTTTGGATTTTGATGAGTTTTTTTGTTGGAGTAGTTAAATTTGAGTAAATTTAGATGAAATTTACTTCTATTTTTTTGATTTCATATAAATTTTTAGTCAAATTGTAATAAAGGAATTTGAACCAACTTCGATTTTTTCGGATTTTGATGAGTTTTTTTGTTGGAGGAGTTAAATTTGAGTGAATTTAGTAGAAATTTATTTCTATTTTTTTTGATTTCATATAAATTTTTAGTCAAATTGTAATAAAGTACTTAGAAACCAACTTCGATTTTTTTGGATTTTGATGAATTTTTTTGTTGGAGGAGCTAAATTTGAGTGAATTTAGATGAAATTTACTTTTATTTTTTGGATTTTATATAAATTTTTAGTCAAATTGTAATAAAGTAATTTGAAACCAACTTCGATTTTTTTGTATTTTGATGAGTTTTTTTGTTGGAGTAGATAAATTTGAGTGAATTTAGTAGAAATTTATTTCTATTTTTTTTTTATTTCATATAAATTTTTAGTCAAATTGTAATAAAGGAATTTGAACCAACTTCGATTTTTTTGGATTTGGATGAATTTTTTTGTTGGAGGAGCTAAATTTGAGTGAATTTAGATGAAATTTACTTTCATTTTTTTGGATTTTATATAAATTTTTAGTCAAATTGTAATAAAGTAATTTGAAACCTACTTCGATTTTTTTGGATTTTGATGAATTTTTTTGTTGGAGGAGCTAAATTTGAGTGAATTTAGATGAAATTTACTTTTATTTTTTGGATTTAATATAAATTTTTAGTCAAATTGTAATAAAGGAATTTGAACCAACTTCGATTTTTTCGGATTTTGATGAGTTTTTTTGTTGGAGGAGTTAAATTTGAGTGAATTTAGTAGAAATTTATTTCTATTTTTTGATTTCATATAAATTTTTAGTCAAATTGTAATAAAGGAATTTGAACCAACTTCGATTTTTTTGGATTTTGATGAGTTTTTTTGTTGGAGTAGTTAAATTTGAGTAAATTTAGATGAAATTTACTTCTATTTTTTTGATTTCATATAAATTTTTAGTCAAATTGTAATAAAGGAATTTGAACCAACTTCGATTTTTTTGGATTTGGATAAATTTTTTTGTTGGAGGAGCTAAATTTGAGTGAATTTAGATGAAATTTAATTTTATTTCTTGGATTTTATATAAATTTTTAGTCAAATTGTAATAAAGGAATTTGAACCAACTTCGATTTTTTCGGATTTTGATGAGTTTTTTTGTTGGAGGAGTTAAATTTGAGTGAATTTAGTAGAAATTTATTTCTATTTTTTTTTATTTCATTTAAATTTTTAGTCAAATTGTAATAAAGGAATTTGAACCAACTTCGATTTTTTTGGATTTTGATGAATTTTTTTGTTGGAGGAGCTAAATTTGAGTGAATTTAGATGAAATTTACTTTTATTTTTTTGGATTTTATATAAATTTTTAGTCAAATTGTAATAAAGTAATTTGAAACCAACTTCGATTTTTTTGGATTTGGATAAATTTTTTTGTAGGAGGAGCTAAATTTGAGTGAATTTAGATGAAATTTACTTTTATTTTTTGGATTTTATATAAATTTTTAGTCAAATTGTAATAAAGGAATTTGAACCAACTTCGATTTTTTTTTAATTTTGATGAATTTTTTTGTTGGAGGAGTTAAATTTGAGTGAATTTAGATGAAATATACTTCTATTTCTTTGATTTCATATAAATTTTTAGTCAAATTGTAATAAAGGAATTTGAACCAACTTCGATTTCTTTGGATTTTGATGAGTTTTTTTGTTGGAGTTAAATTTGAGTGAATTTAAATGAAATTTACTTTTATTTTTTTAGATTGTATATAAATTTTTAGTCAAATTGTAATAAAAGAATTTGAACCAACTTCGATTTTTTTGGATTTTGATGAGTTTTTTTGTTGGAGTAGTTAAATTTGAGTAAATTTAGATGAAATTTACTTCTATTTTTTTTGATTTCATATAAATTTTTAGTCAAATTGTAATAAAGGAATTTGAACCAACTTCGATTTTTTTGGATTTGGATAAATTTTTTTGTTGGAGGAGCTAAATTTGAGTGAATTTAGATGAAATTTACTTTTATTTTTTGGATTTTGTACAAATTTTTATTCAAATTGTAATAAAGGAATTTGAACCAACTTCGATTTTTTCGGATTTTGATGAGTTTTTTTGTTGGAGGAGTTAAATTTGAGTGAATTTAGTAGAAATTTATTTCTATTTTTTTTTATTTCATATAAATTTTTAGTCAAATTGTAATAAAGTACTTAGAAACCAACTTCGATTTTTTTGGATTTTGATGAATTTTTTTGTTGGAGGAGCTAAATTTGAGTGAATTTAGATGAAATTTACTTTTATATTTTGGATTTTATATAAATTTTTAGTCAAATTGTAATAAAGTAATTTGAAACCAACTTCGATTTTTTTGTATTTTGATGAGTTTTTTTGTTGGAGTAGTTAAATTTGAGTGAATTTAGTAGAAATTTATTTCTATTTTTTTTTTATTTCATTTAAATTTTTAGTCAAATTGTAATAAAGGAATTTGAACCAACTTCGATTTTTTTGGATTTGGATGAATTTTTTTGTTGGAGGAGCTAAATTTGAGTGAATTTAGATGAAATTTACTTTCATTTTTTTGGATTTTATATAAATTTTTAGTCAAATTGTAATAAAGTAATTTGAAACCAACTTCGATTTTTTTGGATTTTGATGAATTTTTTTGTTGGAGGAGCTAAATTTGAGTGAATTTAGATGAAATTTACTTTTATTTTTTGGGTTTAATATAAATTTTTAGTCAAATTGTAATAAAGGAATTTGAACCAACTTCGATTTTTTCGGATTTTGATGAGTTTTTTTGTTGGAGGAGTTAAATTTGAGTGAATTTAGTAGAAATTTATTTCTATTTTTTGATTTCATATAAATTTTTAGTCAAATTGTAATAAAGGAATTTGAACCAACTCCGATTTTTTTGGATTTTGATGAGTTTTTTTGTTGGAGTAGTTAAATTTGAGTAAATTTAGATGAAATTTACTTCTATTTTTTTGATTTCATATAAATTTTTAGTCAAATTGTAATAAAGGAATTTGAACCAACTTCGATTTTTTCGGATTTTGATGAGTTTTTTTGTTGGAGGAGTTAAATTTGAGTGAATTTAGTAGAAATTTATTTCTATTTTTTTTGATTTCATATAAATTTTTAGTCAAATTGTAATAAAGTACTTAGAAACCAACTTCGATTTTTTTGGATTTTGATGAATTTTTTTGTTGGAGGAGCTAAATTTGAGTGAATTTAGATGAAATTTACTTTTATTTTTTGGATTTTATATAAATTTTTAGTCAAATTGTAATAAAGTAATTTGAAACCAACTTCGATTTTTTTGTATTTTGATGAGTTTTTTTGTTGGAGTAGATAAATTTGAGTGAATTTAGTAGAAATTTATTTCTATTTTTTTTTTATTTCATATAAATTTTTAGTCAAATTGTAATAAAGGAATTTGAACCAACTTCGATTTTTTTGGATTTGGATGAATTTTTTTGTTGGAGGAGCTAAATTTGAGTGAATTTAGATGAAATTTACTTTCATTTTTTTGGATTTTATATAAATTTTTAGTCAAATTGTAATAAAGTAATTTGAAACCTACTTCGATTTTTTTGGATTTTGATGAATTTTTTTGTTGGAGGAGCTAAATTTGAGTGAATTTAGATGAAATTTACTTTTATTTTTTGGATTTAATATAAATTTTTAGTCAAATTGTAATAAAGGAATTTGAACCAACTTCGATTTTTTCGGATTTTGATGAGTTTTTTTGTTGGAGGAGTTAAATTTGAGTGAATTTAGTAGAAATTTATTTCTATTTTTTGATTTCATATAAATTTTTAGTCAAATTGTAATAAAGGAATTTGAACCAACTTCGATTTTTTTGGATTTTGATGAGTTTTTTTGTTGGAGTAGTTAAATTTGAGTAAATTTAGATGAAATTTACTTCTATTTTTTTGATTTCATATAAATTTTTAGTCAAATTGTAATAAAGGAATTTGAACCAACTTCGATTTTTTTGGATTTGGATAAATTTTTTTGTTGGAGGAGCTAAATTTGAGTGAATTTAGATGAAATTTAATTTTATTTCTTGGATTTTATATAAATTTTTAGTCAAATTGTAATAAAGGAATTTGAACCAACTTCGATTTTTTCGGATTTTGATGAGTTTTTTTGTTGGAGGAGTTAAATTTGAGTGAATTTAGTAGAAATTTATTTCTATTTTTTTTGATTTCATATAAATTTTTAGTCAAATTGTAATAAAGTACTTAGAAACCAACTTCGATTTTTTTGGATTTTGATGAATTTTTTTGTTGGAGGAGCTAAATTTGAGTGAATTTAGATGAAATTTACTTTTATTTTTTGGATTTTATATAAATTTTTAGTCAAATTGTAATAAAGTAATTTGAAACCAACTTCGATTTTTTTGTATTTTGATGAGTTTTTTTGTTGGAGTAGATAAATTTGAGTGAATTTAGTAGAAATTTATTTCTATTTTTTTTTTATTTCATATAAATTTTTAGTCAAATTGTAATAAAGGAATTTGAACCAACTTCGATTTTTTTGGATTTGGATGAATTTTTTTGTTGGAGGAGCTAAATTTGAGTGAATTTAGATGAAATTTACTTTCATTTTTTTGGATTTTATATAAATTTTTAGTCAAATTGTAATAAAGTAATTTGAAACCTACTTCGATTTTTTTGGATTTTGATGAATTTTTTTGTTGGAGGAGCTAAATTTGAGTGAATTTAGATGAAATTTACTTTTATTTTTTGGATTTAATATAAATTTTTAGTCAAATTGTAATAAAGGAATTTGAACCAACTTCGATTTTTTCGGATTTTGATGAGTTTTTTTGTTGGAGGAGTTAAATTTGAGTGAATTTAGTAGAAATTTATTTCTATTTTTTGATTTCATATAAATTTTTAGTCAAATTGTAATAAAGGAATTTGAACCAACTTCGATTTTTTTGGATTTTGATGAGTTTTTTTTGTTGGAGTAGTTAAATTTGAGTAAATTTAGATGAAATTTACTTCTATTTTTTGATTTCATATAAATTTTTAGTCAAATTGTAATAAAGGAATTTGAACCAACTTCGATTTTTTTGGATTTGGATAAATTTTTTTGTTGGAGGAGCTAAATTTGAGTGAATTTAGATGAAATTTAATTTTATTTCTTGGATTTTATATAAATTTTTAGTCAAATTGTAATAAAGTACTTAGAAACCAACTTCGATTTTTTTGGATTTTGATGAATTTTTTTGTTGGAGGAGCTAAATTTGAGTGAATTTAGATGAAATTTACATTTATTTTTTTGGATTTCATATAAATTTTTAGTCAAAGTGTAATAAAGGAATTTGAACCAACTTCGATTTTTTTGGATTTTGATGAGTTTTTTTGTTGGAGGAGTTAAATTTGAGTGAATTTAGTAGAAATTTATTTCTATTTTTTTTATTTCATATACATTTTTAGTCAAATTGCAATAAAGGAATTTGAACCAACTTCGATTTTTTTGGTTTTTGATGAGTTTATTTGTTGGAGGAGTTAAATTTGAGTGAATTTAGTAGAAATTTATTTCTATTTTTTTTGATTTCATATAAATTTTTAGTCAAATTGTAATAAAGTACTTAGAAACCAACTTCGATTTTTTTGGATTTTGATGAATTTTTTTGTTGGAGGAGCTAAATTTGAGTGAATTTAGATGAAATTTACTTTTATTTCTTTGGATTTTATATAAATTTTTAGTCAAATTGTAATAAAGGAATTTGAACCAACTTCGATTTTTTTGGATTTTGATGAGTTTTTTTGTTGGAGGAGTTAAATTTGAGTAAATATAGATGAAATTTACTTCTATTTTTTTTATTTCATATAAATTTTTAGTCAAATTGTAATAAAGGAATTTGAACCAACTTCGATTTTTTTGGATTTTGATGAGTTTTTTTGTTGGAGGAGTTACATTTGAGTGAATTTAGTAGAAATTTATTTCTATTTTTTTTATTTCTTATAAATTTTTAGTCAAATTGTAATAAAGGAATTTGAACCAACTTCGATTTTTTTGGATTTGGATGAATTTTTTTGTTGGAGGAGCTAAATTTGAGTGAATTTAGATGAAATTTACTTTCATTTTTTTGGATTTTATATAAATTTTTAGTCAAATTGTATTAAAGTTATTTGAAACCAACTTCGATTTTTTTGGATTTTGATGAATTTTTTTGTTGGAGGAGCTAAATTTGAGTGAATTTAGATGAAATTTACTTTCATTTTTTTGGATTTTATATAAATTTTTAGTCAAATTGTAATAAAGTAATTTGAAACCAACTTCGATTTTGTTGTATTTTGATGAGTTTTTTTGTTGGAGTAGTTAAATTTGAGTAAATTTAGATGAAATTTACTTCTATTTTTTTTATTTCATATAAATTTTTAGTCAAATTGTAATAAAGGAATTTGAACCAACTTCGATTTTTTTGGATTTGGATAAATTTTTTTGTTGGAGGAGCTAAATTTGAGTGAATTTAGATGAAATTTACTTTTATTTTTTGGATTTTATATAAATTTTTAGTCAAATTGTAATAAAGGAATTTGAACCAACTTCGATTTTTTTGGATTTGGATAAATTTTTTTGTAGGAGGAGCTAAATTTGAGTGAATTTAGATGAAATTTACTTTTATTTTTTGGATTTTATATAAATTTTTAGTCAAATTGTAATAAAGGAATTTGAACCAACTTCGATTTTTTTTTAATTTTGATGAATTTTTTTGTAGGAGGAGTTAAATTTGAGTGAATTTAGATGTAATATACTTCTATTTCTTTGATTTCATATAAATTTTTAGTCAAATTGTAATAAAGGAATTTGAACCAACTTCGATTTTTTTGGATTTTGATGAGTTTTTTTGTTGGAGTTAAATTTGAGTGAATTTAGATGAAATTTTCTTCTATTTTTTTTTATTTCATATAAATTTTTAGTCAAATTGTAATAAAGTACTTTGAAACCAACTTCGATTTTTTTGGATTTTGATGATTTTGGTTGTTGGAGGAGTTAAATTTGAGTAAATTTAGATGAAATTAACACCTTTTTTTGGATTTTATATAAATTTTTAGTCAAATTGTAATAAAGGGATTTGAAACAACTTCGATTTTTTTGGATTTTGATGAATTTTTTTGTAGAAGGAGCTAAATTTGATTGAATTTAGATGAAATTTACTTTCATTTTTTTGGATTTTATATAAATTTTTGTCAAATTGTAATAAAGTAATTTGAAACCAACTTCGATTTTTTTGGATTTTGATGAATTTTTTTGTTGGAGGAGCTAATTTGAGAGAATTTAGATGAAATTTACTTTTATTTTTTTAGATTGTATATAAATTTTTAGTCAAATTGTAATAAAGGAATTTGAACCAACTTTGATTTTTTTGGATTTTGATGAGTTTTTTTGTTGGAGTAGTTAAATTTGAGTAAATTTAGATGAAATTTACTTCTATTTTTTTTGATTTCATATAAATTTTTAGTCAAATTGTAATAAAGGAATTTGAACCAACTTCGATTTTTTTGGATTTGGATAAATTTTTTTGTTGGAGGAGCTAAATTTGAGTGAATTTAGATGAAATTTACTTTTATTTTTTGGATTTTGTATAAATTTTTATTCAAATTGTAATAAAGGAATTTGAACCAACTTCGATTTTTTCGGATTTTGATGAGTTTTTTTGTTGGAGGAGTTAAATTTGAGTGAATTTAGTAGAAATTTATTTCTATTTTTTTTGATTTCATATAAATTTTTAGTCAAATTGTAATAAAGTACTTAGAAACCAACTTCGATTTTTTTGGATTTTGATGAATTTTTTTGTTGGAGGAGCTAAATTTGAGTGAATTTAGATGAAATTTACTTTTATTTTTTTGGATTTTATATAAATTTTTAGTCAAATTGTAATAAAGTAATTTGAAACCAACTTCGATTTTTTTGTATTTTGATGAGTTTTTTTGTTGGAGTAGTTAAATTTGAGTGAATTTAGTAGAAATTTATTTCTATTTTTTGATTTCATATAAATTTTTAGTCAAATTGTAATAAAGGAATTTGAACCAACTTCGATTTTTTTGGATTTTGATGAGTTTTTTTGTTGGAGTAGTTAAATTTGAGTAAATTTAGATGAAATTTACTTCTATTTTTTTGATTTCATATAAATTTTTAGTCAAATTGTAATAAAGGAATTTGAACCAACTTCGATTTTTTCGGATTTTGATGAGTTTTTTTGTTGGAGGAGTTAAATTTGAGTGAATTTAGTAGAAATTTATTTCTATTTTTTTTGATTTCATATAAATTTTTAGTCAAATTGTAATAAAGTACTTAGAAACCAACTTCGATTTTTTTGGATTTTGATGAATTTTTTTGTTGGAGGAGCTAAATTTGAGTGAATTTAGATGAAATTTACTTTTATTTTTTGGATTTTATATAAATTTTTAGTCAAATTGTAATAAAGTAATTTGAAACCAACTTCGATTTTTTTGTATTTTGATGAGTTTTTTTGTTGGAGTAGATAAATTTGAGTGAATTTAGTAGAAATTTATTTCTATTTTTTTTTTATTTCATATAAATTTTTAGTCAAATTGTAATAAAGGAATTTGAACCAACTTCGATTTTTTTGGATTTGGATGAATTTTTTTGTTGGAGGAGCTAAATTTGAGTGAATTTAGATGAAATTTACTTTCATTTTTTTGGATTTTATATAAATTTTTAGTCAAATTGTAATAAAGTAATTTGAAACCTACTTCGATTTTTTTGGATTTTGATGAATTTTTTTGTTGGAGGAGCTAAATTTGAGTGAATTTAGATGAAATTTACTTTTATTTTTTGGATTTAATATAAATTTTTAGTCAAATTGTAATAAAGGAATTTGAACCAACTTCGATTTTTTCGGATTTTGATGAGTTTTTTTGTTGGAGGAGTTAAATTTGAGTGAATTTAGTAGAAATTTATTTCTATTTTTTGATTTCATATAAATTTTTAGTCAAATTGTAATAAAGGAATTTGAACCAACTTCGATTTTTTTGGATTTTGATGAGTTTTTTTGTTGGAGTAGTTAAATTTGAGTAAATTTAGATGAAATTTACTTCTATTTTTTTGATTTCATATAAATTTTTAGTCAAATTGTAATAAAGGAATTTGAACCAACTTCGATTTTTTTGGATTTGGATAAATTTTTTTGTTGGAGGAGCTAAATTTGAGTGAATTTAGATGAAATTTAATTTTATTTCTTGGATTTTATATAAATTTTTAGTCAAATTGTAATAAAGGAATTTGAACCAACTTCGATTTTTTCGGATTTTGATGAGTTTTTTTGTTGGAGGAGTTAAATTTGAGTGAATTTAGTAGAAATTTATTTCTATTTTTTTTTATTTCATTTAAATTTTTAGTCAAATTGTAATAAAGGAATTTGAACCAACTTCGATTTTTTTGGATTTTGATGAATTTTTTTGTTGGAGGAGCTAAATTTGAGTGAATTTAGATGAAATTTACTTTTATTTTTTTGGATTTTATATAAATTTTTAGTCAAATTGTAATAAAGTAATTTGAAACCAACTTCGATTTTTTTGGATTTGGATAAATTTTTTTGTAGGAGGAGCTAAATTTGAGTGAATTTAGATGAAATTTACTTTTATTTTTTGGATTTTATATAAATTTTTAGTCAAATTGTAATAAAGGAATTTGAACCAACTTCGATTTTTTTTTAATTTTGATGAATTTTTTTGTTGGAGGAGTTAAATTTGAGTGAATTTAGATGAAATATACTTCTATTTCTTTGATTTCATATAAATTTTTAGTCAAATTGTAATAAAGGAATTTGAACCAACTTCGATTTCTTTGGATTTTGATGAGTTTTTTTGTTGGAGTTAAATTTGAGTGAATTTAAATGAAATTTACTTTTATTTTTTTAGATTGTATATAAATTTTTAGTCAAATTGTAATAAAAGAATTTGAACCAACTTCGATTTTTTTGGATTTTGATGAGTTTTTTTGTTGGAGTAGTTAAATTTGAGTAAATTTAGATGAAATTTACTTCTATTTTTTTTGATTTCATATAAATTTTTAGTCAAATTGTAATAAAGGAATTTGAACCAACTTCGATTTTTTTGGATTTGGATAAATTTTTTTGTTGGAGGAGCTAAATTTGAGTGAATTTAGATGAAATTTACTTTTATTTTTTGGATTTTGTACAAATTTTTATTCAAATTGTAATAAAGGAATTTGAACCAACTTCGATTTTTTCGGATTTTGATGAGTTTTTTTGTTGGAGGAGTTAAATTTGAGTGAATTTAGTAGAAATTTATTTCTATTTTTTTTTATTTCATATAAATTTTTAGTCAAATTGTAATAAAGTACTTAGAAACCAACTTCGATTTTTTTGGATTTTGATGAATTTTTTTGTTGGAGGAGCTAAATTTGAGTGAATTTAGATGAAATTTACTTTTATATTTTGGATTTTATATAAATTTTTAGTCAAATTGTAATAAAGTAATTTGAAACCAACTTCGATTTTTTTGTATTTTGATGAGTTTTTTTGTTGGAGTAGTTAAATTTGAGTGAATTTAGTAGAAATTTATTTCTATTTTTTTTTTATTTCATTTAAATTTTTAGTCAAATTGTAATAAAGGAATTTGAACCAACTTCGATTTTTTTGGATTTGGATGAATTTTTTTGTTGGAGGAGCTAAATTTGAGTGAATTTAGATGAAATTTACTTTCATTTTTTTGGATTTTATATAAATTTTTAGTCAAATTGTAATAAAGTAATTTGAAACCAACTTCGATTTTTTTGGATTTTGATGAATTTTTTTGTTGGAGGAGCTAAATTTGAGTGAATTTAGATGAAATTTACTTTTATTTTTTGGGTTTAATATAAATTTTTAGTCAAATTGTAATAAAGGAATTTGAACCAACTTCGATTTTTTCGGATTTTGATGAGTTTTTTTGTTGGAGGAGTTAAATTTGAGTGAATTTAGTAGAAATTTATTTCTATTTTTTGATTTCATATAAATTTTTAGTCAAATTGTAATAAAGGAATTTGAACCAACTCCGATTTTTTTGGATTTTGATGAGTTTTTTTGTTGGAGTAGTTAAATTTGAGTAAATTTAGATGAAATTTACTTCTATTTTTTTGATTTCATATAAATTTTTAGTCAAATTGTAATAAAGGAATTTGAACCAACTTCGATTTTTTCGGATTTTGATGAGTTTTTTTGTTGGAGGAGTTAAATTTGAGTGAATTTAGTAGAAATTTATTTCTATTTTTTTTGATTTCATATAAATTTTTAGTCAAATTGTAATAAAGTACTTAGAAACCAACTTCGATTTTTTTGGATTTTGATGAATTTTTTTGTTGGAGGAGCTAAATTTGAGTGAATTTAGATGAAATTTACTTTTATTTTTTGGATTTTATATAAATTTTTAGTCAAATTGTAATAAAGTAATTTGAAACCAACTTCGATTTTTTTGTATTTTGATGAGTTTTTTTGTTGGAGTAGATAAATTTGAGTGAATTTAGTAGAAATTTATTTCTATTTTTTTTTTATTTCATATAAATTTTTAGTCAAATTGTAATAAAGGAATTTGAACCAACTTCGATTTTTTTGGATTTGGATGAATTTTTTTGTTGGAGGAGCTAAATTTGAGTGAATTTAGATGAAATTTACTTTCATTTTTTTGGATTTTATATAAATTTTTAGTCAAATTGTAATAAAGTAATTTGAAACCTACTTCGATTTTTTTGGATTTTGATGAATTTTTTTGTTGGAGGAGCTAAATTTGAGTGAATTTAGATGAAATTTACTTTTATTTTTTGGATTTAATATAAATTTTTAGTCAAATTGTAATAAAGGAATTTGAACCAACTTCGATTTTTTCGGATTTTGATGAGTTTTTTTGTTGGAGGAGTTAAATTTGAGTGAATTTAGTAGAAATTTATTTCTATTTTTTGATTTCATATAAATTTTTAGTCAAATTGTAATAAAGGAATTTGAACCAACTTCGATTTTTTTGGATTTTGATGAGTTTTTTTGTTGGAGTAGTTAAATTTGAGTAAATTTAGATGAAATTTACTTCTATTTTTTTGATTTCATATAAATTTTTAGTCAAATTGTAATAAAGGAATTTGAACCAACTTCGATTTTTTTGGATTTGGATAAATTTTTTTGTTGGAGGAGCTAAATTTGAGTGAATTTAGATGAAATTTAATTTTATTTCTTGGATTTTATATAAATTTTTAGTCAAATTGTAATAAAGGAATTTGAACCAACTTCGATTTTTTCGGATTTTGATGAGTTTTTTTGTTGGAGGAGTTAAATTTGAGTGAATTTAGTAGAAATTTATTTCTATTTTTTTTGATTTCATATAAATTTTTAGTCAAATTGTAATAAAGTACTTAGAAACCAACTTCGATTTTTTTGGATTTTGATGAATTTTTTTGTTGGAGGAGCTAAATTTGAGTGAATTTAGATGAAATTTACTTTTATTTTTTGGATTTTATATAAATTTTTAGTCAAATTGTAATAAAGTAATTTGAAACCAACTTCGATTTTTTTGTATTTTGATGAGTTTTTTTGTTGGAGTAGATAAATTTGAGTGAATTTAGTAGAAATTTATTTCTATTTTTTTTTTATTTCATATAAATTTTTAGTCAAATTGTAATAAAGGAATTTGAACCAACTTCGATTTTTTTGGATTTGGATGAATTTTTTTGTTGGAGGAGCTAAATTTGAGTGAATTTAGATGAAATTTACTTTCATTTTTTTGGATTTTATATAAATTTTTAGTCAAATTGTAATAAAGTAATTTGAAACCTACTTCGATTTTTTTGGATTTTGATGAATTTTTTTGTTGGAGGAGCTAAATTTGAGTGAATTTAGATGAAATTTACTTTTATTTTTTGGATTTAATATAAATTTTTAGTCAAATTGTAATAAAGGAATTTGAACCAACTTCGATTTTTTCGGATTTTGATGAGTTTTTTTGTTGGAGGAGTTAAATTTGAGTGAATTTAGTAGAAATTTATTTCTATTTTTTGATTTCATATAAATTTTTAGTCAAATTGTAATAAAGGAATTTGAACCAACTTCGATTTTTTTGGATTTTGATGAGTTTTTTTTGTTGGAGTAGTTAAATTTGAGTAAATTTAGATGAAATTTACTTCTATTTTTTGATTTCATATAAATTTTTAGTCAAATTGTAATAAAGGAATTTGAACCAACTTCGATTTTTTTGGATTTGGATAAATTTTTTTGTTGGAGGAGCTAAATTTGAGTGAATTTAGATGAAATTTAATTTTATTTCTTGGATTTTATATAAATTTTTAGTCAAATTGTAATAAAGTACTTAGAAACCAACTTCGATTTTTTTGGATTTTGATGAATTTTTTTGTTGGAGGAGCTAAATTTGAGTGAATTTAGATGAAATTTACATTTATTTTTTTGGATTTCATATAAATTTTTAGTCAAAGTGTAATAAAGGAATTTGAACCAACTTCGATTTTTTTGGATTTTGATGAGTTTTTTTGTTGGAGGAGTTAAATTTGAGTGAATTTAGTAGAAATTTATTTCTATTTTTTTTATTTCATATACATTTTTAGTCAAATTGCAATAAAGGAATTTGAACCAACTTCGATTTTTTTGGTTTTTGATGAGTTTATTTGTTGGAGGAGTTAAATTTGAGTGAATTTAGTAGAAATTTATTTCTATTTTTTTTGATTTCATATAAATTTTTAGTCAAATTGTAATAAAGTACTTAGAAACCAACTTCGATTTTTTTGGATTTTGATGAATTTTTTTGTTGGAGGAGCTAAATTTGAGTGAATTTAGATGAAATTTACTTTTATTTCTTTGGATTTTATATAAATTTTTAGTCAAATTGTAATAAAGGAATTTGAACCAACTTCGATTTTTTTGGATTTTGATGAGTTTTTTTGTTGGAGGAGTTAAATTTGAGTAAATATAGATGAAATTTACTTCTATTTTTTTTATTTCATATAAATTTTTAGTCAAATTGTAATAAAGGAATTTGAACCAACTTCGATTTTTTTGGATTTTGATGAGTTTTTTTGTTGGAGGAGTTACATTTGAGTGAATTTAGTAGAAATTTATTTCTATTTTTTTTATTTCTTATAAATTTTTAGTCAAATTGTAATAAAGGAATTTGAACCAACTTCGATTTTTTTGGATTTGGATGAATTTTTTTGTTGGAGGAGCTAAATTTGAGTGAATTTAGATGAAATTTACTTTCATTTTTTTGGATTTTATATAAATTTTTAGTCAAATTGTATTAAAGTTATTTGAAACCAACTTCGATTTTTTTGGATTTTGATGAATTTTTTTGTTGGAGGAGCTAAATTTGAGTGAATTTAGATGAAATTTACTTTCATTTTTTTGGATTTTATATAAATTTTTAGTCAAATTGTAATAAAGTAATTTGAAACCAACTTCGATTTTGTTGTATTTTGATGAGTTTTTTTGTTGGAGTAGTTAAATTTGAGTAAATTTAGATGAAATTTACTTCTATTTTTTTTATTTCATATAAATTTTTAGTCAAATTGTAATAAAGGAATTTGAACCAACTTCGATTTTTTTGGATTTGGATAAATTTTTTTGTTGGAGGAGCTAAATTTGAGTGAATTTAGATGAAATTTACTTTTATTTTTTGGATTTTATATAAATTTTTAGTCAAATTGTAATAAAGGAATTTGAACCAACTTCGATTTTTTTGGATTTGGATAAATTTTTTTGTAGGAGGAGCTAAATTTGAGTGAATTTAGATGAAATTTACTTTTATTTTTTGGATTTTATATAAATTTTTAGTCAAATTGTAATAAAGGAATTTGAACCAACTTCGATTTTTTTTTAATTTTGATGAATTTTTTTGTAGGAGGAGTTAAATTTGAGTGAATTTAGATGTAATATACTTCTATTTCTTTGATTTCATATAAATTTTTAGTCAAATTGTAATAAAGGAATTTGAACCAACTTCGATTTTTTTGGATTTTGATGAGTTTTTTTGTTGGAGTTAAATTTGAGTGAATTTAGATGAAATTTTCTTCTATTTTTTTTTATTTCATATAAATTTTTAGTCAAATTGTAATAAAGTACTTTGAAACCAACTTCGATTTTTTTGGATTTTGATGATTTTGGTTGTTGGAGGAGTTAAATTTGAGTAAATTTAGATGAAATTAACACCTTTTTTTGGATTTTATATAAATTTTTAGTCAAATTGTAATAAAGGGATTTGAAACAACTTCGATTTTTTTGGATTTTGATGAATTTTTTTGTAGAAGGAGCTAAATTTGATTGAATTTAGATGAAATTTACTTTCATTTTTTTGGATTTTATATAAATTTTTGTCAAATTGTAATAAAGTAATTTGAAACCAACTTCGATTTTTTTGGATTTTGATGAATTTTTTTGTTGGAGGAGCTAATTTGAGAGAATTTAGATGAAATTTACTTTTATTTTTTTAGATTGTATATAAATTTTTAGTCAAATTGTAATAAAGGAATTTGAACCAACTTTGATTTTTTTGGATTTTGATGAGTTTTTTTGTTGGAGTAGTTAAATTTGAGTAAATTTAGATGAAATTTACTTCTATTTTTTTTGATTTCATATAAATTTTTAGTCAAATTGTAATAAAGGAATTTGAACCAACTTCGATTTTTTTGGATTTGGATAAATTTTTTTGTTGGAGGAGCTAAATTTGAGTGAATTTAGATGAAATTTACTTTTATTTTTTGGATTTTGTATAAATTTTTATTCAAATTGTAATAAAGGAATTTGAACCAACTTCGATTTTTTCGGATTTTGATGAGTTTTTTTGTTGGAGGAGTTAAATTTGAGTGAATTTAGTAGAAATTTATTTCTATTTTTTTTGATTTCATATAAATTTTTAGTCAAATTGTAATAAAGTACTTAGAAACCAACTTCGATTTTTTTGGATTTTGATGAATTTTTTTGTTGGAGGAGCTAAATTTGAGTGAATTTAGATGAAATTTACTTTTATTTTTTTGGATTTTATATAAATTTTTAGTCAAATTGTAATAAAGTAATTTGAAACCAACTTCGATTTTTTTGTATTTTGATGAGTTTTTTTGTTGGAGTAGTTAAATTTGAGTGAATTTAGTAGAAATTTATTTCTATTTTTTTTTATTTCATATAAATTTTTAGTCAAATTGTAATAAAGGAATTCGAACCAACTTCGATTTTTTTGGATTTGGATGAATTTTTTTGGTGGAGGAGCTAAATTTGAGTGAATTTAGATGAAATTTACTTTCATTTTTTTGGATTTTATATAAATTTTTAGTCAAATTGTAATAAAGTAATTTGAAACCAACTTCGATTTTTTTGGATTTTGATGAATTTTTTTGTTGGAGGAGCTAATTTGAGTGAATTTAGATGAAATTTACTTTTATTTTTTGGATTTAATATAAATTTTTAGTCAAATTGTAATAAAGGAATTTGAACCAACTTCGATTTTTTCGGATTTTGATGAGTTTTTTTGTTGGAGGAGTTAAATTTGAGTGAATTTAGTAGAAATTTATTTCTATTTTTTTTGATTTCATATAAATTTTTAGTCAAATTGTAATAAAGTACTTAGAAACCAACTTCGATTTTTTTGGATTTTGATGAGTTTTTTTGTTGGAGGAGTTAAATTTGAGTGAATTTAGTAGAAATTTATTTCTATTTTTTTTATTTCATATACATTTTTAGTCAAATTGCAATAAAGGAATTTGAACCAACTTCGATTTTTTTGGTTTTTGATGGGTTTTTTTGTTGGAGGAGTTAAATTTGAGTGAATTTAGTAGAAATTTATTTCTATTTTTTTTTATTTCATATAAATTTTTCGTCAAATTGTAATAAAGTACCTAGAAACCAACTTCGATTTTTTTGGATTTTGATGAATTTTTTTGTTGGAGGAGCTAAATTTGAATGAATTTAGATGAAATTTACTTTTATTTCTTTGGATTTTATATAAATTTTTAGTCAAATTGTAATAAAGGAATTTGAACCAACTTCGATTTTTTTGGATTTTGATGAGTTTTTTTGTTGGAGGAGTTAAATTTGAGTAAATATAGATGAAATTTACTTCTATTTTTTTTTTCATATAAATTTTTAGTCAAATTGTAATAAAGGAATTTGAACCAACTTCGATTTTTTTGGATTTTGATGAGTTTTTTTGTTGGAGGAGTTACATTTGAGTGAATTTAGTAGAAATTTATTTCTATTTTTTTTTTATTTCATATAAATTTTTAGTCAAATTGTAATAAAGGAATTTGAACCAACTTCGATTTTTTTGGATTTGGATGAATTTTTTTGTTGGAGGAGCTAAATTTGAGTGAATTTAGATGAAATTTACTTTCATTTTTTTGGATTTTATATAAATTTTTAGTCAAATTGTAATAAAGTTATTTGAAACCAACTTCGATTTTTTTGGATTTTGATGAATTTTTTTGTTGGAGGAGCTAAATTTGAGTGAATTTAGATGAAATTTACTTTTATTTTTTTTGGATTTTATATAAATTTTTAGTCAAATTGTAATAAAGTAATTTGAAACCAACTTCGATTTTGTTGTATTTTGATGAGTTTTTTTGTTGGAGTAGTTAAATTTGAGTAAATTTAGATGAAATTTACTTCTATTTTTTTGATTTCATATAAATTTTTAGTCAAATTGTAATAAAGGAATTTGAACCAACTTCGATTTTTTTGGATTTGGATAAATTTTTTTGTTGGAGGAGCTAAATTTGAGTGAATTTAGATGAAATTTAATTTTATTTCTTGGATTTTATATAAATTTTTAGTCAAATTGTAATAAAGTACTTAGAAACCAACTTCGATTTTTTTGGATTTTGATGAATTTTTTTGTTGGAGGAGCTAAATTTGAGTGAATTTAGATGAAATTTGCTTTTATTTTTTTGGATTTCATATAAATTTTTAGTCAAATTGTAATAAAGGAATTTGAACCAACTTCGATTTTTTTAGATTTTGATGAGTTTTTTTGTTGGAGGAGTTAAATTTGAGTGAATTTAGTAAAAATTTATTTCTATTTTTTTTATTTCATATACATTTTTAGTCAAATTGCAATAAAGGAATTTGAACCAACTTCGATTTTTTTGGTTTTTGATGAGTTTATTTGTTGGAGGAGTTAAATTTGAGTGAATTTAGTAGAAATTTATTTCTATTTTTTTTGATTTCATATAAATTTTTAGTCAAATTGTAATAAAGTACTTAGAAACCAACTTCGATTTTTTTGGATTTTGATGAATTTTTTTGTTGGAGGAGCTAAATTTGAGTGAATTTAGATGAAATTTACTTTTATTTCTTTGGATTTTATATAAATTTTTAGTCAAATTGTAATAAAGGAATTTGAACCAACTTCGATTTTTTTGGATTTTGATGAGTTTTTTTGTTGGAGGAGTTAAATTTGAGTAAATATAGATGAAATTTACTTCTATTTTTTTTATTTCATATAAATTTTTAGTCAAATTGTAATAAAGGAATTTGAACCAACTTCGATTTTTTTGGATTTTGATGAGTTTTTTTGTTGGAGGAGTTACATTTGAGTGAATTTAGTAGAAATTTATTTCTATTTTTTTTTATTTCTTATAAATTTTTAGTCAAATTGTAATAAAGGAATTTGAACCAACTTCGATTTTTTTGGATTTGGATGAATTTTTTTGTTGGAGGAGCTAAATTTGAGTGAATTTAGATGAAATTTACTTTCATTTTTTTGGATTTTATATAAATTTTTAGTCAAATTGTAATAAAGTTATTTGAAACCAACTTCGATTTTTTTGGATTTTGATGAATTTTTTTGTTGGAGGAGCTAAATTTGAGTGAATTTAGATGAAATTTACTTTCATTTTTTTTGAATTTTATATAAATTTTTAGTCAAATTGTAATAAAGTTATTTGAAACCAACTTCGATTTTTTTGGATTTTGATGAATTTTTTTGTTGGAGGAGCTAAATTTGAGTGAATTTAGATGAAATTTACTTTTATTTTTTTTTGGATTTTATATAAATTTTTAGTCAAATTGTAATAAAGTAATTTGAAACCAACTTCGATTTTGTTGTATTTTGATGAGTTTTTTTGTTGGAGTAGTTAAATTTGAGTAAATTTAGATGAAATTTACTTCTATTTTTTTTATTTCATATAAATTTTTAGTCAAATTGTAATAAAGTAATTTGAAACCAACTTCGATTTTTTTGGATTTTGATGAATTTTTTTGTTGGAGGAGCTAAATTTGAGTGAATTTAGATGAAATTTACTTTTATTTTTTGGATTTAATATAAATTTTTAGTCAAATTGTAATAAAGGAATTTGAACCAACTTCGATTTTTTCGGATTTTGATGAGTTTTTTTGTTGGAGGAGTTAAATTTGAGTGAATTTAGTAGAAATTTATTTCTATTTTTTTTGATTTCATATAAATTTTTAGTCAAATTGCAATAAAGGAATTTGAACCAACTTCGATTTTTTTGGTTTTTGATGAGTTTTTTTGTTGGAGGAGTTAAATTTGAGTGAATTTAGTAGAAATTTATTTCTATTTTTTTTTATTTCATATAAATTTTTCGTCAAATTGTAATAAAGTACTTAGAAACCAACTTCGATTTTTTTGGATTTTGATGATTTTTTTTGTTGGAGGAGCTAAATTTGAATGAATTTAGATGAAATTTACTTTTATTTCTTTGGATTTTATATAAATTTTTAGTCAAATTGTAATAAAGGAATTTGAACCAACTTCGATTTTTTTGGATTTTGATGAGTTTTTTTGTTGGAGGAGATAAATTTGAGTAAATATAGATGAAATTTACTTCTATTTTTTTGATTTCATATAAATTTTTAGTCAAATTGTAATAAAGGAATTTGAACCAACTTCGATTTTTTTGGATTTGGATAAATTTTTTTGTTGGAGGAGCTAAATTTGAGTGAATTTAGATGAAATTTAATTTTATTTCTTGGATTTTATATAAATTTTTAGTCAAATTGTAATAAAGGAATTTGAACCAACTTCGATTTTTTCGGATTTTGATGAGTTTTTTTGTTGGAGGAGTTAAATTTGAGTGAATTTAGTAGAAATTTATTTCTATTTTTTTTGATTTCATATAAATTTTTAGTCAAATTGTAATAAAGTACTTAGAAACCAACTTCGATTTTTTTGGATTTTGATGAATTTTTTTGTTGGAGGAGCTAAATTTGAGTGAATTTAGATGAAATTTACTTTTATTTTTTGGATTTTATATAAATTTTTAGTCAAATTGTAATAAAGTAATTTGAAACCAACTTCGATTTTTTTGTATTTTGATGAGTTTTTTTGTTGGAGTAGATAAATTTGAGTGAATTTAGTAGAAATTTATTTCTATTTTTTTTTTATTTCATATAAATTTTTAGTCAAATTGTAATAAAGGAATTTGAACCAACTTCGATTTTTTTGGATTTGGATGAATTTTTTTGTTGGAGGAGCTAAATTTGAGTGAATTTAGATGAAATTTACTTTCATTTTTTTGGATTTTATATAAATTTTTAGTCAAATTGTAATAAAGTAATTTGAAACCTACTTCGATTTTTTTGGATTTTGATGAATTTTTTTGTTGGAGGAGCTAAATTTGAGTGAATTTAGATGAAATTTACTTTTATTTTTTGGATTTAATATAAATTTTTAGTCAAATTGTAATAAAGGAATTTGAACCAACTTCGATTTTTTCGGATTTTGATGAGTTTTTTTGTTGGAGGAGTTAAATTTGAGTGAATTTAGTAGAAATTTATTTCTATTTTTTGATTTCATATAAATTTTTAGTCAAATTGTAATAAAGGAATTTGAACCAACTTCGATTTTTTTGGATTTTGATGAGTTTTTTTTGTTGGAGTAGTTAAATTTGAGTAAATTTAGATGAAATTTACTTCTATTTTTTGATTTCATATAAATTTTTAGTCAAATTGTAATAAAGGAATTTGAACCAACTTCGATTTTTTTGGATTTGGATAGATTTTTTTGTTGGAGGAGCTAAATTTGAGTGAATTTAGATGAAATTTAATTTTATTTCTTGGATTTTATATAAATTTTTAGTCAAATTGTAATAAAGTACTTAGAAACCAACTTCGATTTTTTTGGATTTTGATGAATTTTTTTGTTGGAGGAGCTAAATTTGAGTGAATTTAGATGAAATTTACATTTATTTTTTTGGATTTCATATAAATTTTTAGTCAAAGTGTAATAAAGGAATTTGAACCAACTTCGATTTTTTTGGATTTTGATGAGTTTTTTTGTTGGAGGAGTTAAATTTGAGTGAATTTAGTAGAAATTTATTTCTATTTTTTTTATTTCATATACATTTTTAGTCAAATTGCAATAAAGGAATTTGAACCAACTTCGATTTTTTTGGTTTTTGATGAGTTTATTTGTTGGAGGAGTTAAATTTGAGTGAATTTAGTAGAAATTTATTTCTATTTTTTTTTATTTCATATAAATTTTTAGTCAAATTGTAATAAAGTACTTAGAAACCAACTTCGATTTTTTTGGATTTTGATGAATTTTTTTGTTGGAGGAGCTAAATTTGAGTGAATTTAGATGAAATTTACTTTTATTTCTTTGGATTTTATATAAATTTTTAGTCAAATTGTAATAAAGGAATTTGAACCAACTTCGATTTTTTTGGATTTTGATGAGTTTTTTTGTTGGAGGAGTTAAATTTGAGTAAATATAGATGAAATTTACTTCTATTTTTTTTATTTCATATAAATTTTTAGTCAAATTGTAATAAAGGAATTTGAACCAACTTCGATTTTTTTGGATTTTGATGAGTTTTTTTGTTGGAGGAGTTACATTTGAGTGAATTTAGTAGAAATTTATTTCTATTTTTTTTTATTTCTTATAAATTTTTAGTCAAATTGTAATAAAGGAATTTGAACCAACTTCGATTTTTTTGGATTTGGATGAATTTTTTTGTTGGAGGAGCTAAATTTGAGTGAATTTAGATGAAATTTACTTTCATTTTTTTGGATTTTATATAAATTTTTAGTCAAATTGTAATAAAGTTATTTGAAACCAACTTCGATTTTTTTGGATTTTGATGAATTTTTTTGTTGGAGGAGCTAAATTTGAGTGAATTTAGATGAAATTTACTTTCATTTTTTTGGATTTTATATAAATTTTTAGTCAAATTGTAATAAAGTAATTTGAAACCAACTTCGATTTTGTTGTATTTTGATGAGTTTTTTTGTTGGAGTAGTTAAATTTGAGTAAATTTAGATGAAATTTACTTCTATTTTTTTTATTTCATATAAATTTTTAGTCAAATTGTAATAAAGGAATTTGAACCAACTTCGATTTTTTTGGATTTGGATAAATTTTTTTGTTGGAGGAGCTAAATTTGAGTGAATTTAGATGAAATTTACTTTTATTTTTTGGATTTTATATAAATTTTTAGTCAAATTGTAATAAAGGAATTTGAACCAACTTCGATTTTTTTGGATTTGGATAAATTTTTTTGTAGGAGGAGCTAAATTTGAGTGAATTTAGATGAAATTTACTTTTATTTTTTGGATTTTATATAAATTTTTAGTCAAATTGTAATAAAGGAATTTGAACCAACTTCGATTTTTTTTTAATTTTGATGAATTTTTTTGTAGGAGGAGTTAAATTTGAGTGAATTTAGATGTAATATACTTCTATTTCTTTGATTTCATATAAATTTTTAGTCAAATTGTAATAAAGGAATTTGAACCAACTTCGATTTTTTTGGATTTTGATGAGTTTTTTTGTTGGAGTTAAATTTGAGTGAATTTAGATGAAATTTTCTTCTATTTTTTTTTATTTCATATAAATTTTTAGTCAAATTGTAATAAAGTACTTTGAAACCAACTTCGATTTTTTTGGATTTTGATGATTTTGGTTGTTGGAGGAGTTAAATTTGAGTAAATTTAGATGAAATTAACACCTTTTTTTGGATTTTATATAAATTTTTAGTCAAATTGTAATAAAGGGATTTGAAACAACTTCGATTTTTTTGGATTTTGATGAATTTTTTTGTAGAAGGAGCTAAATTTGATTGAATTTAGATGAAATTTACTTTCATTTTTTTGGATTTTATATAAATTTTTGTCAAATTGTAATAAAGTAATTTGAAACCAACTTCGATTTTTTTGGATTTTGATGAATTTTTTTGTTGGAGGAGCTAATTTGAGAGAATTTAGATGAAATTTACTTTTATTTTTTTAGATTGTACATAAATTTTTAGTCAAATTGTAATAAAGGAATTTGAACCAACTTTGATTTTTTTGGATTTTGATGAGTTTTTTTGTTGGAGTAGTTAAATTTGAGTAAATTTAGATGAAATTTACTTCTATTTTTTTTGATTTCATATAAATTTTTAGTCAAATTGTAATAAAGGAATTTGAACCAACTTCGATTTTTTTGGATTTGGATAAATTTTTTTGTTGGAGGAGCTAAATTTGAGTGAATTTAGATGAAATTTACTTTTATTTTTTGGATTTTGTATAAATTTTTATTCAAATTGTAATAAAGGAATTTGAACCAACTTCGATTTTTTCGGATTTTGATGAGTTTTTTTGTTGGAGGAGTTAAATTTGAGTGAATTTAGTAGAAATTTATTTCTATTTTTTTTGATTTCATATAAATTTTTAGTCAAATTGTAATAAAGTACTTAGAAACCAACTTCGATTTTTTTGGATTTTGATGAATTTTTTTGTTGGAGGAGCTAAATTTGAGTGAATTTAGATGAAATTTACTTTTATTTTTTTGGATTTTATATAAATTTTTAGTCAAATTGTAATAAAGTAATTTGAAACCAACTTCGATTTTTTTGTATTTTGATGAGTTTTTTTGTTGGAGTAGTTAAATTTGAGTGAATTTAGTAGAAATTTATTTCTATTTTTTTTTATTTCATATAAATTTTTAGTCAAATTGTAATAAAGGAATTCGAACCAACTTCGATTTTTTTGGATTTGGATGAATTTTTTTGGTGGAGGAGCTAAATTTGAGTGAGTTTAGATGAAATTTACTTTCATTTTTTTGGATTTTATATAAATTTTTAGTCAAATTGTAATAAAGTAATTTGAAACCAACTTCGATTTTTTTGGATTTTGATGAATTTTTTTGTTGGAGGAGCTAATTTGAGTGAATTTAGATGAAATTTACTTTTATTTTTTGGATTTAATATAAATTTTTAGTCAAATTGTAATAAAGGAATTTGAACCAACTTCGATTTTTTCGGATTTTGATGAGTTTTTTTGTTGGAGGAGTTAAATTTGAGTGAATTTAGTAGAAATTTATTTCTATTTTTTTTGATTTCATATAAATTTTTAGTCAAATTGTAATAAAGTACTTAGAAACCAACTTCGATTTTTTTGGATTTTGATGAGTTTTTTTGTTGGAGGAGTTAAATTTGAGTAAATTTAGATGAAATTTACTTCTATTTTTTTTATTTCATATAAATTTTTAGTCAAATTGTAATAAAGGAATTTGAACCAACTTCGATTTTTTTGGATTTGGATAAATTTTTTTGTTGGAGGAGCTAAATTTGAGTGAATTTAGATGAAATTTACTTTTATTTTTTGGATTTTATATAAATTTTTAGTCAAATTGTAATAAAGGAATTTGAACCAACTTCGATTTTTTTGGATTTGGATAAATTTTTTTGTAGGAGGAGCTAAATTTGAGTGAATTTAGATGAAATTTACTTTTATTTTTTGGATTTTATATAAATTTTTAGTCAAATTGTAATAAAGGAATTTGAACCAACTTCGATTTTTTTTTAATTTTGATGAATTTTTTTGTAGGAGGAGTTAAATTTGAGTGAATTTAGATGTAATATACTTCTATTTCTTTGATTTCATATAAATTTTTAGTCAAATTGTAATAAAGGAATTTGAACCAACTTCGATTTTTTTGGATTTTGATGAGTTTTTTTGTTGGAGTTAAATTTGAGTGAATTTAGATGAAATTTTCTTCTATTTTTTTTTATTTCATATAAATTTTTAGTCAAATTGTAATAAAGTACTTTGAAACCAACTTCGATTTTTTTGGATTTTGATGATTTTGGTTGTTGGAGGAGTTAAATTTGAGTAAATTTAGATGAAATTAACACCTTTTTTTGGATTTTATATAAATTTTTAGTCAAATTGTAATAAAGGGATTTGAAACAACTTCGATTTTTTTGGATTTTGATGAATTTTTTTGTAGAAGGAGCTAAATTTGATTGAATTTAGATGAAATTTACTTTCATTTTTTTGGATTTTATATAAATTTTTGTCAAATTGTAATAAAGTAATTTGAAACCAACTTCAATTTTTTTGGATTTTGATGAATTTTTTTGTTGGAGGAGCTAATTTGAGAGAATTTAGATGAAATTTACTTTTATTTTTTTAGATTGTACATAAATTTTTAGTCAAATTGTAATAAAGGAATTTGAACCAACTTTGATTTTTTTGGATTTTGATGAGTTTTTTTGTTGGAGTAGTTAAATTTGAGTAAATTTAGATGAAATTTACTTCTATTTTTTTTGATTTCATATAAATTTTTAGTCAAATTGTAATAAAGGAATTTGAACCAACTTCGATTTTTTTGGATTTGGATAAATTTTTTTGTTGGAGGAGCTAAATTTGAGTGAATTTAGATGAAATTTACTTTTATTTTTTGGATTTTGTATAAATTTTTATTCAAATTGTAATAAAGGAATTTGAACCAACTTCGATTTTTTCGGATTTTGATGAGTTTTTTTGTTGGAGGAGTTAAATTTGAGTGAATTTAGTAGAAATTTATTTCTATTTTTTTTGATTTCATATAAATTTTTAGTCAAATTGTAATAAAGTACTTAGAAACCAACTTCGATTTTTTTGGATTTTGATGAATTTTTTTGTTGGAGGAGCTAAATTTGAGTGAATTTAGATGAAATTTACTTTTATTTTTTTGGATTTTATATAAATTTTTAGTCAAATTGTAATAAAGTAATTTGAAACCAACTTCGATTTTTTTGTATTTTGATGAGTTTTTTTGTTGGAGTAGTTAAATTTGAGTGAATTTAGTAGAAATTTATTTCTATTTTTTTTTATTTCATATAAATTTTTAGTCAAATTGTAATAAAGGAATTCGAACCAACTTCGATTTTTTTGGATTTGGATGAATTTTTTTGGTGGAGGAGCTAAATTTGAGTGAATTTAGATGAAATTTACTTTCATTTTTTTGGATTTTATATAAATTTTTAGTCAAATTGTAATAAAGTAATTTGAAACCAACTTCGATTTTTTTGGATTTTGATGAATTTTTTTGTTGGAGGAGCTAATTTGAGTGAATTTAGATGAAATTTACTTTTATTTTTTGGATTTAATATAAATTTTTAGTCAAATTGTAATAAAGGAATTTGAACCAACTTCGATTTTTTCGGATTTTGATGAGTTTTTTTGTTGGAGGAGTTAAATTTGAGTGAATTTAGTAGAAATTTATTTCTATTTTTTTTGATTTCATATAAATTTTTAGTCAAATTGTAATAAAGTACTTAGAAACCAACTTCGATTTTTTTGGATTTTGATGAGTTTTTTTGTTGGAGGAGTTAAATTTGAGTGAATTTAGTAGAAATTTATTTCTATTTTTTTTATTTCATATACATTTTTAGTCAAATTGCAATAAAGGAATTTGAACCAACTTCGATTTTTTTGGTTTTTGATGGGTTTTTTTGTTGGAGGAGTTAAATTTGAGTGAATTTAGTAGAAATTTATTTCTATTTTTTTTTATTTCATATAAATTTTTCGTCAAATTGTAATAAAGTACCTAGAAACCAACTTCGATTTTTTTGGATTTTGATGAATTTTTTTGTTGGAGGAGCTAAATTTGAATGAATTTAGATGAAATTTACTTTTATTTCTTTGGATTTTATATAAATTTTTAGTCAAATTGTAATAAAGGAATTTGAACCAACTTCGATTTTTTTGGATTTTGATGAGTTTTTTTGTTGGAGGAGTTAAATTTGAGTAAATATAGATGAAATTTACTTCTATTTTTTTTTTTCATATAAATTTTTAGTCAAATTGTAATAAAGGAATTTGAACCAACTTCGATTTTTTTGGATTTTGATGAGTTTTTTTGTTGGAGGAGTTACATTTGAGTGAATTTAGTAGAAATTTATTTCTATTTTTTTTTTATTTCATATAAATTTTTAGTCAAATTGTAATAAAGGAATTTGAACCAACTTCGATTTTTTTGGATTTGGATGAATTTTTTTGTTGGAGGAGCTAAATTTGAGTGAATTTAGATGAAATTTACTTTCATTTTTTTGGATTTTATATAAATTTTTAGTCAAATTGTAATAAAGTTATTTGAAACCAACTTCGATTTTTTTGGATTTTGATGAATTTTTTTGTTGGAGGAGCTAAATTTGAGTGAATTTAGATGAAATTTACTTTTATTTTTTTTGGATTTTATATAAATTTTTAGTCAAATTGTAATAAAGTAATTTGAAACCAACTTCGATTTTGTTGTATTTTGATGAGTTTTTTTGTTGGAGTAGTTAAATTTGAGTAAATTTAGATGAAATTTACTTCTATTTTTTTGATTTCATATAAATTTTTAGTCAAATTGTAATAAAGGAATTTGAACCAACTTCGATTTTTTTGGATTTGGATAAATTTTTTTGTTGGAGGAGCTAAATTTGAGTGAATTTAGATGAAATTTAATTTTATTTCTTGGATTTTATATAAATTTTTAGTCAAATTGTAATAAAGTACTTAGAAACCAACTTCGATTTTTTTGGATTTTGATGAATTTTTTTGTTGGAGGAGCTAAATTTGAGTGAATTTAGATGAAATTTGCTTTTATTTTTTTGGATTTAATATAAATTTTTAGTCAAATTGTAATAAAGGAATTTGAACCAACTTCGATTTTTTTAGATTTTGATGAGTTTTTTTGTTGGAGGAGTTAAATTTGAGTGAATTTAGTAGAAATTTATTTCTATTTTTTTTATTTCATATACATTTTTAGTCAAATTGCAATAAAGGAATTTGAACCAACTTCGATTTTTTTGGTTTTTGATGAGTTTATTTGTTGGAGGAGTTAAATTTGAGTGAATTTAGTAGAAATTTATTTCTATTTTTTTTGATTTCATATAAATTTTTAGTCAAATTGTAATAAAGTACTTAGAAACCAACTTCGATTTTTTTGGATTTTGATGAATTTTTTTGTTGGAGGAGCTAAATTTGAGTGAATTTAGATGAAATTTACTTTTATTTCTTTGGATTTTATATAAATTTTTAGTCAAATTGTAATAAAGGAATTTGAACCAACTTCGATTTTTTTGGATTTTGATGAGTTTTTTTGTTGGAGGAGTTAAATTTGAGTAAATATAGATGAAATTTACTTCTATTTTTTTTATTTCATATAAATTTTTAGTCAAATTGTAATAAAGGAATTTGAACCAACTTCGATTTTTTTGGATTTTGATGAGTTTTTTTGTTGGAGGAGTTACATTTGAGTGAATTTAGTAGAAATTTATTTCTATTTGTTTTTATTTCTTATAAATTTTTAGTCAAATTGTAATAAAGGAATTTGAACCAACTTCGATTTTTTTGGATTTGGATGAATTTTTTTGTTGGAGGAGCTAAATTTGAGTGAATTTAGATGAAATTTACTTTCATTTTTTTGGATTTTATATAAATTTTTAGTCAAATTGTAATAAAGTTATTTGAAACCAACTTCGATTTTTTTGGATTTTGATGAATTTTTTTGTTGGAGGAGCTAAATTTGAGTGAATTTAGATGAAATTTACTTTCATTTTTTTGGATTTTATATAAATTTTTAGTCAAATTGTAATAAAGTTATTTGAAACAAACTTCGATTTTTTTGGATTTTGATGAATTTTTTTGTTGGAGGAGCTAAATTTGAGTGAATTTAGATGAAATTTACTTTTATTTTTTTTTGGATTTTATATAAATTTTTAGTCAAATTGTAATAAAGTAATTTGAAACCAACTTCGATTTTGTTGTATTTTGATGAGTTTTTTTGTTGGAGTAGTTAAATTTGAGTAAATTTAGATGAAATTTACTTCTATTTTTTTTATTTCATATAAATTTTTAGTCAAATTGTAATAAAGTAATTTGAAACCAACTTCGATTTTTTTGGATTTTGATGAATTTTTTTGTTGGAGGAGCTAAATTTGAGTGAATTTAGATGAAATTTACTTTTATTTTTTGGATTTAATATAAATTTTTAGTCAAATTGTAATAAAGGAATTTGAACCAACTTCGATTTTTTCGGATTTTGATGAGTTTTTTTGTTGGAGGAGTTAAATTTGAGTGAATTTAGTAGAAATTTATTTCTATTTTTTTTGATTTCATATAAATTTTTAGTCAAATTGCAATAAAGGAATTTGAACCAACTTCGATTTTTTTGGTTTTTGATGAGTTTTTTTGTTGGAGGAGTTAAATTTGAGTGAATTTAGTAGAAATTTATTTCTATTTTTTTTTATTTCATATAAATTTTTCGTCAAATTGTAATAAAGTACTTAGAAACCAACTTCGATTTTTTTGGATTTTGATGATTTTTTTTGTTGGAGGAGCTAAATTTGAATGAATTTAGATGAAATTTACTTTTATTTCTTTGGATTTTATATAAATTTTTAGTCAAATTGTAATAAAGGAATTTGAACCAACTTCGATTTTTTTGGATTTTGATGAGTTTTTTTGTTGGAGGAGATAAATTTGAGTAAATATAGATGAAATTTACTTCTATTTTTTTTATTTCATATAAATTTTTAGTCAAATTGTAATAAAGGAATTTGAACCAACTTCGATTTTTTTGGATTTTGATGAGTTTTTTTGTTGGAGGAGTTACATTTGAGTGAATTTAGTAGAAATTTATTTCTATTTTTTTTTTATTTCATATAAATTTTTAGTCAAATTGTAATAAAGGAATTTGAACCAACTTCGATTTTTTTGGATTTGGATGAATTTTTTTGTTGGAGGAGCTAAATTTGAGTGAATTTAGATGAAATTTACTTTCATTTTTTTGGATTTTATATAAATTTTTAGTCAAATTGTAATAAAGTTATTTGAAACCAACTTCGATTTTTTTGGATTTTGATGAATTTTTTTGTTGGAGGAGCTAAATTTGAGTGAATTTAGATGAAATTTACTTTCATTTTTTTGGATTTTATATAAATTTTTAGTCAAATTGTAATAAAGTTATTTGAAACCAACTTCGATTTTTTTGGATTTTGATGAATTTTTTTGTTGGAGGAGCTAAATTTGAGTGAATTTAGATGAAATTTACTTTTATTTTTTTTGGATTTTATATAAATTTTTAGTCAAATTGTAATAAAGTAATTTGAAACCAACTTCGATTTTGTTGTATTTTGATGAGTTTTTTTGTTGGAGTAGTTAAATTTGAGTAAATTTAGATGAAATTTACTTCTATTTTTTTGATTTCATATAAATTTTTAGTCAAATTGTAATAAAGGAATTTGAACCAACTTCGATTTTTTTGGATTTTGATGAATTTTTTTGTTGGAGGAGCTAAATTTGAGTGAATTTAGATGAAATTTACTTTCATTTTTTTGGATTTTCTATAAATTTTTAGTCAAATTGTAATAAAGTACATTGAAACCAACTTCGATTTTTTTGGATTTTGATGAATTTTTTTGTTGGAGGAGCTAAATTTGAGTGAATTTAGATGAAATTTACTTTTATTTTTTTGGATTTCATATAAATTTTTAGTCAAATTGTAATAAAGGAATTTGAACCAACTTCGATTTTTTTGGATTTTGATGAGTTTTTTTGTTGGAGGAGTTAAATTTGAGTGAATTTAGTAGAAATTTATTTCTATTTTTTTTATTTCATATACATTTTTAGTCAAATTGCAATAAAGGAATTTGAACCAACTTCGATTTTTTTGGTTTTTGATGAGTTTATTTGTTGGAGGAGTTAAATTTGAGTGAATTTAGTAGAAATTTATTTCTATTTTTTTTATTTCATATAAATTTTTAGTCAAATTGTAATAAAGTACTTAGAAACCAACTTCGATTTTTTTGGATTTTGATGAATTTTTTTGTTGGAGGAGCTAAATTTGAGTGAATTTAGATGAAATTTACTTTTATTTCTTTGGATTTTATATAAATTTTTAGTCAAATTGTAATAAAGGAATTTGAACCAACTTCGATTTTTTTGGATTTTGATGAGTTTTTTTGTTGGAGGAGTTAAATTTGAGTAAATATAGATGAAATTTACTTCTATTTTTTTTATTTCATATAAATTTTTAGTCAAATTGTAATAAAGGAATTTGAACCAACTTCGATTTTTTTGGATTTTGATGAGTTTTTTTGTTGGAGGAGTTACATTTGAGTGAATTTAGTAGATATTTATTTCTATTTTTTTTTATTTCTTATAAATTTTTAGTCAAATTGTAATAAAGGAATTTGAACCAACTTCGATTTTTTTGGATTTGGATGAATTTTTTTGTTGGAGGAGCTAAATTTGAGTGAATTTAGATGAAATTTACTTTCATTTTTTTGGATTTTATATAAATTATTAGTCAAATTGTAATAAAGTTATTTGAAACCAACTTCGATTTTTTTGGATTTTGATGAATTTTTTTGTTGGAGGAGCTAAATTTGAGTGAATTTAGATGAAATTTACTTTTATTTTTTTTGGATTTTATATAAATTTTTAGTCAAATTGTAATAAAGTAATTTGAAACCAACTTCGATTCTGTTGTATTTTGATGAGTTTTTTTGTTGGAGTAGTTAAATTTGAGTAAATTTAGATGAAATTTACTTCTATTTTTTTTATTTCATATAAATTTTTAGTCAAATTGTAATAAAGGAATTTGAACCAACTTCGATTTTTTTGGATTTGGATAAATTTTTTTGTTGGAGGAGCTAAATTTGAGTGAATTTAGATGAAATTTACTTTTATTTTTTGGATTTTATATAAATTTTTAGTCAAATTGTAATAAAGGAATTTGAACCAACTTCGATTTTTTTGGATTTGGATAAATTTTTTTGTAGGAGGAGCTAAATTTGAGTGAATTTAGATGAAATTTACTTTTATTTTTTGGATTTTATATAAATTTTTAGTCAAATTGTAATAAAGGAATTTGAACCAACTTCGATTTTTTTTTAATATTGATGAATTTTTTTGTTGGAGGAGTTAAATTTGAGTGAATTTAGATGTAATATACTTCTATTTCTTTGATTTCATATAAATTTTTAGTCAAATTGTAATAAAGGAATTTGAACCAACTTCGATTTTTTTGGATTTTGATAAATTTTTTTGTTGGAGGAGCTAATTTTGAGTGAATTTAGATGAAATTTACTTTTATTTTTTTATTTCATATAAATTTTTAGTCAAATTGTAATAAAGGAATTTGAACCAACTTCGATTTTTTTGGATTTTGATGAGTTTTTTTGTTGGAGGAGTTAAATTTGAGTGAATTTAGTAGAAAATTATTTCTATTTTTTTTTTATTTCATATACATTTTTAGTCAAATTGTAATAAAGGAATTTGAACCAACTTCGATTTTTTTGGTTTTTGATGAGTTTTTTTGTTGGAGGAGTTAAATTTGAGTGAATTTAGATGAAATTTACTTTCATTTTTTTGGATTTTATATAAATTTTTAGTCAAATTGTAATAAAGGAATTTGAACCAACTTCGATTTTTTTGGATTTTGATGAGTTTTTTTGTTGGAGTAGTTAAATTTGAGTAAATTTAGATGAAATTTACTTCTATTTTTTTTATTTCATATAAATTTTTAGTCAAATTGTAATAAAGGAATTTGAACCAACTTCGATTTTTTTGGATTTGGATAAATTTTTTTGTTGGAGGAGCTAAATTTGAGTGAATTTAGATGAAATTTACTTTTATTTTTTGGATTTTATATAAATTTTTAGTCAAATTGTAATAAAGGAATTTGAACCAACTTCGATTTTTTTGGATTTGGATTAATTTTTTTGTAGGAGGAGCTAAATTTGAGTGAATTTAGATGAAATTTACTTTTATTTTTTGGATTTTATATAAATTTTTAGTCAAATTGTAATAAAGGAATTTGAACCAACTTCGATTTTTTTTTAATATTGATGAATTTTTTTGTTGGAGGAGTTAAATTTGAGTGAATTTAGATGTAATATACTTCTATTTCTTTGATTTCATATAAATTTTTAGTCAAATTGTAATAAAGGAATTTGAACCAACTTCGATTTTTTTGGATTTTGATGAGTTTTTTTGTTGGAGGAGCTAAATTTGAGTGAATTTAGATGAAATTTACTTTTATTTTTTTATTTCATATAAATTTTTAGTCAAATTGTAATAAAGGAATTTGAACCAACTTCGATTTTTTCGGATTTTGATGAGTTTTTTTGTTGGAGGAGTTAAATTTGAGTGAATTTAGTAGAAATTTATTTCTATTTTTTTTGATTTCATATAAATTTTTAGTCAAATTGCAATAAAGGAATTTGAACCAACTTCGATTTTTTTGGATTTGGATAAATTTTTTTGTTGGAGGAGCTAAATTTGAGTGAATTTAGATGAAATTTACTTTTATTTTTTTTGGATTTTATATAAATTTTTAGTCAAATTGTAATAAAGTAATTTGAAACCAACTTCGATTCTGTTGTATTTTGATGAGTTTTTTTGTTGGAGTAGTTAAATTTGAGTAAATTTAGATGAAATTTACTTCTATTTTTTTTATTTCATATAAATTTTTAGTCAAATTGTAATAAAGGAATTTGAACCAACTTCGATTTTTTTGGATTTGGATAAATTTTTTTGTTGGAGGAGCTAAATTTGAGTGAATTTAGATGAAATTTACTTTTATTTTTTGGATTTTATATAAATTTTTAGTCAAATTGTAATAAAGGAATTTGAACCAACTTCGATTTTTTTGGATTTGGATAAATTTTTTTGTAGGAGGAGCTAAATTTGAGTGAATTTAGATGAAATTTACTTTTATTTTTTGGATTTTATATAAATTTTTAGTCAAATTGTAATAAAGGAATTTGAACCAACTTCGATTTTTTTTTAATATTGATGAATTTTTTTGTTGGAGGAGTTAAATTTGAGTGAATTTAGATGTAATATACTTCTATTTCTTTGATTTCATATAAATTTTTAGTCAAATTGTAATAAAGGAATTTGAACCAACTTCGATTTTTTTGGATTTTGATGAGTTTTTTTGTTGGAGGAGCTAATTTTGAGTGAATTTAGATGAAATTTACTTTTATTTTTTTATTTCATATAAATTTTTAGTCAAATTGTAATAAAGGAATTTGAACCAACTTCGATTTTTTTGGATTTTGATGAGTTTTTTTGTTGGAGGAGTTAAATTTGAGTGAATTTAGTAGAAAATTATTTCTATTTTTTTTTTATTTCATATACATTTTTAGTCAAATTGTAATAAAGGAATTTGAACCAACTTCGATTTTTTTGGTTTTTGATGAGTTTTTTTGTTGGAGGAGTTAAATTTGAGTGAATTTAGATGAAATTTACTTTCATTTTTTTGGATTTTATATAAATTTTTAGTCAAATTGTAATAAAGGAATTTGAACCAACTTCGATTTTTTTGGATTTTGATGAGTTTTTTTGTTGGAGTAGTTAAATTTGAGTAAATTTAGATGAAATTTACTTCTATTTTTTTTATTTCATATAAATTTTTAGTCAAATTGTAATAAAGGAATTTGAACCAACTTCGATTTTTTTGGATTTGGATAAATTTTTTTGTTGGAGGAGCTAAATTTGAGTGAATTTAGATGAAATTTACTTTTATTTTTTGGATTTTATATAAATTTTTAGTCAAATTGTAATAAAGGAATTTGAACCAACTTCGATTTTTTTGGATTTGGATAAATTTTTTTGTAGGAGGAGCTAAATTTGAGTGAATTTAGATGAAATTTACTTTTATTTTTTGGATTTTATATAAATTTTTAGTCAAATTGTAATAAAGGAATTTGAACCAACTTCGATTTTTTTTTAATATTGATGAATTTTTTTGTTGGAGGAGTTAAATTTGAGTGAATTTAGATGTAATATACTTCTATTTCTTTGATTTCATATAAATTTTTAGTCAAATTGTAATAAAGGAATTTGAACCAACTTCGATTTTTTTGGATTTTGATGAGTTTTTTTGTTGGAGGAGCTAAATTTGAGTGAATTTAGATGAAATTTACTTTTATTTTTTTATTTCATATAAATTTTTAGTCAAATTGTAATAAAGGAATTTGAACCAACTTCGATTTTTTCGGATTTTGATGAGTTTTTTTGTTGGAGGAGTTAAATTTGAGTGAATTTAGTAGAAATTTATTTCTATTTTTTTTGATTTCATATAAATTTTTAGTCAAATTGCAATAAAGGAATTTGAACCAACTTCGATTTTTTTGGTTTTTGATGAGTTTTTTTGTTGGAGGAGTTAAATTTGAGTGAATTTAGTAGAAATTTATTTCTATTTTTTTTTATTTCATATAAATTTTTCGTCAAATTGTAATAAAGTACTTAGAAACCAACTTCGATTTTTTTGGATTTTGATGATTTTTTTTGTTGGAGGAGCTAAATTTGAATGAATTTAGATGAAATTTACTTTTATTTCTTTCGATTTTATATAAATTTTTAGTCAAATTGTAATAAAGGAATTTGAACCAACTTCGATTTTTTTGGATTTTGATGAGTTTTTTTGTTGGAGGAGATAAATTTGAGTAAATATAGATGAAATTTACTTCTATTTTTTTTATTTCATATAAATTTTTAGTCAAATTGTAATAAAGGAATTTGAACCAACTTCGATTTTTTTGGATTTTGATGAGTTTTTTTGTTGGAGGAGTTACATTTGAGTGAATTTAGTAGAAATTTATTTCTATTTTTTTTTTTATTTCATATAAATTTTTAGTCAAATTGTAATAAAGGAATTTGAACCAACTTCGATTTTTTTGGATTTGGATGAATTTTTTTGTTGGAGGAGCTAAATTTGAGTGAATTTAGATGAAATTTACTTTCATTTTTTTGGATTTTATATAAATTTTTAGTCAAATTGTAATAAAGTTATTTGAAACCAACTTCGATTTTTTTGGATTTTGATGAATTTATTTTGTTGGAGGAGCTAAATTTGAGTGAATTTAGATGAAATTTACTTTCATTTTTTTGGATTTTATATAAATTTTTAGTCAAATTGTAATAAAGTTATTTGAAACCAACTTCGATTTTTTTGGATTTTGATGAATTTTTTTGTTGGAGGAGCTAAATTTGAGTGAATTTAGATGAAATTTACTTTTATTTTTTTTGGATTTTATATAAATTTTTAGTCAAATTGTAATAAAGTAATTTGAAACCAACTTCGATTTTGTTGTATTTTGATGAGTTTTTTTGTTGGAGTAGTTAAATTTGAGTAAATTTAGATGAAATTTACTTCTATTTTTTTGATTTCATATAAATTTTTAGTCAAATTGTAATAAAGGAATTTGAACCAACTTCGATTTTTTTGGATTTTGATGAATTTTTTTGTTGGAGGAGCTAAATTTGAGTGAATTTAGATGAAATTTACTTTCATTTTTTTGGATTTTCTATAAATTTTTAGTCAAATTGTAATAAAGTACATTGAAACCAACTTCGATTTTTTTGGATTTTGATGAATTTTTTTGTTGGAGGAGCTAAATTTGAGTGAATTTAGATGAAATTTACTTTTATTTTTTTGGATTTCATATAAATTTTTAGTCAAATTGTAATAAAGGAATTTGAACCAACTTCGATTTTTTTGGATTTTGATGAGTTTTTTTGTTGGAGGAGTTAAATTTGAGTGAATTTAGTAGAAATTTATTTCTATTTTTTTTATTTCATATACATTTTTAGTCAAATTGCAATAAAGGAATTTGAACCAACTTCGATTTTTTTGGTTTTTGATGAGTTTATTTGTTGGAGGAGTTAAATTTGAGTGAATTTAGTAGAAATTTATTTCTATTTTTTTTATTTCATATAAATTTTTAGTCAAATTGTAATAAAGTACTTAGAAACCAACTTCGATTTTTTTGGATTTTGATGAATTTTTTTGTTGGAGGAGCTAAATTTGAGTGAATTTAGATGAAATTTACTTTTATTTCTTTGGATTTTATATAAATTTTTAGTCAAATTGTAATAAAGGAATTTGAACCAACTTCGATTTTTTTGGATTTTGATGAGTTTTTTTGTTGGAGGAGTTAAATTTGAGTAAATATAGATGAAATTTACTTCTATTTTTTTTATTTCATATAAATTTTTAGTCAAATTGTAATAAAGGAATTTGAACCAACTTCGATTTTTTTGGATTTTGATGAGTTTTTTTGTTGGAGGAGTTACATTTGAGTGAATTTAGTAGATATTTATTTCTATTTTTTTTTATTTCTTATAAATTTTTAGTCAAATTGTAATAAAGGAATTTGAACCAACTTCGATTTTTTTGGATTTGGATGAATTTTTTTGTTGGAGGAGCTAAATTTGAGTGAATTTAGATGAAATTTACTTTCATTTTTTTGGATTTTATATAAATTATTAGTCAAATTGTAATAAAGTTATTTGAAACCAACTTCGATTTTTTTGGATTTTGATGAATTTTTTTGTTGGAGGAGCTAAATTTGAGTGAATTTAGATGAAATTTACTTTTATTTTTTTTGGATTTTATATAAATTTTTAGTCAAATTGTAATAAAGTAATTTGAAACCAACTTCGATTCTGTTGTATTTTGATGAGTTTTTTTGTTGGAGTAGTTAAATTTGAGTAAATTTAGATGAAATTTACTTCTATTTTTTTTATTTCATATAAATTTTTAGTCAAATTGTAATAAAGGAATTTGAACCAACTTCGATTTTTTTGGATTTGGATAAATTTTTTTGTTGGAGGAGCTAAATTTGAGTGAATTTAGATGAAATTTACTTTTATTTTTTGGATTTTATATAAATTTTTAGTCAAATTGTAATAAAGGAATTTGAACCAACTTCGATTTTTTTGGATTTGGATAAATTTTTTTGTAGGAGGAGCTAAATTTGAGTGAATTTAGATGAAATTTACTTTTATTTTTTGGATTTTATATAAATTTTTAGTCAAATTGTAATAAAGGAATTTGAACCAACTTCGATTTTTTTTTAATATTGATGAATTTTTTTGTTGGAGGAGTTAAATTTGAGTGAATTTAGATGTAATATACTTCTATTTCTTTGATTTCATATAAATTTTTAGTCAAATTGTAATAAAGGAATTTGAACCAACTTCGATTTTTTTGGATTTTGATGAGTTTTTTTGTTGGAGGAGCTAATTTTGAGTGAATTTAGATGAAATTTACTTTTATTTTTTTATTTCATATAAATTTTTAGTCAAATTGTAATAAAGGAATTTGAACCAACTTCGATTTTTTTGGATTTTGATGAGTTTTTTTGTTGGAGGAGTTAAATTTGAGTGAATTTAGTAGAAAATTATTTCTATTTTTTTTTATTTCATATACATTTTTAGTCAAATTGTAATAAAGGAATTTGAACCAACTTCGATTTTTTTGGTTTTTGATGAGTTTTTTTGTTGGAGGAGTTAAATTTGAGTGAATTTAGATGAAATTTACTTTCATTTTTTTGGATTTTATATAAATTTTTAGTCAAATTGTAATAAAGGAATTTGAACCAACTTCGATTTTTTTGGATTTTGATGAGTTTTTTTGTTGGAGGAGATAAATTTGAGTAAATATAGATGAAATTTACTTCTATTTTTTTTATTTCATATAAATTTTTAGTCAAATTGTAATAAAGGAATTTGAACCAACTTCGATTTTTTTGGATTTTGATGAGTTTTTTTGTTGGAGGAGTTACATTTGAGTGAATTTAGTAGAAATTTATTTCTATTTTTTTTTTATTTCATATAAATTTTTAGTCAAATTGTAATAAAGGAATTTGAACCAACTTCGATTTTTTTGGATTTGGATGAATTTTTTTGTTGGAGGAGCTAAATTTGAGTGAATTTAGATGAAATTTACTTTCATTTTTTTGGATTTTATATAAATTTTTAGTCAAATTGTAATAAAGTTATTTGAAACCAACTTCGATTTTTTTGGATTTTGATGAATTTTTTTGTTGGAGGAGCTAAATTTGAGTGAATTTAGATGAAATTTACTTTCATTTTTTTGGATTTTATATAAATTTTTAGTCAAATTGTAATAAAGTTATTTGAAACCAACTTCGATTTTTTTGGATTTTGATGAATTTTTTTGTTGGAGGAGCTAAATTTGAGTGAATTTAGATGAAATTTACTTTTATTTTTTTTGGATTTTATATAAATTTTTAGTCAAATTGTAATAAAGTAATTTGAAACCAACTTCGATTTTGTTGTATTTTGATGAGTTTTTTTGTTGGAGTAGTTAAATTTGAGTAAATTTAGATGAAATTTACTTCTATTTTTTTGATTTCATATAAATTTTTAGTCAAATTGTAATAAAGGAATTTGAACCAACTTCGATTTTTTTGGATTTTGATGAATTTTTTTGTTGGAGGAGCTAAATTTGAGTGAATTTAGATGAAATTTACTTTCATTTTTTTGGATTTTCTATAAATTTTTAGTCAAATTGTAATAAAGTACATTGAAACCAACTTCGATTTTTTTGGATTTTGATGAATTTTTTTGTTGGAGGAGCTAAATTTGAGTGAATTTAGATGAAATTTACTTTTATTTTTTTGGATTTCATATAAATTTTTAGTCAAATTGTAATAAAGGAATTTGAACCAACTTCGATTTTTTTGGATTTTGATGAGTTTTTTTGTTGGAGGAGTTAAATTTGAGTGAATTTAGTAGAAATTTATTTCTATTTTTTTTATTTCATATACATTTTTAGTCAAATTGCAATAAAGGAATTTGAACCAACTTCGATTTTTTTGGTTTTTGATGAGTTTATTTGTTGGAGGAGTTAAATTTGAGTGAATTTAGTAGAAATTTATTTCTATTTTTTTTATTTCATATAAATTTTTAGTCAAATTGTAATAAAGTACTTAGAAACCAACTTCGATTTTTTTGGATTTTGATGAATTTTTTTGTTGGAGGAGCTAAATTTGAGTGAATTTAGATGAAATTTACTTTTATTTCTTTGGATTTTATATAAATTTTTAGTCAAATTGTAATAAAGGAATTTGAACCAACTTCGATTTTTTTGGATTTTGATGAGTTTTTTTGTTGGAGGAGTTAAATTTGAGTAAATATAGATGAAATTTACTTCTATTTTTTTTATTTCATATAAATTTTTAGTCAAATTGTAATAAAGGAATTTGAACCAACTTCGATTTTTTTGGATTTTGATGAGTTTTTTTGTTGGAGGAGTTACATTTGAGTGAATTTAGTAGATATTTATTTCTATTTTTTTTTATTTCTTATAAATTTTTAGTCAAATTGTAATAAAGGAATTTGAACCAACTTCGATTTTTTTGGATTTGGATGAATTTTTTTGTTGGAGGAGCTAAATTTGAGTGAATTTAGATGAAATTTACTTTCATTTTTTTGGATTTTATATAAATTATTAGTCAAATTGTAATAAAGTTATTTGAAACCAACTTCGATTTTTTTGGATTTTGATGAATTTTTTTGTTGGAGGAGCTAAATTTGAGTGAATTTAGATGAAATTTACTTCTATTTTTTTGATTTCATATAAATTTTTAGTCAAATTGTAATAAAGGAATTTGAACCAACTTCGATTTTTTTGGATTTTGATGAATTTTTTTGTTGGAGGAGCTAAATTTGAGTGAATTTAGATGAAATTTACTTTCATTTTTTTGGATTTTCTATAAATTTTTAGTCAAATTGTAATAAAGTACATTGAAACCAACTTCGATTTTTTTGGATTTTGATGAATTTTTTTGTTGGAGGAGCTAAATTTGAGTGAATTTAGATGAAATTTACTTTTATTTTTTTGGATTTCATATAAATTTTTAGTCAAATTGTAATAAAGGAATTTGAACCAACTTCGATTTTTTTGGATTTTGATGAGTTTTTTTGTTGGAGGAGTTAAATTTGAGTGAATTTAGTAGAAATTTATTTCTATTTTTTTTATTTCATATACATTTTTAGTCAAATTGCAATAAAGGAATTTGAACCAACTTCGATTTTTTTGGTTTTTGATGAGTTTATTTGTTGGAGGAGTTAAATTTGAGTGAATTTAGTAGAAATTTATTTCTATTTTTTTTATTTCATATAAATTTTTAGTCAAATTGTAATAAAGTACTTAGAAACCAACTTCGATTTTTTTGGATTTTGATGAATTTTTTTGTTGGAGGAGCTAAATTTGAGTGAATTTAGATGAAATTTACTTTTATTTCTTTGGATTTTATATAAATTTTTAGTCAAATTGTAATAAAGGAATTTGAACCAACTTCGATTTTTTTGGATTTTGATGAGTTTTTTTGTTGGAGGAGTTAAATTTGAGTAAATATAGATGAAATTTACTTCTATTTTTTTTATTTCATATAAATTTTTAGTCAAATTGTAATAAAGGAATTTGAACCAACTTCGATTTTTTTGGATTTTGATGAGTTTTTTTGTTGGAGGAGTTACATTTGAGTGAATTTAGTAGATATTTATTTCTATTTTTTTTATTTCTTATAAATTTTTAGTCAAATTGTAATAAAGGAATTTGAACCAACTTCGATTTTTTTGGATTTGGATGAATTTTTTTGTTGGATGAGCTAAATTTGAGTGAATTTAGATGAAATTTACTTTCATTTTTTTGGATTTTATATAAATTATTAGTCAAATTGTAATAAAGTTATTTGAAACCAACTTCGATTTTTTTGGATTTTGATGAATTTTTTTGTTGGAGGAGCTAAATTTGAGTGAATTTAGATGAAATTTACTTTTATTTTTTTTGGATTTTATATAAATTTTTAGTCAAATTGTAATAAAGTAATTTGAAACCAACTTCGATTCTGTTGTATTTTGATGAGTTTTTTTGTTGGAGTAGTTAAATTTGAGTAAATTTAGATGAAATTTACTTCTATTTTTTTTATTTCATATAAATTTTTAGTCAAATTGTAATAAAGGAATTTGAACCAACTTCGATTTTTTTGGATTTGGATAAATTTTTTTGTTGGAGGAGCTAAATTTGAGTGAATTTAGATGAAATTTACTTTTATTTTTTGGATTTTATATAAATTTTTAGTCAAATTGTAATAAAGGAATTTGAACCAACTTCGATTTTTTTGGATTTGGATAAATTTTTTTGTAGGAGGAGCTAAATTTGAGTGAATTTAGATGAAATTTACTTTTATTTTTTGGATTTTATATAAATTTTTAGTCAAATTGTAATAAAGGAATTTGAACCAACTTCGATTTTTTTTTAATATTGATGAATTTTTTTGTTGGAGGAGTTAAATTTGAGTGAATTTAGATGTAATATACTTCTATTTCTTTGATTTCATATAAATTTTTAGTCAAATTGTAATAAAGGAATTTGAACCAACTTCGATTTTTTTGGATTTTGATGAGTTTTTTTGTTGGAGGAGCTAATTTTGAGTGAATTTAGATGAAATTTACTTTTATTTTTTTATTTCATATAAATTTTTAGTCAAATTGTAATAAAGGAATTTGAACCAACTTCGATTTTTTTGGATTTTGATGAGTTTTTTTGTTGGAGGAGTTAAATTTGAGTGAATTTAGTAGAAAATTATTTCTATTTTTTTTTATTTCATATACATTTTTAGTCAAATTGTAATAAAGGAATTTGAACCAACTTCGATTTTTTTGGTTTTTGATGAGTTTTTTTGTTGGAGGAGTTAAATTTGAGTGAATTTAGATGAAATTTACTTTCATTTTTTTGGATTTTATATAAATTTTTAGTCAAATTGTAATAAAGGAATTTGAACCAACTTCGATTTTTTTGGATTTTGATGAGTTTTTTTGTTGGAGGAGATAAATTTGAGTAAATATAGATGAAATTTACTTCTATTTTTTTATTTCATATAAATTTTTAGTCAAATTGTAATAAAGGAATTTGAACCAACTTCGATTTTTTTGGATTTTGATGAGTTTTTTTGTTGGAGGAGTTACATTTGAGTGAATTTAGTAGAAATTTATTTCTATTTTTTTTTTATTTCATATAAATTTTTAGTCAAATTGTAATAAAGGAATTTGAACCAACTTCGATTTTTTTGGATTTGGATGAATTTTTTTGTTGGAGGAGCTAAATTTGAGTGAATTTAGATGAAATTTACTTTCATTTTTTTGGATTTTATATAAATTTTTAGTCAAATTGTAATAAAGTTATTTGAAACCAACTTCGATTTTTTTGGATTTTGATGAATTTTTTTGTTGGAGGAGCTAAATTTGAGTGAATTTAGATGAAATTTACTTTCATTTTTTTGGATTTTATATAAATTTTTAGTCAAATTGTAATAAAGTTATTTGAAACCAACTTCGATTTTTTTGGATTTTGATGAATTTTTTTGTTGGAGGAGCTAAATTTGAGTGAATTTAGATGAAATTTACTTTTATTTTTTTTGGATTTTATATAAATTTTTAGTCAAATTGTAATAAAGTAATTTGAAACCAACTTCGATTTTGTTGTATTTTGATGAGTTTTTTTGTTGGAGTAGTTAAATTTGAGTAAATTTAGATGAAATTTACTTCTATTTTTTTGATTTCATATAAATTTTTAGTCAAATTGTAATAAAGGAATTTGAACCAACTTCGATTTTTTTGGATTTTGATGAATTTTTTTGTTGGAGGAGCTAAATTTGAGTGAATTTAGATGAAATTTACTTTCATTTTTTTGGATTTTCTATAAATTTTTAGTCAAATTGTAATAAAGTACATTGAAACCAACTTCGATTTTTTTGGATTTTGATGAATTTTTTTGTTGGAGGAGCTAAATTTGAGTGAATTTAGATGAAATTTACTTTTATTTTTTTGGATTTCATATAAATTTTTAGTCAAATTGTAATAAAGGAATTTGAACCAACTTCGATTTTTTTGGATTTTGATGAGTTTTTTTGTTGGAGGAGTTAAATTTGAGTGAATTTAGTAGAAATTTATTTCTATTTTTTTTATATCATATACATTTTTAGTCAAATTGCAATAAAGGAATTTGAACCAACTTCGATTTTTTTGGTTTTTGATGAGTTTATTTGTTGGAGGAGTTAAATTTGAGTGAATTTAGTAGAAATTTATTTCTATTTTTTTTATTTCATATAAATTTTTAGTCAAATTGTAATAAAGGAATTTGAACCAACTTCGATTTTTTTGGATTTTGATGAGTTTTTTTGTTGGAGGAGTTACATTTGAGTGAATTTAGTAGATATTTATTTCTATTTTTTTTTATTTCTTATAAATTTTTAGTCAAATTGTAATAAAGGAATTTGAACCAACTTCGATTTTTTTGGATTTGGATGAATTTTTTTGTTGGATGAGCTAAATTTGAGTGAATTTAGATGAAATTTACTTTCATTTTTTTGGATTTTATATAAATTATTAGTCAAATTGTAATAAAGTTATTTGAAACCAACTTCGATTTTTTTGGATTTTGATGAATTTTTTTGTTGGAGGAGCTAAATTTGAGTGAATTTAGATGAAATTTACTTTTATTTTTTTTGGATTTTATATAAATTTTTAGTCAAATTGTAATAAAGTAATTTGAAACCAACTTCGATTCTGTTGTATTTTGATGAGTTTTTTTGTTGGAGTAGTTAAATTTGAGTAAATTTAGATGAAATTTACTTCTATTTTTTTTATTTCATATAAATTTTTAGTCAAATTGTAATAAAGGAATTTGAACCAACTTCGATTTTTTTGGATTTGGATAAATTTTTTTGTTGGAGGAGCTAAATTTGAGTGAATTTAGATGAAATTTACTTTTATTTTTTGGATTTTATATAAATTTTTAGTCAAATTGTAATAAAGGAATTTGAACCAACTTCGATTTTTTTGGATTTGGATAAATTTTTTTGTAGGAGGAGCTAAATTTGAGTGAATTTAGATGAAATTTACTTTTATTTTTTGGATTTTATATAAATTTTTAGTCAAATTGTAATAAAGGAATTTGAACCAACTTCGATTTTTTTTTAATATTGATGAATTTTTTTGTTGGAGGAGTTAAATTTGAGTGAATTTAGATGTAATATACTTCTATTTCTTTGATTTCATATAAATTTTTAGTCAAATTGTAATAAAGGAATTTGAACCAACTTCGATTTTTTTGGATTTTGATGAGTTTTTTTGTTGGAGGAGCTAATTTTGAGTGAATTTAGATGAAATTTACTTTTATTTTTTTATTTCATATAAATTTTTAGTCAAATTGTAATAAAGGAATTTGAACCAACTTCGATTTTTTTGGATTTTGATGAGTTTTTTTGTTGGAGGAGTTAAATTTGAGTGAATTTAGTAGAAAATTATTTCTATTTTTTTTTATTTCATATACATTTTTAGTCAAATTGTAATAAAGGAATTTGAACCAACTTCGATTTTTTTGGTTTTTGATGAGTTTTTTTGTTGGAGGAGTTAAATTTGAGTGAATTTAGATGAAATTTACTTTCATTTTTTTGGATTTTATATAAATTTTTAGTCAAATTGTAATAAAGGAATTTGAACCAACTTCGATTTTTTTGGATTTTGATGAGTTTTTTTGTTGGAGGAGATAAAATTGAGTAAATATAGATGAAATTTACTTCTATTTTTTTTATTTCATATAAATTTTTAGTCAAATTGTAATAAAGGAATTTGAACCAACTTCGATTTTTTTGGATTTTGATGAGTTTTTTTGTTGGAGGAGTTACATTTGAGTGAATTTAGTAGAAATTTATTTCTATTTTTTTTTTATTTCATATAAATTTTTAGTCAAATTGTAATAAAGGAATTTGAACCAACTTCGATTTTTTTGGATTTGGATGAATTTTTTTGTTGGAGGAGCTAAATTTGAGTGAATTTAGATGAAATTTACTTTCATTTTTTTGGATTTTATATAAATTTTTAGTCAAATTGTAATAAAGTTATTTGAAACCAACTTCGATTTTTTTGGATTTTGATGAATTTTTTTGTTGGAGGAGCTAAATTTGAGTGAATTTAGATGAAATTTACTTTCATTTTTTTGGATTTTATATAAATTTTTAGTCAAATTGTAATAAAGTTATTTGAAACCAACTTCGATTTTTTTGGATTTTGATGAATTTTTTTGTTGGAGGAGCTAAATTTGAGTGAATTTAGATGAAATTTACTTTTATTTTTTTTGGATTTTATATAAATTTTTAGTCAAATTGTAATAAAGTAATTTGAAACCAACTTCGATTTTGTTGTATTTTGATGAGTTTTTTTGTTGGAGTAGTTAAATTTGAGTAAATTTAGATGAAATTTACTTCTATTTTTTTGATTTCATATAAATTTTTAGTCAAATTGTAATAAAGGAATTTGAACCAACTTCGATTTTTTTGGATTTTGATGAATTTTTTTGTTGGAGGAGCTAAATTTGAGTGAATTTAGATGAAATTTACTTTCATTTTTTTGGATTTTCTATAAATTTTTAGTCAAATTGTAATAAAGTACATTGAAACCAACTTCGATTTTTTTGGATTTTGATGAATTTTTTTGTTGGAGGAGCTAAATTTGAGTGAATTTAGATGAAATTTACTTTTATTTTTTTGGATTTCATATAAATTTTTAGTCAAATTGTAATAAAGGAATTTGAACCAACTTCGATTTTTTTGGATTTTGATGAGTTTTTTTGTTGGAGGAGTTAAATTTGAGTGAATTTAGTAGAAATTTATTTCTATTTTTTTTATTTCATATACATTTTTAGTCAAATTGCAATAAAGGAATTTGAACCAACTTCGATTTTTTTGGTTTTTGATGAGTTTATTTGTTGGAGGAGTTAAATTTGAGTGAATTTAGTAGAAATTTATTTCTATTTTTTTTATTTCATATAAATTTTTAGTCAAATTGTAATAAAGTACTTAGAAACCAACTTCGATTTTTTTGGATTTTGATGAATTTTTTTGTTGGAGGAGCTAAATTTGAGTGAATTTAGATGAAATTTACTTTTATTTCTTTGGATTTTATATAAATTTTTAGTCAAATTGTAATAAAGGAATTTGAACCAACTTCGATTTTTTTGGATTTTGATGAGTTTTTTTGTTGGAGGAGTTAAATTTGAGTAAATATAGATGAAATTTACTTCTATTTTTTTTATTTCATATAAATTTTTAGTCAAATTGTAATAAAGGAATTTGAACCAACTTCGATTTTTTTGGATTTTGATGAGTTTTTTTGTTGGAGGAGTTACATTTGAGTGAATTTAGTAGATATTTATTTCTATTTTTTTTTATTTCTTATAAATTTTTAGTCAAATTGTAATAAAGGAATTTGAACCAACTTCGATTTTTTTGGATTTGGATGAATTTTTTTGTTGGAGGAGCTAAATTTGAGTGAATTTAGATGAAATTTACTTTCATTTTTTTGGATTTTATATAAATTATTAGTCAAATTGTAATAAAGTTATTTGAAACCAACTTCGATTTTTTTGGATTTTGATGAATTTTTTTGTTGGAGGAGCTAAATTTGAGTGAATTTAGATGAAATTTACTTTTATTTTTTTTGGATTTTATATAAATTTTTAGTCAAATTGTAATAAAGTAATTTGAAACCAACTTCGATTCTGTTGTATTTTGATGAGTTTTTTTGTTGGAGTAGTTAAATTTGAGTAAATTTAGATGAAATTTACTTCTATTTTTTTTATTTCATATAAATTTTTAGTCAAATTGTAATAAAGGAATTTGAACCAACTTCGATTTTTTTGGATTTGGATAAATTTTTTTGTTGGAGGAGCTAAATTTGAGTGAATTTAGATGAAATTTACTTTTATTTTTTGGATTTTATATAAATTTTTAGTCAAATTGTAATAAAGGAATTTGAACCAACTTCGATTTTTTTGGATTTGGATAAATTTTTTTGTAGGAGGAGCTAAATTTGAGTGAATTTAGATGAAATTTACTTTTATTTTTTGGATTTTATATAAATTTTTAGTCAAATTGTAATAAAGGAATTTGAACCAACTTCGATTTTTTTTTAATATTGATGAATTTTTTTGTTGGAGGAGTTAAATTTGAGTGAATTTAGATGTAATATACTTCTATTTCTTTGATTTCATATAAATTTTTAGTCAAATTGTAATAAAGGAATTTGAACCAACTTCGATTTTTTTGGATTTTGATGAGTTTTTTTGTTGGAGGAGCTAATTTTGAGTGAATTTAGATGAAATTTACTTTTATTTTTTTATTTCATATAAATTTTTAGTCAAATTGTAATAAAGGAATTTGAACCAACTTCGATTTTTTTGGATTTTGATGAGTTTTTTTGTTGGAGGAGTTAAATTTGAGTGAATTTAGTAGAAAATTATTTCTATTTTTTTTTTATTTCATATACATTTTTAGTCAAATTGTAATAAAGGAATTTGAACCAACTTCGATTTTTTTGGTTTTTGATGAGTTTTTTTGTTGGAGGAGTTAAATTTGAGTGAATTTAGATGAAATTTACTTTCATTTTTTTGGATTTTATATAAATTTTTAGTCAAATTGTAATAAAGGAATTTGAACCAACTTCGATTTTTTTGGATTTTGATGAGTTTTTTTGTTGGAGTAGTTAAATTTGAGTAAATTTAGATGAAATTTACTTCTATTTTTTTTATTTCATATAAATTTTTAGTCAAATTGTAATAAAGGAATTTGAACCAACTTCGATTTTTTTGGATTTGGATAAATTTTTTTGTTGGAGGAGCTAAATTTGAGTGAATTTAGATGAAATTTACTTTTATTTTTTGGATTTTATATAAATTTTTAGTCAAATTGTAATAAAGGAATTTGAACCAACTTCGATTTTTTTTTAATATTGATGAATTTTTTTGTTGGAGGAGTTAAATTTGAGTGAATTTAGATGTAATATACTTCTATTTCTTTGATTTCATATAAATTTTTAGTCAAATTGTAATAAAGGAATTTGAACCAACTTCGATTTTTTTGGATTTTGATGAGTTTTTTTGTTGGAGGAGCTAAATTTGAGTGAATTTAGATGAATTTTACTTTTATTTTTTTATTTCATATAAATTTTTAGTCAAATTGTAATAAAGGAATTTGAACCAACTTCGATTTTTTTGGATTTTGATGAGTTTTTTTGTTGGAGGAGTTAAATTTGAGTGAATTTAGTAGAAAATTATTTCTATTTTTTTTTTATTTCATATACATTTTTAGTCAAATTGTAATAAAGGAATTTGAACCAACTTCGATTTTTTTGGTTTTTGATGAGTTTTTTTGTTGGAGGAGTTAAATTTGAGTGAATTTAGATGAAATTTACTTTTATTTTTTGGATTTTATATAAATTTTTAGTCAAATTGTAATAAAGGAATTTGAACCAACTTCGATTTTTTTGGATTTTGATGAGTTTTTTTGTTGGAGGAGTTAAATTTGAGTGAATTTAGTAGAAATTTATTTCTATTTTTTTTTATTTCATTTAAATTTTTAGTCAAATTGTAATAAAGGAATTTGAACCAACTTCGATTTTTTTGGATTTTGATGAATTTTTTTGTTGGAGGAGCTAAATTTGAGTGAATTTAGATGAAATTTACTTTTATTTTTTTGGATTTTATATAAATTTTTAGTCAAATTGTAATAAAGTAATTTGAAACCAACTTCGATTTTTTTGGATTTGGATAAATTTTTTTGTAGGAGGAGCTAAATTTGAGTGAATTTAGATGAAATTTACTTTTATTTTTTGGATTTTATATAAATTTTTAGTCAAATTGTAATAAAGGAATTTGAACCAACTTCGATTTTTTTTTAATTTTGATGAATTTTTTTGTTGGAGGAGTTAAATTTGAGTGAATTTAGATGAAATATACTTCTATTTCTTTGATTTCATATAAATTTTTAGTCAAATTGTAATAAAGGAATTTGAACCAACTTCGATTTCTTTGGATTTTGATGAGTTTTTTTGTTGGAGTTAAATTTGAGTGAATTTAAATGAAATTTACTTTTATTTTTTTAGATTGTATATAAATTTTTAGTCAAATTGTAATAAAAGAATTTGAACCAACTTCGATTTTTTTGGATTTTGATGAGTTTTTTTGTTGGAGTAGTTAAATTTGAGTAAATTTAGATGAAATTTACTTCTATTTTTTTTGATTTCATATAAATTTTTAGTCAAATTGTAATAAAGGAATTTGAACCAACTTCGATTTTTTTGGATTTGGATAAATTTTTTTGTTGGAGGAGCTAAATTTGAGTGAATTTAGATGAAATTTACTTTTATTTTTTGGATTTTGTACAAATTTTTATTCAAATTGTAATAAAGGAATTTGAACCAACTTCGATTTTTTCGGATTTTGATGAGTTTTTTTGTTGGAGGAGTTAAATTTGAGTGAATTTAGTAGAAATTTATTTCTATTTTTTTTGATTTCATATAAATTTTTAGTCAAATTGTAATAAAGTACTTAGAAACCAACTTCGATTTTTTTGGATTTTGATGAATTTTTTTGTTGGAGGAGCTAAATTTGAGTGAATTTAGATGAAATTTACTTTTATTTTTTGGATTTTATATAAATTTTTAGTCAAATTGTAATAAAGTAATTTGAAACCAACTTCGATTTTTTTGTATTTTGATGAGTTTTTTTGTTGGAGTAGTTAAATTTGAGTGAATTTAGTAGAAATTTATTTCTATTTTTTTTTTATTTCATTTAAATTTTTAGTCAAATTGTAATAAAGGAATTTGAACCAACTTCGATTTTTTTGGATTTGGATGAATTTTTTTGTTGGAGGAGCTAAATTTGAGTGAATTTAGATGAAATTTACTTTCATTTTTTTGGATTTTATATAAATTTTTAGTCAAATTGTAATAAAGTTATTTGAAACCAACTTCGATTTTTTTGGATTTTGATGAATTTTTTTGTTGGAGGAGCTAAATTTGAGTGAATTTAGATGAAATTTACTTTTATTTTTTTTGGATTTTATATAAATTTTTAGTCAAATTGTAATAAAGTAATTTGAAACCAACTTCGATTTTGTTGTATTTTGATGAGTTTTTTTGTTGGAGTAGTTAAATTTGAGTAAATTTAGATGAAATTTACTTCTATTTTTTTGATTTCATATAAATTTTTAGTCAAATTGTAATAAAGGAATTTGAACCAACTTCGATTTTTTTGGATTTGGATAAATTTTTTTGTTGGAGGAGCTAAATTTGAGTGAATTTAGATGAAATTTAATTTTATTTCTTGGATTTTATATAAATTTTTAGTCAAATTGTAATAAAGTACTTAGAAACCAACTTCGATTTTTTTGGATTTTGATGAATTTTTTTGTTGGAGGAGCTAAATTTGAGTGAATTTAGATGAAATTTGCTTTTATTTTTTTGGATTTCATATAAATTTTTAGTCAAATTGTAATAAAGGAATTTGAACCAACTTCGATTTTTTTAGATTTTGATGAGTTTTTTTGTTGGAGGAGTTAAATTTGAGTGAATTTAGTAGAAATTTATTTCTATTTTTTTTATTTCATATACATTTTTAGTCAAATTGCAATAAAGGAATTTGAACCAACTTCGATTTTTTTGGTTTTTGATGAGTTTATTTGTTGGAGGAGTTAAATTTGAGTGAATTTAGTAGAAATTTATTTCTATTTTTTTTGATTTCATATAAATTTTTAGTCAAATTGTAATAAAGTACTTAGAAACCAACTTCGATTTTTTTGGATTTTGATGAATTTTTTTGTTGGAGGAGCTAAATTTGAGTGAATTTAGATGAAATTTACTTTCATTTTTTTGGATTTTATATAAATTTTTAGTCAAATTGTAATAAAGTTATTTGAAACCAACTTCGATTTTTTTGGATTTTGATGAATTTTTTTGTTGGAGGAGCTAAATTTGAGTGAATTTAGATGAAATTTACTTTTATTTTTTTTGGATTTTATATAAATTTTTAGTCAAATTGTAATAAAGTAATTTGAAACCAACTTCGATTTTGTTGTATTTTGATGAGTTTTTTTGTTGGAGTAGTTAAATTTGAGTAAATTTAGATGAAATTTACTTCTATTTTTTTGATTTCATATAAATTTTTAGTCAAATTGTAATAAAGGAATTTGAACCAACTTCGATTTTTTTGGATTTTGATGAATTTTTTTGTTGGAGGAGCTAAATTTGAGTGAATTTAGATGAAATTTACTTTCATTTTTTTGGATTTTCTATAAATTTTTAGTCAAATTGTAATAAAGTACATTGAAACCAACTTCGATTTTTTTGGATTTTGATGAATTTTTTTGTTGGAGGAGCTAAATTTGAGTGAATTTAGATGAAATTTACTTTTATTTTTTTGGATTTCATATAAATTTTTAGTCAAATTGTAATAAAGGAATTTGAACCAACTTCGATTTTTTTGGATTTTGATGAGTTTTTTTGTTGGAGGAGTTAAATTTGAGTGAATTTAGTAGAAATTTATTTCTATTTTTTTTATTTCATATACATTTTTAGTCAAATTGCAATAAAGGAATTTGAACCAACTTCGATTTTTTTGGTTTTTGATGAGTTTATTTGTTGGAGGAGTTAAATTTGAGTGAATTTAGTAGAAATTTATTTCTATTTTTTTTATTTCATATAAATTTTTAGTCAAATTGTAATAAAGTACTTAGAAACCAACTTCGATTTTTTTGGATTTTGATGAATTTTTTTGTTGGAGGAGCTAAATTTGAGTGAATTTAGATGAAATTTACTTTTATTTCTTTGGATTTTATATAAATTTTTAGTCAAATTGTAATAAAGGAATTTGAACCAACTTCGATTTTTTTGGATTTTGATGAGTTTTTTTGTTGGAGGAGTTAAATTTGAGTAAATATAGATGAAATTTACTTCTATTTTTTTTATTTCATATAAATTTTTAGTCAAATTGTAATAAAGGAATTTGAACCAACTTCGATTTTTTTGGATTTTGATGAGTTTTTTTGTTGGAGGAGTTACATTTGAGTGAATTTAGTAGATATTTATTTCTATTTTTTTTTATTTCTTATAAATTTTTAGTCAAATTGTAATAAAGGAATTTGAACCAACTTCGATTTTTTTGGATTTGGATGAATTTTTTTGTTGGAGGAGCTAAATTTGAGTGAATTTAGATGAAATTTACTTTCATTTTTTTGGATTTTATATAAATTATTAGTCAAATTGTAATAAAGTTATTTGAAACCAACTTCGATTTTTTTGGATTTTGATGAATTTTTTTGTTGGAGGAGCTAAATTTGAGTGAATTTAGATGAAATTTACTTTTATTTTTTTTGGATTTTATATAAATTTTTAGTCAAATTGTAATAAAGTAATTTGAAACCAACTTCGATTCTGTTGTATTTTGATGAGTTTTTTTGTTGGAGTAGTTAAATTTGAGTAAATTTAGATGAAATTTACTTCTATTTTTTTTATTTCATATAAATTTTTAGTCAAATTGTAATAAAGGAATTTGAACCAACTTCGATTTTTTTGGATTTGGATAAATTTTTTTGTTGGAGGAGCTAAATTTGAGTGAATTTAGATGAAATTTACTTTTATTTTTTGGATTTTATATAAATTTTTAGTCAAATTGTAATAAAGGAATTTGAACCAACTTCGATTTTTTTGGATTTGGATAAATTTTTTTGTAGGAGGAGCTAAATTTGAGTGAATTTAGATGAAATTTACTTTTATTTTTTGGATTTTATATAAATTTTTAGTCAAATTGTAATAAAGGAATTTGAACCAACTTCGATTTTTTTTTAATATTGATGAATTTTTTTGTTGGAGGAGTTAAATTTGAGTGAATTTAGATGTAATATACTTCTATTTCTTTGATTTCATATAAATTTTTAGTCAAATTGTAATAAAGGAATTTGAACCAACTTCGATTTTTTTGGATTTTGATGAGTTTTTTTGTTGGAGGAGCTAATTTTGAGTGAATTTAGATGAAATTTACTTTTATTTTTTTATTTCATATAAATTTTTAGTCAAATTGTAATAAAGGAATTTGAACCAACTTCGATTTTTTTGGATTTTGATGAGTTTTTTTGTTGGAGGAGTTAAATTTGAGTGAATTTAGTAGAAAATTATTTCTATTTTTTTTTATTTCATATACATTTTTAGTCAAATTGTAATAAAGGAATTTGAACCAACTTCGATTTTTTTGGTTTTTGATGAGTTTTTTTGTTGGAGGAGTTAAATTTGAGTGAATTTAGATGAAATTTACTTTCATTTTTTTGGATTTTATATAAATTTTTAGTCAAATTGTAATAAAGGAATTTGAACCAACTTCGATTTTTTTGGATTTTGATGAGTTTTTTTGTTGGAGGAGATAAATTTGAGTAAATATAGATGAAATTTACTTCTATTTTTTTTATTTCATATAAATTTTTAGTCAAATTGTAATAAAGGAATTTGAACCAACTTCGATTTTTTTGGATTTTGATGAGTTTTTTTGTTGGAGGAGTTACATTTGAGTGAATTTAGTAGAAATTTATTTCTATTTTTTTTTTATTTCATATAAATTTTTAGTCAAATTGTAATAAAGGAATTTGAACCAACTTCGATTTTTTTGGATTTGGATGAATTTTTTTGTTGGAGGAGCTAAATTTGAGTGAATTTAGATGAAATTTACTTTCATTTTTTTGGATTTTATATAAATTTTTAGTCAAATTGTAATAAAGTTATTTGAAACCAACTTCGATTTTTTTGGATTTTGATGAATTTTTTTGTTGGAGGAGCTAAATTTGAGTGAATTTAGATGAAATTTACTTTCATTTTTTTGGATTTTATATAAATTTTTAGTCAAATTGTAATAAAGTTATTTGAAACCAACTTCGATTTTTTTGGATTTTGATGAATTTTTTTGTTGGAGGAGCTAAATTTGAGTGAATTTAGATGAAATTTACTTTTATTTTTTTTGGATTTTATATAAATTTTTAGTCAAATTGTAATAAAGTAATTTGAAACCAACTTCGATTTTGTTGTATTTTGATGAGTTTTTTTGTTGGAGTAGTTAAATTTGAGTAAATTTAGATGAAATTTACTTCTATTTTTTTGATTTCATATAAATTTTTAGTCAAATTGTAATAAAGGAATTTGAACCAACTTCGATTTTTTTGGATTTTGATGAATTTTTTTGTTGGAGGAGCTAAATTTGAGCGAATTTAGATGAAATTTACTTTCATTTTTTTGGATTTTCTATAAATTTTTAGTCAAATTGTAATAAAGTACATTGAAACCAACTTCGATTTTTTTGGATTTTGATGAATTTTTTTGTTGGAGGAGCTAAATTTGAGTGAATTTAGATGAAATTTACTTTTATTTTTTTGGATTTCATATAAATTTTTAGTCAAATTGTAATAAAGGAATTTGAACCAACTTCGATTTTTTTGGATTTTGATGAGTTTTTTTGTTGGAGGAGTTAAATTTGAGTGAATTTAGTAGAAATTTATTTCTATTTTTTTTATTTCATATACATTTTTAGTCAAATTGCAATAAAGGAATTTGAACCAACTTCGATTTTTTTGGTTTTTGATGAGTTTATTTGTTGGAGGAGTTAAATTTGAGTGAATTTAGTAGAAATTTATTTCTATTTTTTTTATTTCATATAAATTTTTAGTCAAATTGTAATAAAGTACTTAGAAACCAATTTCGATTTTTTTGGATTTTGATGAATTTTTTTGTTGGAGGAGCTAAATTTGAGTGAATTTAGATGAAATTTACTTTTATATCTTTGGATTTTATATAAATTTTTAGTCAAATTGTAATAAAGGAATTTGAACCAACTTCGATTTTTTTGGATTTTGATGAGTTTTTTTGTTGGAGGAGTTACATTTGAGTGAATTTAGTAGATATTTATTTCTATTTTTTTTTATTTCTTATAAATTTTTAGTCAAATTGTAATAAAGGAATTTGAACCAACTTCGATTTTTTTGGATTTGGATGAATTTTTTTGTTGGAGGAGCTAAATTTGAGTGAATTTAGATGAAATTTACTTTCATTTTTTTGGATTTTATATAAATTATTAGTCAAATTGTAATAAAGTTATTTGAAACCAACTTCGATTTTTTTGGATTTTGATGAATTTTTTTGTTGGAGGAGCTAAATTTGAGTGAATTTAGATGAAATTTACTTTTATTTTTTTTGGATTTTATATAAATTTTTAGTCAAATTGTAATAAAGTAATTTGAAACCAACTTCGATTCTGTTGTATTTTGATGAGTTTTTTTGTTGGAGTAGTTAAATTTGAGTAAATTTAGATGAAATTTACTTCTATTTTTTTTATTTCATATAAATTTTTAGTCAAATTGTAATAAAGGAATTTGAACCAACTTCGATTTTTTTGGATTTGGATAAATTTTTTTGTTGGAGGAGCTAAATTTGAGTGAATTTAGATGAAATTTACTTTTATTTTTTGGATTTTATATAAATTTTTAGTCAAATTGTAATAAAGAAATTTGAACCAACTTCGATTTTTTTGGATTTGGATAAATTTTTTTGTAGGAGGAGCTAAATTTGAGTGAATTTAGATGAAATTTACTTTTATTTTTTGGATTTTATATAAATTTATAGTCAAATTGTAATAAAGGAATTTGAACCAACTTCGATTTTTTTTTAATATTGATGAATTTTTTTGTTGGAGGAGTTAAATTTGAGTGAATTTAGATGTAATATACTTCTATTTCTTTGATTTCATATAAATTTTTAGTCAAATTGTAATAAAGGAATTTGAACCAACTTCGATTTTTTTGGATTTTGATGAGTTTTTTTGTTGGAGGAGCTAATTTTGAGTGAATTTAGATGAAATTTACTTTTATTTTTTTATTTCATATAAATTTTTAGTCAAATTGTAATAAAGGAATTTGAACCAACTTCGATTTTTTTGGATTTTGATGAGTTTTTTTGTTGGAGGAGTTAAATTTGAGTGAATTTAGTAGAAAATTATTTCTATTTTTTTTTTATTTCATATACATTTTTAGTCAAATTGTAATAAAGGAATTTGAACCAACTTCGATTTTTTTGGTTTTTGATGAGTTTTTTTGTTGGAGGAGTTAAATTTGAGTGAATTTAGATGAAATTTACTTTCATTTTTTTGGATTTTATATAAATTTTTAGTCAAATTGTAATAAAGGAATTTGAACCAACTTCGATTTTTTTGGATTTTGATGAGTTTTTTTGTTGGAGTAGTTAAATTTGAGTAAATTTAGATGAAATTTACTTCTATTTTTTTTATTTCATATAAATTTTTAGTCAAATTGTAATAAAGGAATTTGAACCAACTTCGATTTTTTTGGATTTGGATAAATTTTTTTGTTGGAGGAGCTAAATTTGAGTGAATTTAGATGAAATTTACTTTTATTTTTTGGATTTTATATAAATTTTTAGTCAAATTGTAATAAAGGAATTTGAACCAACTTCGATTTTTTTGGATTTGGATAAATTTTTTTGTAGGAGGAGCTAAATTTGAGTGAATTTAGATGAAATTTACTTTTATTTTTTGGATTTTATATAAATTTTTAGTCAAATTGTAATAAAGGAATTTGAACCAACTTCGATTTTTTTTTAATATTGATGAATTTTTTTGTTGGAGGAGTTAAATTTGAGTGAATTTAGATGTAATATACTTCTATTTCTTTGATTTCATATAAATTTTTAGTCAAATTGTAATAAAGGAATTTGAACCAACTTCGATTTTTTTGGATTTTGATGAGTTTTTTTGTTGGAGGAGCTAAATTTGAGTGAATTTAGATGAAATTTACTTTTATTTTTTTATTTCATATAAATTTTTAGTCAAATTGTAATAAAGGAATTTGAACCAACTTCGATTTTTTTGGATTTGGATGAATTTTTTTGTTGGAGGAGCTAAATTTGAGTGAATTTAGATGAAATTTACTTTCATTTTTTTGGATTTTATATAAATTTTTAGTCAAATTGTAATAAAGTTATTTGAAACCAACTTCGATTTTTTTGGATTTTGATGAATTTTTTTGTTGGAGGAGCTAAATTTGAGTGAATTTAGATGAAATTTACTTTCATTTTTTTGGATTTTATATAAATTTTTAGTCAAATTGTAATAAAGTTATTTGAAACCAACTTCGATTTTTTTGGATTTTGATGAATTTTTTTGTTGGAGGAGCTAAATTTGAGTGAATTTATATGAAATTTACTTTTATTTTTTTTGGATTTTATATAAATTTTTAGTCAAATTGTAATAAAGTAATTTGAAACCAACTTCGATTTTGTTGTATTTTGATGAGTTTTTTTGTTGGAGTAGTTAAATTTGAGTAAATTTAGATGAAATTTACTTCTATTTTTTTGATTTCATATAAATTTTTAGTCAAATTGTAATAAAGGAATTTGAACCAACTTCGATTTTTTTGGATTTTGATGAATTTTTTTGTTGGAGGAGCTAAATTTGAGCGAATTTAGATGAAATTTACTTTCATTTTTTTGGATTTTCTATAAATTTTTAGTCAAATTGTAATAAAGTACATTGAAACCAACTTCGATTTTTTTGGATTTTGATGAATTTTTTTGTTGGAGGAGCTAAATTTGAGTGAATTTAGATGAAATTTACTTTTATTTTTTTGGATTTCATATAAATTTTTAGTCAAATTGTAATAAAGGAATTTGAACCAACTTCGATTTTTTTGGATTTTGATGAGTTTTTTTGTTGGAGGAGTTAAATTTGAGTGAATTTAGTAGAAATTTATTTCTATTTTTTTTATTTCATATACATTTTTAGTCAAATTGCAATAAAGGAATTTGAACCAACTTCGATTTTTTTGGTTTTTGATGAGTTTATTTGTTGGAGGAGTTAAATTTGAGTGAATTTAGTAGAAATTTATTTCTATTTTTTTTATTTCATATAAATTTTTAGTCAAATTGTAATAAAGTACTTAGAAACCAACTTCGATTTTTTTGGATTTTGATGAATTTTTTTGTTGGAGGAGCTAAATTTGAGTGAATTTAGATGAAATTTACTTTTATTTCTTTGGATTTTATATAAATTTTTAGTCAAATTGTAATAAAGGAATTTGAACCAACTTCGATTTTTTTGGATTTTGATGAGTTTTTTTGTTGGAGGAGTTACATTTGAGTGAATTTAGTAGATATTTATTTCTATTTTTTTTTATTTCTTATAAATTTTTAGTCAAATTGTAATAAAGGAATTTGAACCAACTTCGATTTTTTTGGATTTGGATGAATTTTTTTGTTGGAGGAGCTAAATTTGAGTGAATTTAGATGAAATTTACTTTCATTTTTTTGGATTTTATATAAATTATTAGTCAAATTGTAATAAAGTTATTTGAAACCAACTTCGATTTTTTTGGATTTTGATGAATTTTTTTGTTGGAGGAGCTAAATTTGAGTGAATTTAGATGAAATTTACTTTTATTTTTTTTGGATTTTATATAAATTTTTAGTCAAATTGTAATAAAGTAATTTGAAACCAACTTCGATTCTGTTGTATTTTGATGAGTTTTTTTGTTGGAGTAGTTAAATTTGAGTAAATTTAGATGAAATTTACTTCTATTTTTTTTATTTCATATAAATTTTTAGTCAAATTGTAATAAAGGAATTTGAACCAACTTCGATTTTTTTGGATTTGGATAAATTTTTTTGTTGGAGGAGCTAAATTTGAGTGAATTTAGATGAAATTTACTTTTATTTTTTGGATTTTATATAAATTTTTAGTCAAATTGTAATAAAGGAATTTGAACCAACTTCGATTTTTTTGGATTTGGATAAATTTTTTTGTAGGAGGAGCTAAATTTGAGTGAATTTAGATGAAATTTACTTTTATTTTTTGGATTTTATATAAATTTATAGTCAAATTGTAATAAAGGAATTTGAACCAACTTCGATTTTTTTTTAATATTGATGAATTTTTTTGTTGGAGGAGTTAAATTTGAGTGAATTTAGATGTAATATACTTCTATTTCTTTGATTTCATATAAATTTTTAGTCAAATTGTAATAAAGGAATTTGAACCAACTTCGATTTTTTTGGATTTTGATGAGTTTTTTTGTTGGAGGAGCTAATTTTGAGTGAATTTAGATGAAATTTACTTTTATTTTTTTATTTCATATAAATTTTTAGTCAAATTGTAATAAAGGAATTTGAACCAACTTCGATTTTTTTGGATTTTGATGAGTTTTTTTGTTGGAGGAGTTAAATTTGAGTGAATTTAGTAGAAAATTATTTCTATTTTTTTTTTATTTCATATACATTTTTAGTCAAATTGTAATAAAGGAATTTGAACCAACTTCGATTTTTTTGGTTTTTGATGAGTTTTTTTGTTGGAGGAGTTAAATTTGAGTGAATTTAGATGAAATTTACTTTCATTTTTTTGGATTTTATATAAATTTTTAGTCAAATTGTAATAAAGGAATTTGAACCAACTTCGATTTTTTTGGATTTTGATGAGTTTTTTTGTTGGAGTAGTTAAATTTGAGTAAATTTAGATGAAATTTACTTCTATTTTTTTTATTTCATATAAATTTTTAGTCAAATTGTAATAAAGGAATTTGAACCAACTTCGATTTTTTTGGATTTGGATAAATTTTTTTGTTGGAGGAGCTAAATTTGAGTGAATTTAGATGAAATTTACTTTTATTTTTTGGATTTTATATAAATTTTTAGTCAAATTGTAATAAAGGAATTTTAACCAACTTCGATTTTTTTGGATTTGGATAAATTTTTTTGTAGGAGGAGCTAAATTTGAGTGAATTTAGATGAAATTTACTTTTATTTTTTGGATTTTATATAAATTTTTAGTCAAATTGTAATAAAGGAATTTGAACCAACTTCGATTTTTTTTTAATATTGATGAATTTTTTTGTTGGAGGAGTTAAATTTGAGTGAATTTAGATGTAATATACTTCTATTTCTTTGATTTCATATAAATTTTTAGTCAAATTGTAATAAAGGAATTTGAACCAACTTCGATTTTTTTGGATTTTGATGAGTTTTTTTGTTGGAGGAGCTAAATTTGAGTGAATTTAGATGAAATTTACTTTTATTTTTTTATTTCATATAAATTTTTAGTCAAATTGTAATAAAGGAATTTGAACCAACTTCGATTTTTTCGGATTTTGATGAGTTTTTTTGTTGGAGGAGTTAAATTTGAGTGAATTTAGTAGAAAATTATTTCTATTTTTTTTTTATTTCATATACATTTTTAGTCAAATTGTAATAAAGGAATTTGAACCAACTTCGATTTTTTTGGTTTTTGATGAGTTTTTTTGTTGGAGGAGTTAAATTTGAGTGAATTTAGATGAAATTTACTTTTATTTTTTGGATTTTATATAAATTTTTAGTCAAATTGTAATAAAGGAATTTGAACCAACTTCGATTTTTTTGGATTTTGATGAGTTTTTTTGTTGGAGGAGTTAAATTTGAGTGAATTTAGTAGAAATTTATTTCTATTTTTTTTTATTTCATTTAAATTTTTAGTCAAATTGTAATAAAGGAATTTGAACCAACTTCGATTTTTTTGGATTTTGATGAATTTTTTTGTTGGAGGAGCTAAATTTGAGTGAATTTAGATGAAATTTACTTTTATTTTTTTGGATTTTATATAAATTTTTAGTCAAATTGTAATAAAGTAATTTGAAACCAACTTCGATTTTTTTGGATTTGGATAAATTTTTTTGTAGGAGGAGCTAAATTTGAGTGAATTTAGATGAAATTTACTTTTATTTTTTGGATTTTATATAAATTTTTAGTCAAATTGTAATAAAGGAATTTGAACCAACTTCGATTTTTTTTAATTTTGATGAATTTTTTTGTTGCAGGAGTTAAATTTGAGTGAATTTAGATGAAATATACTTCTATTTCTTTGATTTCATATAAATTTTTAGTCAAATTGTAATAAAGGAATTTGAACCAACTTCGATTTCTTTGGATTTTGATGAGTTTTTTTGTTGGAGTTAAATTTGAGTGAATTTAAATGAAATTTACTTTTATTTTTTTGGATTTTATATAAATTATTAGTCAAATTGTAATAAAGTTATTTGAAACCAACTTCGATTTTTTTGGATTTTGATGAATTTTTTTGTTGGAGGAGCTAAATTTGAGTGAATTTAGATGAAATTTACTTTTATTTTTTTTGGATTTTATATAAATTTTTAGTCAAATTGTAATAAAGTAATTTGAAACCAACTTCGATTCTGTTGTATTTTGATGAGTTTTTTTGTTGGAGTAGTTAAATTTGAGTAAATTTAGATGAAATTTACTTCTATTTTTTTTATTTCATATAAATTTTTAGTCAAATTGTAATAAAGGAATTTGAACCAACTTCGATTTTTTTGGATTTGGATAAATTTTTTTGTTGGAGGAGCTAAATTTGAGTGAATTTAGATGAAATTTACTTTTATTTTTTGGATTTTATATAAATTTTTAGTCAAATTGTAATAAAGGAATTTGAACCAACTTCGATTTTTTTGGATTTGGATAAATTTTTTTGTAGGAGGAGCTAAATTTGAGTGAATTTAGATGAAATTTACTTTTATTTTTTGGATTTTATATAAATTTATAGTCAAATTGTAATAAAGGAATTTGAACCAACTTCGATTTTTTTTTAATATTGATGAATTTTTTTGTTGGAGGAGTTAAATTTGAGTGAATTTAGATGTAATATACTTCTATTTCTTTGATTTCATATAAATTTTTAGTCAAATTGTAATAAAGGAATTTGAACCAACTTCGATTTTTTTGGATTTTGATGAGTTTTTTTGTTGGAGGAGCTAATTTTGAGTGAATTTAGATGAAATTTACTTTTATTTTTTTATTTCATATAAATTTTTAGTCAAATTGTAATAAAGGAATTTGAACCAACTTCGATTTTTTTGGATTTTGATGAGTTTTTTTGTTGGAGGAGTTAAATTTGAGTGAATTTAGTAGAAAATTATTTCTATTTTTTTTTTATTTCATATACATTTTTAGTCAAATTGTAATAAAGGAATTTGAACCAACTTCGATTTTTTTGGTTTTTGATGAGTTTTTTTGTTGGAGGAGTTAAATTTGAGTGAATTTAGATGAAATTTACTTTCATTTTTTTGGATTTTATATAAATTTTTAGTCAAATTGTAATAAAGGAATTTGAACCAACTTCGATTTTTTTGGATTTTGATGAGTTTTTTTGTTGGAGTAGTTAAATTTGAGTAAATTTAGATGAAATTTACTTCTATTTTTTTTATTTCATATAAATTTTTAGTCAAATTGTAATAAAGGAATTTGAACCAACTTCGATTTTTTTGGATTTGGATAAATTTTTTTGTTGGAGGAGCTAAATTTGAGTGAATTTAGATGAAATTTACTTTTATTTTTTGGATTTTATATAAATTTTTAGTCAAATTGTAATAAAGGAATTTGAACCAACTTCGATTTTTTTGGATTTGGATAAATTTTTTTGTAGGAGGAGCTAAATTTGAGTGAATTTAGATGAAATTTACTTTTATTTTTTGGATTTTATATAAATTTTTAGTCAAATTGTAATAAAGGAATTTGAACCAACTTCGATTTTTTTTTAATATTGATGAATTTTTTTGTTGGAGGAGTTAAATTTGAGTGAATTTAGATGTAATATACTTCTATTTCTTTGATTTCATATAAATTTTTAGTCAAATTGTAATAAAGGAATTTGAACCAACTTCGATTTTTTTGGATTTTGATGAGTTTTTTTGTTGGAGGAGCTAAATTTGAGTGAATTTAGATGAAATTTACTTTTATTTTTTTATTTCATATAAATTTTTAGTCAAATTGTAATAAAGGAATTTGAACCAACTTCGATTTTTTCGGATTTTGATGAGTTTTTTTGTTGGAGGAGTTAAATTTGAGTGAATTTAGTAGAAAATTATTTCTATTTTTTTTTTATTTCATATACATTTTTAGTCAAATTGTAATAAAGGAATTTGAACCAACTTCGATTTTTTTGGTTTTTGATGAGTTTTTTTGTTGGAGGAGTTAAATTTGAGTGAATTTAGATGAAATTTACTTTTATTTTTTGGATTTTATATAAATTTTTAGTCAAATTGTAATAAAGGAATTTGAACCAACTTCGATTTTTTTGGATTTTGATGAGTTTTTTTGTTGGAGGAGTTAAATTTGAGTGAATTTAGTAGAAATTTATTTCTATTTTTTTTTATTTCATTTAAATTTTTAGTCAAATTGTAATAAAGGAATTTGAACCAACTTCGATTTTTTTGGATTTTGATGAATTTTTTTGTTGGAGGAGCTAAATTTGAGTGAATTTAGATGAAATTTACTTTTATTTTTTTGGATTTTATATAAATTTTTAGTCAAATTGTAATAAAGTAATTTGAAACCAACTTCGATTTTTTTGGATTTGGATAAATTTTTTTGTAGGAGGAGCTAAATTTGAGTGAATTTAGATGAAATTTACTTTTATTTTTTGGATTTTATATAAATTTTTAGTCAAATTGTAATAAAGGAATTTGAACCAACTTCGATTTTTTTTAATTTTGATGAATTTTTTTGTTGCAGGAGTTAAATTTGAGTGAATTTAGATGAAATATACTTCTATTTCTTTGATTTCATATAAATTTTTAGTCAAATTGTAATAAAGGAATTTGAACCAACTTCGATTTCTTTGGATTTTGATGAGTTTTTTTGTTGGAGTTAAATTTGAGTGAATTTAAATGAAATTTACTTTTATTTTTTTAGATTGTATATAAATTTTTAGTCAAATTGTAATAAAAGAATTTGAACCAACTTCGATTTTTTTGGATTTTGATGAGTTTTTTTGTTGGAGTAGTTAAATTTGAGTAAATTTAGATGAAATTTACTTCTATTTTTTTTGATTTCATATAAATTTTTAGTCAAATTGTAATAAAGGAATTTGAACCAACTTCGATTTTTTTGGATTTGGATAAATTTTTTTGTTGGAGGAGCTAAATTTGAGTGAATTTAGATGAAATTTACTTTTATTTTTTTATTTCATATAAATTTTTAGTCAAATTGTAATAAAGGAATTTGAACCAACTTCGATTTTTTTGGATTTGGATGAATTTTTTTGTTGGAGGAGCTAAATTTGAGTGAATTTAGATGAAATTTACTTTCATTTTTTTGGATTTTATATAAATTTTTAGTCAAATTGTAATAAAGTTATTTGAAACCAACTTCGATTTTTTTGGATTTTGATGAATTTTTTTGTTGGAGGAGCTAAATTTGAGTGAATTTAGATGAAATTTACTTTCATTTTTTTGGATTTTATATAAATTTTTAGTCAAATTGTAATAAAGTTATTTGAAACCAACTTCGATTTTTTTGGATTTTGATGAATTTTTTTGTTGGAGGAGCTAAATTTGAGTGAATTTATATGAAATTTACTTTTATTTTTTTTGGATTTTATATAAATTTTTAGTCAAATTGTAATAAAGTAATTTGAAACCAACTTCGATTTTGTTGTATTTTGATGAGTTTTTTTGTTGGAGTAGTTAAATTTGAGTAAATTTAGATGAAATTTACTTCTATTTTTTTGATTTCATATAAATTTTTAGTCAAATTGTAATAAAGGAATTTGAACCAACTTCGATTTTTTTGGATTTTGATGAATTTTTTTGTTGGAGGAGCTAAATTTGAGCGAATTTAGATGAAATTTACTTTCATTTTTTTGGATTTTCTATAAATTTTTAGTCAAATTGTAATAAAGTACATTGAAACCAACTTCGATTTTTTTGGATTTTGATGAATTTTTTTGTTGGAGGAGCTAAATTTGAGTGAATTTAGATGAAATTTACTTTTATTTTTTTGGATTTCATATAAATTTTTAGTCAAATTGTAATAAAGGAATTTGAACCAACTTCGATTTTTTTGGATTTTGATGAGTTTTTTTGTTGGAGGAGTTAAATTTGAGTGAATTTAGTAGAAATTTATTTCTATTTTTTTTATTTCATATACATTTTTAGTCAAATTGCAATAAAGGAATTTGAACCAACTTCGATTTTTTTGGTTTTTGATGAGTTTATTTGTTGGAGGAGTTAAATTTGAGTGAATTTAGTAGAAATTTATTTCTATTTTTTTTATTTCATATAAATTTTTAGTCAAATTGTAATAAAGTACTTAGAAACCAACTTCGATTTTTTTGGATTTTGATGAATTTTTTTGTTGGAGGAGCTAAATTTGAGTGAATTTAGATGAAATTTACTTTTATTTCTTTGGATTTTATATAAATTTTTAGTCAAATTGTAATAAAGGAATTTGAACCAACTTCGATTTTTTTGGATTTTGATGAGTTTTTTTGTTGGAGGAGTTACATTTGAGTGAATTTAGTAGATATTTATTTCTATTTTTTTTTATTTCTTATAAATTTTTAGTCAAATTGTAATAAAGGAATTTGAACCAACTTCGATTTTTTTGGATTTGGATGAATTTTTTTGTTGGAGGAGCTAAATTTGAGTGAATTTAGATGAAATTTACTTTCATTTTTTTGGATTTTATATAAATTATTAGTCAAATTGTAATAAAGTTATTTGAAACCAACTTCGATTTTTTTGGATTTTGATGAATTTTTTTGTTGGAGGAGCTAAATTTGAGTGAATTTAGATGAAATTTACTTTTATTTTTTTTGGATTTTATATAAATTTTTAGTCAAATTGTAATAAAGTAATTTGAAACCAACTTCGATTCTGTTGTATTTTGATGAGTTTTTTTGTTGGAGTAGTTAAATTTGAGTAAATTTAGATGAAATTTACTTCTATTTTTTTTATTTCATATAAATTTTTAGTCAAATTGTAATAAAGGAATTTGAACCAACTTCGATTTTTTTGGATTTGGATAAATTTTTTTGTTGGAGGAGCTAAATTTGAGTGAATTTAGATGAAATTTACTTTTATTTTTTGGATTTTATATAAATTTTTAGTCAAATTGTAATAAAGGAATTTGAACCAACTTCGATTTTTTTGGATTTGGATAAATTTTTTTGTAGGAGGAGCTAAATTTGAGTGAATTTAGATGAAATTTACTTTTATTTTTTGGATTTTATATAAATTTATAGTCAAATTGTAATAAAGGAATTTGAACCAACTTCGATTTTTTTTTAATATTGATGAATTTTTTTGTTGGAGGAGTTAAATTTGAGTGAATTTAGATGTAATATACTTCTATTTCTTTGATTTCATATAAATTTTTAGTCAAATTGTAATAAAGGAATTTGAACCAACTTCGATTTTTTTGGATTTTGATGAGTTTTTTTGTTGGAGGAGCTAATTTTGAGTGAATTTAGATGAAATTTACTTTTATTTTTTTATTTCATATAAATTTTTAGTCAAATTGTAATAAAGGAATTTGAACCAACTTCGATTTTTTTGGATTTTGATGAGTTTTTTTGTTGGAGGAGTTAAATTTGAGTGAATTTAGTAGAAAATTATTTCTATTTTTTTTTTATTTCATATACATTTTTAGTCAAATTGTAATAAAGGAATTTGAACCAACTTCGATTTTTTTGGTTTTTGATGAGTTTTTTTGTTGGAGGAGTTAAATTTGAGTGAATTTAGATGAAATTTACTTTCATTTTTTTGGATTTTATATAAATTTTTAGTCAAATTGTAATAAAGGAATTTGAACCAACTTCGATTTTTTTGGATTTTGATGAGTTTTTTTGTTGGAGTAGTTAAATTTGAGTAAATTTAGATGAAATTTACTTCTATTTTTTTTATTTCATATAAATTTTTAGTCAAATTGTAATAAAGGAATTTGAACCAACTTCGATTTTTTTGGATTTGGATAAATTTTTTTGTTGGAGGAGCTAAATTTGAGTGAATTTAGATGAAATTTACTTTTATTTTTTGGATTTTATATAAATTTTTAGTCAAATTGTAATAAAGGAATTTTAACCAACTTCGATTTTTTTGGATTTGGATAAATTTTTTTGTAGGAGGAGCTAAATTTGAGTGAATTTAGATGAAATTTACTTTTATTTTTTGGATTTTATATAAATTTTTAGTCAAATTGTAATAAAGGAATTTGAACCAACTTCGATTTTTTTTTAATATTGATGAATTTTTTTGTTGGAGGAGTTAAATTTGAGTGAATTTAGATGTAATATACTTCTATTTCTTTGATTTCATATAAATTTTTAGTCAAATTGTAATAAAGGAATTTGAACCAACTTCGATTTTTTTGGATTTTGATGAGTTTTTTTGTTGGAGGAGCTAAATTTGAGTGAATTTAGATGAAATTTACTTTTATTTTTTTATTTCATATAAATTTTTAGTCAAATTGTAATAAAGGAATTTGAACCAACTTCGATTTTTTCGGATTTTGATGAGTTTTTTTGTTGGAGGAGTTAAATTTGAGTGAATTTAGTAGAAAATTATTTCTATTTTTTTTTTATTTCATATACATTTTTAGTCAAATTGTAATAAAGGAATTTGAACCAACTTCGATTTTTTTGGTTTTTGATGAGTTTTTTTGTTGGAGGAGTTAAATTTGAGTGAATTTAGATGAAATTTACTTTTATTTTTTGGATTTTATATAAATTTTTAGTCAAATTGTAATAAAGGAATTTGAACCAACTTCGATTTTTTTGGATTTTGATGAGTTTTTTTGTTGGAGGAGTTAAATTTGAGTGAATTTAGTAGAAATTTATTTCTATTTTTTTTTATTTCATTTAAATTTTTAGTCAAATTGTAATAAAGGAATTTGAACCAACTTCGATTTTTTTGGATTTTGATGAATTTTTTTGTTGGAGGAGCTAAATTTGAGTGAATTTAGATGAAATTTACTTTTATTTTTTTGGATTTTATATAAATTTTTAGTCAAATTGTAATAAAGTAATTTGAAACCAACTTCGATTTTTTTGGATTTGGATAAATTTTTTTGTAGGAGGAGCTAAATTTGAGTGAATTTAGATGAAATTTACTTTTATTTTTTGGATTTTATATAAATTTTTAGTCAAATTGTAATAAAGGAATTTGAACCAACTTCGATTTTTTTTAATTTTGATGAATTTTTTTGTTGCAGGAGTTAAATTTGAGTGAATTTAGATGAAATATACTTCTATTTCTTTGATTTCATATAAATTTTTAGTCAAATTGTAATAAAGGAATTTGAACCAACTTCGATTTCTTTGGATTTTGATGAGTTTTTTTGTTGGAGTTAAATTTGAGTGAATTTAAATGAAATTTACTTTTATTTTTTTGGATTTTATATAAATTATTAGTCAAATTGTAATAAAGTTATTTGAAACCAACTTCGATTTTTTTGGATTTTGATGAATTTTTTTGTTGGAGGAGCTAAATTTGAGTGAATTTAGATGAAATTTACTTTTATTTTTTTTGGATTTTATATAAATTTTTAGTCAAATTGTAATAAAGTAATTTGAAACCAACTTCGATTCTGTTGTATTTTGATGAGTTTTTTTGTTGGAGTAGTTAAATTTGAGTAAATTTAGATGAAATTTACTTCTATTTTTTTTATTTCATATAAATTTTTAGTCAAATTGTAATAAAGGAATTTGAACCAACTTCGATTTTTTTGGATTTGGATAAATTTTTTTGTTGGAGGAGCTAAATTTGAGTGAATTTAGATGAAATTTACTTTTATTTTTTGGATTTTATATAAATTTTTAGTCAAATTGTAATAAAGGAATTTGAACCAACTTCGATTTTTTTGGATTTGGATAAATTTTTTTGTAGGAGGAGCTAAATTTGAGTGAATTTAGATGAAATTTACTTTTATTTTTTGGATTTTATATAAATTTATAGTCAAATTGTAATAAAGGAATTTGAACCAACTTCGATTTTTTTTTAATATTGATGAATTTTTTTGTTGGAGGAGTTAAATTTGAGTGAATTTAGATGTAATATACTTCTATTTCTTTGATTTCATATAAATTTTTAGTCAAATTGTAATAAAGGAATTTGAACCAACTTCGATTTTTTTGGATTTTGATGAGTTTTTTTGTTGGAGGAGCTAATTTTGAGTGAATTTAGATGAAATTTACTTTTATTTTTTTATTTCATATAAATTTTTAGTCAAATTGTAATAAAGGAATTTGAACCAACTTCGATTTTTTTGGATTTTGATGAGTTTTTTTGTTGGAGGAGTTAAATTTGAGTGAATTTAGTAGAAAATTATTTCTATTTTTTTTTTATTTCATATACATTTTTAGTCAAATTGTAATAAAGGAATTTGAACCAACTTCGATTTTTTTGGTTTTTGATGAGTTTTTTTGTTGGAGGAGTTAAATTTGAGTGAATTTAGATGAAATTTACTTTCATTTTTTTGGATTTTATATAAATTTTTAGTCAAATTGTAATAAAGGAATTTGAACCAACTTCGATTTTTTTGGATTTTGATGAGTTTTTTTGTTGGAGTAGTTAAATTTGAGTAAATTTAGATGAAATTTACTTCTATTTTTTTTATTTCATATAAATTTTTAGTCAAATTGTAATAAAGGAATTTGAACCAACTTCGATTTTTTTGGATTTGGATAAATTTTTTTGTTGGAGGAGCTAAATTTGAGTGAATTTAGATGAAATTTACTTTTATTTTTTGGATTTTATATAAATTTTTAGTCAAATTGTAATAAAGGAATTTGAACCAACTTCGATTTTTTTGGATTTGGATAAATTTTTTTGTAGGAGGAGCTAAATTTGAGTGAATTTAGATGAAATTTACTTTTATTTTTTGGATTTTATATAAATTTTTAGTCAAATTGTAATAAAGGAATTTGAACCAACTTCGATTTTTTTTTAATATTGATGAATTTTTTTGTTGGAGGAGTTAAATTTGAGTGAATTTAGATGTAATATACTTCTATTTCTTTGATTTCATATAAATTTTTAGTCAAATTGTAATAAAGGAATTTGAACCAACTTCGATTTTTTTGGATTTTGATGAGTTTTTTTGTTGGAGGAGCTAAATTTGAGTGAATTTAGATGAAATTTACTTTTATTTTTTTATTTCATATAAATTTTTAGTCAAATTGTAATAAAGGAATTTGAACCAACTTCGATTTTTTCGGATTTTGATGAGTTTTTTTGTTGGAGGAGTTAAATTTGAGTGAATTTAGTAGAAAATTATTTCTATTTTTTTTTTATTTCATATACATTTTTAGTCAAATTGTAATAAAGGAATTTGAACCAACTTCGATTTTTTTGGTTTTTGATGAGTTTTTTTGTTGGAGGAGTTAAATTTGAGTGAATTTAGATGAAATTTACTTTTATTTTTTGGATTTTATATAAATTTTTAGTCAAATTGTAATAAAGGAATTTGAACCAACTTCGATTTTTTTGGATTTTGATGAGTTTTTTTGTTGGAGGAGTTAAATTTGAGTGAATTTAGTAGAAATTTATTTCTATTTTTTTTTATTTCATTTAAATTTTTAGTCAAATTGTAATAAAGGAATTTGAACCAACTTCGATTTTTTTGGATTTTGATGAATTTTTTTGTTGGAGGAGCTAAATTTGAGTGAATTTAGATGAAATTTACTTTTATTTTTTTGGATTTTATATAAATTTTTAGTCAAATTGTAATAAAGTAATTTGAAACCAACTTCGATTTTTTTGGATTTGGATAAATTTTTTTGTAGGAGGAGCTAAATTTGAGTGAATTTAGATGAAATTTACTTTTATTTTTTGGATTTTATATAAATTTTTAGTCAAATTGTAATAAAGGAATTTGAACCAACTTCGATTTTTTTTAATTTTGATGAATTTTTTTGTTGCAGGAGTTAAATTTGAGTGAATTTAGATGAAATATACTTCTATTTCTTTGATTTCATATAAATTTTTAGTCAAATTGTAATAAAGGAATTTGAACCAACTTCGATTTCTTTGGATTTTGATGAGTTTTTTTGTTGGAGTTAAATTTGAGTGAATTTAAATGAAATTTACTTTTATTTTTTTAGATTGTATATAAATTTTTAGTCAAATTGTAATAAAAGAATTTGAACCAACTTCGATTTTTTTGGATTTTGATGAGTTTTTTTGTTGGAGTAGTTAAATTTGAGTAAATTTAGATGAAATTTACTTCTATTTTTTTTGATTTCATATAAATTTTTAGTCAAATTGTAATAAAGGAATTTGAACCAACTTCGATTTTTTTGGATTTGGATAAATTTTTTTGTTGGAGGAGCTAAATTTGAGTGAATTTAGATGAAATTTACTTTTATTTTTTGGATTTTGTACAAATTTTTATTCAAATTGTAATAAAGGAATTTGAACCAACTTCGATTTTTTCGGATTTTGATGAGTTTTTTTGTTGGAGGAGTTAAATTAGAGTGAATTTAGTAGAAATTTATTTCTATTTTTTTTGATTTCATATAAATTTTTAGTCAAATTGTAATAAAGTACTTAGAAACCAACTTCGATTTTTTTGGATTTTGATGAATTTTTTTGTTGGAGGAGCTAAATTTGAGTGAATTTAGATGAAATTTACTTTTATTTTTTGGATTTTATATAAATTTTTAGTCAAATTGTAATAAAGTAATTTGAAACCAACTTCGATTTTTTTGTATTTTGATGAGTTTTTTTGTTGGAGTAGTTAAATTTGAGTGAATTTAGTAGAAATTTATTTCTATTTTTTTTTTATTTCATTTAAATTTTTAGTCAAATTGTAATAAAGGAATTTGAACCAACTTCGATTTTTTTGGATTTGGATGAATTTTTTTGTTGGAGGAGCTAAATTTGAGTGAATTTAGATGAAATTTACTTTCATTTTTTTGGATTTTATATAAATTTTTAGTCAAATTGTAATAAAGTTATTTGAAACCAACTTCGATTTTTTTGGATTTTGATGAATTTTTTTGTTGGAGGAGCTAAATTTGAGTGAATTTAGATGAAATTTACTTTTATTTTTTTTGGATTTTATATAAATTTTTAGTCAAATTGTAATAAAGTAATTTGAAACCAACTTCGATTTTGTTGTATTTTGATGAGTTTTTTTGTTGGAGTAGTTAAATTTGAGTAAATTTAGATGAAATTTACTTCTATTTTTTTGATTTCATATAAATTTTTAGTCAAATTGTAATAAAGGAATTTGAACCAACTTCGATTTTTTTGGATTTGGATAAATTTTTTTGTTGGAGGAGCTAAATTTGAGTGAATTTAGATGAAATTTAATTTTATTTCTTGGATTTTATATAAATTTTTAGTCAAATTGTAATAAAGTACTTAGAAACCAACTTCGATTTTTTTGGATTTTGATGAATTTTTTTGTTGGAGGAGCTAAATTTGAGTGAATTTAGATGAAATTTGCTTTTATTTTTTGGATTTAATATAAATTTTTAGTCAAATTGTAATAAAGGAATTTGAACCAACTTCGATTTTTTCGGATTTTGATGAGTTTTTTTGTTGGAGGAGTTAAATTTGAGTGAATTTAGTAGAAATTTATTTCAATTTTTTTTGATTTCATATAAATTTTTAGTCAAATTGCAATAAAGGAATTTGAACCAACTTCGATTTTTTTGGTTTTTGATGAGTTTTTTTGTTGGAGGAGTTAAATTTGAGTGAATTTAGTAGAAATTTATTTCTATTTTTTTTTATTTCATATAAATTTTTCGTCAAATTGTAATAAAGTACTTAGAAACCAACTTCGATTTTTTTGGATTTTGATGATTTTTTTTGTTGGAGGAGCTAAATTTGAATGAATTTAGATGAAATTTACTTTTATTTCTTTGGATTTTATATAAATTTTTAGTCAAATTGTAATAAAGGAATTTGAACCAACTTCGATTTTTTTGGATTTTGATGAGTTTTTTTGTTGGAGGAGATAAATTTGAGTAAATATAGATGAAATTTACTTCTATTTTTTTTATTTCATATAAATTTTTAGTCAAATTGTAATAAAGGAATTTGAACCAACTTCGATTTTTTTGGATTTTGATGAGTTTTTTTGTTGGAGGAGTTACATTTGAGTGAATTTAGTAGAAATTTATTTCTATTTTTTTTTTATTTCATATAAATTTTTAGTCAAATTGTAATAAAGGAATTTGAACCAACTTCGATTTTTTTGGATTTGGATGAATTTTTTTGTTGGAGGAGCTAAATTTGAGTGAATTTAGATGAAATTTACTTTCATTTTTTTGGATTTTATATAAATTTTTAGTCAAATTGTAATAAAGTTATTTGAAACCAACTTCGATTTTTTTGGATTTTGATGAATTTTTTTGTTGGAGGAGCTAAATTTGAGTGAATTTAGATGAAATTTACTTTCATTTTTTTGGATTTTATATAAATTTTTAGTCAAATTGTAATAAAGTTATTTGAAACCAACTTCGATTTTTTTGGATTTTGATGAATTTTTTTGTTGGAGGAGCTAAATTTGAGTGAATTTAGATGAAATTTACTTTTATTTTTTTTGGATTTTATATAAATTTTTAGTCAAATTGTAATAAAGTAATTTGAAACCAACTTCGATTTTGTTGTATTTTGATGAGTTTTTTTGTTGGAGTAGTTAAATTTGAGTAAATTTAGATGAAATTTACTTCTATTTTTTTGATTTCATATAAATTTTTAGTCAAATTGTAATAAAGGAATTTGAACCAACTTCGATTTTTTTGGATTTTGATGAATTTTTTTGTTGGAGGAGCTAAATTTGAGCGAATTTAGATGAAATTTACTTTCATTTTTTTGGATTTTCTATAAATTTTTAGTCAAATTGTAATAAAGTACATTGAAACCAACTTCGATTTTTTTGGATTTTGATGAATTTTTTTGTTGGAGGAGCTAAATTTGAGTGAATTTAGATGAAATTTACTTTTATTTTTTTGGATTTCATATAAATTTTTAGTCAAATTGTAATAAAGGAATTTGAACCAACTTCGATTTTTTTGGATTTTGATGAGTTTTTTTGTTGGAGGAGTTAAATTTGAGTGAATTTAGTAGAAATTTATTTCTATTTTTTTTATTTCATATACATTTTTAGTCAAATTGCAATAAAGGAATTTGAACCAACTTCGATTTTTTTGGTTTTTGATGAGTTTATTTGTTGGAGGAGTTAAATTTGAGTGAATTTAGTAGAAATTTATTTCTATTTTTTTTATTTCATATAAATTTTTAGTCAAATTGTAATAAAGTACTTAGAAACCAACTTCGATTTTTTTGGATTTTGATGAATTTTTTTGTTGGAGGAGCTAAATTTGAGTGAATTTAGATGAAATTTACTTTTATATCTTTGGATTTTATATAAATTTTTAGTCAAATTGTAATAAAGGAATTTGAACCAACTTCGATTTTTTTGGATTTTGATGAGTTTTTTTGTTGGAGGAGTTACATTTGAGTGAATTTAGTAGATATTTATTTCTATTTTTTTTTATTTCTTATAAATTTTTAGTCAAATTGTAATAAAGGAATTTGAACCAACTTCGATTTTTTTGGATTTGGATGAATTTTTTTGTTGGAGGAGCTAAATTTGAGTGAATTTAGATGAAATTTACTTTCATTTTTTTGGATTTTATATAAATTATTAGTCAAATTGTAATAAAGTTATTTGAAACCAACTTCGATTTTTTTGGATTTTGATGAATTTTTTTGTTGGAGGAGCTAAATTTGAGTGAATTTAGATGAAATTTACTTTTATTTTTTTTGGATTTTATATAAATTTTTAGTCAAATTGTAATAAAGTAATTTGAAACCAACTTCGATTCTGTTGTATTTTGATGAGTTTTTTTGTTGGAGTAGTTAAATTTGAGTAAATTTAGATGAAATTTACTTCTATTTTTTTTATTTCATATAAATTTTTAGTCAAATTGTAATAAAGGAATTTGAACCAACTTCGATTTTTTTGGATTTGGATAAATTTTTTTGTTGGAGGAGCTAAATTTGAGTGAATTTAGATGAAATTTACTTTTATTTTTTGGATTTTATATAAATTTTTAGTCAAATTGTAATAAAGGAATTTGAACCAACTTCGATTTTTTTGGATTTGGATAAATTTTTTTGTAGGAGGAGCTAAATTTGAGTGAATTTAGATGAAATTTACTTTTATTTTTTGGATTTTATATAAATTTATAGTCAAATTGTAATAAAGGAATTTGAACCAACTTCGATTTTTTTTTAATATTGATGAATTTTTTTGTTGGAGGAGTTAAATTTGAGTGAATTTAGATGTAATATACTTCTATTTCTTTGATTTCATATAAATTTTTAGTCAAATTGTAATAAAGGAATTTGAACCAACTTCGATTTTTTTGGATTTTGATGAGTTTTTTTGTTGGAGGAGCTAATTTTGAGTGAATTTAGATGAAATTTACTTTTATTTTTTTATTTCATATAAATTTTTAGTCAAATTGTAATAAAGGAATTTGAACCAACTTCGATTTTTTTGGATTTTGATGAGTTTTTTTGTTGGAGGAGTTAAATTTGAGTGAATTTAGTAGAAAATTATTTCTATTTTTTTTTTATTTCATATACATTTTTAGTCAAATTGTAATAAAGGAATTTGAACCAACTTCGATTTTTTTGGTTTTTGATGAGTTTTTTTGTTGGAGGAGTTAAATTTGAGTGAATTTAGATGAAATTTACTTTCATTTTTTTGGATTTTATATAAATTTTTAGTCAAATTGTAATAAAGGAATTTGAACCAACTTCGATTTTTTTGGATTTTGATGAGTTTTTTTGTTGGAGTAGTTAAATTTGAGTAAATTTAGATGAAATTTACTTCTATTTTTTTTATTTCATATAAATTTTTAGTCAAATTGTAATAAAGGAATTTGAACCAACTTCGATTTTTTTGGATTTTGATGAGTTTTTTTGTTGGAGGAGTTACATTTGAGTGAATTTAGTAGATATTTATTTCTATTTTTTTTTATTTCTTATAAATTTTTAGTCAAATTGTAATAAAGGAATTTGAACCAACTTCGATTTTTTTGGATTTGGATGAATTTTTTTGTTGGAGGAGCTAAATTTGAGTGAATTTAGATGAAATTTACTTTCATTTTTTTGGATTTTATATAAATTATTAGTCAAATTGTAATAAAGTTATTTGAAACCAACTTCGATTTTTTTGGATTTTGATGAATTTTTTTGTTGGAGGAGCTAAATTTGAGTGAATTTAGATGAAATTTACTTTTATTTTTTTTGGATTTTATATAAATTTTTAGTCAAATTGTAATAAAGTAATTTGAAACCAACTTCGATTTTGTTGTATTTTGATGAGTTTTTTTGTTGGAGTAGTTAAATTTGAGTAAATTTAGATGAAATTTACTTCTATTTTTTTTATTTCATATAAATTTTTAGTCAAATTGTAATAAAGGAATTTGAACCAACTTCGATTTTTTTGGATTTGGATAAATTTTTTTGTTGGAGGAGCTAAATTTGAGTGAATTTAGATGAAATTTACTTTTATTTTTTGGATTTTATATAAATTTTTAGTCAAATTGTAATAAAGGAATTTGAACCAACTTCGATTTTTTTGGATTTGGATAAATTTTTTTGTAGGAGGAGCTAAATTTGAGTGAATTTAGATGAAATTTACTTTTATTTTTTGGATTTTATATAAATTTTTAGTCAAATTGTAATAAAGGAATTTGAACCAACTTCGATTTTTTTTTAATATTGATGAATTTTTTTGTTGGAGGAGTTAAATTTGAGTGAATTTAGATGTAATATACTTCTATTTCTTTGATTTCATATAAATTTTTAGTCAAATTGTAATAAAGGAATTTGAACCAACTTCGATTTTTTTGGATTTTGATGAGTTTTTTTGTTGGAGGAGCTAAATTTGAGTGAATTTAGATGAAATTTACTTTTATTTTTTTATTTCATATAAATTTTTAGTCAAATTGTAATAAAGGAATTTGAACCAACTTCGATTTTTTTGGATTTTGATGAGTTTTTTTGTTGGAGGAGTTAAATTTGAGTGAATTTAGTAGAAAATTATTTCTATTTTTTTTTTATTTCATATACATTTTTAGTCAAATTGTAATAAAGGAATTTGAACCAACTTCGATTTTTTTGGTTTTTGATGAGTTTTTTTGTTGGAGGAGTTAAATTTGAGTGAATTTAGATGAAATTTACTTTTATTTTTTGGATTTTATATAAATTTTTAGTCAAATTGTAATAAAGGAATTTGAACCAACTTCGATTTTTTTGGATTTTGATGAGTTTTTTTGTTGGAGGAGTTAAATTTGAGTGAATTTAGTAGAAATTTATTTCTATTTTTTTTTATTTCATTTAAATTTTTAGTCAAATTGTAATAAAGGAATTTGAACCAACTTCGATTTTTTTGGATTTTGATGAATTTTTTTGTTGGAGGAGCTAAATTTGAGTGAATTTAGATGAAATTTACTTTTATTTTTTTGGATTTTATATAAATTTTTAGTCAAATTGTAATAAAGTAATTTGAAACCAACTTCGATTTTTTTGGATTTGGATAAATTTTTTTGTAGGAGGAGCTAAATTTGAGTGAATTTAGATGAAATTTACTTTTATTTTTTGGATTTTATATAAATTTTTAGTCAAATTGTAATAAAGGAATTTGAACCAACTTCGATTTTTTTTTAATTTTGATGAATTTTTTTGTTGGAGGAGTTAAATTTGAGTGAATTTAGATGAAATATACTTCTATTTCTTTGATTTCATATAAATTTTTAGTCAAATTGTAATAAAGGAATTTGAACCAACTTCGATTTCTTTGGATTTTGATGAGTTTTTTTGTTGGAGTTAAATTTGAGTGAATTTAAATGAAATTTACTTTTATTTTTTTAGATTGTATATAAATTTTTAGTCAAATTGTAATAAAAGAATTTGAACCAACTTCGATTTTTTTGGATTTTGATGAGTTTTTTTGTTGGAGTAGTTAAATTTGAGTAAATTTAGATGAAATTTACTTCTATTTTTTTTGATTTCATATAAATTTTTAGTCAAATTGTAATAAAGGAATTTGAACCAACTTCGATTTTTTTGGATTTGGATAAATTTTTTTGTTGGAGGAGCTAAATTTGAGTTAATTTAGATGAAATTTACTTTTATTTTTTGGATTTTGTACAAATTTTTATTCAAATTGTAATAAAGGAATTTGAACCAACTTCGATTTTTTCGGATTTTGATGAGTTTTTTTGTTGGAGGAGTTAAATTTGAGTGAATTTAGTAGAAATTTATTTCTATTTTTTTTTATTTCATATAAATTTTTAGTCAAATTGTAATAAAGTACTTAGAAACCAACTTCGATTTTTTTGGATTTTGATGAATTTTTTTGTTGGAGGAGCTAAATTTGAGTGAATTTAGATGAAATTTACTTTTATTTTTTGGATTTTATATAAATTTTTAGTCAAATTGTAATAAAGTAATTTGAAACCAACTTCGATTTTTTTGTATTTTGATGAGTTTTTTTGTTGGAGTAGTTAAATTTGAGTGAATTTAGTAGAAATTTATTTCTATTTTTTTTTATTTCATTTAAATTTTTAGTCAAATTGTAATAAAGGAATTTGAACCAACTTCGATTTTTTTGGATTTGGATGAATTTTTTTGTTGGAGGAGCTAAATTTGAGTGAATTTAGATGAAATTTACTTTCATTTTTTTGGATTTTATATAAATTTTTAGTCAAATTGTAATAAAGTAATTTGAAACCAACTTCGATTTTTTTGGATTTTGATGAATTTTTTTGTTGGAGGAGCTAAATTTGAGTGAATTTAGATGAAATTTACTTTTATTTTTTGGATTTAATATAAATTTTTAGTCAAATTGTAATAAAGGAATTTGAACCAACTTCGATTTTTTCGGATTTTGATGAGTTTTTTTGTTGGAGGAGTTAAATTTGAGTGAATTTAGTAGAAATTTATTTCTATTTTTTGATTTCATATAAATTTTTAGTCAAATTGTAATAAAGGAATTTGAACCAACTTCGATTTTTTTGGATTTTGATGAGTTTTTTTGTTGGAGTAGTTAAATTTGAGTAAATTTAGATGAAATTTACTTCTATTTTTTTGATTTCATATAAATTTTTAGTCAAATTGTAATAAAGGAATTTGAACCAACTTCGATTTTTTCGGATTTTGATGAGTTTTTTTGTTGGAGGAGTTAAATTTGAGTGAATTTAGTAGAAATTTATTTCTATTTTTTTTGATTTCATATAAATTTTTAGTCAAATTGTAATAAAGTACTTAGAAACCAACTTCGATTTTTTTGGATTTTGATGAATTTTTTTGTTGGAGGAGCTAAATTTGAGTGAATTTAGATGAAATTTACTTTTATTTTTTGGATTTTATATAAATTTTTAGTCAAATTGTAATAAAGTAATTTGAAACCAACTTCGATTTTTTTGTATTTTGATGAGTTTTTTTGTTGGAGTAGATAAATTTGAGTGAATTTAGTAGAAATTTATTTCTATTTTTTTTTTATTTCATATAAATTTTTAGTCAAATTGTAATAAAGGAATTTGAACCAACTTCGATTTTTTTGGATTTGGATGAATTTTTTTGTTGGAGGAGCTAAATTTGAGTGAATTTAGATGAAATTTACTTTCATTTTTTTGGATTTTATATAAATTTTTAGTCAAATTGTAATAAAGTAATTTGAAACCTACTTCGATTTTTTTGGATTTTGATGAATTTTTTTGTTGGAGGAGCTAAATTTGAGTGAATTTAGATGAAATTTACTTTTATTTTTTGGATTTAATATAAATTTTTAGTCAAATTGTAATAAAGGAATTTGAACCAACTTCGATTTTTTCGGATTTTGATGAGTTTTTTTGTTGGAGGAGTTAAATTTGAGTGAATTTAGTAGAAATTTATTTCTATTTTTTGATTTCATATAAATTTTTAGTCAAATTGTAATAAAGGAATTTGAACCAACTTCGATTTTTTTGGATTTTGATGAGTTTTTTTGTTGGAGTAGTTAAATTTGAGTAAATTTAGATGAAATTTACTTCTATTTTTTTGATTTCATATAAATTTTTAGTCAAATTGTAATAAAGGAATTTGAACCAACTTCGATTTTTTTGGATTTGGATAAATTTTTTTGTTGCAGGAGCTAAATTTGAGTGAATTTAGATGAAATTTAATTTTATTTCTTGGATTTTATATAAATTTTTAGTCAAATTGTAATAAAGTACTTAGAAACCAACTTCGATTTTTTTGGATTTTGATGAATTTTTTTGTTGGAGGAGCTAAATTTGAGTGAATTTAGATGAAATTTACATTTATTTTTTTGGATTTCATATAAATTTTTAGTCAAAGTGTAATAAAGGAATTTGAACCAACTTCGATTTTTTTGGATTTTGATGAGTTTTTTTGTTGGAGGAGTTAAATTTGAGTGAATTTAGTAGAAATTTATTTCTATTTTTTTTATTTCATATACATTTTTAGTCAAATTGCAATAAAGGAATTTGAACCAACTTCGATTTTTTTGGTTTTTGATGAGTTTATTTGTTGGAGGAGTTAAATTTGAGTGAATTTAGTAGAAATTTATTTCTATTTTTTTTGATTTCATATAAATTTTTAGTCAAATTGTAATAAAGTACTTAGAAACCAACTTCGATTTTTTTGGATTTTGATGAATTTTTTTGTTGGAGGAGCTAAATTTGAGTGAATTTAGATGAAATTTACATTTATTTTTTTGGATTGTATATAAATTTGTAGTCAAATTGTAATAAAGGAATTTGAACCAACTTCGATTTTTTTGGATTTTGATGAATTTTTTTGTTGGAGGAGCTAAATTTGAGTGAATTTAGATGAAATTTACTTTTATTTCTTTGGATTTTATATAAATTTTTAGTCAAATTGTAATAAAGGAATTTGAACCAACTTCGATTTTTTTGGATTTTGATGAGTTTTTTTGTTGGAGGAGTTAAATTTGAGTAAATATAGATGAAATTTACTTCTATTTTTTTTATTTCATATAAATTTTTAGTCAAATTGTAATAAAGGAATTTGAACCAACTTCGATTTTTTTGGATTTTGATGAGTTTTTTTGTTGGAGGAGTTACATTTGAGTGAATTTAGTAGAAATTTATTTCTATTTTTTTTTATTTCTTATAAATTTTTAGTCAAATTGTAATAAAGGAATTTGAACCAACTTCGATTTTTTTGGATTTGGATGAATTTTTTTGTTGGAGGAGCTAAATTTGAGTGAATTTAGATGAAATTTACTTTCATTTTTTTGGATTTTATATAAATTTTTAGTCAAATTGTAATAAAGTTATTTGAAACCAACTTCGATTTTTTTGGATTTTGATGAATTTTTTTGTTGGAGGAGCTAAATTTGAGTGAATTTAGATGAAATTTACTTTCATTTTTTTGGATTTTATATAAATTTTTAGTCAAATTGTAATAAAGTAATTTGAAACCAACTTCGATTTTGTTGTATTTTGATGAGTTTTTTTGTTGGAGTAGTTAAATTTGAGTAAATTTAGATGAAATTTACTTCTATTTTTTTTATTTCATATAAATTTTTAGTCAAATTGTAATAAAGGAATTTGAACCAACTTCGATTTTTTTGTATTTGGATAAATTTTTTTGTTGGAGGAGCTAAATTTGAGTGAATTTAGATGAAATTTACTTTTATTTTTTGGATTTTATATAAATTTTTAGTCAAATTGTAATAAAGGAATTTGAACCAACTTCGATTTTTTTGGATTTGGATAAATTTTTTTGTAGGAGGAGCTAAATTTGAGTGAATTTAGATGAAATTTACTTTTATTTTTTGGATTTTATATAAATTTTTAGTCAAATTGTAATAAAGGAATTTGAACCAACTTCGATTTTTTTTTAATTTTGATGAATTTTTTTGTAGGAGGAGTTAAATTTGAGTGAATTTAGATGTAATATACTTCTATTTCTTTGATTTCATATAAATTTTTAGTCAAATTGTAATAAAGGAATTTGAACCAACTTCGATTTTTTTGGATTTTGATGAGTTTTTTTGTTGGAGTTAAATTTGAGTGAATTTAGATGAAATTTTCTTCTATTTTTTTTTATTTCATATAAATTTTTAGTCAAATTGTAATAAAGTACTTTGAAACCAACTTCGATTTTTTTGGATTTTGATGATTTTGGTTGTTGGAGGAGTTAAATTTGAGTAAATTTAGATGAAATTAACACCTTTTTTTGGATTTTATATAAATTTTTAGTCAAATTGTAATAAAGGGATTTGAAACAACTTCGATTTTTTTGGATTTTGATGAATTTTTTTGTAGAAGGAGCTAAATTTGATTGAATTTAGATGAAATTTACTTTCATTTTTTTGGATTTTATATAAATTTTTAGTCAAATTGTAATAAAGGAATTTGAACCAACTTCGATTTTTTTGGATTTTGATGAGTTTTTTTGTTGGAGGAGTTAAATTTGAGTAAATATAGATGAAATTTACTTCTATTTTTTTTATTTCATATAAATTTTTAGTCAAATTGTAATAAAGGAATTTGAACCAACTTCGATTTTTTTGGATTTTGATAAATTTTTTTGTTGGAGGAGCTAAATTTGAGTGAATTTAGATGAAATTTAATTTTATTTCTTGGATTTTATATAAATTTTTAGTCAAATTGTAATAAAGTACTTAGAAACCAACTTCGATTTTTTTGGATTTTGATGAATTTTTTTGTTGGAGGAGCTAAATTTGAGTGAATTTAGATGAAATTTGCTTTTATTTTTTGGATTTAATATAAATTTTTAGTCAAATTGTAATAAAGGAATTTGAACCAACTTCGATTTTTTCGGATTTTGATGAGTTTTTTTGTTGGAGGAGTTAAATTTGAGTGAATTTAGTAGAAATTTATTTCAATTTTTTTTGATTTCATATAAATTTTTAGTCAAATTGCAATAAAGGAATTTGAACCAACTTCGATTTTTTTGGTTTTTGATGAGTTTTTTTGTTGGAGGAGTTAAATTTGAGTGAATTTAGTAGAAATTTATTTCTATTTTTTTTTATTTCATATAAATTTTTCGTCAAATTGTAATAAAGTACTTAGAAACCAACTTCGATTTTTTTGGATTTTGATGATTTTTTTTGTTGGAGGAGCTAAATTTGAATGAATTTAGATGAAATTTACTTTTATTTCTTTGGATTTTATATAAATTTTTAGTCAAATTGTAATAAAGGAATTTGAACCAACTTCGATTTTTTTGGATTTTGATGAGTTTTTTTGTTGGAGGAGATAAATTTGAGTAAATATAGATGAAATTTACTTCTATTTTTTTTATTTCATATAAATTTTTAGTCAAATTGTAATAAAGGAATTTGAACCAACTTCGATTTTTTTGGATTTTGATGAGTTTTTTTGTTGGAGGAGTTACATTTGAGTGAATTTAGTAGAAATTTATTTCTATTTTTTTTTTATTTCATATAAATTTTTAGTCAAATTGTAATAAAGGAATTTGAACCAACTTCGATTTTTTTGGATTTGGATGAATTTTTTTGTTGGAGGAGCTAAATTTGAGTGAATTTAGATGAAATTTACTTTCATTTTTTTGGATTTTATATAAATTTTTAGTCAAATTGTAATAAAGTTATTTGAAACCAACTTCGATTTTTTTGGATTTTGATGAATTTTTTTGTTGGAGGAGCTAAATTTGAGTGAATTTAGATGAAATTTACATTTATTTTTTTGGATTGTATATAAATTTGTAGTCAAATTGTAATAAAGGAATTTGAACCAACTTCGATTTTTTTGGATTTTGATGAATTTTTTTGTTGGAGGAGCTAAATTTGAGTGAATTTAGATGAAATTTACTTTTATTTCTTTGGATTTTATATAAATTTTTAGTCAAATTGTAATAAAGGAATTTGAACCAACTTCGATTTTTTTGGATTTTGATGAGTTTTTTTGTTGGAGGAGTTAAATTTGAGTAAATATAGATGAAATTTACTTCTATTTTTTTTATTTCATATAAATTTTTAGTCAAATTGTAATAAAGGAATTTGAACCAACTTCGATTTTTTTGGATTTTGATGAGTTTTTTTGTTGGAGGAGTTACATTTGAGTGAATTTAGTAGAAATTTATTTCTATTTTTTTTTATTTCTTATAAATTTTTAGTCAAATTGTAATAAAGGAATTTGAACCAACTTCGATTTTTTTGGATTTGGATGAATTTTTTTGTTGGAGGAGCTAAATTTGAGTGAATTTAGATGAAATTTACTTTCATTTTTTTGGATTTTATATAAATTTTTAGTCAAATTGTAATAAAGTTATTTGAAACCAACTTCGATTTTTTTGGATTTTGATGAATTTTTTTGTTGGAGGAGCTAAATTTGAGTGAATTTAGATGAAATTTACTTTCATTTTTTTGGATTTTATATAAATTTTTAGTCAAATTGTAATAAAGTAATTTGAAACCAACTTCGATTTTGTTGTATTTTGATGAGTTTTTTTGTTGGAGTAGTTAAATTTGAGTAAATTTAGATGAAATTTACTTCTATTTTTTTTATTTCATATAAATTTTTAGTCAAATTGTAATAAAGGAATTTGAACCAACTTCGATTTTTTTGTATTTGGATAAATTTTTTTGTTGGAGGAGCTAAATTTGAGTGAATTTAGATGAAATTTACTTTTATTTTTTGGATTTTATATAAATTTTTAGTCAAATTGTAATAAAGGAATTTGAACCAACTTCGATTTTTTTGGATTTGGATAAATTTTTTTGTAGGAGGAGCTAAATTTGAGTGAATTTAGATGAAATTTACTTTTATTTTTTGGATTTTATATAAATTTTTAGTCAAATTGTAATAAAGGAATTTGAACCAACTTCGATTTTTTTTTAATTTTGATGAATTTTTTTGTAGGAGGAGTTAAATTTGAGTGAATTTAGATGTAATATACTTCTATTTCTTTGATTTCATATAAATTTTTAGTCAAATTGTAATAAAGGAATTTGAACCAACTTCGATTTTTTTGGATTTTGATGAGTTTTTTTGTTGGAGTTAAATTTGAGTGAATTTAGATGAAATTTTCTTCTATTTTTTTTTATTTCATATAAATTTTTAGTCAAATTGTAATAAAGTACTTTGAAACCAACTTCGATTTTTTTGGATTTTGATGATTTTGGTTGTTGGAGGAGTTAAATTTGAGTAAATTTAGATGAAATTAACACCTTTTTTTGGATTTTATATAAATTTTTAGTCAAATTGTAATAAAGGGATTTGAAACAACTTCGATTTTTTTGGATTTTGATGAATTTTTTTGTAGAAGGAGCTAAATTTGATTGAATTTAGATGAAATTTACTTTCATTTTTTTGGATTTTATATAAATTTTTAGTCAAATTGTAATAAAGGAATTTGAACCAACTTCGATTTTTTTGGATTTTGATGAGTTTTTTTGTTGGAGGAGTTAAATTTGAGTAAATATAGATGAAATTTACTTCTATTTTTTTTATTTCATATAAATTTTTAGTCAAATTGTAATAAAGGAATTTGAACCAACTTCGATTTTTTTGGATTTTGATGAGTTTTTTTGTTGGAGGAGTTACATTTGAGTGAATTTAGTAGAAATTTATTTCTATTTTTTTTTATTTCTTATAAATTTTTAGTCAAATTGTAATAAAGGAATTTGAACCAACTTCGATTTTTTTGGATTTGGATGAATTTTTTTGTTGGAGGAGCTAAATTTGAATGAATTTAGATGAAATTTACTTTCATTTTTTTGGATTTTATATAAATTTTTAGTCAAATTGTAATAAAGTTATTTGAAACCAACTTCGATTTTTTTGGATTTTGATGAATTTTTTTGTTGGAGGAGCTAAATTTGAGTGAATTTAGATGAAATTTACTTTTATTTTTTTTGGATTTTATATAAATTTTTAGTCAAATTGTAATAAAGTAATTTGAAACCAACTTCGATTTTGTTGTATTTTGATGAGTTTTTTTGTTGGAGTAGTTAAATTTGAGTAAATTTAGATGAAATTTACTTCTATTTTTTTGATTTCATATAAATTTTTAGTCAAATTGTAATAAAGGAATTTGAACCAACTTCGATTTTTTTGGATTTGGATAAATTTTTTTGTTGGAGGAGCTAAATTTGAGTGAATTTAGATGAAATTTAATTTTATTTCTTGGATTTTATATAAATTTTTAGTCAAATTGTAATAAAGTACTTAGAAACCAACTTCGATTTTTTTGGATTTTGATGAATTTTTTTGTTGGAGGAGCTAAATTTGAGTGAATTTAGATGAAATTTGCTTTTATTTTTTGGATTTAATATAAATTTTTAGTCAAATTGTAATAAAGGAATTTGAACCAACTTCGATTTTTTCGGATTTTGATGAGTTTTTTTGTTGGAGGAGTTAAATTTGAGTGAATTTAGTAGAAATTTATTTCAATTTTTTTTGATTTCATATAAATTTTTAGTCAAATTGCAATAAAGGAATTTGAACCAACTTCGATTTTTTTGGTTTTTGATGAGTTTTTTTGTTGGAGGAGTTAAATTTGAGTGAATTTAGTAGAAATTTATTTCTATTTTTTTTTATTTCATATAAATTTTTCGTCAAATTGTAATAAAGTACTTAGAAACCAACTTCGATTTTTTTGGATTTTGATGATTTTTTTTGTTGGAGGAGCTAAATTTGAATGAATTTAGATGAAATTTACTTTTATTTCTTTGGATTTTATATAAATTTTTAGTCAAATTGTAATAAAGGAATTTGAACCAACTTCGATTTTTTTGGATTTTGATGAGTTTTTTTGTTGGAGGAGATAAATTTGAGTAAATATAGATGAAATTTACTTCTATTTTTTTTATTTCATATAAATTTTTAGTCAAATTGTAATAAAGGAATTTGAACCAACTTCGATTTTTTTGGATTTTGATGAGTTTTTTTGTTGGAGGAGTTACATTTGAGTGAATTTAGTAGAAATTTATTTCTATTTTTTTTTTATTTCATATAAATTTTTAGTCAAATTGTAATAAAGGAATTTGAACCAACTTCGATTTTTTTGGATTTGGATGAATTTTTTTGTTGGAGGAGCTAAATTTGAGTGAATTTAGATGAAATTTACTTTCATTTTTTTGGATTTTATATAAATTTTTAGTCAAATTGTAATAAAGTTATTTGAAACCAACTTCGATTTTTTTGGATTTTGATGAATTTTTTTGTTGGAGGAGCTAAATTTGAGTGAATTTAGATGAAATTTACTTTCATTTTTTTGGATTTTATATAAATTTTTAGTCAAATTGTAATAAAGTTATTTGAAACCAACTTCGATTTTTTTGGATTTTGATGAATTTTTTTGTTGGAGGAGCTAAATTTGAGTGAATTTAGATGAAATTTACTTTTATTTTTTTTGGATTTTATATAAATTTTTAGTCAAATTGTAATAAAGTAATTTGAAACCAACTTCGATTTTGTTGTATTTTGATGAGTTTTTTTGTTGGAGTAGTTAAATTTGAGTAAATTTAGATGAAATTTACTTCTATTTTTTTGATTTCATATAAATTTTTAGTCAAATTGTAATAAAGGAATTTGAACCAACTTCGATTTTTTTGGATTTTGATGAATTTTTTTGTTGGAGGAGCTAAATTTGAGTGAATTTAGATGAAATTTACTTTCATTTTTTTGGATTTTCTATAAATTTTTAGTCAAATTGTAATAAAGTACATTGAAACCAACTTCGATTTTTTTGGATTTTGATGAATTTTTTTGTTGGAGGAGCTAAATTTGAGTGAATTTAGATGAAATTTACTTTTATTTTTTTGGATTTCATATAAATTTTTAGTCAAATTGTAATAAAGGAATTTGAACCAACTTCGATTTTTTTGGATTTTGATGAGTTTTTTTGTTGGAGTTAAATTTGAGTGAATTTAGTAGAAATTTATTTCTATTTTTTTTATTTCATATACATTTTTAGTCAAATTGCAATAAAGGAATTTGAACCAACTTCGATTTTTTTGGTTTTTGATGAGTTTATTTGTTGGAGGAGTTAAATTTGAGTGAATTTAGTAGAAATTTATTTCTATTTTTTTTATTTCATATAAATTTTTAGTCAAATTGTAATAAAGTACTTAGAAACCAACTTCGATTTTTTTGGATTTTGATGAATTTTTTTGTTGGAGGAGCTAAATTTGAGTGAATTTAGATGAAATTTACTTTTATTTCTTTGGATTTTATATAAATTTTTAGTCAAATTGTAATAAAGGAATTTGAACCAACTTCGATTTTTTTGGATTTTGATGAGTTTTTTTGTTGGAGGAGTTAAATTTGAGTAAATATAGATGAAATTTACTTCTATTTTTTTTATTTCATATAAATTTTTAGTCAAATTGTAATAAAGGAATTTGAACCAACTTCGATTTTTTTGGATTTTGATGAGTTTTTTTGTTGGAGGAGTTACATTTGAGTGAATTTAGTAGATATTTATTTCTATTTTTTTTTATTTCTTATAAATTTTTAGTCAAATTGTAATAAAGGAATTTGAACCAACTTCGATTTTTTTGGATTTGGATGAATTTTTTTGTTGGAGGAGCTAAATTTGAGTGAATTTAGATGAAATTTACTTTCATTTTTTTGGATTTTATATAAATTATTAGTCAAATTGTAATAAAGTTATTTGAAACCAACTTCGATTTTTTTGGATTTTGATGAATTTTTTTGTTGGAGGAGCTAAATTTGAGTGAATTTAGATGAAATTTACTTTTATTTTTTTTGGATTTTATATAAATTTTTAGTCAAATTGTAATAAAGTAATTTGAAACCAACTTCGATTTTGTTGTATTTTGATGAGTTTTTTTGTTGGAGTAGTTAAATTTGAGTAAATTTAGATGAAATTTACTTCTATTTTTTTTATTTCATATAAATTTTTAGTCAAATTGTAATAAAGGAATTTGAACCAACTTCGATTTTTTTGGATTTGGATAAATTTTTTTGTTGGAGGAGCTAAATTTGAGTGAATTTAGATGAAATTTACTTTTATTTTTTGGATTTTATATAAATTTTTAGTCAAATTGTAATAAAGGAATTTGAACCAACTTCGATTTTTTTGGATTTGGATAAATTTTTTTGTAGGAGGAGCTAAATTTGAGTGAATTTAGATGAAATTTACTTTTATTTTTTGGATTTTATATAAATTTTTAGTCAAATTGTAATAAAGGAATTTGAACCAACTTCGATTTTTTTTTAATATTGATGAATTTTTTTGTTGGAGGAGTTAAATTTGAGTGAATTTAGATGTAATATACTTCTATTTCTTTGATTTCATATAAATTTTTAGTCAAATTGTAATAAAGTTATTTGAAACCAACTTCGATTTTTTTGGATTTTGATGAATTTTTTTGTTGGAGGAGCTAAATTTGAGTGAATTTAGATGAAATTTACTTTCATTTTTTTGGATTTTATATAAATTTTTAGTCAAATTGTAATAAAGTTATTTGAAACCAACTTCGATTTTTTTGGATTTTGATGAATTTTTTTGTTGGAGGAGCTAAATTTGAGTGAATTTAGATGAAATTTACTTTTATTTTTTTTGGATTTTATATAAATTTTTAGTCAAATTGTAATAAAGTAATTTGAAACCAACTTCGATTTTGTTGTATTTTGATGAGTTTTTTTGTTGGAGTAGTTAAATTTGAGTAAATTTAGATGAAATTTACTTCTATTTTTTTGATTTCATATAAATTTTTAGTCAAATTGTAATAAAGGAATTTGAACCAACTTCGATTTTTTTGGATTTTGATGAATTTTTTTGTTGGAGGAGCTAAATTTGAGTGAATTTAGATGAAATTTACTTTCATTTTTTTGGATTTTCTATAAATTTTTAGTCAAATTGTAATAAAGTACATTGAAACCAACTTCGATTTTTTTGGATTTTGATGAATTTTTTTGTTGGAGGAGCTAAATTTGAGTGAATTTAGATGAAATTTACTTTTATTTTTTTGGATTTCATATAAATTTTTAGTCAAATTGTAATAAAGGAATTTGAACCAACTTCGATTTTTTTGGATTTTGATGAGTTTTTTTGTTGGAGTTAAATTTGAGTGAATTTAGTAGAAATTTATTTCTATTTTTTTTATTTCATATACATTTTTAGTCAAATTGCAATAAAGGAATTTGAACCAACTTCGATTTTTTTGGTTTTTGATGAGTTTATTTGTTGGAGGAGTTAAATTTGAGTGAATTTAGTAGAAATTTATTTCTATTTTTTTTATTTCATATAAATTTTTAGTCAAATTGTAATAAAGTACTTAGAAACCAACTTCGATTTTTTTGGATTTTGATGAATTTTTTTGTTGGAGGAGCTAAATTTGAGTGAATTTAGATGAAATTTACTTTTATTTCTTTGGATTTTATATAAATTTTTAGTCAAATTGTAATAAAGGAATTTGAACCAACTTCGATTTTTTTGGATTTTGATGAGTTTTTTTGTTGGAGGAGTTAAATTTGAGTAAATATAGATGAAATTTACTTCTATTTTTTTTATTTCATATAAATTTTTAGTCAAATTGTAATAAAGGAATTTGAACCAACTTCGATTTTTTTGGATTTTGATGAGTTTTTTTGTTGGAGGAGTTACATTTGAGTGAATTTAGTAGATATTTATTTCTATTTTTTTTTATTTCTTATAAATTTTTAGTCAAATTGTAATAAAGGAATTTGAACCAACTTCGATTTTTTTGGATTTGGATGAATTTTTTTGTTGGAGGAGCTAAATTTGAGTGAATTTAGATGAAATTTACTTTCATTTTTTTGGATTTTATATAAATTATTAGTCAAATTGTAATAAAGTTATTTGAAACCAACTTCGATTTTTTTGGATTTTGATGAATTTTTTTGTTGGAGGAGCTAAATTTGAGTGAATTTAGATGAAATTTACTTTTATTTTTTTTGGATTTTATATAAATTTTTAGTCAAATTGTAATAAAGTAATTTGAAACCAACTTCGATTTTGTTGTATTTTGATGAGTTTTTTTGTTGGAGTAGTTAAATTTGAGTAAATTTAGATGAAATTTACTTCTATTTTTTTTATTTCATATAAATTTTTAGTCAAATTGTAATAAAGGAATTTGAACCAACTTCGATTTTTTTGGATTTGGATAAATTTTTTTGTTGGAGGAGCTAAATTTGAGTGAATTTAGATGAAATTTACTTTTATTTTTTGGATTTTATATAAATTTTTAGTCAAATTGTAATAAAGGAATTTGAACCAACTTCGATTTTTTTGGATTTGGATAAATTTTTTTGTAGGAGGAGCTAAATTTGAGTGAATTTAGATGAAATTTACTTTTATTTTTTGGATTTTATATAAATTTTTAGTCAAATTGTAATAAAGGAATTTGAACCAACTTCGATTTTTTTTTAATATTGATGAATTTTTTTGTTGGAGGAGTTAAATTTGAGTGAATTTAGATGTAATATACTTCTATTTCTTTGATTTCATATAAATTTTTAGTCAAATTGTAATAAAGGAATTTGAACCAACTTCGATTTTTTTGGATTTTGATGAGTTTTTTTGTTGGAGGAGCTAAATTTGAGTGAATTTAGATGAAATTTACTTTTATTTTTTTATTTCATATAAATTTTTAGTCAAATTGTAATAAAGGAATTTGAACCAACTTCGATTTTTTTGGATTTTGATGAGTTTTTTTGTTGGAGGAGTTAAATTTGAGTGAATTTAGTAGAAAATTATTTCTATTTTTTTTTTATTTCATATACATTTTTAGTCAAATTGTAATAAAGGAATTTGAACCAACTTCGATTTTTTTGGTTTTTGATGAGTTTTTTTGTTGGAGGAGTTAAATTTGAGTGAATTTAGATGAAATTTACTTTTATTTTTTGGATTTTATATAAATTTTTAGTCAAATTGTAATAAAGGAATTTGAACCAACTTCGATTTTTTTGGATTTTGATGAGTTTTTTTGTTGGAGGAGTTAAATTTGAGTGAATTTAGTAGAAATTTATTTCTATTTTTTTTTATTTCATTTAAATTTTTAGTCAAATTGTAATAAAGGAATTTGAACCAACTTCGATTTTTTTGGATTTTGATGAATTTTTTTGTTGGAGGAGCTAAATTTGAGTGAATTTAGATGAAATTTACTTTTATTTTTTTGGATTTTATATAAATTTTTAGTCAAATTGTAATAAAGTAATTTGAAACCAACTTCGATTTTTTTGGATTTGGATAAATTTTTTTGTAGGAGGAGCTAAATTTGAGTGAATTTAGATGAAATTTACTTTTATTTTTTGGATTTTATATAAATTTTTAGTCAAATTGTAATAAAGGAATTTGAACCAACTTCGATTTTTTTTTAATTTTGATGAATTTTTTTGTTGGAGGAGTTAAATTTGAGTGAATTTAGATGAAATATACTTCTATTTCTTTGATTTCATATAAATTTTTAGTCAAATTGTAATAAAGGAATTTGAACCAACTTCGATTTCTTTGGATTTTGATGAGTTTTTTTGTTGGAGTTAAATTTGAGTGAATTTAAATGAAATTTACTTTTATTTTTTTAGATTGTATATAAATTTTTAGTCAAATTGTAATAAAAGAATTTGAACCAACTTCGATTTTTTTGGATTTTGATGAGTTTTTTTGTTGGAGTAGTTAAATTTGAGTAAATTTAGATGAAATTTACTTCTATTTTTTTTGATTTCATATAAATTTTTAGTCAAATTGTAATAAAGGAATTTGAACCAACTTCGATTTTTTTGGATTTGGATAAATTTTTTTGTTGGAGGAGCTAAATTTGAGTTAATTTAGATGAAATTTACTTTTATTTTTTGGATTTTGTACAAATTTTTATTCAAATTGTAATAAAGGAATTTGAACCAACTTCGATTTTTTCGGATTTTGATGAGTTTTTTTGTTGGAGGAGTTAAATTTGAGTGAATTTAGTAGAAATTTATTTCTATTTTTTTTGATTTCATATAAATTTTTAGTCAAATTGTAATAAAGTACTTAGAAACCAACTTCGATTTTTTTGGATTTTGATGAATTTTTTTGTTGGAGGAGCTAAATTTGAGTGAATTTAGATGAAATTTACTTTTATTTTTTGGATTTTATATAAATTTTTAGTCAAATTGTAATAAAGTAATTTGAAACCAACTTCGATTTTTTTGTATTTTGATGAGTTTTTTTGTTGGAGTAGTTAAATTTGAGTGAATTTAGTAGAAATTTATTTCTATTTTTTTTTATTTCATTTAAATTTTTAGTCAAATTGTAATAAAGGAATTTGAACCAACTTCGATTTTTTTGGATTTGGATGAATTTTTTTGTTGGAGGAGCTAAATTTGAGTGAATTTAGATGAAATTTACTTTCATTTTTTTGGATTTTATATAAATTTTTAGTCAAATTGTAATAAAGTAATTTGAAACCAACTTCGATTTTTTTGGATTTTGATGAATTTTTTTGTTGGAGGAGCTAAATTTGAGTGAATTTAGATGAAATTTACTTTTATTTTTTGGATTTAATATAAATTTTTAGTCAAATTGTAATAAAGGAATTTGAACCAACTTCGATTTTTTCGGATTTTGATGAGTTTTTTTGTTGGAGGAGTTAAATTTGAGTGAATTTAGTAGAAATTTATTTCTATTTTTTGATTTCATATAAATTTTTAGTCAAATTGTAATAAAGGAATTTGAACCAACTTCGATTTTTTTGGATTTTGATGAGTTTTTTTGTTGGAGTAGTTAAATTTGAGTAAATTTAGATGAAATTTACTTCTATTTTTTTGATTTCATATAAATTTTTAGTCAAATTGTAATAAAGGAATTTGAACCAACTTCGATTTTTTCGGATTTTGATGAGTTTTTTTGTTGGAGGAGTTAAATTTGAGTGAATTTAGTAGAAATTTATTTCTATTTTTTTTGATTTCATATAAATTTTTAGTCAAATTGTAATAAAGTACTTAGAAACCAACTTCGATTTTTTTGGATTTTGATGAATTTTTTTGTTGGAGGAGCTAAATTTGAGTGAATTTAGATGAAATTTACTTTTATTTTTTGGATTTTATATAAATTTTTAGTCAAATTGTAATAAAGTAATTTGAAACCAACTTCGATTTTTTTGTATTTTGATGAGTTTTTTTGTTGGAGTAGATAAATTTGAGTGAATTTAGTAGAAATTTATTTCTATTTTTTTTTATTTCTTATAAATTTTTAGTCAAATTGTAATAAAGGAATTTGAACCAACTTCGATTTTTTTGGATTTGGATGAATTTTTTTGTTGGAGGAGCTAAATTTGAGTGAATTTAGATGAAATTTACTTTCATTTTTTTGGATTTTATATAAATTTTTAGTCAAATTGTAATAAAGTTATTTGAAACCAACTTCGATTTTTTTGGATTTTGATGAATTTTTTTGTTGGAGGAGCTAAATTTGAGTGAATTTAGATGAAATTTACTTTCATTTTTTTGGATTTTATATAAATTTTTAGTCAAATTGTAATAAAGTAATTTGAAACCAACTTCGATTTTGTTGTATTTTGATGAGTTTTTTTGTTGGAGTAGTTAAATTTGAGTAAATTTAGATGAAATTTACTTCTATTTTTTTTATTTCATATAAATTTTTAGTCAAATTGTAATAAAGGAATTTGAACCAACTTCGATTTTTTTGTATTTGGATAAATTTTTTTGTTGGAGGAGCTAAATTTGAGTGAATTTAGATGAAATTTACTTTTATTTTTTGGATTTTATATAAATTTTTAGTCAAATTGTAATAAAGGAATTTGAACCAACTTCGATTTTTTTGGATTTGGATAAATTTTTTTGTAGGAGGAGCTAAATTTGAGTGAATTTAGATGAAATTTACTTTTATTTTTTGGATTTTATATAAATTTTTAGTCAAATTGTAATAAAGGAATTTGAACCAACTTCGATTTTTTTTTAATTTTGATGAATTTTTTTGTAGGAGGAGTTAAATTTGAGTGAATTTAGATGTAATATACTTCTATTTCTTTGATTTCATATAAATTTTTAGTCAAATTGTAATAAAGGAATTTGAACCAACTTCGATTTTTTTGGATTTTGATGAGTTTTTTTGTTGGAGTTAAATTTGAGTGAATTTAGATGAAATTTTCTTCTATTTTTTTTTATTTCATATAAATTTTTAGTCAAATTGTAATAAAGTACTTTGAAACCAACTTCGATTTTTTTGGATTTTGATGATTTTGGTTGTTGGAGGAGTTAAATTTGAGTAAATTTAGATGAAATTAACACCTTTTTTTGGATTTTATATAAATTTTTAGTCAAATTGTAATAAAGGGATTTGAAACAACTTCGATTTTTTTGGATTTTGATGAATTTTTTTGTAGAAGGAGCTAAATTTGATTGAATTTAGATGAAATTTACTTTCATTTTTTTGGATTTTATATAAATTTTTAGTCAAATTGTAATAAAGGAATTTGAACCAACTTCGATTTTTTTGGATTTTGATGAGTTTTTTTGTTGGAGGAGTTAAATTTGAGTAAATATAGATGAAATTTACTTCTATTTTTTTTATTTCATATAAATTTTTAGTCAAATTGTAATAAAGGAATTTGAACCAACTTCGATTTTTTTGGATTTTGATGAGTTTTTTTGTTGGAGGAGTTACATTTGAGTGAATTTAGTAGAAATTTATTTCTATTTTTTTTTATTTCTTATAAATTTTTAGTCAAATTGTAATAAAGGAATTTGAACCAACTTCGATTTTTTTGGATTTGGATGAATTTTTTTGTTGGAGGAGCTAAATTTGAGTGAATTTAGATGAAATTTACTTTCATTTTTTTGGATTTTATATAAATTTTTAGTCAAATTGTAATAAAGTTATTTGAAACCAACTTCGATTTTTTTGGATTTTGATGAATTTTTTTGTTGGAGGAGCTAAATTTGAGTGAATTTAGATGAAATTTACTTTCATTTTTTTGGATTTTATATAAATTTTTAGTCAAATTGTAATAAAGTAATTTGAAACCAACTTCGATTTTGTTGTATTTTGATGAGTTTTTTTGTTGGAGTAGTTAAATTTGAGTAAATTTAGATGAAATTTACTTCTATTTTTTTTATTTCATATAAATTTTTAGTCAAATTGTAATAAAGGAATTTGAACCAACTTCGATTTTTTTGTATTTGGATAAATTTTTTTGTTGGAGGAGCTAAATTTGAGTGAATTTAGATGAAATTTACTTTTATTTTTTGGATTTTATATAAATTTTTAGTCAAATTGTAATAAAGGAATTTGAACCAACTTCGATTTTTTTGGATTTGGATAAATTTTTTTGTAGGAGGAGCTAAATTTGAGTGAATTTAGATGAAATTTACTTTTATTTTTTGGATTTTATATAAATTTTTAGTCAAATTGTAATAAAGGAATTTGAACCAACTTCGATTTTTTTTTAATTTTGATGAATTTTTTTGTAGGAGGAGTTAAATTTGAGTGAATTTAGATGTAATATACTTCTATTTATTTGATTTCATATAAATTTTTAGCCAAATTGTAATAAAGGAATTTGAACCAACTTCGATTTTTTTGGATTTTGATGAGTTTTTTTGTTGGAGTTAAATTTGAGTGAATTTAGATGAAATTTTCTTCTATTTTTTTTTATTTCATATAAATTTTTAGTCAAATTGTAATAAAGTACTTTGAAACCAACTTCGATTTTTTTGGATTTTGATGATTTTGGTTGTTGGAGGAGTTAAATTTGAGTAAATTTAGATGAAATTAACACCTTTTTTTGGATTTTATATAAATTTTTAGTCAAATTGTAATAAAGGGATTTGAAACAACTTCGATTTTTTTGGATTTTGATGAATTTTTTTGTAGAAGGAGCTAAATTTGATTGAATTTAGATGAAATTTACTTTCATTTTTTTGGATTTTATATAAATTTTTAGTCAAATTGTAATAAAGGAATTTGAACCAACTTCGATTTTTTTGGATTTTGATGAATTTTTTTGTTGGAGGAGCTAAATTTGAGTGAATTTAGATGAAATTTACTTTCATTTTTTTGGATTTTCTATAAATTTTTAGTCAAATTGTAATAAAGTACATTGAAACCAACTTCGATTTTTTTGGATTTTGATGAATTTTTTTGTTGGAGGAGCTAAATTTGAGTGAATTTAGATGAAATTTACTTTTATTTTTTTGGATTTTATATAAATTTTTAGTCAAATGTAATAAAGTAATTTGAAACCAACTTCGATTTTTATGGATTTTGATGAATTTTTTTGTTGGAGGAGCTAATTTGAGAGAATTTAGATGAAATTTACTTTTATTTTTTTAGATTGTATATAAATTTTTAGTCAAATTGTAATAAAGGAATTTGAACCAACTTTGATTTTTTTGGATTTTGATGAGTTTTTTTGTTGGAGTAGTTAAATTTGAGTAAATTTAGATGAAATTTACTTCTATTTTTTTTGATTTCATATAAATTTTTAGTCAAATTGTAATAAAGGAATTTGAACCAACTTCGATTTTTTTGGATTTGGATAAATTTTTTTGTTGGAGGAGCTAAATTTGAGTGAATTTAGATGAAATTTACTTTTATTTTTTGGATTTTGTATAAATTTTTATTCAAATTGTAATAAAGGAATTTGAACCAACTTCGATTTTTTCGGATTTTGATGAGTTTTTTTGTTGGAGGAGTTAAATTTGAGTGAATTTAGTAGAAATTTATTTCTATTTTTTTTGATTTCATATAAATTTTTAGTCAAATTGTAATAAAGTACTTAGAAACCAACTTCGATTTTTTTGGATTTTGATGAATTTTTTTGTTGGAGGAGCTAAATTTGAGTGAATTTAGATGAAATTTACTTTTATTTTTTTGGATTTTATATAAATTTTTAGTCAAATTGTAATAAAGTAATTTGAAACCAACTTCGACTTTTTTGTATTTTGATGAGTTTTTTTGTTGGAGTAGTTAAATTTGAGTGAATTTAGTAGAAATTTATTTCTATTTTTTTTTATTTCATATAAATTTTTAGTCAAATTGTAATAAAGGAATTCGAACCAACTTCGATTTTTTCGGATTTTGATGAGTTTTTTTGTTGGAGGAGTTAAATTTGAGTGAATTTAGTAGAAATTTATTTCTATTTTTTTTTATTTCATATAAATTTTTAGTCAAATTGTAATAAAGTACTTAGAAACCAACTTCGATTTTTTTGGATTTTGATGAATTTTTTTGTTGGAGGAGCTAAATTTGAGTGAATTTAGATGAAATTTACTTTTATTTTTTTGGATTTTATATAAATTTTTAGTCAAATTGTAATAAAGTAATTTGAAACCAACTTCGACTTTTTTGTATTTTGATGAGTTTTTTTGTTGGAGTAGTTAAATTTGAGTGAATTTAGTAGAAATTTATTTCTATTTTTTTTTATTTCATATAAATTTTTAGTCAAATTGTAATAAAGGAATTCGAACCAACTTCGATTTTTTTGGATTTGGATGAATTTTTTTGGTGGAGGAGCTAAATTTGAGTGAATTTAGATGAAATTTACTTTCATTTTTTTGGATTTTATATAAATTTTTAGTCAAATTGTAATAAAGTAATTTGAAACCAACTTCGATTTTTTTGGATTTTGATGAATTTTTTTGTTGGAGGAGCTAATTTGAGTGAATTTAGATGAAATTTACTTTTATTTTTTGGATTTAATATAAATTTTTAGTCAAATTGTAATAAAGGAATTTGAACCAACTTCGATTTTTTCGGATTTTGATGAGTTTTTTTGTTGGAGGAGTTAAATTTGAGTGAATTTAGTAGAAATTTATTTCTATTTTTTTTGATTTCATATAAATTTTTAGTCAAATTGTAATAAAGTACTTAGAAACCAACTTCGATTTTTTTGGATTTTGATGAGTTTTTTTGTTGGAGGAGTTAAATTTGAGTGAATTTAGTAGAAATTTATTTCTATTTTTTTTATTTCATATACATTTTTAGTCAAATTGCAATAAAGGAATTTGAACCAACTTCGATTTTTTTGGTTTTTGATGGGTTTTTTTGTTGGAGGAGTTAAATTTGAGTGAATTTAGTAGAAATTTATTTCTATTTTTTTTTATTTCATATAAATTTTTCGTCAAATTGTAATAAAGTACCTAGAAACCAACTTCGATTTTTTTGGATTTTGATGAATTTTTTTGTTGGAGGAGCTAAATTTGAATGAATTTAGATGAAATTTACTTTTATTTCTTTGGATTTTATATAAATTTTTAGTCAAATTGTAATAAAGGAATTTGAACCAACTTCGATTTTTTTGGATTTTGATGAGTTTTTTTGTTGGAGGAGTTAAATTTGAGTAAATATAGATGAAATTTACTTCTATTTTTTTTATTTCATATAAATTTTTAGTCAAATTGTAATAAAGGAATTTGAACCAACTTCGATTTTTTTGGATTTTGATGAGTTTTTTTGTTGGAGGAGTTACATTTGAGTGAATTTAGTAGAAATTTATTTCTATTTTTTTTTATTTCATATAAATTTTTAGTCAAATTGTAATAAAGGAATTTGAACCAACTTCGATTTTTTTGGATTTGGATGAATTTTTTTGTTGGAGGAGCTAAATTTGAGTGAATTTAGATGAAATTTACTTTCATTTTTTTGGATTTTATATAAATTTTTAGTCAAATTGTAATAAAGTTATTTGAAACCAACTTCGATTTTTTTGGATTTTGATGAATTTTTTTGTTGGAGGAGCTAAATTTGAGTGAATTTAGATGAAATTTACTTTTATTTTTTTTGGATTTTATATAAATTTTTAGTCAAATTGTAATAAAGTAATTTGAAACCAACTTCGATTTTGTTGTATTTTGATGAGTTTTTTTGTTGGAGTAGTTAAATTTGAGTAAATTTAGATGAAATTTACTTCTATTTTTTTGATTTCATATAAATTTTTAGTCAAATTGTAATAAAGGAATTTGAACCAACTTCGATTTTTTTGGATTTGGATAAATTTTTTTGTTGGAGGAGCTAAATTTGAGTGAATTTAGATGAAATTTAATTTTATTTCTTGGATTTTATATAAATTTTTAGTCAAATTGTAATAAAGTACTTAGAAACCAACTTCGATTTTTTTGGATTTTGATGAATTTTTTGTTGGAGGAGCTAAATTTGAGTGAATTTAGATGAAATTTGCTTTTATTTTTTTGGATTTCATATAAATTTTTAGTCAAATTGTAATAAAGGAATTTGAACCAACTTCGATTTTTTTAGATTTTGATGAGTTTTTTTGTTGGAGGAGTTAAATTTGAGTGAATTTAGTAGAAATTTATTTCTATTTTTTTTATTTCATATACATTTTTAGTCAAATTGCAATAAAGGAATTTGAACCAACTTCGATTTTTTTGGTTTTTGATGAGTTTATTTGTTGGAGGAGTTAAATTTGAGTGAATTTAGTAGAAATTTATTTCTATTTTTTTGATTTCATATAAATTTTTAGTCAAATTGTAATAAAGTACTTAGAAACCAACTTCGATTTTTTTGGATTTTGATGAATTTTTTTGTTGGAGGAGCTAAATTTGAGTGAATTTAGATGAAATTTACTTTTATTTCTTTGGATTTTATATAAATTTTTAGTCAAATTGTAATAAAGGAATTTGAACCAACTTCGATTTTTTTGGATTTTGATGAGTTTTTTTGTTGGAGGAGTTAAATTTGAGTAAATATAGATGAAATTTACTTCTATTTTTTTTATTTCATATAAATTTTTAGTCAAATTGTAATAAAGGAATTTGAACCAACTTCGATTTTTTTGGATTTTGATGAGTTTTTTTGTTGGAGGAGTTACATTTGAGTGAATTTAGTAGAAATTTATTTCTATTTTTTTTTATTTCTTATAAATTTTTAGTCAAATTGTAATAAAGGAATTTGAACCAACTTCGATTTTTTTGGATTTGGATGAATTTTTTTGTTGGAGGAGCTAAATTTGAGTGAATTTAGATGAAATTTACTTTCATTTTTTTGGATTTTATATAAATTTTTAGTCAAATTGTAATAAAGTTATTTGAAACCAACTTCGATTTTTTTGGATTTTGATGAATTTTTTTGTTGGAGGAGCTAAATTTGAGTGAATTTAGATGAAATTTACTTTCATTTTTTTGGATTTTATATAAATTTTTAGTCAAATTGTAATAAAGTTATTTGAAACCAACTTCGATTTTTTTGGATTTTGATGAATTTTTTTGTTGGAGGAGCTAAATTTGAGTGAATTTAGATGAAATTTACTTTTATTTTTTTTTGGATTTTATATAAATTTTTAGTCAAATTGTAATAAAGTAATTTGAAACCAACTTCGATTTTGTTGTATTTTGATGAGTTTTTTTGTTGGAGTAGTTAAATTTGAGTAAATTTAGATGAAATTTACTTCTATTTTTTTTATTTCATATAAATTTTTAGTCAAATTGTAATAAAGTAATTTGAAACCAACTTCGATTTTTTTGGATTTTGATGAATTTTTTTGTTGGAGGAGCTAAATTTGAGTGAATTTAGATGAAATTTACTTTTATTTTTTGGATTTAATATAAATTTTTAGTCAAATTGTAATAAAGGAATTTGAACCAACTTCGATTTTTTCGGATTTTGATGAGTTTTTTTGTTGGAGGAGTTAAATTTGAGTGAATTTAGTAGAAATTTATTTCTATTTTATTTGATTTCATATAAATTTTTAGTCAAATTGCAATAAAGGAATTTGAACCAACTTCGATTTTTTTGGTTTTTGATGAGTTTTTTTGTTGGAGGAGTTAAATTTGAGTGAATTTAGTAGAAATTTATTTCTATTTTTTTTTATTTCATATAAATTTTTCGTCAAATTGTAATAAAGTACTTAGAAACCAACTTCGATTTTTTTGGATTTTGATGATTTTTTTTGTTGGAGGAGCTAAATTTGTATGAATTTAGATGAAATTTACTTTTATTTCTTTGGATTTTATATAAATTTTTAGTCAAATTGTAATAAAGGAATTTGAACCAACTTCGATTTTTTGGGATTTTGATGAGTTTTTTTGTTGGAGGAGTTAAATTTGAGTAAATATATATGAAATTTACTTCTATTTTTTTTATTTCATATAAATTTTTAGTCAAATTGTAATAAAGGAATTTGAACCAACTTCGATTTTTTTGGATTTTGATGAGTTTTTTTGTTGGAGGAGTTACATTTGAGTGAATTTAGTAGAAATTTATTTCTATTTTTTTTTTATTTCATATAAATTTTTAGTCAAATTGTAATAAAGGAATTTGAACCAACTTCGATTTTTTTGGATTTGGATGAATTTTTTTGTTGGAGGAGCTAAATTTGAGTGAATTTAGATGAAATTTACTTTCATTTTTTTGGATTTTATATAAATTTTTAGTCAAATTGTAATAAAGTTATTTGAAACCAACTTCGATTTTTTTGGATTTTGATGAATTTTTTTGTTGGAGGAGCTAAATTTGAGTGAATTTAGATGAAATTTACTTTCATTTTTTTGGATTTTATATAAATTTTTAGTCAAATTGTAATAAAGTTATTTGAAACCAACTTCGATTTTTTTGGATTTTGATGAATTTTTTTGTTGGAGGAGCTAAATTTGAGTGAATTTAGATGAAATTTACTTTTATTTTTTTTGGATTTTATATAAATTTTTAGTCAAATTGTAATAAAGTAATTTGAAACCAACTTCGATTTTGTTGTATTTTGATGAGTTTTTTTGTTGGAGTAGTTAAATTTGAGTAAATTTAGATGAAATTTACTTCTATTTTTTTGATTTCATATAAATTTTTAGTCAAATTGTAATAAAGGAATTTGAACCAACTTCGATTTTTTTGGATTTGGATAAATTTGTTTGTTGGAGGAGCTAAATTTGAGTGAATTTAGATGAAATTTAATTTTATTTCTTGGATTTTATATAAATTTTTAGTCAAATTGTAATAAAGTACTTAGAAACCAACTTCGATTTTTTTGGATTTTGATGAATTTTTTTGTTGGAGGAGCTAAATTTGAGTGAATTTAGATGAAATTTACTTTTATTTTTTTGGATTTCATATAAATTTTTAGTCAAATTGTAATAAAGGAATTTGAACCAACTTCGATTTTTTTGGATTTTGATGAGTTTTTTTGTTGGAGGAGTTAAATTTGAGTGAATTTAGTAGAAATTTATTTCTATTTTTTTTATTTCATATACATTTTTAGTCAAATTGCAATAAAGGAATTTGAACCAACTTCAATTTTTTTGGTTTTTGATGAGTTTATTTGTTGGAGGAGTTAAATTTGAGTGAATTTAGTTGAAATTTATTTCTATTTTTTTTATTTCATATAAATTTTTAGTCAAATTGTAATAAAGTACTTAGAAATCAACTTCGATTTTTTTGGATTTTGATGAATTTTTTTGTTGGAGGAGCTAAATTTGAGTGAATTTAGATGAAATTTACTTTTATTTCTTTGGATTTTATATAAATTTTTAGTCAAATTGTAATAAAGGAATTTGAACCAACTTCGATTTTTTTGGATTTTGATGAGTTTTTTTGTTGGAGGAGTTAAATTTGAGTAAATATAGATGAAATTTACTTCTATTTTTTTTATTTCATATAAATTTTTAGTCAAATTGTAATAAAGGAATTTGAACCAACTTCGATTTTTTTGGATTTTGATGAGTTTTTTTGTTGCAGGAGTTACATTTGAGTGAATTTAGTAGATATTTATTTCTATTTTTTTTTATTTCTTATAAATTTTTAGTCAAATTGTAATAAAGGAATTTGAACCAACTTCGATTTTTTTGGATTTGGATGAATTTTTTTGTTGGAGGAGCTAAATTTGAGTGAATTTAGATGAAATTTACTTTCATTTTTTTGGATTTTATATAAATTTTTAGTCAAATTGTAATAAAGTTATTTGAAACCAACTTCGATTTTTTTGGATTTTGATGAATTTTTTTGTTGGAGGAGCTAAATTTGAGTGAATTTAGATGAAATTTACTTTCAGTTTTTTGGATTTTATATAAATTATTAGTCAAATTGTAATAAAGTTATTTGAAACCAACTTCGATTTTTTTGGATTTTGATGAATTTTTTTGTTGGAGGAGCTAAATTTGAGTGAATTTAGATGAAATTTACTTTTATTTTTTTTGGATTTTATATAAATTTTTAGTCATATTGTAATAAAGTAATTTGAAACCAACTTCGATTTTGTTGTATTTTGATGAGTTTTTTTGTTGGAGTAGTTAAATTTGAGTAAATTTAGATGAAATTTACTTCTATTTTTTTTATTTCATATAAATTTTTAGTCAAATTGTAATAAAGGAATTTGAACCAACTTCGATTTTTTTGGATTTGGATAAATTTTTTTGTTGGAGGAGCTAAATTTGAGTGAATTTAGATGAAATTTACTTTTATTTCTTGGATTTTATATAAATTTTTAGTCAAATTGTAATAAAGTACTTAGAAACCAACTTCGATTTTTTTGGATTTTGATGAGTTTTTTTGTTGGAGGAGTTAAATTTGAGTGAATTTAGTAGAAATTTATTTCTATTTTTTTTATTTCATATACATTTTTAGTCAAATTGCAATAAAGGAATTTGAACCAACTTCGATTTTTTTGGTTTTTGATGAGTTTTTTTGTTGGAGGAGTTAAATTTGAGTGAATTTAGTAGAAATTTATTTCTATTTTTTTTTATTTCATATAAATTTTTCGTCAAATTGTAATAAAGTACTTAGAAACCAACTTCGATTTTTTTGGATTTTGATGAATTTTTTTGTTGGAGGAGCTAAATTTGAATGAATTTAGATGAAATTTACTTTTATTTCTTTGGATTTTATATAAATTTTTAGTCAAATTGTAATAAAGTACTTAGAAACCAACTTCGATTTTTTTGGATTTTGATGAGTTTTTTTGTTGGAGGAGTTAAATTTGAGTGAATTTAGTAGAAATTTATTTCTATTTTTTTTATTTCATATACATTTTTAGTCAAATTGCAATAAAGGAATTTGATCCAACTTCGATTTTTTTGGTTTTTGATGAGTTTTTTTGTTGGAGGAGTTAAATTTGAGTGAATTTAGTAGAAATTTATTTCTATTTTTTTTTATTTCATATAAATTTTTAGTCAAATTGTAATAAAGGAATTCGAACCAACTTCGATTTTTTTGGATTTGGATGAATTTTTTTGGTGGAGGAGCTAAATTTGAGTGAATTTAGATGAAATTTACTTTCATTTTTTTGGATTTTATATAAATTTTTAGTCAAATTGTAATAAAGTAATTTGAAACCAACTTCGATTTTTTTGGATTTTGATGAATTTTTTTGTTGGAGGAGCTAATTTGAGTGAATTTAGATGAAATTTACTTTTATTTTTTGGATTTAATATAAATTTTTAGTCAAATTGTAATAAAGGAATTTGAACCAACTTCGATTTTTTCGGATTTTGATGAGTTTTTTTGTTGGAGGAGTTAAATTTGAGTGAATTTAGTAGAAATTTATTTCTATTTTTTTTGATTTCATATAAATTTTTAGTCAAATTGTAATAAAGTACTTAGAAACCAACTTCGATTTTTTTGGATTTTGATGAGTTTTTTTGTTGGAGGAGTTAAATTTGTGTGAATTTAGTAGAAATTTATTTCTATTTTTTTTATTTCATATACATTTTTAGTCAAATTGCAATAAAGGAATTTGAACCAACTTCGATTTTTTTGGTTTTTGATGAGTTTATTTGTTGGAGGAGTTAAATTTGAGTGAATTTAGTAGAAATTTATTTCTATTTTTTTTTATTTCATATAAATTTTTAGTCAAATTGTAATAAAGTACTTAGAAACCAACTTCGATTTTTTTGGATTTTGATGAATGTTTTTGTTGGAGGAGCTAAATTTGAGTGAATTTAGATGAAATTTACTTTTATTTCTTTGGATTTTATATAAATTTTTAGTCAAATTGTAATAAAGGAATTTGAACCAACTTCGATTTTTTTGGATTTTGATGAGTTTTTTTGTTGGAGGAGTTAAATTTGAGTAAATATAGATGAAATTTACTTCTATTTTTTTTATTTCATATAAATTTTTAGTCAAATTGTAATAAAGGAATTTGAACCAACTTCGATTTTTTTGGATTTTGATGAGTTTTTTTGTTGGAGGAGTTACATTTGAGTGAATTTAGTAGAAATTTATTTCTATTTTTTTTTATTTCTTATAAATTTTTAGTCAAATTGTAATAAAGTAATTTGAAACCAACTTCGATTTTGTTGGATTTTGATGAATTTTTTTGTTGGAGCAGCTAAATTTGAGTGAATTTAGATGAAATTTACTTTTATTTTTTTTTGGATTTTATATAAATTTTTAGTCAAATTGTAATAAAGTAATTTGAAACCAACTTCGATTTTGTTGTATTTTGATGAGTTTTTTTGTTGGAGTAGTTAAATTTGAGTAAATTTAGATGAAATTTACTTCTATTTTTTTTATTTCATATAAATTTTTAGTCAAATTGTAATAAAGTAATTTGAAACCAACTTCGATTTTTTTGGATTTTGATGAATTTTTTTGTTGGAGGAGCTAAATTTGAGTGAATTTAGATGAAATTTACTTTTATTTTTTGGATTTAATATAAATTTTTAGTCAAATTGTAATAAAGGAATTTGAACCAACTTCGATTTTTTCGGATTTTGATGAGTTTTTTTGTTGGAGGAGTTAAATTTGAGTGAATTTAGTAGAAATTTATTTCTATTTTTTTTGATTTCATATAAATTTTTAGTCAAATTGCAATAAAGGAATTTGAACCAACTTCGATTTTTTTGGTTTTTGATGAGTTTTTTTGTTGGAGGAGTTAAATTTGAGTGAATTTAGTAGAAATTTATTTCTATTTTTTTTTATTTCATATAAATTTTTCGTCAAATTGTAATAAAGTACTTAGAAACCAACTTCGATTTTTTTGGATTTTGATGATTTTTTTTGTTGGAGGAGCTAAATTTGAATGAATTTAGATGAAATTTACTTTTATTTCTTTGGATTTTATATAAATTTTTAGTCAAATTGTAATAAAGGAATTTGAACCAACTTCGATTTTTTGGGATTTTGATGAGTTTTTTTGTTGGAGGAGTTAAATTTGAGTAAATATATATGAAATTTACTTCTATTTTTTTTATTTCATATAAATTTTTAGTCAAATTGTAATAAAGGAATTTGAACCAACTTCGATTTTTTTGGATTTTGATGAGTTTTTTTGTTGGAGGAGTTACATTTGAGTGAATTTAGTAGAAATTTATTTCTATTTTTTTTTTATTTCATATAAATTTTTAGTCAAATTGTAATAAAGGAATTTGAACCAACTTCGATTTTTTTGGATTTGGATGAATTTTTTTGTTGGAGGAGCTAAATTTGAGTGAATTTAGATGAAATTTACTTTCATTTTTTTGGATTTTATATAAATTTTTAGTCAAATTGTAATAAAGTTATTTGAAACCAACTTCGATTTTTTTGGATTTTGATGAATTTTTTTGTTGGAGGAGCTAAATTTGAGTGAATTTAGATGAAATTTACTTTCATTTTTTTGGATTTTATATAAATTTTTAGTCAAATTGTAATAAAGTTATTTGAAACCAACTTCGATTTTTTTGGATTTTGATGAATTTTTTTGTTGGAGGAGCTAAATTTGAGTGAATTTAGATGTAATATACTTCTATTTCTTTGATTTCATATAAATTTTTAGTCAAATTGTAATAAAGGAATTTGAACCAACTTCGATTTTTTTGGATTTTGATGAGTTTTTTTGTTGGAGGAGTTAAATTTGAGTGAATTTAGATGAAATTTAATTTTATTTCTTGGATTTTATATAAATTTTTAGTCAAATTGTAATAAAGTACTTAGAAACCAACTTCGATTTTTTTGGATTTTGATGAATTTTTTTGTTGGAGGAGCTAAATTTGAGTGAATTTAGATGAAATTTACTTTTATTTTTTTGGATTTCATATAAATTTTTAGTCAAATTGTAATAAAGGAATTTGAACCAACTTCGATTTTTTTGGATTTTGATGAGTTTTTTTGTTGGAGGAGTTAAATTTGAGTGAATTTAGTAGAAATTTATTTCTATTTTTTTTATTTCATATACATTTTTAGTCAAATTGCAATAAAGGAATTTGAACCAACTTCGATTTTTTTGGTTTTTGATGAGTTTATTTGTTGGAGGAGTTAAATTTGAGTGAATTTAGTTGAAATTTATTTCTATTTTTTTTATTTCATATAAATTTTTAGTCAAATTGTAATAAAGTACTTAGAAACCAACTTCGATTTTTTTGGATTTTGATGAATTTTTTTGTTGGAGGAGCTAAATTTGAGTGAATTTAGATGAAATTTACTTTTATTTCTTTGGATTTTATATAAATTTTTAGTCAAATTGTAATAAAGGAATTTGAACCAACTTCGATTTTTTTGGATTTTGATGAGTTTTTTTGTTGGAGGAGTTAAATTTGAGTAAATATAGATGAAATTTACTTCTATTTTTTTTATTTCATATAAATTTTTAGTCAAATTGTAATAAAGGAATTTGAACCAACTTCGATTTTTTTGGATTTTGATGAGTTTTTTTGTTGGAGGAGTTACATTTGAGTGAATTTAGTAGATATTTATTTCTATTTTTTTTTATTTCTTATAAATTTTTAGTCAAATTGTAATAAAGGAATTTGAACCAACTTCGATTTTTTTGGATTTGGATGAATTTTTTTGTTGGAGGAGCTAAATTTGAGTGAATTTAGATGAAATTTACTTTCATTTTTTTGGATTTTATATAAATTTTTAGTCAAATTGTAATAAAGTTATTTGAAACCAACTTCGATTTTTTTGGATTTTGATGAATTTTTTTGTTGGAGGAGCTAAATTTGAGTGAATTTAGATGAAATTTACTTTCATTTTTTTGGATTTTATATAAATTATTAGTCAAATTGTAATAAAGTTATTTGAAACCAACTTCGATTTTTTTGGATTTTGATGAATTTTTTTGTTGGAGGAGCTAAATTTGAGTGAATTTAGATGAAATTTACTTTTATTTTTTTTGGATTTTATATAAATTTTTAGTCAAATTGTAATAAAGTAATTTGAAACCAACTTCGATTTTGTTGTATTTTGATGAGTTTTTTTGTTGGAGTAGTTAAATTTGAGTAAATTTAGATGAAATTTACTTCTATTTTTTTTATTTCATATAAATTTTTAGTCAAATTGTAATAAAGGAATTTGAACCAACTTCGATTTTTTTGGATTTGGATAAATTTTTTTGTTGGAGGAGCTAAATTTGAGTGAATTTAGATGAAATTTACTTTTATTTTTTGGATTTTGTATAAATTTTTATTCAAATTGTAATAAAGGAATTTGAACCAACTTCGATTTTTTCGGATTTTGATGAGTTTTTTTGTTGGAGGAGTTAAATTTGAGTGAATTTAGTAGAAATTTATTTCTATTTTTTTTTAATTTCATATAAATTTTTAGTCAAATTGTAATAAAGGAATTCGAACCAACTTCGATTTTTTTGGATTTGGATGAATTTTTTTGGTGGAGGAGCTAAATTTGAGTGAATTTAGATGAAATTTACTTTCATTTTTTTGGATTTTATATAAATTTTTAGTCAAATTGTAATAAAGTAATTTGAAACCAACTTCGATTTTTTTGGATTTTGATGAATTTTTTTGTTGGAGGAGCTAAATTTGAGTGAATTTAGATGAAATTTACTTTTATTTTTTTGGATTTAATATAAATTTTTAGTCAAATTGTAATAAAGGAATTTGAACCAACTTCGATTTTTTTGGATTTTGATGAGTTTTTTTGTTGGAGTAATTAAATTTGAGTAAATTTAGATGAAATTTACTTCTATTTTTTTGATTTCATATAAATTTTTAGTCAAATTGTAATAAAGGAATTTGAACCAACTTCGATTTTTTTGGATTTGGATAAATTTTTTTGTTGGAGGAGCTAAATTTGAGTGAATTTAGATGAAATTTACTTTTATTTCTTGGATTTTATATAAATTTTTAGTCAAATTGTAATAAAGTACTTAGAAACCAACTTCGATTGTTTTGGATTTTGATGAATTTTTTTGTTGGAGGAGCTAAATTTGAGTGAATTTAGATGAAATTTACTTTTATTTTTTTGGATTTCATATAAATTTTTAGTCAAATTGTAATAAAGGAATTTGAACTAACTTCGATTTTTTTGGATTTGGATAAATTTTTTTGTTGGAGGAGCTAAATTTGAGTGAATTTAGATGAAATTTACTTTTTTTTTTGGATTTTGTATAAATTTTTATTCAAATTGTAATAAAGGAATTTGAACCAACTTCGATTTTTTCGGATTTTGATGAGTTTTTTTGTTGGAGGAGTTAAATTTGAGTGAATTTAGTAGAAATTTATTTCTATTTTTTTTGATTTCATATAAATTTTTAGTCAAATTGTAATAAAGTTATTTGAAACCAACTTCGATTTTTTTGGATTTTGATGAATTTTTTTGTTGGAGGAGCTAAATTTGAGTGAATTTAGATGAAATTTACTTTTATTTTTTTTGGATTTTATATAAATTTTTAGTCAAATTGTAATAAAGTAATTTGAAACCAACTTCGATTTTGTTGTATTTTGATGAGTTTTTTTGTTGGAGTAGTTAAATTTGAGTAAATTTAGATGAAATTTACTTCTATTTTTTTTATTTCATATAAATTTTTAGTCAAATTGTAATAAAGGAATTTGAACCAACTTCGATTTTTTTGGATTTGGATAAATTTTTTTGTTGGAGGAGCTAAATTTGAGTGAATTTAGATGAAATTTACTTTTATTTTTTGGATTTTGTATAAATTTTTATTCAAATTGTAATAAAGGAATTTGAACCAACTTCGATTTTTTCGGATTTTGATGAGTTTTTTTGTTGGAGGAGTTAAATTTGAGTGAATTTAGATGAAATTTACTTTTATTTTTTTGGATTTTATATAAATTTTTAGTCAAATTGTAATAAAGTAATTTGAAACCAACTTCGATTTTTTTGGATTTTGATGAATTTTTTTGTTGGCGGAGCTAAATTTGAGTGAATTTAGATGAAATTTACTTTTATTTTTTTGGATTTTATATAAATTTTTAGTCAAATTGTAATAAAGTACTTTGAACTAACTTCGATTTTTTTGGATTTTGATGAGTTTTTTTGTTGGAGGAGTTAAATTTGAGTGAATTTAGATGAAATTTACTTCTATTTTTTTTTATTTCATATAAATTTTTAGTCAAATTGTAATAAAGGAATTTGAACCAACTTCGATTTTTTTGGATTTTGATGAGTTTTTTCTGTTGGAGTAGTTAAATTTGAGTAAATTTAGATGAAATTTACTTCTATTTTTTTGATTTCATATAAATTTTTAGTCAAATTGTAATAAAGGAATTTGAACCAACTTCGATTTTTTTGGATTTTGATGAATTTTTTTGTTGGAGGAGCTAAATTTGAGTGAATTTAGATGAAATTTACTTTTATTTTTTTGTATTTTATATAAATTTTTAGTCAAATTGTAATAAAGCAATTTGAACCAACTTCGATTTTTTTGGATTTTGATAATTTTTTTTGTTTGGAGGAGCTACTTTTGTTTAGCTACATCACCTTGACATAAGTTAAAATTATTTTATTCCATTTGTTTGGGAATTCGATGCCGCGTTAGTTTATAATTAACATTTCATGTATTACCCAGAAGCAATCTGGAAACGTCGAGTCTTGGTGAAAAAATTGTAACAAATTGTAACACAGTGAACATTCTGTAGCGTCTTTCGAATCGCAATCTTCGCGGGAAACCGGCTGTGGGGAGCCGAGGAGGGGAGGCTCAGGAAAGCTTCACTGTGAGACGTTTATGTATAGATTAAATTAAGAATGTGAGTCGACATTGATAAGCGTAATTTTGGAAAAGCTGTTTCCATTGGAAAACACCTTTTGTATAAGGGGGGAAGTGTTGCGACTCCCGTCTAATAGCGTGCAGTATAAGCTTCGGAAGCGCGAAGTTCAGATTGAATCACCTGAATGTAATGGGAAAAGGAGACAAAGTGAAGTTCGCACAAGGCCGAGGTGTTTGAAAATAGTTAGAGATCCTTTAATGAGAGGACTTCAAGATTATAAATTAATCGATACCCCCTTGGAAACGGGTGTTTTGAATAAATGAACCGCACTTTGATCCTCTTTCCTTGGTGAAATTCCAGAGCTACGTTGTTAAACGCTTGATTCTCAAAATCGACCAAGAGGAATTTAGTTTGTTTGGCTTAGTTGTTAAGGACATTTTGTAAAAATGAAAAACAGTTGTAAGAGCGTTCGCTTGGAAAGCGTCACTCGAGCCTCTAAAGCAATAGCGAGCAGTCGTGTTGTAGTCAACCTCCGGATATAGAGATAGCTATAGCTATTTTGTTAATTAAAGTTTCTAGTTTTGAGTTCTAATTGTTCTTTTATTGCGTTATCCGTTTATTTATTATTCGTTTTCATTACATTTATTTCTTGAATAATCCGCGTCCAAGGAGCAGAACGCCTTAGCGTTCCACGGGCGTCGACCCTCGCCGAATTCCCTAAGAAGAATCCTGAGGAGCCAGCCGGCCACGCAACAACAGAAACGTCTGAGCGACATCTTTCGGACGTCTGCGCCAGACGTACCCGACGTCTGTGAGACGTCTTGAATGTCGCAGCTAGGTCTGGGTTTGGTCTTCTGCACGGCTGTTGTTACAAAATAGTACGTCTTCAAGGCGTCTTTAAAATCGTCTCAAAGACGTTTAATGGACGTCTTTGTTGAAAGGAATCGTTCTCAGGCTTTGATCGCATGTGTGTATGTGTGAGACGACGCGAACGACCACACAGGCTAACTGCGCATGAGCAACCCTGCGAAGTAGAGTGCTTGGAGTGGGAGCGAACGCTCACTCTCTCTCTGCGTGTAGTCTTGATGCGAGGAAGGTGTGTTTCCGACCGCAGTAATAAACTCTTATATTCTTTTCGAAGTGCTGTACTTCGATTACATTCGAATTTCACATCCCATCAGTCTTTAAGACTTTTTTTAAAGCCATTTGAAAGACGTTTGAAGGACCCCTTCAAGACGTCTTTAAAGTCGTGTCAAAGACGTTTAATGGACGCCTTCAAGACATTCTTAAAGCCGATTCAAAGACGTTTAAAGGACGCTGTCAAGACGTGATTAAAGCCGTTTCAAAGACGTTTAATGGACGCCTTCAAGACGCGAGTAAAGCCATTTCAAAGACGTTTAAAGGACGCCTTCAAGACGTGATTAAAGCCGTTTCAAAGATCTTTAAACGACGCCATTAAGACGTTGAAAAGGCGTTTAAAAGACGTTACTGAGACATCTTTATTAGGCCTAAATTGGGTCAGGTACAGCTCTTAAAAAGACAATATTAGGACGTACTTGACACGTTATCATCAGGTCTAAATTAATTAGGTCAAATGCAGGTTTGTAGATTATGAAATATCTAAATGAAAAATGATTAGAAAACGTATTTAAAGCGCTTGTCGATATAGGAATTAGATTTAATACAAATCTAACGGAGGAAATGGTGTGGAAAATAAAGTTGAATAAAATTTGTATTTAACAGTTAGATTTATTTATATTATTATTACATATCATGTTTAGTAAACAATCATTTACCGCATTATTATGTGAGTTCACACAAGCATTAACAAGGAACTAATAACTATATATATATATACTTATACAATACTTAAAAGTACAAATAAAGTATTATAAATGCGGACACGGATGTAACGGTTTTAGGCGTGACTCGACGCGCTTTACAGGATTTCAGGATTGATTCGTGTGGCGTGCGACAAAGAATTAAAATTCAAGAACAAGAATTTAACTTAAATAGTGTTTATTCAAGAAAACACTTCTAAATGATACATGAAAATATAATTAAACGCCTTAATACTAAAGAAATTAAAGAAATTAATTAGGTTGCGACTCTAGGTCGTTACAAAAAGTAAAGCTGATCGTCTTGGGTTGCGACACTAGGTCGTTACAAAAGAAATACCCGTTTGAGCGATCGATTTGGAGTTATATAACTTAATTAATTAATAATGACGTTTAGCCAAATGAAAGGAATTAGTATGTCGGTAATGACTCTCGGTCGACAAAAGAATTAGCTTATTGATCTAGGAGTTTGATTATGGATAATGACTCTCGGTCGATAAAGGAATTATCTTATTGATCTAGGAGTTTGATTATGGATAATGACTCTCGGTCGATAAAGGAATTATCTTATTGATCTAGGAGTTTGATTATGGATGACGACTCTCGGTCGATATAGGAGTTAGCTTATAATTTAGGAATTAGCTTATAGATCTAGGAAATTGAATATGTTAAGTTGAGAATCGTTTGAATTGTTTCATTGTCATCAGGGGCGGTATTGCCACCTGGAATAGTCTTGTTCCCTCGTCGCTCAGGAGTATTAATACTAACCTGAGATTGAGAATTATCAATAACTTAGCTTCGTCAACTAAGTGGCCTGCAAAGCGGCCTCCAAGGCAGAAAACCTCTCGTCAAACCTGGCGACTATGGCCTTAGTTTAGTACGATCGGCTCGACCAAGTGTCCAGCAAGGCGGCCTCCAAAGTTGGAGCATTAAAGTTAGGTTGGAATCAGCCAATGGCCATAAATGATTCGGAGTAGTATTTGTATTGAATTTATGATTCATAATAATTCTTCTCTGGGCCTTCTTGCCCGTATTTATACATATTCAGGGTTCTGGGAGCGCACCAATGGGAACGGAGTTTGGCTATTACGCATCAATCATTCTCGTCTCGCTCGATCTGTTCTCCAGTCAGTCTACTAAGCGACTAGTTATGCGCAGGCGCGCGCATGGAACGCTCGGTTCCCTCTCTCATTTACTACGCACCAATTACAGTCATTGCTTTTGATCCTTGCTTTCGTCGATCCGCTGATCGACTGAGGATCGCGCATGCCTTTGATTCTCCCACTCCTTTACACTCTTTCGTCATACTCGCGTTTCGCGGTATCCTGAACTAATATTAATCCTAAACACACTTTATAAACGTAAGAATAATAAGGATAAATAAAAATATAAGTATTTAAGTAATTATTAATTATGAATTAAGTTTATTAACGAAAAAAAAGAAAAGGGACTTTTTGGGGTTTGTTACATCTCGCCGCCTGGGGGAATCTCTCGTCCTCGAGAGACAGAGATTTGGGGAATGGTCTCAAAAGGGTCAAAGGGAGGGCTTGGGCTGTCGGCGTCTTCGTCCATATATTGGAATTTTTGGATTTCCTCATCATCCACCATTGGTAATGTCTTTCCAGTAGTTGGAGGTGGTGCTTGTCCAGAGCCAAAGAGAAATATATATTTCCAGCTTCTTTGTCGAGGGTCAGAGGGGGATAATTTAATATAATCGCACCAATTACTTTCAGGAATGTCTATTTTACTCAATTCTCGCCATTGAGTTTCAATTCTTTTGTTTTTTATTCTTTTACTGCCTGCACGGCGATGCGTCATTATAATAATGATTTTGAAATTCGGAATTGTTATAGCTCTCGCTCTATCTGTCAAACGATCCGTATCGGCTGCTGTCGATTACTATTCTGCGCGCATTATTGATCATTCTCGTATTGTTCTCCCATCTCCGCGACCTGTTCTCTCGCGACCCAAATTTTTTTCTTCCCTATTGACAGGATTAATACGGAGGCTTAATGCGCAGATAGGAATGAAATAAAATTTGCGATTTAAATATTTTGTGATCACCATTCGGTAATCACGTTTATTGCGTGGCCTTGACGAAGTAAATCATCGTCGACACCCTCATCATCGAAATTAAAATATGTTTCGATGCACTCACTACACCTTCTCGCATAATACACCGTGTACAGTGTTTTATTGCAAAATTTGCAATCGCGGTACGCCAGGGCATGGTCTTGTTGGGTGAGTATATGGTTAAAGCATCGCGGGTATAAAAGTCTCTGATTTTCAGGAAACCGTTCGTAACACTCTTCACACAATTTTCTTTTGAATATATCATTCTGATCTTCCCGAATTATACCCGGGCCTTGGAGGCAAACTAATCTCGTTAGTTTTAAATAAATCGTGGGATAATTTTCGGGCAGTATCCCATCCCAGGGCCCGTAATACTCCTCGTCCATGTCCGTTGGACGGAACGCCAATGAATGAAGAACGGGCATTCTTTTAAACAATTAAAAATGACACTTAATTAATTTTATGTGTTCATTATTTTAATTTGGCTTACTAATCTCTTTACTCACTTCACTTTTCTTTTCTGCCACCTTTATCACCTTTAGCTACTTTTGTTTGAAGTATTTCGAAATGAAATCTCAGTGCGCACTAATTTTTTGAACTTGATTTCGTCCTAATTAATCTCGCGGATCTCCCCACTTTTCGGAATCATGGTTCTACATTATTACCAATCTGATTATGGTCTCTAGTATTATTATGGTCTGGTGAAATGTAAGCTTTCTTAATCCTATCCTGGTGTACGGTTCTAGTGATACGGGGACTTATTGCCAATTTCACGTTATTATTCTCCAGTACGTCCATAATCACATACGGTCCGTCATATTCATTGCTAAATTTGTTCCTTTTTGGTTTTAATAGCATTACCTTTTCACCTTTATGGTATTCGACGGATGATATTTTCCTATCGTAATAGTCTTTTTGTCTGAGCTTTGATTTTTCTAAATTATTTCTACCTATTTCGCGAATATTTATCAATTTATTCATCAAGTTATCAACGAAATCTGGATATGTGTTCAGTGAATCATTTGGTACTATGCTAGATGGTTGTCTAGCCTTTTTCCCATAAATGAGTTCATATGGAGTGAATTTGGTACTTTCATGTACACTAGTGTTGTAAGAAAACATTGCTTGTGGCAACCATTGATCCCATTGTTTTTCTTTTGTTATATAGTGTTTTAAATATTCGATTAATACATGATGACTCCTTTCTAGTGAGCCATTTGATTGGGGATGAAATGCGGACGTTTTAAACTGTTCAATATTAAAAACTTTGGCAAATTTCTTCATAACGGATCCGATAAACGAAGAGCCTTGATCTGTTAAAATTGCTTTGGGACATCCGTACTGACATATAAAATTTTTCATAAATGCTTCAGCTATTTCTTCGCTCGTAAATGAAACTAAAGGTATGGCCAATGAATATTTAGTTAAGTTGTCTTGTATCGTGAGTATGTAGCTATTCCCTGTTCGAGTATATGGTAATGGCCCTACGATATCCATAGATACTTTATCAAACGCGTCCAATGGTGTGTCTGTTATCACCATAGGTTCCTTTGTTTTATTTCGTACCAATTTTTGTCTTTGACAACTCATACATGTTTTAATATATTGTTTAATATCTTTTTTCATGTTTTTCCAATAATATAAGCACCTGATTCGTTCGTACGTTTTTGTTATTCCTTTATGGCCTCCTACTGGTGATTCATGATTTTCTTTTATTATGGTTTTCCTATCTTGTTCCATAGGTAATTGTATAGTTCCATTACAAATAGTTATCGTGATATTAGCCTGAACAAATTTTAATTTAATTATATTCCTTATTATTTCCCATAATGTATTATTACTTTCTTTGGGTAATGATATTTTCTTAATACCCCGTTCCGTGAGGTTATGGCATAGGTTTCCTAATACAGTGGCATATGTCTGTATTGTCGGATGATCCTGTACTACCATTCCTAAAATTGATTGTTTTCCTTCTGAAATTTGTATTACTTCTCCTATTTCGAATGGGGTTTCTGAGGTTATCTCTAACATCTTTCTTTCTCTCAACTCTATTCCTGACTTCTCTACTGGATTGCCTTCTGTATTAACAAATATCGCTAATGTTTCTCTTCTCATCCATAAATAATCATTTATTTCCATAAACTTACATCTGATTGGAATATCACTTATTATCCTGGGTATTCGTTTTTGTTTAATATTCTTTTTTCTTGGCTTAGTAGGTTTAATAAATTTATTTTTATTTTTAGGGGTTTTAAGAATTATTTTATATTTTCCATCTCCTTTTCCTTTTAATGTTAATGGTGATACTCGTCCTGATTCTGTTCCGCTAGATTCTAAGTCATTCCCTTTTTTAGGAAGGATGGGTCTGATGCTGCTACTGCTGCTACCAGAAGAATTTATTTTAGGAGGATCACGATATACATGGGTTTTGGGAACTTCTACACTTTCATCTATTTCCATTATTTCGTCTCCGTCAATTATGCATTTATTTGCTATTGGTTCTGTACCTAGTCTTCGTTGATTCGCGGATGATATTATTTCGACCTCCATTCTGGGTTCTTCAGGTTTTTCTTGATTGCTGATTGATTTAGGAGGAGGATGTACTTCTACTGACACTTGAATATCTTTATTTATTTCATAACTATCGGCGGACTGCTCAGTTCTTGAAGATTCTTTGATTAATAATTCTTCTCCTCTCGCCTGTTTTCGGACTGGTCGACCTGTCGGTGAGGTCGTCGTAGTCTGATGTCTACGCTTTAATTTTCTTTTAATTTGATAGTTATCCAATATCGGATCATCGGAATCAGTTGAGTCATCTGCATCATTTGCATCACCTGGTTTTGGTTTTTTCTGAGTTGGTCGACCTGATGGTGATGTTGTTGTTGTTTGATGCTTCCTTTTTGATTTTCGTTTTATTTGATAATCATACATCATTGGGTTATCAGTGTCGTCTGAGTCATCTGATTCCCATGACGAAGCATCTCCCTTGGGTTGTTTTAATGGTCTTGGATTCCCAGATTCCGTATTAGTAGTCATTTGTGATCGAGTTCGTTTTTCGGTTACTTGTAGAGGAAGAGTAGATATTGGATTTCTTGATAGGGCATCAGCGTTGGTATTGTATTTTCCGGGTTTGTAAATGATTTCATAATCATATTCAGCTAACCTAATTTTCCATCGCATCAACCTTGAAGTTGGGTTTGCCAATTTATGCAGCCATTCCAAAGGCTTGTGGTCCATTATTAGTTTACATTTCTTGCCGTAAACGTAGGGTCTAAAATGTTCCATGCCATATACTAATGCTAGTAATTCACGCTCAGTCGGTGCGTAACGTGTTTCAGCATTATTTAGAATTCTAGAGGCATATGCGATCGGAAGGTCTTTTCCAATTTCTCCCTGACTGAGGACAGCTCCCACGGCATATCCGGAAGCGTCCGTTGTGATAATAAATGGAGCATTAAAATTTGGGTATTGTAATATAGGCTCGCGGCATAACGCGTCTTTTAATACCTCGAAAGCTTCTTGTTGTTTGCTTGTCCAAACGTAATTATTATTTTTCCTTGTTAAATCAGATAATGGTTTAGCTATTTTAGAGAAGTCTTTTATGAATCTACGATAGTATCCGGCCAGTCCAAGGAACTGTCTCACATTCTTAATTGTTTTTGGTAATGGGAAATCCTTAACAACTTCTAATTTTTTTGGATCTGGTCGAACTCCATTTTCACTAATAATATGTCCTAAATACGCTACCTCTCTTTTTAAGAATTCACATTTGTCTGGTTCTAAACTTAAGTTTGCTTCCCTAAGTCTTTTCTTTAGCCTTTCGAATTTTACCGCATGCTCTTGGAGTGAGCGAGCATAGATTACTATGTCGTCTAAGTACACGAATAATTCTACACCCTGTAATCCAGTAAGAACTTGATCCATCAATCTTTGAAATGTAGCAGGGGCATTCTTCAATCCAAATGGCATTCGATTAAACTCATAGTGTCCATAAGGAGTAGAGAATGCTGTTTTATGTTGATCATCTGGATGCATAGGAATTTGATGGAATCCTGAAGCTAGATCGAACACTGAGAAATATTTAGCACTACCAAGTTGATCTAATATGTCTAATATATTCGGTAGTGGATATGCATCTCCTATCGTTTCATCATTTAATTCGCGGAAATCTATTACTACTCTCCATCTCTTATTTCCTTTACTATCTGGTTTCTTCGCGACTATCCATACTGGAGAGTTATAAGGGGAAAATGAAGATTTAATAATATCATTATTTAATAATTCACATATTTGTTTGTTAATTTCTTCTTTGTGTACCTGCGGATATCGATATTGTTTAGTATTTATAGGTATTTCATTTTTTGTAATTATTCTATGTTTAATTACACTAGTAGCTTCTAGTCCTGTTCCGGGGAGATGAAATCTGTCGGAATATTTTCGAATTAATTTTTCTATATTTTCCTTTTCTTCGGCATTCAAATGATTAGTACGAAGTAATTCTAATACTTGTTCTACATGTTCTGGAGTTTCAAGAATTTCTGGCACCTCTACTTCGTCATAAGGTTCTAATTGAATGGGTAATATCGCTAATGTTATATCCTTAGTGGATGTATTAATAACGTAAAGATTAGCTAACCCATTGTTATTGGTAACCAGAGCATTTCCCATAAGGATTTTGGGATGTAAATTTAATTTAGGTACATATCCGGTTTTAAGATCTGAGGCTAGAACTTTAACTTGCACTTGGCACCTTGATCGATTTGGTATGGTTACTTTGCAATTTTCGAATGGTAAGATATAGTCTCCTACTACTACAGCTGATCTAGAATAGTCTATTTTAGCTCCGATTTCTTTGAAAAAGGTTGTACCCAGTAATCCATCTTGTGCAATTGGCAATGTTTCGACAACATGGATCTCTACTTCGGTATTTAGGAATTTAACTTTAATATATCCTATAGTGGGAAGAGTACTATCGGCTATTCCTTTTAGTTCATACACAGCATCTGTATAAATTGGGGTGTCAGGCGAAATAGATTCCTGTTTAATTACACTCAGGTCGGCACCCGTATCTATCATCATTTGGATTTCAGGTTTGTTAAATTCTGGCCCTGATAAAGTAAGGTTTGGTGATCTTCCAATTCTTAACATTTGCAAATTAAGTGTACCCTGTTTTTGTGGAGCTTGTTGTGTTTTATTTGTAGTACTGGGTGTTTCTAGTTCTTTAGTATTTGCAATTCTTTCACGGTTCTTATTATTATATATTCTCTTTCGGCATTGGTCAATAGTATGACCCTTGATTTTGCAATATCTACATTCTAATTGTGATGTTGGTCGTAATATTGAATTATTCTGTGGATTTTTTATTCTACATTCTTGAATAGTATGTCCTACTTTTCGGCAATGATCACAAAATTTTGACTGCCAGGATATCTGTGATATTTGTCTCTCAGGGAGTTTGCTACTACAATTCGCCGTTGTATGCCCGTAACCCGAACAATTAGTACACCGCACAGAATACGAGAGGCCTTCAGCAAATCTGTTTCTCATTAAATTCTCCTGATTTTCTGCCTCAGCTTTGATCGCGGCGCTAATAGTACTATCCAAATCGGCGAAGTCAACTGTTCGCATTCTCGCGTAAACCTCCGGTCTCAATCCTGTCAAAAATGTCCGAATAGCATTTTTTCCCGCAGTTTGATTATACTGTGCGACATTCTGGGGAACTTCTGTTTCGTGACATGTTTTTATTTGTTGGAGGATTTCCGACACGCGGCTACTGTAATCGACAGTTGCTTCATCCGGCAGCTGAGCGATTCTGGACATATCTCCGTATAATTGAATTGACGAATGCAGTGGAGCAAAGCGAGAATTAAGTACTTTAATGAGTTCATCTATGGTATTGTAATCTCCATTTAAAACAACTCGTGAGGCTTGGCCATATAGTTTGTTTTTTATTATTTGTACTAATCCATACTCAGCGTTTGGTGCGACCATATTTTTCGCGTTTCGGCAACATTTTGTATATTGATACATAGAAATGTTTCGTCCATCGAATGCCGGTACTGTATCTGCGGCATCTCTAATTCTAATTTGAGGATGACGTATATTTTCCTGATCTAGGTGCAGATTTTGCATATCGACTAGAACATTGTTTAAAGGATCGTTTTGCGCCATGATTGGAATACCTACTTCGCAATTATCAAGGAAGATAAATTCCGGTTCTTCGCTATAGGAGGGTTACTCCTTTGCCACAAAATTTGCGGTTTTGCAAATCTATTATCCCACCGCTGCCACCAAAAATAACACCTGTAACGGTTTTAGGCGTGACTCGACGCGCTTTACAGGATTTCAGGATTGATTCGTGTGGCGTGCGACAAAGAATTAAAATTCAAGAACAAGAATTTAACTTAAATAGTGTTTATTCAAGAAAACACTTCTAAATGATACATGAAAATATAATTAAACGCCTTAATACTAAAGAAATTAAAGAAATTAATTAGGTTGCGACTCTAGGTCGTTACAAAAAGTAAAGCTGATCGTCTTGGGTTGCGACACTAGGTCGTTACAAAAGAAATACCCGTTTGAGCGATCGATTTGGAGTTATATAACTTAATTAATTAATAATGACGTTTAGCCAAATGAAAGGAATTAGTATGTCGGTAATGACTCTCGGTCGACAAAAGAATTAGCTTATTGATCTAGGAGTTTGATTATGGATAATGACTCTCGGTCGATAAAGGAATTATCTTATTGATCTAGGAGTTTGATTATGGATAATGACTCTCGGTCGATAAAGGAATTATCTTATTGATCTAGGAGTTTGATTATGGATGACGACTCTCGGTCGATATAGGAGTTAGCTTATAATTTAGGAATTAGCTTATAGATCTAGGAAATTGAATATGTTAAGTTGAGAATCGTTTGAATTGTTTCATTGTCATCAGGGGCGGTATTGCCACCTGGAATAGTCTTGTTCCCTCGTCGCTCAGGAGTATTAATACTAACCTGAGATTGAGAATTATCAATAACTTAGCTTCGTCAACTAAGTGGCCTGCAAAGCGGCCTCCAAGGCAGAAAACCTCTCGTCAAACCTGGCGACTATGGCCTTAGTTTAGTACGATCGGCTCGACCAAGTGTCCAGCAAGGCGGCCTCCAAAGTTGGAGCATTAAAGTTAGGTTGGAATCAGCCAATGGCCATAAATGATTCGGAGTAGTATTTGTATTGAATTTATGATTCATAATAATTCTTCTCTGGGCCTTCTTGCCCGTATTTATACATATTCAGGGTTCTGGGAGCGCACCAATGGGAACGGAGTTTGGCTATTACGCATCAATCATTCTCGTCTCGCTCGATCTGTTCTCCAGTCAGTCTACTAAGCGACTAGTTATGCGCAGGCGCGCGCATGGAACGCTCGGTTCCCTCTCTCATTTACTACGCACCAATTACAGTCATTGCTTTTGATCCTTGCTTTCGTCGATCCGCTGATCGACTGAGGATCGCGCATGCCTTTGATTCTCCCACTCCTTTACACTCTTTCGTCATACTCGCGTTTCGCGGTATCCTGAACTAATATTAATCCTAAACACACTTTATAAACGTAAGAATAATAAGGATAAATAAAAATATAAGTATTTAAGTAATTATTAATTATGAATTAAGTTTATTAACGAAAAAAAAGAAAAGGGACTTTTTGGGGTTTGTTACATCTCGCCGCCTGGGGGAATCTCTCGTCCTCGAGAGACAGAGATTTGGGGAATGGTCTCAAAAGGGTCAAAGGGAGGGCTTGGGCTGTCGGCGTCTTCGTCCATATATTGGAATTTTTGGATTTCCTCATCATCCACCATTGGTAATGTCTTTCCAGTAGTTGGAGGTGGTGCTTGTCCAGAGCCAAAGAGAAATATATATTTCCAGCTTCTTTGTCGAGGGTCAGAGGGGGATAATTTAATATAATCGCACCAATTACTTTCAGGAATGTCTATTTTACTCAATTCTCGCCATTGAGTTTCAATTCTTTTGTTTTTTATTCTTTTACTGCCTGCACGGCGATGCGTCATTATAATAATGATTTTGAAATTCGGAATTGTTATAGCTCTCGCTCTATCTGTCAAACGATCCGTATCGGCTGCTGTCGATTACTATTCTGCGCGCATTATTGATCATTCTCGTATTGTTCTCCCATCTCCGCGACCTGTTCTCTCGCGACCCAAATTTTTTTCTTCCCTATTGACAGGATTAATACGGAGGCTTAATGCGCAGATAGGAATGAAATAAAATTTGCGATTTAAATATTTTGTGATCACCATTCGGTAATCACGTTTATTGCGTGGCCTTGACGAAGTAAATCATCGTCGACACCCTCATCATCGAAATTAAAATATGTTTCGATGCACTCACTACACCTTCTCGCATAATACACCGTGTACAGTGTTTTATTGCAAAATTTGCAATCGCGGTACGCCAGGGCATGGTCTTGTTGGGTGAGTATATGGTTAAAGCATCGCGGGTATAAAAGTCTCTGATTTTCAGGAAACCGTTCGTAACACTCTTCACACAATTTTCTTTTGAATATATCATTCTGATCTTCCCGAATTATACCCGGGCCTTGGAGGCAAACTAATCTCGTTAGTTTTAAATAAATCGTGGGATAATTTTCGGGCAGTATCCCATCCCAGGGCCCGTAATACTCCTCGTCCATGTCCGTTGGACGGAACGCCAATGAATGAAGAACGGGCATTCTTTTAAACAATTAAAAATGACACTTAATTAATTTTATGTGTTCATTATTTTAATTTGGCTTACTAATCTCTTTACTCACTTCACTTTTCTTTTCTGCCACCTTTATCACCTTTAGCTACTTTTGTTTGAAGTATTTCGAAATGAAATCTCAGTGCGCACTAATTTTTTGAACTTGATTTCGTCCTAATTAATCTCGCGGATCTCCCCACTTTTCGGAATCATGGTTCTACATTATTACCAATCTGATTATGGTCTCTAGTATTATTATGGTCTGGTGAAATGTAAGCTTTCTTAATCCTATCCTGGTGTACGGTTCTAGTGATACGGGGACTTATTGCCAATTTCACGTTATTATTCTCCAGTACGTCCATAATCACATACGGTCCGTCATATTCATTGCTAAATTTGTTCCTTTTTGGTTTTAATAGCATTACCTTTTCACCTTTATGGTATTCGACGGATGATATTTTCCTATCGTAATAGTCTTTTTGTCTGAGCTTTGATTTTTCTAAATTATTTCTACCTATTTCGCGAATATTTATCAATTTATTCATCAAGTTATCAACGAAATCTGGATATGTGTTCAGTGAATCATTTGGTACTATGCTAGATGGTTGTCTAGCCTTTTTCCCATAAATGAGTTCATATGGAGTGAATTTGGTACTTTCATGTACACTAGTGTTGTAAGAAAACATTGCTTGTGGCAACCATTGATCCCATTGTTTTTCTTTTGTTATATAGTGTTTTAAATATTCGATTAATACATGATGACTCCTTTCTAGTGAGCCATTTGATTGGGGATGAAATGCGGACGTTTTAAACTGTTCAATATTAAAAACTTTGGCAAATTTCTTCATAACGGATCCGATAAACGAAGAGCCTTGATCTGTTAAAATTGCTTTGGGACATCCGTACTGACATATAAAATTTTTCATAAATGCTTCAGCTATTTCTTCGCTCGTAAATGAAACTAAAGGTATGGCCAATGAATATTTAGTTAAGTTGTCTTGTATCGTGAGTATGTAGCTATTCCCTGTTCGAGTATATGGTAATGGCCCTACGATATCCATAGATACTTTATCAAACGCGTCCAATGGTGTGTCTGTTATCACCATAGGTTCCTTTGTTTTATTTCGTACCAATTTTTGTCTTTGACAACTCATACATGTTTTAATATATTGTTTAATATCTTTTTTCATGTTTTTCCAATAATATAAGCACCTGATTCGTTCGTACGTTTTTGTTATTCCTTTATGGCCTCCTACTGGTGATTCATGATTTTCTTTTATTATGGTTTTCCTATCTTGTTCCATAGGTAATTGTATAGTTCCATTACAAATAGTTATCGTGATATTAGCCTGAACAAATTTTAATTTAATTATATTCCTTATTATTTCCCATAATGTATTATTACTTTCTTTGGGTAATGATATTTTCTTAATACCCCGTTCCGTGAGGTTATGGCATAGGTTTCCTAATACAGTGGCATATGTCTGTATTGTCGGATGATCCTGTACTACCATTCCTAAAATTGATTGTTTTCCTTCTGAAATTTGTATTACTTCTCCTATTTCGAATGGGGTTTCTGAGGTTATCTCTAACATCTTTCTTTCTCTCAACTCTATTCCTGACTTCTCTACTGGATTGCCTTCTGTATTAACAAATATCGCTAATGTTTCTCTTCTCATCCATAAATAATCATTTATTTCCATAAACTTACATCTGATTGGAATATCACTTATTATCCTGGGTATTCGTTTTTGTTTAATATTCTTTTTTCTTGGCTTAGTAGGTTTAATAAATTTATTTTTATTTTTAGGGGTTTTAAGAATTATTTTATATTTTCCATCTCCTTTTCCTTTTAATGTTAATGGTGATACTCGTCCTGATTCTGTTCCGCTAGATTCTAAGTCATTCCCTTTTTTAGGAAGGATGGGTCTGATGCTGCTACTGCTGCTACCAGAAGAATTTATTTTAGGAGGATCACGATATACATGGGTTTTGGGAACTTCTACACTTTCATCTATTTCCATTATTTCGTCTCCGTCAATTATGCATTTATTTGCTATTGGTTCTGTACCTAGTCTTCGTTGATTCGCGGATGATATTATTTCGACCTCCATTCTGGGTTCTTCAGGTTTTTCTTGATTGCTGATTGATTTAGGAGGAGGATGTACTTCTACTGACACTTGAATATCTTTATTTATTTCATAACTATCGGCGGACTGCTCAGTTCTTGAAGATTCTTTGATTAATAATTCTTCTCCTCTCGCCTGTTTTCGGACTGGTCGACCTGTCGGTGAGGTCGTCGTAGTCTGATGTCTACGCTTTAATTTTCTTTTAATTTGATAGTTATCCAATATCGGATCATCGGAATCAGTTGAGTCATCTGCATCATTTGCATCACCTGGTTTTGGTTTTTTCTGAGTTGGTCGACCTGATGGTGATGTTGTTGTTGTTTGATGCTTCCTTTTTGATTTTCGTTTTATTTGATAATCATACATCATTGGGTTATCAGTGTCGTCTGAGTCATCTGATTCCCATGACGAAGCATCTCCCTTGGGTTGTTTTAATGGTCTTGGATTCCCAGATTCCGTATTAGTAGTCATTTGTGATCGAGTTCGTTTTTCGGTTACTTGTAGAGGAAGAGTAGATATTGGATTTCTTGATAGGGCATCAGCGTTGGTATTGTATTTTCCGGGTTTGTAAATGATTTCATAATCATATTCAGCTAACCTAATTTTCCATCGCATCAACCTTGAAGTTGGGTTTGCCAATTTATGCAGCCATTCCAAAGGCTTGTGGTCCATTATTAGTTTACATTTCTTGCCGTAAACGTAGGGTCTAAAATGTTCCATGCCATATACTAATGCTAGTAATTCACGCTCAGTCGGTGCGTAACGTGTTTCAGCATTATTTAGAATTCTAGAGGCATATGCGATCGGAAGGTCTTTTCCAATTTCTCCCTGACTGAGGACAGCTCCCACGGCATATCCGGAAGCGTCCGTTGTGATAATAAATGGAGCATTAAAATTTGGGTATTGTAATATAGGCTCGCGGCATAACGCGTCTTTTAATACCTCGAAAGCTTCTTGTTGTTTGCTTGTCCAAACGTAATTATTATTTTTCCTTGTTAAATCAGATAATGGTTTAGCTATTTTAGAGAAGTCTTTTATGAATCTACGATAGTATCCGGCCAGTCCAAGGAACTGTCTCACATTCTTAATTGTTTTTGGTAATGGGAAATCCTTAACAGCTTCTAATTTTTTTGGATCTGGTCGAACTCCATTTTCACTAATAATATGTCCTAAATACGCTACCTCTCTTTTTAAGAATTCACATTTGTCTGGTTGTAAACTTAAGTTTGCTTCCCTAAGTCTTTTCATTAGCCTTTCGAATTTTACCGCATGCTCTTGGAGTGAGCGAGCATAGATTACTATGTCGTCTAAGTACACGAATAATTCTACACCCTGTAATCCAGTAAGAACTTGATCCATCAATCTTTGAAATGTAGCAGGGGCATTCTTCAATCCAAATGGCATTCGATTAAACTCATAGTGTCCATAAGGAGTAGAGAATGCTGTTTTATGTTGATCATCTGGATGCATAGGAATTTGATGGAATCCTGAAGCTAGATCGAACACTGAGAAATATTTAGCACTACCAAGTTGATCTAATATGTCTAATATATTCGGTAGTGGATATGCATCTCCTATCGTTTCATCATTTAATTCGCGGAAATCTATTACTACTCTCCATCTCTTATTTCCTTTACTATCTGGTTTCTTCGCGACTATCCATACTGGAGAGTTATAAGGGGAAAATGAAGATTTAATAATATCATTATTTAATAATTCACATATTTGTTTGTTAATTTCTTCTTTGTGTACCTGCGGATATCGATATTGTTTAGTATTTATTGGTATTTCATTTTTTGTAATTATTCTATGTTTAATTACACTAGTAGCTTCTAGTCCTGTTCCGGGGAGATGAAATCTGTCGGAATATTTTCGAATTAATTTTTCTATATTTTCCTTTTCTTCGGCATTCAAATGATTAGTACGAAGTAATTCTAATACTTGTTCTACATGTTCTGGAGTTTCAAGAATTTCTGGCACCTCTACTTCGTCATAAGGTTCTAATTGAATGGGTAATATCGCTAATGTTATATCCTTAGTGGATGTATTAATAACGTAAAGATTAGCTAACCCATTGTTATTGGTAACCAGAGCATTTCCCATAAGGATTTTGGGATGTAAATTTAATTTAGGTACATATCCGGTTTTAAGATCTGAGGCTAGAACTTTAACTTGCACTTGGCACCTTGATCGATTTGGTATGGTTACTTTGCAATTTTCGAATGGTAAGATATAGTCTCCTACTACTACAGCTGATCTAGAATAGTCTATTTTAGCTCCGATTTCTTTGAAAAAGGTTGTACCCAGTAATCCATCTTGTGCAATTGGCAATGTTTCGACAACATGGATCTCTACTTCGGTATTTAGGAATTTAACTTTAATATATCCTATAGTGGGAAGAGTACTATCGGCTATTCCTTTTAGTTCATACACAGCATCTGTATAAATTGGGGTGTCAGGCGAAATAGATTCCTGTTTAATTACACTCAGGTCGGCACCCGTATCTATCATCATTTGGATTTCAGGTTTGTTAAATTCTGGCCCTGATAAAGTAAGGTTTGGTGATCTTCCAATTCTTAACATTTGCAAATTAAGTGTACCCTGTTTTTGTGGAGCTTGTTGTGTTTTATTTGTAGTACTGGGTGTTTCTAGTTCTTTAGTATTTGCAATTCTTTCACGGTTCTTATTATTATATATTCTCTTTCGGCATTGGTCAATAGTATGACCCTTGATTTTGCAATATCTACATTCTAATTGTGATGTTGGTCGTAATATTGAATTATTCTGTGGATTTTTTATTCTACATTCTTGAATAGTATGTCCTACTTTTCGGCAATGATCACAAAATTTTGACTGCCAGGATATCTGTGATATTTGTCTCTCAGGGAGTTTGCTACTACAATTCGCCGTTGTATGCCCGTAACCCGAACAATTAGTACACCGCACAGAATACGAGAGGCCTTCAGCAAATCTGTTTCTCATTAAATTCTCCTGATTTTCTGCCTCAGCTTTGATCGCGGCGCTAATAGTACTATCCAAATCGGCGAAGTCAACTGTTCGCATTCTCGCGTAAACCTCCGGTCTCAATCCTGTCAAAAATGTCCGAATAGCATTTTTTCCCGCAGTTTGATTATACTGTGCGACATTCTGGGGAACTTCTGTTTCGTGACATGTTTTTATTTGTTGGAGGATTTCCGACACGCGGCTACTGTAATCGACAGTTGCTTCATCCGGCAGCTGAGCGATTCTGGACATATCTCCGTATAATTGAATTGACGAATGCAGTGGAGCAAAGCGAGAATTAAGTACTTTAATGAGTTCATCTATGGTATTGTAATCTCCATTTAAAACAACTCGTGAGGCTTGGCCATATAGTTTGTTTTTTATTATTTGTACTAATCCATACTCAGCGTTTGGTGCGACCATATTTTTCGCGTTTCGGCAACATTTTGTATATTGATACATAGAAATGTTTCGTCCATCGAATGCCGGTACTGTATCTGCGGCATCTCTAATTCTAATTTGAGGATGACGTATATTTTCCTGATCTAGGTGCAGATTTTGCATATCGACTAGAACATTGTTTAAAGGATCGTTTTGCGCCATGATTGGAATACCTACTTCGCAATTATCAAGGAAGATAAATTCCGGTTCTTCGCTATAGGAGGGTTACTCCTTTGCCACAAAATTTGCGGTTTTGCAAATCTATTATCCCACCGCTGCCACCAAAAATAACACCTGTAACGGTTTTAGGCGTGACTCGACGCGCTTTACAGGATTTCAGGATTGATTCGTGTGGCGTGCGACAAAGAATTAAAATTCAAGAACAAGAATTTAACTTAAATAGTGTTTATTCAAGAAAACACTTCTAAATGATACATGAAAATATAATTAAACGCCTTAATACTAAAGAAATTTAACTTTATAAACGTAAGAATAATAAGGATAAATAAAAATATAAGTATTTAAGTAATTATTAATTATGAATTAAGTTTATTAACGAAAAAAAAGAAAAGGGACTTTTTGGAGTTTGTTACACGGATGGCTACGGTTCTGCCCCGTCAGACTCTGCTCCCCAGATTTGTTTACCAGGGTATGATGTTGTATCGACTATATGTTGTATTTTATATATTATGACGTGGAAGCAGGTGGTTATCGAATACGAAGTGCACAGTCAGTTTTTCTGTGCAATAATAATAAACTATGTTAAACATAATAAATAGTACAAATATATAATGCCTTATCAAACAATATCACAGTAGCCTACTCTGTTTAATGTTACATATGTAATTCAAAACGGAAGTGAAGAAGAGCAGCACCATCCACTAATATATACATTCAGAATACAAACATGCGAACAACACGCATAAAACAAACTATATAGTAACCGTTTTTCATTGTACCTTAACATTTATAGACACATCGTATTATGTATACATATTTGTTATCAGATTATTAATGCTTATATAAGAATTATGAATACAGGATATATGCACTTTGAATAAATAGTACACGTTAGAATACACAGACTATATACAAAGTATATATACAGAGAATATACAGAATATGTGTACAGCTTGTCACACGCATTTTGTGAGTTTATAATTACAAGTGTTTCGTTAACAATTTTGTTGCGTCGCGTACTACTGTTGCGAAGAACCACAGGCGTTCTTGAGTAGGGTAGGGTAAGGCTAACAAACCTGTTTTTTGTATAAACCTACGTAAAATTTAGTACTAAAATTCTAGAGATATCTAGCGTTATTTTGTATAAACTATAACTATTATGCTTTAAGTTCAAGAAGTTCATTTGTTGATACTGTGATTTTCTGTTGAGTTATACCACAAAATGCAAAATGGACTTCTTGCCCCCCGCACGGGGCAAAAAGGCATTATTGCATAGGGTAGAAAGTCTAATGTCTTTTCGTGTAATATTAAACTAAATAAGTAAAACACTCTTTTCAAATCAACAAATATATATTAAACCAATTCTTCTTGGTATACAATACTGAAAGGAAAGCATGACTTCTTTAACAAAAAAATAAAAATATAAGTCAGAGGCTCACTTTGAACTTAAACACTAAAAAAAATCGCTCAACTAGACGAAAAACACTATTTAAAGGCTTTGGCATCATTTCTTTATACGTTGGCCATCTTATTATGAAACTAAATAATCAAATATATATTTTCAGTCTCAGGGACTTTTTGCCCCAATTACCTCTATAGTTTCCGCGATATATACGTTAGAAAATATTATCATCCAGCAATGAAGAATATCATGCACACATTACTAAAGGAATATTACAATCTTAAACTTCATACATTCCACAAATAAAAAATTCGCGCACAAACCATCAGCACTCATGCAAAACCGCAGTATACATAACAAGTCGAGACACGTGTAAAATGAGAATAGCTCTGCGGAAAATGGAAACAGTAGAAGATTTTGGATCATATCTTAAAACATATTATATCGTCGGTCGAAAAGCCACATGCGCGCCTGCTCCCGAGTGAGGTGTTTCCATGCAACGTTCCCTCACGCAAAGCTCTCCCGTGCAAAGTGATGCGGTGCGATTTTCTCCTATGCGAAGTGCTTCTCTGTAACGTTCTCCCGATCGAGGTGCTCCGGTGCAAAGTGATGCCTTCAGGGGTGATGCCGTGCCGAATGATGCTGTGCGAGCTGCTCCTATATATGTATAACTAATGAAAAGACAAAATAAGAATACAGAGTAAATGTAAGATAACTACTCGAATGTAAGCATTCCTAGAGGAACGCTTACTATTTAGCAAAACAAGGTATGAAATAGCATAACAAGAGGAAACATACAAGAAAGTTATCTATCGGAGGCTGGTTTGAGTGCCCCGTGCGAGGTTCCCCGTGCGAGGTGATGCCCTGCGAGGTGATAAAGGTAAGTATTTATAAGGACTTTAATCTTATGCAGGGTAATTTTAATTCGTTCACATAAACTACTTTGATTTTATTAACTTTTATGCCTATTTCTGCATTCAAATTATCAAACATTCTAACAATTTTACAAAGTGCTAACTAATTAGAACTGAGTTTAGATGTTTTTGGTTCTATCACCATCTACTGAGAATTTATAAGAATTGCCACTTTTATCGTAATCTAATTTGCATTTCTATTTTGCCCTTTCCAGATTTACCGCTGCTACAGCCTGGGTTGTGCTTATCTTAGAAAATAAGTCATCCAAAATGATCAACAGACGTTCGTGGAATTTGTTTAACAAAACTCCGGGGAAATATAGCGTTTGGGCCAAATACAGATTCACTTGGAAGAATTTATGAATATCTGAAGACCTCCTACTGCAAGTTCATAAAATTCTTTATGGAAGAATTGAAGCCTAGATGTAAATGGAGCTACAACTTTGTAGGCGCGAACCGTAATTGTATATTTCAAGCTATTTAATTCCTGTTCTAGAAGATATTCAATGAAATCCCAACTAACACGCTCTATGTTATTATCATATTCAGAGATGCTGACTACTTGGACATTCTAAGTATCTACAAGATGTTTGAAGGAAATTACCGAAGATTTAAGATGGTTCTGGCTTACTGAATCTGCTGGACATGACTTTACGAAAGATGAAGGTAAAAGATTTTATGTTGAGAAAGACCATTGTTCTTATGACATTGGTGTTATATCATTTAATCTGTTCGAGTGAAAATTCATTATAGCTTAACAAATCTATAATAAAAGAATGAATAAAGTTATCCTTACACATATAAAGATAATCCTTGAAATAAGTAATATTAGGGAGAGGAAAAAAAATGATGGGTGATTGGCGTTAATGAGGTCGTCTTTGTCATTAAAACACTACTATTACTTTGTTCAACTAGGTCACCATTTCCTGAGGTCGTTTTAACGGAGGATCGTGTCTCATCATCTACGGACTTGGTCTCAAATAAAAGCCGGCATCTTTCAGCCTCTGTTGGCTCCTCAGCCCCTAACCTGACACAAGCCGTGGGTGCCAAGTTGGAGACCTGGGCGGGGTGCTTTTTGTCAAAGCCTATCCGATGTCCCAGGTCGAACACCGCCTGCTCACCCTGAGGTACGTGGGCAGCCCCTAGCGGGATCTGTGGCGGGGTGTCTTCAAAGTCGGCCTTTCCGATGTCCAAATGACTCCCAAATCGGGGCATACCCCCACGACCTCTCAAGAACGATCCTCCAACCACTACACCTTTAGTTGGGACTCCGCCTCTTTTAGATATTTTTGTCATAAGAGAAGGTGACATCTCTTTGTCTGCAGTAAAGTAAGCGTCGCTGTCAATTGAACTGTCGTCTGAGTGTTCAATCTCAACGAAGACCTCAGGTGGACCGTTAAAATTTACTTCATGGGCAAGAAAATGGTAACTATTACCTTTCCATTATTTTCCCATATTCTATTACAGTCTGTATTCTCTACTTTTCAGAATCTGCAAGTGGCAGATCGTTGGCGCCTACGACAACCCTTTGCAGACGCTTAGAAGAAGAGATGTCTGTAGAGTCCGTCTTAGTACAGTTAGATGTGCGATTTATGGTTTTTATGTCTGTTCGGAATATTCTATATCTATGGCAAAAGATTTTGAAGATGAAAAGGTCTTGAATAGTCAACTAATTCTGACTTTGGCTCTATCTTTCTGGCAATGATAATAGCAGTTCCGAGATCAGGTAAATTTCTTTTGCTCTCTTTCTGTCTATTCAAATAGAATCGCGCGGTTTAATTCCAAAGGCCCTTAATAAAACTGGTTATTGCCGTGTTCCTTAATAAATCGTTAACACCAACGTTCTGTATTATACGCGTCCCTGGCGGTGTCTTTAATCCACTATTCTGCATTTCATTGACTCGCGCTCCGAAAACATCTACAGTTTCATTTTATTCCTGGTATTAGTACGGCATTCAAACTATGGACATTAAATGACTGCGCGAAAATTTTTAGAAGATCAATTAATTCGTTTAAAGTTTCTGGCTCTCGTCGATTTGACAACGCTAAATTGGCATGTCTGTCGATCCTACCCCGAATTAGGAATAGAAGAATAGAGAGATAAGATTTAAGAACAGGATTCGCTAATTCCGATGATTTTGTTGAGGAACTACACTCGAGCAAGACGACTCACTACTTAATTGGGACAAATTAAAGACAGGTGGATCCAATCGTATCGGGAAAAAGTTCAGTTCGCGCAACTGTGACTCGTCACCGGGAATTTCTAAATTAGCAGCAACAACCGTGGCTGGGCAGGGCAAAGGATACTCTGACTCAGGCGGATCAATGAAATAATCACTGATTTGTGTCGGCAAAATACTTAATGTTCGAGATTGTGAGAAAGTAATAGGGCGCTTTACTTGCATCGTTTCAGCAGATATATCCTCGACTTCGAAACCCCGTAAGCAACGTAGTTGTCGTCTCTTACGTTTTGATAAATTCTTACTTCTACGCAACATTTTCATAGTGTAAATACGGAACTCTATCCTATCCACTAATAACTAAACTCAATGCAACGATAAACTGTAAAACTTTAACTTAACAATTGGAACATAAATTGAGTATTTTAATTAAACTACGATCTCTCACACAGTTGCAGACGAGTGTTTGATGTCGCCCCGTTGTCCTGATTGATCTCAGCGAAGAAGGTCCTCTGGTCGTGTGCGTGTGGCTTCAGGAAAAACTGGTACGGTCGTCCGAAGTCACTTCCCTCTGGCATTCACCCGTGTTCCGGGGGAAACCGTCCAAAAACCCAGGAAAGAGGGACTGCACAAGTTGGCCGATGGCTGCTCTTCGAATCCTGCGTCCACGAGCCGGCGAATTTGAAGCATCCCACCGCTGTCACCAATTTTGTTGCGTGGCCGGCTGGCTCCTCAGGATTCTTCTTAGGGAATTCGGCGAGGGTCGACGCCCGTGGAACGCTAAGGCGTTCTGCTCCTTGGACGCGGATTATTCAAGAAATAAATGTAATGAAAACGAATAATAAATAAACGGATAACGCAATAAAAGAACAATTAGAACTCAAAACTAGAAACTTTAATTAACAAAATAGCTATAGCTATCTCTATATCCGGAGGTTGACTACAACACGACTGCTCGCTATTGCTTTAGAGGCTCGAGTGACGCTTTCCAAGCGAACGCTCTTACAACTGTTTTTCATTTTTACAAAATGTCCTTAACAACTAAGCCAAACAAACTAAATTCCTCTTGGTCGATTTTGAGAATCAAGCGTTTAACAACATAGCTCTGGAATTTCACCTAGGAGAGAGGATCAAAGTGCGGTTCATTTATTCAAAACACCCGTTTCCAAGGGGGTATCGATTAATTTATAATCTTGAAGTCCTCTCATTAAAGGATCTCTAACTATTTTCAAACACCTCGGCCTTGTGCGAACTTCACTTTGTCTCCTTTTCCCATTACATTCAGGTGATTCAATCTGAACTTGGCGCTTCCGAAGCTTATACTGCACGCCGCTAGACGGGAGTCGCAACACTGTGCTATCTGGGAGTCTTCGACATGGCTTATGTCACGAATCAAGACGTCTTAAAGTTTTTAAGACGTCTTACAGGCATCTTTAAGATGTCTTTTCTCAGACCTCTTAAAGACGTCTTTATCAGGTCCAGGTTCGGAAAAAAATGACGGTGACGAGAGGAATCGAACCTAAGACTTTCCGTTTACGAAGCAATCGTTATTCGCACCTACCCAACATACTTCCTTATAAACACTTCCAAACTTTAGCTATATATATATATATTGTATTAATTGTTTATAACAAACACGCATTACAGCGAAATATTTTACAGAATATTATTATTAAATGTCTTTATTGGACCATGACAATTACGATATAACAATAATTGTGAATAGGCGAGGTTCAGCATAAGTGCTGCTCTAACCTAACCTAACCTAATCATCATTCGACCTCTAGACTCATTTCACACACTGTCATATAATTGTATTAAAGAAAAATTGACGAAACAAATGTACGATAATTGCGTTACTATATGTTTAATATTCCATACAAATGGTGCAAAAATTTGCAAATCCTTGCGCCGGTCCTGCCTTAAGATTGCTTTTTACGGACGCCATTCGGATGGCTTTTTACCGACGTCTTTAAGATGTCTCTTGACAGACATCTTTAAGACGTCTTATGAGCATGTTAAAGACGTCTTGAAGACGTCTTGTGGATGTCTTAAAGACATCTTAAAGACCCCTGATAACCAGATGTATGCGATCTGACGTCAGATTGGCAGCAGGGTCTGCCATGAGAGCGCAGAGCCTGGCCAAAGAGGAGATATAATAAGAGGCGTCACTCGACAAGGACAGAAATAACCTAGGGAAATCACTAGACAACCAATTTAAATGCCCATTCGGCCCCATTCGGCAATGATCGGTAAACTTCGGCAATAATCAGCCAATTGCGTTAAGGTACATTTTGTCGATTTGAATATCCCGCTCGAATGTACAACCAATTTAAATGCCAAGGTCAAGCAAGGACTTCAAAGGTTCCGCCCGGAGTGACGCCTCTTATTAGACCTACTCTTTGGCCTGGTGTCAGATCCGTAGTCATCTATGTCCGCATTAGGATACGTTCTGAGGTACAGAGCCTGACATCAGAACCCTGACGTCAGATGGGCAGCAGATTCGCATCAGATCCTGCCGTTCGCCTGACACGTATAACAGCGCCATCTGAGGACCAGAATTACCAAACTATTCCCTACGCGTGACGCCACACGGCTGTCCCTACCCTTACTAGAGCACTAAAGAGGTGAGTATGCACATCCGCCATTTTGGGTCCTCTCCAGAGAGAAAACAACATGAAGAGTCCGTTAAGACCGGCTAAAACATATTGAAATACGGTAGCTACGATAGATTCGGTAGTAAAATCTGCATGAAAAAGTGTTGAAAGTTTTCTTCTTTGATTTATCAGTTCCGCAAATACTCCAATAGTGTGTCCTGGTATCAATATCAACAACGCATATTCTGTTTATAAAGTAAATTTGACAATATTTGAACAAACAGTGTATTTATTTTCTTTTTTATGTAATAGTAATTGAAACAAATGCTTAAACACTTGTTGAATGCAACATATGATTATGTTTTTTGTAGAACGAAAATTGATGGAGACCATGTCAGAAAAACAGGATTGTACCCTGATAACCAGATCTGGCGGCAGGATCTGCCGGCAGCTGCGGTGCAGTCTACGTCCGCATTCGACTACGGATCTGCCGGCAGAGTCTGCGTGGCAGGGTCTGCCGGCAGATCCGCGGCAGATCCTGCCGCCCGCCTGACACATCCAATAGCGCCATCTGTAGGCCGCAATAGCCAAACAATTCCCTCTGCGTGACGTCACATGGACATACGCACTAACACAAATGTACCGTTATTGCTGTAGGTGTATCCCTAACCTTTCTAGTACGCGCGGAGAATTGACAGGAATCGGTGAAATGGATTCTGTAAATAATAATAGTTTCGTGTTTAAAAGTATGGTTTTTTATTAAACTTTCAATATTTATTCTGTAAGCAGTGGTGATTCTACATGCAAAAATAAGTCAATTTTCGACTATTTTTTTGCAGAATCACCATATTCCCGCTTGTGTTGGTTCTGAAAACAAGTACAATATTAATCTAGAATTAAAAGGATGAACGTGGGGAGGTATATTTTATTTCTGGTTATACTGAAGTAGAAATGGTATGGTATGTAAGTACGTTTTAAATTAGTGGCGCTGAAAAGTGCCGATTGTTGTTCGTTGCGAACGTCGAGAGGTAGTTCCCGTTAAACTGAACTAAATAAGCACTGAAAAGTACCGTTTGTTGTCTTCGCCAGTAAAAGGAGACACACCTCTCCTTTTAATAGGCATATCTCTGAAAAATAACTGCAGTTAAATATTGTTTTCACGTGACAGTAAATTATGATTTTTACTGCCACGTGAAAACAGATCTTCATAGGTCATCTGTTTCTTCTTCCTGGTCTTCATGCCAGAAACTGCGGGGCCTTCTATTATCCTGGAATGATGAGGGCTTCGATCGTGGACCACGCTTCCTACTGCGAACCCTCTCCTTTGCAGCCTTCAGTTCGGCTTGCATCCGCAATTGGAAGTCGGATCGCGTGGGCTTCTGGAACTTGTGGTTACGACACACACCGTCTGAAAAAGAAATGTATGCAAAGTACGTCAGCATCAATGGAACATACAGTAATAGTAACAATAATTCTACGTAAAAAGATGAAAAGTGCTTATTGCTTCGTACCAAAAATTGCCATCGCGATACGGGTGTCGAAAAGTGATCTATGTCCTTCGCGGCCAAACCAAGTGAAGGAGGACGTTAAGTCGTCCGGCAGTGCTTCCTTGAAGCAGCACTTGACCGCTCCCTTCAAGTCGAATCCACCCATGTATTCGAAATACGTTACCTAAACAAAGCGAGTAAAGATTGATGTAAGTATATATTATATATAAAAGTAAATAAAAGAATAATTTCGTTTTCACTTACGACTTTGGAATAGGTGTCGTCATCGATGTCCTCAAAGCAGTCCACCTCCTGGACTGAGGACAAGGGGAGGACTGCTGGCTTAATGGGCCGGCCAGTGTTATGGGTGGTCTGGACAGATTTCTGAATACTCATCAAGAGAGTATTCATTCTTCTGCAAACAGAACGGATGGAGACGTAACGTATTAATAAACACGATACACGCGATACTTACATTAGCTCTGCCTCGATCCGATTCCGCCCAGCGAGATCTTCCATGCTTCTGTGAACATTAACATTTATAAGAAAATATCCTTACAGTGATATTTTTATAGCAAAAAAAGAAACATGTATATTTACCTATTATCAGGGGGTTGGGTCGGCGCTGTATTATGCTGCAACGGCTCACTGTGGATCACAGTGGCGCGTGCAGACGATGTCCCAGAATCTGTTGTTTCTTCGAAGACAGGAACATTGGCGGCATACGTATCCTGAAACATATTATCCTGGTTAACAGCAGGAACATCGTTTGACGTTGTTGGACCGTGTTCCTGCAAAATCATCGACAGATCCTGTATGTCCTGGTCGATGGTCGGTAACTGCGGGATTAACGTCCTTCGCTGCTTCGGAGTTTCCTCCTCCGAAGAAGTGGTTTGGTATCGTCTGGGTCTCACGATCACACGTTTCTCCTGCCTGTTCATGCCAGCCTGTAAGGAAAAAAAAGTACATATTACGATGCGTAGCAAAGGCGTGTGTGTTAGATGTTTCTTCAATTTTACATGCAATATTTTATCCACCAACAATTGTCACCTTTTCCAGATTATATTTGTACGTATCTTAATTGTACTAAACCTCAAGACGAATCTGTGTTACGTACTACCCAATAATTCGAGTGTAACGCGACAAAGGCTTCAACAGTAGAAAACGTGAAAAAATGACCCATGCAGAAACATTCAAACCAAACGATAAAATAGCCCTTCACCAGAGATTAACAAGGATACGTGTACATATGATTGTATTTAAGAAGAGCAATACAAAAGAAGAAAATATAAATATTATAGCACGTCACTCACCAGAAAATAATCGTAACTTACCAAAATGAAGAGACGAAGCTAGAAAGCGATTTTTTTTTTTTTTTACATGGTGGAAATCCCTAACGGATACCTCACCCCCCGTGGGAGGGGTAAGATTATGTGGGGCTTGCACCCACTAAAACCACCATGGTGACCCACCAAGGGAGAGGGACTGACAGCGAGATACTTCTAACAAAAATAAATATTGAAGAATTTGAATACTACGGCTTCTCGCTGTGTGTAATAACGGCAACGACATAACTACGGGTTTCTAAGGGGATGGGGTCGCCGTTATTGCCAATGGGCGTACTATCGTAAAAAGGAATTCTATAACATTTAGCGCGAACCTGATTGGGGGAGATGTTTAGAATTTCAGGGCTCAATCTGGCGCATTTATATACACCAAGAGCGGAAGACTTTATGCCGATATCATAAAAATCATCGACCTCTAGAAATTTTTTAATACCTAAATGGTAGGAGTTATCGGAGTCCATGCTAATATTGAAAATTAAGCAGATCGAGATATCCGAGCCATCCCTTGGTACCTCATACCCAGTGGTACCCTTTGTTCGACGTGGTACCCTTTGTGCTTGAAAGGGATGGCTCGGATTGGTCGTACATTTTGGCGGTACTGTGGACGACGCAACGGATTGGCTGCGCCGTATTGCCGATATGCGTGATTGGTCGGGACTCTACTTCCTAGTTCGCGTTTGTTTCGAATTCTCGTTCATTCTGAGGTGGCAGTCGTCGACAGCAATACCGAAGAATTCCGAGATATTTCTTATATTCAAGCGAATCCGAGACATCCAGAAGGCGTAAGTAATTATGGAATTTAATAATTTCAAATTGTCTACGTCGCGGAAACCCGGACACGCATTATCGGCGAGACAAAAAAGGAGGGTTATGCGCGAGATGCGAAATAACTTACGCGTGCGATACCGTTCCGGATTGAATACGGTCAGTAGAGTAGCGGATAATACTTCTACCGTGCAAGATGCTGCTAGCACATCTGCGGTTGTAGTTCGTCCGTTCCTGTTAATTTAATCCCCGATAGAATCAGTGTTATGCGCGATATAAATGTAGAAGAGGCCGGTCCTTCTACTTCCACGTCACGCGTTTCTAATCTCCGCGATACCGTTTCATTGTCCTGTGCTACTTCCTCCGAGCCATCTTTTCGCGAACGGTTAGCGTCTTGTTTCGTAGATAACAATTTGACACACGTTCAAGGAAATAATATATTATCTCTCCTTCGAACGCATTCCTGTTTTTCCCAGTTGCCTCAGGATGTTAGAACACTTCTCGATACGCCACGTAATCCTGCTGTCACATTCGTCGTGCCACCAGGAGAATACATTCATTTTGATCTGGAAGCAGAAATTATTAAAAGTCTCCCTAACACTTTGTCGGTATCATTTGTTACACAGTTAGAATTAGATTTTCATACCGATGGATGTAGTTTGGACAAATCAAGTTCCATTCATATCTGGCCCGTCCAATGTAGGATTTCAAATATTCCTCAGATTAAGCCGATAGTGGTAGGCATTTATAAAGGTTCCCAAAAACCACACGACCCCAATATTTTCTTTGAGCAATTTATTGCAGATGTCGGGGCCATCATGTCCAACGGAGGCATAAATTTTCATTCCATTAAGTTGCCCGTACGACTGAGATGTTTCATAGCCGATGCCCCAGCTCGAGCATTTGTATTAAATCATCGTGGGCATATGTCTTTCCATCCCTGTTCCAAATGTACGGTTTCTGGTACCCTGAACGGTAGGCATTACGCTTTCAATGGGATACATCATTCTCCTCGAACCGATGAGGGTTACATTAGGCAGTTAGAAACATCACAAGAAGCATCACAGAAACATCACAAGCTAGGTAGAAGCCCATTGTCGTTGCTACAAATAGGAATGGTTTCGCAAGTTCCTTTCGAGTACATGCATCTTGTATGCCTGGGCGTAGTAAAGAAATTGTTGTCTGCGTGGGTACATGGAGAATTTTCCCCTTTCTCAAAATTGCGCCGCAGAGACATTTCTATACTGTCTACGAGACTGAAGAGTCTTAGCAGATATTGTCCCTCAGACTTTGCCAGACGTCCCAGAGCTATTGAAGTATGCTCTAAATATAAGGCGACTGAATTTCGTCAGTTCCTTTTGTATACAGGGCCAGTTATACTGAATGGTGTACTGCAGGGAACCGTATACAAGCATTTCTTATTCTTACATGCAGCCATACGGATTTTAGTTTCAGAATCTCCATCGAGCCTACACTTGAAATTCGCAGAGTCATCTCTGGAGAAATTTGTTCTCCGTAACGAAGAACTTTATGGCCCAACTTTTAATAGTTATAACGTCCATGGGCTTCTTCACCTAACCAACGATGTCAGATGTCTTGGTAATTTAGATTCATATTCTGCTTTTCCATATGAAAACAACATGTCCATTTTTAAAAAGTATCTGCGAAAGCCAAGTCTTCCTCTCCAACAATTTTCCAATAGAATGAGGGAGATACAATTTCATGGCACAAACATTCATTGTAATGTCGATTTTTCAATTCACGTATCTAGACCACTTAGTAACGACCCCAATTGTTGTCAGTACCACAAGATAGAGTTCAATAACATATCTCTGGGCATCAGTGTACGCGATAATTGTTGCATCTCAGTCGACGGCTCGATCTGCTTAATTTTCAATATTAGCATGGACTCCGATAACTCCTACCATTTAGGTATTAAAAAATTTCTAGAGGTCGATGATTTTTATGATATCGGCATAAAGTCTTCCGCTCTTGGTGTATATAAATGCGCCAGATTGAGCCCTGAAATTCTAAACATCTCCCCCAATCAGGTTCGCGCTAAATGTTATAGAATTCCTTTTTACGATAGTACGCCCATTGGCAATAACGGCGACCCCATCCCCTTAGAAACCCGTAGTTATGTCGTTGCCGTTATTACACACAGCGAGAAGCCGTAGTATTCAAATTCTTCAATATTTATTTTTGTTAGAAGTATCTCGCTGTCAGTCCCTCTCCCTTGGTGGGTCACCATGGTGGTTTTAGTGGGTGCAAGCCCCACATAATCTTACCCCTCCCACGGGGGGTGAGGTATCCGTTAGGGATTTCCACCATGTAAAAAAAAAAAAAATCGCTTTCTAGCTTCGTCTCTTCATTTTGGTAAGTTACGATTATTTTCTGGTGAGTGACGTGCTATAATATTTATATTTTCTTCTTTTGTATTGCTCTTCTTAAATACAATCATATGTACACGTATCCTTGTTAATCTCTGGTGAAGGGCTATTTTATCGTTTGGTTTGAATGTTTCTGCATGGGTCATTTTTTCACGTTTTCTACTGTTGAAGCCTTTGTCGCGTTACACTCGAATTATTGGGTAGTACGTAACACAGATTCGTCTTGAGGTTTAGTACAATTAAGATACGTACAAATATAATCTGGAAAAGGTGACAATTGTTGGTCCACCATTACATGGCCGATCCATTCAATAGGGCCATGAGTGGGGCAAACCAATATCTCACTGACATTGATGTGTTCTCCGTACATCTCAATACTTTCTGAAATCGATTGCATAGTATGATTGTCACCAGCGTAGTTGCGTTTACTGTATAAGTTCTTCAGACTATACTATTTATCTTTTGTCATTTTTCATTTCTCTGTACTCTAATCAGGCCTTCCCAAGTACGGGAAATCTGCTCCTGGATCACATGTTTATCTTTTGGAAACCTAAAAAGCCGAACATTCTTTTCTGTTCTCGTGCTACAATTAATAGCACTGCAGCACGGAATTTTAATTCCTTTATACCTTGAAAAATATACCTAAAACACACAAATACATTACTACATTTTATATTGATTAGAATAACAATTAATTAATGAATATTTTTCACGCGGAATTTACTACCGAATCTATCGTAGCTACCCTAAATACCGTATTTCAATAGGTTTTAGTGGACTCTTCGTATTTGATTTCCTTCCGCAGAGGACCCAAAATGGCGGATACGCATACTCACCTCTTTAGTACTCTACCCTTATATAACCATCAAGCAAATTCTACAGTTTATTAAATAATTAATGCTACTTATTTAAAGTGACCAGACGTCCCGCATTATGCGGGACAGTCCCGCATTTGAGCCCTTTGTCCCGCATTGAAAAATGTCCCGCAAAGAGTCCCGCATTGGACATGTAACCTTTTACATTTTCGCAGTGTGTTGTGCCAAGGCGCCTGGGGGTCGAGATTCTAGGTGCGAATCTCGGGGTGCTCCTGGGCGTCCTTCGCGATCGTCGTCCACGGGCTCCGGAGGTTCGGGTGATTATGCCGGGACGGGAGGATTCGGTTAAGAACCCGGAGGTAGGAGATCGTTGCAGGTTAAAGAGTTGGAACTCACCGTAAGGTTAACAAGTTTATTCTGTCCCGATCTGGGTGACAAGGACACTATGCCTACTTTGGCATGAGTCTCGTAAGGTTCGGGTATGGATCCCGTAACAAAGCTTTATCAAGTCTGAGCCCTCGTTGTTCATACGTCGTTCTTATAATGTAATCGGGGCGAAGCGGGGACCATCGGGGTCTCCGCCTTTGCCTGCTTTTTAGAGGTTTCGCCATGTGCTGACGGGTCTCGGTGCGTTTCCGAGATCCCTTACGCTGCTGTGCCGAATTCGGGCCGCTCGATTGGGGCAATCGGAATGTACGCGGTGTCGACACGCTTGAGTGTCGGCCCGGGCACAACATCCCCCCCCCCCTTAAAGGAAGGGTGCTTAGGGGAAATTTTTACAATTATTATCGGAAATTTCCCTGCGCCCTAGCCCGTCATGATTTTCGCGTATTCGCATAGAACTGTTCCGATTCACACTTGTTATATTCGGACAGCTTACATCTCGATAATGCGTTGATACAATCTTTCTTAAATTATCTAGTCGTCTTACTTATTTTAATACTCTTTGTGATACAATGTGATACTAAATTTGTTGTATTTCCGACCGTTTTTTTATTCGATAAAGTGTTTTATTCTATTCGCGTGTGCGCGTAGGATTTTTCTTCCCTTTTTTAACATTATATTCGCTTTCGAGTTCTTTTCTATTATTATGTAGGGACCTACCCATTTTTGATCTCGTCTGGATTTGTCGTAGAGCCAAACTTTATCACCTTTCTTAAATCCTATTCCGCATGCCTTTTTATTATACTCTTTCTTTTCTTCCTTACTCATGTGTTCGCGGTCTTCCTGACCTACGACTCGAGTAATGCGCGTTGTCAGTGATTCCTTCGCGGTCAAGGCGCGAACAGCTGCAGCGCTATCGTTGCAGTGCATTATATCGCGACCCGTTATTTTGCTTAATTGGATTCGCGGCGCGGTTATTTTCTTGGCCTCTTCTGTTATATTCCTAATGCCGGTTACGCGTTGTCCCCTTTCGGATCTCGGTAGCCCTTCCTCTAAATACACGCCGTCTACCAGCAGCTGGGTTCCTATTAATTTATCCCGTTTACTATCAGGCGGAATCATTGCTAATTTTGGTGTACGCGTGGGTATTGTTAGTTTCCTACTCGTATTTAGTGTTTTCCACGGTTCTCCGTCTACTAGTACGCTCTTCCTGGGATAACATATGGTTAATCTATTTTCCTTGAGGAAATCTACTCCTAGTATCCCGTCTGCGTTTGTGGATATCGTAGGAGTGGGCGGCATTTTGGTATTCGTCGCTAGGTCTTCGCTCGGGATTAAACTATAATCTAACTCGTCGTACGGATATAGTCTCCTGGCGGTTAGGTGTCCGGCGTGACTCGACGTAATTGGTAATACGGTCGGAACGCTACGTTCGTCGCTCGTTTCTACGTCTAGAGCAAGTCGCGTACGTTCTCCGATTTCACGAAAAACTTCGAATGTTGCGTTGAAGATAGCTTCGCCGGAGGGTTGTTTCGTACGGACTTTAAAGAATCTACGCGGGGCACTTCGGCGAATTGCTCTAGGCGAAAGAATTTCTTTTCGCTCGGCTAATTCTAAATTACGCTCGATATTTTTATCTAGTGATTTCGTTCGGCGCATGAGAATTGTAGCGTGCGTCCTGAATTCGCTGAGTGTGGTATTTCTCACTTACAGCACATGTACAGGTGTTGCATCGCTCGTCTCGGTGTGAGTAGCAGATTTTCTTGGCGGCGTCCTCTTGCTAACGTCCGTCAATACTGCGAAGTGGATTGCCCTACTGTGGAGTGGGTCGTTGTCTCCGCTAAGTCCTGTTGTCACCGTCGGTCAGTCTTGGTCCTTACGTTGGCAGGATCCCACCGCTGCCACCAATTGTTGTGCCAAGGCGCCTGGGGGTCGAGATTCTAGAACGTCATTATGGAATTGAATAATTTCCAATTATCTACGTCGCGGAAATCGAGATTTACATTATTATCTGCGAGATAGAAAAGTAGGGTTACGCGCGACGTGCGAATGTTTAGCGTGTTGTTTAGTAGATAATAATTTAACATATGTTTTCTTATAAATGTTAATGTTCGCAGGAGCATGCATGATCGCCTAGGGTGTGTACTGTGTGGAGATGAAGCTGAAGTAAGTATCCCATGTATCCTGTTTATTCATACGTTACGTTTAGATTTATACTAATATTGTGTTTGTTTTCAGCGCTAACACAACAGGAAACATGATGCTTTTACACAAAAAAGAAATCGAAAATATTGAATGAAATTTTCTGATATCGCCCGTACTAGGTACCAGTGGTTACGGGACGTGGATTTGTAAATTTAAATGTTGAAAGTCCCTCTTTAGATTTATATGCGCTACTTATATTATTTTGTAACAATTGTAATCACCGATCATGTATATTAATAAAAAAAGAATAAATACTTTTTGAAATAAGTAGCATTAATTATTTAATAAACTGTAAAATTTGCTTGATTGTTATTTAAGGGTAGGGACAGCCGTGTGGCGTCACGCGTAGGGAATAGTTTGGTAATTCTGGCCTTCAGATGGCGCTGTTATACGTGTCAGGCGAACGGCAGGATCTGATGCGAATCTGCTGCCCATCTGACGTCAGGGTCCTGATGTCAGGCTTTGTACCTCAGAAAGTATCCTAATGCGGACATAGATGACTACGGATCTGACGTCAGGCTCTGGGCCCCAGATGTGGTTATCAGGGGTCGTTCCTCCAATATTCCTCTTCTATTTTCGCAACATGAGTGCAAAAGTTCTTCCACTGGCTCTGTGTAATTTCGCTCAGAGCCTCCCGAGTAAATGATTCTAAATCATCCTTCGAAATCGTCGACGACGGATTCCTTTCTCCAATCTTTCTCTTCAGTTACGCCCAGGCCAATTCGAATGGGTTTAGGTCGCACATATATGGGGGCAGTCTGAGTACATTATGGCCACGTGATTTTATTAACGCGTCTATTTTGTATATTTTTTCGGCATTTTTATTCGATTGCACCAAATGCATTAACTCAAATTTAGTAATTTTCTCAGTACATTGAATTTGGTTTCTTTTTAGCCATTCTATTATATCGTTCTTTCGATTGCTTTTTGTGGGTGCTTTATTTTCTTGCACGGAGTGGTATGGAGCATTGTCGATAACAATTACCGAATTATTAGGAATAATTTATTGGGTAATCATTTTTTTCTATCCATTTATCGAAATTTTCCGCGTTCATTTGGCCATGGTAGTCACCTGTAGTGGTACCGGATTTGAAGATGAGGTCCGCACCATTTACGAAACCATTTTTCCCACCGGCATGGACAATTATCAGCCGATGTGAAGAACCATTACTTTTTAATACTCCTAACATATCGTCGCTGTGCCAACACTTGCTAAAACACAAGGTGTTGTCGACACATGTTTCGTCCATATATACAATGTTTCTGTTTAGACTTCTATAATGTCGTATTGCTTTTAAATATTTTTCCCTCCACATCACTATATTCGGTCTTTCAATTAGAACCTTTCGACTATTGCTCTTGCTCCATTTAAATCCCATAGACTTTAATAATTTATAAAGACAATCTATTTTCCATGGAAAATCTATCTTTTCGCGTATCGCAGCCAATTTGATCAATCCGGCGTCGCACCGCAGCCAATTTGATCAATCCGGCGTCGCACCGCACTGTAAAGTGTAGGGCCACTGACCGTGTCAGTGGTCACAAATGTCAGCAATCGCATTTTTCCTCGCGTGATCGTACGATTACGCGAGTCGATCGACGCCGCCCTAACTTTCCCAAAAAAGTGAAAAAGGAAATAATAAATTTAATTCACTATTTAATTTTTTCAGACACATTTCTAAGTTCACAAGAGCAGACAGACAGAAGACAGACGCAAGGTAGAAGAAAAGGTACATCTACGTTGCAAATTATTTGCATACGTAAGGGTGCCGAGTCCCGTTTGGTCAAAGGACGCCAGGCTGGTACATACGGGCGTCGCAGGTATGCATGATGTTCGACGAAATATTGAAACAAACTTTTACTTTTATACCCAACTTACCGAAATGTCTGCGATCATTTCTTACAGATGTGCCAGATATCTGCCATATAACTCTAACTGGAAGATATCTGGAGGTGAAGAAATCGGTCGTAAGCCAAACAAACTAAATTCCTCTTGGTCGATTTTGAGAATCAAGCGTTTAACAACATAGCTCTGGAATTTCACCTAGGAGAAAGGATCAAAGTGTGGTTCATTTATTCAAACACCCGTTTCCAAGGGGGTATCGATTAATTTATAATCTTGAAGTCCTCTCATTAAAGGACCTCTAACTATTTTCAAACACCTCGGCCTTGTGCGAACTTCACTTTGTCTCCCTTTCCCATTACATTCAGGTGATTTAATCTGAACTCCGCGCTTCCGAAGCTTATACTACACGCCGCCAGACGGGAGTCGCAACATCATAGATTTGCCGCCATAAACGTAAGTGTTGTTAAGAGTGGTCAAGAGTGAAATGGAGAATATCTCTTTCTCTCTCGTGGGATTTCGATCAAACATGGCGGACTGTCACTCGTGTCCAGACTCTTATTACAGTGTCTCTAAACAACAAAACTTAGAGACCCTTTAAGTAGAGTCACGCAAACACAGCCTCGATTTTGATTGGTGCCGCCATTTTTTGTCAAAGGTGTGAAAATACAAATGGCGGCACCAATCAAAATAATGCTTTCAAGCAACGTTGTATATACCGCCACTATACCGACATTTATATTTTCACACCTTTGACAAAACATGGCGTCAAACCGACCTAACTTAGACGTGATTGCGTGACTCTACTTAAAGGGTCTCTAACAAAACTAACAGTAAGTCGCCATCTGTACGTGAGAAGGATAAACATAAGTGCAATTCCAACGAGTTTGACAATTCTAGGAAAAGAGTGTCTCCATCTAGTAGATATGAACGGAAAGTAAAGGTGGATTGACACAATTGGCACAAAGTAAGCGTAGGCCGTGCGGATTTGGTTGTGAAACGATCGAATTGGTATTTGATGTATTGTGTATCAGAAAAGATCTCAAAATGAATGTGCCCTCGTGATATTTTTTGCGAAAACTTGGCGTATTGCATGCCAAAGGTTAATTGGTTCTGAAGTACATCATGCTATGATTTTAACCATACCGAACGGAACGAAGTTGAAGCACATATAAGGATTTTGTTTATTGCTCGCTAGTTGGAAAAGTATTCACACTGTGTGGAATTTTACAAACATTGCCAATCGTACGTTGTAAATCTTCATATCCAACAATACAGTGAGTGTCAATGATGTTTATATCACAGTATTTAGTTTCTATATATTGCCCACATCTTTGAAAATACTTTCACATGTTTCAATGCAAACCTGAATATACACGTACAGAAAATATTTATTAGAAACCATATCGTTTTATTCAGTAGATAGAAATGTGTTTGCAGTCACTTATCTTTGTGCTATGTGTGTATTTGTTTGAATAAGAACTTACTACTAACGATTTCATACTCAAAAGTTCAACTTATTTGTGTCTCTATACTGGAAATGTGTCTGTTTGTATACAGTTGCAATTTCAGTATATGTATATTGATATTAAAAACCTTGTATTGATGTTTTGACAATATTTGTAGTGTATGCCGACCATCATATGTAGCGATTTCATTCTTCAGTAAATGTAGGTGTAATTTAAATAATATAATTTAATCTACCTAATGAATAGCAGTTTACATTTAACTTGACTGGTATGGTAATACAGATGATGTTTCAGATCTATTAGGCAAATGAAACTCACGGAAACAAATAAAACAGTCTTAATCAAACAGTTTAGAGTATCAACAATTCCATAATATAAAAAAAGGAACTTTAGGCATGAATATTTAAGGGGGAAGGACACTCTGAAGACGGTCAGAAAAGTAAAGGCATTTTTATAGTTAATTTGTACGTATTGAAAAGTAAAAATTTTTTTCAGGCAAATTCATGAATATGTTTCTGATATACTCCTTATGAAAGTGTGTGCTGCGTTCCCCTGGCGTCGACAGTGATTTAGCCATTCAGCTAATCTGAATTCAAAAAGACAAAAATATTTAGAAATTAGAAGCCTATATCTACTACAGCATTACTGGAAACGGATTCATGAATTTACCCAAAATATTTTTTATCCTTTAATATGTACATATTAACTATGCTAACTGTAAACAATACATTGATTTGCTTGCATTGTTTGTTTGAAAAAATTTCTGAAAATACCCTCAAAGTGGATGCTTAAACTTAGTAATTTCTGGCGATACATACTGCAGCATGCTTCTCAAATATATTATGTTCAACAGTTTGACAATGGGTGTCAAACAGATTAAGAATGTTCTGCATAACCGCGAATGAAAAAAGTCTAAGGGATTAAGATCAATACATTAACATTAGAACTACCAAGCCCGTAATATGATGGGTTTCGCATGTTTGTCTTTAAATATATTAACAGCGCACTGGTATAAATGTAGGAATTTATGATGACTTTTAATAAGATGGAACAACGATTGTATTTCTCTATTTGTTTCCTTTCAATTGTTTTAATTATTAATTATCTGTCTAATCTATACCTAGATATACCAAGACCTGTCATTCTGATGGGGCATTAAATTTAGTTATAAAATGAGTTTTATACTAACAAATATAGATCACTATCATTTTATACATTTATACAAGGATTGGTCGTTATTTATATATATATATCACAACAATTTTGATCTTCATTTGTTATTGAAAAATGTATTCTTGTTACTATACTGTAAAATAGTGCAATAAATGATGTATCACACTTTCTTCCGAAATGTCGAAACAACTGATATTATTGCATGATAATATGAAATCACTCATTTACCATCTAAATTTTACTAGTAATTCATTCAGTGGTAATAGTATATGCAGTGAGAGCAGTGAGTGACTAATCAAATTGAAATTTATATTTAGTATATCTTATCAATACAATTACCTTATAAATAAATACTTTAATACAGTAACTGCTGTGTTTTACATTTATAATTTTAATAAAAACAAAATACATGTAAAAGCACATTTTTCGAATACCCATCAAATTAACGGGTGTGGTAGAACTAGGTATATATTCAACCCCCTAGTTCTAGTGTTAATGGGGGCTGTGCAATGAGTTTGCTTAGCTCTATCCATCTTACACTGAAGTTTTACCAGTAAAACTTTAAAAAAGATTCATACTTTTCTAGATCACCTGTAAATGGTTGACATACTGAACTTTTTAAGATAATCATTTTGGAGTCATACAAAAAATTTACTTTACAAAATAAAATCCAGAATATTTTAAGAATGTTTAGTTTGTGGACTCGTGTTTATTAAGACTGTTGTTTTACGTGTTCTATTAGTCTGTGACTTTGTTATCTATAATTCTGAAACATCCTCTTTGGTATGTTAATAATTTTGTCCATTAAATCAGAAACATAGTAATTACAAATATTATTATTTTATGCACTAAATTTTGTGACATTTTGAACAGAACAAATGTGGTGCAATTGATTTACAGTTTTGGAATATTTAGCCTTAATATTAAGTAAAAATACTGAAAAATAGACTTATATTTTGTAATTTTAATACCTACCGGCACAGACAAACATTTAACCTTTAACTGCTAATGTGATAAAAATTCTTTTAACTGCTAACGTGCAGTCTGTGCGCCACCTACTGCACGTGCAACATGAAATAATAATTAAAACCAAAAATATTTTCGTATTTGTTTAATGAATGCAGTCATTGTTTAGTTTAAAGTGTAAAAAAAGTAGAAACAATAATTCTTGAGTTTAAATGAAACAAATTGTACATAATTTAATTTAATCAACATTCTAAACATATGTCATCATTTTCAGAGTAGCATTCTTCACTATCATCATTGTGGCCAGTTATTTCAAAATATTCTTTGTTAACTTCACAGTCATCGTTACTTTCTTCAATTAGAATGTTATTATTGTCTCCTTTAAGAAGATTTTGAGTCCATTCTGTAAAACCCGGATCATCAGGATGTTTTCAGTCACGATAAGCTATATTTTGCATTAAAAGTAGCCAAAATGTCGCAAAAAATACATGCGTACAGTTTATCAAAAGCCTCACGCTACAACTAATGCGTGGACGCTTAGACCGCTGTCTGCCTTTCTTACTATAATAAATACACAACTCATTTCAGTGGCTTGTAATTAACTGAGTCAGTAACTTGCGTGATTCTCAAATGGTGGAGGGGCACCTCAGCTCAGACTATATTTTGTATCAAACGAAATGATTATGTATTACATCTCCAAGAGAGTACTTATATGTATGTATATGCTTTATTGATTCCCCGTGGGGTTACATGTCCCGACTCTCCCATCCTCCTCTTCACATTTCCTCCTTATTCTAGCCTTACCTTCTATCTTATGTCCTAACCTTAATCATTACACATAACCTATTTCTCCCCGCTCTCGCTCCCTCTCTCCGCTCTCTCGTTCTCTCGCTGCCCTTTCTCCTACATTACTCTTATTCTATTCTTAACCTAGCGCTTTCGCCTCTTCTACGCCTTTCTCGCCTCCCTTCTCTCCGCTTTCGACATCCATTTCCACTCTTTCACTCCATTCCTTTTGCCACTCCTTCCTCCCCCTTCTTCCCTCTCCCTCCTCTTTCTCTCTAAACGCTTCATCCATTCCTCTCCCTTGCCTCCTTCGTCCAGTATTTCCTTTATCTTTTCCCCAATTCCCATCTCATCCCCTCCCCCCCTGTGCACCTCTCCAATACGTGCCCCCACGTTTCTTCTTCTCCTCCACATACTCTGCATCTCCTCTCCTCTTCCTCCTCTCAATACCCCCCCCCCCTCAATTCGTTCCCCAGCCTAAACCTCACAATTCTCCCGTACCTCTCTTCACTCCAGCCTGCTGCTAGGTACCTCGGCAGCTCTCTCGTCCTAATCCCCCTATACTAGCTGTTGTACCTTGCCTCTCCTATTTTCCCTATTCTCTCCTCCTCCTGTTCCCTACGGTCTTGCTTCTCCACTTCTTCGTTGCCCCCTGTCCTTTCTTCCCACCTCCCCCCCCTTGTCCCAAACACCTTCCTCTCCCTTTCCCATGCTGAAATCTCCACCCCCGCTTTTCTTCCTCTTTCCCTTATCTCAGCCAGGCATAACCTGGCCAGCTCCCCTCCCTCCCCCTGCTCAACTTCTGCTCATACTTCCACGCCCTCCCCCCCGCCCACGTCCTCAATTTTTTCTTCTTCGTCTCTTCCCTCACCATATATCCCGGTGTTCGCCAGTCCACTCCTAGCAACCACCTTATGCACCTTTCTTGCATCCTCTTCCCTTTCCTTCCACCCCCATACCTCGGCCCCATATCCCACCACCGTCCACACCAATGCATCAAAGAGCCACATCCTCTTCCCCAGTCCTTTCCAAATTTCTTTTTCCCGATTCCCCATACCTGTCGCATTACCACCCCCGCCTTCTTTGCCTTGTCTCTTATATGCGCCTCCTGACCTCCGTTATTTTCAAACACATACCCTAAATACATAATCTCCTTAGTACAGTATTGTCTCTGTATATGCTCGCTGATCGGGACCGGCGATGAGCCCGTATTGGGTACATGAGCCCTAATTCCGAGTGTTCGTTTCTCGCTTCTTTCTGGCCGAAGGGGGGAGTGAGATGGAACGCTTTGCATGCGCGGCGGGTATGCGCGACGACGCGAGCGCTCAGATAGAATCGTGACTGCTCGACACATGCGCGTGACGGTCAGATAGCCAGGCACGGCACGAGTCTTGTTTGCGCCCTAGGCGAAAATTCAAATTGCCAAATTCCGCCATTTATTATAATACAATTAACTGAGCTTCTTCGTATCCTTACTCTTAATTTTTACTCGTAGTTTAAAACCGTTGTAGTACAATTTATAGTACTTCATTTAAAAATTTATTTTCAACAATGTCTACAATGAAAAGACCATTTTGGCCCTTCTTGTCAACCTTACGCCCTAGCAGTTGCCTAATTTTGCAGAGTAAAGTCATAAATAATATTAAATAAATGTATTATAAGAAAGGGCGCAATTTGACAAGTTCGCCTAGGGTGCAAAAAAGATTTGAGACGGGCCTGCGCCAAGATTTTGCGAAGCGGTTCCCGTGCTTCCGTAAGTGCTTGCAACCATCACGCACGCCCGTCGCGCACGCAAAGGACGGAGTGTCATGGCGCTCGAAAGACGGAGTGAGACAAAAAATCCATGCGTCATCTGTCTCGTACCATCCTCGCTCGCTTTCAATGGTTCTCGCTCGCTCTCGTTCCATCTCGCTCTCGCCTTCGCCGGACAAGAGTGAGACAGAAGTGGTGGGGATAGCGACGAGCCCGTATCGGGTGCACCAAACCGAGCATATACGGAGACAATACTGTACTTCGTCTACGTCCGCTATCAACAGGTTGACGGGATTGGGCTTAGAGGGCACCCTTGCCTCAGGCCTTTCGCCGTCCAAAAGCTCTACCCTTGCTCCCCTCCCATTGCCTTCCCCTCCTTCAGTTTTCTCACTACCCTCCTTATCGCCTCCTTACTTATCCCCTCTCCCGTCCTTACCCTATATTCCACTCCTCCTAACAGCCCCATAAAGTACTCCTTCCACTCTTCCTTCTTTATTCTTTCGTCAACCCCCATTCTTCTTTTCCTTCCCCTCTGTTCACTATCTCCCACACCTTGCTTTCTGTTTTCGCTTCTGCCACCTCCCTTATTAGCCTCACCCTCTCCTTTCCTTTCTTCCTCTCACATAGCTCTTTATATTCTCTCATCCTCCTCTTGTAATCTTCCCTCCTTCCGTCCCCACCTCTCCACTTCCTTAGCTCCCTTCTCACCTCCCTCTTTCTCTTCCTACATTCCCTGTCCCATCACCCTTCCCCTTTCTGCCTCGTCTCCTTTCCCCCCGCCTCCTCCCCTTTCGCCATCACGTCCTTTATCTTTTCTGCCATCTTGATCACCTTCTCCTGAATCCCTTTCCCCTCTACTCGCACTCTTTCCAACCCCTTCTCAAACTCCTTCATCCTTCCCGATCACCGTCCTCCTACCTTCCTTATTCTCGCTTTCTCACTTCTCTCTCCCACTCCTCCTTCCTTCATCGTCACCACCACCGGGCGGTGGTCCGACTTCACCCTATCCCCTACCTCCATCCTTTCTATCCCTATTCTGGTTTTCACATTCCCAAATACATAATCAATCACCGTTTCCCCTCTCCCCCCCCCCCCCCGTATACCTGTAATCCCCCTCTTCGCCCCCTTCTATGTTCCCGTTCAGTAGTTCCCACCCGTCTCTTCTATAAGTTTTACTAGCTTTATCTCATCTCCATTTACTTTTCTGTCATTCGACTTTCTTCCCCCTCCTTCCTCTTCTTCTCCTCCCTCTATCCTGCCACCCTGTTCTCCTGTTCTCGCGTTGAAATTCCTCCCCTATTATCATCCTCTTTCCCTCCTTCTGCCCCTCCATCCACCCTCTGATCTTTTCCAGCTTCCCCTACATGTCCCCGTTCACGTAAACTGCCACTACTGTCCATTCCTCCTCCCTCGCCCTTACCCTCTCCACCATTAACCCTTCTTCCTCTCCCTGTCCCTGCTCCTTTTTTCCCAATATCTCTTCCCTTACTCTTACCACCATACCTCCTATCGCTCTCCTCTTTCTGTTCTTTCTCATCGCCCATTGCGCCCTCCACCTGTATCCCGCGGGCAGCCTGCGTTTGATGTTATTCCACTCACGTTTCCATCATGACTATCACCTCCCACTCCTCCATCCCCTTCCAAAATTCCTCCTCCTCATTTGGCACCCCCGTTATGTTCCAGAACGCAATCACCCAGCTTTCCTTTTCCTCCACCTTCTTCTTCCTCCCCTCCCCCTCCTACCGGCTTAGTTTTTTTTACCCTCTTTCCTGTCTCTTTCTGTAGCCCCCTCCTTCCTCCCTACTTCCTTCACCCCCTTCCCTTCCTCTCTGTCTTCCCTTTCTTTTTTCCTCCCTCGCCAGTCTCTTAGGACCTCCCTCCGCTCACCCCAGAACCACATTTTCCCGTCTATCGCTATCTTCGCATAGTTTACTCTGACCCTTTACCCTTTCCTTTCCTCCTCCTCTCCTATCTTCCTTATCCACCATTGCACCTTTCTTTCCTTCCATGTAAAATTGTCTTCTATCCTGTCCTTCCTATCCCTTAGTTTTCCTTTACTCTTCATTACCTCCTTTTTAACTTCCACACCCTCCATCCTCACCTCCAGCATCACCTCCTCCCTTTCCTGTCTTCCTCCTCCCAGTTTCTTTACTCCCTCTATCCCCCCCTGCACTCCTATTATCTCTAGTACCTCCCTTGCTCTTTGCATCGCCGATCCCTCCCTGCCTACCCCTTTCATGATCACGTTCTTTTTTCTCCCTTCTCTCTCTCCCTCATTTCTAGTTTTCTTTCCAGCTCCTGTACCCTTGTTTCCCACTCTCCCCCTCCGCCCTTCCTTTCTGCCCTTTCTCTTCCCCCTCCTTTATCCCATTCCGCCTCCTCCCTCACCCTCCAAATCTCAATGGCCTTTAGGGTCTCCTCCACCTCCTTCAGCCTTTCCTCCTCCCTCTCCGCCTCCACCATCCTTCTTTCCATCCCTGTCATTCTAGCCTCCATGTCCTCCTTCTCTTTTATCCACTTTTTCTCCCACTCCTCCATCTTCCCTCTTAGCTTTCTCATCTCCTCCCTCGCTTCCTTCCCCTGCCGTTTTACCTCCTTTAGGTCTTTCCTTTCCTCGTCCCTCATTCCCCTTATCAACTTCTCCATCGATCCTCCCTCTTCTACCCCCTTCTGCTCCGGCGATCTCACCACCCTCCTACTCTTCATAAACGCCCTTTCCTCCTCGCTACTGTCCCCTTGCTTTCCCTCCATTTCTCTCTTCGTCTTCTACATCTTCGCTATCCCTATTGCACTTCCTCCACTCATGCTCCTTTCCGTTATTGTCTTCTCTACGTTCATTTTTTCCCTCCTGCCTTCACCTCCTCTTCCCCCTTTTCCCCCACACTCTTCTCCCCTCCCCCTTCTTTTCCCTTTTCCTTTCCCTTTTCACCCTCATTCCCTCCCATCCTTTCTTCCTCGCCCTTTCGCCCACTTTCTCTTCCACCGCTCCTTTTTTTGCCGGCCGCACTACTGCCTCCGTACTCCCTTCCTTCACCGCCTGATCTCGCTACCTTCTTCTTACTCTCTGCTCAGCCGTCTTTTCCACTACCGCTCAATCCTTTCCGTCTTGCTCTAACCTCACAACTCCGCGCCTCCTGCCTGCGTTTCACTTCTTTCTCGCTCCCCTTTACCTTGCCCTTTCTCTCCCTTCACCTCCTGCTCCCCTTTTGCTTGCACCTCCACTTTACACTTCCCATTCTCCCTGCTAACACCCTTTCTACTTCTATCACTCGCACCGCTCACTCGCACGTCTCTATTCTTTCACACAGGAAATGGAAATCCTCTCCAAGAGAGTACTTACTGGCAGAGATGGGCAAAAAATTATTTCAAATTAAAAATTTCATTTCGAATAAAAGACAAAATTTTATTCAAGAGTCGTCCAATAAAAATAACTTTGGGTTATTTTTTATACGAAGCGGCTCAAATAATTTTTTTTTATTCCACGGGATTTATTCTCCGGCTACGCATGATTTTTTTATTCGACGGGAATTCATTTAAAGGTTTAAATGATTTTCTCCGTTTCAGACGTATTTTTATTCGAAAGTTTGGGCGAGCCTCGAGAGCCTTTGACCGAAGCCGCCGGCTTCTCGAGCCGAGCGACATTGTATCGTTCAGCTGTATACACTGCAGCGTGGAGTTCCTCGGCGATGTGTCATCGATTATACAGAAACGGAATTTCTTTATTTTTTCGTCGTATCAATATGAAAGTGACGCCAATGGATTCCCTGCATTCACCCGATTAAATTGAAAAAAAAAATGATTTAAATCGGTCTACTTTTAACGAAACGGGCTTTCAGTCCTGCAAATTAATTTTATGCCTAATATTATTAATTATAGTTCAAATTATGTCAGGTTTGGTATCATTTTCGTCGGGAAAACACAAGGAGACGATTGATATCACTTTCGTGCAGATTCGATGGAGAATTTGATTTCACATATTTCCGTTCTTAATGGCTAATGCTATCTATGTCTTTTATGGCCCAGTGGTTCTCGGCTATTGAGCGCTCGCTTCTGAAGTGTCCCAGGTAAGGACCATACGCGCAAATTACGCAACCAATCTCATTCGATTCTATCATGCGCAGCCGTGAAATTCGTGTTACACGTCGAAAAGTACTCTTTCGGCTCGAGAGCCAGCTATTAAGAGAGGCAGACGGAAAGGTGTATCACTTATGACCTTTTTGTTTTCTGTTAAATCATAATTTGTACCTTACCAAATACATTATTTCCTCGTTAGTGGCTCGCTGGTCGGGACCGGTGTTGAGCCCGTATCGTGAACAGAGCTCTAATTCCGAGTGCTCCTTTCTCGCTTTTTTCTGGTCGAAGAAGGGGGCGAGCGCTCACATGAAATCGTAACTGCTCGACCACAGCCGACTCTGGTACTAACCGTGCTGAAGGCAAAATGGCAATACCGCGAGAGTCCGGCTTCGATATATCTTTTTTATTTACTTGATGGAAATCCCCACGGATACCCCCTCCCGGGGACGGGCGGGGGGTTATGTGGGACTCGAACCCACTAAAACCACCAAGGTGACCTCCTGGCGCGACGTATATTAAGCTGGCGTAGCCATTTGAAAAGGCCAGCGCAAAATTAATACGATATTTTGTTGCTATTTATTTGCTAATTATTTGCCAAAGAATTAATTTTTTTGCTCCAGCCGTTTTCGAGAAACAATGGCTACGCTACCGTAATATTAAGCTGGCGTAGCCACTTATTGTATCTCTGTACCTAAGAAAGATATCAATCCCATTCTTGCAGCATATTTTTTTGCTAATTTATTGCTCTTAATCCACTGAATATTAATTTGTTTGCCCCAGCCGTTTTCAAAAAACTGAGGCTGCTCTAGCTCAATATTAAGCTAACGTAGCCACATGTTGTATCACAGTACGTAACAAAGATATCGACGCCATTCTTGCGGCATATTTTGTTGCTAATTATTTGCTCTCAATCCCCCGAATATTAATTTTTTTGCTCCACCCATTTTCGAGAAGCGATGACCGCGCTGGACCCGCGTTAATCTAGCATAGCCACGCGTCGTACCTTTGTACCTAACAAAGCTATCGATGCCGCTTTGGTGGCATATTTTGTTGCTAATTATTTGCTCTCAATCCCCCGAATATTAATTTTTTTGCTCCACCCGTTTTCGAGAAGCGATGACCGCGCTGGACCCGCGTTAATCTAGCATAGCCACGCGTCGTACCTTTGTACCTAACAAAGCTATCGATGCCATTCTTGCGGCATATTTTGTTGCTAATTATTTGCTCTCAATCCCCCGAATATTAATTTTTTTGCTCCACCCATTTTCGAGAAGCGATGACCGCGCTGGACCCGCGTTAATCTAGCATAGCCACGCGTCGTACCTTTGTACCTAACAAAGCTATCGATGCCGCTTTGGTGGCATATTTTGTTGCTAATTATTTGCTCTCAATCCCCCGAATATTAATTTTTTGCTCCACCCGTTTTCGAGAAGCGATGACCGCGCTGGACCCGCGTTAATCTAGCATAGCCACGCGTCGTACCTTTGTACCTAACAAAGCTATCGATGCCGCTTTGGTGGCATATTTTGTTGCTAATTATTTGCTCTCAATCCCCCGAATATTAATTTTTTTGCTCCACCCGTTTTCGAGAAGCGATGACCGCGCTGGACCCGCGTTAATCTAGCATAGCCACGCGTCGTACCTTTGTACCTAACAAAGCTATCGATGCCATTCTTGCGGCATATTTTGTTGCTAATTATTTGCTCTCAATCCCCCGAATATTAATTTTTTTGCTCCACCCATTTTCGAGAAGCGATGACCGCGCTGGACCAGCGTTAATCTAGCATAGCCACGCGTCGTACCTCTGTACCTAACAAAGCTATCGATGCCGCTTTGGTGGCATATTTTGTTGCTAATTATTTGCTCTCAATCCCCCGAATATTAATTTTTTTGCTCCACCCATTTTCGAGAAGCGATGACCGCGCTGGACCAGCGTTAATCTAGCATAGCCACGCGTCGTACCTCTGTACCTAACAAAGCTATCGATGCCGCTTTGGTGGCATATTTTGTTGCTAATTATTTGCTCTCAATCCCCCGAATATTAATTTTTTTGCTCCACTCGTTTTCGAGAAGCGATGACCGCGCTGGACCCGCGTTAATCTAGCATAGCCACGCGTCGTACCTTTGTACCTAACAAAGCTATCGATGCCATTCTTGCGGCATATTTTGTTGCTAATTATTTGCTCTCAATCCCCCGAATATTAATTTTTTTGCTCCACCCGTTTTCGAGAAACGATGACCGCGCTGGACCCGCGTTAATCTAGCATAGCCACGCGTCGCACCTTTGTACCTAACAAAGCTATCGATGCCATTCTTGCGGCATATTTTGTTGCTAATTATTTGCTCTCAATCCCCCGAATATTAATTTTTTTGCTCCACCCATTTTCGAGAAGCGATGACCGCGCTGGACCCGCGTTAATCTAGCATAGCCACGCGTCGTACCTTTGTACCTAACAAAGCTATCGATGCCGCTTTGGTGGCATATTTTGTTGCTAATTATTTGCTCTCAATCCCCCGAATATTAATTTTTTGCTCCACCCGTTTTCGAGAAGCGATGACCGCGCTGGACCCGCGTTAATCTAGCATAGCCACGCGTCGTACCTTTGTACCTAACAAAGCTATCGATGCCATTCTTGCGGCATATTTTGTTGCTAATTATTTGCTCTCAATCCCCCGAATATTAATTTTTTTGCTCCACCCATTTTCGAGAAGCGATGACCGCGCTGGACCAGCGTTAATCTAGCATAGCCACGCGTCGTACCTCTGTACCTAACAAAGCTATCGATGCCGCTTTGGTGGCATATTTTGTTGCTAATTATTTGCTCTCAATCCCCCGAATATTAATTTTTATGCTCCACCCGTTTTCGAGAAGCGATGACCGCGGCGTTAATCTAGCATAGCCACGCGTCGTACCTTTGTACCTAACAAAGCTATCGATGCCATTCTTGCGGCATATTTTGTTGCTAATTATTTGCTCTCAATCCCCCGAATATTAATTTTTTTTGCTCCACCCGTTTTCGAGAAGCGATGACCGCGCTGGACCAGCGTTAATCTAGCATAGCCACGCGTCGTACCTTTGTACCTAACAAAGCTATCGATACCATTCTTGCGGCATATTTTGTTGCTAATTATTTGCTCTCAATCCCCCGAATATTAATTTTTTTGCTCCACCCATTTTCGAGAAGCGATGACCGCGCTGGACCAGCGTTAATCTAGCATAGCCACGCGTCGTACCTCTGTACCTAACAAAGCTATCGATGCCGCTTTGGTGGCATATTTTGTTGCTAATTATTTGCTCTCAATCCCCCGAATATTAATTTTTATGCTCCACCCGTTTTCGAGAAGCGATGACAGCGGCGTTAATCTAGCATAGCCACGCGTCGTACCTTTGTACCTAACAAAGCTATCGATGCCATTCTTGCGGCATATTTTGTTGCTAATTATTTGCTCTCAATCCCCCGAATATTAATTTTTTTTGCTCCACCCGTTTTCGAGAAGCGATGACCGCGCTGGACCCGCGTTAATCTAGCATAGCCACGCGTCGTACCTTTGTACCTAACAAAGCTATCGATGCCATTCTTGCGGCATATTTTGTTGCTAATTATTTGCTCTCAATCCCCCGAATATTAATTTTTTTGCTCCACCCATTTTCGAGAAGCGATGACCGCGCTGGACCAGCGTTAATCTAGCTGTTGAGTGGAGAAAGCGTAAGATTGTAAGCCATCGAGGCCAGAAAGGGACATCGGCGTATTGTCGTGTTTAGGTTTGAGGATGCGCGTCTGTTTTTCGTCAGCTCAAGCGCAGGGCTGTTGTCCAGCCATATATCACCAAGGTTCAAGTCATGGCCTAAGACGGAACTGAGTTTCCAGAGTTTAAGGGTTCCACTCGGGTGGTCTCGCGTCGATGTATTTAGATTGTCGCCGAGGTACCATCGTAAAACGATAAATTAGACAACGATGCTTCGAGAAATACTGTCCAGAGCATTTCCGAGATTTGGAGGTTCCCTCTCTTACGCTTCACAACCACCCTCGACATTGACACGCCTCCACCAATAGTTTAAGTTCATTTATCCCTGTTTGTTCTTAAGACTCCACCCCTGCGAGGAATCTTAGCTTCTTCCCGGCCGCGAGCGAATGTTACCATCTTTGGTGTAGTCAGATCGAAACGAGCGCTCGACTGAGCCGGTCTGTACTTGTTCGACCATATTTGTTGTTTTTTAATATACAGTCCATTTTGTTGTTATTGTTAACTGATTGTAATTTCTTTACCACCCATCCACAAATCTACGGCATTTGAGAAACGATTACGGTTTGGCGATTTCGTTCGAGCATATTCGTACTCAACATTTGGTCCTTCGAGCCGGATATTGAACATTGTGAGAAGTGGTGGATTACTCAGTGCTGACCGCAGTTCGAATTTACACTTTGAACTGCGCTTTCGAACATTTTGGATCGGATCAAGTTCCGGATTTTTCCATCGACGTATCTTACTTTGTCGGATTCCATCTTCTGGATACATTGGAGGGTACACTCCAAATCGCATCGCCTGCATCGGAAATCAGATTCCGGTTCTTAGAGGGCGGCCTATTGCGGATCACAGTGGATTGACCTCCAAGGAGCCAAGCGCGGAAGGGTTTCGCGAGATTACGACGCGGCCGTGCAGACAGCTTCCGACGGAACAGTGACGTCGTCTACTTTATGGACAACGAATTTGGATTTGCATCATAGATCGTCTGGACCACGCCGACAGCAGTTTGTTTGCATCTTGGGTCACTGTTTGGGTGAGTTCAGCGAATCGTTGTCCTTTAGTTTTCTTTCCCCTCTTACGTTTCGATTTCAATAATCATGGCTGAAACTGAGTCTGCTGAGTTAAAGAAGCACAAGAAGTATCGTGGGACCATTAAAGGTCAAGTGACACGAATATTAAATTCGGTGAACGACAACGTGGATCTTTCTCTTGACGCGTTACAGACACGCGCCGCTAAGTTAGAGGAAGCATATCGATGTTTTTCGCAAGTGCAACTCGCGATCGAATCGGGGGATTTAGAATCTGATCATACGAGTGATCGTGAACAGTTTGAAATTCAATATTATCAGGTTTCCGATTCAATCACCGCGCGTATTACGGCATTAAAAAATGTAGTAAGAGTTGCTTCTGTGACGCGAAATGTGGATTCCCCGAGCACGGTGTTGGTAAAAGAGGCCAGTTCTCTTTTGCCGAAAATTGAAATAAAACCCTTTGATGGTAACCCTCTTGAGTGGCACACATTTCGCGATACTTTTATGTCAGTGGTTCATGACAGTGACGAATTGCCAGCAGTTCAGAAATTTCATTTGTTGAGGAACGCATTGCGTGGCGATGTCGCGTCGATTATTGCTCCATTTAACGCTACTGAGCAAAATTATTTGGTGGCCTGGGACTTACTGCAGCGGCGATGTAACAAACCGCGTCAGATCATAAACGCGCATTGTAAGAAGTTGCTTGAATTGTCGGAAATTACGCGTGACTCTCCTGCGAATTTGCGATTACTTGCAGAACAAGCTCAGATGCACGTAGGTGCTCTCAAATCGCTGGAGCAACCTGTACAACATTGGGACACTATCTTAGTGTATATGATTGCCAAAAAATTAGATAAAAGGACGCGTATATCCTGGGAGCGTACTTTAGAGGACGAGGAGATACCTAATTTCCAGAAGTTAATGGCTTTTCTCAATAAGCGATCGCGGGGTGAAGATTGCGAAAAGGATTACCCGCAGGCTGCGAAACAGGGTCAGGATAGAAATATTAAATCAAAGGTGCTGAACCGTGGTCAAGTTTATGTAGCAACCAATAGTTCGACATCGTGTAGTATCTGCAAGGAAGATCACGTGATATCTAGTTGTCCGAAATTTTTGGAGTTATCAGCTCGGGAACGGTTAGACGCTACTAAACGAGCATCATTATGTCTTAATTGTCTCGGTTCGGATCATTTTGCTAATAATTGCAAATTTGGCAAGTGTAAGAAATGCCATCGCAGGCATAATACACTGTTGCATTTTCCGTCGGGGCCTCGCAATATAACTCCGGAGGGCAAGGAATCGGTTCCAGGCTCGTCTCCCTCGGAGGGTATCATAAAGACCACGTTAAACGTGACCGTGGAAGGAGAAGTCCTACTTGGGACAGCGGTCATAAAGGTCCTGGGTCGGGACGGCAATGAGAACCTTTGCCGTGTATTGTTGGACAGTGGTTCTCAGGCTCATGTGATGACTGAAGGTTTTGCGAATGTGTTGCAATTGGACAAACATGACATCGATTTATCTTTTTCTGGATTGTCTCGCGTAGAGACACGTGCGAAGCATTATGTCAATACGGTTATCAAATCGAGAGTAGGTACCTTTGAAACGCAGGTTACGTTTGTTACGCTTCCGTCTATTACTGGATTAATACCGGCGTCGCAGGTTGATCGTAACGCATTCAACATTCCGAAAAAGTTAAGGTTAGCTGATCCGGAATTTCACAGACCAGGAGTCATTGATGCTTTGTTAGGAAGCAATCTGTTCTATAGACTCTTACGCGCCGAGCAAATCGAATTATGTGGGGGTTCCATTATTTTACAGGGAACACATTTAGGCTGGTTGGTTACAGGTTCGGATGATTGGCAGCGACGTTTTTCGGGCGTAGGTCTGGTTCGAACCTGTCATTTGGTTACGTCCTTGGAGAAATGTTTAAAGCATTTTTGGGAGATTGAAGAGTTAGCTTCGAAGCCACTCTTTTCATCTGAAGAGTTGGAGTGTGAGAGACACTTCGTCAATCACACATCGCGCGATTCATCGGGCCGCTATATTGTCAATTTGCCTTTCAATGAGCAGAAGGATCATATTGGTGAGTCGCGGAGTGCTGCCATCAAACGGTTTTATGCTCTAGAGCGCAGATTACAAAAGAATCCAGCTCTTAGGGAGCAGTATAAGGAATTCTTGCGAGAGTACGCAGCGTTAGGGCACATGCGCGAGGTCACTCAAGACGAGGATAGTTCAGGATTTTACCTGCCGCATCGCGCGGTTGTTAAGGAATCGAGCGCCACCACGAAGGTTAGGGTAGTTTTCGACGCCTCGGCTAAAAGTTCCAGCGGGGTCTCTCTTAATGACGCTTTGTTGACCGGTCCGACAATTCAGGACAGCTTGTGGTCGATCTTATTACGATTCCGTTTTCATACTGTTGTTCTAACGGCGGATATCGAGAAGATGTATAGGCAGATTTTAGTGCGCCCTGAAGACACTAAGTTTCAAAAAATTTTGTGGCGTGATTCAGTAGATGAACATGTCAAGACGTTTCAGTTGAATACAGTAACGTACGGTACTTCGGCAGCTCCATTTCTCGCGGTTCGATGCTTGAAGCAGCTCGAGGTAGATGAGTCGAAGAAATTTCCAGGCGCATCGCAAGTTTTCGCACGAGACTTTTATGTCGATGATTTGCTCACGGGGGCTCCTAGTATCGAAGAAGCCCTCAAGTTAAGAGATGATTTGATCGCGCTGGCAAAATTGGGAGGACTTCATCTCAGGCAGTGGGCTTCGAACGAATCTCAGTTAGTGGAAGATTTGGAGAATTGTAATAGTCAGAAGGCCTTGTGTTTAGATGATACAATGGTTAGGAAAACATTAGGAGTTTTTTGGAGATCGTCTACAGACGAAGTATTTTATGTGATCAAACCTTTTCCAGACTCACAACAGTTCACAAAAAGAGTAATCTTGTCTCAAATTGCTCAACTATTCGATCCATTCGGTTTGATCGGGCCAGTAGTAATTAGGGCAAAAATCTTTATGCAAGAGCTTTGGAAAGCTAATATAGGATGGGACGAAGCTGTTCCACAAATTCTACAACAGTCTTGGGTCGATTTTAAGAGTGAACTTCATTGTTTAAATAATTTCTCTGCTCCGCGAAAGGTAGTCGTTGATCAGGTTAAGCATTTGCAGCTTCATGGGTTTTGCGATGCCAGCGAACGCGCATACGGCGCATGCATATATATTAGAAGCACTACAAGTCAGTGTCAACACAGCGTGAGTCTTTTATGTGCGAAGTCACGAGTCGCTCCGGTGAAAATTATATCTTTGCCACGGCTCGAACTTTGTGCGGCTAGACTATTGTCTAAGTTATTTCGAGAAGTCATGAAGGCTTTGCCTATCATCGGGTTTGACATGGTGAGATTTTGGTCAGATTCAAGCGTAGTTTTGCAGTGGATCAAAACCGCACCACATGTGTTGAAAACTTTTGTAGCGAATAGGGTTACTAAACTACAAAATGAAACTGACCCGCAAGCGTGGTTTCATGTCGCTACGCACGATAATCCTGCGGATTATATTTCAAGAGGACAATCACCGTCACAATTTCTTGATAATAAGATCTGGTTAGAGGGTCCTCAATGGCTGGCTCAGGAAGAAAGTTGTTGGCCCGTTGGTACTGTCACATTAGCTACAGTTCCTGAAAAACGGAATGTAATTACGCTGACATTGAATAAGGTGTCAAATGACTTACTGACTAGGTTCTCGTCAATCAGTCTCTTGAATAGAGTTGTTGCGTATATTTTCCGTTTCTATCATAATGCTAGGCATCAAACGAAGATTAAGGGTGAATTAACGCCTGAAGAGATTCGTAAAGCCCACGGAATAATCCTACGCGAAATGCAGGCAGAGGTTTTTTCCGCGGAGATCAGTAATTTGAAGAAGGGCATTTCACTTCCTAGAGGAAGCAAAATTTTGAATTTGACGCCGTTCTTAGACGAACAGGGCTTAATTAGGGTCGGTGGTAGATTGAAGCACGCGCCGTTGCGTTATGCACAAAAACACCCTATTCTTTTACCTCGTAATCATATCATTACAGAGTTGATAATTCGGCGCGAACATCTACGACATTGGCACGCCGGTATTCAGGCAACTTTGAATGCCGTGCGACAAAATTACTGGCCGATTGACGGCAGAAACAGAACAAGGCGCATTATTCATCGATGTGTGCGTTGCTGCAGGCATAGTCCCAGGGTACCAAATTATATTATGGGGGATTTACCTAAAGATAGAGTCACGCAGTCCCGACCTTTTCAAAATACGGGAATAGATTATTGCGGTCCGTTCTACATTAAAGAAAAAAAGGTTCGTAACCGTACAAGGGTTAAGGTTTACGTTTCGATTTTCGTCTGTTTTGCGACTAAGGCCGTGCACTTGGAATTGGTCACAGATCTCACGACGGAGGCATGTTTAGCTGCCGTTAGACGTTTTTTCGCTAGGCGAGGAAGGTCGCAAAATATATATACGGACAATGGTACTAACTTCGTTGGTGCTAAGAATGAAGTTATGCAGCTTCAGGCATTTTTAGTTTCTGATGAACATCAGAAGAAATTCCATCATTTTTTAAGCAATGAAAATATCACTTGGCATTTCTCGCCTCCCCGTTCACCGCATTTTGGCGGGCTTTGGGAGGCAGCGGTAAAGTCTTTCAAGTCGCACTTTCATAGAGTTGTTGGGGAGGAACTGTTCACTTATGAACAATTTAATACCTTGATTATTGAAATCGAAGCCATATTAAACTCACGTCCATTGACTCCACTGTCCTCAGATCCCAATGATTTAACTGCTCTTTCCCCATGCCATTTTCTAATCGGCGATTCGCTGTACAGCTTACCGGAGAGTGATTTATTAGATGTAAAAACTAACAGGCTGTCCTTTTGGCAACACGTTCAAAAGGTGAAGCAACATTTTTGGTCACGCTGGCACAAAGAGTATTTGCAGATTCTACATACTCGAAAGAAATGGCATCTCGGGGACAGTACATCATTTAAAAAAGGAACTTTGGTAATAATCAGGGAGGACAACACCCCATCACTCCAATGGAAGCTTGGACGAATTGTGGACATTCATCCAGGAGAAGATAATATTGTTCGTGTTGTCACGGTTCGGACAATTCACGGAACTTATAAGCGTAGTGTAAAAAGACTTTCGCCACTACCGATTGAAAGTCCAGATTTGGATAATTGATCCAAATAGGTTAATTGCTTTGCCATAAGACCTAAGCGTCGTCGCTTATATTGTTTTTTATTATCAGGACAACGTTTGTCGCCATAATTTAATTGTGTATGTCATTTATACGTCATTTATAAGGTATATAATCACTTATATGTAAATGTTTTTGCTTACGGTTTCGTTGTTCTACTTGATTTATTTACGTTTTGACTATATTGTGTATTGAGTGATACTTTAAAGATTGCGTGGTGTTCTCGCATATATCTAACATCTTATTAAGATTTGTCTTAACGTTTTTTTTTTTTCTATTATTTTTTCAATATTTGTATTTAGTGGGTTAGTCTCATTCTTGCTATCATTGGTCATTTTCAGTATGATCTTACTACATGTTTTTACTTTGTTGAACGTGATCGTTCAAGGCGGGCGATATGTTGAGTGGAGAAAGCGTAAGATTGTAAGCCATCGAGGCCAGAAAGGGACATCGGCGTATTGTCGTGTTTAGGTTTGAGGATGCGCGTCTGTTTTTCGTCAGCTCAAGCGCAGGGCTGTTGTCCAGCCATATATCACCAAGGTTCAAGTCATGGCCTAAGACGGAACTGAGTTTCCAGAGTTTAAGGGTTCCACTCGGGTGGTCTCGCGTCGATGTATTTAGATTGTCGCCGAGGTACCATCGTAAAACGATAAATTAGACAACGATGCTTCGAGAAATACTGTCCAGAGCATTTCCGAGATTTGGAGGTTCCCTCTCTTACGCTTCACAACCACCCTCGACATTGACACGCCTCCACCAATAGTTTAAGTTCATTTATCCCTGTTTGTTCTTAAGACTCCACCCCTGCGAGGAATCTTAGCTTCTTCCCGGCCGCGAGCGAATGTTACCATCTTTGGTGTAGTCAGATCGAAACGAGCGCTCGACTGAGCCGGTCTGTACTTGTTCGACCATATTTGTTGTTTTTTAATATACAGTCCATTTTGTTGTTATTGTTAACTGATTGTAATTTCTTTACCACCCATCCACAAATCTACGGCATTTGAGAAACGATTACGGTTTGGCGATTTCGTTCGAGCATATTCGTACTCAACACTAGCATAGCCACGCGTCGTACCTCTGTACCTAACAAAGCTATCGATGCCGCTTTGGTGGCATATTTTGTTGCTAATTATTTGCTCTCAATCCCCCGAATATTAATTTTTTTGCTCCACCCGTTTTCGAGAAGCGATGACCGCGCTGGACCCGCGATAATCTAGCATAGCCACGCGTCGTACCTTTGTACCTAACAAAGCTATCGATGCCGCTTTGGTGGCATATTTTGTTGCTAATTATTTGCTCTCAATCCCCCGAATATTAATTTTTTTGCTCCACCCATTTTCGAGAAGCGATGACCGCGCTGGACCAGCGTTAATCTAGCATAGCCACGCGTCGTACCTCTGTACCTAACAAAGCTATCGATGCCGCTTTGGTGGCATATTTTGTTGCTAATTATTTGCTCTCAATCCCCCGAATATTAATTTTTTTGCTCCACCCGTTTTCGAGAAGCGATGACCGCGCTGGACCCGCGTTAATCTAGCATAGCCACGCGTCGTACCTTTGTACCTAACAAAGCTATCGAAGCCGCTTTGGTGGCATATTTTGTTGCTAATTATTTGCTCTTAATCCCCCGAATATTAATTTTTTTGCTCCACCCATTTTCGAGAAGCGATGACCGCGCTGGACCCGCGTTAATCTAGCATAGCCACGCGTCGTACCTTTGTACCTAACAAAGCTATCGATGCCGCTTTGGTGGCATATTTTGTTGCTAATTATTTGCTCTCAATCCCCCGAATATTAATTTTTTTGCTCCACCCATTTTCGAGAAGCGATGACCGCGCTGGACCAGCGTTAATCTAGCATAGCCACGCGTCGTACCTCTGTACCTAACAAAGCTATCGATGCCGCTTTGGTGGCATATTTTGTTGCTAATTATTTGCTCTCAATCCCCCGAATATTAATTTTTTTGCTCCACCCGTTTTCGAGAAGCGATGACCGCGCTGGACCAGCGTTAATCTAGCATAGCCACGCGTCGTACCTTTGTACCTAACAAAGCTATCGATGCCGCTTTGGTGGCATATTTTGTTGCTAATTATTTGCTCTTAATCCCCCGAATATTAATTTTTTTGCTCCACCCATTTTCGAGAAGCGATGACCGCGCTGGACCCGCGTTAATCTAGCATAGCCACGCGTCGTACCTTTGTACCTAACAAAGCTATCGATGCCGCTTTGGTGGCATATTTTGTTGCTAATTATTTGCTCTCAATCCCCCGAATATTAATTTTTTTGCTCCACTCGTTTTCGAGAAGCGATGACCGCGCTGGACCCGCGTTAATCTAGCATAGCCACGCGTCGTACCTTTGTACCTAACAAAGCTATCGATGCCATTCTTGCGGCATATTTTGTTGCTAATTATTTGCTCTCAATCCCCCGAATATTAATTTTTTTGCTCCACCCGTTTTCGAGAAACGATGACCGCGCTGGACCCGCGTTAATCTAGCATAGCCACGCGTCGCACCTTTGTACCTAACAAAGCTATCGATGCCATTCTTGCGGCATATTTGGTTGCTAATTATTTGCTCTCAATCCCCCGAATATTAATTTTTTTGCTCCACCCATTTTCGAGAAGCGATGACCGCGCTGGACCCGCGTTAATCTAGCATAGCCACGCGTCGTACCTTTGTACCTAACAAAGCTATCGATGCCGCTTTGGTGGCATATTTTGTTGCTAATTATTTGCTCTCAATCCCCCGAATATTAATTTTTTGCTCCACCCGTTTTCGAGAAGCGATGACCGCGCTGGACCCGCGTTAATCTAGCATAGCCACGCGTCGTACCTTTGTACCTAACAAAGCTATCGATGCCATTCTTGCGGCATATTTTGTTGCTAATTATTTGCTCTCAATCCCCCGAATATTAATTTTTTTGCTCCACCCATTTTCGAGAAGCGATGACCGCGCTGGACCAGCGTTAATCTAGCATAGCCACGCGTCGTACCTCTGTACCTAACAAAGCTATCGATGCCGCTTTGGTGGCATATTTTGTTGCTAATTATTTGCTCTCAATCCCCCGAATATTAATTTTTTTGCTCCACCCGTTTTCGAGAAGCGATGACCGCGGCGTTAATCTAGCATAGCCACGCGTCGTACCTTTGTACCTAACAAAGCTATCGATGCCATTCTTGCGGCATATTTTGTTGCTAATTATTTGCTCTCAATCCCCCGAATATTAATTTTTTTTGCTCCACCCGTTTTCGAGAAGCGATGACCGCGCTGGACCCGCGTTAATCTAGCATAGCCACGCGTCGTACCTTTGTACCTAACAAAGCTATCGATGCCATTCTTGCGGCATATTTTGTTGCTAATTATTTGCTCTCAATCCCCCGAATATTAATTTTTTTGCTCCGCCCATTTTCGAGAAGCGATGACCGCGCTGGACCAGCGTTAATCTAGCATAGCCACGCGTCGTACCTCTGTACCTAACAAAGCTATCGATGCCGCTTTGGTGGCATATTTTGTTGCTAATTATTTGCTCTCAATCCCCCGAATATTAATTTTTTTGCTCCACCCATTTTCGAGAAGCGATGACCGCGCTGGACCAGCGTTAATCTAGCATAGCCACGCGTCGTACCTCTGTACCTAACAAAGCTATCGATGCCGCTTTGGTGGCATATTTTGTTGCTAATTATTTGCTCTCAATCCCCCGAATATTAATTTTTTTGCTCCACCCGTTTTCGAGAAGCGATGACCGCGCTGGACCCGCGTTAATCTAGCATAGCCACGCGTCGTACCTTTGTACCTAACAAAGCTATCGATGCCGCTTTGGTGGCATATTTTGTTGCTAATTATTTGCTCTTAATCCCCCGAATATTAATTTTTTTGCTCCACCCATTTTCGAGAAGCGATGACCGCGCTGGACCCGCGTTAATCTAGCATAGCCACGCGTCGTACCTTTGTACCTAACAAAGCTATCGATGCCGCTTTGGTGGCATATTTTGTTGCTAATTATTTGCTCTCAATCCCCCGAATATTAATTTTTTTGCTCCACCCGTTTTCGAGAAGCGATGACCGCGCTGGACCCGCGTTAATCTAGCATAGCCACGCGGCGTACCTTTGTACCTAACAAAGCTATCGATGCCATTCTTGCGGCATATTTTGTTGCTAATTATTTGCTCTCAATCCCCCGAATATTAATTTTTTTGCTCCACCCATTTTCGAGAAGCGATGACCGCGCTGGACCAGCGTTAATCTAGCATAGCCACGCGTCGTACCTCTGTACCTAACAAAGCTATCGATGCCGCTTTGGTGGCATATTTTGTTGCTAATTATTTCCTCTCAATCCCCCGAATATTAATTTTTTGCTCCACCCGTTTTCGAGAAGCGATGACCGCGCTGGACCCGCGTTAATCTAGCATAGCCACGCGTCGTACCTTTGTACCTAACAAAGCTATCGATGCCATTCTTGCGGCATATTTTGTTGCTAATTATTTGCTCTCAATCCCCCGAATATTAATTTTTTTTGCTCCACCCGTTTTCGAGAAGCGATGACCGCGCTGGACCCGCGTTAATCTAGCATAGCCACGCGTCGTACCTTTGTACCTAACAAAGCTATCGATGCCATTCTTGCGGCATATTTTGTTGCTAATTATTTGCTCTCAATCCCCCGAATATTAATTTTTTTGCTCCACCCATTTTCGAGAAGCGATGACCGCGCTGGACCAGCGTTAACCTAGCATAGCCACGCGTCGTACCTTTGTACCTAACAAAGCTATCGATGCCGCTTTGGTGGCATATTTTGTTGCTAATTATTTGCTCTCAATCCCCCGAATATTAATTTTTTGCTCCACCCGTTTTCGAGAAGCGATGACCGCGCTGGACCCGCGTTAATCTAGCATAGCCACGCGTCGTACCTTTGTACCTAACAAAGCTATCGATGCCATTCTTGCGGCATATTTTGTTGCTAATTATTTGCTCTCAATCCCCCGAATATTAATTTTTTTGCTCCACCCATTTTCGAGAAGCGATGACCGCGCTGGACCAGCGTTAATCTAGCATAGCCACGCGTCGTACCTCTGTACCTAACAAAGCTATCGATGCCGCTTTGGTGGCATATTTTGTTGCTAATTATTTGCTCTCAATCCCCCGAATATTAATTTTTTTGCTCCACCCGTTTTCGAGAAGCGATGACTGCGGCGTTAATCTAGCATAGCCACGCGTCGTACCTTTGTACCTAACAAAGCTATCGATGCCATTCTTGCGGCATATTTTGTTGCTAATTATTTGCTCTCAATCCCCCGAATATTAATTTTTTTTGCTCCACCCGTTTTCGAGAAGCGATGACCGCGCTGGACCCGCGTTAATCTAGCATAGCCACGCGTCGTACCTTTGTACCTAACAAAGCTATCGATGCCATTCTTGCGGCATATTTTGTTGCTAATTATTTGCTCTCAATCCCCCGAATATTAATTTTTTTGCTCCGCCCATTTTCGAGAAGCGATGACCGCGCTGGACCAGCGTTAATCTAGCATAGCCACGCGTCGTACCTCTGTACCTAACAAAGCTATCGATGCCGCTTTGGTGGCATATTTTGTTGCTAATTATTTGCTCTCAATCCCCCGAATATTAATTTTTTTGCTCCACCCATTTTCGAGAAGCGATGACCGCGCTGGACCAGCGTTAATCTAGCATAGCCACGCGTCGTACCTCTGTACCTAACAAAGCTATCGATGCCGCTTTGGTGGCATATTTTGTTGCTAATTATTTGCTCTCAATCCCCCGAATATTAATTTTTTTGCTCCACCCGTTTTCGAGAAGCGATGACCGCGCTGGACCCGCGTTAATCTAGCATAGCCACGCGTCGTACCTTTGTACCTAACAAAGCTATCGATGCCGCTTTGGTGGCATATTTTGTTGCTAATTATTTGCTCTTAATCCCCCGAATATTAATTTTTTTGCTCCACCCATTTTCGAGAAGCGATGACCGCGCTGGACCCGCGTTAATCTAGCATAGCCACGCGTCGTACCTTTGTACCTAACAAAGCTATCGATGCCGCTTTGGTGGCATATTTTGTTGCTAATTATTTGCTCTCAATCCCCCGAATATTAATTTTTTTGCTCCACCCGTTTTCGAGAAGCGATGACCGCGCTGGACCCGCGTTAATCTAGCATAGCCACGCGTCGTACCTTTGTACCTAACAAAGCTATCGATGCCATTCTTGCGGCATATTTTGTTGCTAATTATTTGCTCTCAATCCCCCGAATATTAATTTTTTTGCTCCACCCATTTTCGAGAAGCGATGACCGCGCTGGACCCGCGTTAATCTAGCATAGCCACGCGGCGTACCTTTGTACCTAACAAAGCTATCGATGCCATTCTTGCGGCATATTTTGTTGCTAATTATTTGCTCTCAATCCCCCGAATATTAATTTTTTTGCTCCACCCATTTTCGAGAAGCGATGACCGCGCTGGACCAGCGTTAATCTAGCATAGCCACGCGTCGTACCTCTGTACCTAACAAAGCTATCGATGCCGCTTTGGTGGCATATTTTGTTGCTAATTATTTGCTCTCAATCCCCCGAATATTAATTTTTTGCTCCACCCGTTTTCGAGAAGCGATGACCGCGCTGGACCCGCGTTAATCTAGCATAGCCACGCGTCGTACCTTTGTACCTAACAAAGCTATCGATGCCATTCTTGCGGCATATTTTGTTGCTAATTATTTGCTCTCAATCCCCCGAATATTAATTTTTTTGCTCCACCCATTTTCGAGAAGCGATGACCGCGCTGGACCCGCGTTAATCTAGCATAGCCACGCGGCGTACCTTTGTACCTAACAAAGCTATCGATGCCATTCTTGCGGCATATTTTGTTGCTAATTATTTGCTCTCAATCCCCCGAATATTAATTTTTTTGCTCCACCCATTTTCGAGAAGCGATGACCGCGCTGGACCAGCGTTAATCTAGCATAGCCACGCGTCGTACCTCTGTACCTAACAAAGCTATCGATGCCGCTTTGGTGGCATATTTTGTTGCTAATTATTTGCTCTCAATCCCCCGAATATTAATTTTTTGCTCCACCCGTTTTCGAGAAGCGATGACCGCGCTGGACCCGCGTTAATCTAGCATAGCCACGCGTCGTACCTTTGTACCTAACAAAGCTATCGATGCCATTCTTGCGGCATATTTTGTTGCTAATTATTTGCTCTCATTCCCCCGAAAATTAATTTTTTTTGCTCCACCCGTTTTCGAGAAGCGATGACCGCGCTGGACCCGCGTTAATCTAGCATAGCCACGCGTCGTACCTCTGTACCTAACAAAGCTATCGATGCCGCTTTGGTGGCATATTTTGTTGCTAATTATTTGCTCTCAATCCCCCGAATATTAATTTTTTTGCTCCACCCGTTTTCGAGAAGCGATGACCGCGCTGGACCCGCGTTAATCTAGCATAGCCACGCGTCGTACCTTTGTACCTAACAAAGCTATCGATGCCGCTTTGGTGGCATATTTTGTTGCTAATTATTTGCTCTTAATCCCCCGAATATTAATTTTTTTGCTCCACCCATTTTCGAGAAGCGATGACCGCGCTGGACCCGCGTTAATCTAGCATAGCCACGCGTCGTACCTTTGTACCTAACAAAGCTATCGATACCGCTTTGGTGGCATATTTTGTTGCTAATTATTTGCTCTCAATCCCCCGAATATTAATTTTTTTGCTCCACCCGTTTTCGAGAAGCGATGACCGCGCTGGACCCGCGTTAATCTAGCATAGCCACGCGTCGTACCTTTGTACCTAACAAAGCTATCGATGCCATTCTTGCGGCATATTTTGTTGCTAATTATTTGCTCTCAATCCCCCGAATATTAATTTTTTTGCTCCACCCGTTTTCGAGAAGCGATGACCGCGCTGGACCAGCGTTAATCTAGCATAGCCACGCGTCGTACCTTTGTACCTAACAAAGCTATCGATGCCATTCTTGCGGCATATTTTGTTGCTAATTATTTGCTCTCAATCCCCCGAATATTAATTTTTTTGCTCCACCCATTTTCGAGAAGCGATGACCGCGCTGGACCCGCGTTAATCTAGCATAGCCACGCGTCGTACCTTTGTACCTAACAAAGCTATCGATGCCGCTTTGGTGGCATATTTTGTTGCTAATTATTTGCTCTCAATCCCCCGAATATTAATTTTTTTGCTCCACCCGTTTTCGAGAAGCGATGACCGCGCTGGACCCGCGTTAATCTAGCATAGCCACGCGTCGTACCTTTGTACCTAACAAAGCTATCGATGCCATTCTTGCGGCATATTTTGTTGCTAATTATTTGCTCTCAATCCCCCGAATATTAATTTTTTTGCTCCACCCATTTTCGAGAAGCGATGACCGCGCTGGACCCGCGTTAATCTAGCATAGCCACGCGTCGTACCTTTGTACCTAACAAAGCTATCGATGCCGCTTTGGTGGCATATTTTGTTGCTAATTATTTGCTCTCAATCCCCCGAATATTAATTTTTTTGCTCCACCCGTTTTCGAGAAGCGATGACCGCGCTGGACCCGCGTGAATCTAGCATAGCCACGCGTCGTACCTTTGTACCTAACAAAGCTCTCGATGCCATTCTTGCGGCATATTTTGTTGCTAATTATTTGCTCTCAATCCCCCGAATATTAATTTTTTTGCTCCACCCATTTTCGAGAAGCGATGACCGCGCTGGACCAGCGTTAATCTAGCATAGCCACGCGTCGTACCTCTGTACCTAACAAAGCTATCGATGCCGCTTTGGTGGCATATTTTGTTGCTAATTATTTGCTCTCAATCCCCCGAATATTAATTTTTTTGCTCCACTCGTTTTCGAGAAGCGATGACCGCGCTGGACCCGCGTTAATCTAGCATAGCCACGCGTCGTACCTTTGTACCTAACAAAGCTATCGATGCCATTCTTGCGGCATATTTTGTTGCTAATTATTTGCTCTCAATCCCCCGAATATTAATTTTTTTGCTCCACCCGTTTTCGAGAAACGATGACCGCGCTGGACCCGCGTTAATCTAGCATAGCCACGCGTCGCACCTTTGTACCTAACAAAGCTATCGATGCCATTCTTGCGGCATATTTTGTTGCTAATTATTTGCTCTCAATCCCCCGAATATTAATTTTTTTGCTCCGCCCATTTTCGAGAAGCGATGACCGCGCTGGACCAGCGTTAATCTAGCATAGCCACGCGTCGTACCTCTGTACCTAACAAAGCTATCGATGCCGCTTTGGTGGCATATTTTGTTGCTAATTATTTGCTCTCAATCCCCCGAATATTAATTTTTTTGCTCCACCCATTTTCGAGAAGCGATGACCGCGCTGGACCAGCGTTAATCTAGCATAGCCACGCGTCGCACCTTTGTACCTAACAAAGCTATCGATGCCATTCTTGCGGCATATTTTGTTGCTAATTATTTGCTCTCAATCCCCCGAATATTAATTTTTTTGCTCCACCCATTTTCGAGAAGCGATGACCGCGCTGGACCCGCGTTAATCTAGCATAGCCACGCGTCGTACCTTTGTACCTAACAAAGCTATCGATGCCGCTTTGGTGGCATATTTTGCTGCTAATTATTTGCTCTCAATCCCCCGAATATTAATTTTTTGCTCCACCCGTTTTCGAGAAGCGATGACCGCGCTGGACCCGCGTTAATCTAGCATAGCCACGCGTCGTACCTTTGTACCTAACAAAGCTATCGATGCCATTCTTGCGGCATATTTTGTTGCTAATTATTTGCTCTCAATCCCCCGAATATTAATTTTTTTGCTCCACCCATTTTCGAGAAGCGATGACCGCGCTGGACCAGCGTTAATCTAGCATAGCCACGCGTCGTACCTCTGTACCTAACAAAGCTATCGATGCCGCTTTGGTGGCATATTTTGTTGCTAATTATTTGCTCTCAATCCCCCGAATATTAATTTTTTTGCTCCACCCGTTTTCGAGAAGCGATGACCGCGGCGTTAATCTAGCATAGCCACGCGTCGTACCTTTGTACCTAACAAAGCTATCGATGCCATTCTTGCGGCATATTTTGTTGCTAATTATTTGCTCTCAATCCCCCGAATATTAATTTTTTTTGCTCCACCCGTTTTCGAGAAGCGATGACCGCGCTGGACCCGCGTTAATCTAGCATAGCCACGCGTCGTACCTTTGTACCTAACAAAGCTATCGATGCCATTCTTGCGGCATATTTTGTTGCTAATTATTTGCTCTCAATCCCCCGAATATTAATTTTTTTGCTCCGCCCATTTTCGAGAAGCGATGACCGCGCTGGACCAGCGTTAATCTAGCATAGCCACGCGTCGTACCTCTGTACCTAACAAAGCTATCGATGCCGCTTTGGTGGCATATTTTGTTGCTAATTATTTGCTCTCAATCCCCCGAATATTAATTTTTTTGCTCCACCCATTTTCGAGAAGCGATGACCGCGCTGGACCAGCGTTAATCTAGCATAGCCACGCGTCGTACCTCTGTACCTAACAAAGCTATCGATGCCGCTTTGGTGGCATATTTTGTTGCTAATTATTTGCTCTCAATCCCCCGAATATTAATTTTTTTGCTCCACCCGTTTTCGAGAAGCGATGACCGCGCTGGACCCGCGTTAATCTAGCATAGCCACGCGTCGTACCTTTGTACCTAACAAAGCTATCGATGCCGCTTTGGTGGCATATTTTGTTGCTAATTATTTGCTCTTAATCCCCCGAATATTAATTTTTTTGCTCCACCCATTTTCGAGAAGCGATGACCGCGCTGGACCCGCGTTAATCTAGCATAGCCACGCGTCGTACCTTTGTACCTAACAAAGCTATCGATGCCGCTTTGGTGGCATATTTTGTTGCTAATTATTTGCTCTCAATCCCCCGAATATTAATTTTTTTGCTCCACCCGTTTTCGAGAAGCGATGACCGCGCTGGACCCGCGTTAATCTAGCATAGCCACGCGTCGTACCTTTGTACCTAACAAAGCTATCGATGCCATTCTTGCGGCATATTTTGTTGCTAATTATTTGCTCTCAATCCCCCGAATATTAATTTTTTTGCTCCACCCATTTTCGAGAAGCGATGACCGCGCTGGACCCGCGTTAATCTAGCATAGCCACGCGGCGTACCTTTGTACCTAACAAAGCTATCGATGCCATTCTTGCGGCATATTTTGTTGCTAATTATTTGCTCTCAATCCCCCGAATATTAATTTTTTTGCTCCACCCATTTTCGAGAAGCGATGACCGCGCTGGACCAGCGTTAATCTAGCATAGCCACGCGTCGTACCTCTGTACCTAACAAAGCTATCGATGCCGCTTTGGTGGCATATTTTGTTGCTAATTATTTGCTCTCAATCCCCCGAATATTAATTTTTTGCTCCACCCGTTTTCGAGAAGCGATGACCGCGCTGGACACGCGTTAATCTAGCATAGCCACGCGTCGTACCTTTGTACCTAACAAAGCTATCGATGCCATTCTTGCGGCATATTTTGTTGCTAATTATTTGCTCTCAATCCCCCGAATATTAATTTTTTTTGCTCCACCCGTTTTCGAGAAGCGATGACCGCGCTGGACCCGCGTTAATCTAGCATAGCCACGCGTCGTACCTTTGTACCTAACAAAGCTATCGATGCCATTCTTGCGGCATATTTTGTTGCTAATTATTTGCTCTCAATCCCCCGAATATTAATTTTTTTGCTCCACCCATTTTCGAGAAGCGATGACCGCGCTGGACCAGCGTTAACCTAGCATAGCCACGCGTCGTACCTCTGTACCTAACAAAGCTATCGATGCCGCTTTGGTGGCATATTTTGTTGCTAATTATTTGCTCTCAATCCCCCGAATATTAATTTTTTTGCTCCACCCATTTTCGAGAAGCGATGACCGCGCTGGACCCGCGTTAATCTAGCATAGCCACGTGTCGTACCTTTGTACCTAACAAAGCTATCGATGCCATTCTTGCGGCATATTTTGTTGCTAATTATTTGCTCTTAATCCCCCGAATATTAATTTTTTTGCTCCACCCGTTTTCGAGAAGCGATGACCGCGCTGGACCCGCGTTAATCTAGCATAGCCACGCGTCGTACCTTTGTACCTAACAAAGCTATCGATGCCGCTTTGGTGGCATATTTTGTTGCTAATTACTTGCTCTCAATCCCCCGAATATTAATTTTTTTGCTCCACCCATTTTCGAGAAGCGATGACCGCGCTGGACCCGCGTTAATCTAGCATAGCCACGCGTCGTACCTTTGTACCTAACAAAGCTATCGATGCCATTCTTGCGGCATATTTTGTTGCTAATTATTTGCTCTCAATCCCCCGAATATTAATTTTTTTGCTCCACCCATTTTCGAGAAGCGATGACCGCGCTGGACCCGCGTTAATCTAGCATAGCCACGCGTCGTACCTTTGTACCTTACAAAGCTATCGATGCCATTCTTGCGGCATATTTTGTTGCTAATTATTTGCTCTTAATCCCCCGAATATTAATTTTTTTGCTCCACCCATTTTCGAGAAGCGATGACCGCGCTGGACCCGCGTTAATCTAGCATAGCCACGCGTCGTACCTTTGTACCTAACAAAGCTATCGATGCCATTCTTGCGGCATATTTTGTTGCTAATTATTTGCTCTCAATCCCCCGAATATTAATTTTTTTGCTCCACCCATTTTCGAGAAGCGATGACCGCGCTGGACCCGCGTTAATCTAGCATAGCCACGTGTCGTACCTTTGTACCTAACAAAGCTATCGATGCCATTCTTGCGGCATATTTTGTTGCTAATTATTTGCTCTTAATCCCCCGAATATTAATTTTTTTGCTCCACCCGTTTTCGAGAAGCGATGACCGCGCTGGACCCGCGTTAATCTAGCATAGCCACGCGTCGTACCTTTGTACCTAACAAAGCTATCGATGCCGCTTTGGTGGCATATTTTGTTGCTAATTACTTGCTCTCAATCCCCCGAATATTAATTTTTTTGCTCCACCCATTTTCGAGAAGCGATGACCGCGCTGGACCCGCGTTAATCTAGCATAGCCACGCGTCGTACCTTTGTACCTAACAAAGCTATCGATGCCATTCTTGCGGCATATTTTGTTGCTAATTATTTGCTCTCAATCCCCCGAATATTAATTTTTTTGCTCCACCCATTTTCGAGAAGCGATGACCGCGCTGGACCCGCGTTAATCTAGCATAGCCACGCGTCGTACCTTTGTACCTTACAAAGCTATCGATGCCATTCTTGCGGCATATTTTGTTGCTAATTATTTGCTCTTAATCCCCCGAATATTAATTTTTTTGCTCCACCCATTTTCGAGAAGCGATGACCGCGCTGGACCCGCGTTAATCTAGCATAGCCACGCGTCGTACCTTTGTACCTAACAAAGCTATCGATGCCATTCTTGCGGCATATTTTGTTGCTAATTATTTGCTCTCAATCCCCCGAATATTAATTTTTTTGCTCCACCCATTTTCGAGAAGCGATGACCGCGCTGGACCCGCGTTAATCTAGCATAGCCACGCGTCGTACCTTTGTACCTAACAAAGCTATCGATGCCATTCTTGCGGCATATTTTGTTGCTAATTATTTGCTCTTAATCCCCCGAATATTAATTTTTTTGCTCCACCCATTTTCGAGAAGCGATGACCGCGCTGGACCCGCGTTAATCTAGCATAGCCACGCGTCGTACCTTTGTACCTTACAAAGCTATCGATGCCATTCTTGCGGCATATTTTGTTGCTAATTATTTGCTCTTAATCCCCCGAATATTAATTTTTTTGCTCCACCCATTTTCGAGAAGCGATGACCGCGCTGGACCCGCGTTAATCTAGCATAGCCACGCGTCGTACCTTTGTACCTAACAAAGCTATCGATGCCATTCTTGCGGCATATTTTGTTGCTAATTATTTGCTCTCAATCCCCCGAATATTAATTTTTTTGCTCCACCCATTTTCGAGAAGCGATGACCGCGCTGGACCCGCGTTAATCTAGCATAGCCACGCGTCGTACCTTTGTACCTAACAAAGCTATCGATGCCGCTTTGGTGGCATATTTTGTTGCTAATTATTTGCTCTCAATCCCCCGAATATTAATTTTTTTGCTCCACCCATTTTCGAGAAGCGATGACCGCGCTGGATCCGCGTTAATCTAGCATAGCCACGCGTCGTACCTTTGTACCTAACAAAGCTATCGATGCCGCTTTGGTGGCATATTTTGTTGCTAATTATTTGCTCTCAATCCCCCGAATATTAATTTTTTTGCTCCACCCATTTTCGAGAAGCGATGACCGCGCTGGATCCGCGTTAATCTAGCATAGCCACGCGTCGTACCTTTGTACCTAACAAAGCTATCGATGCCATTCTTGCGGCATATTTTGTTGCTAATTATTTGCTCTTAATCCCCCGAATATTAATTTTTTTGCTCCACCCATTTTCGAGAAGCGATGACCGCGCTGGACCCGCGTTAATCTAGCATAGCCACGCGTCGTACCTTTGTACCTAACAAAGCTATCGATGCCGCTTTGGTGGCATATTTTGTTGCTAATTACTTGCTCTCAATCCCCCGAATATTAATTTTTTTGCTCCACCCATTTTCGAGAAGCGATGACCGCGCTGGACCCGCGTTAATCTAGCATAGCCACGCGTCGTACCTTTGTACCTAACAAAGCTATCGATGCCATTCTTGCGGCATATTTTGTTGCTAATTATTTGCTCTCAATCCCCCGAATATTAATTTTTTTGCTCCACCCATTTTCGAGAAGCGATGACCGCGCTGGACCCGCGTTAATCTAGCATAGCCACGCGTCGTACCTTTGTACCTAACAAAGCTATCGATGCCGCTTTGGTGGCATATTTTGTTGCTAATTACTTGCTCTCAATCCCCCGAATATTAATTTTTTTGCTCCACCCATTTTCGAGAAGCGATGACCGCGCTGGACCCGCGTTAATCTAGCATAGCCACGCGTCGTACCTTTGTACCTAACAAAGCTATCGATGCCATTCTTGCGGCATATTTTGTTGCTAATTATTTGCTCTCAATCCCCCGAATATTAATTTTTTTTGCTCCACCCGTTTTCGAGAAGCGATGACCGCGCTGGACCCGCGTTAATCTAGCATAGCCACGCGTCGTACCTTTGTACCTAACAAAGCTATCGATGCCATTCTTGCGGCATATTTTGTTGCTAATTATTTGCTCTCAATCCCCCGAATATTAATTTTTTTGCTCCGCCCATTTTCGAGAAGCGATGACCGCGCTGGACCAGCGTTAATCTAGCATAGCCACGCGTCGTACCTCTGTACCTAACAAAGCTATCGATGCCGCTTTGGTGGCATATTTTGTTGCTAATTATTTGCTCTCAATCCCCCGAATATTAATTTTTTTGCTCCACCCATTTTCGAGAAGCGATGACCGCGCTGGACCAGCGTTAATCTAGCATAGCCACGCGTCGTACCTCTGTACCTAACAAAGCTATCGATGCCGCTTTGGTGGCATATTTTGTTGCTAATTATTTGCTCTCAATCCCCCGAATATTAATTTTTTTGCTCCACCCGTTTTCGAGAAGCGATGACCGCGCTGGACCCGCGTTAATCTAGCATAGCCACGCGTCGTACCTTTGTACCTAACAAAGCTATCGATGCCGCTTTGGTGGCATATTTTGTTGCTAATTATTTGCTCTTAATCCCCCGAATATTAATTTTTTTGCTCCACCCATTTTCGAGAAGCGATGACCGCGCTGGACCCGCGTTAATCTAGCATAGCCACGCGTCGTACCTTTGTACCTAACAAAGCTATCGATGCCGCTTTGGTGGCATATTTTGTTGCTAATTATTTGCTCTCAATCCCCCGAATATTAATTTTTTTGCTCCACCCGTTTTCGAGAAGCGATGACCGCGCTGGACCCGCGTTAATCTAGCATAGCCACGCGTCGTACCTTTGTACCTAACAAAGCTATCGATGCCGCTTTGGTGGCATATTTTGTTGCTAATTATTTGCTCTCAATCCCCCGAATATTAATTTTTTTGCTCCACTCGTTTTCGAGAAGCGATGACCGCGCTGGACCCGCGTTAATCTAGCATAGCCACGCGTCGTACCTTTGTACCTAACAAAGCTATCGATGCCATTCTTGCGGCATATTTTGTTGCTAATTATTTGCTCTCAATCCCCCGAATATTAATTTTTTTGCTCCACCCGTTTTCGAGAAACGATGACCGCGCTGGACCCGCGTTAATCTAGCATAGCCACGCGTCGCACCTTTGTACCTAACAAAGCTATCGATGCCATTCTTGCGGCATATTTGGTTGCTAATTATTTGCTCTCAATCCCCCGAATATTAATTTTTTTGCTCCACCCATTTTCGAGAAGCGATGACCGCGCTGGACCCGCGTTAATCTAGCATAGCCACGCGTCGTACCTTTGTACCTAACAAAGCTATCGATGCCGCTTTGGTGGCATATTTTGTTGCTAATTATTTGCTCTCAATCCCCCGAATATTAATTTTTTGCTCCACCCGTTTTCGAGATGCGATGACCGCGCTGGACCCGCGTTAATCTAGCATAGCCACGCGTCGTACCTTTGTACCTAACAAAGCTATCGATGCCATTCTTGCGGCATATTTTGTTGCTAATTATTTGCTCTCAATCCCCCGAATATTAATTTTTTTGCTCCACCCATTTTCGAGAAGCGATGACCGCGCTGGACCAGCGTTAATCTAGCATAGCCACGCGTCGTACCTCTGTACCTAACAAAGCTATCGATGCCGCTTTGGTGGCATATTTTGTTGCTAATTATTTGCTCTCAATCCCCCGAATATTAATTTTTTTGCTCCACCCGTTTTCGAGAAGCGATGACCGCGGCGTTAATCTAGCATAGCCACGCGTCGTACCTTTGTACCTAACAAAGCTATCGATGCCATTCTTGCGGCATATTTTGTTGCTAATTATTTGCTCTCAATCCCCCGAATATTAATTTTTTTTGCTCCACCCGTTTTCGAGAAGCGATGACCGCGCTGGACCCGCGTTAATCTAGCATAGCCACGCGTCGTACCTTTGTACCTAACAAAGCTATCGATGCCATTCTTGCGGCATATTTTGTTGCTAATTATTTGCTCTCAATCCCCCGAATATTAATTTTTTTGCTCCGCCCATTTTCGAGAAGCGATGACCGCGCTGGACCAGCGTTAATCTAGCATAGCCACGCGTCGTACCTCTGTACCTAACAAAGCTATCGATGCCGCTTTGGTGGCATATTTTGTTGCTAATTATTTGCTCTCAATCCCCCGAATATTAATTTTTTTGCTCCACCCATTTTCGAGAAGCGATGACCGCGCTGGACCAGCGTTAATCTAGCATAGCCACGCGTCGTACCTCTGTACCTAACAAAGCTATCGATGCCGCTTTGGTGGCATATTTTGTTGCTAATTATTTGCTCTCAATCCCCCGAATATTAATTTTTTTGCTCCACCCGTTTTCGAGAAGCGATGACCGCGCTGGACCCGCGTTAATCTAGCATAGCCACGCGTCGTACCTTTGTACCTAACAAAGCTATCGATGCCGCTTTGGTGGCATATTTTGTTGCTAATTATTTGCTCTTAATCCCCCGAATATTAATTTTTTTGCTCCACCCATTTTCGAGAAGCGATGACCGCGCTGGACCCGCGTTAATCTAGCATAGCCACGCGTCGTACCTTTGTACCTAACAAAGCTATCGATGCCGCTTTGGTGGCATATTTTGTTGCTAATTATTTGCTCTCAATCCCCCGAATATTAATTTTTTTGCTCCACCCGTTTTCGAGAAGCGATGACCGCGCTGGACCCGCGTTAATCTAGCATAGCCACGCGTCGTACCTTTGTACCTAACAAAGCTATCGATGCCGCTTTGGTGGCATATTTTGTTGCTAATTATTTGCTCTCAATCCCCCGAATATTAATTTTTTTGCTCCACTCGTTTTCGAGAAGCGATGACCGCGCTGGACCCGCGTTAATCTAGCATAGCCACGCGTCGTACCTTTGTACCTAACAAAGCTATCGATGCCATTCTTGCGGCATATTTTGTTGCTAATTATTTGCTCTCAATCCCCCGAATATTAATTTTTTTGCTCCACCCGTTTTCGAGAAACGATGACCGCGCTGGACCCGCGTTAATCTAGCATAGCCACGCGTCGCACCTTTGTACCTAACAAAGCTATCGATGCCATTCTTGCGGCATATTTGGTTGCTAATTATTTGCTCTCAATCCCCCGAATATTAATTTTTTTGCTCCACCCATTTTCGAGAAGCGATGACCGCGCTGGACCCGCGTTAATCTAGCATAGCCACGCGTCGTACCTTTGTACCTAACAAAGCTATCGATGCCGCTTTGGTGGCATATTTTGTTGCTAATTATTTGCTCTCAATCCCCCGAATATTAATTTTTTGCTCCACCCGTTTTCGAGATGCGATGACCGCGCTGGACCCGCGTTAATCTAGCATAGCCACGCGTCGTACCTTTGTACCTAACAAAGCTATCGATGCCATTCTTGCGGCATATTTTGTTGCTAATTATTTGCTCTCAATCCCCCGAATATTAATTTTTTTGCTCCACCCATTTTCGAGAAGCGATGACCGCGCTGGACCAGCGTTAATCTAGCATAGCCACGCGTCGTACCTCTGTACCTAACAAAGCTATCGATGCCGCTTTGGTGGCATATTTTGTTGCTAATTATTTGCTCTCAATCCCCCGAATATTAATTTTTTTGCTCCACCCGTTTTCGAGAAGCGATGACCGCGGCGTTAATCTAGCATAGCCACGCGTCGTACCTTTGTACCTAACAAAGCTATCGATGCCATTCTTGCGGCATATTTTGTTGCTAATTATTTGCTCTCAATCCCCCGAATATTAATTTTTTTTGCTCCACCCGTTTTCGAGAAGCGATGACCGCGCTGGACCCGCGTTAATCTAGCATAGCCACGCGTCGTACCTTTGTACCTAACAAAGCTATCGATGCCATTCTTGCGGCATATTTTGTTGCTAATTATTTGCTCTCAATCCCCCGAATATTAATTTTTTTGCTCCGCCCATTTTCGAGAAGCGATGACCGCGCTGGACCAGCGTTAATCTAGCATAGCCACGCGTCGTACCTCTGTACCTAACAAAGCTATCGATGCCGCTTTGGTGGCATATTTTGTTGCTAATTATTTGCTCTCAATCCCCCGAATATTAATTTTTTTGCTCCACCCATTTTCGAGAAGCGATGACCGCGCTGGACCAGCGTTAATCTAGCATAGCCACGCGTCGTACCTCTGTACCTAACAAAGCTATCGATGCCGCTTTGGTGGCATATTTTGTTGCTAATTATTTGCTCTCAATCCCCCGAATATTAATTTTTTTGCTCCACCCGTTTTCGAGAAGCGATGACCGCGCTGGACCCGCGTTAATCTAGCATAGCCACGCGTCGTACCTTTGTACCTAACAAAGCTATCGATGCCGCTTTGGTGGCATATTTTGTTGCTAATTATTTGCTCTTAATCCCCCGAATATTAATTTTTTTGCTCCACCCATTTTCGAGAAGCGATGACCGCGCTGGACCCGCGTTAATCTAGCATAGCCACGCGTCGTACCTTTGTACCTAACAAAGCTATCGATGCCGCTTTGGTGGCATATTTTGTTGCTAATTATTTGCTCTCAATCCCCCGAATATTAATTTTTTTGCTCCACCCGTTTTCGAGAAGCGATGACCGCGCTGGACCCGCGTTAATCTAGCATAGCCACGCGTCGTACCTTTGTACCTAACAAAGCTATCGATGCCATTCTTGCGGCATATTTTGTTGCTAATTATTTGCTCTCAATCCCCCGAATATTAATTTTTTTGCTCCACCCATTTTCGAGAAGCGATGACCGCGCTGGACCCGCGTTAATCTAGCATAGCCACGCGGCGTACCTTTGTACCTAACAAAGCTATCGATGCCATTCTTGCGGCATATTTTGTTGCTAATTATTTGCTCTCAATCCCCCGAATATTAATTTTTTTGCTCCACCCATTTTCGAGAAGCGATGACCGCGCTGGACCAGCGTTAATCTAGCATAGCCACGCGTCGTACCTCTGTACCTAACAAAGCTATCGATGCCGCTTTGGTGGCATATTTTGTTGCTAATTATTTCCTCTCAATCCCCCGAATATTAATTTTTTGCTCCACCCGTTTTCGAGAAGCGATGACCGCGCTGGACCCGCGTTAATCTAGCATAGCCACGCGTCGTACCTTTGTACCTAACAAAGCTATCGATGCCATTCTTGCGGCATATTTTGTTGCTAATTATTTGCTCTCAATCCCCCGAATATTAATTTTTTTTGCTCCACCCGTTTTCGAGAAGCGATGACCGCGCTGGACCCGCGTTAATCTAGCATAGCCACGCGTCGTACCTTTGTACCTAACAAAGCTATCGATGCCATTCTTGCGGCATATTTTGTTGCTAATTATTTGCTCTCAATCCCCCGAATATTAATTTTTTTGCTCCACCCATTTTCGAGAAGCGATGACCGCGCTGGACCAGCGTTAACCTAGCATAGCCACGCGTCGTACCTTTGTACCTAACAAAGCTATCGATGCCGCTTTGGTGGCATATTTTGTTGCTAATTATTTGCTCTCAATCCCCCGAATATTAATTTTTTGCTCCACCCGTTTTCGAGAAGCGATGACCGCGCTGGACCCGCGTTAATCTAGCATAGCCACGCGTCGTACCTTTGTACCTAACAAAGCTATCGATGCCATTCTTGCGGCATATTTTGTTGCTAATTATTTGCTCTCAATCCCCCGAATATTAATTTTTTTGCTCCACCCATTTTCGAGAAGCGATGACCGCGCTGGACCAGCGTTAATCTAGCATAGCCACGCGTCGTACCTCTGTACCTAACAAAGCTATCGATGCCGCTTTGGTGGCATATTTTGTTGCTAATTATTTGCTCTCAATCCCCCGAATATTAATTTTTTTGCTCCACCCGTTTTCGAGAAGCGATGACTGCGGCGTTAATCTAGCATAGCCACGCGTCGTACCTTTGTACCTAACAAAGCTATCGATGCCATTCTTGCGGCATATTTTGTTGCTAATTATTTGCTCTCAATCCCCCGAATATTAATTTTTTTTGCTCCACCCGTTTTCGAGAAGCGATGACCGCGCTGGACCCGCGTTAATCTAGCATAGCCACGCGTCGTACCTTTGTACCTAACAAAGCTATCGATGCCATTCTTGCGGCATATTTTGTTGCTAATTATTTGCTCTCAATCCCCCGAATATTAATTTTTTTGCTCCACCCATTTTCGAGAAGCGATGACCGCGCTGGACCAGCGTTAATCTAGCATAGCCACGCGTCGTACCTCTGTACCTAACAAAGCTATCGATGCCGCTTTGGTGGCATATTTTGTTGCTAATTATTTGCTCTCAATCCCCCGAATATTAATTTTTTTGCTCCACCCGTTTTCGAGAAGCGATGACTGCGGCGTTAATCTAGCATAGCCACGCGTCGTACCTTTGTACCTAACAAAGCTATCGATGCCATTCTTGCGGCATATTTTGTTGCTAATTATTTGCTCTCAATCCCCCGAATATTAATTTTTTTTGCTCCACCCGTTTTCGAGAAGCGATGACCGCGCTGGACCCGCGTTAATCTAGCATAGCCACGCGTCGTACCTTTGTACCTAACAAAGCTATCGATGCCATTCTTGCGGCATATTTTGTTGCTAATTATTTGCTCTCAATCCCCCGAATATTAATTTTTTTGCTCCGCCCATTTTCGAGAAGCGATGACCGCGCTGGACCAGCGTTAATCTAGCATAGCCACGCGTCGTACCTCTGTACCTAACAAAGCTATCGATGCCGCTTTGGTGGCATATTTTGTTGCTAATTATTTGCTCTCAATCCCCCGAATATTAATTTTTTTGCTCCACCCATTTTCGAGAAGCGATGACCGCGCTGGACCAGCGTTAATCTAGCATAGCCACGCGTCGTACCTCTGTACCTAACAAAGCTATCGATGCCGCTTTGGTGGCATATTTTGTTGCTAATTATTTGCTCTCAATCCCCCGAATATTAATTTTTTTGCTCCACCCGTTTTCGAGAAGCGATGACCGCGCTGGACCCGCGTTAATCTAGCATAGCCACGCGTCGTACCTTTGTACCTAACAAAGCTATCGATGCCGCTTTGGTGGCATATTTTGTTGCTAATTATTTGCTCTTAATCCCCCGAATATTAATTTTTTTGCTCCACCCATTTTCGAGAAGCGATGACCGCGCTGGACCCGCGTTAATCTAGCATAGCCACGCGTCGTACCTTTGTACCTAACAAAGCTATCGATGCCGCTTTGGTGGCATATTTTGTTGCTAATTATTTGCTCTCAATCCCCCGAATATTAATTTTTTTGCTCCACCCATTTTCGAGAAGCGATGACCGCGCTGGACCAGCGTTAATCTAGCATAGCCACGCGTCGTACCTCTGTACCTAACAAAGCTATCGATGCCGCTTTGGTGGCATATTTTGTTGCTAATTATTTGCTCTCAATCCCCCGAATATTAATTTTTTGCTCCACCCGTTTTCGAGAAGCGATGACCGCGCTGGACCCGCGTTAATCTAGCATAGCCACGCGTCGTACCTTTGTACCTAACAAAGCTATCGATGCCATTCTTGCGGCATATTTTGTTGCTAATTATTTGCTCTCAATCCCCCGAATATTAATTTTTTTGCTCCACCCATTTTCGAGAAGCGATGACCGCGCTGGACCCGCGTTAATCTAGCATAGCCACGCGGCGTACCTTTGTACCTAACAAAGCTATCGATGCCATTCTTGCGGCATATTTTGTTGCTAATTATTTGCTCTCAATCCCCCGAATATTAATTTTTTTGCTCCACCCATTTTCGAGAAGCGATGACCGCGCTGGACCAGCGTTAATCTAGCATAGCCACGCGTCGTACCTCTGTACCTAACAAAGCTATCGATGCCGCTTTGGTGGCATATTTTGTTGCTAATTATTTGCTCTCAATCCCCCGAATATTAATTTTTTGCTCCACCCGTTTTCGAGAAGCGATGACCGCGCTGGACCCGCGTTAATCTAGCATAGCCACGCGTCGTACCTTTGTACCTAACAAAGCTATCGATGCCATTCTTGCGGCATATTTTGTTGCTAATTATTTGCTCTCATTCCCCCGAAAATTAATTTTTTTTGCTCCACCCGTTTTCGAGAAGCGATGACCGCGCTGGACCCGCGTTAATCTAGCATAGCCACGCGTCGTACCTCTGTACCTAACAAAGCTATCGATGCCGCTTTGGTGGCATATTTTGTTGCTAATTATTTGCTCTCAATCCCCCGAATATTAATTTTTTTGCTCCACCCATTTTCGAGAAGCGATGACCGCGCTGGACCAGCGTTAATCTAGCATAGCCACGCGTCGTACCTTTGTACCTAACAAAGCTATCGATGCCGCTTTGGTGGCATATTTTGTTGCTAATTATTTGCTCTTAATCCCCCGAATATTAATTTTTTTGCTCCACCCATTTTCGAGAAGCGATGACCGCGCTGGACCCGCGTTAATCTAGCATAGCCACGCGTCGTACCTTTGTACCTAACAAAGCTATCGATACCGCTTTGGTGGCATATTTTGTTGCTAATTATTTGCTCTCAATCCCCCGAATATTAATTTTTTTGCTCCACCCGTTTTCGAGAAGCGATGACCGCGCTGGACCCGCGTTAATCTAGCATAGCCACGCGTCGTACCTTTGTACCTAACAAAGCTATCGATGCCATTCTTGCGGCATATTTTGTTGCTAATTATTTGCTCTCAATCCCCCGAATATTAATTTTTTTGCTCCACCCGTTTTCGAGAAGCGATGACCGCGCTGGACCAGCGTTAATCTAGCATAGCCACGCGTCGTACCTTTGTACCTAACAAAGCTATCGATGCCATTCTTGCGGCATATTTTGTTGCTAATTATTTGCTCTCAATCCCCCGAATATTAATTTTTTTGCTCCACCCATTTTCGAGAAGCGATGACCGCGCTGGACCCGCGTTAATCTAGCATAGCCACGCGTCGTACCTTTGTACCTAACAAAGCTATCGATGCCGCTTTGGTGGCATATTTTGTTGCTAATTATTTGCTCTCAATCCCCCGAATATTAATTTTTTTGCTCCACCCGTTTTCGAGAAGCGATGACCGCGCTGGACCCGCGTTAATCTAGCATAGCCACGCGTCGTACCTTTGTACCTAACAAAGCTATCGATGCCATTCTTGCGGCATATTTTGTTGCTAATTATTTGCTCTCAATCCCCCGAATATTAATTTTTTTGCTCCACCCATTTTCGAGAAGCGATGACCGCGCTGGACCCGCGTTAATCTAGCATAGCCACGCGTCGTACCTTTGTACCTAACAAAGCTATCGATGCCGCTTTGGTGGCATATTTTGTTGCTAATTATTTGCTCTCAATCCCCCGAATATTAATTTTTTTGCTCCACCCGTTTTCGAGAAGCGATGACCGCGCTGGACCCGCGTGAATCTAGCATAGCCACGCGTCGTACCTTTGTACCTAACAAAGCTCTCGATGCCATTCTTGCGGCATATTTTGTTGCTAATTATTTGCTCTCAATCCCCCGAATATTAATTTTTTTGCTCCACCCATTTTCGAGAAGCGATGACCGCGCTGGACCAGCGTTAATCTAGCATAGCCACGCGTCGTACCTCTGTACCTAACAAAGCTATCGATGCCGCTTTGGTGGCATATTTTGTTGCTAATTATTTGCTCTCAATCCCCCGAATATTAATTTTTTTGCTCCACTCGTTTTCGAGAAGCGATGACCGCGCTGGACCCGCGTTAATCTAGCATAGCCACGCGTCGTACCTTTGTACCTAACAAAGCTATCGATGCCATTCTTGCGGCATATTTTGTTGCTAATTATTTGCTCTCAATCCCCCGAATATTAATTTTTTTGCTCCACCCGTTTTCGAGAAACGATGACCGCGCTGGACCCGCGTTAATCTAGCATAGCCACGCGTCGCACCTTTGTACCTAACAAAGCTATCGATGCCATTCTTGCGGCATATTTGGTTGCTAATTATTTGCTCTCAATCCCCCGAATATTAATTTTTTTGCTCCACCCATTTTCGAGAAGCGATGACCGCGCTGGACCCGCGTTAATCTAGCATAGCCACGCGTCGTACCTTTGTACCTAACAAAGCTATCGATGCCGCTTTGGTGGCATATTTTGCTGCTAATTATTTGCTCTCAATCCCCCGAATATTAATTTTTTGCTCCACCCGTTTTCGAGAAGCGATGACCGCGCTGGACCCGCGTTAATCTAGCATAGCCACGCGTCGTACCTTTTTTTTTTTTTATTTTTTTTTATTTCAACTTTATTACTCTTTAAAGAGAAGAACAGAGAGTGGTACATAAATCGAAAGTAAAGTGAGTAAAGGCGAGGCCGCAGTAAAAACTGTTATTAAGCCTAACCCTGAATAAAAATAAAAAAAATATAACTATACATTACTTAATGCTACATACTTAAAACTAATTAAAAGTGCTGGAGGATGTGGAGCCGGGCTGCATCTTTAAAGGCAGGAAAAGAGTCAATCTGTCGGACAGTAGCAGGAAGGGAATTATAATAAAGCGCCGCGATATACGAGAAAGAGGATTTAAATTTGGAAGTACAGTGTGATGGAATAGAGAGAAGAGATTGGGATCGAGTTGAAGAAGAACTAGAGGAATGGTAGGAAAGATTTGTGCGAAGGATGTTGTATAGATATGACGGACAACCAGAGGAAAGTACTTTAAATACGAGACAGCATAAGTGTAGTCTCCACCTTTGTGTCATACGTAACCAGGAGGATTTTACGAAAAACGGAGAGATGTGATCGAACTTGCGGACACAGTAGGAGAAACGCAGACAGGAGTTTTGGACACGCTGAATCATGGAAGTAAGACGAGAGGTAAGAAAAGGACTATATAAGACATCACAATAGTCAAACAATGATATTACTAAGGATTGTGAAATGAGAAGTTTTTGAGTAGTGGAGAGAATATGCCGACAGGGATATAACAGACGCAGACGATTAAAGGCTTGGCGACATATAGTAGAGACATGGTTTTCAAAGGTAAGAGTAGAATCAAGTGTGACTCCCAGATTCCGGATGGAGGTGACAGGATGCAGCTGAACAGAGTCAAGTGTGACAGTAATAGGAGGTAGGGTACGGAGGAGGAAAGAAGAGCCAAGCACAAGAAGAGAGGATTTAGAAGGATTAAGTCTAAGCCCATGTTGAACCGCCCAACCAGATATTTGGGCCAGATCGTATTCCAAATTATTAACGCCTTCGTTAATATTTTTCGGCGCAAAGGTGGAGATAACCTGCATGTCATCGGCGTACATGCACGAAATATTCGTTTTATTGAGACGAAGCAAATCGGAAACAAAAATATTAAATAACAGAGGACCTAACACAGAGCCTTGCGGAACTCCGCATCTCACCGCACGCAAAGAAGAGAATTTTGGCCCATCACAGTTTAACATAACCTGCTGAGTGCGCCCGACCAGGTAAGAGCGAAACCATGAAAGGGAAAGATCAGATAATCCGAAAAATTTCAGTTTAGCAATCAGCAAGTTATGATCAACGGTGTCGAACGCTTTGGAGAAATCGAGTGATGTGATAAGAGCGAGGTTATGGGAGTCCATGGCACGTAGAATGAAGTCAGTGATAAAAAGAAGAGCGGTGGTCGTGCTGTAGCCACGTCTAACAAAGTACCTAACAAAGTTATCGATGCCATTCTTGCGGCATATTTTGTTGCTAATTATTTGCTCTCAATCCCCCGAATATTAATTTTTTTGCTCCACCCATTTTCGAGAAGCGATGACCGCGCTGGACCAGCGTTAATCTAGCATAGCCACGCGTCGTACCTCTGTACCTAACAAAGCTATCGATGCCGCTTTGGTGGCATATTTTGTTGCTAATTATTTGCTCTCAATCCCCCGAATATTAATTTTTTTGCTCCACCCGTTTTCGAGAAGCGATGACCGCGGCGTTAATCTAGCATAGCCACGCGTCGTACCTTTGTACCTAACAAAGCTATCGATGCCATTCTTGCGGCATATTTTGTTGCTAATTATTTGCTCTCAATCCCCCGAATATTAATTTTTTTTGCTCCACCCGTTTTCGAGAAGCGATGACCGCGCTGGACCCGCGTTAATCTAGCATAGCCACGCGTCGTACCTTTGTACCTAACAAAGCTATCGATGCCATTCTTGCGGCATATTTTGTTGCTAATTATTTGCTCTCAATCCCCCGAATATTAATTTTTTTGCTCCGCCCATTTTCGAGAAGCGATGACCGCGCTGGACCAGCGTTAATCTAGCATAGCCACGCGTCGTACCTCTGTACCTAACAAAGCTATCGATGCCGCTTTGGTGGCATATTTTGTTGCTAATTATTTGCTCTCAATCCCCCGAATATTAATTTTTTTGCTCCACCCATTTTCGAGAAGCGATGACCGCGCTGGACCAGCGTTAATCTAGCATAGCCACGCGTCGTACCTCTGTACCTAACAAAGCTATCGATGCCGCTTTGGTGGCATATTTTGTTGCTAATTATTTGCTCTCAATCCCCCGAATATTAATTTTTTTGCTCCACCCGTTTTCGAGAAGCGATGACCGCGCTGGACCCGCGTTAATCTAGCATAGCCACGCGTCGTACCTTTGTACCTAACAAAGCTATCGATGCCGCTTTGGTGGCATATTTTGTTGCTAATTATTTGCTCTTAATCCCCCGAATATTAATTTTTTTGCTCCACCCATTTTCGAGAAGCGATGACCGCGCTGGACCCGCGTTAATCTAGCATAGCCACGCGTCGTACCTTTGTACCTAACAAAGCTATCGATGCCGCTTTGGTGGCATATTTTGTTGCTAATTATTTGCTCTCAATCCCCCGAATATTAATTTTTTTGCTCCACCCGTTTTCGAGAAGCGATGACCGCGCTGGACCCGCGTTAATCTAGCATAGCCACGCGTCGTACCTTTGTACCTAACAAAGCTATCGATGCCATTCTTGCGGCATATTTTGTTGCTAATTATTTGCTCTCAATCCCCCGAATATTAATTTTTTTGCTCCACCCATTTTCGAGAAGCGATGACCGCGCTGGACCCGCGTTAATCTAGCATAGCCACGTGTCGTACCTTTGTACCTAACAAAGCTATCGATGCCATTCTTGCGGCATATTTTGTTGCTAATTATTTGCTCTTAATCCCCCGAATATTAATTTTTTTGCTCCACCCGTTTTCGAGAAGCGATGACCGCGCTGGACCCGCGTTAATCTAGCATAGCCACGCGTCGTACCTTTGTACCTAACAAAGCTATCGATGCCGCTTTGGTGGCATATTTTGTTGCTAATTACTTGCTCTCAATCCCCCGAATATTAATTTTTTTGCTCCACCCATTTTCGAGAAGCGATGACCGCGCTGGACCCGCGTTAATCTAGCATAGCCACGCGTCGTACCTTTGTACCTAACAAAGCTATCGATGCCATTCTTGCGGCATATTTTGTTGCTAATTATTTGCTCTCAATCCCCCGAATATTAATTTTTTTGCTCCACCCATTTTCGAGAAGCGATGACCGCGCTGGACCCGCGTTAATCTAGCATAGCCACGCGTCGTACCTTTGTACCTTACAAAGCTATCGATGCCATTCTTGCGGCATATTTTGTTGCTAATTATTTGCTCTTAATCCCCCGAATATTAATTTTTTTGCTCCACCCATTTTCGAGAAGCGATGACCGCGCTGGACCCGCGTTAATCTAGCATAGCCACGCGTCGTACCTTTGTACCTAACAAAGCTATCGATGCCATTCTTGCGGCATATTTTGTTGCTAATTATTTGCTCTCAATCCCCCGAATATTAATTTTTTTGCTCCACCCATTTTCGAGAAGCGATGACCGCGCTGGACCCGCGTTAATCTAGCATAGCCACGCGTCGTACCTTTGTACCTAACAAAGCTATCGATGCCATTCTTGCGGCATATTTTGTTGCTAATTATTTGCTCTTAATCCCCCGAATATTAATTTTTTTGCTCCACCCATTTTCGAGAAGCGATGACCGCGCTGGACCCGCGTTAATCTAGCATAGCCACGCGTCGTACCTTTGTACCTTACAAAGCTATCGATGCCATTCTTGCGGCATATTTTGTTGCTAATTATTTGCTCTTAATCCCCCGAATATTAATTTTTTTGCTCCACCCATTTTCGAGAAGCGATGACCGCGCTGGACCCGCGTTAATCTAGCATAGCCACGCGTCGTACCTTTGTACCTAACAAAGCTATCGATGCCATTCTTGCGGCATATTTTGTTGCTAATTATTTGCTCTCAATCCCCCGAATATTAATTTTTTTGCTCCACCCATTTTCGAGAAGCGATGACCGCGCTGGACCCGCGTTAATCTAGCATAGCCACGCGTCGTACCTTTGTACCTAACAAAGCTATCGATGCCGCTTTGGTGGCATATTTTGCTGCTAATTATTTGCTCTCAATCCCCCGAATATTAATTTTTTGCTCCACCCGTTTTCGAGAAGCGATGACCGCGCTGGACCCGCGTTAATCTAGCATAGCCACGCGTCGTACCTTTGTACCTAACAAAGCTATCGATGCCATTCTTGCGGCATATTTTGTTGCTAATTATTTGCTCTCAATCCCCCGAATATTAATTTTTTTGCTCCACCCATTTTCGAGAAGCGATGACCGCGCTGGACCAGCGTTAATCTAGCATAGCCACGCGTCGTACCTCTGTACCTAACAAAGCTATCGATGCCGCTTTGGTGGCATATTTTGTTGCTAATTATTTGCTCTCAATCCCCCGAATATTAATTTTTTTGCTCCACCCGTTTTCGAGAAGCGATGACCGCGGCGTTAATCTAGCATAGCCACGCGTCGTACCTTTGTACCTAACAAAGCTATCGATGCCATTCTTGCGGCATATTTTGTTGCTAATTATTTGCTCTCAATCCCCCGAATATTAATTTTTTTTGCTCCACCCGTTTTCGAGAAGCGATGACCGCGCTGGACCCGCGTTAATCTAGCATAGCCACGCGTCGTACCTTTGTACCTAACAAAGCTATCGATGCCATTCTTGCGGCATATTTTGTTGCTAATTATTTGCTCTCAATCCCCCGAATATTAATTTTTTTGCTCCGCCCATTTTCGAGAAGCGATGACCGCGCTGGACCAGCGTTAATCTAGCATAGCCACGCGTCGTACCTCTGTACCTAACAAAGCTATCGATGCCGCTTTGGTGGCATATTTTGTTGCTAATTATTTGCTCTCAATCCCCCGAATATTAATTTTTTTGCTCCACCCATTTTCGAGAAGCGATGACCGCGCTGGACCAGCGTTAATCTAGCATAGCCACGCGTCGTACCTCTGTACCTAACAAAGCTATCGATGCCGCTTTGGTGGCATATTTTGTTGCTAATTATTTGCTCTCAATCCCCCGAATATTAATTTTTTTGCTCCACCCGTTTTCGAGAAGCGATGACCGCGCTGGACCCGCGTTAATCTAGCATAGCCACGCGTCGTACCTTTGTACCTAACAAAGCTATCGATGCCGCTTTGGTGGCATATTTTGTTGCTAATTATTTGCTCTTAATCCCCCGAATATTAATTTTTTTGCTCCACCCATTTTCGAGAAGCGATGACCGCGCTGGACCCGCGTTAATCTAGCATAGCCACGCGTCGTACCTTTGTACCTAACAAAGCTATCGATGCCGCTTTGGTGGCATATTTTGTTGCTAATTATTTGCTCTCAATCCCCCGAATATTAATTTTTTTGCTCCACCCGTTTTCGAGAAGCGATGACCGCGCTGGACCCGCGTTAATCTAGCATAGCCACGCGTCGTACCTTTGTACCTAACAATGCTATCGATGCCATTCTTGCGGCATATTTTGTTGCTAATTATTTGCTCTCAATCCCCCGAATATTAATTTTTTTGCTCCACCCATTTTCGAGAAGCGATGACCGCGCTGGACCCGCGTTAATCTAGCATAGCCACGCGGCGTACCTTTGTACCTAACAAAGCTATCGATGCCATTCTTGCGGCATATTTTGTTGCTAATTATTTGCTCTCAATCCCCCGAATATTAATTTTTTTGCTCCACCCATTTTCGAGAAGCGATGACCGCGCTGGACCAGCGTTAATCTAGCATAGCCACGCGTCGTACCTCTGTACCTAACAAAGCTATCGATGCCGCTTTGGTGGCATATTTTGTTGCTAATTATTTGCTCTCAATCCCCCGAATATTAATTTTTTTGCTCCACCCATTTTCGAGAAGCGATGACCGCGCTGGACCCGCGTTAATCTAGCATAGCCACGCGTCGTACCTTTGTACCTAACAAAGCTATCGATGCCATTCTTGCGGCATATTTTGTTGCTAATTATTTGCTCTCAATCCCCCGAATATTAATTTTTTTGCTCCACCCATTTTCGAGAAGCGATGACCGCGCTGGACCAGCGTTAACCTAGCATAGCCACGCGTCGTACCTCTGTACCTAACAAAGCTATCGATGCCGCTTTGGTGGCATATTTTGTTGCTAATTATTTGCTCTCAATCCCCCGAATATTAATTTTTTTGCTCCACCCATTTTCGAGAAGCGATGACCGCGCTGGACCCGCGTTAATCTAGCATAGCCACGTGTCGTACCTTTGTACCTAACAAAGCTATCGATGCCATTCTTGCGGCATATTTTGTTGCTAATTATTTGCTCTTAATCCCCCGAATATTAATTTTTTTGCTCCACCCGTTTTCGAGAAGCGATGACCGCGCTGGACCCGCGTTAATCTAGCATAGCCACGCGTCGTACCTTTGTACCTAACAAAGCTATCGATGCCGCTTTGGTGGCATATTTTGTTGCTAATTACTTGCTCTCAATCCCCCGAATATTAATTTTTTTGCTCCACCCATTTTCGAGAAGCGATGACCGCGCTGGACCCGCGTTAATCTAGCATAGCCACGCGTCGTACCTTTGTACCTAACAAAGCTATCGATGCCATTCTTGCGGCATATTTTGTTGCTAATTATTTGCTCTCAATCCCCCGAATATTAATTTTTTTGCTCCACCCATTTTCGAGAAGCGATGACCGCGCTGGACCCGCGTTAATCTAGCATAGCCACGCGTCGTACCTTTGTACCTTACAAAGCTATCGATGCCATTCTTGCGGCATATTTTGTTGCTAATTACTTGCTCTCAATCCCCCGAATATTAATTTTTTTGCTCCACCCATTTTCGAGAAGCGATGACCGCGCTGGACCCGCGTTAATCTAGCATAGCCACGCGTCGTACCTTTGTACCTAACAAAGCTATCGATGCCATTCTTGCGGCATATTTTGTTGCTAATTATTTGCTCTCAATCCCCCGAATATTAATTTTTTTGCTCCACCCATTTTCGAGAAGCGATGACCGCGCTGGACCCGCGTTAATCTAGCATAGCCACGCGTCGTACCTTTGTACCTTACAAAGCTATCGATGCCATTCTTGCGGCATATTTTGTTGCTAATTATTTGCTCTTAATCCCCCGAATATTAATTTTTTTGCTCCACCCATTTTCGAGAAGCGATGACCGCGCTGGACCCGCGTTAATCTAGCATAGCCACGCGTCGTACCTTTGTACCTAACAAAGCTATCGATGCCATTCTTGCGGCATATTTTGTTGCTAATTATTTGCTCTCAATCCCCCGAATATTAATTTTTTTGCTCCACCCATTTTCGAGAAGCGATGACCGCGCTGGACCCGCGTTAATCTAGCATAGCCACGCGTCGTACCTTTGTACCTAACAAAGCTATCGATGCCATTCTTGCGGCATATTTTGTTGCTAATTATTTGCTCTTAATCCCCCGAATATTAATTTTTTTGCTCCACCCATTTTCGAGAAGCGATGACCGCGCTGGACCCGCGTTAATCTAGCATAGCCACGCGTCGTACCTTTGTACCTAACAAAGCTATCGATGCCATTCTTGCGGCATATTTTGTTGCTAATTATTTGCTCTTAATCCCCCGAATATTAATTTTTTTGCTCCACCCATTTTCGAGAAGCGATGACCGCGCTGGACCCGCGTTAATCTAGCATAGCCACGCGTCGTACCTTTGTACCTAACAAAGCTATCGATGCCATTCTTGCGGCATATTTTGTTGCTAATTATTTGCTCTCAATCCCCCGAATATTAATTTTTTTGCTCCACCCATTTTCGAGAAGCGATGACCGCGCTGGACCCGCGTTAATCTAGCATAGCCACGCGTCGTACCTTTGTACCTAACAAAGCTATCGATGCCGCTTTGGTGGCATATTTTGTTGCTAATTATTTGCTCTCAATCCCCCGAATATTAATTTTTTTGCTCCACCCATTTTCGAGAAGCGATGACCGCGCTGGATCCGCGTTAATCTAGCATAGCCACGCGTCGTACCTTTGTACCTAACAAAGCTATCGATGCCGCTTTGGTGGCATATTTTGTTGCTAATTATTTGCTCTCAATCCCCCGAATATTAATTTTTTTGCTCCACCCATTTTCGAGAAGCGATGACCGCGCTGGATCCGCGTTAATCTAGCATAGCCACGCGTCGTACCTTTGTACCTAACAAAGCTATCGATGCCATTCTTGCGGCATATTTTGTTGCTAATTATTTGCTCTTAATCCCCCGAATATTAATTTTTTTGCTCCACCCATTTTCGAGAAGCGATGACCGCGCTGGACCCGCGTTAATCTAGCATAGCCACGCGTCGTACCTTTGTACCTAACAAAGCTATCGATGCCGCTTTGGTGGCATATTTTGTTGCTAATTACTTGCTCTCAATCCCCCGAATATTAATTTTTTTGCTCCACCCATTTTCGAGAAGCGATGACCGCGCTGGACCCGCGTTAATCTAGCATAGCCACGCGTCGTACCTTTGTACCTAACAAAGCTATCGATGCCATTCTTGCGGCATATTTTGTTGCTAATTATTTGCTCTCAATCCCCCGAATATTAATTTTTTTGCTCCACCCATTTTCGAGAAGCGATGACCGCGCTGGACCCGCGTTAATCTAGCATAGCCACGCGTCGTACCTTTGTACCTAACAAAGCTATCGATGCCGCTTTGGTGGCATATTTTGTTGCTAATTATTTGCTCTCAATCCCCCGAATATTAATTTTTTTGCTCCACCCTTTTTCGAGAAGCGATGACCGCGCTGGACCCGCGTTAATCTAGCATAGCCACGTGTCGCGCCTTTGTACCTAGCACAGGTATCGACGCCATTCTTGCGGCATATTTTTTTGCTAATTATTTGCTCTCAATCCCCCGAATATTAATTTTTTTGCTCCACCCATTTTCGAGAAGCGATGACCGCGCTGGACCCGCGTTAATCTAATAGCATAGCCTAAGGCAGCGTTGCCCCGATGTGCGGTCCGAGGGTATATAGGACCATCCATCGTGTTTTCCAAAGCTCGCGCGAAAATCGACTTGAAGTCAGCCTATAACTAGAAATCATTTCAATTTAATCGCAATGAAATCAGCATGTAACGGTAACAAGCTGATTTCAGGGTACGAGCCTACACGCACACTACTGAGCTCGCAACTTCATTGGTTTCGAGCGCCCCCTTCCATGCGAGCTTTGGAAAACGCGATGAATGCTCGTACCCTCGGACCGCCCATCGGGGCAACGCTGGCTTAAGGGCTGTACTTACAATGCTGGTTGTAGCAGAAAAAAGAATGAAACAGTTTGTATCATTTTATTTTATTATTTCATTTCTTTTATGTATACGAGTAATCGTGGTACAATTTTATGGTTTCCTTTTCTATTCATAAGGTGATTTTTTAAATCGTCAAATTCTATCCAATTTGTTGGATCGCCCTTACGATATACGGGTGTCCCAAAAATGCTGCGATTCCTTAAAGGGAGTGATTCGGGGGGAGATTGCAAACAACTTTTTCCTTTGTGAACATGCCTTCTGGACAAGCAACTCGGCATGCATTGAAGAAAATTGCGTAGAATGGCAAATGAAAAAGATGTAACAAATAACATCGAACATGTTGTCATGGTTTGTTCGTCATTTAAAGTGAATAATGAATATGGGATTAAGATAAGGAATACGTAAATTTCCTTGTGTTAATAACGTAGCCACGGAAAGGTAATGCAACAGGAAATTAACGAAAAGTGATCGTAGTTCGTTATTGTGATAAAAATCCGTAATTCAATATCGACCAGCACTGTTGCTGATAACGAATAAGTCTGTTTAAAAAGCCCGAATAAATATTTTCGTACAGGTATTTTGAGAATTATCGCCGGAAATAAGCCATCGCTTACGTTAAATTTAGAAATTAATGATCTCCAATAAAGTAACTAAAACTCACCCTTGTGGGAAATTCACCTGCAGCTTGAAAACCTGTGTGACTAGGTCACTGAACTGATCCTGGTCACAGCTGGTCCCAGGTACACGACACCACCCAAAGTTAATGGTCGCAACGTCAATTGCGTCCGGGTTAATGTATCGAATATTCACTTCACTGCACGTCTACTATCACTGATCACTTAATTTATTTATCATGGAACGTTTTGTTCTAATGTTATAAAAATTTGTAGAAATGAATTTTCACTTGGCGTTCGAAGCCGTGGGTACACCCGCGCAAATGCTCATACAGCAGTAGTTGCGTCTCGCATAATACTCTTGAGCAGAGAATATTTCTGCGACATGATTTCTATTCGACTGACAGGATTTCTTCCAAGGAGCTTCTTCTATCCCCAAGTACATAGTGTCTCTCGTTCCATTATGAGTTAACTCCCGCCAGGTTAACCGGCCTTAGGTAAAAAGAAGCCAGCACATTTTTGAAACACACGTGCTTTGCAGAAATGCAACGAACGAACCATCGAAGCAGCCAAAAATTCATCAGACTGATCGGCCTGAGCATTTTGCTAGGGTCGAGGTTTATGACCGTATTGTCCCGTAAGTCGGCGGTAGATAACGGTTTCCTACAGTTTTGGGTAATTTATGGTATAGCTGGTTCCGCCTCGTAGCAGACGTGAACAGTGGGTATCGGAAAACGGAAATAGGAATGGTATGCATTTTCTTCTTTATAATAGCAACTCAAAGACTTTCTGTTTCTTTTCTCTTCGGACCCTTCCGAACCGAAACACGTGGTGTCTGCTGCCTACGTCGAAGCAATGGGTACATTGGCAGTAAAAGGACGGAACGCGGACTTTTGTAAAAGTGCACGATGGTCCGTTCGATGCACCTCTGCGAAGCACGTGTGTTTCGAAAATGTGCTGGCTTCTTTTTACCTGAAGCCTCTTGGCCTGGTGGGGCTCAACTCATAATGGAACGAGAGAAACTATTTGGGGGTAGAAGAAGTCGCTTTGAAAAAATCTTGTCAGTCAGTAAGCAATCACGTCGCAGAAATGTTCTCTGCTCAAGAGTATTTCGCGATGTTCTGGGTGTACCCCCCGAACAACGGGGACGCAAGTGCTGCTTCGAACGCCAAGTGAAAATTCATTTCTACAAATTTTTATAAAGTCGAAACAAAACGTTCAATGAAAAATAAATTAAGTGATCAGTGATAGTAGACGTGCAGTGAAGTGAATATTCGATACATTAACCCGGACGCAATTGACGTTGCGACCATTAACTTTGGGTGGTGTCGTGTACCTGGGACCAGCTGTGACCAGGATCGGTTCAGTGACCTAGTCACACAGGTTTTCAAGCTGCAGGTGAATTTCCGACAAGGGTGAGTTTTAGTTACTTTATTGGTGATCATTAATTTTTAAATTTAACGTAAGCGATGGCTTATTTCCGGCGATAATTTTCCTTGAGCATTTTTAAACAGTCTTATTCATTATCAGCAACAGTGTTGGGCATTATTGAATTACGGATTTTTATCACAATAACGAACTACGATAACTTTTCGTTCATTCCGGGTACATTACCTTTTCGTTGCTACGTTATTAACACAAGGAAATTTTACGTATTTCTTATCCTCCCACTTCAAATAATTATTATTTCCTTCGATGCATGCCGAGTTGCTTGTTCGTAGTCGCAGCACGGCGCGCGGCAACTCGGCCACCAGACTCGCGCTCTGATTGGTCGGTGCTTTTTGTTAATATCTCGTTGACGAGACCTCGGAGAACATTTTCGCAAAGGAAAAAGTTCTGTACAATAACCCCCTGAGTCACCCCCTTCAAAGAACCGCAGCATTTTTGGGACGCTCTGTATAATTGTGGTGTAATGGCCTGTTACACTTTGTGACAATTGTTCCGCGTGCCTTGTCGACGGGCCACTCTTCCCATAGTACTTAACAGAGCCCATCAAGTGTAGCTCTTGGTTTTTACATAATGGATTGGAAATCTATTTATGTCATTCTTGAAAGCTTACATAAAAATTTTCCTCTTTTCCATTAAAAATTTGAAATAATACAATATCACCTAGAAATGAAAATGTATGATTCATTATGTTAGAAAAGCATTTTCAAATTCTTTAAAACTCAACAGAAATTGCAATAAAACCATGGTAATAATATAGTTATAAAACGTGTTATTTACCGATTTCTATTAATATATTTTGTACGGTACCGGGACTGCCACATTTGGGACAGGTACTATTCGGTACCGAACAGAACTCTCGAATAAAGCTTTCGCTGTTCGATTTCTTGAGCTGTATGTCTTCGATTTGAATACCGGTAAGGTGTTTAATTTTTGAATATTTGCATATTGTGCAATCTGATTTTTTGTAATACTAGGCAGTTCCTTGAATATTTTTTGCGCCAGCCAACGTTTGCATTACAGTTAATGTAGTGCAATTTATCCATTAACGTGGACTGTTGCACTGGAAATAACTTTGCCAGCAATTCTGTCCGCATTACATATGAATGTTTTTTCAACCCCTTCTGAAGGGTGTCTTCAACCATTTTGAAGAATAATGTATTTATTGATTTCATCTGATATATGAAATATGAGAAATAAATATTTGTAATGATATTTTGATACATCTACTAATAAAATATATTGTAATCATTTGGGGTAAAAACAATAAAATAGGTACAATTAATAACAGTCTAGAATAATTGCAAAACAAAATTTATAAGAGTTTTCATTTGTTATATAATATACTAGCATGCCCCGTCTCGGCTTCGCCCGAGTTATTAGCGTGACTGATTCATGTTTCTCTACATAGGATAAAATAAAGTCCCCGGTAGGCGTCTGTATGTTTGATCGCGCTAATCTCGAGAACCACTTGACGGACTCCGATGCAGCCCCCACCACCCCGTAGAGCATTCTCGAATTTACGGCGATAAGTTTCTAACAAAGTTTTTATAAGAATTCCTTGTAAACAACATTAGTCGTTTTTCTTTCTGACGTAAACACGAAAAGATTTTACACGCAATATGTAGAATCTAGTGTGGATCTTATACATAGCGTGGCGAGCATCGCTCTGCGCGAAAGAGATGTGCGTGACGATTGCCTGCACAGTGATGGGGATGCTGAGTCACATCGTTAGCTGTTCTGTGAGTGCTGCGATGCACGAAAATCTTGCTTCACTAAAATCGTCGTTGCTCGGCTTCTTTTCGTCATAGGTTAATGTTGCATAAACCTAAACCTTCCTCGAGAAATGCTCTACAAAACGATGAAAACCGCATCACAATCCGTCCAGTGGTTCTCGAGATTAGCGGGTACAAATATACCGGGGAACTTTATTTTGTAATATGTATAGAGATTTATTTATATCGATTACGGCCAACAGTGCTAAATATGACATGATATCGAAGGAGCATGTATTTCACAACGAAACTCTTTTGTTGTCAATTGTTACGGGTGCCAGTTGAGGACTGTTACCGTTTTTAATTATCGGTATTGTAACAAACCCCAAAAAGTCCCTTTTCTTTTTTTTCGTTAATAAACTTAATTCATAATTAATAATTACTTAAATACTTATATTTTTATTTATCCTTATTATTCTTACGTTTATAAAGTGTGTTTAGGATTAATATTAGTTCAGGATACCGCGAAACGCGAGTATGACGAAAGAGTGTAAAGGAGTGGGAGAATCAAAGGCATGCGCGATCCTCAGTCGATCAGCGGATCGACGAGAGCAAGGATCAAAAGCAATGACTGTAATTGGTGCGTAGCAAATGAGAGAGGGAACCGAGCGTTCCATGCGCGCGCCTGCGCATAACCAGTCGCTTAGTAGACTGACTGGAGAACAGATCGAGCGAGACGAGAATGATTGATGCGTAATAGCCAAACTCCGTTCCCATTGGTGCGCTCCCAGAACCTTGAATATGTATAAATACGGGCAAGAAGGCCCAGAGAAGAATCATTATGAATCATAAATTCAATACAAATACTACTCCGAATCATTTATGGCCATTGGCTGATTCCAACCTAACTTTAATGCTCCAACTTTGGAGGCCGCCTTGCTGGACACTTGGTCGAGCCGATCGTACTAAACTAAGGCCATAGTCGCCAGGTTTGACGAGAGGTTTTCTGCCTTGGAGGCCGCTTTGCAGGCCACTTAGTTGACGAAGCTAAGTTATTGATAATTCTCAATCTCAGGTTAGTATTAATACTCCTGAGCGACGAGGGAACAAGACTATTCCAGGTGGCAATACCGCCCCTGATGACAATGAAACAATTCAAACGATTCTCAACTTAACATATTCAATTTCCTAGATCTATAAGCTAATTCCTAAATTATAAGCTAACTCCTATATCGACCGAGAGTCGTCATCCATAATCAAACTCCTAGATCAATAAGATAATTCCTTTATCGACCGAGAGTCATTATCCATAATCAAACTCCTAGATCAATAAGCTAATTCTTTTGTCGACCGAGAGTCATTACCGACATACTAATTCCTTTCATTTGGCTAAACGTCATTATTAATTAATTAAGTTATATAACTCCAAATCGATCGCTCAAACGGGTATTTCTTTTGTAACGACCTAGTGTCGCAACCCAAGACGATCAGCTTTACTTTTTGTAACGACCTAGAGTCGCAACCTAATTAATTTCTTTAATTTCTTTAGTATTAAGGCGTTTAATTATATTTTCATGTATCATTTAGAAGTGTTTTCTTGAATAAACACTATTTAAGTTAAATTCTTGTTCTTGAATTTTAATTCTTTGTCGCACGCCACACGAATCAATCCTGAAATCCTGTAAAGCGCGTCGAGTCACGCCTAAAACCGTTACAGGTGTTATTTTTGGTGGCAGCGGTGGGATAATAGATTTGCAAAACCGCAAATTTTGTGGCAAAGGAGTAACCCTCCTATAGCGAAGAACCGGAATTTATCTTCCTTGATAATTGCGAAGTAGGTATTCCAATCATGGCGCAAAACGATCCTTTAAACAATGTTCTAGTCGATATGCAAAATCTGCACCTAGATCAGGAAAATATACGTCATCCTCAAATTAGAATTAGAGATGCCGCAGATACAGTACCGGCATTCGATGGACGAAACATTTCTATGTATCAATATACAAAATGTTGCCGAAACGCGAAAAATATGGTCGCACCAAACGCTGAGTATGGATTAGTACAAATAATAAAAAACAAACTATATGGCCAAGCCTCACGAGTTGTTTTAAATGGAGATTACAATACCATAGATGAACTCATTAAAGTACTTAATTCTCGCTTTGCTCCACTGCATTCGTCAATTCAATTATACGGAGATATGTCCAGAATCGCTCAGCTGCCGGATGAAGCAACTGTCGATTACAGTAGCCGCGTGTCGGAAATCCTCCAACAAATAAAAACATGTCACGAAACAGAAGTTCCCCAGAATGTCGCACAGTATAATCAAACTGCGGAAAAAAATGCTATTCGGACATTTTTGACAGGATTGAGACCGGAGGTTTACGCGAGAATGCGAACAGTTGACTTCGCCGATTTGGATAGTACTATTAGCGCCGCGATCAAAGCTGAGGCAGAAAATCAGGAGAATTTAATGAGAAACAGATTTGCTGAAGGCCTCTCGTATTCTGTGCGGTGTACTAATTGTTCGGGTTACGGGCATACAACGGCGAATTGTAGTAGCAAACTCCCTGAGAGACAAATATCACAGATATCCTGGCAGTCAAAATTTTGTGATCATTGCCGAAAAGTAGGACATACTATTCAAGAATGTAGAATAAAAAATCCACAGAATAATTCAATATTACGACCAACATCACAATTAGAATGTAGATATTGCAAAATCAAGGGTCATACTATTGACCAATGCCGAAAGAGAATATATAATAATAAGAACCGTGAAAGAATTGCAAATACTAAAGAACTAGAAACACCCAGTACTACAAATAAAACACAACAAGCTCCACAAAAACAGGGTACACTTAATTTGCAAATGTTAAGAATTGGAAGATCACCAAACCTTACTTTATCAGGGCCAGAATTTAACAAACCTGAAATCCAAATGATGATAGATACGGGTGCCGACCTGAGTGTAATTAAACAGGAATCTATTTCGCCTGACACCCCAATTTATACAGATGCTGTGTATGAACTAAAAGGAATAGCCGATAGTATTCTTCCCACTATAGGATATATTAAAGTTAAATTCCTAAATACCGAAGTAGAGATTCATGTTGTCGAAACATTGCCAATTGCACAAGATGGATTACTGGGTACAACCTTTTTCAAAGAAATCGGAGCTAAAATAGACTATTCTAGATCAGCTGTAGTAGTAGGAGACTATATCTTACCATTCGAAAATTGCAAAGTAACCATACCAAATCGATCAAGGTGCCAAGTGCAAGTTAAAGTTCTAGCCTCAGATCTTAAAACCGGATATGTACCTAAATTAAATTTACATCCCAAAATCCTTATGGGAAATGCTCTGGTTACCAATAACAATGGGTTAGCTAATCTTTACGTTATTAATACATCCACTAAGGATATAACATTAGCGATATTACCCATTCAATTAGAACCTTATGAGGAAGTAGAGGTGCCAGAAATTCTTGAAACTCCAGAACATGTAGAACAAGTATTAGAATTACTTCGTACTAATCATTTGAATGCCGAAGAAAAGGAAAATATAGAAAAATTAATTCGAAAATATTCCGACAGATTTCATCTCCCCGGAACAGGACTAGAAGCTACTAGTGTAATTAAACATAGAATAATTACAAAAAATGAAATACCAATAAATACTAAACAATATCGATATCCGCAGGTACATAAAGAAGAAATTAACAAACAAATATGTGAATTATTAAATAATGATATTATTAAATCTTCATTTTCCCCTTATAACTCTCCAGTATGGATAGTCGCGAAGAAACCAGATAGTAAAGGAAATAAGAGATGGAGAGTAGTAATAGATTTCCGCGAATTAAATGATGAAACGATAGGAGATGCATATCCACTACCGAATATATTAGACATATTAGATCAACTTGGTAGTGCTAAATATTTCTCAGTGTTCGATCTAGCTTCAGGATTCCATCAAATTCCTATGCATCCAGATGATCAACATAAAACAGCATTCTCTACTCCTTATGGACACTATGAGTTTAATCGAATGCCATTTGGATTGAAGAATGCCCCTGCTACATTTCAAAGATTGATGGATCAAGTTCTTACTGGATTACAGGGTGTAGAATTATTCGTGTACTTAGACGACATAGTAATCTATGCTCGCTCACTCCAAGAGCATGCGGTAAAATTCGAAAGGCTAATGAAAAGACTTAGGGAAGCAAACTTAAGTTTACAACCAGACAAATGTGAATTCTTAAAAAGAGAGGTAGCGTATTTAGGACATATTATTAGTGAAAATGGAGTTCGACCAGATCCAAAAAAATTAGAAGCTGTTAAGGATTTCCCATTACCAAAAACAATTAAGAATGTGAGACAGTTCCTTGGACTGACCGGATACTATCGTAGATTCATAAAAGACTTCTCTAAAATAGCTAAACCATTATCTGATTTAACAAGGAAAAATAATAATTACGTTTGGACAAGCAAACAACAAGAAGCTTTCGAGGTATTAAAAGACGCGTTATGCCGCGAGCCTATATTACAATACCCAAATTTTAATGCTCCATTTATTATCACAACGGACGCTTCCGGATATGCCGTGGGAGCTGTCCTCAGTCAGGGAGAAATTGGAAAAGACCTTCCGATCGCATATGCCTCTAGAATTCTAAATAATGCTGAAACACGTTACGCACCGACTGAGCGTGAATTACTAGCATTAGTATATGGCATGGAACATTTTAGACCCTACGTTTACGGCAAGAAATGTAAACTAATAATGGACCACAAGCCTTTGGAATGGCTGCATAAATTGGCAAACCCAACTTCAAGGTTGATGCGATGGAAAATTAGGTTAGCTGAATATGATTATGAAATCATTTACAAACCCGGAAAATACAATACCAACGCTGATGCCCTATCAAGAAATCCAATATCTACTCTTCCTCTACAAGTAACCGAAAAACGAACTCGATCACAAATGACTACTAATACGGAATCTGGGAATCCAAGACCATTAAAACAACCCAAGGGAGATGCTTCGTCATGGGAATCAGATGACTCAGACGACACTGATAACCCAATGATGTATGATTATCAAATAAAACGAAAATCAAAAAGGAAGCATCAAACAACAACATCACCATCAGGTCGACCAACTCAGAAAAAACCAAAACCAGGTGATGCAAATGATGCAGATGACTCAACTGATTCCGATGATCCGATATTGGATAACTATCAAATTAAAAGAAAATTAAAGCGTAGACATCAGACTACGACGACCTCACCGACAGGTCGACCAGTCCGAAAACAGGCGAGAGGAGAAGAATTATTAATCAAAGAATCTTCAAGAACTGAGCAGTCCGCCGATAGTTATGAAATAAATAAAGATATTCAAGTGTCAGTAGAAGTACATCCTCCTCCTAAATCAATCAGCAATCAAGAAAAACCTGAAGAACCCAGAATGGAGGTCGAAATAATATCATCCGCGAATCAACGAAGACTAGGTACAGAACCAATAGCAAATAAATGCATAATTGACGGAGACGAAATAATGGAAATAGATGAAAGTGTAGAAGTTCCCAAAACCCATGTATATCGTGATCCTCCTAAAATAAATTCTTCTGGTAGCAGCAGTAGCAGCATCAGACCCATCCTTCCTAAAAAAGGGAATGACTTAGAATCTAGCGGAACAGAATCAGGACGAGTATCACCATTAACATTAAAAGGAAAAGGAGATGGAAAATATAAAATAATTCTTAAAACCCCTAAAAATAAAAATAAATTTATTAAACCTACTAAGCCAAGAAAAAAGAATATTAAACAAAAACGAATACCCAGGATAATAAGTGATATTCCAATCAGATGTAAGTTTATGGAAATAAATGATTATTTATGGATGAGAAGAGAAACATTAGCGATATTTGTTAATACAGAAGGCAATCCAGTAGAGAAGTCAGGAATAGAGTTGAGAGAAAGAAAGATGTTAGAGATAACCTCAGAAACCCCATTCGAAATAGGAGAAGTAATACAAATTTCAGAAGGAAAACAATCAATTTTAGGAATGGTAGTACAGGATCATCCGACAATACAGACATATGCCACTGTATTAGGAAACCTATGCCATAACCTCACGGAACGGGGTATTAAGAAAATATCATTACCCAAAGAAAGTAATAATACATTATGGGAAATAATAAGGAATATAATTAAATTAAAATTTGTTCAGGCTAATATCACGATAACTATTTGTAATGGAACTATACAATTACCTATGGAACAAGATAGGAAAACCATAATAAAAGAAAATCATGAATCACCAGTAGGAGGCCATAAAGGAATAACAAAAACGTACGAACGAATCAGGTGCTTATATTATTGGAAAAACATGAAAAAAGATATTAAACAATATATTAAAACATGTATGAGTTGTCAAAGACAAAAATTGGTACGAAATAAAACAAAGGAACCTATGGTGATAACAGACACACCATTGGACGCGTTTGATAAAGTATCTATGGATATCGTAGGGCCATTACCATATACTCGAACAGGGAATAGCTACATACTTACGATACAAGACAACTTAACTAAATATTCATTGGCCATACCTTTAGTTTCATTTACGAGCGAAGAAATAGCTGAAGCATTTATGAAAAATTTTATATGTCAGTACGGATGTCCCAAAGCAATTTTAACAGATCAAGGCTCTTCGTTTATCGGATCCGTTATGAAGAAATTTGCCAAAGTTTTTAATATTGAACAGTTTAAAACGTCCGCATTTCATCCCCAATCGAATGGCTCACTAGAAAGGAGTCATCATGTATTAATCGAATATTTAAAACACTATATAACAAAAGAAAAACAATGGGATCAATGGTTGCCACAAGCAATGTTTTCTTACAACACTAGTGTACATGAAAGTACCAAATTCACTCCATATGAACTCATTTATGGGAAAAAGGCTAGACAACCATCTAGCATAGTACCAAATGATTCACTGAACACATATCCAGATTTCGTTGATAACTTGATGAATAAATTGATAAATATTCGCGAAATAGGTAGAAATAACTTAGAAAAATCAAAGCTCAGACAAAAAGACTATTACGATAGGAAAATATCATCCGTCGAATACCATAAAGGTGAAAAGGTAATGCTATTAAAACCAAAAAGGAACAAATTTAGCAATGAATATGACGGACCGTATGTGATTATGGACGTACTGGAGAATAATAACGTGAAATTGGCAATAAGTTCCCGTATCACTAGAATCGTACACCAGGATAGGATTAAGAAAGCTTACATTTCACCAGACCATAATAATACTAGAGACCATAATCAGATTGGTAATAATGTAGAACCATGACTCCGAAAAGTGGGGAGATCCGCGGGATTAATTAGGACGAAATCAAGTTCAAAAAAATTAGTGCGCACTGAGATTTCATTTCGAGATACTTCAAACAAAAGTAGCTAAAAGTGATAAAAGTGGCAGAAAAGAAAAGTGAAGTGAGTAAAGAGATTAGTAAGCCAAATTAAAATAATGAACACATAAAATTAATTAAGTGTCATTTTTAATTGTTTAAAAGAATGCCCGTTTTTCATTCATTGGCGTTCCGTCCAACGGACATGGACGAAGAGTACTACGGGCCCTGGGATGGGATACTGCCCGAAAATTATCCCACGATTTATTTAAAACTAATGAGATTAGTTTGCCTCCAAGGCCCGGGTATAATTCGGGAAGATCAGAACGACATATTTAAAAGAAAAGTGTGTCAGGACTGTTATGAACGACTTCCCGAAAATCAAAGATTCTTTTATCCCCAAGCTTTCAATCACCTCCTCACTCAAGTGAACAGTGCTCTTGCATATAGAGATTGCAAATTATGCAATAAAACATTACATACAGTGTATCATGCGAGACGATGTCCTGAGTGCATAGAAATGTATTTCAATTTTGACGAAGAAGGAGCCGACGACGATTTACTTCGTCAAGGCCATTCAATAAACGTGATCACCCAATGGTGATCACAAAATAATAAAATCATAAATTTTATTTCATTCCTATCTGCGCATTAAGCCTCCGTATTAATCCTGTCAATAGGGAAGAAAAAAGAATAGGTCGCGAGAGAACAGGTCGCGGAGATGGAAACAATACGAATATGATCAAATCACGCGTAGTACGGTAATCGACAGCGAACAATACAGTTCAATCAGTAATCGATAACGAAAATTATTATAATTTTGAGTTCTAAAATTGCCATTATAATGACGCATCGTCGAGCGGGCAATAAAAGAATAAAGAATAAAAGAATAGAAACTCAATGGCGAGAATTGAGTAAAATAGACATTCCTGAAAGTAATTGGTGCGATTATATTAAATTATCCCCCTCTGACCCTCGACAAAGAAGCTGGAAATATATATTTGTCTTTGGCTCTGGACAAACACCACCTCCAACTACTGGAAAGACATTACCAATGGTGGATGATGAGGAAATCCAAAAATTCCAATATATGGACGAAGACGCCGACAGCCCAAGCCCTCCCTTTGACCCTTTTGAGACCATTCCCCAAATCTCTGTCTCTCGAGGACGAGAGATTCCCCCAGGCGGCGAGATGTAACAAACCCCAAAAAGTCCCTTTTCTTTTTTTTCGTTAATAAACTTAATTCATAATTAATAATTACTTAAATACTTATATTTTTATTTATCCTTATTATTCTTACGTTTATAAAGTGTGTTTAGGATTAATATTAGTTCAGGATACCGCGAAACGCGAGTATGACGAAAGAGTGTAAAGGAGTGGGAGAATCAAAGGCATGCGCGATCCTCAGTCGATCAGCGGATCGACGAGAGCAAGGATCAAAAGCAATGACTGTAATTGGTGCGTAGCAAATGAGAGAGGGAACCGAGCGTTCCATGCGCGCGCCTGCGCATAACCAGTCGCTTAGTAGACTGACTGGAGAACAGATCGAGCGAGACGAGAATGATTGATGCGTAATAGCCAAACTCCGTTCCCATTGGTGCGCTCCCAGAACCTTGAATATGTATAAATACGGGCAAGAAGGCCCAGAGAAGAATCATTATGAATCATAAATTCAATACAAATACTACTCCGAATCATTTATGGCCATTGGCTGATTCCAACCTAACTTTAATGCTCCAACTTTGGAGGCCGCCTTGCTGGACACTTGGTCGAGCCGATCGTACTAAACTAAGGCCATAGTCGCCAGGTTTGACGAGAGGTTTTCTGCCTTGGAGGCCGCTTTGCAGGCCACTTAGTTGACGAAGCTAAGTTATTGATAATTCTCAATCTCAGGTTAGTATTAATACTCCTGAGCGACGAGGGAACAAGACTATTCCAGGTGGCAATACCGCCCCTGATGACAATGAAACAATTCAAACGATTCTCAACTTAACATATTCAATTTCCTAGATCTATAAGTTAATTCCTAAATTATAAGCTAACTCCTATATCGACCGAGAGTCGTCATCCATAATCAAACTCCTAGATCAATAAGATAATTCCTTTATCGACCGAGAGTCATTATCCATAATCAAACTCCTAGATCAATAAGCTAATTCTTTTGTCGACCGAGAGTCATTACCGACATACTAATTCCTTTCATTTGGCTAAACGTCATTATTAATTAATTAAGTTATATAACTCCAAATCGATCGCTCAAACGGGTATTTCTTTTGTAACGACCTAGTGTCGCAACCCAAGACGATCAGCTTTACTTTTTGTAACGACCTAGAGTCGCAACCTAATTAATTTCTTTAATTTCTTTAGTATTAAGGCGTTTAATTATATTTTCATGTATCATTTAGAAGTGTTTTCTTGAATAAACACTATTTAAGTTAAATTCTTGTTCTTGAATTTTAATTCTTTGTCGCACGCCACACGAATCAATCCTGAAATCCTGTAAAGCGCGTCGAGTCACGCCTAAAACCGTTACAGTATGACCCGATTTCTGTCCCACTGTAATATATCTTTAATATCATTTTTCCTTTCTCCTAAATATTTCGCAGCTTGTCTATATGTTTTTTTCTTTCTCTGTGAATTCTCCTTGTTTTCTTTATCTAAATCTATATTGTTCTATACATTGCCATTTTTAGCGCAATCATGGCATAGACGTTTCTCTCCGTAACCTTCATCTTCTCCCTCCAAAGGAATGGAACATTGAATAAAAATATGCACAGGTTTTGTGCATAAGTAACACTTATGCGCATCGCCTGGCATATTGCCATCTGCACGAGCAGGGCAGACTGGCTTATCAGCTTGTTGGATCTCTACCGGACTTCTATTATTATTACATGTTGTTTTTCGCCGTTTTATCCGAGGATTGCCTTTCCCTTTCCAATTTTCTATTTCTTTTAACGCTGTATTTCTGTTTGCGTCTTCTAATAATATTATTCTATTGTCGCTGACATTTATGGCTTTCTTATTTAATGCTGCATTTATTAATAACAGTTTTCCCTTAATATATTGAATGTGGTCTGTTACAAATTGATCCACCCTGACTGCAGATTTATATATTTTCATTAACAGTGATTTAATTTTGTTTATTTCTCCTTCCACGGATGCACTGGATGCAGGAATGCGTCCGTAATTAAATCTCTCACTTAATATATTTCCCCATATGGGAAATAATTCTAAATCTCTCAGCAAGTTTTTCGAAATGATATTGAAATGCAAATAAAATGCATTTATTTCGGAACTTTCCTGATCAAAAGAAGGCTTTGCGTTTTCGAAAATTTTACTCGCCCATTGTCCCCAATAATTTATTACTGTTGGTGCACTTTCTTCTGCTTCAATGTGGAATTCCGTAACTCTCTCTTCTTCAATTTCTACCATTTCCATTTCTTCATAGCCTAATAAAACATCAAGAGCTACAGAGAATATTATCAGGATGTATAAATGTCACCAGGTATGTAATTCTGAAGTTGTACTTCGCATAGGTAAAATCACATTTTTTCAAACAAGATAGATCTTCAAACTTAATTCAGATTCACTTATTTCACATTATTAATATTTCTGATTAACTCGTGAAAAGTTTATTATGTGAGAAAATTTTTCCCATTGAAAATTGTACAATATTTAACCGAAGCATTTATTAAGAGTTAGTTAAAATATGTTAGTTAAATTTAGCAAGTTATTTAAAATATGAAATTTCGCACTTACTGGTTATTAACGTAATTAGCCATGTTTTCTTTTTAAGACATTCAGTGTTTTCTCCGTTTGGCAGAAACCCTTCAGTCTCACAATTTTCTAACAAAAAAATCGGAAAAATTATGTCTTCTGCCTCATTTTACATTTAAATTTTTGGTTATTAGCAAACGCCCAATGGCTGTCATATATAAGCAAAATATTCTGCGATTAATATTTTTCAGGAGCTTCCTATATTTATTTTTAAAATGCCCCACATCCATGCGAATGCGCGTTTTTATCTTTTCCGTATTTTTCATTGCGTCTGCATACTCTTGTACGTTAGACAAGCGAGAGTATGTTAATACCGCAGCATTTAATAATGCTCTCGCCCCATCACAAATATATTCCTTTGGGAAAGGAGCACCAAAACTGTGGAAATCTATTAAAAATTGCATAATGTCCCTGGTCGTGTGCCGCTCTCCTAATCTTTGAGCAACTGTGAATTGCCCTTCTTCACAGTCAACACTGAAATTGGATAAAACAAAAATATTTTTCATAGTTAACATTGAAATTACGTAAAGCGAAAATATGTCCATTGTTATTACTAAACTCCGTCGATAATATATTTTTCACCTAGAATCTGTACTCATTTTCAAATGAATATTATTTATGTCGTCTAAGAGATGTGATCAGTAAAATATCACAGTTAATAAACTACTTTTATTGTAGACATTAGGGGCAGTTTTTAATATTGTATCATTATTCAGAACTAAAATGTCATTTAATAGCGAGAACTGAACTCTGAATGAGCAGTAATAAGATGTGGAGTATGCTTTAATTCTATCAGTTGAAGGAAAATGTTTAAATAAGTGCCGTTTTTAGGACAACATTGTAATGCAAAATTCGTGCAGTATCTTCAAGAATACCACTAATTATAAGAGAACAAAATATGTTATAAAAAATTAATGCAAGTCTGAAAAAGTGGCAATATTCGTGATTGTGGAAAGTAATTTTGACAATATTCTCGCCGTTTTTAGGAAAAGTTATTTCAACACTATTCGCGTGTTCAATGATACCCTTACAAGTACTGGAAGAATTTTTTCTTTCCAAAGTGTAACTGGGAATGCTGAGAGGTGATTATGTTTCCATTATGCTGTAAGTAAAATTTCTTTTAAAAATGGCCGTGCTAATTACGGTAGTATTATATGGTATTGTAAAAGATTCTGCATACAACACAGTAAAAATGAATGCACCTTCCTTTAACGCATTTGTGGTGTGCCTATAATTTTATCGTGCTGTATCTAGAATTTTTGTCGTTGATCATAATACTTAACGATTATCGTAATTAACACGGTATTTTTTAAAAAAAATTTCTCCTTACACGCACATATATTCCTGTATATTTCTAAATTTTATAAAATATTTCTAAAATTCGGAAAACTGTTTATACCTTATTATGTACATAAATATGGATCGTTCTATGTTACTGTGGACTCTTCTGATGGGCTGCATTTTGAGTCCCGTCGAATCGACGCACACACTTCCACCATATAAAGAGCATACTTTTTTGTAAGCGTGTAGCTGCTCATTCGTCCAGTAGTCAACATAAAACGGATTTTGTCCGATATCGTGGATTTCGTTCACGTGCATTGTACACTTCATAATATCCAATGCTGCAATTGGGTCGGTGTCCAAATATTGTGATTTTAAAAATGTTGATTTTGCAACCTCGGATAAATCGTGCATTTTTTTGTTTCTTCTTCTCTTTTATTGTAAAACTTAATAGTGAATAAATTAGCTTACCGGAAAATTTCCCTGTTGTACCATGTAAAGATAAATTGTGACTTCTGTAATTAATCCCACATTTCAAGCGTGTATTTTCCCAAATATGTTTATTGAAGAACGACTGCCACACACCCGTCCTGAATTTTAAATATTGTCGTTTTCGCTCTTTTGCCTCACGAGTGCTTCTTTTATAATATATAATATTAGTTATGTCGTCAAATTTTTCACGTGGTATTAATATTTCAAAATTAATCTGTCTTTCGTTATAAATGGCTGAATTATTTGAAATATCCTTTCCAGGATTAGCTTCGAATGTATCTGATGTGTTTGGTGCATTTACAGAAGAAGTATTTGGGCTGGTGGAAGTATTTAAAACCTCCTTTATTTTGTCCAAAATTTTATATCTATTAGTTACCACCAAGCTATATAATGATGTAGCCTTTAGTTTCCCCAAAAAGCAACGAGCTAAGTCTTCCCAGATAATATATTTTTTAGATACCACCACTGACAGAGAAGCGTTATAAATCTTTTCACTAAATGGTAATCTTATATTTAGTTACTTATTTACACTCACTAACAATAAGACAGTAATAATACGCATTAATACACACTAGTATGGCATTAATATACGTGAATACCACACACTAATACGCGCTACTAAATAGGTGAAGGAACTCTTGACAAAGGATTGAGAAGTCACTCATATACGTATACATGTATACATGTATATATGTATAACCTTTGACAAAGGGTATGTTCACCCATTTTGAAGAATAATGCATATATCAATTTCGTGTAATATATAAAATATAAGAAATAAATATTTATAATGATGAAAATTATTTAATTAGGAAGAAGGGCGTTTTTCCAATTGCACAATACCCACAGTTCTTACGCAGCATCCTGAGAACAGGACATGGGACGCATTTCAACACGGTTCCTTGTTTACGGAAAGGGCTAATAAATTCTAAGTTCCTCTTGAACTGCGGGTGGGCCTACGATATGTCAATTGCCGTTGAGGGTAAGCTGGCTGGAAAATCTCACTTTGAGAAAGTTGACGTCGTCTTCCAGCCAGACCCAAGTCCTAATACAATATACAAGCCGTGACAAATCGACATCCTCGAAAACGGCGCTATCTTATGTCGACGAAGCGTAAACCCAAACGTGTGACTCTAACAAGAGCCATGCTGAAAATCTAGATGACAATTTTGGTTCGAGAACTCTAGCGAGCTCATTTCGTTAGCAGTGCTCCGAAGGTTTACATCGCAGTGTCTTGAAATCGAATAAAATTGTCTTGAAATTTAGTTATATTCATTTTCTGTTATACGTGTGTCATTAGTTTCAATAATTAATGCGTCTTAGTAGTGCGTATTAGTAGCGCGTATTATTGTGTTATATTCACGTATATTAATGCCATACTAGTGTGTATTAGTGCGAATTATTAGTGTCTTATTGTTAGTGAGTGTAAATAAGTAACTAAATATAAGATTAGTAATAATATATAATATAAATATGCCACGAGGTCGGCCAACGAGTATTACAGAGGACACTTTTGTGCAAACTATTTTACCATTCAGTGAAAAGATTTATAACCCTTCTCTGTCAGTGGTGGTATCTAAAAATGATATCATCTGGGAAGACATAGCCCGTTGCTTTTTGGGAAAACTAAGGGCTACATCACTATATAGCTTGGTGGTAACTAATAGATATCAAATTTTGGACAAAATAAAGGAGGTTTTAAATACTTCCACCAGCCCAAATACTTCTACTATAAATGCACCAAACACATCAGATACATTCGAAGCTAATCCTGGAAAGGATATTTCAAATAATTCAGCCATTTATAACGAAAGGCAGATTAATTTTGAAATATTAATACCACGTGAAAAATTTGACGACATAACTAATATTATATATTATAAAAGAAGCACTCGTGAGGCAAAAGAGCGAAAACGACAATATTTAAAATTCAGGACGGGTGTGTGGCAGTCTTACTTCACCAAACATATTTGGGAAAATACACGCTTGAAATGTGGGATCAATTACAGAAGTCACAATTTATCTTTACATGGTACAACAGGGAAATTTTCCGGTAAGTTAATTTATTCACTATTAAGTTTTACAATAAAAGAGGAGAAGAAACAAAAAATGCACGATTTATTCGAGGTACGAATAGTTTTTAAACGCACGTTTGCATAATTTTAATCCCATCTTTTTACCCGTAACGGAACGGAGAGGGTATATGCGTTTGGCGAAAGAGATATTATTTATTTATTTTATTATTATTATTATTTTTATTATTTTCTAATTCTCATCCTGCTATTTTTCCTATATTTAGGATATTGTAACTGTAACACAAGTGTGGAGTGCGTACTGTCAAGGACAAGTACAGACCAAGACGTGTTGGCCGAATTTACAATTATTCCTGGGTCGGGCACAGGTTGCGGACCTAGTTATCTTCGAGGAGATGAACGAAACGCAGTCGTGAAAAAAATAGATCAATATGGATCAGTTGATCGATACACTGCTACCTGTAGCAAAGATCTCATGGGAACTGGAGATCCAAAACCAGCACTTATTCACAGTAGCAATGTACTACATGTTGCAAAGTCAAATGTTTTAAAATCACAATATTTGCATACTGACCCAATTGCAGCATTGGATATCATGAAATGCACAATGCATGCTAATGAAATACATGATATAGGACAAAATCCGTTTTATGTTGACTACTGGACGAATGAGCAGCTACACGCTTACAAAAAAGTATGCTCTTTATATGGTGGAAGTGTGTGCGTCGATTCGACGGGACTGAAAATGCAGCCCATCAGAAGAGTCCACACTAACCTAGAACGATCGATATTTATGTACATAATTAGGTAATGCAGTAATTCTTATTAGTACATATTAATAAACAGTTTTCCGAATTTTAGAAATATTTTATAAAATTTAGAAATATACAGGAATATATGTGCGTGTAAGGAGAAAATTTTTTATAAAAAAAATACCGTGTTAATTACGATAATCGTAAAGTCAACGACAAAAATTATAGATACAGTACGATAAAATTATAGACACACCACAAATACGTTAAAGGAAGTTGCATTCATTTTTACTGTGTTGTATGCAGAATCTTTTACACTACCATATAATACTACCGTAATTAGCACGGTCATTTTTAAAAGAAATTTTACATAAAACATAATGGAAACATAATCACCTCTCAGCATTCCCAGTTACACTTTGGAAAGAAAGAATTCTTCCAGTACTTGTAAGAGCATCATTGAACACGCGAAAAGTGTTGAAATAACTTTTCCAAAAAAACGGCGAGAATATTGTCAAAATTACTTTCCACAATCACGAATATTGCCACTTTTTCAGATTTGCATTAATTTTTGATAACCATATTTTGTTCCCTTGGTGATATTCTTGAAGGTACTGCACGAATTTTGCATTACAATGTTGTCCTATAAACCGCACTTATTTGCATTTATATATACTGTTCATTCAGAGTTCAGTTCTCGCTATTAATTGACATTTTAGTTCTGAAAAATGATACAATTTATTAACTGTGATATTTTACTGAGCACTTCTCACGACATAAATAATATTCAATACAGATTCTAGGTGAAAAATATATTATCGACAATATTTAGCACTAACAATGGGCATATTTTTGTTTCATTCAATTTCAGTGTTAACTGTGAGGAAGGACAGTTTACAGTTGCCCAAAGATTAGGAGAGCGGCACACGACAATGGACATAATGCAATTTTTAATAGACTTTCATAGTTTTGGTGCACCTTTTCCAAAGGAATTTATTTGTGATGGGGCGAGAGCATTATTAAATGCTGCCGTACTGACATACTCTCGCTTGTCGAACATACAAGAGTATGCAGACGGAATGAAAAATACAGAAAACATAAAAACGCGCATTCGCATGGATGTGGCGCACTTTAAAAATAAATACAGAAAACACCTAAAAAATATTAATCGCAGAGTATTTTGTTTATATATGGCTGCGATTGGGCAGTTGCTCATGACCCAAAATTTAAACGAGGCAGAGGATATAATTCTCGCTATTTTTTTATTAGAAAATTGCGAGACAGAAGGGTTTCTACCAAATGGAGAAAAGTCTGAATGCCTGAAAAAGAAAACATGGCTAATTACGTTAGTAACCAATAAGTGCGAAATTTCATATTGTAAATAACTTGCTTTTAACTAATATATTTTAACTAACTTTTAATAAATGCTTCGGTTAAATATAGTACAATTTTCATTGGGAAACCTTTTATCATACATTAAACTTTTCATGAGTGAATCCGAAATATTAAGTTTGAAGATCTATCTTCTTTGAAAAAAATTTATTTTACCTATGCGAAGTACAATCACTCTTGATTTTATTAGGCTATGAAGAAATGGAAATGGCTGAAATTGAAGAAGAAAGAGATATGGAATGCCACATTGAAGCAGAGGAAAGTACACCGACTGTCTTGAATTATTGGGGACAATGGGCGAATAAACTTTTCGAAAATGCAAAGCCTTTTTTCGAACAGGAAGGTTCTGAAATCAATGCATTTTATTTGCATTCCAATAAGATTTCGAAAAAGTTGCTCAAAGATTTAGAATTATTTCCCATATGGGGAAATATATTAAGCAATAAATTTAATTTCGGACGCATACCAGCATCCAGTGCATCCGTGGAAGGAGAAATAAATAAAATTAAATCAATATTAATGAAATCATATAAGTCTGCAGTGAGGGTGGATCAATTTCTATCAGACCACATTGAATATTTAAAAGGAAAAATGCTATTGATCAATGCAAACTTAAATAAGAAAGCTATAAATGTCAGCGAAAATAAAATAACATTATTAGAAAACGCAAATAGAAATACTGCTTTAAAAGAAATCGAAAATTGGAGAGGGAAAGGCAATCCCCGGGTAAAACGGCGAAAAACAGCAAACAATAATAACACAAGTCCGGTAGAAATCCAACAATCTGATAAACCAATCTGCCCCGCATGTGCAGATGGCAATATGCCAGGCGATGCGCATAAGTGTTACTTATGCGCAAAACCTGTGCATATTTTTATTCAGTGTTCCATTCCTTTAGAGGGAGAAGAGGAAGGTTATGGACAGAAACGTATATGCTATGATTGCGATAAACATGGCCATGTACAAAGCAATATAGACATACAATTAGATCAAGCAAACAAGGAAAATGTACAGAAAAAGAAAAAAACATATAGAGAAGCTGCAAAATATTTAGGAGAAAGGAAAAATGATGTTAAAGATATATTGCAGTGGGATAGAAATCGGGCCATACCCATAATTAAAAACGGAAACAGTCCCCAACTGGCACCCACAACAATCGACAATAAAACAGTTTCATTGCGAAATACGTGCTCATTTGATAGCATATTCTATTTAGCATTGTTGGCCGCAATCGATTTTGTAAATATAAGAGACAAAGTAAGTTCATAATTTTAATTACACATAGTTGATGTACATAAATATATTATATAACGAATGAAAACTCTTATAAATTTTGTTTTGCAATTATTCTAAATTGTTATTAATTGTACCTATAGAAATACTGTTTTTTCTTCTCATTCCTTCATGTAAAAATATTGTTTTTACCCCAAATGATTACAATACATTTTATTAGCAGATGTATCAAAATATCATTATATATATTTATTTCTTATATTTCATATATTAGATGAAATCGATAGATACATTGCTCTCAAAAATGATTGAAGACATCCTTAACAACGGGTTGAGGAGTTATACATATGTGATGCGGGCAAAATTGCTGGCAACAATATTTCCAGTGGAACAGTCCACATTAATAGACAAATTGCACTATATAAACTGTAATACAAATGTTGGGTGGCTGGCACAAAAGTTATTCAAGGAACTACCTAGCATTAGAGAAAAATCAGAATGCGCAATATGCAAATATATAAATATTAAACATCTAACAGGAATACAGATAGAGGACGTACAACTTATGAAATCAAACAGCGAAAGTTTTATTCGAGAATTTTGTACGGTACCGAATAGTACCTGTCCCAAATGTGGCAGTCCCGGTACCGTACAAAATAAATTAATAGAAATCGGTAAATAACACGTTTTATAACTAAATTATTAACATGGTTTTATTGCAATTTCTGTTGAGTTTTAAAGAATTTGAAAATGCTTTTCTAACATAATTAATCATACATTTTCATTTCTAGGTGACATTGTATTATTTCAAGTATTTAATGCTACAGAAGAAAATTTGTATATAAGCTTAGAAGATATACATAAAAAAATTACGAACCCATTATCTGAAAACGAAGAGCTACAATTGGTGGGCTCTGTTAATTACTACGGTAAGAGTGGCCTCCCGACAAGGCACGCGGAAGGATCTTTAAAAAATGTAACAGGCCATTACACGGCAATTATATATCGGAAGGGCGGTCCAACAACAAATTGGACAGAATTCGATGATATAAAAAATCACAGTATAAGTAGGAAGGCCAATTACAAAATTGTCCCTCGACTATTAATGTACATAAAAGAAATAAAATAATAAAATGGGAATAAAAGGGGAACGCATATGAGCCGTACTGACAATGAGCATGATTACGGGGCTATACGCACTGAGCTTGGGTTGCTAAACATTTGTGATCTGTTTACGTTAGCTGACATATGTTTTCTATACAACATCTTAAAAAGCCGAATCGATTGTAAGGATTTATTGGGGTCTATCAATTTATGTGCAATGTAGCGTAACGTACGTCGAATGTTATATTTTCGGATAGGCCGCCCCAAGTCTCATTATGGTACGCGTGATCAGATTCATAGATGCCGCGAAACGGCGAACTCTTTCTTCTCTTCTTTAGACCTTTTTAATGGGTCGCCTCAACGACTCGAGGCGCAAGTTATTTCTGAGCTGGAGCGTAGAAGTTCATAGCGTTGTTGTTATCTGTACTTTTGCGATTACTATTACTTTTTCTTTATCTATTTCTGAACCTGTGTATATATGTTTCTCGTCCGTCATACATGCTAACTATAGCTCACTGTACCTTACTTAGTTATATGCTTCTTTGCATCAAAAGGGTACGTCTCGTAAAATGAATAAATAAATAAATAAATAAAATGAAATGATACAAAATCTTTCATTCTTTTTTCTGCACTTACCTACAACCAACATTGTACACCCTTTAGGCTATGCTAGATTAACGCGGGTCCAGCGCAGTCATCGCTTCTCGAAAACGGGTGGAGCAAAAAAATTAATATTCGGGGGACTGAGAGCAAATAATTAGCAACAAAATATGCCACCAAAGCGGCATCGATAGCTTTGTTAGGTACAAAGGTACGACGCGTGGCTATGCTAGATTAACGCGGGTCCAGCGCGGTCATCGCTTCTCGAAAATGGGTGGAGCAAAAAAATTAATATTCGGGGGATTAAGAGCAAATAATTAGCAACAAAATATGCCACCAAAGCGGCATCGATAGCTTTGTTAGGTACAAAGGTACGACGCGTGGCTATGCTAGATTAACGCGGGTCCAGCGCGGTCATCGCTTCTCGAAAACGGGTGGAGCAAAAAAATTAATATTCGGGGGATTGAGAGCAAATAATTAGCAACAAAATATGCCACCAAAGCGGCATCGATAGCTTTGTTAGGTACAGAGGTACGACGCGTGGCTATGCTAGATTAACGCTGGTCCAGCGCGGTCATCGCTTCTCGAAAATGGGTGGAGCAAAAAAATTAATATTCGGGGGATTGAGAGCAAATAATTAGCAACAAAATATGCCGCAAGAATGGCATCGATAGCTTTGTTAGGTACAAAGGTACGACGCGTGGCTATGCTAGATTAACGCGGGTCCAGCGCGGTCATCGCTTCTCGAAAACGGGTGGAGCAAAAAAATTAATATTCGGGGGATTGAGAGCAAATAATTAGCAACAAAATATGCCACCAAAGCGGCATCGATAGCTTTGTTAGGTACAAAGGTACGACGCGTGGCTATGCTAGATTAACGCGGGTCCAGCGCGGTCATCGCTTCTCGAAAATGGGTGGAGCAAAAAAATTAATATTCGGGGGATTAAGAGCAAATAATTAGCAACAAAATATGCCACCAAAGCGGCATCGATAGCTTTGTTAGGTACAAAGGTACGACGCGTGGCTATGCTAGATTAACGCAGGTCCAGCGCGGTCATCGCTTCTCGAAAACGGGTGGAGCAAAAAAATTAATATTCGGGGGATTGAGAGCAAATAATTAGCAACAAAATATGCCACCAAAGCGGCATCGATAGCTTTGTTAGGTACAGAGGTACGACGCGTGGCTATGCTAGATTAACGCTGGTCCAGCGCGGTCATCGCTTCTCGAAAATGGGTGGAGCAAAAAAATTAATATTCGGGGGATTGAGAGCAAATAATTAGCAACAAAATATGCCGCAAGAATGGCATCGATAGCTTTGTTAGGTACAAAGGTACGACGCGAGGCTATGCTAGATTAACGCGGGTCCAGCGCGGTCATCGCTTCTCGAAAACGGGTGGAGCAAAAAAATTAATATTCGGGGGATTGAGAGCAAATAATTAGCAACAAAATATGCCACCAAAGCGGCATCGATAGCTTTGTTAGGTACAAAGGTACGACGCGTGGCTATGCTAGATTAACGCGGGTCCAGCGCGGTCATCGCTTCTCGAAAATGGGTGGAGCAAAAAAATTAATATTCGGGGGATTGAGAGCAAATAATTAGCAACAAAATATGCCGCAAGAATGGCAGCGATAGCTTTGTTAGGTACAAAGGTACGACGCGTGGCTATGCTAGATTAACGCGGGTCCAGCGCGGTCATCGCTTCTCGAAAACGGGTGGAGCAAAAAAATTAATATTCGGGGGATTGAGAGCAAATAATTAGCAACAAAATATGCCACCAAAGCGGCATCGATAGCTTTGTTAGGTACAGAGGTACGACGCGTGGCTATGCTAGATTAACGCTGGTCCAGCGCGGTCATCGCTTCTCGAAAATGGGTGGAGCAAAAAAATTAATATTCGGGGGATTGAGAGCAAATAATTAGCAACAAAATATGCCGCAAGAATGGCATCGATAGCTTTGTTAGGTACAAAGGTACGACGCGTGGCTATGCTAGATTAACGCGGGTCCAGCGCGGTCATCGCTTCTCGAAAACGGGTGGAGCAAAAAAATTAATATTCGGGGGATTGAGAGCAAATAATTAGCAACAAAATATGCCACCAAAGCGGCATCGATAGCTTTGTTAGGTACAAAGGTACGACGCGTGGCTATGCTAGATTAACGCGGGTCCAGCGCGGTCATCGCTTCTCGAAAATGGGTGGAGCAAAAAAATTAATATTCGGGGGATTAAGAGCAAATAATTAGCAACAAAATATGCCACCAAAGCGGCATCGATAGCTTTGTTAGGTACAAAGGTACGACGCGTGGCTATGCTAGATTAACGCAGGTCCAGCGCGGTCATCGCTTCTCGAAAACGGGTGGAGCAAAAAAATTAATATTCGGGGGATTGAGAGCAAATAATTAGCAACAAAATATGCCACCAAAGCGGCATCGATAGCTTTGTTAGGTACAGAGGTACGACGCGTGGCTATGCTAGATTAACGCTGGTCCAGCGCGGTCATCGCTTCTCGAAAATGGGTGGAGCAAAAAAATTAATATTCGGGGGATTGAGAGCAAATAATTAGCAACAAAATATGCCGCAAGAATGGCATCGATAGCTTTGTTAGGTACAAAGGTACGACGCGTGGCTATGCTAGATTAACGCGGGTCCAGCGCGGTCATCGCTTCTCGAAAACGGGTGGAGCAAAAAAATTAATATTCGGGGGATTGAGAGCAAATAATTAGCAACAAAATATGCCGCAAGAATGGCAGCGATAGCTTTGTTAGGTACAAAGGTACGACGCGTGGCTATGCTAGATTAACGCGGGTCCAGCGCGGTCATCGCTTCTCGAAAACGGGTGGAGCAAAAAAATTAATATTCGGGGGATTGAGAGCAAATAATTAGCAACAAAATATGCCGCAAGATTGGCATCGATAGCTTTGTTAGGTACAAAGGTACGACGCGTGGCTATGCTAGATTAACGCGGGTCCAGCGCGGCCATCGCTTCTCGAAAACGGGTGGAGCAAAAAATTAATATTCGGGGGATTGAGAGCAAATAATTAGCAACAAAATATGCCGCAAGAATGGCATCGATAGCTTTGTTAGGTACAAAGGTACGACGCGTGGCTATGCTAGATTAACGCGGGTCCAGCGCGGTCATCGCTTCTCGAAAATGGGTGGAGCAAAAAAATTAATATTCGGGGGATTGAGAGCAAATAATTAGCAACAAAATATGCCGCAAGAATGGCATCGATAGCTTTGTTAGGTACAAAGGTACGACGCGTGGCTATGCTAGATTAACGCTGGTCCAGCGCGGTCATCGCTTCTCGAAAATGGGTGGAGCAAAAAAATTAATATTCGGGGGATTGAGAGCAAATAATTAGCAACAAAATATGCCGCAAGAATGGCATCGATAGCTTTGTTAGGTACAAAGGTACGACGCGTGGCTATGCTAGATTAACGCGGGTCCAGCGCGGTCATCGCTTCTCGAAAACGGGTGGAGCAAAAAAATTAATATTCGGGGGATTGAGAGCAAATAATTAGCAACAAAATATGCCGCAAGAATGGCATCGATAGCTTTGTTAGGTACAAAGGTACGACGCGTGGCTATGCTAGATTAACGCGGGTCCAGCGCGGTCATCGCTTCTCGAAAACGGGTGGAGCAAAAAAATTAATATTCGGGGGATTGAGAGCAAATAATTAGCAACAAAATATGCCGCAAGAATGGCATCGATAGCTTTGTTAGGTACAAAGGTACGACGCGTGGCTATGCTAGATTAACGCGGGTCCAGCGCGGTCATCGCTTCTCGAAAACGGGTGGAGCAAAAAATTAATATTCGGGGGATTGAGAGCAAATAATTAGCAACAAAATATGCCACCAAAGCGGCATCGATAGCTTTGTTAGGTACAAAGGTACGACGCGTGGCTATGCTAGATTAACGCTGGTCCAGCGCGGTCATCGCTTCTCGAAAACGGGTGGAGCAAAAAAATTAATATTCGGGGGATTGAGAGCAAATAATTAGCAACAAAATATGCCACCAAAGCGGCATCGATAGCTTTGTTAGGTACAGAGGTACGACGCGTGGCTATGCTAGATTTACGCTGGTCCAGCGCGGTCATCGCTTCTCGAAAATGGGTGGAGCAAAAAAATTAATATTCGGGGGATTGAGAGCAAATAATTAGCAACAAAATATGCCGCAAGAATGGCATCGATAACTTTGTTAGGTACAAAGGTACGACGCGTGGCTATGCTAGATTAACGCGGGTCCAGCGCGGTCATCGCTTCTCGAAAACGGGTGGAGCAAAAAAATTAATATTCGTGGGATTGAGAGCAAATAATTAGCAACAAAATATGCCACCAAAGCGGCATCGATTGCTTTGTTAGGTACAAAGGTACGACGCGTGGCTATGCTAGATTAACGCGGGTCCAGCGCGGTCATCGCTTCTCGAAAATGGGTGGAGCAAAAAAATTAATATTCGGGGGACTGAGAGCAAATAATTAGCAACAAAATATGCCGCAAGAATGGCGTCGATATCTTTGTTACGTACTGTGATACAACATGTGGCTACGTTAGCTTAATATTGAGCTAGAGCAGCCTCAGTTTTTTGAAAACGGCTGGGGCAAACAAATTAATATTCAGTGGATTAAGAGCAATAAATTAGCAAAAAAATATGCTGCAAGAATGGGATTGATATCTTTCTTAGGTACAGAGATACAATAAGTGGCTACGCCAGCTTAATATTACGGTAGCGTAGCCATTGTTTCTCGAAAACGGCTGGAGCAAAAAAAATTAATTCTTTGGCAAATAATTAGCAAATAAATAGCAACAAAATATCGTATTAATTTTGCGCTGGCCTTTTCAAATGGCTACGCCAGCTTAATATACGTTAAGAACTAATTTGTGGATAATGACTCTCGGTCGATGTAAGAATTAATTTGTGGATAATGATTCTCGGTCAATGTAGGAATTCGCTTATAGATCTAGGAGTTAGCTTATGGATCTAGGAGTTTGAATATGTTTAAGTTGAGAATCGTTTGAAGCTGTTTCTTCGTTTCATCAGGGACAGGTATTACTGCCTGGGATAATCTTATTCCTTCGTCGCTCAGGAGTAATATTACTAACCTGAGAATAATAAATCAATAATCTAGCTTGACAACTAAGGGGCCTGCAAGGCGGCTTCCAATGCAGATACGTCGTTAAACCAGGCGATTATGGCCTTGGTCAAAACGCTCGATATACCGAGGGGCCTACGAGGCGAATTCCAAAGTTGAAGCCTAACCTTAGGTTGGAATCAGCTTTGAGCCTTTAATGATTCTGGAAATGCAATAATAATGACTCGAATGCTCGTCTGAATCTGAATGAATCTCTCTGGGCTTTCTTGCCCGTATTTATACATATTCGGAGTCCTGGGAGCGCACCAATAGGAACGTAGTTCGACTATTATGCGTCAATCATTCTCGTCTCGCACGATCCGTTCTCTAATCGGTCTACTGAGCGACTGGTTAATTCGCAGGCGCGCGTGGAACGCTCGGTTCCCTCTCTCATCGCTATGCACACATCACTGCTCCTGGTCCTTCCTCTTGTCGATCCGCTGATCGACTGAGGATCGCGCATGCGTTCAATTCTTCCACTCCTTTACACTCAATTCTCTCTTTCATCGAACTCGCGCCTCGCGGTATCCTGAGCTAATATTAATATTAACGCTAAACACTCTTTATAAAACTAAGAATAATAAGAATATAGTAAGAATATAAGTATTTAAGTAATTATTAATTAAGTTTATTAACAAAAAAGAAGGGGGCAGTTTTGGGGGTTTGTTACACCATCGTAAACATACAGCGATAATTATTCGGGGTAGTGTTCTGAGTATTTCATATCGAGGAGGCTGTAAGTCAGTCGTAGCGATAGCCCATGAAGTAAACACGACATTGCACCGTGCGATACCGCATATATCTGAATGGTGGGAGTAGTACAGCGATCGAATATCGTGAAATACGTTACGCGTGCATAAGTATCACGGGACATGAACTCTTTCATGAAATCGTACGAATCGTTGCGGGATAAGATTCCACTGCTGCGTACCGAAGAACAGTGCTATGAATGTTTAATATCATGTGACGAGTACTTGCACCTCATCCACGAGCATTTTAAGACCCGAAAAGTATCGGAATTGGGACAGCAACGTTTGACATTACTTACGAGTAGTTTTAAAATAGTGCGAACGTGTGTCCGAAGCAAAATAGCCTGCATAGTCGCTGAACTGGACGAGCGAGACGCATTGCTCGCGTCATCGTCTTCCAATGACGATAGCGATGGTGAGGAGATCCATTTATAGACGTTGCTGCAGTTGGATGACGAATCACTGACGATCGAGAGACATAAGATCTGCGACGTGTTAAGTGCACCAACATTATCCGAGTCGTCATGAATCAGTGTCTTTCAACATGGATCAGCATCTTTCAACATCTTTCAGCATCTTTCAACATCTTTCAGCATCTTTCAACATCTTTCAGCATCTTTCATCAGTCTTGCTTTGACCCCCCGTGACTCGACACCTGTTGTTGTTCTTCCTGATATGTTGCCGTTCTTCTGAAAAACTCGAGTGATATCGGGGCTAATTACAGATATTATACTCTGCCTTTTCGAGTGTTATTGATCATTTCTTGTGATCTTTTGTGGGCCTTAGTCTATTGTCTGCCCACTGGTCATTTGTGGCTGTCCGGCAGTGAGATATATCTCTTCTCTTGTGACACTTGTGTGTGTGGTGGTTTGAATAATCGTCCGAAAGCACCATGTCGCCTGGAGCAAAGAAGTGCAAGGGCTGTGGATCCTCGGTGGTCTACCCCGTTTCCTGCTCGACCTGTGGCATTATATCGCACAACGGTGCATCCTGTTTTGGCCGTACGGGTCATCCGTGGCTCAACGGTAATTTTTGAATTGTGGGCCGAGTAATCCATCTCCAACGCGCGTGACAGATACCGCTAAATCTCCTGGTTCTTCCCTGTCGGTATTGTCGCAAGCAACATTTCCAACAGCTGATGAGCTCCGAGTTTTAATCGGTAAAGTTGTGAGGGCCGAACTCAGCACATTTCGCCAGGAAATGATTACTGGCATTAGAGCGGTACTGGCCGATCTACGTACTGCAGTTGGTGACATTGACGAACGCGTGAGGCTGCTCGAAAACAATTCTGCCGATGTAATGGACAAATCTCTCGGTCCGGCTGCGCCGGAGGATGTTGTCGCAGAGATTAATGAAAGGCAGTATAGGTCGATGAACGTGATTGTCCATGGTTTGCCGGAGTCGACTAATCCATCTCCTGGCGTTGCTAGGAATGAGGACTCACAGGGTGTTAAGCAGATCCTAGGACAAATTCCTACAGCCGACTACACGGACCTACGGCTTCACAGGATTGGAAAACCGAAGGGTGCAGTCCCAAGGCCCCTCTGCGTGGGCTTTAAATCGTCGGATGAGGCCAAGGAATTGCTGAGGAATAAGTCTCGTTATTCTGGGCCTTGTAAGATCACTGATGACAGGACGCCCATTCAACGTCAGGCGCTGGATCAGCTCAGGACTAAACTTCGGGAGTTTCACGAGCGTGGCGAAACTAATAAGACTATTAGATATATTCGTGGTGTACCTAAAATTGTGTCGGCTGTTAGACCACGGGACTCTGCGGCAAAAAACATTAATGAATCCCATAGTTTTTTATCAGAATGTGAGAGGGCTTAGAACTAAATTAAATGATCTGAAGGAGGCCATTATGGCATCGGCGGTTCGGTTTGACATTATTATTTTAGTTGAAACTTGGCTTAACTCGTTGATTTCGACACCTGAGTTGGGTTTGCGTGGCTATAATGTCTTCCGGAAGGATAGGTCGCACCTCACAAGTGAGTTTTCTAGGGGGGCAGGGGGTGTCCTTATTGCGGTTAGAGATACGTTGCACTGTACTTTGATTAATTCTAATCGCGTTGATCTTGAACAGCTATTTGTAAAGGTGCGGCTTCATTCAGTCAATGTAATGCTTGGTGCCTTATATATTCCACCTTGCTCCCAACCGGATCTGTATGATGGTCATGTTGGGTGTATTATGGACGGTTTTCATAAGTACAGTGATGACAGGCTTTGCATATTTGGGGATTTTAATCTCCCTCACGCAGTTTGGCGGAATGAGTTTGGTATAAATTGTTTAATTAAACCTGGTGTTTCATCTGCTGAGTCAGCGGCCATTGACCTTGTTCGTGAGACATGTGGGTATTGCAGCTTATCTCAGGTGAATACGGTCCACCATCTGACTGATAATATGCTGGATTTAATTTTCGTTAATGATTATGATGTCACTGTAGATAAAGCAATTGACTACCTGATTACTCCAGATGCTTATCACCCTCCGCTAATAGTTCGCTTAAGTGATTTAGCTCCGCAGGATGACCAAGACCTCGTATATAGTACGTTTTATGACTTTAAGCGGGTGATTATTCCAATATAATCAGTTATTTAAATTTTGTAGACTGGGATTCGATTACGTGTGGAATAGATCCCGATTTTGCCGTTGAACGTCTTTATGCTCACCTTTCTGTTGCAATTGAGGCCTTTATCCTTCAAAGGGTTGTGAGACGCCCTTTCTACCCACGTTGGTTTTCAGCCCGCCTAAAGTACCTTATTACCGAGAAGAAGAAAGCGCATAAGATGTTTAAGAATTCGAATTCTCTGTTTGATTACTGGGTCTTTTCTAACCTTCGTTCCCAATGTAAACAGACGATGACTGCGGACTATCGCGCATATATTGTAACTATCGAAAACTCTGTCCGTCTTAACGTTAGGAGTTTTTGGGGTTTTGTTAATGATAAGCGGGGCAATCATGGCCTCCCTAGTGAAATGCAGCATGGTAGTGCGTCGGCATCTTCACATCTTGAGGTAGCCAATCTTTTTGACTCTTACTTTGGGTCCGTATATACTTCTCCGTCCGGTCGGTCGCCTGCCTTGGATTTTGATTGTAATCTTTCCAAGTGCTTCAGCCTCAATTCACTTACCATCTCTATAGGTGACGTATTTAAAAAAATGAACTCGCTTGATGTGAGTAGAGGCCCGGGCGCGGATGGTATTCCTCTTTTGCTCCTTAACCAGTGTAGCTTCATACTTTCGAGACCACTTTGGAACATCTTTAACTCGTCGCTAGCCGGTGGTGTTTTTCCGGTGAAATGGAAAACCAGCCTTATTACTCCTGTCTTCAAGACTGGTGACCAGTCGGATGTGAGGAATTATCGGCCTATAAGCAAGTTATCGGTGATGCCTAAGTTGTTTGGGGAAATTGTCACTGATTCCTTATCACCTTTGATTGTTTTCTCCCTTTGTGATGAGCAGCATGGGTTTGTACCGAAGCGCTCTACCTCAACCAACTTAGCAGTTTACCATAGCTTCGTGACTGGGGTCTTTGATAAGGGCTTACAGGTGAACACGGTTTATACGGACTTCCAGAAGGCCTTTGACACCGTAGATCACTCTATCTTGCTCCATAAACTGTCTTCTTGGGGTTTTTCTGGGCCCCTTCTATTGTGGATTAGTAGCTATCTCTCCTCGCGTGAGCAGATAGTTAAGGTATCGAATAGTCTCTCCCTGCCAATTAGCGTTTCCTCTGGAGTCCCTCAGGGGTCTCATCTTGGCCCGTTACTGTTTAATATATTTGTTAATGATCTCGTGGATGTATTTTTAGAATCCAACTTTCTTTTGTACGCTGATGACCTTAAGGTCTTTAGATCAATCCGGTGTCGCCAGGATGCGGTTAATTTGCAGGGAGATCTCGATAGGTTCGGACAGTGGTGTATCAACAATAAACTGAGGCTTCACACTGCTAAGTGTGTTGTGCTCAGGGCCGTGCGTGGGGAGAAGTGCGTGCAATATCCATATGAATTGGCGGGGGAGGTTCTCTGCGAAGTGTCTGAGGTCATAGACCTGGGGGTTGCAATGAAGTCGTGTTGTGATTTTAGAAGTCATTTTATGAGATGTACAGCGAAGGCTATGAGAGCCCTTGGTTTCATTTCCAGATTTGCTAGACACTTCACGAATATTGATGCACTTAAGCTTTTGTATGTTGCTCTCGTGAGGCCACATCTTGAATACGCATCAATCATATGGAGTCCGGTGCATAAGAAATACATTAACATGATTGAGCGGGTCCAACATAAATTTCTGAGATTTGCTGCTCGATCTCTAGGGTGTTCTATGGATCGTGCTGATCGTGATTATAGCCCTATTATGGCCTTACTTAACATTTCTACTCTCGCGGATCGTAGACTGAGTGCGGATATGCTGTTCTTGTTTAAGGTACTAAATGGTCACATTGACTGTCCAAATTTGGTAGCTGCTGTTTCCTTCCGTGTGCCGCAAAGGGGTTTGCGCCCTAGGTCTTTGTTCGACACGAGGTCGCACCGTTATCGTCACTATTCGATTGACCCCATGAACCGGGCTATGATGGTTGCCAATCAGTAGTGTTTTTTATGTAGACTTGTTTTGTGGGTCGTTAGATTCGTTCCGTGCATCATTGTATATGCGTTCAGGTCACTGACGGGGTCAGGAATTAGTTTAAGCGATTATTATTGAGTGATTATGTAAGCTCTATCGGTTGTATATATATGTATATGTATAGATATTCTGTAAACTATGGGATTTTCCCGTTTATAATAATAATAATAACATGGATTTATGCAATTGTCGCGCGAACATCGTCAATTGTTACGTTATATCGCGCGATACAGTACTGCGGGTAAATGCACATTACATTGCATCGTTGGTGATAAGGACGTATACCTTAAGGGGGGACGCCTACCTAGAGCGGGCGAAACAATGCGCTTCTTTGGGATTTTTTTCTAGGAAACCCGTTACACTTTTATTCCTAACTATTCATCTATTGTTAAGAGTGCATCTAAAGGACAGATCAGTATTTTTTGCGTTAAAGAATATTAAAAGATTAGAGAGTTATAGGCGATGACCGGGATGTTCTTTTTTTCTTAAGCGTTTTGCGGTGACCATCGTAGCTCGTAGCAGAATCAACTGAAATGAAAAATTCGAATAGTTTTAGATAGAGAATGAAATTATCTAGGCGCTATCGGGCCCGATTTTGAAAAAATTATTTGCAGACAAAATGGCGGCGCTGCAAATTTGAACTATCGATTTTCAACAAAAAGGTCGTTCCTTTCTTGGTGTGTAAAAAAGAAACTAAGAAGTAAAAAAGAAATCCCTCCGATAGCGCCTAGATAATTTCATACTCTATCGAAAACTATTCGAATTTTTCATTTCAGATGATTCTGCTACGAGCTACGATGGTCACCGCAAAACGCTTTAAAAAAAAGGTCATCCCGGTCATCGCCTATAACTCTCAAATCTTTTAATATTCTTTAACGCAAAAAATATTGAACTGTCCTTTAGATGTACTCTTAAGAATAGACGAATAGTTATTGATAAAAGTGTATCGGTTTTTCTAGAAAAAAAAATCGCAAAGAAGCGCATTGTTTCGACCGCTCTAGGTAGGCGTGCCCCCTTAAGTGTGTACGCCGTTGACGCTTCTACATGACATTGAGGACGGAATGGTTGAAGTACTGAAAGTACTGAGTCCTGATACAACAATTCTAGTGAATAGGTTTTTGGGTCGGGAATTGGCCCGATTTTTGGATGATCGTACGAGTTTCCCGCGAAACTTGACACTCGTCCTACTACCGCTGAGTTTTCGATTTCCGAATTGCCAGTATGATCGTATCACCTGGAAAAGCCGCATCACGAAATCAGGTGAAATCGAGCGTCTCTGGCATGTTAACTATTTGTGAAGAAGTGAACTCTTTGTGAATAACTGGATATGGAGGGCTTCATGGACACATACAGGGTTTTATCTTGGATGTCTAAACTTTTATGCAGTATTGCGGAATTCCGAGACTGGACTGATCATTGCGACACGTGCCTGCAGCTCATCGTCGAGTACCAGTGCAGCGGAGGAGTGTCCGTGGCCGCGAAACTACGTCTGGTGTCGCTGATCGCGCCAATAAAGACATTGCGCGTGATCGTGCGGGAAAAGTTTTCGCGAGTAGTGTGTGGGGTTTCGGCTCGACCGACGGCACCTGAAGTCGTATGGGAAGACGTGGAATCCGCGTTTATTGGACGTATTTCAACCGGCGCGGTCATCAACGTGAGACACGTCGATCTGCGTCGATTTTTTAGAGGGTGCTCGACGAACTGTAATCTCGCGCGTTACAGACGTTATCACAACGCATAAGAACGTGTCCGTGAATACAAACTTGAACGCGGAGTTTATGTTGGGTGAAAATACGGACATGAACAGTTTCGGTACGCTCTTAATGACTTCGAACGTGCGCGAGTGGTACTCGAAGTACGTGATCGCTCCCACGCTAGTGATGCTCGAGGAGTTTCAAGATCGCGACAGGGGATGGACCCTAAAGGCTGTGCTAAATATTCTAGTGAATATTAATAAGCATAATCCATTTCGAGCCGGTTGCGACGTACCGCTTTCGCACGCCGTCGTGCTGAAAAAAAGCGATTGTGAACGTAAAGAGCGGGGACAATGCGTGCTTTTTGTGGTCTGTCGTCGCCAGTTTGTACCCTGCTGCTACGAACGTGAGTAGGATCTCATGGTATCCACACTACTCGGAGGTGCTTCGCACGGAGGATATGACTGTTCCCGTGACGTTGGACCAGCTGGCCAAGTTCGAGAGGTTCAACGACGTATCCGTAAACGTGTACACGTGGTCCGACGGAAGCTGCGTGCCTCTGCGTTTGGCCGAGGACAAGCGAGAGAGACACGCCAACCTATTACTGGTGCAGGATCCCAAGGAGCCTCAACTTTATCATTTAGCGTGCATTCGCAGCATGTCGAGACTGATTTCGAAGCAGCTCGGTAATCATAGGCATCAAGTATTACTTTGCAAATGGTGAGTAAAATACGGAATATTTCAATCCATATATTATTTATTCTTATGTTCTATTATTAATGCTATTGTTATCGTTGCAGATGTCTCAACTTCTTCCATTCGTCCGAGCAATTGACCAAGCACAACGTGGACTGCCAGCGTCTGAACGAGTGTGCCGTCGAATTGCCGTCCGTGGATGATAAATTGTTGCAGTTCAAGAACTTCAAAAATAAGGAACGGGCGCCATTCATCGTGTCCGCGGACTTCGAATGTATGCTGGAGGACGTCAAGCCTGTGGAGCGGCGTCGTACGTACACATACCAGCAACACAGAGCGTACAGCGTGGGATACTACGTTCATTGTTCCACCGACGCGTCTCTGTGTCGTTATCGCGCGTATCGTCACGACTCCGAATGCGTGAAGTGGTTCGTGCAGGAACTACGTGACTTTGCGAACATTGCGTATTCGTATTTGCGGAACGCGAAACCGATGAACTCGTTGACGAGACAGCAACGTCTCAGTTTTGAAAACGCGATCGTGTGACACGTGTGCGGACAACCCTTCGTCGACAAGGACAAAAAAGTGCGCGACCATTGTCACTCGACGGGCGAGTACGAGAAACCCATTGTATAGTATGTTTGCATGTTGTATGTTTGCATGTACATATGTATATACGTTTCTTTCTTTTGTCCATGTTATTTATTTATTTATGAATATCTAATATATGTATAGCGTAGAATAGCCAAAATTGTATTTTATACGTTTTAGTATATATGTATATATGTATATATTTTTTCTTACTTTATTAAGATGAATTAGAGAATGTGAATAATTGAATAAATGGGCAATGTATATATATTTATATGTATTCATTTATTTATTTCAGTAACACATAGTGCGTTTATAATCGGGAATCATAGAATATCCATGTCGCTTATCCACGAGTTCCGTGACGAATCGAATCCGAGCCATTTAACGTACACCTGGTTTCCCTTGCGACGAATAATCTTCTCGACTAGATAGTCGTCCGGATTCGCGACCGAATGCAGTTTGTACTCGTAGAATCCACCCGAGGTCGTCTCTCCAGCGGAATCGCGCAGAATGTACGTCACCGGGTACGTTCGTTGTACGATTACGATTTCGAACACCTCGGTCGACCAGTTCGGAGTGTACCCCTTTTCGAAGAGGGTCTTGAATTTGCTCACGCGTACCTTGTCACCGACTTTGAATTTTGCGCGTCGTCGAATACCTTCCGCTTAGGAGGGTGAGAGGTGTTCATTCGCGGCGAACGACAAACGTGTCGCGGGGGTCACGTCAACGGGTCGGGCGTTGATCGTTCGGTGCTTGCGATGATTGTAGGTGCGTACGAGCGCAGGTAACAGGTCGATCCAACAATAGGACGCGTTCAAGAAGTATTGTTTCCACATGAGGTTTTTCAGCGTGCGATTGAAACGTTCAACGATCGACGCCTTCGGAAAGAACAAGCGAGTGCGAAAATGAATAATTTCGTTAACGATTGCTGCCTTGATAGGCAGCTGGTACTAAGAGATCTGTCGCTTCTAAACACAGTATAGTCCCCAATCCAAGTTCTACAGAGGAAACACCACGGGACACCACGAATATAACGAATTGTCATATCAGATTCTCCTTTCGTGTGGAGGTCACGCAGCTTCTCCCTGAGCAGCTTGAGCGTTGCACGTTGCAGCCGGGTCTTGTCGTCAGAGATCTTGCAAGGACCTACGTATCGATGTTTGTTCTGGAGAATCCGTTTGACAGTAGCGGATGAATCAAGGCCCACACGTAAGGGCCTACTCGTTGAACTGCCAGACTTTCCCAAGCGATGGACAACCAAGTCTTGAGTCTCCAGGGGACAAATCCCATGCAATAAGGTCCTTGCACCCTCCGCATCAGTGGTCCTGGCTTGCTCCAGCGACACATTCTGGGGCTCAGGCATCCCAAATATTAAAATATTTCTGGCACGCACCTCCCGGTCATTCAATTCTTCAATGACATCCTCCGTGTCTGTTGGACGAGGAACTGCCTGATCAAAGATGTTAGTAGGATTCGTTTCCAACTGCCGGACTCGCTCAGATAGTGAGCTAATGTCAGACCTCATTTGAGCTAGCTCTGTTCTTATTCCTGAGATTATATCTTCACGGAATTCAGCAAACTCACTGTTAATCAACTCCTTAATCGTGTTCCTCATATAATCGGCAAACTCACTCTTAATCAGCTCCCTCATAATGTCCCTCATATCATCGGCCGATGGTAAAGTCGAGAGTGATTTTAGTGTCGCAGATGGTATCGCAGACATTGTTTGTGACGGCCCGCTCGTGGGTCGGTTGACATCGGAGCTAGGCACCTGAGATGGCGAGCGACAATTCAAAAGACGGCCGTTAAGGTTTGGATGACCCGAACGGATGAGACAGGAGGGTCCAGGGTGGGTGGATATTCCGCATCCCGGGCATGTGATAGGATTGGCCACTAAGGCACTGCAGCCCTTGCACTTTTTGGTATTGCCCGTCATACTAATGAGTAAACCTCCTTAGATGCGAGTTCATACGTCCCCAGACAGGGAAATTCCAGCACGAAGAACTAACGAATTTCACGAATTATTTAGCAGTTAAAATAACTCGAATTGGACAGAAGAGCCGCACTACCAAGACCCGCGCTCCGAAATGTTAGGAGAAAATAAAAGAATCCAATAGACCCCAGAGACAGATGAGTCACACTTTAAACGCACTTGCTAACGTTCATTCAATCAAAACAAAACAGAGAACCTGTCACCTCGACAGATCAATACAGACTGATGTTTGGGAAGATGTTTGGGAATCTTTGCATACGTCTGACAGAGATAGAAGCAGTCAACGTTCGAGTGGTGCCCCATTGCAAACTATTCCTTTATCGTATCTTGCTTGCCGCATGCCACGTCATTAAAGATAAAAATGGAATTCGGATGCGATTCGCTCGGTGGGATGACATCACAGCTATTCGAAAACGTAAAGTAGCCAATTTCATCTATCTGAGTCAATAAAATACTCATATTTATTATACTACCAAATACAGATATTTCGGCTGTTGCAACGACTTGGAATACACGTACACGTTCTCGAAGCGGACGCTGTGAGGACTTTCCAACAAGCTCACCAGCACGTTGGTCTTTCCACAATTTGATGGGCCACAAATGACGCATCGTATAGTGTTTGGTAGCATGCTACCATGTCTGCGTCTGGTTTTCGAAGACATCATTTGCGATTTATCGTCAAAATTTGTCACGCGTATTGTTACATGTTGTCGCACGAATCGCATCCTCACCGCAAACTGCGAAAACTGATTTTGATACGTTGAAGCGGTGATGTGCCCTATTTATAGGTCCGCCCCGAAGCAAAACGGTTCAGTATTCAAAATGCTTCCGGTCCTGTCGGATAATTGTGACATTCGGGACCTAACTTCTGAGCGGTTGAAATATATATTATACCAAAGATTATTCTACTCCAAGAGTTTGGGAGACACATTGATCAGTTGTGGGACAGACTCCCCGTGCATATAAAAACCGATTCTGAGGTTCAGCAGTATCGTCGGTGTCTGGAGCATTATAATCGCCCTTGGCAGCGAACCCATATCGACGGTCCAGCACCATTGATTAAAAACTGTGGTGAATGTCGCCGATGAGAGTAAAGAAAGGTTGTGAATTACATATTCCGGGATACCAGTTTTGTGGCCCGGGAACTCATCTGGCAAAACGATTGGCTAGAGGGGATCAAGGCATCAATCCATTGGACGCAGCGTGTCGCGAACACGATATTGCGTATTCGCGTGGCAACGACCTCGGCGAAAGGCACGCGGCAGATAACGTTCTCACTGACAAAGCGCGAAAACGCATCGTTGCTCGAGACTCGACTCTGGGTGACAGAGGTGCTGCTACAGCTGTTTGGGCAGCTATGAAGGCCAAGGCGAAAATCGGAATGGGGATGAAAACAAAATTGCGCAAAAGGACTGCAAAGAGAGCACCAAAAAAGCGGATTCTTCCAGTAGCAAAACGGGGTGGTATATTACCACTTCTCCTGCTGCTAGGTGTTCTCGGATCATTAGCTGGTGGAGCAGCGGGGATCGCCAAGGCGTTAAACGATAATAAGGCGGCGCAACATCAGCTGCAGGAAATGCAACGCCATAATCGCTCCATGGAAGGTCGTGGACTTTAACTCGCACCATACAAGCCTGGACAGGGAATATCAAAACGAACAAAAAAACGCCGAAAAGAAAATAAAAATGCCCGCGGGTGTAACTTCCGATGCGCAATTGGAGGAGTTGGCAAAACGTATGCGTATTCTTGAGAGGTGTTTTTATGCGTAACGCGTTACCAGCTGAAGCAGTACGTCGGAACGAGAGCGGTATCGTAAATTTGGACAATGTCGAGGGGCCTGGGACTCATTGGGTGGCGTATGCGAAGAGAGGGTGTCGAGCTATATACAGTCGGGGACAAAAATAAGTGGACAGGTACTAGATGTAGGTATCAATGAAGTTTAATCGAACCAGTACTAGTCTTATAAACTTAAGCTTTATTTATCACATATCCTTATAGTACATAGATTATTGAGTGAGTAAGTGAAATCCATGTTTAAATTTTTTGTGAACAATCCATATTTAACGAAATAGTAAGCTATTTGGCGAGAGACAAAAATAAGTGGACACATAATAAAATAAATAATAAATAATATACATAATAATATTAATATTTGGTATTGCCGCCTTTTGCTCGAATTACTCCTTCAAAACGTCGTGGAATACTCTTTATTAAATTTTCAATGTAATTTTTATTAATATTTTCGTATGCTGACTGTAAATTTTTTAAAAGATCGATTTTGTTATTTCGCTTATCTAATGTGACTTTAGCGTCCAGTAAATTCCATAAATTCTCTATCGGATTCAAGTCGGGGCTTTGTGCTGGCCATTCCAGCAATTTAATTTTGGAATCCTTAAAAAATTTTTTAGTTTTCTTGGCAGTGTGTTTAGGGTCATTGTCTTGTTGGAAGACAAATCCTCCGACGAGACCCATTTTTACTACAGCCTCTTCTAAATTTTCATTTAGTATATTAATATACTTATCCGCATTCATGATTCCGTCGATTTGAGCTAACGTACCAATCCCATGCCAAGAGAAGCACCCCCATATCATCAATGATCCGCCGCCAAATTTAACCGTTGGGATGATAAACGGCTTCTTATACGTTTCATTTATTTTTCTCCAGACTTGCCGTTTCCTTTTTAGTTACCGCAACTGACATTTACTTTCATCACTCCATATTATATTCTTCCAGAATGATAGTGGCATATTCACATATCTTTTAGCAAAAGCTAAACGTTTTTTCATATTCATTGTACTAATATGCGGCTTACGTCTAGCCTTGCGACATTGTAATCCAGCTTCGTGCAGTCTCCGTTTTATTGTTTTGGTTGAAATGTTTAATCCTACTGTTTCTGCAATATTTCGCGATGCGATCGTTGGATCTTGTCGACATTTGCGAACAATTCGACGATCGTCTTGTACGGTGGTACAGCGTTTGCGTCCACGACCTCTTAAATTTTCCACAGTATTATGTAATAGATACTTTTTATAAATTTTTTCTACCGCACTTTTAGATATATTGTACTTCTGAGCTACCACACGGTAACTCAATTTATTATGGCAGGCCGAAACTATTGATTTGCGAATTTGATATGAAATTTCCTCTCTTTTTGACATTCTGCAATTCTTTCACAAATGATCTTACTTTTACAAAGCCTGAGTTTGTACTGAAATGCTTGTTTGGGACCACTGCGTCTAAGCGTGACCTGCGCCTGATGTTTGTTTACATTTCTTGCTTCACAATAATATCGTATGATACCTACTTCCAGTACCTGTCCACTTATTTTTGTCCCCGACTGTATTTCGATAGCTTTGGAAATCTTCGACGGCCTATGGAATTGGTAAACTATCTGGATAAAGATGCTGTGAAAATTGAATACAATCGAACGTCTTATCAGAAGTACAATCGGAGCAGTCAAGCTCCAGACTCACACATACAACCCATACGTCAACACAACATTTGGATACAGCGATGAGATAAGAATACCGTTACAGCAGCAGGATTTATACACATTGTGTGAAAGTTTCGTCTATGTGGGGGGGGGGGGGGGGGGAATTGAAGATAAATAAGCCAAATGATGCATTAACGGTGATGTTGGGAAATAATTGCTTGGCGTTCTTATTTGATGAAACTTGATACGAGCTGAATGGTGTGGAGATTAATCGGCACAGAAACGTTGGAATAACTAGCACGCTTAAAACCTATGTATCGCTGACATCTGGCGAAGACAAAGATATGGAGAATGCCGGATGAGGCTTGAAAGGACGCGATGGGCCAATAGTCAAAAATCATTTTAATTTTTGCATCTCACTCAAATATTTGCTGGCATTTTGCGAGGACTACAAACTTATGATTATTAATGCGCGTCACGAATTGATTTTAATACGATCGCGCAACGACAACAATTCTCTAATAGGATCGCCGATGTTGGAACCAGAAATTGAATTAGTTAAACTACAATAGCGGCTGCCTCATGTGACGTTAAATGACGTTAATAAGCTATTGTGACTACATAGTTTGGAAAGTGGACAAAACCTGAGCATTCAGAAGGACCTGAGACTGATTGAAGGAATGTGATGAGCGAAGACGTTACTAAGTTCAACAACTGCAAATTGGCCAATGTAAAACTTTTTCTCAACTCGGAATTTTACCCATATGATGACCTGAACTTGGACTTTGACAAGAATAAGCACGCCATCTTGTACCACATGTATACGCAATTCCGTAAATCATATTATGGGTATAGTTGCAACGAGGCATCATTCACTGTGGCTGAATTTTTACAATTTTGCCCCCTCGTGGTGATTGATTGCTCGCGACAAAATGAGTCGATCAAGAATGGCACCGTGGACGTGCGCATAGAATTCGAGTGTAAAGAGAATGTGCCTGCAAATACTTCGGCCTACTCTCTGATTCTGCATGATCTGGTGGTTGAATACAATCCGCTGACAAACATGGTGCGCAAAATAAATTAAATTGCCACGCTACTTGCCCGCCCTCTCCTGTACCAAATTCATACAAAATTTAATCATGAAAATCGAGATGCTTTACGAGAAAGATTGCATTCTCTCGTCTGTCTTGGAAGTGAGTGGACCTCCAAATTGTACCGATAATGGTTGTACTAACCTTCGTTGACCCGCAAGGGTTCATTGTTGAGGGAAGATTTGTCACGAAGGAAGTGGCTGTCCTACGAAAGGGGACAATTCTCTCGCACTATATTTTTGGGAGTCCTATACCACAATTTCTTCTTACGAAGTCCGACTGTTACGTCCTTACTTTTTATTTGGGGCCGCGATTTTTAGGGGAGTTTATATTATCGATCCGCTTTCGAGCTAGTCCAGGGACCTTACCAGGGAATCTTCAAAAGACGCCTAGTAGGATCCGCACTACTAGGCAGTGTCGGCTTTATAGCGACTAAAACCGCTAGCCCCATGCGCATACAAAACACTCATTTCCACTCCTACATGCAATATAAAAAGTCAAACACTCATGCAATATAAAAAATGAAACGCACAGGCAATATAAAAAATTAAACACACATGCAACAGTCCGACAGCCAAACATATATACATAATAAAAAACGCATTACACACTCATACTGCAATCGCATACATGCAAAAAGACTTAAAAGTAGATTCGGATATACAAAAGCACAATTAGAACCTTTGCTTTCCATGTGATCTGCCATACGTCAAAGTACATATTGACAAACCAGACATTGGAGTCATAGGTTCTTCGGAACAATTTAGTAGCTTATTGGTGGAAGAAATACATTTCTTTAATACATGATCGACATAGTTGTCGGTCAAATACACTTTGAGATGCCCTAAAGGGCAATCGCACAGGTTGACATCAACTGAAAGGCTTAGACAAGTTTGAATTAAAATTTTTAAATTACAATGTTCCGCGAAGTAATCGAAACAGTATTTAGTTAAAACAAACCTCTCGCATAAATTGTACTATTAATTTTTTTTTGTGTTAAAAAAGCTTGGCAACACGTAGCACAAGCTTGAATAAACGGTTCTAAGTAATCTAAATTGACAGTAGTAGCATCATAATTTTGCAAAATTGACTCTATTGATTCTACAGCTACTACTGGTACTGCATTATTAGAAAATTGAGAATTTTGATTACGAGAGGAAAATTCGGAAATTTCTTTAACATTTAACAAATTTTCACTACAATCTGCCTCGCAGTTTTGTCTTCCTGAGTTGAAAAACAATGAATTTATGAGCAATGACTTGTAGTATCCGGTAAATACTGAACAAGTCGGATTTGTATTTCTTCCACCATGTTGTCTTATCAGCGAGAAAAAATTTTCCAAAGGATCTTGGTTAAAATCTCTGGTTCTGAATCCTGCAAACCCAAGATCCAGCAAATAAGACTTAAGAATTTTGAACCCTTTCAGGGTATGTATCCAATTCTGCAACGCCGCAGGATACTCTTTATCTCCCGCTTTGTGTTTGATAAATCGCATATTTTGGAATAAGTTTATACACTTATTCCAAATATCTGTGGCGTTACTTTCGTTATCCAAAATGGCCCTACTATTGACACTGTCGAAAAGTGAATTTAAAGGGTATAGCCGGTTAAGATGGTCAAATGTGCCCCTGAACCGAATTCAAATCGCGATGAGTCATTCGAAAGCTTATAAAAAAAGAATGATTTCTGCCAAGTTTCAACTTTGTATCTCGACCCGGGGGGTAGTAAAGGGTAAAAATAGAAAATCTGGTTTTTGCTGAATTTCTCCTATACCAGCGGACGAAAAATTTTGAAAAAATTCAGAGGCATGTCTGTTACCGGTGCACATATTAGGGAATCGTGTCAGATTTTTAAATTCAAAAACCAAGCTGTGAAAAATAAAAAAACCTAAAAAATGCTGAAAAATGCCGGTTTTGTATCGAAGCAGTCTTGATACTATAATTATATTTTTACTGTAAATCCGCATCATTGTTACTATTGTCCTGAATTTTTTCAGATTTTTTAATTTAAAAACTGATTTTTTCGCCGTTTTTTCCGTGTCAGAGTAACTAATAGGTCGAACTTGCGTCCATACTTTATGGAATAAGTCTTTCATGCAATCTTCAATGTCTTCACATGCAGCAAAACAGCGTAGGAATCAAACGATCTAAACATGCTGTAACATTACAGTCTAAAATGTCTACCGTATTTTCAACGGCGTCAATGGCGCAGCGGTAAAGTGTTCGACTGTTGAATCGCTGCGAACTTTTTGAACGTAGGTTCGAGCCTCGGAACTTCTAAGTCCCACAGGGTCATATTTTTTCACATTAATTATGTATTTTTTCGATTTCTAGCTATATGACAATGATCGATATTTATATACAAATGTTTTAAAAACTCATTAAAATTATTTTAAAACTTGAAAACTATTGTTAGGTATCCTGCCAATTACAGCATTGTTTAACTTCTGAATTTTGGAAACAGGAGAGAGTTGTATGATCTACAAGAAGAGGCGAAATTGTTATGTTTTGGACAAGAACTGAACACGTGTAGAATATCTACTCACTTATTAGTTTTATTATAACGAACTCTCTCTCTAAGACGTTCTCTTCATCCTACCATGTCGTTACACGCTGCCCTCTCGAGGCCGGGGCGCTACCTGTTGGCCAGGTGCGTTCACATATATTACATCTTCCCTTTTAAGTAGGAGGTAGCACATTTCGCTTAGGCTATCTTAATTTATCTAAACTTAATTATCAATTAGGACATTTGGTTTACAGATCAGACCATTTCTTTTAGATACCCAGCCACTCGGGCTGACGTGAGATTCTTCCACTTTGTGTGACAATATTGGTCCGAGCTCTATTTCCATTTGACTGTGCATCGGATAACACGTCACCCTCCACATTTGTTTGAGACACCGGCCTGTCGACCTTATCAGGAGGTTGAGACAGGGATTCCTGCGAAGGTGCTCCACACCCTAATTCTGGTTGTCGCACCTTTTTCAAATGGAACGCATTTCGTCTAACTACATTGCCTTTTTCGTTGAGAACTGCGTAAGATCTCGGAGCGTCCTCTATTCCCTGAATCAACCCTGGTCTCCACTCCCCTTTTTCTCGCAAAGCAATTTTTTCGTTACATTGAAAACTTTGCCTTTCTTTCGCATTTCTATCGTAATAATTCTTGTACATCTTTTGACGAGATTCAAGCATTTTGCGCGCATCTACAATTACTTTCGGCGACAATTGAGATTTCGCAATGGGCAACTGTGTCCTCAATTTCCTTGACATTAATAGCTGAGAAGGCGAAACATTTAACCCTGCTATAGGTAAATTTCTGTATTCTAAAAGTGCCACATTGACGCTTGTTCTACTATCATCACATTTTTTTAACATTAGTTTCGCAATTCCGACCGCTTTTTCCGCCAACCCGTTAGATTTTGGGTAATGAGGACTCGACGTAACAATTTTAAAGGCCCACTTCTCTGAGAATTGTGAGAACTCAAAACTTGAGAATGGCATGTTGTCACTAACAAACGTTTCCGGAATCCCATGTGTAGAAAAAATCGGCTCCAGTTTGCTTTGCACTTCTTGTGCTGTTTTATTCTTTAATGGACTTATCTCCAACCATTTGGAGTAATAATCCATTGTTGCCAAATAATCCTTTCCTTTGTATTCAAAAATATCAGCGCCGATTTTTTCAAATGGAAGTTCAGGAGTTTTGTGTGGTATTAACGGTTCTTTTGTGTTGCTCCTACTGAATTTTTAGCATGTCTTACAAGAATTAATGTACCTTGTGACGTCTAAGCCAAGCTTTGGCCAGTAAAAAATTTGACGGAGCCTTTTCTTTGTTTTTTCTATTCCAAAGTGTGGTGTATGAGCCAAGCTAAGCATTTCAAGTCTCAAGCTCTCAGGAACAATTATCTTATCATTAACAAAAAGGAGACCCTTATGAAAAGTCATTTCGTCTTTCATTGACCAATATTGTTTAGCATCCTCATGAACTTTATGTCTGTCTTCAGGCCATCCCTCCAGAACATAACCTCTAAGCCTGACCAAAACAGTATCTTTTACAGATTCTTGTCTAAACTGGATCAACCTAGCTTGACTCATCGACACTTCCGTATTGAGACTGTGAACCATCTCATTGTGAGATTCATCATTGGACACTGACGTTTCCAAAAATGACCTTGAAAGAAGATCTGCGACGACCATTTGCTTTCCCGGCAAATATTCTACATTGATCTTATATTTAAGTAATTTTAGCTTTAATCTTTGCAATCGTGCTGTTACTTTATTCATGTCCTTCTGGACAATCGAAACGAGAGGCTTATGATCCGTATAAATTTGTACCTGACGACCATATACAAATTGATGAAACTTTTCTAACCCAAAACAAATGGCCAGCATTTCCTTTTCAATCTGCGCGTATCTCTTTTCCGAGTCATTCAAGCTTCTCGACGCGAATGACACTGGTTGACCTCCTTGCATTAAACAGGCCCCCAGCCCATTTTGCGAGGCGTCAGACTGAATAATCGTTGGCATGTTTACGTCGAAGAGTTTTAATGTCGGCGCATTACATAATGCCTTTTTCAGTTCAGCCAAGCATTTTGCATGATCGGGGGTCCAATGCCAGTCTACGTTTTTCTTTATTAATTCTCTTAGAGGCGCACACAAATCAGATTCATTCTTAACAAATTTGGCCAGAAAGTTGAACATTCCTAGAATGCTCAACAGTTCCTTTTTGTTGGCAGGCTCCTTGAGCCTTACAATTGTTTCAACCATGTTCGGATCTGGTTTGACGCCGCACTTATTAAAAATCAAACCCAGATACCTAACTTCGGAGACTTTGTACTGAAGCTTGGTTGCATTGAAACGCACATTGTACTTCCTGGCTCTCTCAAAAACCTTTTCTAGTGTCAAATCATGCTCTTCTTCACTTGTTGCCGCAATAATCATATCATCAAAATAAATGCAAACGCCCTGAATGTCACCAAAGATTTTTACATTCATTCTTTGAAACACCTCAGTTGCTGTGGACAAGCCAAATGGAAGTCTCTTATATTTATATTTCCCATACGGAGTTATGAAAGTACAAATATCGCTACTCTTTTCATCAAGCATGATTTGATGAAACCCATCTTTCATGTCCAAAACGGAAAATATTTCCTTTCCCGTTAACATTGTACTTAACTCATCAATCGTTGGGATCGGAAATTTCTCCGTTTTCAAGTTCTTATTCAATACTCCCGGATCTAAACAAATACGTATTGAACCATCCTTTTTCTCGACAATTATAACGTTATTTACCCAATCTGTCGCGTAATCAACCTTTTCAATTATTTCTCGTTTTTCCAACTTGTCAAGGGAGTCTTTCAACCTATCCTTCAGCGCCAATGCTATTCGGCGAGACGAGTTTACCACTGGCTTTGAGTCCTCTCTTAAGATTATTTTGTACTTATCAGGGTATGCTCCGATTCCCTCAAACAAATCTTTATTATTCCTGACCATGCTCGACTTACTGTCATTCCCATTACTTAACCCTTTCTCCAGAGACTTACATTTAACCTCCTCCACTTTTGCATTCATTCGTGTCACCAATTGCATTCTCTCGCACGCTTTACGACCTAAAATCGGTAAACTATCAGTCTCAAACAGAATAAATTTTACCTGCCAAGTTACATTACGCAATTCACAATCCAGTACAACATAACCATGCGCTCTCCTTTTGTTCTTAAAATAGCTTTCAAGTGTTATATTGGCTTCTTTTATTTTGGGTTTATTTATAATTTCCAAAGCATTAAATATTTTAATCGGCAAGTCATTACAATCAGCCCCAGAATCAAGCTTAAATTTTACTTCGTTCCCGCCAATTTTCAAGAATTCAACCCAACATTCTGAAACCGACTGACGTTGAATCGCATCTACATAAAAGTCATTAACTTCATAATATTGCAATTCATTTACATTTTGCCTCTTGTCACTCGATAGGCAACCAGCCGCAAAATGATTAAGTTTACCACACTTATTGCACACCTTTCCATACGCAGGACACCTTGCTTTTTTATGGTTATACCCGCACTTTTTACAGCTATACACCGCATTTTCACTACTCTGCTGTTGCTGGCTGCTCTGATTGGGCGTCGATCGCCCCTTGCCGTCCTTCCTTCTGAGTACGTCGACTTCGACCGTTTCTGCCATCTTCATGTTCATTTGAATGACGCGCTGTTGCTGCTTGCTCAGCTCCGACGCTCTGCATGAATCTGTTGCCTTCTTTAAGGTTAGGTCTGAGTCCCGTAGCATTCGCTGCTGAAGGGCCTCGTCATTGACCGCGATTATAATGCGATCTCTCATCAGCGACTCCTCTTGATCCCCAAAATCGCAGCTTTTAACAAGTTTTTTCAGATCATTTAGGAAGTCATCATACGGCTCATTCTGCTGTTGAACACGTGTTAGAAATTTGTGACGCTCTATGACGACGTTTGTTCTTGGCTTCAGATAGTCCTCAAACGCTTCGAAAGCTTGCTCCAAGGTGAGTTTCTCCTTCGTCAGTTTGAACGTGTTGAACACGTCGAGCGCTTCTTCACCGACGAAATTTAAGAATATCGCCAGTTTGCGTTTATCTGACACCTTAGTGTTATCGGAGGCTTCCAAATATATTTCAAACCGTTGTTTGAAATTTTTCCAATTATTCACAGCATTTTCTCGCAAGTTGAGCTCCGGCGGAAGCTTGAACACTTCCATGACGAAAACACGTTGTGCTCGTTACGAGCACGTGGAGATTTTGAGGTTATGCGAGTCTTTCTTCGCAAACAATTCCTCCTGTGTTACTGTGCAAGCACAAATATTATAGGAGACTTTACCGCTGCCACCATGTTATGTTTTGGACAAGAACTGAACACGTGTAGAATATCTACTCACTTATTAGTTTTATTATAACGAACTCTCTCTCTAAGACGTTCTCTTCATCCTACCATGTCGTTACACGCTGCCCTCTCGACGCCGGGGCGCTACCTGTTGGCTAGGTGCGTTCACATATATTACAGAAATAATTACAAAACAACACGTGTTTGCGATTGAGATGAGAGGATGATTTTGAAACTAAGGCAGGAGTGAACAACACAGTCTGATTCACCGTTCCGTTGGAACACTTCGTTCGTTTATTAAAAAGGACGCGTTGCGAGGAAGCACAGTAATAATATTTATCACTGTGCTGTGATTTTGTTGAGTTAAAAATGCAACCGCGTGGGTTGGTCACGTGGCGTTAATACAATTATATTAATCGCTTAACTATGAGTGTTCAAATGAGTTACGTGTGACACACTGATTCGACAATGAGTTAAAGAATGAGTGTTCGGCTGAATATAATGCAATAATAGCAAATATTACACTATGTAGTGAGCAAGAGTAATGCAAAAAGACGTTGCAAAAGGCGCGCACGAGAGAATGAATAAAGAATGGCGGACTTCCGCTCGCGCTTCTTCTTCGTTCTTCGAGATCAGCGCCGCTGAATCGCAGGCCGCGAGGTGCTGCCGGTAGAGTGAGTGTGGCGGAAATCGGAACTCATGCATTCCCAAACAACACGCAATTGTTGCTGCAATCCATCCACAATTGTTAAAGGTAAGAGATTAGAAAATCAATTTCATATAATATTAATTTAGTGCAGGCAATGTTATAACAATACTGTAATTCACGGCATACTTGTCCAGAGAAACGGTTACATCAAATTCTTCTGAAGTGATTTTTATGTATATTTCAAGTTTTAAAATAATTTTAATATGTTTTTAAAACATTTGTATATAAATATCGATCATTGTCATATAGCTAGAAATCGAAAAAATACATAATTAATGTGAAAAAAATATGACCCTGTGGGACTTAGAAGTTCCGAGGCTCGAACCTACGTTCAAAAAGTTCGCAGCGATTCAACAGTCGAACACTTTACCGCTGCGCCATTGACGCCGTTGAAAATATAATAGACTTTTAGACTGTAATGGCACAGCATGTTTAGTTCGTTTCATTCCTACACTGTTTTACTGCATGTGAAGACATTGAAGATTGCATAAAAGACTTATTCCATAAAGTATGTACGAAAGTTCGACCTATTAGTTACTCTGACACGGAAAAAACGGCGAAAAAATCGGTTTTTAATTTTTTTTAACTGCGGCGCACCAAATTGAAAAATCTGAAAAAAATTCAAGACAATAGTAACAATGATGCGGACTTACAGTAAAAATATAATTATAGTATCAAGACTGCTTCGGAACAAAACCGGCATTTTTCAGCATTTTTTGGGGTTTTTTATTTTTCACAGCTTGATTTTTGAATTTAAAAATCTGACACGATTCCCTAATATGTGCGCCGATAACAGACATGCCTCTGAATTTTTTTATAATTTTTCATCCGCTGGTATAGGAGAAATTCGGCAAAAACCTGATTTTCTATTTTTACCCTTTACTACCCCCCGGGTCGAGATACAAAGTTGAAACTTGGCAGAAATCATTCTTTTTTTATAAGTTTTCGAATGACTTATCGCGATTTGAATTCGGTTCAGGGGCACATTTGACCATCTTAACCGGCTATACCCTTTAGAAATAATATCGCCGTATCTATTCCCGAAGCTGACATCTTTCTGGATTTACAAGCACTTTCCGCCTCAGTAGTGCTCATAAGTTCCATAAGAGATGCTGCTTTACGCGAGAAGACTTGTGTACAATATTTGACACGCATCTTCTTAATTCTACTTGGAACGACATGCTGTTCTGTAATATTGACTAAAGTTCTAAAATCACCTCTACACCGATCAATGAAATAAGTATCCTCGAAATGGGACCATTTTGCTGTTCTTTCTACACCGTCCAGAGTATAACGAAGATCCTTCGTTAACAAATTATTCCTAATACATTTTAATAAATGAAGCGGATCAAACAGTGGTACTATCTTTTGTTCATCTACCATGATGAGCCCCTCTTCAGCCGACTTGCAATCTCTTTTCGTGTCGAAACGTAATTGCTTAATCGCGCGTACATTTGTTGACCCTTGATCGCAAACGGAAGCAACAACTTTTAAGCGTATAAGAGTGCATTCCCGTACTATGGCCTTAAATGTACGCGGTATCGACTCCCATGAAGCGGTGCCCCTACAAAAGGAGTACGACACTGTTTGCTTCCACGGTTTATCTCCAAATATCCCCCTTAACATAAAGACCTGAACATGGTCTGCAATGTCTCTATTACGCGAAAACCCGAAATCTACTAGTCCCTCTACAATATCGGATTTGACATTATAATGAAGCCGGGGACTAAGCTTCATTTCGTCAAATAACAAGATGCAATACCTGTACCGCGATTCCTCGAAATTGTCGAGTATATTTTCGATGCTGTTGAAGACAGACTTACTAATACCGGGAGATACAATGATTTTAGTGACCAGTTTTCTTAAGGTCGCTGTACTTGGTAAGAGGAAAAGATTGGAAAGGTATGGATAAACCTTTGGACGTTGCTTCAGCAATGAAAGCGCAAAAATTTTGTCATGTAAAATGTAATTTCTATTGAACTTAGGTCGTCCCATGTTACGGACTTGTAATGCAAAAAAGTCTCGCACAGTTGATGACAGACTTTTAAGGCTGCCGTCTCAGCGGGCCTTGAATGTGTACGTACGCTCACCCAAGCTAAGAAAAGCGTGTACGTATACGCGTGCAGTAAACAATCCGTTTCAACCGACTTTCGTCCTGGAATCGGCCAGAAGGAAGTTTTTGCGGGTACAGTTGCCTCTAGCACACATCAGTGCAGGGTGGTCTGGTGCGTTTGAACGCTAATAACCACCGTACGTTGAGATAATAATAAATTTATGAATCGAAAACTGACAGAATGAGGCTTCAAGGCTTCTCCGTTGGTGGCGCTAGTGGTGTACCGCAGCACGTAGCACCAGCGTGACGTATACGCAGGGCCGACGTGAGGTTAGCTGGCGCCCGTATGCAAGAAAATTTTTGGTGCCCCCAAATTTTTGCACCTGTTTTCTATTTAATATGATTTGTCTTTACGGGGTGTACATTTCGTTTATGTGGGAGTTGGATTCCTTTATTATTAAGCGTGCGATATAGTTTTTTAGCGTCCCATTCTGCTGGCGCCCTTATGCGGCACATGACTTGCATAATGATTTCGCCGATCCTGCCTATACGCAATGTAGTAAACAAACCGTTTCAACCGACTTTCGTCCTGGAATCGGCAAGAAGAAGGTTTTTGTGTGTATAGTTGCCTCCGGTAGACATTCGTGCAGGGTGGTCTGGTGCGTTTGAACGCTAATAAGCATCGTACGTTGAAATAATAATGAATTTATGAATCGTGTACTGAGACAGACTCGAGAAATGACAGAATGAAGCTTCAAGGATTCTCCGCCCCAGCGCTGATGGTATTTTCGCCAGTTACCATCAGAACCGGTAGAAGTTCAAGCTAGCCGATAAATATAGGAAAGACATAGTTGCCGAGACGTATCGAGAGGTATATCGCGCTGTTGCCGCATTTCCTCTATTACTATTTTCTCGTAAGGAAGGCTTGAATGAATCACGGCGAAGCTGCTAGAGAACAGAAATGGGCAAAGATAATATCTGGATAAACTCAAATAAAAGATACTACAGTATTGTCTTGTTACGGGTTCGGTTTGGGGTACACTATGTGGATTTTTCGCTATTTCCACCACTTCTGTTTCACTCCTGTCCGGCGAAGGCGAGAGCGAGATGGAACGAGAGCGAGCGAGAGCCACTGCAAGCGAGCGAGGACGGTACGAGACAGACGATGCGTTGATGTTTTGTCTCGCTCCGTCTTTCGGACGCCTGACACTCCGTCCTTTGCGTTCCCGGCCGTCGCGCAGGCAAAGCGTTCCATCTCACTCCCCCCTTCTGCCAGAAAGAAGCGAGTAACGAACACTGGGAATTAGGGTTCTGTTCGCGATACGGATTCAACGCCGCGTCCGTCCCGACCAGCGAGGACTTGGGCTGTTCGGCGGCGGCTTGTAATCTCAGTTGGAGAGGCATACAGTGTTGATAAAATGTAAAACGTCACGTTTTCAATATTCAGTAACACACTGCTGAGATTTTCCACATTAAAATGAATTCAAATACGGTGTGAATCGGATTATTTCTAGAACTGTACTAGATAATTAAATATAAATGGTTAACATTTCAAATCTAATAAAGCTAAAAATAATCCGAAATATCGTGTTTAAATTCATTTTCACCTGGAAAATCTAAGCAGTATGTTACTGAAACGTTCATGATGATACGATAGAAAATGTGAAAGTTTTACATTCTATTAAAACAAAAAAATAAACAATCATTGAGTACTTATAATGTATTATATATATTTATTATTTTAAATTAAAAATGATTGATTATAATGGGGTTGCCGCCGCGGCCTCCACGGCGCCCCCCCTCGCCATATTTTAGTGTCTTGATCTCCTTTTTCATCTGAAACAGTATCATAAAAATTACATTTTCTAGTTCGACGCCTACATATGAGCCGTTATTTCTTAAAGTGGTATAAGTCGATTTATTCATACATGGGATATTTAAGGGTATGCTTTTGAATCAACTTAAAAATATTCGCATCCGTAAATCAAATCGGGTAATGTTTTTAAAACTATAAACTTGTGTAATTTTATGGCTGTACTTCCGAATGGCCCCAGTGGCCGATCGACACGAGGTTTCGGGGGTAGGGTGGGAATGATGTGAGGACCCTAAATATAAAATTGTTGCTTCGGGAATTTATTAATTTCCGAGATATTAATAAAAAACTTTTACTATGTCTGTTGATTTATTCCGACATAACGCATTTCTCTTTCCGCTTTGTCCCGGGTATTAGTTTGGTTTGGGCTAGAATAGGGGGGGGGGGTGCGCGCCCGCTTGCGGGCGCGAAAAGCATGATAGCGAACCGATGTGAGTTTGGAGATTTGAACCAGCAACTTGCGAATGCGACCCATTCTACTATATAGGGTATATAGTATACATATACATTCTACTGACAGTGAATATTCTAGGGGGTGATTCTAAAGGCCAAAATAAGACGAAAATATAGAATACAATTTTTTAATATTGCGCTTCGTTATCGAGAAAATTGACTTTGAATTTCAGCTAAATACGCGTGCCTTTCCGGCGCCTGGGGAGCACGCGGAGGTAAGGGGAACGCGTCCAGCAGTTCGTAAAACAGTTTGGGGAACGGGAGGGTCGCCAGGTAGGGGTGCCTACACCTACCGTCGAAAAAAATTTAAAAATAAAATTAACAATAATTTTTTATTAATATTTTGGAAACTAATAAATACCCGAAGCTAAAATTTTAGATTTAGGGTCCACACCCCCCCCCCCCCACTCCTCCCTCCAAACCTCATCTCGATTGGCCACTGGGGCCATTCGGAAGAATATCCAATTTTATTATGGAATAATAATCAATAAAAATGTTAAAGAAAATAAACGATTTTTTAGCTACAGATCGAGTTATGGATATTCTTCCGAATGGCCCCAGTGGCCAATCGAGATGAGGTTTGGAGGGAGGAGTGGGGAGGGAGTGTGGACCCTAAATCTAAAATTTTAGCTTCGGGTATTTATTAGTTTCCAAAATATTAATAAAAAATTATTGTTACTTTTATTTAATTTTTAAATTTTTTTGGACGTAGGTGTAGGCACTCTTACTCGGCGACCCTCCCCGTCCCCTCAAACTGTTTTACGAACTGCTGGACGCGTTCCCCTTACCTCCGCGTGCTCCCCAGGCGCCGGAAAGACACGCGTATTTAGCTGAAATTCAAAGTCAATTTTCTCGATAACGAAGCGCAATATTAAATAATTGTATTCTATATTTTCGTCTTATTTTGGCCTATAGAATCACCCCCTAGAATATTCACTATCAGTAGAATGTATTTGTATACTATATATCCTATATAGTAGAATGGGTCGCATTCGCAAGTTGCTGGTTCAAATCTCCAAACTCTCATCGGTTCGCTACCATGCTTTTCGCGCCCGCAAGCGGGCGCGCACCTCCCTCCCCCCTAATCTAGCCCAAACCAATACTAATTCCCGAGACAAAGCGGAAAGTGGAATGCGTTATGTCGGAATAAATCACAGACATACTAAAAGTATTTTATTAATATCTCGGAAACTAAAAAATTCCCGAAGCAACAATTTTAGATTTAGGGTCCACACCTCATCCCACTCTATCCCCGAAACGTCGTGTCGATCGGCCACTGGGGCCATTCGCAAGTATAGCCCGAGTTATACCACTTTCAATAATAATACAGTATTGTCTCATTACGGGCCCAGTTTGGTGTACACGATGTGGACTTTTCGTTATTCCCATCATTTCTGTCTCACTCTTGTCCGGCGAAGGCGAGAGCGAGATGGAACGAGAGCAAACAAAGGCACTGGAAGCGAGCGAGGACGGTACGAGACAGACGACGCGTTGATGTTTTGTCTCGCTCCGTCTTTCGGACGCCTGACACTCCGTCCTTTGTGTTCGCGGCCGTCGCGCAGGCAAAGCTTTCCATATCGCTCGCCCCTTCGGCCAGAAAGAAGCGAGAAACGAACACTCGGAATTAGGGATCTGTTCACAACAGGAGCCCCACGTCGGTTCCGATCAGCGACCACATACGGAGACAATACTATACACACAGAGTCAACATAAATTACTTTTGCTATAGTTTGCTCCAACTTTGCCGCCCTCTCCTCCGCCTTCTTCTCCTTATCCTCCTTCTTCTCCTCTTTCCTCTCCTCCTGCTTCTCCTTCTCCCCCTCTCCTCCACTCTCCGCCGATACGGCGGGTGCAGTATCTTTCATCTGGAAATGAAATGATGAATATATTATTTTATGGCAAATAGTAGGATTGTACAGCGTGATTCTCTCGCTAGAGCCCTCAAAGACAATAGTCTAACCCCGGGTTTACACCAAGGCGAACAAGAACAAATACATTGTTCACGAACGTTTTCGTCTGTTCTTGCCGTGTCCACACCGCCGCAAACATGAACAAAACTCAGTATAAGAATCGTATATGAACGTTTTGTTCTATTTACGACGGTGTGAACACGGCAACAATAAACGAAAACGTTCGCGAACAATGTTTTTGTTCGTGTTCGCGTTGGTGTAAACCCGGGGTAAGAGCTGGCTACATAAGAACTATGATTGCATCGAGACATGTGGACCCCTATGTAGCCAGCTCTCGGTTACAATGCCGCCAATAAACCGCGTCTCGCTGAGTTTCGTGGAAGTGACGAAATCCATGTTCTGCATTTCTCAACAGATCTTTGCGAAAATGGCGTCAATCAATGTCGTGCCGATGAAAGTGGCCCCACGCATCGTTAAAAATAGTCCGATTTACATGACATGATTTTAATCGGGAGAACGCCAGGAATTCATTGGTATCACTGCCATATCGATGCGATGAAGAATAAAGAATTTTTCAATACGTCGTAGTAAATCTCGTCACGAGCATCGAAATTCACAAAACTCAGCGAGGCGCGGCTTATTGGCGGCATCGCCTTTGACTACTCTAGCTAGAGAGTCACTCACAATCAGTATAATAATATACAATATAATACTTACATTTTTCGAATTATCCATGCTCGCCGCTGTGTCGCTTGCTTGGAACTGACTGAGTGGCAGGGATCCCCGGGCCCTAGCTACCGCTGCTGGAGGGGGAAACACCTATAGGAACGGTGGTTATGTGTGCGTGACTGATGCAGGCGCAGTTCACGCACACACGACCACCGCTCCTGTAGGTATTTCTGCCTTCGTCAGCGGTAGATGGAGCCCGCCGATTCCTGACTGACTGTGCCGTTGCACGTGGTCTGTAAAGTGTCATTTGTTTTAGAACGCACCACAGACGAATCTTCGGATTCACGTTTCGCGTTCACGGTTCGCGTTTACGTTTTTTGTTTTTTGAGTTGCGTTGCATTGTGTTTGTGTTTGTGTTGTGTTTGTTGGTTTAGTGTAAAATGAGTGGCACTCTAAATGTGAATATGCAGGATGTGCAAGAAGATATGGACAATAATTCTCCGTCTCGTACGCGAAAATTACGTGCGTACGCAAAGAGATTATCGAAACGGAAAGTATATCGCGTAAAGAGAATGTCTTTAGCCCTTCAGAAGAAGAAAAAAGAAGGCGCAAAAACGGCAGACGACACTGCCGTAGAACAATATCTAGAAGAAGTGGCCGGGGAACGTCTGGTAGAGGAACCATCAACCTCCGACGGACGACATCATACGCGACAAGAGATAATGTACTCGCCATCCGATGAAGATACTGATACGGTCAGTTCCGGAGAAACTGAAGAGGCACTTGAAGTATTTGATATACAAAGTAACGAAGAGGAAAACTTCGTTATAGAAAAAGTTGGGAAGGACGAGCCACAAGAGCAATCGAGTCTCCTAAATAGCAACGATATAATGAATTTCCCAAATGTGCTTGCTCAATTGCAAAAAATAGGTAAGCATGCAAAAAGTAGGGAAGACTGTGGCATTGAACACCTAAGAATAACTGGTGTGAAACGGCGTAGCTTCAAGAGCATCTTCAGTGTAAAGTGCACTTTATGCCATTGCAAAGCTGAAATCTGCAATCAATCGGACGAAGCCGAAGAAGTGGATTGCAATCAGGGCGCCGTTAATGCAGCAATTTTATGTGGAGGCAGTTATGCCCAGTTGCAACACACTTTTGCAGGAGTGAACATACGTTGCATGTCGAAAAGAGACTTCGTGAAGGATCAAGATAAATTCGTCAAGTCCGCAATTGCCGCTGCAGAAGAAGAGATGCTAGCAGCGGCTGAAGAAGAAAAATGTTTGGCGATTGAAAGAGGCGACGTTCTTTCCGGATCAGGGATCCCTCACATCCCCGTTGTGGCTGACGGAAGCTGGATGAAGAGATCCTACCGCAGTAGTTGTTACGATTCTGCGTCTGGAGTCGGCGTGATAGTTGGCTATCACACGAAAAAAGTTTTATTTTACGGCTTTCGAAATAAAGTTTGCAGAATTTGTCGGATTGCTGCGAAAAACAAGAAAGAACCCCGAAAGCACACATGCTTCAAAAACTGGAACGCATCTCGAGCATCGACTGCTATGGAAAGCGATGCTATAGTAGAATGATTCAAGACCAGCGTAGAAAAACGTGGACTCGTTTATTCTACTTTGATTGCCGATGGGGACAGCAGCGTGTATAAGAAGATTATTGATGCTGATCCATACAAGGGACAGATTCGTGTAAAAAAAATTGAATGCACGAATCATTTGTTGCGAAACTTCTGTACAAAAATGAAAGCGATTGTGAAGAAGACTACACCTGGACCATTGCGGCAATCTGTGGAAAGTAGCATTCGCCGGATGCGCACGGACATCGTAAAAGCCGCAAAGTTTAGATACAATCAGAATGTATCAATCGAAGAAAAAACAAAGAATTTGCATGGCGATATACAGAATGTTCCGAGCCACGTGTTTGGTGAACACAAAGAGTGTGCACAACTAAAATATTTTTGCGATGGAAAGAATAAAGAGAATGAAAGATACATCGTTCCAGAATTGACGAAAATTGGAGTGTACCAGGACATAAAAGAAGCACTTCGTCCAGTGTTAGCTCATGCGGAGAGCTTACTCTATAACACGAATAATAACGCTGTGGAAAGCTTGAACGCAATAATTGCCAAGTACATTGGCGGAAAAAGATTAAATTTCGCCGAAAGAGGATCCTATACAGGAAGATGTGCAGCTGCTGTCGTGGAGTGCAACAGTAACCAAGTGCACTCGCGATTGAATGCGGTAATGAAGAAGAAAACGCCCGAGGTTGTTCTCCAAATGGAAGAAAAGAAAAAGAAAGAAAAGGAAAAGAGAGCTGCAAAACAGAAGGAACCGAAGACTGCGCGATATGTACGCAAGCAATTGCCCTCGCAGAAAGATTCCGATTATGGACAAAATGCGCAGAAGCCAGACATGCCGTCCGAAATGTATGAACTGGAGCGGGAAAAGCATATGCAAATGCTCAAGGACTGACAAGAGAAAAGACACGCTATCGAAGACGAAACCATTGGACAAGCAAAGAACCGCAGATGGTTGCAGTACAGGTCCAAATTGTTGACAGCATCCAATTTTGGACAAGTGTGCCGTCGCCGACGTGACACGCCTTGCGCAAATGCAGTAAAGTCATTTCTGTATCCGCGGATAATTAGTGCACCCGCGGTGGAATACGGAAAAGAATGCGAGAATATTGCTCGCGAAGAATTGAAGAAGCAATACACGGATATTGCAGAATGTGGAATTTTCATCGACAGTTCCATCCCCTTCTTAGGAGCTTCACTGGATGGAATCATCGGTCAAGAGGGTATTTTGGAAATTAAATGCCCCAAATCAGCGGAGAACTTTACGCCGGAAGAAGCTATGGAAAAAGTACCCGCTGTCCGGCGCATGTTCACACGTAAAACAGGTATTTCAATGAGCAAAACGCATCACTATTATTATCAAGTACAAGGTCAGTTACATATTACTGACAGAAAGTACTGTATATTTTGCCTTTGGACCCCGAAGGGGATGAAATCTATAAAAGTAGAGAGAGGTGATGCGTTTTGGAAAAGAGAAATGGAGCCAAAACTGGTTCAATTTTATTTAGAATGCATGCTACCCGAATTAATAGATAGTCGGCACAACAGGTGCATGCCTATTCGGGAGCCACAATTTATATTAGCGGAGAGAGCGAAAGAAAAACCGAAAAAGGTCTCCAGTTGAAAATAGTGAAACTGTTGTAACGGTCCGGCGTCGCACCGCGTTGTAAAGCGCGGGACCACTGACTCCGTCAGTGGTCATAAATGCGAGCAATGGCACTTTTACTCGCTGATCATACGATCACGCGAGTCGATCGACGCCGCCGTCACTTTGCCAAGAAAGTGACGAAAGATATAATAAATTTGATCGATCCGGCGTGGCACCGCGTTGTAAAGCGCGGGACTACTGACTCCGTCAGTAGTCATAAGTGCCAGCAATGGCACTTTTACTCGCTGATCATACGATCACGCGAGTCGATCGACGCCGCCGTCACATTCCTAAGAAAGTGACGAAGGAAATATTAAATTTAATTCACCCTTTAATTTTTTCAGACATATTTCTAAGTTTACAGGAGCAGATAGACAGAATTCAAGGGGACCGGAATGAGAAGGCGGCACCTAGAGGGGGTTTTTAGTGGGTATACCGGAGACCGGGGAGTCCCACATAACCCCGGCAATACTGTAGCCGGGGTATGCATAAAGCATTTTCCCCCTCTGAAAAAAAAGCTGATATATATGTACGGGCGTCGCAGGTATGCATGATGTTCGACGAGTTATTGAAACAAATTTTTACTGTTATACCAAACTTACCGAAATGTCTGCGATTATTTGTTACAGGCGGACCTTTTACCAAATTACTGCAAACATGGTATATGGGACAGTAATGCCAGGACAAATGGAATAAGTACCATATTCCAGGTAAAGTTTAACAGCTTATAAATCTACATTAAAATTTTGTACGCTTATAAAACAACCCTATTTCCTAATGTGTATCATAATGTGTTACAGATCCACACTGCCTACGTCATCTTTCATTATGAGCGACCTGGGAAAATTGTAAGAAGACCGTCAATGGAGAAGAGGAATTACACAGAATGAGAGAAGATAATATTGCAATATTGTCTCGTTAGCGGATCGCTGGTCGGGATCGGCGCACAGTGGGACGGATCGACGTTTAGGTAGGCATTCGCTTCATTCCTTACATATTTCATCATTTATTGATTATAATCTAAGATTACAGGTAATATATTGTATAATAAATACAATAATCATTTTTTTTTCTCGTCGCTCTTTTTAATAATGGGACTTCAAGTGTCCCTTCATGTTGATTTCCATATATATACATCCATATATATGGATCGGGGCTTATTAATAAATTATTTAGAACATCTTGATTTGTCTTTTTCCGGCTGCTCTTTTTGCGTATAATTCGCAGTAGTTTTTAAAATCATTATTTCGGGCGTTCTGGGCTTCCTCAGTTAAATATTCTAAAATAATTTTATATTTCCATTTTTAGAAAATGATCAGCTTTTACACATTGGAATAGTTTTAGTTAGTCTTTTTCTGGTAATGAAAAATATAAACGCTTATATTCTATTGCCAAATTAAGATTTTTTGTTACCATTTTCGTATTTTTCTAAATTAAAAGAATTGTTCGTATTTGTCCGTAAATTCAAGCACACCTCATAATTCTGGATAGATTCAATTTCACAAAATTCAATTACTCATATCCGACCACATCCGACCCTTTGAAAAATTGATATTTTTTTGCACAAACGCAGGTGCAAGACAGGAGATATATACTATTTTGCTCCAATTCTTTATTTGCATTAATAATTGTGCAAATTGAATGTTTTTAACTTTAAATTACACTAATTGAGTAATGTTCAAATATAATAATAATGAGTAATATACAGGGTGTCCCACGGTAGACTGGACAGCGCCGTAGCTCCTAAAGTATTGGAGACAAAAATTTTAAAAAAATAGGGAATTGCATGGTTCGAAGGGGCTAATAAATTAGCCCGAACGAATTTTTTTTTCGATTATTATTTTAAAAAATACGATGGTCAAGTTCGGTTTTTCAAATGGAACTATTTTTTTTGAAGTCCTGAGTTGATAGTGCGTTCCAAGACAAATTCAATAAGCATCAATGTATACACTTTATTTCCACTGGTTTTTGAGATATTGCGCTTGCAAATTTACTGATTTTCACTGCAAGAAACTCCTCTGGAATAGCAAGGACCGGGGACGGTCTTACTGGCGCCACGGGTGGCACTGCCTGTTGAAATAGATACATACCTGCGAAAGGTCTACGCCAGGCCCAAAGGTTGGACAATTCTTTTCCGTCAGAAATGCTACTTAGGTAGGTACATCTGCGGTATCGAGAAGCGCATCGTTACTTTTATTTCGCACTTGCTTCTAGGCTCGGATAGCCGGTTCGTCTGGGAGGGATGCAAGTTGGATTGGTTAGGTTCGGAGGAGTGAAAGTTGCTAGACTAAATTTCAACTATAGGGAGCAGATTGTATCAGAACCAATCGGATTTGCATCCCTCACAAACGGCTGCTAGAGAGCAAGAGGCCCTCTTCACAGCAATACCTTCTCCCCAATGCCCACCTTCTTTCGCACGGAATACGTCAATGCATGGTTTTGTTTTGATATCGAAGCTCATGTTTATACTCGAGAGAACCACGCGTCGACAGCGGGCTACCCCCTTTCTTACCGTGTCTCTCCACGAGGAGTATTGCCGATGGATTGTAGAAGCGCAGATGTCTGGATGCCAGTTGTTGAATTTAGGAGACGATAGAAACACTTTATTACAAAACACACATGTACTCTGCAATGTCCTGCCTCACTCTGCACATGTCCCGCCTCTCGGGCAGGAGTCGCCCGACGTTCGTCAAGAAGATGCGGCTTGGTACCCCGTGGCGAGGACAACCCTTCGCAGGGTCTCGCCCGATTTGTATGGCTTTTTCCGGAAAAAGGTACGAATCCTGGGCCGAACGTAACGAATTGAGGTCGAGCCCCCGCAGTCGAGGGTGAAATATCCATTACTACTTATTAAGCAATTCTTTTCTTCATCGTATCGAAAGGGAAGTGACGCCAATGGATTCCTTATGTTTTTCTGATGAAAATCATACCAAATATCATGCAAATCGGACTACTTTGACACAAGCTATTTGTATTCCCTATGTAAAAGTTGTCCGATTTACACGACATTTGGCATGATTTTCATCGGGAAACCACAAGGAATCCAACAGCGACACTTCCATATCCATACGATAAAGAATAAAGAATTATTTTATTTCTGAAACAGATACAGGGTAATTATGGAGGTACGCCCGTCAAGAAGATGCGGCCTGGTACCCCGTGGCGAGGACAACCCTTCGCAGGATCTCGCCTGATTTTTATGGCTTTTTCCGGAAAAAGGTACGAATCCTGGGCCGAACGTAACGAATTGAGGTCGAGCCCCCGCAGTCGAGGGTGAAATATCCATTACAACTTATTAAGAAATTCTGTTCTTCATCGTATCGAAAGGGAAGTGACGCCAATGGATTCCTTATGTTTTTCTGATGAAAATCATACCAAATATCATGCAAATCGGACTACTTTGACACAAGCTATTTGTATTCCCTATGTAAAAGTTGTCCGATTTACACGACATTTGGCATGATTTTCATCGGGAAACCACAAGGAATCCAACAGCGACACTTCCATATCCATACGATAAAGAATAAAGAATTATTTTATTTCTGAAACAGATACAGGGTAATTATGGAGGTACGCCCGTCAAGAAGATGCGGCCTGGTACCCCGTGGCGAGGACAACCCTTCGCAGGGTCTCGCCTGATTTTTATGGCTTTTTCCGGAAAAAGGTACGAATCCTGGGCCGAACGTAACGAATTGAGGTCGAGCCCCCGCAGTCGAGGGTGAAATATCCATTACAACTTATTAAGAAATTCTGTTCTTCATCGTATCGAAAGGAAAGTGACGCCAATGGATTCCTTATGTTTTTCTGATGAAAATCATACCAAATATCATGCAAATCGGACTACTTTGACACAAGCTATTTGTATTCCCTATGTAAAAGTTGTCCGATTTACACGACATTTGGCATGATTTTCATTGGGAAACCACAAGGAATCCAACAGCGACACTTCCATATCCATACGATAAAGAATAAAGAATTATTTTATTTCTGTAACAGATACAGGGTAATTATGGAGGTACGCCCGTCAAGAAGATTTTGCACGTTGCACACCCCTGCGTGCCTCACTTCCAACATATATTACTCATTATTATTATATTTGAACATTACTCAATTAGTGTAATTTAAAGTTAAAAACATTCAATTTGCACAATTATTATTGCAAATAAAAAATGGGAGCAAAATAGTATATTTCTCCTGACTTGCACCTGCGTTTGTGCAAAAAAATATCAATTTTTCAAAGGGTCGGATGTGGTCGGATATGAGTAATTGAATTTTGTGAAATTGAATCTATCCAGAATTATGAGGTGTGCTTGAATTTACGGACAAATACGAACAATTCTTTTAATTTAGAAAAATACGAAAATGGTAACAAAAAATCTTAATTTGGCAATAGAATATAAGCGTTTATATTTTTCATTACAAGAAAAAAACCAACTAAAACTATTCCAATGTATAAAAGCTGATCATTTTCTAAAAATGGAAATATAAATTTTTTTTAAAATATTTAACTGAGGAAGCCCAGAACGCCCAAAATAATGATTTTAAAAACTACTGCGAATTATACGCAAAAAGAGCAGCCGAAAAAAGACAAATCAACATGTTCTAAATAATTTATTAATAAGCCCTGATCCATATATATGGATGTATATATATGGAAATCAACATGAAGGGACACTTGAAGTCCCATTATTAAAAAGAGCGACGAGAAAAAAAAAGATTATTGTATTTATTATACAATATATTACCTGTAATCTTAGATTATAATCAATAAATGATGAAATATGTAAGAAATGAAGTGAATGCCTACCTAAATGTCGATCCGTCCCACTGTGCGGCGTTTAGCCCGTATCGAGAACAGATTCCCTAATGGGGATAACGAAAAGTCCACATCGTGTACACCAAACCTAGCCGCTGACGAGACAATACTGTATTCTTGGAAAAATATACACTTTTTTATCTGTAATTGTCCATTTCAAGGGGGCGAAAGCTTGAATGTCGAATTTCAATTCTCCAATGAAGTTGGATTGATTTATTGTGATGACTGTAACTTGATTAGAGACAGAAAAATATATAAAAAAATGTTCTGTTAAACAATTTTGTCAAAAAGGCACTGACAACTAAAAAATACTTCTATTCTTGTACTACAATTTCGATGGTGTTTTTTAACTTTAAATAAAAACGTGGAGCAGGATATTTCGTAACAGAATATGAATCAATTTAGTACAGCATCAAGTGTCGAAATAAATTTATTGCGAGATATCCTGCTCTACGATTTTATTTATAGTGAAAATACACCATCGAAATTGTAGTATAAGAAAATAATTATTTTTTAGTTCAATGCATTTTTAATAAAATCGTTTATTATAAATTTTTTATTTTCTAGTTTTTAGTGTTCGTGGATTTACATTTCATAGCTCAAACTTCTTTACAAATATCTTTTATTGTTGTATGCACTACATATGCAGTTTAACAATTTGCTTGAACCCTACAGTGCTAAAAGTTCGTAAAGAACACGAGTGGTTGATTTTAAGTTGATTGGATTTGTGGTTATGGGTTCTAATTTATTGGTGACTGGGTAATTTTTTCACCCCCTTGGAGTTTTTTTCATAATTTTGTATTGTCATCCAAACTTCGCACCCCTGCAAAAGTTTCAGACAATTGGATAGTTGGAAGTGGATTAAAATTGAGTTTCCAGATTTGAATCAAACATACAAACAAATAGGGGATCGTAGCTGAATAAAATCGTTTAATGAGACATTCCAAAATATACGTATTGTTAGTACTGATCTCTAGTTTATGTTGATAAATTTTTACAATCGTGGAATAACAATTCCGAAGAAAAGCATGTACAAAAGTATTAAATTGAAATATACTTTTGTCCAAATAGATGTTTTAAAAAAAATGATTGCGTTATTCAATTTGTATTTAGACAACAGACAATTCTTGTTGATAAAAAAGATAATTTGATGTATAGTTAGATAAAAAAGAAAGCGTCATATGTTTTTAAAAGAACTATAGCATTTATAGATTTCATTGCGATCGGCGTGTTACACTTCAGTGATGTACCTTATTCAAATTCTATGCTTTGAAATTACACATTGATTATACAAAATCTTACATCCTTTTACGTATAAATAAAAACTATTAATACGCAAATTAGTATTGTTTCATTGACATGTTTCCTAACTTCACTACCCAACCTCTCTATCTTTTATTATTGCTATCCTCTTTTACGTTCAGCGAGGCTCTGACGCTAGACGCAGCTCTCGTGCCGTATTCCTTCAAGCTTCTCGATAGAAGGAACTGTGGCAACAGCGCGGCAGAGACAGAGTGAAAATGTGGTAACTATGCGTAAAAAATTCGTCTACACAGAGTACCTGGAGATGTCACCTCTATATATGTTCTTTTTATCGACCGGACTAGTTTCATTAGGGTCCGTCTGTTTACTGAGGACGCTTCGATCGATTCGGACCATAACAAACTTGAGACGGCAGCCTTAATGCGTTCCGCAAAGCCACGTTTTAGCAACATTTCGGTATGTTGCAAACGTTCCTTACATTCTATATGGCGTTTACGCATTTGTCTCCTTGTTTTCATCAAGGAGACAATTACGTTATACTGCCGCACCTCTTCTGGAGAAAGGCTGGACCTCCTACTTGCCCTGAACAATTTCAGCACAGATGCTGAATAGTAAAAAGTAAAACAATTTATGCATGCAAAAAAAAATACAGTACAACTAGCAGAAGTTTAAGGGAGTTTTTAGAGGAACTGGATTTTAGATAAAACAACCTTAAGAATAATTTCTAATATAAAACGTCACAGTATCTTTCCTTGTCCGCAATGATCCACAGGTCAATCAACGGTATTCCCCCGACTTATATGCTGGGTGATGCCACTTTAACTGCGGTTGCTGAAGTCTTAGACCTTGGTGTTACATTTTCAGTGGGTCTTGATTTTCGTAACCATTAGCGATGCCTTACAAGTGATGCATATATATGGCATCACTTGTAAGGCATTAAAAACCCTTGGGTTTATCGCCCGTTTCGCGAAACCCTTTAAACGGATTAGGACATTGAAATTGTTATACGTCGCACTTGTAAGGCTACAGGTTGAATATGCGTCGGTTATCTGGAGCCCCAAGCATAAGTTATATGCCAGTGCAATTGAAAGGGTACAGCATAAGTTTCTTAGGCTAGCCATGAGGGCATCAGGTAGCCCAATGCGGTTCAATGACCATGATTATAGTCCAGCTTTGCGAAAGACGAGGCTCAATACTCTGAGCGACCACCGTGTCTGTTCAGATCTATTATTTTTATATAAAGTTCTCCATGGTCAGATAGACTGCCAAGAGCTTGTTTCATTGATTGGTTTTCATGCTCCTCAACGGTCACTGCGCCCGAGACCTCTCTTTGTACCGTGCGTGCCGTATTACCACCATTACACTGTCGATCCCATAAACCGTGCTATGGATGAGCTAAACCAGTGCCCAGTGGACTTTGATTTATTCTCAGCCTCCCTGGCGTCGTTCAGGGATCAGCTGCTCAGGAGACTGCCACCTGCGTAATTTTGTTTTATCACCGTTTACGGTGATGTCGCCGCATGTTAGACTGTTATGTTTTTGTTATGTTTTGTTATATCTATTTCTTTTTTCTGTTTTCTGTTGTATTATATTTTATGTTTTTTTTTATATATCTTTATATTAATTTGTAATAATTTTGTAATCTAAAGGGTTTTCCCGTAGACAATAATAATAATAATAATAATAATAATAATAATGATTGTCCAGAGGTACCAGCAACAGCATATCCAGTATCTGTAACATTTATTGCAAATGATTAATTCGTTCACTCGAATCTGAAGGGAAGAACTAAAATCTTCGAGTTATAGAGGTTTCGACTTATCGAAGTTATGGGGTAAGAGATACTTTTACGGCCCATTTCTTCGCCTCTAGATAAAAGTTATCTGGCGGATAGGTACAGTAGAGTGTGATTGACTCGCGTTCTCCTAGGCTAGTTACATCGGAAAAATATTAATATTAAGCTGCTGTTGCAGAATTAAACTGGTGAATGGTTAGAGAATGACCATTTATTAATTGATATTTATATCTATACAATTCTATACGGTTCCGATGTAACTAATTATAGGCCTGTATCTGTTTTAAATGTCATGGCGAAGATTTTTGAAAGTATTATTACTGACAAGCTATCTTCTATGGTGTCTTCAACTATCTCCGATGAACAGCATGGCTTCATTGCTGGAAGATCTACTGTCACTAATCTGGCGTTATTCTGCAGTTTCTTAGCATCATCTCTAGATAAGGGGTTCCAAGTGGACGCGGTATACACCGATTTCAGTAAAGCGTTCGATACAGTGGACCATAATATATTGGTCTCTAAACTGTCTTCCATTGGTTTTCGTGGAACCATACTTAGCTGGCTTAGGAGTTACCTGTGCGGTCGAACTCAAATTGTAAGAGTCAAGGGTGCATATTCGAAACCTGTTGAAGTCACTTCCGGTGTCCCGCAAGGCTCGCATCTTGGCCCATTATTGTTCACCCTCTTTATTAACGACATAGTTAGTGTGTTCAGTAATAGTAAATTTTTATTGTTCGCTGACGATCTAAAGATCTTTAAAGTAATATCTTCCGAGTCGGATGCGCTAGGCTTACAATCCGATCTACGCAATGTTGAAGAATGGTGCCGTCGCAATAATCTCTGTATCAACGCTGATAAATGTCATGTAATACGTTTCTCGCGTGGTAAATGCGCCATTACCTTCGATTACTCCCTTAACGATACTGCTCTTGTGCCGGTTAATGCCGTTCGAGATCTCGGTGTCATCATTGACTCGCGCTTGACCTTCTCCGAACACGTAGATCATATTTTCCACTCTGCTATGAAGAAGGTTGGTTTCCTACAGAGATTTTCTACAAGTTTTTCCAATCCTTATACCCTCAGGAAGTTGTACTTTTCTCTAGTAGTACCCCTTCTCGAATATGCTTCGGTTATATGGTCTCCTAACCTTATCAAACACAGGACGTTGCTCGAACGGGTTCAGCATAAATTTCTCCGATATGCGGCATACAAAACTGGTTGTCCTATGTCCTACACTAATCACGATTATAATCAAATCATGAGCAGGCTTAAAATAGACTCACTCCAGAAGAGAAGAGAAGTGGCTGATCTGACTTTTCTCTTCAAAATTTTTAACGGCCATATTTACTGTCCCGAGATCCTCAGCAAAATCTGTCTAAATGCGCCCGAACGAAAAATAAGATCATTTCCCTTCCTTAAACCCTCGCTCTTAAAAACTAGTGTAGCGGACGCTGATCCCATAAACAGGATATCCATCCTGGCGAACAAATATTGTTCTGAGTTAGACTTTTTCAATAAGGCTCTAGCTTCCTTTCAAACAGCGGTGCGCAAAATTATTCCTGTAGAATAGCAATAAGTAATCGGATCGTGACCTGTAATTTCAGTATCTATGTAATACCTCACACAATCACTTTTGTTCTTATTAACTGTATAGTGTATACTAAGGGCTTGTCCCGTTTAAATAAATAATAATAATAATAATAATTTTCACTTTGAAATAGCAGCTTAATATTGACATTTTGGCGATGTAACTAACCTAGGGAAACGCGAGTTAATCATACTCTACTGTACCTATCCGCCAGATAACTTTTATCCAGAGGCGAAGAAATCGGCCATTATAGAGGCTTTGTACGAAAATTAATAATTTGCTGATCGGAATGGCATAAAGATAGAAAAATTCAATTTGTACTACTACGCTACTATTCATTATTATTGAAAAATATCTGTTATTCTAACAGTTGAAACAAGGGAGACAGTATCGAATGTTTGTATTTTCTTACCAGTATGGACCTCCATACGTTCAGCTGCCTGCTGAACCTTGTTAAACCCTAACAAGGGAAGGACCCCAAGTGGTCGGCTTCGATTTTAACGAGCTTTTGTAAGATGATAGCATGCAGGTCCCTAATGATATATATGGAATATTAGCCGTAGTTACTTGGCGGTTTTGCAGATATTAACAATTAAAATTACGTACCTGTTTATATATTATGGATATAAAGCTTTTTACAGAAGATGCGGCGGCGAAGTGGATTGGTGCGTGGATTGCAAATCCGACGGTCCTGCGATCGATTCCCCCATTAGACGAAGTTTTTTTTTTATTGCATTTTTATGGTGCTAGATGGTGCTAGATTTTTATCGTGCATGATGCAGGGTGATAATTATCATACATGCAGGAAAAGCACAAATAAAAATAATAACCAATAACAATAAAAATTCTTCTCATTTTTTTAGATAATGGTTTGAAAAAGGTAACTAAAATTCATGCACTTGTACATCAACAATTACAAGCATCGATTTATTGAAAAATGATTAGATACGCATGGTTTGCATCCAAATTAACTTCCTCAAGAGAAATATGTCTTAACGTAAATCAAGTTGCTTTTCCGGACGCAGTAAAAACTAAAAAATGTCAGTGCACGTGTCACGTCCTGAATTGCCGGAACGTTCAGGACGAGAGGGGAGTTCTTGCCCCGTCGCCTCCGACGCACCGTAAACGCTAAAAAGGCCGGCCCGGCAACGCCACTATGGAGTAACTATGCGGGGCGGGTGGATCGGCGTTGGAGGATCGAGGAGGAAAAGAAGAGGTGTGTTTCGTCTTGGGACCGCCAGCCAGACTCATCAGTAGGGCTATAGCTGACGGCCCCTGCCCTAGACACACACGGGGACACAGAGGATATGATTTGGAACTTGTATATATACGAATGATATTGAGAGTTAGGACTAGCGGGAAAGATTAGAGACCTCTGGTGGCGCTCGTCGACACTAAGTCGCGATACCGTGGTGGGGCCAGGACGTCACACACGAAATAAGCTTTTATTATGTGTTCATGGTGTCGGGCTGTTTTATGCTTTTCCTGCATGTATGATAATTATCACCGTGCATCGTGCGCGATGCTAGCACCATAAAAATGCAATAAAAAAATACTTTGTCTAATGAGGGAATCGATCGCAGGACCGCCGGATTCGCAATCCACGCACCAATCCACTTCGCCGCCGCAGCTTCTGTAAAAAGCTTTATATCCATAATATATAAACAGGTACGTAACTTTAATTGTTAATATCTGTAAAACCGCCAAGTAACTACGGCTAATATTCCATATATATCATTAGGGACCTGCATGCTATCATCTTACAAAAGCTCGTTAAAATCCAAGCGGATTTCCGCTTCCCTTGTAAGAGATACAGAAAAATGTATGAATACTTTTTTGTTCTATTACTAGTCGATAATGTAACTATAAAAACGCAGAGTCCTCCGACTATTAGTTCAGGAGATAGAAATTTAACTTTAAACCATTATTACTGCAGAATGAAGGCCCAAACGCGAAATCGTTATTCTTGATTTTCGTCTTATTTTCACCTCTAGGATCACCCCTTACAATATTTTCAGCACGTTTTAAGAAACGTACACCCCATATATTAAACATAACTGGGAGTTGAAGCGTTGGAACAGCAGTCTTACAAAGATTCCTTTGTAATTTGTAGATGCCTAAGAAGTGCGCATCGCAGATCTTCCTGTTGCGAAGAGATTGCAATCCATTTTAAGCACCTCTCTCGGTCTTTAACGATATCGGGAAATGCCCTCAATAGTTTATTTCCCGATTCGCAACCTTTCACTTCGCACTTCTTAGGCCCGGACATAATCTCAAATTCAAATTTATGCAATTAATAAAAAAAACTTACAGTATCTCAAAGACGCTAAATTACAAAAATTACCTATCTTATGTGATGACTGATCCACGTGGGTTACACTTCCTCGTGTCTGCGCCAAACAATTAAAAATGACGACGGTCGTCATGGTAACATTTCACGAACGTCGAAAGTGTGTGTCGTGATCACTGATACACCTAGGTATGTGTGTGTGATGTACCTAGCGCCTCCTGCCTACTTGGTGCTAACTAAACGGGAACTTCGGCCAATCAATGACGGCTTGGTCCCCCTGTTAAAGACTAATGTTAGAGAGCTGGCGTTGGGGGAGTTGGTTAGGCGGCTGACTCGTACCGCGGAGGTCTTGGGTTCGAGCCCCGCCGCCCGAGATTCTGTTTTTTCATTTATGTTAATATCTTAAAATTAATATTTCCTTCCTTACCGACTGTGATCGGCACCACGCTCCAGAGTAGCAATTCACCCGCGGTTCCTCCTCGGTGCGGTTTTGGTATCGGTTTAATATTGATTCGATATCTGCTTTCGCGCCCCCCCCCCCCCCACCACTCCGTCATCTCGATGACGTCATCCGCCACCGCCCGGTCACGCGCCGCCCGCGGGGAATTTTCCGCCGGTCGGGGGTTGGGGTGGGGGAAATGGCCTTCAAAGTGAATTAGAACCGGCATATCCCTACTACTATCTGTTAATCTTGTACAGTGCTCTCTAATATGGTAAGTATTTGTAAAAAACTGAAGAAGGAAAACTTTTACTGTTTTTTATACGCAACATAATACGGTATCTTAATTTTTGGTGTTCGCAATAAATTCCTTGAAAAGACGGTGACCTTCAGTTTTTTTAAATGGAATGCTATATATTTGATTACCCAATATGAAAGCGACTGTCAAAACAAATTCAATCATATGGTATACTATGACCTTCAAGACCACACATGGTTACGAATGAAAGAAGAAATTCAATCTACTAGATAGATAGATCGATATATTTGTAACGAGTTATTGTCGGTGGGACGACGATCTTGGCCCCTACCGCGCGCCCGACCGCGAGAACGCATACCGCGCTCTGCCCACGGTCTTGCCCCCACCACTCGTCCGCGAGTACCGGGAATCGGCGCGAGATGCTTACACAGCGAGTGTCTTTCTCGCTGCCGAAATCCGTGGACGAGGACATATAGGCCGGAGGCATAGGCCTATTTGCCAGAGACCGCCTAGAGCGAGCGTTCAGTACGTACACCTCTCCCAGCGACCTTCTGTGCGATTCCACGTTCTTGTGTAGACACTCGTTCTTGCAAAACACAAGCGCCCGTGTTATCACCAGTTCTCGTGCGTCGACAGACTGAGCCTCTGCGGCATTTTGAATTCGCCCCCTCCACGGTTCCCAGAAGGACAGCGTGAGCCATCCTCTGGACGCAGGCCGTTACCCACTATCGATCTCCCGAACAGATTCATCTCCGTTCTCGAGAGCGTCCTTACAGTGTTCGATTCACCCACGGGTTGTACCCACCGGGTGACTGGAATCAAGACTCTTCGACCAGGGTCTAACGGCAGGGTTGGCCCGCCAAGACACCGAACAGTCAAACTGTCTATCCTCTCCCACTTCGCCGCATCGCTATCGACGATTCGAATACGCGCCGTGATACGCGCCGCGATACACACCGACTCGTGCGCCGCGATACACACCGACTCGTGCGCCGCGATACACACCGAACCGTGCGCCGCGATACATACCGGGACCCGCGATAATTTCAGCCGTACTCACACTGTGTGCCAGCATAGACCTGGCTGGGATACATTGTATATAGAATTAAGACCGAATAAACTGTCATACTCCACTCTACCTCTGCGTTCAATCATTCGATCGGCAGCCCTGGACCACCGTCCTGAGCTGCCAATACGGTACCTCCACCGTCCCACCGGTAACTTCTACGGTTACATATTTATTTCATTTCTAACCTTGTGTAGTCTTGAAGGTCATAGTATACCATATGGTTGAATTTGACAGTCGCTTTCATATTGGGTAATGAAATATATAGCATTCCATTTAAACAACTGAAGGTCACCCTCTTTTCAAGGAAAATATTGCGAACACCAAAAATTAAGATACCGTATTACGTTGTGTATAAAAAACAGTAAAAGTTTTCCTTCTTCAGTTTTTTACAAATACAGTACTTCGTCGTTATAGTCCTGACGAAGGGAGCTGGCGGCGGGACAATAACGTGATGCGGACACTATTCCCTTAGAGTAGTATATGCTCTAAGTCTATTCCGTGCGGCCGTTGCCGCGAGTGAAAAAACCCAAGCAGCGCCGGCGGAAGGTAGGGGCGAAGCGGGCGACCGCCCGGGGCGCCACTTCGCAAGGGCGCCAATTCGTGAGGGCGCTTCAATAAAAAATCGTTGTTTAACTTAGTTATTTTCCCGTTTTATTTTTTAGTATTTCTGTTATTATTCAAATAAAAAACGATGACTATGTGATAAAACTATGTAAAGTAAAACAGATGGTTTCTTTTAGTAAAAAATTAGGAAGGGGGCGCAAGAAAATGGTTTCGCCCGGTATCATATGTAGTGTCACGCCGGCCCTGAACCCAAGAGCCGAGCGAGAGGGAACGAAACAGTTAACACGAAGTTGCCGTCGTCTCTTTCGTTCTCTCACTCGCGACCGAAGGATTCCAAGAAATGGTGGGGATAGTGGAGCGGGACTATTACGCATGGTAAAAACGGGACAATAACGACGAATTACTGTACTTACCATATTAGAGAACACTATATAAGAATAACAGATATAGCCGCTTGGCCGCTGCGAGTACCGCACGGGTCAGCCAGTCGAGCCGGCGTGATTTGACGCAGCGTTACATTCAATTAATTTTCATTTGGCCAATTTTAAATCGTCCACGTTTTTTAAAACATGTCCGTAATGAGGAAAAACAGGGCTATATCCTCTTATTTTTTCCAAATTTTTAAAAAGGTGCCTTCAACTATAAAATTGCATTTGTTAAGAAGAATTGCTAAATAAATGGTCAAATATTCGTTTTTATTAAGTGAAATAATTTTTATTCGGTACTGTTATATCTCCACTGTAAGCACCTAAAAGGTCATTTTTATCAGTTTGTTAGTTCAACAGTTATAATTTTTGGAAAAAAGTAAACACTATACAGGGTGTCCCAAAAATGCTGCGGGTCCTTAAAGGGGGTGATTCGGGGGATGATTGCAAACAACTTTATCCTTTGCGAAAAAGCTCTCCGAGGTTTGGTTAACGAGATATTAACAAAAAGCACCGACCAATCAGAGCGCGAGTCTGACGGCCGAGTTCCCGCGCTAGCGTGGCCACGAGCAACTCGGCATGCAACGAAGAAAATTGCGTAGAATGGCAAATGAAAAAGACGTAACAAATAAAATCGAACACGTTGTCATGGTTTGTTTGTTATTTGAAGTGAATAATGAATAAAGGATAAATGGATGAAAATCACGTGTAACGTAAAAAGACGAATACACAATTTTTTTAGAAGATTCGAAAATAATAATTATTTGAAGTGGGAGGATAAGGAATACGTAAAATTCCTTGTGTTAATAACGTATCCACGAAAAGGTAATGTAACGGGAAATTAACGAAAAGTGATAAAAATCCGTAACTCAATAACGGCCAGCACTGTTGCTGATAACGAATAAGTCTGTTTAAAAAGCCCGAATAAATATTTTCGTACGAGACTTTTGAGAATTGTCGCCGGAAATAAGCCATAGCTTGCGTTAAATTTAAAAATGAATGATCACCATTAAAGTAACTAAAACTCACCCTTGACGAAAATTCACCTGCAACTTGAAAATTTGTGTCACTGGGTCACTGAACCGATCCTGGTCATCGATGGACGAGCCCAGTGCACAGCTGATCCCAGGTATACGACACTACCCAAAGTTAAGGGTCGCAATGTCAGGTGCGTCCAGGTCAACGTACCGAATATTCACTTCACTGCACGGCTACTAACACTGATGACTTTGTTTACTTCTTATGGAACGTGTTGTTCCTACGTTTCAAAAATTGGTGGCCCCGAAAGGGGCCGATTGTTATCAGTTACAGAACTGCTCCACATGGCGACCGTCATTGTCCACGCAGTTTTGAGCGCGGAGAAGTAATTGTCGTTGGACGCCCTGTAATGTCTGCGGCGTTATGTTCTCCACCGCTGCGTGGATAAGCGCTACTGCTTCCTCAGGTGTGTCCACCGGCTGACGATACACCTCATTCTGAAATGATTGTTGTACAACAAATACAAAACGTAAGTAAAAAAAAAATTATCTACAACAGGAATAAGTAAAGAGTAACAGCAATAATCAAATTACCTTCAGGTAGCCCCAGAAGAAAAAATCCAGCGGATTCATATCCGGTGACCGTGGGGGCCACGCAACGTGGGCCTCTCGCCCGCCGCGGCCGATCCACCTATCCTGAAAAGTTTCACCTAAATAGGCGCGGACAATATCGGCATAATGAGGCCCAGCTCCGTCTTGCTGGTAGTACATGTTCTGTCGGATCTCATATGGAATATGGTCCATAAGATCCGGCAGAACATGTTCTAAAAAATATTTATACGCTGGGCCGTCCAGCCTGTCTGGCAGAATGTACGGCCCAACGATAAATTCGCCACAAATGCCGGCCCATAGGTTGATCGACCAACGGACTTGTGCGGCACGTGGACGAAGCGCTAGGGGATTTTCGTCGCTCCACACATGCATATTGTGGGAATTGAAGCAACCTTCCCTGTTGAAAATTGCTTCATCCGTCCACAATATGTATGTGGTGAACGACGGATTCCTTAGCACTTCTCTCAACAGCCACCTGGAATATTGAACCTGCTGGATGTAATCTCGGGCGTGCAAATGTTGCACCCGTACATATTTGTACGGATGCAACCTTCGATCCCTGAGGATGCGGTGTACCGTCGTCTTGCTGACACTAGAACAAAATGCAAAAACATCCTCTATTAGATAACATTTTTCTTCTTAATTAATAATTGCTGCAGTTATCTTGAACTGTGACTTACTTTAGTCGACGACTCAAAATGCGCACACTAATCGTTGGGTCGGCTTCAACGGCGTCGAGGATTCTCTCTATGGTGCCCCCATTTCGCGCTGCAGCGGGTCTGCCCACCTCGCTGCCTCGCGGCATCATGGACCCCGTCGAGAAAAGCCGCGACGCTAACCGACGAAACGTATCTTCGCTTGGTGTTTCGATATCCGGATATTCTAGCGCAAATGCTCGCGCAGCAGCCCTCGCGTTCCCGTCGTTCCGGGCGTACACCCAGAACATACGATAGTACTCTTGGGCTGAGAACATTTCTGCAACGCGATTTCTAGCTGACTGACAGGATTTTTTCCAAGCAACTTCCGCTACCCCCAAGTAGCTTCTCTGGTCCCATTATGAGTTAACTCCCACCAAGCCAAGAGGCTTTAGGTAAAAAGAAGCCAGCACATTTTCGGAACACACGTGTTTTGCAGAAGTGCAACGAAAACTTTCACAAAAGCCCGCGCTCCGTCCTTCTACTGCCAATGTACCCATTGCTTCGAGATAGAAAACAGACACCACGTGTATCGGTTGGAAAGGGTCCGAAGGGAAGAGACGCAGAAATTCTTCGAGTTGCTATAAAGAAGAAAATGCATACCATTCCTGTCTCCCCTTTCTGACACCCTGAGTTCACGTCTGCTACGAGGCGGAACCAATTAAGTCATAAATTATCCGTAACTGTAGAAAACCGTTCTCTACCACCGACTTGCGGGACAATACGGTCATAAACCGCGACCCTGGCGAAATGCTCTGGCTGATGAGCCTGATTATTTTTGGAGAACTAGAAATTACAGAGTATTATCCAGCATCAATACGTCTCGCGGAGAGACACAGGAAAAGAATGGTAGTCCGCTGACTGCGCATAGTCCCGCCTCCTTCGTCCTACCCTCAAATTAAAGACGGATCCCTTATCTCTCGAGTATAAACACGCGCTCGAATTTCAAAACACAAGCACGCGTCGACGTATTCGGTGCGAGAGACTGTGGGCTTGAAGTCCCATTGGCCACAAACTAACCAATCGGGCCTGCATATCTCTCGAGTATAAACACGCGCTCGAATTTCAAAACACAAGCACGCGTCGACGTATTCGGTGCGAGAGACGGTGCGGTTTATGACCGTATTGTCCCGCAAGTCGGTGGTAGAGAACGGTTTCCTACAGTTACGGATAATTTATGACTTAATTGGTTCCGCCTCGTAGCAGACGTGAACTCAGGGTGTCAGAAAGGGGAGACAGGAATGGTATGCATTTTCTTCTTTATAGCAACTCGAAGAATTTCTGCGTCTCTTCCCTTCGGATCCTTTCCAACCGATACACGTGGTGTCTGTTTTCTATCTCGAAGCAATGGGTACATTGGCAGTAGAAGGACGGAGCGCGGGCTTTTGTGAAAGTTTTCGTTGCACTTCTGCAAAACACGTGTGTTCCGAAAATGTGCTGGCTTCTTTTTAACTAAAGCCTCTTGGCTTGGTGGGAGTTAACTCATAATGGGACCAGAGAAGCTACTTGGGGGTAGCGGAAGTTGCTTGGAAAAAATCCTGTCAGTCAGCTAGAAATCGCGTTGCAGAAATGTTCTCAGCCCAAGAGTACTATCGTATGTTCTGGGTGTACGCCCGGAACGACGGGAACGCGAGGGCTGCTGCGCGAGCATTTGCGCTAGAATATCCGGATATCGAAACACCAAGCGAAGATACGTTTCGTCGGTTAGCGTCGCGGCTTTTCTCGACGGGGTCCATGATACCGCGAGGCAGCGAGGTGGGCAGACCCGCTGCAGCGCGAAATGGGGGCACCATAGAGAGAATCCTCGACGCCGTTGAAGCCGACCCAACGATTAGTGTGCGCATTTTGAGTCGTCGACTAAAGTAAGTCACAGTTCAAGATAACTGCAGCAATTATTAATTAAGAAAAAAAATGTTATCTAATAGAGGATGTTTTTGCATTTTGTTCTAGTGTCAGCAAGACGACGGTACACCGCATCCTCAGAGATCGAAGGTTGCATCCGTACAAATATGTACGGGTGCAACATTTGCACGCCCGAGATTACATCCAGCAGGTTCAATATTCCGTTGGCTGTTGAGAGAAGTTCTAAGGAATCCGTCGTTCACCACATACATATTGTGGACGGATGAAGCAATTTTCAACAGGGAAGGTTGCTTCAATTCCCACAATATGCATGTGTGGAGCGACGAAAATCCCCTAGCGCTTCGTCCACGTGCCGCACAAGTCCGTTGGTCGATCAACCTATGGGCCGGCATTTGTGGCGAATTTATCGTTGGGCCGTACATTCTGCCAGACAGGCTGGACGGCCCAGCGTATAAATATTTTTTAGAACATGTTCTGCCGGATCTTATGGACCATATTCCATATGAGATCCGACAGAACATGTACTACCAGCATGACGGAGCTGGGCCTCATTATGCCGATATTGTCCGCGCCTATTTAGGTGAAACTTTTCAGGACAGGTGGATCGGCCGCGGCGGGCGAGAGGCCCACGTTGCGTGGCCCCCACGGTCACCGGATATGAATCCGCTGGATTTTTTCTTCTGGGGCTACCTGAAGGTAATTTGATTATTGCTGTTACTCTTTACTTATTCCTGTTGTAGATAATTTTTTTTTACTTACGTTTTGTATTTGTTGTACAACAATCATTTCAGAATGAGGTGTATCGTCAGCCGGTGGACACACCTGAGGAAGCAGTAGCGCTTATCCACGCAGCGGTGGAGAACATAACGCCGCAGACATTACAGGGCGTCCAACGACAATTACTTCTCCGCGCTCAAAACTGCGTGGACAATGACGGTCGCCATGTGGAGCAGTTCTGTAACTGATAACAATCGGCCCCTTTCGGGGCCACCAATTTTTGAAACGTAGGAACAACACGTTCCATAAGAAGTAAACAAAGTCATCAGTGTTAGTAGCCGTGCAGTGAAGTGAATATTCGGTACGTTGACCTGGACGCACCTGACATTGCGACCCTTAACTTTGGGTAGTGTCGTATACCTGGGATCAGCTGTGCACTGGGCTCGTCCATCGATGACCAGGATCGGTTCAGTGACCCAGTGACACAAATTTTCAAGTTGCAGGTGAATTTTCGTCAAGGGTGAGTTTTAGTTACTTTAATGGTGATCATTCATTTTTAAATTTAACGCAAGCTATGGCTTATTTCCGGCGACAATTCTCAAAAGTCTCGTACGAAAATATTTATTCGGGCTTTTTAAACAGACTTATTCGTTATCAGCAACAGTGCTGGCCGTTATTGAGTTACGGATTTTTATCACTTTTCGTTAATTTCCCGTTACATTACCTTTTCGTGGATACGTTATTAACACAAGGAATTTTACGTATTCCTTATCCTCCCACTTCAAATAATTATTATTTTCGAATCTTCTAAAAAAATTGTGTATTCGTCTTTTTACGTTACACGTGATTTTCATCCATTTATCCTTTATTCATTATTCACTTCAAATAACAATCAAACCATGACAACGTGTTCGATTTTATTTGTTACGTCTTTTTCATTTGCCATTCTACGCAATTTTCTTCGTTGCATGCCGAGTTGCTTGTTCACAAGTCGCAGCGCGGCTCGTAGCCACGCTAGCGCGGGAACTCGGCCGTCAGACTCGCGCTCTGATTGGTCGGTGCTTTTTGTTAATATCTCGTTAACCAAACCTCGGAGAGCTTTTTCGCAAAGGAAAAAGTTGTTTGCAATCATCCCCCGAATCACCCCCTTTAAGGACCCGCAGCATTTTTAGGACACCCTGTATTTCAAAGAGCTGTATCATTCACAATTTTTGACATTTCGAAAAATCCTTCGAGATATGTTTATATACCCCTAAAGACTACAACATATCCAAGTTGCACCAAAATCCGAAATGTTACTCCGAAAAGTGTCCGACTTCGCGTGGAATGACGCTTAACCGAGTTACTCTGTGCCTCGATGTGTGGGGACTAGGGAAAACTGCGAATTTTTATTCACCGATTAATCGGTTTTAGCGGAACAGTTTTTCTCACTGTTTTGGAGCATACACTCTAGGCGTGCGCTGCAATACTGAACGTGTAAGGCCCAATCCACACTATCGGTCCGATGACGGTCCGGTCACGCTCCGCTCTCATTGAAATCACATCCCTGAGCGTCCACACTCGCCCGGCTTGATAGTATGGACGCTCAGGGATGTGATTTTAATGAAGAGCGGAGCGTGATTGGACCGATAGTGTGGATTGGGCCTTACACGTTAAGTTTTGCACAACACGCCTGGAGTGTACGCTCCAAAACTATGAGAAAAACTGCCCTTCTGAAGCCGGCTAATAGGAAGCCTAGCTGATGTAGCGTGGAATGCTGGAGGCGATCGTGTCGCCTTAATTCGAGCAACGTTCGTCAGAGACATTCTTTATAACATCCAAGTATGTGGGCGTTGATGTGTGTCTCCGGGAGAAGTGTGGTTGTACGAATAAACTATTGTTCACCTCAAGTGAGGCAGCTGCTCATTCATTCATCGTAGAGACGCTGTAATAAGAGTCTGGACACGAGGATGCCATTTTTTGATTGGTCCGCCATATTTGATCGAAATCCCACAAGGGAGAAAGAGATATTCACCATTTCGCTCTTAACCACTCTTAACAACTCTTACGTTTATGGCGATATTTTACTATCTATTAATCTGAAAATGTGCATTTGGGTTTTTGATTGGCCCGCCATTTTTCATCTATTCCCGCTGATTTTTAAATCTGTCAATTATACCAAGATAATGAAGATATAAAGTAAAAAACCAAATCTTGTGTTCTATTTGATATATGTTTTTTTATTATACTTATTTAAATGCGCAATGCATTGCCATAGATTTGCCGCCATAAACGTAAGAGTTGTTAAGCGTGGTCAAGAGTGAAATGGTGAATATCTCTTTCTCTCTCGTGGGATTTCGATCAAACATGGCGGACTGTCACTCGTGTCCAGACTCTTATTACAGTGTCTCTAATTCATCGATCTTTGCGGGAGTATCCAAAGAATGCGTGCTCGAACCTGAAAAGTAAAATTTACAAGTCACAGCAATGTCGATGGCGTCCGCGTCAATTGTATTCTTTATCTATTTATCTAATAGAAAATTGTCCTTGTGATACAATTCTTTACGGCAATTTCTTGTGAAAATGCAGTAAAGACGCGATCCCACGGCGCGTGGCTCACAAGGGAAGATCCCGAACCCGAAAGTTCAAAAAATTCTGAATCTTTGTGGATATGTAGAGGATTACCTCCTGATTACAACGCAATTTTTTTTGCTGCCCAAATTCTATTTTGAATTTTGTAACACGCAATCTATAAGAGATAGAAAAAAGTTTCAAGACAAGAGTTACTTCTTCTAATTAGATCTATCAAATGGTAAATGTTGTACCAATTATTTAATCAATTAGAAAAAAGTTGTAAACAAAAATATTAATTATGTTTTCTACAATTCGTTTCTTCGCGTGAAATCTGAACTGGATGTTTAAATAATTATGAAACAGCATAACCCATATTTTTTTCCATACAATTTCAACTTTTGTTGTATTGGGGAACTGTGCTCCTCGACAATCCGAGAACTTTTCGATCCCATTGTGACGTACCTTAAGCTGCGCGACGAGCAATATTCTTCTAACATTTATTAGAAAATAATACGTGACTTGGGACAGTCTTCATTTTTTATTATTCTCGCAAACCAATGTTGTTGCACCATTTCATCGAACGGTACAATGCTCGGTACAACTACTATAATGCAGTACAATCGAGAAAAGCGATGTTTTAAAAAGGGAGGGGCTATCCTGTAAAATTGGTTTTCTCAATTTTTCGAAAACGTTATCGAATTTCTGGAAACCATCGACGATAGAATGCTCGCTATAACTAGTACAATGCAATACAATCGAGAAAAACTATGTTTTTCAAATGGCGGGGGAGGGGGTCTACCTTAAAAATAGATATTCTCCATTTTGTTTCAAACAATTCAGAATTTTTGCAAACTTTCAACGGTACAACGCGGTATAAAACTATTACAAACTAGTACAACAATAATTTTTTAATTTTTCACAAAATGGGGCCAGACTTCACACACATGAATTCTTGTTGTGAAAAGGCGAGATCTATTGAATTTTAAAAATTATTTGGTTTCTCAACAATATATCCATTTCTATACCATGCGTAAACGAATACATCGTAATACGTTACTGATAAAAGTTATTCTTATCAATGCTCCACACAACAATAGACATGAGATAACACTTTGATGGGAGACAAAAATGGGTATACATATAAATTATCTTATTTTCTTATTACATGTCATGTATTATTTCCTAATATATATTAGAAGAACATTGCTCGTCGTGCAGCTTAAGGTACGTCACAATGGGATCGAAAAGTTCTTTGATTGTCGAGGAGCACAGTTCCGCAATACAACAAAAGTTGAAATTGTATGGAAAAAAATATGGGTTATGCTGTTTCATAATTATTTAAACATCCAGTTCAGATTTCACGCGAAGAAACAAATTGTAGAAAACATAATTACAGTATTGTCTCCTTGTGGACTCGATTTGGTGTACACGATGTGGGTTTTTCGCTATCCCCACCACTTCTGTCTCACTCTTGTCCGGCGAAGGCGAGAGCGAGAGAGAACGAGAGCGAGCGAGAGGCACTGGAAGCGAGCAAGGGCGGTACGAGACAAACGACGCATTGATGTTTTGTCTCGCTCCGTCTTTCGGACGCCGTGACACTCCGTCCTTTGCGTGCGCGACGGGCGTGCGCAATGGTCACGAGCCCATAATGTGAGCACGGAAATCGTTTCACAAAATCTTGACGCAGGCACGGCTCAAATCTTTTTTGCGCCCTATGCGAACTTGTAAAATAACGCCCTGTATTATAATACATTTATTTGAATTTATTAATGACCTTACTCTGAATTTTTATTCGTAGCTTAAAACAGTTGCAGTACAATTAGTAATATTTTATTTTAAAGTTTATTTTCAACAATACCAGCAGTGAAAATACCATTTTGCACCTCTTGTCGACTTTCCGCCCTAGGCAGTTGCCAATAGGGACCAGCCAAGCTTACAGGCAGCAATCAGTATGTACATAGCCAAAGAAAATACATATATAACGCTTCTTAGACTATTTATTTAGTACATAGCCAAAGAAAATACATATATAACGCGTCTTAGACTATTTATTTAGTCTAAGACGCGTTATATATGTATTTTCTTTGGCTATGTACATACTGATCGCTGTCTGTAATCTTGGCTGGTCCCTATTGGCGACTGCCTAGGGCGGAAAGTCGACAAGAGGTGCAAAATGGTATTTTCACTGGTGGTATTGTTGAAAATAAACTTTAAAATAAAATACTACTAATTGTACTGCAACTGTTTTAAGCTATGAATAAAAATTCAGTGTAAGGTCACCAATAATCTCAAATAAATGTATTATAATAAAGAGATAAATTGGACAAGTTCGCCTAGGGCGCAAAAAAGACGTGGGCCGTGCCTGGCTATCTGACCGTCGCGCGCATGCGTCGAGCAGTCACGATTCCATCTGAGCACTCGCCCCCGTCGCGCATGTCCGCCGCGCACGCAAAGCGTTCTATCTCGCTCCCCCTTCGGCCTGAAAGAAGTGAGAAACGAACACTCGGAATTAGGGATCTGTTCATGATATGGGTTCAACGCCGGAAATACTGTAATATTTTTGTTTGCAACCTTTCTTCTAATTGTTTAAACAATTGATCAAACTTTTACGATTTATTAGCTCTATGTAAAAGAAGTAACTTTTGTTTTGGACTTTTTTCTCTCTCTTACAGATTGCGTATTACAAAATAAAATCGAAAAATAGCCGAATCTTCAGGGATTAATTTCACACCCTTAGATTGAATTTGGGCAGCAAAAATATTGCGTTGTAACCAGGAGGAAATTCCCTACATATCCACAAAGTTTCATAATTTTTTTAAATTTCGGGTTCGGGATCTTCCCTTGTCAATGAGTTTTGCGCTGTGAGAATGAGCAGCTTGGGCCAGCGTCGTCATCGAAATGCCCAGGGCTTGCCAAATTGCGTTAGCTGAACAGATTTGACGAGTTTACGAGCCTCGCCGACCCACACGCCGTGAGATCGCACTTTCACGTAGAAAACCTTAACATAGAAACCAGTTTTCACACTAAAGTTTGGAAATCGTATAAATATATAAAAGATGAATGTTTTGATTACAGGATTTGGAGAAGATTGGGGGCCTAGTACAAACACGTTCGAGAGCCGACGTGGTGGTTGGTGAATGGTGTTGCAGATAGAGTCGAGGTGGGGTTGGGCGTCACCCCCGTCGCGCCCCCAGCAAGGGGGGTCTAGGGGCGCCTCGGGGAGAGCGACTGGGGGCGCCCCATCCTCGCAGAGGATGGGTGAAATGGTCGTAGAACGCGCACCATCCCCAGCTCGCCTTAGCCACACCTCAGAGAAGCACCCCCGTGCTACTCTTACAGAACTGAACGTGCTTCGTCGACATCGAGAACTCTGCGATGTCGTACTTAATGTGGGTACTAAAAAGATATTTGCCCATCGTGTTATTCTGTCGGCGTGTAGTCCGTACTTCAGGTAAAACATTTTGTATGTGATGGAGAAACAAATAATTCAATCTAATTACTCAATTTTCACGAAGATTATATACTTACGCAGAGCAATGTTTACCGGGGAGTTGGCGGAATCTCGACAAACTGAAGTCACAATACGTGACATAGATGAAATGGCAATGGAATTATTAATAGATTTCTGTTATACTTCTCACATCATCGTCGAAGAAGCAAATGTTCAAACTCTCCTACCAGCAGCGTGCCTTCTCCAGCTAGCAGAAATTCAAGATATATGTTGCGAGTTTCTTAAACGTCAACTAGATCCTTCTAATTGTCTAGGTATACGAGCGTTTGCAGATACTCATTCTTGTCGTGAACTGTTACGAATCGCGGATAAGTTCACACAACATAATTTTCAAGAAGTAGGTTTCTACATTTTTTCAAAGTTTGTTTCGGGCGGTTATCACATTCTATCTTGAGTAATAATTCCTTTTTTTTCGGAATAGGTGATGGAAAGTGAGGAATTTCTGTTATTACCTGTTGTCCAATTAGTAGATATTATTTCTTCGGATGAATTAAACATACGAACAGAAGAACAAGTATTTAGCGCGGTTATGAATTGGGTTAAATTCAATGTCACCGAGAGAAGACAACATTTGGCACAAGTTCTTCAACATGTACGATTACCCCTTCTTAGTCCAAAATTTCTAGTTGGGACTGTAGGATCCGATCTTCTGGTTCGATCCGATGACGCGTGTCGGGACTTGGTTGATGAAGCAAAAAATTATTTGCTGCTGCCGCAAGAAAGACCTCTAATGCAAGGACCTAGAACACGATCTAGGAAACCCACTAGACGTGGCGAAGTATTATTTGCTGTTGGAGGATGGTGTTCCGGCGATGCTATTGCTAGTGTAGAGAGATTCGATCCTAACACCGCAGATTGGAAAATGGTTGCTCCGATGAGTAAACGAAGATGCGGTGTCGGAGTAACCGTACTGAATGACTTGCTATACGCAGTAGGCGGTCACGACGGGCAAAGCTATTTAAATAGCATTGAACGATATGATCCACAAACGAATCAATGGTCCTGCGATGTGGCTCCCACTACGTCTTGTAGAACTAGTGTAGGTGTCGCCGTATTGGATGGTTTTCTTTATGCGGTAGGTGGACAAGATGGTGTTCAATGTTTAAACCACGTTGAAAGGTAAATTATTATGTTTCTATCAACTTTTAGTTTGTTAGTCTTCGTCAATTGTTGTGAGTTTCATTCGGCGAATAAATTATAGCAAGAAACTTATTCTGTACAGGTATGATCCTAAGGAAAATAAATGGTCCAAAGTATCGCCGATGACTACTAGAAGACTTGGCGTAGCTGTTGCTGTGTTGGGCGGTTATTTATATGCCATCGGCGGGTCTGATGGGCAATCGCCTTTAAACACGGTAGAAAGATATGATCCAAGACAAAACAAGTGGTCGCAAGTATCCCCCATGGCTACGAGACGTAAACATCTAGGCTGTGCAGTATTTAATAATCTAATTTATGCCGTTGGAGGACGAGATGACTGTATGGAACTCTCGAGCGCAGAACGGTATAATCCTCATTCAAATTCTTGGAGTCCTATAGTTGCTATGACATCAAGAAGAAGCGGAGTAAGTTGTATTTTTCTATACTTATCGAGAACTACTTTCTTTTACGTTTTATACTGTGTTGTTGTTGCGTGTATAATTAATTCTTCTTCTGTATTACAGGTTGGTTTAGCTGTAGTAAATGGTTTGCTATACGCCGTCGGTGGATTTGATGGAACTGCCTATTTAAAAACAATCGAGGTTTACGATTCAGAACAAAATCAATGGAAACTATGTGGCTGTATGAATTTTAGAAGACTTGGGGGAGGTGTGGGAGTAATGCGGGCCCCACAAACCGAGAATTACATTTGGTAGCTCAGGCCCCCCTCTTCAGCCCAAATGGCTGAAAATCCATTAACTCCTCTCACACCAATAACTCCTGTTACACCTGTAACTCCCCCTGCTCCTGTATCGATTCCTGTTATAACTAATACCCGAAAACGCTACCGCCGATCAATGAGCATTATATAAGTAATACAGTATCCTCTCTCGCTATGTGCTTGGGGTTGGCGGCGAGCGCGCAGCGAGTAGCGGAGACAATTCCGAGGCGCCTACGGTACGACTGAGAAAAATCAAGAGCAAGTGAGAGGGGACGAAAACGAACCCTCAGCGACAAAACAACGGCGGCTGCTAGCCCGAATACTCCGAGAAATAGTGGGGATAGCGACGAACGCTTAACGCAGGGGCCACGGCGAGCCCGTAGCGAGATGATACTGTACATGCATTTGACAAGACTTTGCCTTTCTAAAGATAAAGTCGTTTCTATTACAAAACTGTTCTACATATTTTTAACTTATCATTCACATTAAACATTGATAATTTTCATTTACATGAGAAACATTTGTGTTGTATTATAAATAGATGTATATTTTTCTGTTCATGTAGGGAATTTGTTCTTCGGTAATGTTTATACTGCGGCAGTTTTATCATTTTTTACATCATATCTTATTTTGTAAGTTACTTCCCTTATATTATTTATATATACTTCCATGCATTACATGATATAATGTATTGTCGTTTTAGACTTAAGTATTATATCATTGTAATTTTTTGATAAAACAATCATGTATATTGTGAACGTTTAAGTAATATATGTATGTTTAAATGAAGAAACAGAAAGGCAAAATCTTTTTCCGAAAATCTCCTTAACGTAATGTTCATTTTAATGAGGTGCTCACACCTTGAACTTTTCAGTGAATTAGAAAAACAAACTTTTATAGTCCGCATTAACATTAGAAATTCGTTATGCAAGTAAATTGTTTTTGTTTCAGTAGTATGCTTTTTATATGTATTATATCTATCAGTAAGACTGAACTAAAACCAAATGTTACATGAAAATGATAAATGAAACAATTATTTCCGGCTCTAAGCACATTTTTGCTTCAAGACACAACCCTGATAACCACATCTGGGGCGCAGAGCCTGACGTCAGATCCGTAGTCATCTATGTCCGCATTAGGATACGTTCTGAGGTACAGAGCCTGACATCAGGACCCTGACGTCAGATGGGCAGCAGATTCGCATCAGATCCTGCCGTTCGCCTGACACGTATAACAGCGCCATCTGAAGGCCAGAATTACCAAACTATTCCCTACGCGTGACGTCACACGGTTGTCCCTACCCTTACATAACCATCAAGCAAATTCTACAGTTTATTAAATAATTAATGCTACTTATTTTAAAAAGTATTTATTCTTTTTTTATTAATATACATGATCGGTGATTACAATTGTTACAAAATAATATAAGTAGCGCATATAAATCCAAAGAGGGACTTTCAACATTTAAAGTTACAAATCCACGTCCCGTAACCACTGGTACCTAGTAGGGGCGATATCAGAAAATTTCATTCAATATTTTCAACTTCTTTTTTTTGTAAAAGCATCATGTTTCCTGTTGTGTTAGCGCTGAAAACAAACACAATATTAGTATAAAATTAAACGTAACGTATGAATAAACAGGATACATGCGATACTTACTTCAGCTTCATCTCCGCACAGTACACACCCTAGGCGATCATGCATGCTCCTGCGAACATTAACATTTATAAGAAAACATATGTTAAATTATTATCTTCTAAACAAGACGCCAAACATTCGCATGTCGCGCGTAACCCTACTTTTCTATCTTGCAGATAATAATGTAAATCTCGATTTCCGCGACGTAGATAATTGGAAATTATTCAATTCCATAATGACGTTTACCTTCTCGATACGTCGAGATGTTTTGTCTGGATATTGTTGCTTAGAATCGCGTGGAATATTCTTCGATTTTGCCGGCACTTATTGCCACTGCCAGTGATTGCCACCTAAGACCTCGAAAACGAACACAAACTGGACGGAGTGTCTTGACCAATCACGAGTTTCGGCAGTATGGCGCAGCCAATCCGAGCGTAGCCCATTATTCCACATTAGTACTCGTGGTACATCTACATACCTACACACCCTTTGCTCAAAGTGGTATCTATTCTGGTTGAAGCCGTACATACGCTCGAAGAATACTTATTCCACGCGATTCTAAGCAACAATATCCAGACAAATCATCTCGACGTATCGAGAAGGTAAACGTCATTATGGAATTGAATAATTTCCAATTATCTACGTCACGGAAATCGAGATTTACATTATTATCTGCAAGATAGAAAAGTAGGGTTATGCGCGACATGCGAATGTTTGGCGTCTTGTTTAGTAGATAATAATTTAATATATGTTTTCTTATAAATGTTAATGTTCGCAGGAGCATGCATGATCGCCTAGGGTGTGTACTGTGCGGAGATGAAGCTGAAGTAAATATCGCATGTATCCTGTTTATTCATACGTTACGTTTAATTTTATACTAATATTGTGTTTGTTTTCAGCGCTAACACAACAGGAAACATGATGCTTTTACACAAAAAAGAAGTCGAAAATATTGAATGAAATTTTCTGATATCGCCCCTACTATGTACCAGTGGTTACGGGACGTGGATTTGTAAATTGAAATGTTGAAAGTCCCTCTTTGGATTTATATGCGCTACTTATATTATTTTGTAACAATTGTAATCACCGATCATGTATATTAATAAAAAAAGAATAAATACTTTTTGAAATAAGTAGCATTAATTATTTAATAAACTATAGAATTTGCTTGATGGTTATTTAAGGGTAGGGACAACCGTGTGGCGTCACGCGTAGGGAATAGTTTGGTAATTCTGGCCTTCAGATGGCGCTGTTATACGTGTCAGGCGAACGGCAGGATCTGATGCGAATCTGCTGCCCATCTGACGTCAGGGTCCTGATGTCAGGCTCTGTACCTCAGAACGTATCCTAATGCGGACATAGATGACTACGGATCTGACGTCAGGCTCTGCGCTCTCACGGCAGACCCTGCTGCCAATCTGACGTCAGATCGCATACATCTGGTTATCAGGGAATGTATGAAACATTTAACTGATATTATATGCTCATTATGCACTAAATGTTGTACCGCTCAAAGTTATAGTACTTAATTCTTTTGGACCATTGCAGAAGGCAAAATTTCATAAACTTATGTTTTGTTTAAAACGAAACTGAAGTAGTCTTCTTGTACAAAAAGGTGATAGGGATCATTGTCCAACAATTTCTGTAATGTAACTAGTGTTTGTGATAATAATATAATAAGAGACAGCAAAATCGGTTGGGAGTACAAGCAATATTTTATTAATAAATATTGTTTCGTGATCAATTGCAAAATTGAAAATTTACGAATCACTCTAGTTGTGTTACATCCATGTGATTATTCAAGGAACCAGAAAACGGCGTTGTTGTGAGGATACTCGTACCAACGATACGACATAAATGTATCTAACAGCTTGTTACAAAATATCAGTACTAGAAGTTGTATGTTTCTAGCATCATACTATGATTTTCATCGCAAAAACAGCCTGTTTTAATTAACAGTGACTTTTGAAGAAAATTTTATTTCTCCATAAATCACCAAATTTTTAAAATTGATATATGTAGTGCAAGTCAAACAATTGTATTGAGTTTGAGTAATCCGATTAGAGATTTAAAATGGTACAAGCTATCGTAATTGCTAAACAAAGTTCAAATAAGTGTTCAAATTCAAACTTGATTTACAAGTAGTTACCCCGATAACCAAATCGGGCAGCAGGATCTGCCGGCAGCTGTGGTGCAGTCTACGTCCTCATTCAGATACGGATCTGCCGGCAGAGTCGGTGTGGCAGGATCTGCCGGCAGATCCGCGTCAGATCCTGCTGCCCGCCTAACACATCCAACAGCGCCATCTGAAGGCCACAGTAGCCAAACAATTCCCTCTGCGTGACGTCACATGGACCTACGTACCAACACAAATGTACATTACTGCTGTAGGTGTATCCCTACCCCCAAATAACAAAGCAAGCAAATTCTACATTTATTAAATAATTCATTCTACTTATTTCAAAAAGTATTTATTCTTTGTTTAATAATACATGATTGACGATTACAATTGTTACAAAATAATATAGGTAGCGCATATAAATTCGAAGAAGAACATTCAATATTTACATTTATAAATCTATATACAATACGTCCCGTAACCAGTGGTACCTATTAGGTGCGATATTAGAAAATTTCCTGTATTTTAGACTTCTTTTTTCTGCAGCATCACCATATTCCGTACTGTGTTAGCGCTGAAAACAAATAGAACAAAATTAAACGTGACGTATGAATAAACAGGATACATGCAATACTTACTTCAGCTCCATCTCCGCACAGCACACACCCTAGGTGATCATGCATGCTCCTGCGAACATTAACATTTATAATAAAATATGTGTTAAATTATTATTTACAAAACAAGACGCTAAATATTCGCACTTTACGCATAACCCTATTTTTCTGTCTTGCAGATAATGTGAGTCTCGATTTTCGCGATGTAGATAATTGGAAATTATTCATTACCATAATTACGTTTGCTTTCTAGATACTTCGAGATGTTTTGTCTGAATATTGATGCTTAGGATCACGTGGAATATTTTTGAAGCGTTCGGCTTCAAGCACAACGGATACCACTTTGAACAAACGGTATGCAGATGTACCACGTGTACCAATTTGGCGGTACAATGGGCTACGCTGAGATTGGCTGGCCCATAGTGCTAAAACTCGTGGTTGGTCAAGAATCTACGTCCAATTTGCGTTCGTTTTCGTGGTTTGGGGTGGCAGTCACTGGCAGTGGCAGTCAGTGCCGGCAAAATCGAAGAATATTCCAAGTCATTTCATCCATCAATATCCAGACAAATCATCTCGAAGTATCTAGAAGGCAAACGTAATTACGGTAATGTATAATTTCCAATTATCTACGTCGGGAAAATTGAGAGTCACATTATCTATAAGACAGAAAAATAGGGTTGTAAATAATAATTTAACACATGTTTTATTCTAAATGTTAATGTTCGCAGGAGCATGCATGATCGCCTAGGGTGTGTACTGTGCGGAGATGAAGCTGAAGTAAGTATCGCATGTATCCTGTTTATTCATACGTTACGTTTAATTTTATACTAATATTGTGTTTGTTTTCAGCGCTAACATAGTACGGAATATGGTGATGCTGCAGAAAAAAGAAGTCTAAAATACAGGAAATTTTCTAATATCGCACCTAATAGGTACCACTGGTTACGGGACGTATTGTATATAGATTTATAAATGTAAATATTGAATGTTCTTCTTCAAATTTATATGCGCTACCTATATTATTTTGTAACAATTGTAATCGTCAATCATGTATTATTAAACAAAGAATAAATACTTTCTGAAATAAGTAGTGTGACGTCCTGGCCCCACCACGGTATCGCGACTTAGTGTCGACGAGCGCCACCAGAGGTCTCAAATCTTTCCCGCTAGTCCTAACTGTCAATATCATTCGTATATATACAAGTTCCAAATCATATTCTCTGTGTCCCCGTGTGTGTCTAGGGCAGGGGCCGTCAGCTACAGCCCAACTGATGAGTCTGGCTGGCGGTCCCAAGACGAAAAACACACCTCTTCTTTTCCTCCTCGATCCTCCAACGCCGATCCACCCGCCCCGCATAGTTACTCCATGGTGGCGTTACCGGGCCGGCCTTAGGGTTTACGGTGCGTCGGAGGCGACGGGGCAAGAACTCCCTTCTCGTCCTGAACGTTCCGGCAATTCAGGACGTGACAGTAGAATGAATTATTTAATAAATGTAGAATCTGCTTGCTTTGTTATTTGGGGGTAGGGATACACCTACAACAGTAATGTACATTTGTGTTGGTGCGTAGGTCCATGTGACGTCACGCAGAGGGAATTGTTTGGCTACTTTGGCCTTCAGATGGCGCTGTTGGATGTGTCAGGCGGGCAACAGGATCTGCCGGCAGACCCTGCCACGCCGACTCTGCCGGCAGATCCGTAGCTGAATGCGGACGTAGACTGCACCGCAGCTGCCGGCAGATCCTGCACTCTCCTGGCAGACTGCAGGCAGATTGCTATCAGGGTATACAATAGATTCGGCATAAAATGTTGCTCCAAATTTTGAATGTCTACATAGAAGTTTAGGTTTTAACTAAATTTCATTGAGACTCATGGGAGATATATTTTCCGATGAATATATTCTGAGTTATATTACCTTTCATATTAATCTACGACTTTTATTATAAGCCTAATTTCTGACACGCGATTATTAAAAAATGTAGTAGAGTTTTAATCGTGTGTTTTGTATTAAACCATGTTGCACGCGGAAAAGTAAATTTTAATACTTTTAAAAATGTTTAAAAGGTAGAAAATTTATTATATTCAAATATATAAACAATCTTCAATGTTCTGTAACAGTATTTTTAATACGATGAATTTTCGTATTTTTGTGTTTCATTATTGGGGCAGACAATCAAAATAAAAACGTGGCATACAGAATAATACATAAATTGTGGTATAACGGCAAATCAGTTAATTGTATATGCAAAAATAAATTTTTAGAATGCGTAATTTCTGAGATATAAACGTGTTGAAAATTTTGATTGGTACATATGCTTTCAATTGCGTACTTCAGCAACACATTATTTGTTGAATTTATTAAGGGGAGAAGCCACTGTGACGGTCGAAAATAAAGGCTATTTTCAAGACATTATTTTATAATGAAATGTACAGCGGCCTTAACCGTGATGGATACACTGGTTCTCGTTAGATCACCGAAGTTAAGCATCACGGGGCGGGTACTGGGGAAGGATGGGTGACGACCGACCACCTTTCTCCCGGTACGCCGCTGCTGCTGGGACTGGAGGAAGAGAGAGAGGAGCAGTGTGGATAAGGTGCTTGAGGCGCCATCCCACTGAGAGTAATAATGGAATAAGGAACCATGAATATAAAGGACTATAGTTCGTTGGGCTATATGAGAGATTTCTCGAAATGCCACTCTGGAATCGGATACACAATAGTAAAGAGTGTGTCTGTTCCAGGAAACAAGAAGAACAGAACATAATGAAATGGTAACTTTCTACGGAAAATCTTTATTACCAACTGAAAATACATATATTTAACTAATATTTTATGCTCCTAGATTGAAAAAAATTTCGGTAGTATGGCCACAGCATATGACAACGTTAGGCTCTGCAAAAAAAATTACAAAACGAACGCTCGTGTAACTACCAACATTTGCGCCGAATTGAAAAATTCGAGCGGTTTCTTAAAGTATATTACAATAGCTTCAATTAAGCGTACGGATTTAAAAAAATATTAATTTTTGAAGAAATGGCGGACTTAAGAAGAAATCTGGAACAAAAAGTATAAAAAATGAACATGTTTTCCAATGTTACGATTAAATGAATTATTCGATCAAAAAACTGATACACTTAACTGAAGATAATTGTATTACGAATATTCTCTGAAAATGTCAAGTGAATCCAATAAAAATTGACTGAGTTATTAATGCATCCGTTTGAAAAAATGCCGTTTCGAGATACTCGCGTTTAAAGTTTCGACAGAAGTTATTTTCTGCAGCTCAAAGATCACAGCTATATACGGTCTTGTCGTGGCCAGTGATTCTCTACCTAGTTCTAAACAATATATAAGCTCATAATCCCTCTTATTAGATACATTTGGATTTTTGGACCCCAAGCATTAAGAAAATGCACAAAAAAAATCGGAAAAAAATTTCACAGTGGCTCCCCCCTTAAGTTGATACACACAACTGAAAATAATAAAATGGCCTAATCCTTATTGTTAGGGTATTCGACAATTTTAACTTTCTCGAAATCAAGAATATTTATAAGAATCAATTTTGTATCATACTTTTAATTTATTTTTGCACCAGCAATCGTCTCAGTCACACCATAAATTGCATTTCATTCTGTATAGTAATTGTAAGTACAATACAGGCAAAATGAAATCAATACACAATAATTTTTCTATCATAATATTTTGTTAATCTCCATAAATGTGTGCAGTCATGTAATTTTCACGTTCAACATTTTATAATTAAAATTCTGTTGTATTTGTGGTTCTTGTCTTCCTTTGCAGCACAAAGGCATGGAATTTGAACACTGTAATGATTAACATACTGTTTATATGAAGAAATATGATAAGATTAAATGAAACTGCATTCATTTTCTATCCAATTATTTATCTTACAGTTACTAGTAACTTTACGCAGTTATATAGGATATTAACTACACTGCGTTCTATATAAGAGTGTACCGATGCCCCTACCGATTTGCGACCGATCTGCGCAGCTCCCACGGGTCTGACACACGCGATTGGTCGTAGCCCTGCTGGTTTACTATCAATCAACAGTGTATCCCTGCGCGAAACGAGTATGCTCTCATGTGGAACGCAGTGTAGATAACATCTCTTTTAAGTTTTGTTTTACTATGTTTTTTTCGTTATGTCAGGTAACAAAATCTTGCTAATAAGACGCCTTGTGTAAGTGGAATGCAAAGAAAATTTAAATTGTTCTTTCATTAAAATAAAAACACTCTAAACGATTACGAACTGCTTTTTTCAAAATGCGTCTAATTATTTAAATGAAAAGATATATGTATAATTTTTATAAAATGCCATAACATTTATTTGAAATATTTCTTACAACTAGTTTTTATATTAATAACTTAGGAGTATGTTTAAACTGTCTAAACAAATAAAGTAGAACACCTCTGTAAATGATTCCTTGTTAGTAAATGCTTAGAATTATATCTATTCAATTCCAATATTCATTGCCTCTTGAATCTTTCTTAAACACCATTCATTCGTTTATAATAACAAGCCATAATATTTTTTAAACAACAATTATTACAAGAATGATATCAGATGCTCTAATGTTTCTAATTATATATTTGCCTGCCTACTAAATTAATTGTGTAGGTGCAAGTTTAGAAGAATTAAAGTATTATACTTCAGTATGCGCATTAAATCGATAGCATGAGAAACAATTATTACAGTGTTTTGTAAATTATGCATATTAAAAAATGTTAAAATAAATGTTATGGAGCACAGAAACTAAAATATACAATTGCTATAGTTCCGATTATTTTTTAATCCGCAATTCTAAATATATGAATATTTACTGATCAAAATTTAGTTATTCAAATTTAAAATTTTCAAAGTAATTTATTACAATTCTGTATATTGCTAATAACCAAAATATTTAAAACCTATGCATTAGTACATTAAAAACGAAAATGTGTACATTGTGAAAGATATACGTAGGATATAGTACTTTCTTTGTATCATGAACAAAAAATTACACGTACTTTCTTTAATTTCTTACTATAATTTCTCATGCTTCTCATTTCTTATTTTCACGTTTTTTTACATTTGTTTAATATATTTAACCAGTATTTTATAATTACTAGTAATTATAACTTTATTGCCTAAAATATTCCTCGAATTACCGTTGACTTATATTGAACGAATATTTACAATCAGTTTACTATATTTTCGCCTCCTGTCAACACCTATGTTAATTGAGAGTTATAATTAAATGCAGTCATGTTAGTCATCTTTGTATCTTTAATATCATATTTTACACTGGAATTCCACAATCGCGTGCAAGAACCTTAAGCGAATATTCCATCAAGTATTCCAAGAACTCTATTAAACACAGAGGAATTTCGTACAGCACCAAACAATCGCTATTCTAAATACATTTTATACATATATGCAGTACGACCATGCGCCCCAACTGATGACTGGTTTACTTCGTCTGCGTTTGTTTTCCCATAACGTATTCAATGGAAAGGATGTATTCGTAACAATACAAGTTAAATTTTTTATACATATGTAGCTACGCATTGCGACAATGCGTCGATACGTCATGCGGTATCGTACCTACTTGGTGAAATATTTGCGTTACACTTCGCGCTCGCCGTCTATGTGTCAAACTTATTCTCTTCGCCGCAATATATTACATTAAAAAAGAGCTCTTCACCGATATATGTACATACATATGTCCACGAACGAACCCGGTTCGCGGTTGCTTAACCGGAAATTACTGTATATACAGTGGTGGCCATTAAATTTGAACGAAATCTTTTCTGTGTAACTGTCTTCACCCTCAACCTTCACCACCTTAAGCTCAGTGAATCAATATACGTTGACAAGGAAAGTGACGAGATATATGTACCTATAAAAATCTAGCATCCCACAATTTTCATCCTATCTTTATGAATATAGTAGAAATTGATAATAAGGTTCTCCCGATAAAAAGGAGTACAAACACGACATAAATCAAACTTCATATTTTTAAGATTATTCCCGGATTGCAATCAGTCTGCAGTCTGCCAGGAGAGCGCAGGATCTACCGGCAACTGCGGTGCAGTCTACGTCGGCATTGAGTTACGGATCCTGCCGGCAGATCGACGGCAGATCCGCGGCAAACCCTGCTGCCCGTCTGATGTGGGGATCGAGCTACCCCCTCCTAGCGGACTGTGCAGGAGTTGGGGAGTCGTCGAGCTCGTGCTAGCGTTGCCGTGCGGACTCGCCCCAGCCCGTTGAGTCTAGTCTTGGCAAGAAGTTGTGTAACCTTGTCGACTCAGTTTTTAGACACCACGTGTTGTCCCTGGTGTATTCTGTACACTGTTACTTGGCGTGTAGCCTGTCGGCTAACGCCTGTTGGACTCTTCTCTATTGTCACAGCTGATTACTTGATCTGGCTGTTGCGGCTGCTGCAGACCCGGATTATGATTTTTGAGGCCCGGGGCTATCAAACCTTCGGGGCCCCCCGTGGTGGATTTTTGGGGCCCGGGGCTACATATCAAACCTTCGAGGCCCCCCCTCATGGTTGAACAGCGGGGGGAGGGGGGTTTAGTGAGCTAATCACTTAGAAGGGGGCCCCCTCAGAAAGTAAGGCCCGGGGCTGCAGCCCCCCTAGCCCCCCCTTTAATCCGGGCCTGGGCTGCTGTAAATTATCGATATCCCCGCGTGCACGGTACTCGCTGCACGTGTGGACAATAAAGTGCCTTGTCTTGCCAACCAAGCTTGCAAGTTCATTATCTCTCAACCTTTGAATACGATTGCGGCAGTAGGACCGCTGAGGGATGCGGTTATTACCTTTCTCACAACCTTTACATCTTACACTCACACAACCAACAGCGCCATCTGAAGGTCACCAACACAAATATACCGTTATTGCTGTAAATGTATCCCTAATCACACATAATCAGCAAGCAGATTCTGCAGTTTATTGAATAATTACTTCTATTTAATTCAAAAAGTATTTATTCTTTCTTTAATAATACGTGATTACAATGTGATTACAATTGCTACAAAATAATATAAGTAGCGCATATAAATCCAAAGAGGAACTTTTAATATTTACATTAACAAATCAATATACAGTATGTCGCGTAACGAGTGGTACCTAATAGGGGCGATATCAGAACTTGTATTCAATATTTTCGACTTCCTTCTTGTGTAGAATCATCATATTCCCTGTTGTGTTAGCGCTGAAAACAAATACAATATTAGTATAAAATTAAACGTAACGTATGAATAAACAGTATATATGCGATACTTACTTCAGCTCCATCTCCACACCCTAGGCGATCATGCATGCTCCTGAGTAATATAGCAAGGGGGATTCTAACACATGCGGCAATGAAGGGAGCGCGGGGCGGGGGGAAGTGAGGGCGCGCGGGGGAGTGCGGCGCGGAGAACTATGGGCGCGGGGGGAGCGGGGAGTGGGAGACTGGTTGCGCGCGCACGATCCGCGGAGTGGGGAAGCCGCGATGATGGAGGGGATCACTCCAGGGCGAGCCGCCGCGGAGACCTCTCTAGACCTGATCCCTCTGAAAAAAATTTCTGGGAGGCGGGTCTTGTCTGAAAAATCTTTTTCAGACTCGATCCACCCCCAGAATTTTTTCCAAACCCCGACCCACCTCCGAGAACTTGTTCAGACCGGACCCACCTCCAAAAATTTTTAGTAGTAAGGCTAGGCCGGTTCCAACACAAATTTGAGTTTGAAAGCCATTTCCCGCTCCCCTCCCCCGACCTTGAAACTCAAATTTGAGTTTCAAGGCCGCAGGAAATCCAACGCAGCGGGCGGCGGCGGATGCGCAGGCGGGTCGCGGTGGATGACGTCATCGAGATGACGGAGTGGTGGGGGGTATAGCGCGAGAGCAGATATCGAATCAATCGATAACCGAATCAATATCGAACCGATACCGAAACCGCATCGAGGAGGAACCGCGGGTGAAGGTGCTATACTCTGGAGCGTCGTACCGACTACAGTCGGTAAGGAACAAAATATAAATTTTAACATATTAATATAAATGAAAAAACAGAATCTCGGGCGACGGGGCTCGAACCCAAGACCTCCGCGGTACGAGTCAGCCGCCTAACCAACTCCTCCAACGCCCACTCTCTGACATTACTCTTTTCCGAATGGTACATCCCACACAGCACCATAACATTGCAGCAACGTCTCTGCAATATTGCGGTGCAAGATTGCAATGTTGCACCATAACATTGCAGAGACTTTGCAGGTTCAGTCCTATGTCCGCCTTCGCAATATTGCAGGTGTGTATTTTTGCAATGTTGCGACAGCATTGCAAACATGTAGTCCTGCAACGTTCCGGCAATGATTCTGCAACGAAACGGCAAAATTGTGGCAATGATCCTGCAACTCTTCGGAAATATTGCGGTGCGAGATTGTAATGTTGCACCGTATCATTGCAGGGAAGTTGCAGGTTCACTCCTATGTCCGCATTAGCAATATTGCAGGAGTATATTCCCGCAACGTTTCGGAAATTTTACAGCAATGGTCCCACCGCAACGTTTCGAGCCGTGAGGGACGCGACGAAATGAATGTGTGCAGAATCGTAGTAGTATAACGCCCGTGTGTCTTTTTCTCATAGAAAATATTTTTACCCCAGGGGGATTCGAACCGAGGACCTGTAGCATCGTAGACGAACACTTTACCGCCGCAGCTACAACCGCTGATTGATAAGATTGCTGACGTATTCGAACTTATACTCCTACCGTGCAAAACTTTAAACTCAAATTATTAAAAAACGAAGGCTCATTTGACAAACCTATTAGGGATTTTTAACACTGTAGGTGCGGACTCTAACTATAACCCGGTGTCATTTTAGGTTAGGTTGGAAAGTAGTCTTTAGACTAAACCTTTGCATTTGTCTTTTCATCTCTCTTTTTTCTTGCTTGATTGTATATACGTGTTTGTGCAATAAAGACGTTTAATAATAATAATAATTACACACATTAAAATAGATAGTATCTACTCTATCTAAACAAATTAAATTCATTTTCAAATCTCTTCTATAATTTAAATTCATGTACAAACAACTCTCACAATAACATTTTTTTCATATCTTCAATGGCCAACGAGAAATTCTAGCATATCCAGTTAAATGAAACATGGTGTAGAATCTATTCGACGTCATATTTCAAATTTCCTCAAAGTCATAGTTGCTTCAGAATATTGCTGTACTGTTTCTACAATATTTCCACTACAGTATTGCACGGCAATATGTAGGCAATTTTGCCGGGTCGTTGCCACTGAAACATTGCGCATCGATGTGCGCGCAATATTGCCAAAATATTGTAGGATCGTTGCCACTGGAACATTGCACGTCGATGAGCGCGCAATATTGCAGAAATAGTGTAGAATCGTTGCCAATGGAACATTGCACGGCAACGTTCTTGCAATATTGCTGCAATATTATAGGATCATTGCCACTCCAATAATGCACGGTAATATTGCAGGAACGTTCCTACAATTTTGCAATGCAACCTGCAACAACGCAATATTGCAGCAACGTTCCTGCAATACAGCTGCAACGAAGTGTGCTGTATGGGATATAGCAAGCGTCACATGCGTCCGTTTTTTATCGGATGGTGGCGGGCAATGCCGGCGTTTTTTACACACCGCGTCTTCGGGGGGGGGGGGGGGAAGAGACATCATTACATAGTTGCACAATCACAGCTATTTTAAAGCTAAATTCGAAGGAGGCAAAGAGACAGCACTATATAGTTGTACAATCGCATATATTCTAAAGCTAGCAAGTTTTTTAAAGCGTGCCGGTTTAACGTAGCAGCATATCCTGCGATAACATATGTAATTTGAGTCCTCTGGAGCAGCCATCATTTGGCGGCATGAAGACGGTGCGAATCATAGAATTACACAGCGTCAGCAGAATTTTTTTCCGTACCAATATGCGGCATACAGACATTTATTTCCAAAGCAGGGAAATAATAATTTTTTTTAACTAACGATGTAGCGAACCAATATGTAGTAAACATACATTCTAAAGCTAACAATTTTTCCGTAATGTTTTTTAATCTTAACATCGCGCGATTGCGCCTAATTTAAGTTCCCTGGGACAGCCGCGCGAGATGATACCACGCGAAGAACGCATGAACGAAATACAGGGTTATCCACCGAAGACTGGCGGAGCTCGCGCGAGTACAAATGAGAATGGCAACAGCGTCACACGCATACTTACTACTACAATCATATGTCAATACATCCGCCATCTATGGGCTGTTGCTAAAAGTATAGGTTCGCGTAGATGCCAGTAGAGAGCACAAGGCGCTTTTGGCTGTCTGCCCAGATTACTTTACATTTGACGTAACCGACGGGGAAAAAACGACAGCCTTTTCCCTCAGAAAATTTTTAAAATACAAAGGATCACATCTACAGCCTTCCACCCACAGTCCCTGCGCTCTCTTGAACGTGCCCATAGAGTTTTCGTAGAGTATTTAAAACATTATTGTACCAAGGTAGAGTGGGATGAATGGATCAGATTCGGCATCTTCTCAAGTTATATGAGATGCATGAGGCCACTGGATTCACGCCTCATGAGCTCGTTTTTGGTACCAAGGCCATTATTCCTTCACAATTCGCTAACGAACAAGTTCCCCGAACGTTCGTCCAATACTTAGATGAATTGTTTACAAGAATTACGACAACTCAAGCTACGGCAGCGAACAATCTAAGCAAAGGAGTAAGACTTATTATGATAAGAATATAAACCCTCGTCAGATTAAAGTAGGTGACGCCGTTTACCTGTTGAAGGAACCGAGAACATCAAAGTTTGATCCGAACTGGGTAGGGCCTTATCAAATTATTCGAATATATAATGATTTAACTGTAGAATTAGAATTAAGACCCAACAAAGTCAAAATTGTACACGCGAACAAACTAAAATTAGCTTGTATTAGACCGGATTTGCCTTAATATAATGGTATAATGTAAATAATTGTAATTAAGTTAATACGATTAAGTTAGTATGTACAGAGAAGTTAAGTTATTCTTTATTGCGTGCGTCATCCAGTGTCTGTAGCAGTTTATAGAAAAGTTGTTTCAAGGGAAACATCTTTTATGTAAGGGGGGAGGTGTTGCGTACCGCGCAACCTCGAGTTGGTAACAATGTGTTTTCCCCTATACGAAAGATTTGGGGGGCCTCTGCTAGGAGGTTCTCTGCCATGATTATTAGCCAGAGTTTAAACTTGACTCTTTTTCTAATAAGAATGCAAATTGTAAATATGAAGACATTATAATTATGTTCAGTTTATGTTTATTAAGATATGTTAGGTTATTATATTGTTATTTATAATTATTGTACGCGTCGTATATTTAATTATAACGAAGGCAGCAACACGCACGGCGCCAACTGTCAACGCGAGTGCTAAAACTGCTAAATAGCGCATTATACGCGGCTGTTGACTGTTGGTAGCGCGCGTGATTTATATATATCGTCATATCTTCTACAATTATTTATTAATCAGTGTGAAAATAGGTGAAAATCTTCCTTGTATATTGAGAAAAAACTTTGTCGCTGCAAGTTATATGTTCCTCCAAATTGCTTCGATACTTTTTAACGGCGAACGTTGAAAAAGTCCAGGATTTCTTTTTAATTAAATATTATTACATTTTTTACGGCTTCGCTAGAGTTTTCTGAAGTTATATTTTAAGTGTCATAATGATCCCTCAATATTTACTCAATTTAACGCAATTTATGTTTAAGGCTGCCGTCTCACCGGGCCTTGAATGAGTGCGTACGCAACACCTCCCCCCTTACATAAAAGATGTTTCCCTTGAAACAACTTTTCTATAAACTGCTACAGACACTGGATGACGCACGCAATAAAGAATAACTTAACTTCTCTGTACATACTAACTTAATCGTATTAACTTAATTACAATTATTTACATTATACCATTATATTAAGGCAAATCCGGTCTAATACAAGCTAATTTTAGTTTGTTCGCGTGTACAATTTTGACTTTGTTGGGTCCTAATTCTAATTCTACAGTTAAATCATTATATATTCGAATAATTTGATAAGGCCCTACCCAGTTCGGATCAAACTTTGATGTTCTCAATTCCTTCAACAGGTCAACGGCGTCACCTACTTTAATCTGACGAGGGTTTATATTCTTATCATAATAAGTCTTACTCCTTGCTTAGATTGTTAGAGTTTATTCGCTGCCGTAGCTTGAGTTGTCGTAATTCTTGTAAACAATTCATCTTGTTAGAGTTAGAAAATAATCCAGAGTAGGCTTTGATAGTATAACGTCTTGAACCTTTATTATAATGCCGGTAGCAACGAGCACGTGCGTACAGTTCGGAGGCTTCCAGAAGACAGACAGGAATCGGTATCGTTACGTCACCACACACATACTTACTGCCGACATAAGACAGTGGCGCGCGAATTCAATTAACTCCAACACGCTCCCTTAATACGCGCGTTAATTAAAACAATGATACATTACTTAATACCTATCGCATTAATACAGAAATGATGCTTGTAATTCGGAAGAGGTTTCGTCAATATATCTGCGGGCATAAGATCAGTCGATAAATGTTTTAAAGTAAATTCTTTCCTCTTCAACACATCACGTAAGAAATGGTATCGAATGTCAATGTGTTTAGTTCGCGGATGTACAACATCATTCTTAGCCAGTAATTGAGCGCATATGTTATCGTTATAGATATCGATATTACATAAATTCTTACATCCTAATTCTTTAAAAAATTCTGACAAATAAACACAATCTTTCATTGCCTCTGCTAACGCAACATACTCGGCCTCGGTTGAGGATAAAGCCACACTTCGCTGTTTCGTCGCTTTCCAAGTAATTGGTCCATTTGAAAATGTTACAACATAACCCGTATATGATCGGCGATCCAATTTACAACGTCCCCAATCAGCGTCCACATATAATTTAGCGGGTACTTCAGATTTTCTGTAAACAATACTATAATTTAATGTACCTTTCAAATACCTTAAAATCCTTTTAGCTGCTGCCCAGTGTGATTCGTCATAGCAATTATTAAACTGAGCCAAAGCATTTACTGCATACGATATATCTGGTCTCGTTGCAATCGCCAAATACATGAGAGCTCCAATTAATTGTTGATACGGTATATTTTTCTTCTCTTCAGTCTTATTACTTTTGCTCAAATTTATATCTTTGTCCATAGGAGTGCTGACAGAATTGCAATCTTCCATACCAAACCTCTTCAAGAGATCCAGTACATACCTTTTTTGTGGCATTACCATAGTTTGGGAGTCCTGTCGAATTTCTATTCCCAAACAATATTTAACTCTCCCTAAGTCCTTTATGTCAAATTCCTTTGACAATTCCATTTTTACGTATTTTATCCATTCCTTATTTTTGGATATGATTAGCATATCATCTACGTAAATGACCATAAACAAAGAAGAGTTTCCTCTGCTTGAATGAAATATACAAGGATCAGCGACAGTAGGTTTCAAACCTAAACTTCTTAATTTCTTACATAATTTTTCATGCCACTGCCTCCCTGCTTGTCGCAATCCATAAATTGCTTTCTTCAAATGGCAAATCAAATTATTATCTCTTCTCAATTTATTTAATAAATTTGTGGCTGTTTTCCTCATCTGATCAGGCTCATTTTCATCATTAGCTATGTCGGTTAGGAAGTCCATAAGAAATTCGGGTTTCTCCATGTATATATCCTCTGTTAGAGTACCGTTCAAATAAGCGCAGGTAACATCCATCTGCTCCACGGTCATCTCCATTTTAACAGATAATGCTAACAGCAAGCGGATGGATTCTAACCTCGCCACAGGGGCGAAAGTGTCAAAGAAATCCACTCCATAACGTTGAGCGAAACCCCTTGCAACTATTCTTGCTTTTCTTTTGGCTATATTCCCATCTGGGTTGTATTTGTTGGTTAGGACAGTCCTACAGCCTATTACTTTCTTCTCTAACGGACGCTCTGTGAGCTCGAAAGTATTGTTTTTAATTCAGTTTTTAACTTCTTCTTTTATTGCGTGCACCCACTTTGATTTATTTTCGCCCTCCAAAGCATCTTCAATTTGGACTTCGGCTATATTTGCTACCCATTCCATTAGGTTTGATTGCTGATGCTCAATTATTTCCTGCTCCTCTTCTTGATTATCATTATTTCTTGGATTTTCGTTTATCTCTTCTTCTTGACTTGTAGTTGCTTCTTCATTTCTTTGTACGGTACGGAATAATCTTTTAGGGCGTCCTCTTTTTCCCGTGCATTCAAATTTGGGCCTTCCTGGGGCACGTCTTAATTGTATATCACATCTGTTTTCGTTATCCCCTTCATTCAAAATTTCTTCTCCAGTATCTCTTGTTTGTACTTCGTTATTCTCTTCATTTAATGTTCTTTCTTCAGTACTTCTTGTCCGTACTTCGTTATTCCCTTCATTCAAAATTTCTTCTTCGGTACCTCTTGTCTGTACCTCGTTATTTGATATTTGCAAATCAAATTCTTCATTGCACTTAGCAACAGGAACCATTTTTAAACCATTATCATTTCTACTTTTGACTGTGCCATTTTCTAATTCTGCACTTTCCAGTACTTGCACGTCTCTAGATACGACCACTTTATTTTCTTTAGGGAGCCATACCCTATAAGCCTTCGAGCTTTCCGAATAACCTATAAATATTCCCTCTTTTGTTCGTGATTCAAATTTATGTTTGTTTGGATTTTTATTTAAAATATACGTTTTCAATCCAAATATTCTTAAATGGTTCAATTTTGGTCGTCTATTATTCCACAGTTCGAATGGAGTAGTTCCTTTTAAAGTCCTAGTGGGACACCTGTTCCTTAAATAGTTAGCTGTCAATACTGCCTCGGCCCAAAAACTTTCGGCTAATTCAGCCCGTAAAAGCATACATCTGGACATCTGGATTAATGTACGATTTTTACGCTCAGCCACCCCGTTCTGCTGAGGCGTGTATGGGACTGTGAGGCGTCGTCGTATACCTTCATTTTTTAAAAATTCGTCAAATTTCTTGTTGCAGTATTCTCGTCCATTATCCGTTTGAAGGTTTTTAATTTTGTTTCCAGTGTGCTTCTCTGCATACACTTTAAATTCTTTAAACTTCTGCAACACTTCGTCCTTATGTTTTAAAAAGAAAATCTCGCTCCATCGAGAATAGTCATCTGTAAATAACAGTATATATTTGGATCCTCCTAGTGACTCCTTTGACATTGGTCCACAGAGATCGGAATGTACAATCTCTAAGCATGCTGTACTCCTATGACTTTCCTTCGGGAAAGGAGTATTATTTAACTTTCCTTGAATGCATACTTCACATTGAGACATTTGTATTTCTTCCAAATTCTTTACTTTATTCTTTCCTAAAATGCTCAACATATCTCTAGAATTTAAATGACCTAACCTCTCATGCCAAAGTTTTAGCCACGACCCATTTTCGGATACATTGTTTACAATTTTTGCTTCTTCTTCTGTTTCCTGTACATAATATAAATTGCCATAACGTGTAGCCCTTAATTTGACTGTTCCATCTGGTCCTTCGACAGAAGCCTCCTTTTTGTCAAAAATAACCCGATTACCTTTATCAACAATTTTGGCAACGGATATTAGATTCGCTCTTAATTCAGGAACGTACAAGGTTTTTTCAAAATTAATATCTCTTACTTCCTGGTTTACGCAAGCTATTATATGTACATTACCCACAGCTTCTACTTTCTCAGATTTATGACTCGCAAGATTTACGCTTCCTTCATTTAACTTATTTATTTCAGTGAACTTGTTTGCATCTTTACAAATGTGTGTCGTGCAACCACTGTCCAGACACCAATAGTTTTTCTCTGGACCCCCAGTGAAGTTACACATTTCCTTCTCATTAAAATTAGCATAATATAAGTCTGGTGACTTACCTCTTCTGGGTTCGTACCTTTTCGTATAACAATTATTCGCCTTATGTCCCACTTTTTGGCATTTGTAGCATACAATAGTGGGTTTTACGAAAGATCCTCGAGTATTACCTTGTTCATGCGTATTTCTGCGGTTATGTACATTTTTATCCTTGTCGTATCCCTGCGAATGTCTGTTCGTTTCTTTATATTTCTCTTTATACTTGTGTTTAGCCAGCATCGCACCATGCCCCTCAGTATCCTTTTCGTGTCTAATTTCACATTCCTCCAATATCTTTACCTTTAAGTTGTCCACGTTTGGAAGTTCGTCTCTCGACTCCATGGCACATCTGAAATTTTCAAATGCTTCCGGTAAACTATTTAATAACATTGCACTCTGCAGACCAGGATTGATTTCGATATCCCTATCAGCCAATTTTCCAACTATATCAATAAATTTATTAATATGTTCCCGAACGTCGCCTCCGCTCGACATACTGTGAGAGGTCAGTTTTCTCAATAGTGCTGAAGTTTTTGCCGGACCCTGAGAGTCATATACAAAACGTAATTTTATCCAAACCTCATTTGATGTTCTGCATGTTTTAATTTGTTTTAGTTCTGAGGGACTGATGGATAAAATTAAATCTGCCCTGGCTTTCCTATCTTCCATGTCCCAATTATGGGCTTGTGCTTCGGATGTAGGATTTTCAAGGACAACCACCGGTCGGTTCACGTTTCCAATTACGTAATCCCATAATCCATTTTTGATTAGAACAGCCTCTACTTGGATGCACCAAGTGTCGTAATTATCTTTATTTAACTGTTCAATCTTTGTGGTGCCTACTACGCCGTTTGCCATTTTTCGCTTACTTTCAAGCCACGTGCTTAACCTCACTTTTCGTTTGGCTACTTAATACTTTCACTTTGTTTGGGAATGAAGTTAGTTTCCTACGCCGCCACACTCATTTTCATGGCAGCACCTCGCGGACCGCGACACAGCGCCACTGATCTACCAGCGAGCCGCTCGCCAGCGCCTATCGATCGACCAATCATTGAAGATCGATAGGCCAATCAGCGCTCCGCATTGACGATCTAGCGGAACGGAGAAGACGCGTTTTGCCAGAACCGTTCCCTTGACAAAGCACACAGAGAGAGAATGGTAATGGCGGACGACCGCAACCGCGTCTTCTCCGTTCCGCTAGATCGTCAATGCGGAGCGCTGATTGGCCTATCGATCTTCAATGATTGGTCGATCGATAGGCGCTGGCGAGCGGCTCGCTGGTAGATCAGTGGCGCTGTGTCGCGGTCCGCGAGGTGCTGCCATGAAAATGAGTGTGGCGGCGTAGGAAACTAACTTCATTCCCAAACATTCCTCCCGCCATCAGCAACAGGGTTGATGATGTTAACCTGAAACAGTCAAAATTGCCAACTTTGCGATTGGCCTCGTTAATGTGGTGGTCGCGGTCTTGACGGTCACGACCCTGGTGAGACCATCCTTCCCAGGATGCAGCGTGAGAACCCGAGCAAGTGGCCACTTGCTCGGAGGGAACCTTTCGTCAGTGATGAGTACCAATGACCCGACCTTGATGTCATTGGAGGGATGATGCCATTTGGAGATGGCCTGTTGACGTTGAAGGTAGTGAGCTGACCATTGAGACCAGAACTGCTGCATCTTCTTCTGGATGAGTTGCCATCTTGCTGATGGCGAAAGAGAAGAGTGTTCCAATGATGGTTCAGGCAACGTTGTTAACGGTTTTCCGATGAGAAAATGAGCTGGCGTCAGTGTTGCAAGGTCCTCAGGGTCATCACTGAGAGGCTCGAGAGGTCGTGAGTTAAGCATGGCTTCAATCTGCGTGAGAAGGGTGCTGAATTCCTCATATGTGAGGACAGTCTCGTGAACAGTCCGTCGTAGATGATATTTGATGGACTTTACTACAGCTTCCCATTTTCCACCCATGTGAGGTGCTGGTGGTGGGTTGAAACACCATGTTGTGTTGTCGTTGACGAACAGAGAAGCCAATTTTAGGTGATGCTGTGAGCCCTGAGTGAACATGCTCTTGAGATTTGCATCTGCTCCAACGAAGTAAGTTCCACAATCAGAATAAATGGTGTGTGGAATTCCTCGTCTTGATGAGAACCGTCTGTACGTTGCGATGAACCCTTCTGTTGAATAGTCTGTCACCAGCTCGAGGTGAACAGCTGACGTTGTCATGCACACAAAAACACAGATCCAACCCTTTTGTGTTTTTGCTCCTCGCCCCTTCCAAGTTTTGAGAGTGATCGGACCAGCGTAGTCAATTCCAGTGTTGGTGAATGGCTGTGAGGGTGTGACTCTAGAAAGAGGTAGTTGGCCCATCAGCTGATGGGCACGGATCCCCCTTTGTCGAGCACACACCACACACCGCAGTATATGAGACTTCACTGGAGCTCGTCCTCCGATGATCCAGTAGTTCTGTCTGATGTGAGCGAGAGTGAGCTGAGTGCCTCCATGTAAAGTTTGCTTGTGTGAGTGGTGAAGTCTGCCTCCAACTCTTATGACTCCTTGTTCATCGATGAATGCAGTGAGTCGACTGAAGGCGTGAGATGAGGGCAATGTTGATCTCGAGCTGATGACCTTGAATTCGTGGTTGAAGTAGATTGCCTGAGTCATCTTTATCCAAAACATGCGAGCCGTTTCCAAATCTGTTGGAGTGTGTGAGATGAGTGGCAATGAAACAGGCAATTTTCTTAACCTTGAGATGAATCTGAAACAAGCTGAAGTAATGCGAATCAGTTTGTTGAGAGAGGAGAATTTGTATATGATGTCCCAGTGATATTTAATTTCTTGAATGTTGAGTAAGGTCGATGATCCTGGACGAGCCTCTAGTGCACTCGAGTCGTCCTGATGCAGTGGTTGTGATGGCCATGAGTCACTGGGTTAAGAAAGCCATGGTGGTCCCGTCCACCATAGCTGATGATGTTCAAGCTGAGATGTCGTGAGGCCTCGAGAAGCGCAATCAGCTGGATTCGAAGTGCCTGGAACGTGTCTCCAATGTGCGTGTGATGAGAGTTCTTGAATTTGGGTGACACGATTCCTGACGTACTCCTTCCAGCGGGAGGCGTGAGAGTTGATCCATGTAAGTGCCACTTGAGAGTCCGTCCACAGATGAGTAGATGCAATGTTGAGCTGAAGAGTTGCTTGAACATACTTGGCAAGCTTTGCCAGCATCAATGCTGCTGTGAGCTCGAGTCTCGGGATTGTGAGTTTCTTGAGGGGTGCTACCTTAGTTTTGGAGCACACCAGTGTCGACACTTTGAGATTTGTGGACGGTGAAATCACGGTAATGTACACTACCGCTGCCATGGCGAGCTGAGAGGCATCAGAGAAGCCGTGGAGTTCCACGACTGAATTGGAGTAGGTGTTGAACCACCTTGGAATTGAGAGTCTGGCCAGACTTGTGAGATCTTCTCTGATGGAATACCAATGAGATGTAACTTGAGGTGGCAGTGGATCGTGCCAATGAAGTTTGTGCAGCCACAACACTTGCAGAATCATTTTTGCTCGAATTATAACTGGTGATAGGAAACCAAGTGGGTCAAAAATTTGAGAAACTTCCGACAGAATGATGCGTTTCGTTGGGATAGAAAATGAACTGAGAGGTTTCGATGAGAAGGTGAAGTTGTCCTGGAAACTGTTCCATTGCAACCCCAGAATTTTAGTATGGCAGTCGTCGAGTGAGATGGTTGAATTTTGAGCTCTTGAGGTGGAGGATATTTCTTCTAGTAGTGCAGGATGAGTTGAATGCCATTTGGTGAGTGGAAAACCTCCCGCGTGACACAGGCCTTTAAGATGTTGTGCAATTTTCATGAGTTGCTCACCTGTGTCAGCGCCGCCAAAGATGTCGTCGACATATCGTGCACGAGTGATGGAGGGTACAGCCAATGGGAAGCGGTGCCCTTCGTCCTCCGCCAGTTGTAGCAATGCTCGGACGGCCAGAAACGGAGCAGCCTTTGTACCGTAGGTGACCGTCGTGAGCTTGAATGAGATTTCCTTGCCTTCCTTATCCACCCACAGAATGCGTTGGAGATCTTGATCGTCTTCATGAATTCGGATTTGTCGATACATCTTTGTGATGTCTGTGGCAAAGATGAACCTGTGCTGCCGAATCCACAGCAGCACGTCTGAAATATTGAGCAGAAGGTTACGTCCTGTGTGCATGAGATCGTTGAGGGAATACCCAGATGACGTTGCACACGATCCGTTGAAGACAACCCTCAGCTTGGTGGTCTTGCTGTCGGGCTTGAGCACTCCATGATGAGGAAGGTAAAAGATTGAATTATTGTGAGATGAAATTGATGGTGCTCTTACCATATGGTTGAGATGGTGGATTGATCGCAGCGTTAATGAGGCTACTCCTCTTGTCTGCGTGGACTTCTTCCCTCCAATGCCGATGATTGATATGGATGACTGAGATCGCTTGATGTTAAGTTCGGTGAGGAGATCCTCCTTAACGAAGGTGAGCTCTGAACCAGAATCAATAAGTATACGAACCAGTTGAGTTGACAATGGTGAGCTGAGATGAGCCTGGGCAGTTGCCAGGAGTGTTGGGTGGCTGCATGTTGGATGTCCAAGAGATGAATGTGGCTGAGAAGAGAGTGCAGGGATGAGCTGAGAAGATGACTCGACGACTGCGGTGAGATTTCAGTTTTGCTGAGCTGTTGACGGCGATGCCTCAGTTTGATTTGGTGGTTTTGGCTTCACGGTCGGAACGTGCAGCATGGTGTGGTGCTGTATACCACACTCCTTGCACTTGTGCGGTGATTTGCACTGCGCGGACGAATGTCGACCGCAGCAATTGTAGCAAAGCATATTGTTTGCCACAACCTTTCTCCGCTGTTGCACTGTCATGCCCCTAAATTGGGGGCACATCACTATAAAGTGCTCCCCTTTGCACAGGTCGCATGGAAAAGTCTTCATTCTTGAAGGTCCTTGGGAAGTGTTGTAGGACGATGACTTCCTAGCCGCTGGCTTATTGGAGGAGGCCCTTGATGTTGAGCTGGCAGATGATGTGGTGGGGCCCTGAGACGATGGAGTCTCCGCCTGCAGCAATGCCCTCACTCTATTGTTGACGAATTCCTTCATCTTTTTGAAGGAGGGATGCTCAGTTTGAGTGGTCACTGAGGTTTCCCATGCCTCCCTTGACGCCTTATCCATTTGGCGAGCAACGATGTGGGTGAGAATGTGGTCCCCCAGGTTCTCCGTCACACCAAGTGAGCTGAGAGACGTCGCAGCTCCATCGATGGTTGCAATGAGCGACTTCAATGCGGCTATGCCCTTGAGGTTGGTGGGCTTTGGCTCGAAGAGCTTCTCCAGTTGAGTCTGAATGAGAAGCCTTTTATTCGCGTAAGTCGCCTTTAATGTCTCCCACGCTGGGGTGAAGGAGCCTCCTTTCAATGGCAACGCTTCCACCTTTTGAGCTGGTTCGCCTTCCAAGCTCGACAGAAGATATTGCAGCCGCTCAATATCTGTCAGCTCCTTTCGTGAGATGATCAGAGCTGAAAACATTTCACAGTATGCCGGCCACTTCGCGTAGTCTCCGGCAAACGTGGGTAACGCTAGCTCGGGGAGCTTCCCCAAAGCTGACGTTGTGCTCGCTGAGCTAGAGTTACCCGGGGGTTGGAAGGGTGCCAATTCCTCCTTGAGCTTGCCCAACAACAGCCTGATGTCGAAGCATAGTTCGGTTTCTTCGAACATGAGTTTATCATTGTAATAGGGATGATCACGGTGTGCCCTGGGCCAAGCTGCTTCGAAATACGAGTGTTCCTTCTGGAACGCCTTGTGTAGATCATCCAGGTGAGCTGAGAATATTTTAAGCTCTGCTAGAGTGGTATTCGGCGCACAGTCGGGAAGTCGCTTCTTCAATGCCTTGATTGAATCGAGGCGTGTAAGTTGTGTCTCGGCTCTCGATAACACTTCTGATGGAATTCCTGAGGGAGACGAGGCTCTCGTCTCCCTCCTTCCTTCAGTTGAACTGCTCCGAGGAGGTTCCTGAGGGATGGCCAGTGTTGTTAGAGGTGATGTGGGCCTCGACGCTGTCTGAGACCGAGTGGCTGACTTCTGGTCATCACCTGGCATCTTGAACACCACACTGCACTGAGACACTAACCTGAATTTAGATCCGGCTCGAAGGACCAAAAAATGTCTTTAGATTCCTCTCCTCTCATTCAAGTGCAATCTCAAACACACTTTATTAACAGAGAAATTATACTTATCTCTCTAATTGTTTCCTACCGATCTCTGGGCCCATAACCTGTTAGAGTTAGAAAATAATCCAGAGCAGGCTTTGATAGTATAACGTCTTGAACCTTTATTATAATGCCGGTAGCAACGAGCACGTGCGTACAGTTCGGAGGCTTCCAGAAGACAGACAGGAATCGGTATCGTTACGTCACCACACACATACTTACTGCCGACATAAGACAGTGGCGCGCGAATTCAATTTACTCCAACACATCTGAGTATTGGACGAACGTTCGGGGAACTTGTTCGTTAGCGAATTGTGAAGGAATAATGGCCTTGGTACCAAAAACGAGCTCATGAGGCGTGAATCCAGTGGCCTCATGCATCTCATATAACTTGAGAAGATGCCGAATCTGATCCATTCATCCCACTCTACCTTGGTACAATAATGTTTTAAATACTCTACGAAAACTCTATGGGCACGTTCAAGAGAGCGCAGGGACTGTGGGTGGAAGGCTGTAGATGTGATCCTTTGTATTTTAAAAATTTGACAGAAATCTTTCACCACCTGACTGGTGAAATTAGATCCTTGATCAGTGTGAATGGTACGTGGACAACCGAACCGACTAATAAATTGCTCGGCGAGACCAGTTGCAACGGATATTGAATCAATGATGGGTAAAGGGATTGCATCTGAATATTTTGTGAGATTATCCTGTAAGGTCAATAAATACTTGTTCCCCCTCTTGGTTAGAGTTAAGGGGCCAACTATATCCATTTGGATCTTTTCGAAAGCAAATTTGGGGGTATCTGTGATAGTCATTGGTTGTTTAGTTTTTGATGAATATATTTTATTCCTTTGGCAGGTTGGACAAGTACGTGTAAAGGCTGCAATTTCTTTCCTCATCCCCGCCCAATAAAACCGTTCACGGATACGATTGAACAATTTTGTTGCACCTTTATGCCCTCCTACCACAGACTCATGGAACTCTTTAATAATCAGAGGCCGTCTGGATATCGACGGGGTCTCAATTTCACCTGTACATATAGTAATGACATACTGAGGGTCATTCAAAATACTCCTCAGTATATCCTCTATGGGAGTCCACTCGACTGGTTCTAGATTATTGCAAACTTTCGAGAGACTAATGGATCTAATACTTAACGAGTCCATGAGTTGTTTAAGCGATTTGACAGAAGATATTATATGGTTGAGTTCTGGGTTCTCCTGGGATGTAATTTTATGAAATAAATGAAAGATATGATATTTATTTCCCGGGATAGTCATGCCTTCGCCAACATTTATTTGATACCCTGTTACTAGGTCAACAGTGAGTTCAGTTCGCGCCACCAATGTCTTATCAGTATTGGAGGTGACGGCGAGGTCGAGTGGACGAAAGTGGGCAAGGTTATCTCTTCGCATAAGTAGGGAATCTCTAATGTAAAAGATGGTTGGGGTTGGGAGTTCGTCCGTAGAAGTAATCAATAGTCTGCTTGATTTTAGATTAAAAATTTCTATTGAGGTCGGATTTATGAGGATCCCCCGTGCGGTATTGGTCGCTAAATTCACGGGCTCCCCGGCCACTGTAGAATTTTTTCTAATATGCTCGTCAGCCCCTTCCATGACCTCAGTCGGATTCCTACTAAGCTCCCCAGGCCTCTGCAGCGAGTCAAGATCCCGCGAGCATGTCCCCTCATCGGCAAACATTGAATCCGCTCTTATCGAACACTGGCCTCCTCCAACGCCACTCGAAGCGGGTTCCTGGAGTTGGGAATCACCGATAGCCCTCGAGCGTCGGAGTAGATTTTGGTCATTAGTGTTTGATTGGGGTGATCCCCCACATGTTATATTAATTTCATTAACGGATAATTCCTCTCGTTCAGAAAAGGTGGTCGGCGACAGAGAGTGTTCATTACGACTACTAGAGAAAATACATGTTTGTAAACTGGAATTTGAATTTAACTTATCTACGACCTCATTTTGCCCGGCTTCTGTGTTCTCGCGCGCCAAGAAAACAGAAGCCACCTTTATTTCATTATCATAATCAGAAAATCTGTCAACGACCCTCGTTACCCGGAGATCCGCGATCGGCGACTCGTCTGCGCAAACGAGTGCCTCCCGCGGGCCCCCCGAAAACGAGTTATACGTTTCGTCAAGTTGTAAGGGTCGTGATGGGAAATTTGGGGCATGAACGGACTCGACTGGGTTACGCGAGAGTGCGTCGGCTTTCGAATTTACCCTACCGGGTTTATATACTATATTGTAATTATACTCGTTTAATTTGATACCACCTCATTAATTTAGAAGTTGGATCCTTAGCGTTATGCAACCAGACCAACGGTCGGTGGTCAGTCACCAAGGTAAATTGCTGACCATACAGGTAAGGTCTAAAATGATCTACAGCGAACAAAACAGCCAATAACTCTTTCTCTATTGTCGAGTAATTGACTTCGACACTATTCAAGGTCCTCGACGCGTAGGCTACGGGAAGATCCTGCCCAATTTCTCCCTGACTCAGGATGGCTCCCAGTGCATAATCGGACGCATCAGTGGTTACAAGGAACGGCTTCGAAAAGTTAGGGAATTGTAAAAGGGGTTCCGAACAAATGATGTCTCTCAAAGTTTCAAAAGCAGTTTGGGTGACGGAATCCCAATGGAAAACAGTATCTTTTTTCAAAAGTGCAGTCAACGGTTTTGCGATTTTTGCCATATTTTCAATAAATCTTCTATAATAGCCTATATGACCCAGAAATTGTTTAACCCTCTAGGTATGGGGGTGTTTTAAACTTAACGTAGAATTTTTTTGAGCATTAAAATAATCTATTTTATACTTCGGATTTGGAAGCTACTCGGTTAGAATGCTGAGAATGTGAAAATGATTGATTTATGGTATGGGACGTAGGAGTCCCACCCGGACTTACGGGTAATTTTTTGAACATTGATCGGAAATATAGAAAACAACATAAATATGTACTTAAATGATTTTTTTTATGTGGGAAATCATGTTTGAGCAGTAAGTAGTAATGAAAAATAATGTTACAATTTTTTATATCTATTCTGTTTTTTATGGTAATAATAAAAACAACTATTGCTTTTGTTACAGACATCTTGTTGCTGTAGTAACGATAAATAACATAAACACTAATAAAAATATGTAATTATACACGATTTAACAAATAATATAGAATAGTATGAATATTTAAAGAAATAAGAATGACATATAAGTACTTAACAATTTTCATAAATATTTACTCCTAAGTCCCGGTGGGACATACACGTCCCATAACTTTAACCCGAAAGCCCCTATATATAACGTAAATAGAGTGCAGTGCCCATACAATATTTTGTCAAGTAGGACTCACTTTTACTATATATATGCTTATTTTACTATAAAAAGTTCTTTTACTTACTTATATTTATAAAAATTGTCGACAAATTGCAACAGGCACTGATCACGATCAATAGCGTCAACTAGATTCATTTGTTTATGACAGAAAACAGTTTAATTTCGGGTTCTGATGGTACAAACAGTTGCCTACTAAAGGTTACTATACCTATCAAACCTCGATCTTATTGTTGGAACGTAAATAAAAATATGTTAGTCTGAATGGGACTCTGGAGTCCCACTAGTCTCTAGAGGGTTAATATTCTTCCTTGTTTTGGGTAATGGAAACTCTTTAACTGCTTTAATTTTTCCGGAGTCGGGTTTTACTCCTTCGCTAGTTATAATGTGTCCTAAATAAACAATTTCCTGCCGAAAGAATCGACATTTTTCGGGATGGAGGGCTAACCCTGAATTTTATAAACGCGCCAGAAGGTTCTTTAATTTACGAGCGTGTTCCTCTAGAGAGTCAGAGTACACGACGATATCGTCCATGTTTACGAAAAGGTCAGTTCCCTGTAAGCCCGACAATATCAAATCCATCAGCCTCTGGAAAGTGGCTGGGACATTTCTCAGCCCGAATGGCATTCGATTAAACTCAAAATGACCGTGAGGGGTTGAGAAGGCGGTCCTGGCTTTTGAAACAGGATCAACAGGAATTTGGTGAAAGCCGGAGGCCAAATCTAAGGTACTGAAGTATTTTGCTCCACCCAGCTGGTCCAGGATATCGGTAATATTGGGGAGTGGGTAAGCGTCGCCAACGGTCTTCTCGTTTAGTGTCCTATAATCGACAACCATTCGCCAACGGGGTGCTCCGGATGAATCGGATTTCTTAGGGACAATCCACACGGGTGAGTTAAAGGGCGACATAGACGGTTGGATTATTTTACTATTAAGCAAGGAATCTACTTGTTTTTCAATCTCGGCTTTGTGTATTAACGGGAACCGGTACTGTTTGGTATTGATGGGAGTTTCGTCTGTGGTTATTATAATGTGTTGACCGTCTTTAGTGTGACCTAACCTGTCCCCGGGAAGGTAGAATTGATACGGGAACTCGTTGATTAGTTCTAGGACGCTAACCCGTTCGGCTTCGTTAAAGCTATCCAAATCCAGAGCTCTGACCAGCTGGGCAAACCGTTGAGCATGAGCAACTGACTGATCGGCACCGGGGTCTCCGGTACGAGAGGAACGTGGTGAAGGAGATTTTATGTAAAAATCCTCTAATTCTACAGGTGGCAGGCAGAGCTTGACATGTTCGGCAGTAGTGTTGATCGCATACACCTTTGCAAACCCGTGCTCCTGGCTTACCAATGCTTCGCCCATGAAAACACCCGGACCAAGATCCATCCTCCTCATGTATCCAGATGCACACTTGCTATGGGTGGGTATCGCGATTAGAGTCTTTGTACGTGGGGGTAGCTCAAAGGTCGAGAATGCATGAAAAGACAGTTCACCATTCCCGAATTGAAGACTATTCGGTAAGTGCTCCCTGAATGTTAGCGTTACTTCCTGCCTCTCAAGAAATGAAACTCCCAAAATTCCTGTTACTTTTATAGGGAACTCATCCACAATTTGGAAGGGTACGGGGACATTATGGATTGGAACAATGACCTCACCATGGGTACGAATCACTCCCGAGCCTATACCGGTGAGGTTATAAATAATGTCGGTATTGATCGTCAAATTAGTAACTAATCCCTCCTGTTTAATCAGACTAAGCCAAGACCCAGTGTCGACAAGAAACTCCGCGGATCGCCTGTTGAAGGAATCATGTGCCAAGGACATCACGAATGATCGACTGGTTTTGGGTGTATTGAGTGGGTAATAGACTCGACATTTGTGACGCGTGCAATTAGGGGCTTGTTCGACACTGCGCCAGGTTGGGGAACGCCCTCCGCGTTTAAAGTGTTTAAATGTTGCTGATTCCCAGGACTCGTGGCGAGAGGACGATATTGTCCGTTCAATTCGCGGGGTTTATTTTTGCTATAGCAATGTGCTTCGATATGTCCGGATTTCCTGCAAAATCCACATATAGGCCTTTCATAGCTGGATGAGGCGGAACGACAGTCCTGGCCTTGAGGGCAATTTGCAAGCAAGTGACCGGGTTGATTATATCGTCCGAATTGATCGTGCATACATCCGTGCTTCGTGTGATCAATTTTTGATTTAAATTCGCAACAGGTTTCCCACGTTCAATTTCCTGTTCTAACCGAGCCGCGATATCTATAACAGTTTCCAAATTACTTATTTGGTCTTTCGAAATTATTAATCTAATGATTTGATTCTGTAGCCCTCGAACAAACCCATTTACCGCTGCCTGATTCAGGAGTACTTTAACGCCTATCAATTGCTCTGTGTTAAACTTTTCTTTGGCTGCCTCTATCCCGCGGCTTAATACTTCGCTAACTCTGGCCCCATCAATTTCGGCGTTTTCAGCGTTCTTTTTGTATATGTTCTTCAACTCGTCCTGATCCCGATGAACGTCAAAAGATCGCGCAAAAACTGATTTTAATGTAAGTAGTATAGCAAGGGGGATTCCAACCCAGGTCCTCTCAGGGGAGCGCGGGGGCAGGGGGAAGTGAGGGCGCGCGGGGGAGCGCGGGGGAGGGAAACATAGGCGCGGGGCCTGCGGGGAGAGGAAGACCGGTTGGGCGCGCACGAGCCGCGGAGTGGGGGAAGCCGCGATGATGGAGGGGATCAGTCCAGGCCGAGCTGCCGCGGAGACCTCTCCAGACCGGACCCACACCCGAAAACTTTTTAGACCTAACCGGAGGGAGTGAATGACCCCCCAGAAAGTTTTTAAAGGAGGGAATGACCCCCGAGAACTTTTTTCAGACCCCGATCCACCACCGGAAATTTTTTCCGAGGGAGGGTATGACCTTGGCCCACCCCCAAAATTTTTTTCCAAACCAATATGCGACATTCAGGCATTTCCAACGCAGAGAAATAATAATTTATTTTTATTGGGAATTGTTTCGGACGATGTCGGGAAAGATCGACGTTTTACAAACCACGTATTCGGAGGGTGGGAAAGAGAGAGCATTACTTTTAAAGCTAAATTCGGAGGAGGGAAAGAGACAGCGCTAGTTGGTGGTACAATCACATTTTATTCTAAAGCTAACAGTATTTCAAATCGTTCCGATTTAACGCCGCAGCGTATCGCGCGATCGTGTGTAATATGAGTCCTCCTCGGGACACCTGCATGTGATGATGTCATTTTCACGGCGCGAAGAACGCTCGAGCGAAATAGAATTATGCAGTGTCTGCAAATCTTAGAATTAAGTGGTGAGGAAAGAAGATGGATGATGGATAAATAAAATGGAGAAAAAAATAGGTTTAAGATTATATATTGTTACAAAAATATAGATTAATACAAATATAAAAATGCATAAAAAAGAAAAAATATAAAAAACTATTGGGTGGCGATGGGGGTGACGGGGGTGATAGAGGCGACGGTGGCGAGGCGGGTGATGGCGGCGATGGGGGCCGCAGCCGCCGCAGAGCCACCGACCGCGGTGCGTATGGCCGCACCCGCGCGACCCCATATGACCGCATCCGCACAGCCCCATACGCGGGCGACGGTGCCTAGAACACACACAAACATCGATATAATACTGACACATTAAACATAATAAACATGAAACACACAAAACAATGTAGTGTATTACATACCTGTGGTGGCGGCGACGGTGGCGATAGGGGCGACGGCGGGGATGGCGGCGAAGGGGGCGACGGCGGTGACGGCGGCGGCGATCCCCAATCGCTCGACCAGGTTGGTGACAGCGGCGGCGAATTAGAATTCTAGAACATAGAACACCACGGTATTGAGATGTCCGCCTGATTTAATCTCACTGGATAACAAAAGTTAAACGCGATAAATGTAAAAAAATAAAAGTACATTCCTCTGGATCACGCTCCGGGGCAAGCCTCGAAAATCGCATCGTTGCACAGAAAATGTTTTACTTTAAAATTGCTTAAAAAAAACTGTCAATACTCTGAACCGATCGTCCTTAACGATTGAAGACAACTGGTCTCGCTGCATCTCCTGGCCTCGCATGCAAACTCCTATCATGAAATCGAGAAGTGCGTAGCTTTGCAAAGTAAGATGCCTTTGTTCTCCACCTGCATTTTCGTTGACCATCCCATTCCTCTTCCTCCTTGCACTTATCTTCTTCACCGACCATCCTCTCCTTATTCACACGCGTCTTCTTTCCCTTCTTCTTTGCACTCATCATTCAGCTAGACCATATCACTTTGATCGGGTATCGAACGGCTTTGAACGTGAATCGAACGGCTTTGATCGGGTATCGAACGTGTATTGTACCACTTCGAACATGCATCGAATGTGCTTCGAACGTGTATCGAACGTTTAACGTACCCCTCTGACAGGGTATCGAACGGGTAATGAACGGCTTTGAATGGGTATTGAACGGCTTTGATCGGGTATTGAACGTGTATAAAACGGGTATAAAACGGGTATTGAACGGTTTTGAACGGGTAACGAACGGCTTCGAACACATATTGAACGGCTTTGATCGCGTATTGAACGGGTATTGAACGGTTTGAACATGAATCGAACGAGTATCGAACGGGTATTGAACGGATATCGAACGACTTTGATCGGGCATCGTCTTAATCTAGCGTACATCACATGTAGGAGGTTGGGGAGGGTGAAGAAAAAATATTTTCATATACATTAAAAATTGATTATATTTTATTTATGCATTTCTCTGGTGTTTGGACCACCAGTTGAATAGTTTAAATACATTTTGCATGGCACAGTGTTTCGCGCGTCTGCCACATCGCAGAGTATTAACTACATTTAGCTTATTTAGAGATTTGATATCCTCGTAGGCAATGTCCAGCGTCTCGATTACCGCGTCTGCTCTCGTATTTTCATCGAGGAAATCCACAAGCCAGTCGCGTTTCTGCAGCCCTTTAACGTATACGATATGGGATGCGTCATCTTCTTCATCATCGATCGCATCGACAACAGCTTTCGTAATTAGCTGTTTAGCCATACTGTACGGAACGTCTCCATCGTCCCAACGTAGTCCATGATGTTTTGTTACCAGCCATCGGATGATCGATTTGTCGGATTTTGAAAGAAGAAATTGCGGCATAGGACTCCCAAAAATATAGTGCGAGAGAATTGTTCCCTTTCGTAGGACAGCCACTTCCGTCACGATAAATCTTCCATCAACGATGAACCCTTGCATGTCAACGAACGTTGGTACAACCATTATCGGTACAATTTGAAGGTCCACTCGCTTCCAAGACAGACGAGAGAATGCAGTCTTTCTCGTAAAGCATCTCGATTTTCACGATGAAATTTTGTATGAATTTGGTACAGGAGAGGGCGGGCAAGTAGCGTGGTAATTTAATTTATTTTGCGCACCATGTTTGTCAACGGATTGTATTCAACCACCCGATTGTGCAGAATCAGACAGTAGGCCGTAGTATTTGCAGGCACATTCTCTTTACACTCGAATTCTATGCGCACGTCCACGGTGCCATTCTTGATCGACTCATTTTGTCGCGAGCAATCAATCACCACGAGGGGGCCAAATTGTAAAAATTCAGCCACGGTGAATAATGCCTCGTTGCAACTATACCCATAATATGATTTACGGAATTGCATATACATGTGGTACAAGAAGGCGTGCTTATTCTTGTCAAAGTCCAAGTTCAGGTCATCATATGGGTAAAATTCCGAGTTGAGAAAAAGTTTTACATTGGCCAATTTGCAGTTGTTGAACATAGTAACGTCTTCGCTCATCACATTCCTTCGACCAGTCTGTAGAGCAAGGATCACGCATCGCGGCTTCTCCAGCTGTGCAGATGCCTTCACGGCCCATAAATGCTTGGCCCTCCTCTGTAAGAGAGGATACTCGTACAGATCGCACGATTGAAAACAAATGCTCAGGTTTTGTCCAAGTATGTAGCAACGATAGCTTATTAACGTCATTTAACATCACATGGGGCATCCTCCATTGTAGTTTAACCAATTCAATTTCTGGTTCCAACATCGACGATCCTATCAGAGCATTGTTGTCGTTGTGCGATCGTATTAAAATCAATTCGTGACGAGCATTAATAATCATGCGTTTGTAGTCCTCTCAAAATCCCAGCAAATATTTGAGTGGGATGCAAAAATTGAAATGATTTTTCACTATTGGCCCATCGCGCCGTTTCAAGCCCCATCCGACATTCTCCATATTTTTGTTTTCACCAGATGTCAGTGATACATAGCTTCTAAGCGCGCTAGTTATTCCAACGTTTCTGTTGCGATCAATCTCCACGCCATTCAGCTCGTATCGAATCTCATCGAATAAGAACGCCACGCAATTATTTCCCAACGTCACCGTTAATGCATCTTTTGGCTTATTTATCTTCAATTTCCCCTCCACATAGAGGAAACTTTCACACGGCAATGTGTATAAATCCTGCTGCTGTATCGGTATTCTAATCTCATCGCTGTATCCAAACGTCGTGTTGACGTATGTGTCTAGTTCGTAGGAGCCGTGGGGAATCGTAATGTATTCATAAGAGGTGTCGACGCTATTGTTGATATCATAGTTTACGGTGAAGTAGAATTTATCGTTGCTCGAGTCGATGTTCGGTATTGTGTGATAAGTTTCAAAGGTTGTTAGACCAAGCTCGTAATCATCATCGCTCAAATCTATGGGTGGAAAGTAGCTCACCGCGAGGGTGCTACTCTTGCCGGTTAGAGTGAATGTTAACGACATATTCCGAACTGCACGGTTCGACTAGTACTGAATCAGAGTGGTGGGAAGTCAATCCTTAAATTTGGTACCGATCGTTTGTAGAAAGCGTAGACATAGTTGTCCGCAATTGCTCTGATCGTACTTCTGATAAGACGTTCGATTGTATTCAATTTTCACAGCATCTTATCCAGATATTTTACCAATTCCTTGGGCGGTCGAAGATTTCCAAAGCTGTCGAAATATATAGCTCGACACCCTCTCTTCGCATACGCCACCCAATGAGTCCCCGGCCCCTCGACATTGTCCAAATTTACGATACCGCTCTCGTTTCGACGTACTCCTCCGACTGGTAACGCGTTTCGCATAAAAACACCTCTAAAGAATGGAATACGCATACGTTTTGCCAACTCCTCCAACTGTGCATCGGTAGTTATGCCCGCGAGCATTTTTATTTTCTTTTCAACGTTTTTTTTCGTTTCGATATTCCCTATCCACGCTATGGTGCGAGATAAAGTCCGCGACCTTCCATGGAGCGATTATGACGTTGCATTTCCTGCAGCTGATGTTGCGCCGCGTTATTATCGTTTACCGCCTTGGCGATCCCCGCCGCTCCACCGGCTAATGATCCGAGAACACCTAACAGCTGGAGAAGTGGTAATATACCACCCCGTTTTGCCACCGGAAGAATCCGCTTTTTCGGTGCTCTCTTTGGAGTCCCTTTACGCAATTTTGTTTTCATCCCCATTCCGATTTTCGTCTTGGCCTTCATAGCTGCCCAAACAGCTGTAGCAGCACCTCTTTCACCCAGAGTCGAGTTTCGAGCAACGATTCGTTTTCGCGCTTTGTCAGCGAGAACGTTATCTGCCGCGTGTCTTTCGCCGAGATCGTTGCTACGCGAATACGCACTATCGTGTTCGCGACACGATAAGGGAATACTTTGCAATGGGGCGCTACTCGAACGTTGATTGCTTCTATCTCTGTCAGACGTATGCAAAGATACCCAAACATCTTATACGCGACAATGCCAATCTGCTGATTCTGTTTAAGCAGGATGGTACCAACTTGAAACATGTGTACAACGATCACGTAAACACTGACATACCTTACGAGGATTTCTGCGCTTTGTGTCGTAATTGTTGGCAACGGGAGTATGGTTTCGTAGTAATGGACAAGGATAGCGCGATGTGCAATGGACGTTACAGAAATGGATTTAATGAGTTTGCCGTACCGTGAGATGGTCAATTGTCGTCAACACGTCGGTGGGAAAGCAATGTCAGCGGTATAACGATGATTGATATCGATACTCTGGAGATTAAGGATCGCGAGAGAATAGCGAAGGAAATTGCAAAAACCAGCGAATCCATTCGCAAGAAACATCAGGCTTTGAAGACTGGCAAGATGGAGGAAGATGTCGCGTTGGATAGATACTTTAAACCTATCGTCGAACCCCTAAAACATATTGCGGAAAATACCACAGCGACAGAAGCTCATGAGCATCATGGCATATCATCGCCGATCGGAAGAACACCCGGTCTTTACGAACTAATTTTCAAGAGAATTCCCGATGATGCTATATACACCGATGCTGATAAACAAAAATACAAAAGTATACTGCTGGCGACGAATGCCCACAGACGCGGTCATGGTGCTAAAAATCCCATATTGAGCAACAAGGGATACAAGTACAGACATGTAATTGCACCGCTAATGCCCCGCGCATCAGTCAATAAAGCAGGGAAAGGTCTTAGGACACCACGAGCCATGGTGGTAAACGATAACAAGATCGATTACGTACACTGGGACGATCCCAACGAGCTGGTGGATCGATTGCGTTTGCTGGAAGCGTCGCGTCAGGCGGGTAACAACTCCCATGATCTTGAAATTCTATCTATTTACGAGGAACTACGTGAGGTAGGCCACATTATATAAATTAAGCCGCACGCCAAGGATGTGCACTGTATGCATCGAGATGCCAATCAACAAATTTTGGGTATCGCTCGAGAAGAGTGGAGCAGCTAGAATGGACTATTACAAATGGAGCGGTTTGCTTCGAAATTATATGCGAGATAACGCTCTTTGCGTAGCCGGTGCAGACTTTGATGCAAAATCGCGCAAGATACGACGCGTAGCTCAGCCGGTGGTCGACACCGATGCCGTCAATAAACTATACATGGAAAAGTGCATTAAACTTTTGAGAAAGCAGCAGGAAGAATTAGAGAGGAAGCTGGTCGCGTTGTGACGAAACGTCGCGAGACTAGCAAAGTCAAACCGTGCCGAGGCGCAACGGCCCGGGGTGCCCCCCTCCACATCGCGATCCGCGCTTATGGCAATTAGTACGCGCTGCGCCAATAGATCGCGCCCTCTTCTCGCAAGTGAAAATTAACGCACGATAGATATAAGACCCGCGGCGACCGAAGTGAGGGAATCGAGTGGGAATTAAGGAGCCCCTCACCACATGGCCAGAACGACTGGATGTTGCCCGGATTCGCCCGTTGTGGACGCTCAAAGCGTACAACTCCTTAAGTAACCGCGTACCGCTTCAGTGGAGTGGCTGGATGTTGCCCGGGCTCCCTGAAAAAGTACCGCCGTACCGTTCCGTACCTTCGTACCGCTGACAGAGAGCGACTGGACGTTGCCCGGGCTCTCTGAAAAGCGCCTCCGACCGTTCCGTACCGTAGGCAAGGGGACTGGATGTTGCCCGGACCTTGACCGACCGTACCTCCGTACCGTTCCGTCCCTCCGTACCGCTGACAGAGAGCGACTGGACGTTGCCCGGGCTCTCTGAAAAGCGCCTCCGTACCGTTCCGTACCATAGGCGAGGTGGGTAGCCATTGCCCCGACCTCGACCGGCCGTACCGCCGTATATTCGCACCATACTCGCAGGATCCGGACTCAGTCCGACCCTCAAGCGACGACGTACCTCCGGCGCAAAGCCGCGTTATTTTTGATTGAGGCCAATAGCCAACATACCCCGAACATAATATCCATAGCAATAAGGACATAGGATTAAGGACTGTACATATCTCCAGTTAATAAATACATTTAGTACCACGAAAGACTCGAATCGTCTAAACCCTGCGACTCGACTGAGCTATCGGCGAAGTCAATCCGATCCCGAGTGACGCCCACGTGGGGTGGCCGTCACAGCGTTTCAGACAGATATGCCGACGTTGCAAAACAGCGTTCAAAAGATATCGCAGGCGTCGAATTCTATCCCGCATGAACTTGTCCCTGGGTCGATGGGGAGCACTTAACACTTTGCATGCGGGAGACGGAGATCACAGTCCGCAGCAGACTGAACGTTGACAGCGGGAGACTGTAATCGCTGCGCGGTAGGAGCGCTCCTGGCAAGCGGGGCAAGCCGCTGCTACGACGATTGGTTTTTGTTACCGATTGGCGCACACTCATAAAGACAGGGCACACGTATTTTTGTTATTGGCGGACTCGGCCATATCTACAATGTAACAGACGGAAGTTCAGGGGGAGTTAGCGCCGGGCTGTGCCGCTTTCTTTGTGCCCAGTAGTAGTGCGTCACACTGCAGGCGGGGGACTGTGATCCCAGTCCGGAAAAGAAAGAACGTTGAAAGCGGGGGACTGTAATCTCAATTATGTGATAGACAGCAGTGAAGTACTACATTCTTATTCCAATAAAGGAACTTGTATTTTATTTTATTTTACCCATTTTGAAAATGGATTCGCGCGATTTCGACAGTGATGAAAGTGAAATAATTGCTGATGATTTATCAGATCATTCTTGTAGTAAACGTGAGCTTTCAGATAGTGACAGTTATTTCTCAGAGGATAGTGACATTTTTCCAATGAGAAAACGCTCGCGTACATATTATTTACCTAACAGTGATTTAGAATCAGGTGAAAATGATTCAGATATTGAAGATAAATTGAGTTGGACTGAAACTTCAAGATTTATGCCGCAGAAAAGAACCCATTGTTACACACAATACAATCAGTTTTGGAGCCATATTACAATCTTTGGCATCATGTTTATATGGACAATTTTTATAATAGCGTGAAAAATACCGAAATTTTATTGCAGCATAGAATAAGAACCTGTGGTACTATACGAATAAATAGAGGTCTCCCTACATGTTTGAAAAAAGTAAAGTTACAAAAAGGGCAGTCAATATATCGCCGGAAAAACCAAATTTTATTGCAGATTTGGAAAACGAAGAAGAAAGATATCAGAATGATTACGAATATTTATTCGGCTGCATTTCGTGAAACTGACAAAATAGATTATAAAACAGGGGAAATGGTAATAAAGCCCTCTTGTATTGATGATTATAATAAATTCATGAAAGGAGTTGATCGTGCAGATCAATACATCTCATATTATAAAATTATGCGAAACACTCTGAAATGGACAAAGCGAGTTGTAATGTTCGTGATAAACTGCGCACTATTCAACTCTTACCGCATATATAATTTTCTAAATACAAAGTAAATAAAATACAAACAATTTATTTACACAGTTGGGTGCAAATGGGCAATAGACTCTACGCAAGAACATCAAGAAGCAATGCCTTCAACATCTAGAGCGACTTCAAGGAAAGATAATAATCTCAGATTATCCAGTAACCTTAGTAAACATAAATTAGAAAAAATAACAGCTACTAGTAAAGTAAAATATCCCACTGGAAAGTGTCGCGTATGCACGGTTCATAAAAAACGTGGTGAAACCCGATACATTTGCAGCTTTTGTACGGTGGCCCTACATAAAGGAGATTGCTTTGAGCGTTACCATTCACTAATTGACTACTAATTACCTGTAAAATGTGTAAAATTATCTGTAAATGATCTTTTTTATTTTTACACAAGTGATGAATAAAATTACATGTAATTAGTCAATCTTTTATTTACAAAGTTATATGGAACGCAGTTTAGAGTTCAATAGCATTTCTACACAAAAAAAACTGTGTTTGGCCTACACGTCAGGAGCTCGGCGCTAGCCCCACTACTTCTGGCTCGAGAAAAGGAGCACCGAGGCAGGCAACCGATTGTTGGAAGAATGCCCCGCCCGAAACTCACCAGCCAATGAATCTCTGCCGGTCTTCGCACGCGAAAAGACTGTAATTCCCCGCTACACATCCAGAAGCGCGGAAAATATCGCCCACATGCAAAGTGTTAATGCACATGCCCGATAATTATCACATCATTCGTGTCAAAGACACCACTGCGATCAAACATGCAGCCAATATCGAAATCCAAGAGTAAAGAAAACCACGGCCACAAGAAGCTGCAACTCGTTGAGGAATTGCATGCTCCAGCTCGAAGACATTTCCCGCGGAAGCGCGTCATAGTGCATGGATACGATGATCTGTGGCAAGCTGACATTGTAGAAATGCGTCCATACTCACGATTCAACCAGGGTCACCACTACATACTCACCGTCATCGATGTGTTGAGCAAGTATGCATGGGCGTTGCCGCTCAAGACTGAAAGTGGCGCTGAGGTGACTAAAGCGTTTGCAAAGATATTTAGAGATCGATATCCGAAAAATTTGCAAACCGATCAAGGAAAAGAATTTTACAACGCTGATGTGCAGAAACTCTTGGCAAAGCATGACATTAATCATTATTCGACGTATTCTGTGATGATGGCCTCCGTCGTAGAACGTTTCAATCGAACTTTGAAGAACGATATGTGGAAACTGTTTACGCTCAATGGAACCTATAGATGGACCGATGCGCTACCAAGTCTACTTGCAGAGTATAACGCACGAAAACATAGAACCATCGGAATGCGTCCTTGCGATGTTACCCCTGCGATCGCCGATAAGCTGCTAGCCACCGTATACAGCAACATAAAGATCGCTGCTCCAGCGAGATTCAAGTTGGGCGAGTTTGTGCGCGTGAGCAAATTTAAAACCATATTCGATAAAGGCTATGCGCCGAATTGGACAACGGAGGTGTTCAAGATAGCCAAAGTACAAGCAACTAATCCCGCAACGTATCTGCTGGTCGATTCCTGTGGAAAACCTGTTGCCGGAGGATTCTATGAACACGAGCTGCAACGCGTCACCGATCCTGATGTGTATCTAGTGGAAAAAGTGTTGCGTAGAAAGGGGGATAAGGTGTACGTCAAGTGGTTGGGGTTTGATAAATCACACAATTCTTGGATAAATTAAAATAATGTATTGTAAAAATAATAATACAAAGTTCAATAAATACAATGAAACATATATGTAAATGTGTTTTTTTTATTTTTAACACATTATTTCAACCATTTATAATCCAGTTAATATATACACTGATACATATGTATGAGTGAACAATTTTATATTGCGCAATAATTCCCCCTATTTATATGAATGCGTTAATAAATACAATAATAATAATTTTCTATACATGCGCGAAGAATTTTATATTATACACTAATTTCACTATTTATAATAATCGAGTTAATAAATACAATTTCTATTTTTACAATGGGATATTATAATGTCCCCAGGGCAGAGTGTCGATCGAATCGGGTACGATATGCCGCTTGTCGTCGTATGGACTTAGAGCGATTTTAGATTCCGAAATGGTGTACACTTTATGAAATTTAGACCGTATGCATGATTGTCTGCGAACCATTTCGATCTCCCTATGCAAACATTGCGCGTAGTCGTCGAAAGTTATCGTTCTGGCTATGACGTTGGTCTTGACGCCTTTCGCCTTTTTCGTATCTTTTTTGCCGTCTACGCGAAGTGCATACATTTTCGCTCTAAGACCTACGAATTCGGTCATTATCGCACCGTTATTTTCGTCCTTCATCAGCCCCGGAACCTTCTTATTTACGCGCGGCATATTATATGGATTGTCGGTAGGATAATCGCTTGTGTCGAATCTATCGATATTGTGTTTCATGGACTCGTAGATATCATCGCATTGAATGTGATAAATGAGACTATCTGTGTCGGTATATAGAATTTTACAATTTTTTCCATGCTTGGGCGACATGTACTCGTGGTGAAATTCGTACAAACAAATTTTTGATATGTCCAGAATGCACATACCCACGTATATCGGCTTGTTGAATTTCACCTCGAGTTTTCGCAATTCAACAGCTATTAAATTTTCCGAAAAAACACTTCTGCTGTGGAAATTCGGTTTCGCGATCATTGCCTCCGCACCATATCGCCCTTCCCAATGTGTCAAAAGTTTTACATCCACGTGATTTCGTAAATTTTCCATAGTTTTACCAAATACCGCGTTATTCATCAATTTGTACAAATTTTTTTCAAAGTCGTTTGTCGCGCTTGTTCTAAACCGTGTATTGAGTTCGATATAATCGCGGAGCCAGGGAGATTGAGCGAATTGAAGCACGCGGTGTATCTTTATAATACGAAGACCGTGACGCATGCACTGTTGCAGGTTGCGATAATGGATAACGTAACGCTGCTTATCGTATACCGTCGCGAGTAATTTGTCCTGTCTGCTACCAGGTGGTTTGGCACGCGTCGGGCAGAACGGTAGATCGGCATGAGCGTCGTGCAGACGTTGTGGATATTCCAGATCTACCTCGAGAATGTATCCCGTGGGCGAATCGATCGGGATTGAAGACATGTCAAAATTCGCAACATCTTCGACCCATCGAAATTTAGCGTATGGTAGGGGCTGACACATTGCCCATCCATACAAATTGTTCACGTCAAAGTACATCAAGTACGATGACTTTTCCGATGCGTCGTAAGATGGCATGTACTTGTTATTGGCATGTGCGTATCTTCCGGAACATTGGCTAAAACCCCCACGTATACCGCGTTCGATAAACATGACCATATCGATGTCTGTGAGCAATTCGAATGTAATTTTTGTATGTTTTAGCATTGCATCCCACGTGAAACCAGGTAGAGTATAATAATGCGCTGAATCTAATCCGTAACTCTTGATACAACTTTCGCGAAAATTTTCAAAAATATCTGCCAATAACAAGACATCAGTTTTCAAATACAAGTCGCTGTATTCGCCCAAGGTTCTAATCTCGAAACGCTGCCAGACAGTCTCGGCGTGCGCGTAATCGCTCTCGGATACAGTCTCACCCGTTAACGAACTGTAGAATGATTCGCGCGGCGGTAAGCATGGGTCCTGCAGCTTGTCCTCGCAATCAAGGTATTCATACGGAAAGACACCCTTTCGTGTCAATAAATTGAAATCCTCGGTGGATTATGTTTCAAATTGGGATTGTAAAATTTTTAATTTATCTATGCTAAGAAAGGATGCTAATTTGTCGAGACTGGCGTTGAGAAATTTGTACGAATCGATGAATCGCAATTTAATACAATTTCGCGAGTCTGAATCAGCTGTATCTTCGACATTTTTTGTGAAAGAAATATACTTTTCTTTAGTTATGGGTAATACGTCAACGTGACCTTCGAAAGCGATAGCTATTTCCTCGATAATGAAATGTGAATCATAGCCAGATAAATTGTGGAAAACTATGGGGATGTAAAACGCGTTTTTATAATTTAAATTGCACTCCGTATGTGCTGGGCCTCTAAACCGTCCGGACAGATGGCAAGGATCGTGGACTCGTACATCGCTAGCCTCGAATGGTTCTTCGCAAATATGACAGTGTGTTGCATTGTGAAATGTCGACAACTGTTCGGGAGTTAAATCCAGCATTGGAACATTACTGGCCAGAATGGGTTTGACAAAATTCGCAAATTTTTTAAGTTCATCTACGAACCATGAAACACAATCTGCATCGCGGCGACATCGATATGTCGATAGCGATGTATCGTACGAACAATGCATATAATATGCAATACTGTGCACTTTATGGTGCTGATACGTGCGTAATTTATTATTATTATTATCACCCATTCGGTGACTGTCCTCCGTTTTTGCAATGATGCACTCCAGATCTGCGTATATCACGAAGGGGAGTCGCTCCTTCCGGCAGTGGTTGTTGAAGCTGAGGAGATTTTTGCCTTCGCTGGGCAGCAGGATGGCGCAGTCGTTCATCTTGCCGCAGTCCAGCGAATGAAGCTCCAACTTCGTGGCGGATCCAAAGTAGTGCATGCATCTGTAAACCCAAAAATTTTTTGTTTGTTTAATTTGCTTCGCGAGACATTTCATAATTTTATATACATACCGATCGCAGATGAATTTCTTGGCTTTATTCTTGCTCAGCTGTGCGCTCACCAGCCGGGACAAGTTCTTGATCCATACAAAGTGCCCTACATCGCCGTGCTCTTGATTCGGCGTGTAGACCAAGTTGATGTGTTGATCCCTTTTTTGGCTGGTGAGGCGCAACGGAAAGACCGTCTTCGTCTTCTCCATCTCGAAGGTGTAGACGTTGATGGAGATTTCATTCAACCGCTCAAATTTTGCAATTTGCCCCAGGGACATTAGGAACTCAATGCCCTGGAGATTTAGCACAGACGTATAGTGCGGGTATGAACTTGGGCGATCGGGATGTCTTTCCGCAGGATGGAGAGCGGCGACCACTGCCCACGCGAAACACGCATTGTCCGGGGATTGCACATTGATCGTTGCCTTCTTCAATGACAATTCCTGCGGCAACTGGATGTGACACCCCGCGCGCAGCGGATTGTATTTGTTGACATTGATGGTCAGATTCATGATTCTCGTCAATGCCCATCCGCTGTCGCGTTCCTGGAACTCTTCCAGCGATGTTAGAGTGGGTTCGATGACGCATCTCTGGTACCACTCTTGCAGATCGGATGTGCCAAAGAGTTCGCAGTTTCGGGTGTTGATGCTTTTACAAGCATGCTTATCACCCGCCACAAATTCACCGTTGAATACAGTGTTCATTTTAGGTGCCGATGTTTCCTCACAGTGTCCCGCACATGCTCTAGCACAATGGTCGCCGCATCCTGAAGGAAGTTGCGCGGCTCGATGTAATTCGAATTTAGCACGGCACCAGTTAACACGCGACTATCGAACGCAGTGTCTATTTCGCGCCACAAAAGTCCCGTACTCGAATGTCCAGCACCTTCGCGTAAGAAACGACCGCGCAACGAATATTTTAGTCCTTCTAGCTGTGCGATTCGAGCAACCAGCGATTGCCGAACACCGATCGATAATCGAGGACGTTTTACGCGGCTGTGTTCTTCTAAAGACTCGATGCACTCGTTGCACCGTTCTTCCCACGCGAGGTATTCTTCCCGCGAAATCAATCGTGCGGATTGATCCAATAATTGGCGGATTACTTGCGCGAATTCTTCCATGATCGTATGTAAATGTAATGTCTTTTCCATGCAGCACGTTGCAACGATTTGCGGCTTTGTGCAGTTTGCAGCGTGCTTTTATGACCGGTGTCATGATTTGCGATCTCTGTCTTACTCTTTTGGCGTACCCCCTCCCTCCAATGCAAAAACGACGAACCGACCCAACATGGGTCGTTTCTGCTGATACAGCAAAATTCTTTCTATGATTCACGCGTATGGCAAATTGGCGCGCAAAAGTATTATATTACATTCAGCACGTGTTGAGACTTCTATCCTTGAGGATGGGTTCAAATTACATGTGATATGCTGCGATGTTAAGATTAAAAAACATTATGGAAAAATTGTTAGCTTTAGAATGTATGTTTACCACATATTGGTTCGCTACATCGTTGATTCAAAAAAATTATTATTTCCCTGCGTTGGAAATAAACGTCTGTATGCCGCATATAAAAGAATTATAAAAAGAATTCTGCTGACGCCGCATAATTCTTTCTATGATTCGCGCTGCCAAATGTCGCCATCCTACACGACTGCTCCAGGAGATCTCAGGAGGTCTTCAGCCATGTATAGAGTATTTGTATCCGCGGCTGTATCAAACTGCAGAAGATGCGAGTGTAAAATTTGAAACTTTTGTTAACGTGCTACGGCAGAGCGATGTTGCCTGTGAAACATTAGACGCGCGTCGTGCTGCTACACTCATATGTGATAGCGACCATTTCGATGAGGAGTATCATGTAGATTGCGAACTGGTAGCATGCGCCATCGATGATATTCTAGCTGATGCTCGTAGGAAGAAAAAATGTTAAATTATATTCTTTTATTTTTAAATGAATTTCTTAAACGCATATTCTGTCTCCATTTTATTTATCGATCATCCTCCTTCTGTCCCCGCCACCTAATTCTAAGATTTGCAGACACTGCATAATTCTATTTCGCTCGAGCCTTCTTCGCGCCGTTGAATGACGTCATCGCACGCGGCTGCTCCAGAGGAGTTAAATTAAGCGTAATCGCGCGATACGCCGCGACGTTAAATCGGAACGCTTCGAAATACTGTTAGCCTTAGAATAAAATGTGATTGTACCACCAAGTAGCGCTGTCTCTTTCCCTCCTCCGAATTTAGCTTTAAAAGTAATGCTCTCTCTTTCCCACCCTCCGAATACGTGATTTATAAAACGCCGATCTTTCCCGAGATCGTCCGAATCAATTCCCAATAAAAATAAATTATTATTTCTCTGTGTTGGAAATGTCTGTATGTCGCATATTGGTTTGGAAAAGTTTTCGGGGGTCATTCACTCCCTCCGGTTAGGTCTAAAAAGTTTTCGGGGGTCATTCCCTCCCTCCGGTTAGGTCTAAAAAGTTTTCGGCGGTGGTCAGGTCTGGAGAGGTCTCCGCGGCGGCTCGGCCTGGACTGATCCCCTCCATCATCGCGGCTTCCCCCACTTCCTTCCGCGGCTCGTGCGCGCGCAACCTGTCTTCCTCTCCCCGCTCCCCCCGCGCCCATAGTTCTCCACGCCGCACTCCCCCGCGCGCCCTCACTTCCGCCCGCCCCCGCGCTCCCCTCAGAGGACCTGGGTTGGAACTCTCCTAGACATACTACTTACATTCAAGTGCAATATAGGCTTCCTTTAATTTAAACTGTAGGCAAGTGATGAAAATTAAACAGTTTCTAAACATCAGAAGTGGAAAAATTGAAAATTTTAAAATCACAAATGTTGAACATTTAAAAATACAAATATTTTGAGACTTGATAACCTCACAATTACAAATTTTGGAAATATTTGAATTTCAAAGCTATGGAACTTGGAAATTCCAGTATTTAGAAATCTGAAGATTCCCCTCCTGCGCTAAATCTTGACTAAAGAAAGCCTATTTTGTACTCGAATGTACCAAATTGATAATCTTGTAGGTACTCTTCTACTGCACTTTTAACACTTCGTTGACTCTCTGGGTGTGAGACACCCATAAGCAGATTTTGACGCTCTGAACCTTCTATATGCAAAATAAATATCTTTTTTTTTCAAAGTCGACTTACAAACTATTTTTTCTCTGAAAATATTATATCTGAACATGAATTCTGTAGATTTTTAGTTCCTAATATTGAAATTTGTAAATGTTACAATTTTTTGAAGATTTTCTTCGTTTTTTCTCGATATGTGGTAATCTAGAATTATTTTACAAAAAGTGTGATAAAATTTCAAACAAAAAATTATTGGAATATATTCTAGAGACCTTGAAATTGGCCCATGATTTTTTTCATAGTAATTGGATTCTTTGGATGAGAATGGCACTCGTTCAAAAATTGCTCTGGGTGTGAGCCACCCAGGTATGTCAAAGTTGATCGAAAAAAGAGGTGTGTCAACGAAGCGTTAAATCCATTTTAATTACGTTAAATAGTTTCACTGTTTCTTCGACTCGTTTTTAGATGTCTGGCAAAGAAACTATTCATGGAGGGAGGGAACGGAGTCCGTCCCACGGAGCGAGGAGCACCCAGCCTCCATCGCAACGACGGTCCCATGAACCGAGTCCATCCCGACAACGGTCTCCGGAACTGGGTCCGTCCCGACGACAGTCTCCGGAAGTGGGTCCTTCCCAACGCCGGACGACAGAACCAAGTCCGTCCCGAAGTCGGACTCCGTCCCGACGACGAAGTCTAGTCTAGAGTACTAACAGTACTAACAGCGGCCGAACTCCGTCGTCGGGGCGGAGTTGCCTGGAAATTGCCGCCGCATATAAGGCGCTGGCAATGCGATTAAAGAAGGACGTACAGTATTGTCTCCCTATGTGCCCGATTTGGTGTACGCGTTGTGAACTTGTCGCTATCCCCACCACTTCTGTCTCACTCTTGTCCGGCGAAGGCGAGAGGGAGATGGAACGAAAGCGAGCGAGACACGTTCGCGTACGTCCGCCGCGCATGCAAAGCGTTCCATCTCGCTCCCCCTTCGGCCAGAAAGAAGTGAGAAACGAACACTCGGAATTAGGGATCTGTCCTCTCTGAGTGCCCAACGCCGGTCCCGATCAGCGGGTACATACGGAGACAATACTGTATGTAGATACGTAGGCGATCTCGCGCAAAACGATCTTTTTTAATTTCTTACATTCTCACGAAAGTGTGGAAACGTCTAGACATTATTCCAGTAATTAACATAAGATTTATGTTTATTTTTCATTTTACAGAACACCGAAATGAAGAGGGAATTGCGGGAGTGGGTGTATTTCGGAGGAGGAAGAGGAGGAAGAGGAGAAAGACGAGGAAGTGGACGAAGAGGAGGAAGACGAGGAAACCGAGGAGGAAATACTAATAATTTTTACTTTGGATAAATTTTTATAAAATAAAATAAATTAAAAAAAGTTAGGTTGAAAGTTATATATTTAGTGAATAACTTTTTTATTCCAAGGCCTTTCATCCATCGACCATGATTTTTTTTCTCGCATTTATTCGTACTTTAGTCGAGAATCATATATTTAGTCGACAAAGTACGAATCAGGGAGTCGAGACCGAAGCAGAAACCGAATTTCTGACCGGTCGCGACCGGTCTAGCGACCAGTAACCGAAGCGAAAAGGGACCGCTGCAGTGACCGTAACAGTGAGAGGTTGTGGAGGGAAACCAAACTCCAGACCGATTGCCTCTCGACCGGGAATCTCAGACCGTACTTTTAACGAGACCAATCGAAACCAAACCGAAGGCATGACCAGTCGGCCGACTGGTCGGTTGACCGGTCGCAAACGGTCGCGTTAATTTATGGAGAGATTTCTGTTCCTCTCCATAAATTACGAGTCGGAACGGTTCGGAGCGGCTCGGTTCTGTTCGGATCGGTTCAACCTAGCTGAATAAGCCGGGAAGGTATGGATGCTATTCCTGCCGCTCACACTGTTTGTCACTCTCGTGACGGGTTTTTTGATAACAGACTTTTGCAGTTATTTGTTATTGTAACACTGTCCATTCCAAACTATGTCGATCTGCGGAGATATTATTATATTTTAAATACTAGTTATGTATTATTTTAATAGAAGTAGATAATATAAATAAATTATTGTTAATATACAAACAACAAGAAAATGGTTGAAAATATAATTCTTCATGTGATTATTTCAAAAGTATGTCCAAGTGTGGAAAAACAGAAGATAGGAATGTAATAAAATTTAAATATATTTAACAATATCATAAATAACAAATTTCACAGCAAAATTTATTATAATGTTTCAATTTTTATCTCTCGGAATAACGTGTGAAAATATTATTTAACATCTTACGAATCAGTTATTACAAATTTTTAAATTAAAAATTGAAGAAGTAACGCTTATACAACTGATTCATAAGATGTTAAATAATATTTTCACACGTTATTCCGAGAGATAAAAATTGAAACATTATAATAAATTTTGCTGTGAAATTTGTTATTTATGCTATTGTTAAATATATTTAAATTTTATTACATTCCTATCTTCTGTTTTTCCACACTTGGTCATACTTTTAAAATAATCACATGAAGAATTATATTTTCAACCATTTTCTTGTTATTTGTATATTAACAATAATTTATTTATATTAACTACTTCTATTAAAATAATACATAACTAGTGTTTGAAATACAATAATATCTCGGCAGATCGACATAGTTTGGAATGGACAATGTTACAGTAACAAATAACTGCAAAAGTCTGCTATCAACAAACCCCTCACGAGAGTGACAAACAGTGTTAGCGGCAGGAATAGCATCCATACCTTCCCGGCTTATTCAGCTAGGTTGAACCGATCCGAACACAACCGAGCCGCTCCGAACCGTTCCGACTCGTAATTTATGGAGAGGAACAGAAATCTCTCCATAAATTAACGCGACCGGTCGCGACCGGTCAAGACCGAAAGTCTGAGAGAAATTCTCTCTCGAGTTTTGGTCGAGAGAAAACTCCTGACCGCTCGTCGCTCTCTAGTTCGGTCGAGAGAAAACTCCTGACCGCTCGTCGCTCTCTAGTTCGGTCGAGAGAAAAATCCTGACCGTTCGGTCGCTCTCTAGTTCGGTCGAGAGAACCGTAAATGCCATATTGGTCGGTCTCACTGACCGCGACCGCGACCGAAACCGAAATTCTATCGGTCTCGACTCCCTGGTACGAATAAATACGAGAAAATTATTCATGGCCGACAATTGAATTCCCCACGATTAAATTAATTCAATCATTGCGCTTCATATAAAAATTGGCTCGGGTTATTTAAGTAATGCTCATCTCTATTATTTTGCCATATAATTCAGGCAGTAAGAGCAACAACGGACTAACCCACATTTTTTTCGAAATTGAGTCAGTAGCAATAACGTATTCCAATAGGCTCTACTAATTATATCGATGGCTTACAAGGGGACCACGCGGTAGTGGACATCGCTTTTGGAACGACACTATATGGAGGTCGTAGTACTCATGTAGTATGAAAATACCATTTCGGCTTTTAGGCTGGTGGGCCTTCGTTTTCGAGATATTTTGATTTAAAGTTTTGAACGTACCTAGTAATCCAGATACATAACACATATACCCAAGAAGTTTTCGTGGCTACAACGGTAGCGCGTCAGATTGTCATGCGGGAGTGCCGGGGTTCAAGTCCCTGCAACCCGTAACTTTTTTTTTTTGACAATTTTTTCCCTGGAAATATATTTTATGAATATTACGTATTATATAGTGCTGTTACATATTACTCTACGCAAATTTTAAGGTTGAAAATGCATTTATAACATAACATATTATTCTAATCACCTCTTTCACCGGTGCTTTCATATTCTTGTACTGCGAAAATATTTCATTCCGTAACTTTCGACGCCTGCGATTGTCGAGCAGATAAAGTGGGATAACCGTTACTTCTGACCGTAAGGGTGGTCTTATACCTGCTCAAAAGAATGGTCGAATACCTGGTCGTTGGGAGTGAGTAAGTCTTGACAACGATTTCTGTGCTTGCTAGTCAGTTTACTTCGATTTCTCGTGAGAGTAGCATCGGGAAAGATCGTTCGTGAAGTTTGGAAATGGATAGTGATTCTGTGACTGCAAGTACTTCTCGAGGAGGAGCAGCTACTGATGACGTAGAAGACAAAACAGAGATATGGAGTGCATGGAAGCAATGCGAAAGCATGTTGAAGGAAAATAATTACATGGTGGAATTGCCATGTGTAAAAACTTCACCAACGATTACACAAATTGCGAGCGAAATGTTTAATCGCATTACCACGATGTTCAATGAAATGGAGGTAATAGAAGATGAAGAATTTTTTTGCCCCGGACGAATTGGAAAACGAAGAAAGTATGCAAACGAGCGATTCAGCCGACGAAGAAGAAAGTGACTGGGGGGACAAAGCGACAATCAGTGGACAACGAGATTATATATCGCTGGATTATAAGAAAAAAGCTGTTGCGTTGGCGAAAGCTCACCCGAAGTGGTCACTCGCGACATTGCAAAAAAGTGGAGCAAAGCTATTGAAAAAGAAATCATATTTAAAAATGTAAGACTAATTTCATTCGTATTATTGTTAGACATATGTGAATATTAGGTATTAAATAACTGTAATGGAAATATACATGTGCTTCATAATATGTTTCATTTTTCCAGTTGGGAAGCAGAAATCGCTGCAGGGGGAACTGTGATCGACAAATATGAAACCATTAATGATATGACTTTCAAAAGATTCGAACAAGCCCGAGAAAATTTCGAGCAGGTTACAACATCAACGCTGCAACAATGGGCCCTGATGTATGCCCGTGAATTGAATTGTGATCGTTTCGTAGCCTCTGCAACCTGGGTATTGAAATTCAAGCGTAAACACAGCTTACGACAAAGAAAAATGACAAGGTATGTCAGTAGTGGTGAAGTTGCCTCTATGGAAGAGATACTTGAAGCAGCAACACGTTTTAGAAATAAGATTAAAAATTTATCCAATTATTGTACATCACAGGCGATGTCTACGACGAAATATTTCCTAGAGATCACCAAGATAATAATAATAGGAACTGGACATTGGCTATTATACCGCCAAAATGTACACCGCTAGTACAGCCCTGCGATGTCTATTTCTATAGACAAGTAAAAATTTTTATTAAGAAATTACAGCATTGTACATTTTTAATGGAGAATCAGCGAGAACTGACACAGAGAGAACGCGATAAAAATTCATTCACTGCTGCACCATCAAATCACTGCACCAATATTCAAACCCATGATTTGATACGCATGGTACGCGGCAGGATTAATAGATCATGAAAAACCTACATTTCAGAATTTAAATCAAGTTTGTTTTCCAGCGAATTTATTATATTGCGAATGCAAAAAAATATCACTTTTAAAATGTGCGTGGTGTTTTAAAGAATTATGTTTTGTATGTGTGTTTGACCAATACCACCCCAAGCATTGTACACACAATAATTAAATAAACGAAATATTCATGAAATCGTTGTCAAGACTTACTCACTCCCAACGCCCAGGTATTCGACTATTCTTTTGAGCAGGTATAAGAACACCCTTACGGTCAGAAGTAACGGTTATCCCACTTTACCTGCTCGACAATCGCAGGCGTCGAAAGTTACGGAATGAAATATTTTCGGAGTACAAGAATATGAAAGCACCGGTGAAAGAGGTGATTAGAATAATATGTTATGTTATAAATGCATTTTCAACCTTAAAATTTGCGTAGAGTAATATGTAACGGCACTATGTAATACGTAATATTCATAAAATATATTTCCAGGGAAAAAATTGTCAAAAAAAAAAAAAAAGTTACGGGTTGCAGGGACTTGAACCCCGGCACTCCCGCATGACAATCTGACGCGCTACCGTTGTAGCCACGAAAACTTCTTGGGTATATGTGTTATGTATCTGGATTACTAGGTACGTTCAAAACTTTAAATCAAAATATCTCGAAAACGAAGGCCCACCAGCCTAAAAGCCGAAATGGTATTTTCATACTACATGAGTACTACGACCTCCATATAGTGTCGTTCCAAAAGCGATATCCACTACCGCGTGGTCCCCTTATTAGTGCACACATATTGTATGTCGACTTTTTATGAAATTTGAGTTTTTTACATGCAACAAATAGTGCTTGACTGTTTTCCTTTATGCTGTATAAAAATCACATTTTTATCTTTTTTATAAATTTATCAAAAATAATATTCCTGAATACTACACGACATTTATCAATAGCATACCATCAGCAAAATCACCACGTGATGTTATTCCAATTCCCATGGACATTGACAAAAATGAAAACTACGAAAATGACAACTGCGAAAATGAAAACGAATAATTACTTTTTTATTCCTGTTCCAAAATAAATATAATATTGAAGTGTGATTATTTCCAGTATTATTCCTTTCGTTCATTTTTATACAATATCATTCGGTATAGTATGTCCTCCTCTGTACTTGGTTACATATAGCATATCCATCTTCCAAGTATTATTATCGAATTATGAAATATTTGCAGATTCTAACTTATACTTCTAATTACATACTTTCAGTGATACCTATATTACATATGATAATACAATAATGCAAAAAGTATTTATTTAATTATAAAGTACCATTGAATGTTTGGACCTGTTTTTCTCAAAAACGTTAAAAGTGGACATACAATATGTGTGTAGGGATTTTGGTAGAGATCTAGCCCAATTGATCCCTTGTTTAACCCACGGCGAAGAGGGATGCCAATCCCGAATGGGTAGGAAATGAAAGTCGTTGTACGAGGAAAAATATATATATTGTTGTATTAACCAAGAAAACCTCTCCGGCTAACTCGCCGTTAAGTTAATAACGCGCTCAGTTGACGCGTGACCACGAAGTCTGTAAGCCCAGTGTGTCGTGCCTCATGGCAGTCTTTTCCGTTACCGGCGAGCTCCCCACTCTCAGGACAGTCCCCTGCGGAGGGGGTAAGCGCTCCCCACACACTCCTCCCCGAGTGCAAATGCAATTATGCACGAACTTAAAACTAATAAGATATAATATAATATTTACAAACTATTTACATTTTATACATTATGTACATGGATATTGACACTGCAAGAGGTGGCAATTACACTTATGACTACGCGAGTGGTTCTGTTTCTTGAATAGACTTTTTTCGAGAATATGTTTTAAGCGCTGGACGCGACGATGTACTTGGAAGCGCTGCAGGATCGGAGGATGGTCCTGCCGATGCAGGCGCTGTTGTAACAATATCCTCAAATAGAAAGTATGCCGGTTTCAATAAATCGGTTGAAACGCTACGTGTCGCATCGTTAACAATTATTTTGTAAACTGCGTCGGATACACGGTTCTCTATTTTGTATGGGCCAGAGTATGGCCGTTCTAACGATTTTTTTGCTACATTTCGAAGAAACACGTGAGTACACGTTTTTAAATCTTTGAAGAAGAATGCGCGTTTTTTGTAATTATGCGCCACGGGTACTGGTCGGACCATACGCATATATTCCCTGAACTCTTCGATGAAGATATTAGGGTTTGGTGTTAAATCGTCTGGAAGGAAAAATTCTCCCGGCAATCGTACTGTTGTGCCAAACATAAATTCTGCTGGTGATTCACCAGTGTCGATTCGAGCGTGCGAACGCAATCCTAACAGAACAGTCGATAAAATTTGGGACCAATTTTGGTCATTGTGACACATTAATGCTGATTTTAAAACTCTATGCCAGCGTTCAATGATCCCATTAGACGCAGGATGATACGGAGTGGTGCGAATTCTTTCACATCCTATTAAATTTAATAAGGCAGTGAATAGTCGAGATTCGAATTGAGCTCCTTGATCAGTTGTGATTATTTTTGGTGCTCCATACCTAGAAATCCAGCTGTCGTAAAAGGCTTTAGCTATTGTTTTTGCGGAGGTTTCAACTACGGGAACAGCTTCTACCCAACGTGAAAAACGGTCAATCATGGTTAAACAATAGCTGAATCCATTGCTATTTGGTAATGGGCCGATAATATCGATATGAATTTGATCGAAACGTCCATCCGGAGCTATAAAGTGCTCGGGAACGCGTTTGACATGACGTGAAACTTTTGACTGTTGGCAAGCTATACAAAGCTTGCACCAACGTGCGATATCTCGATGCATCTTAGGCCAAACGTATCGCTGTCTCACGGTACGATCCGTTATTTTCGCGCTTGGATGCGCGGGTTTGTGAAACATTTCGAAAACCAATTCTCGAAGAGATGCTGGAACATAAGGACGAATGGACTCTCCCGACAACTCACAACTAATCGATGTATGGGTTGGTCCCCATTGCAGATTGACCAGTTTTAATGAAGGGTTTGGAGAAGCGCGAAGCTGGGTTAGCTCGTCATCGCTTGCCTGTTTTTCCGCTAAATCTTTTAGACTGATTTCGACAGGAAGTCTCAATGAATCGACTCTAGATAATGAATCCGCAACGACGTTGCTTGATCCAGGGATATGTTCAATTAATGTAGTGAACTGTGCAATGAACGATAGCTGGCGAATCTGGCGAGGAGATGCTTTATCTGAACGCTGCATGAAAGAGTAGACTAGCGGTTTGTGATCCGTACATATCTTAAAAATTCTACCCTCAACAAAATATCGAAAGTATTTTACCGCTTCGTAGATCGCGGTAAGTTCGCGATCATACGCACTATAATTCGTCTGCGCAGGAGATAATTTATGTGAAAAGAAAGCTAAAGGCTCCCAAATCCCCGAGACAGCCTTTTGTTCAAGTACGGCGCCCATTGCAGTATCTGACGCGTCTGTAGTGATACGCGTTTCAGCGTCCGTACGCGGATGCGCCAATAAAGTGACATTCATAAGAGTTGCTTTGATTTTATTGAAGGCGTTTTCCGCCTCAGGCGACCAGATTATTGTTCGTTTGTCGTTTTTCTTTGAATCTTTTAAATAACTATTTAAAGGAGCTTGCAACTCAGCCGCATGTGGTATGTTGAGCCGATAAAAATTTACCATACCAAGAAATCTTCTCAGTTCTAGAATTGTTTTAGGCTTTGGGAATCTGTTGATTGCCTCCACCTTTTTCGTAATAGGTCGAATACCCTTGTCGTTTATTTGATACCCGAGGAATTCGATATCCGTAACACCCAGAACACATTTATTTACATTTAAACGAAGATGAGCTTTTTTTAATCGGTCGAAGACCACCCGAAGATGCTCGGCGTGTTCCTCTTCCGAAGAAGAAGCGACTAATATGTCATCCATATATACGAATACATAGTCTAAATCTCCTAATATGCGGTCGACGTACCGCTGGAATGACTGACCCGCGTTTCGCAACCCATATGTCATATAGACAAATTCGAATAACCCGAAGGGAGTAATTACTGCCGTTTTTTCGATGTCTTCGGGTGCCATGGGTATCTGATTATACGCGCGATACAGATCCAGTGATGAAAAGATTATTTTACCCGCCAGATTTGTTGCACAATCGTGCAAATGAGGCGTGGGGTACCTATCTGGAATGGTTACAGCGTTTAAACGACGAAAATCTCCTGCAATCCTCCAAGTACCGTCCTTTTTTAAAATCATGTGTATCGGACTCGAGCACGGACTGGAGGAGGGTCTACAAATGCCCGCCGCCATTAACGCTTTTATCTCGGCTTTTGCAGCTTTTAATTTAGCTGGACTTAAACGCCTGGGACGCTCGGAAATCGGAGGCCCTGTGGTAATTATGTGGTGACAAACATCGCATGCGACTGGAAAACTCTGTTGTGATGTTTTAGTTATTTCCGGGTACTCTAATAATATGTGTGAATACTTCGACGAGTGATCGACAGAATTCGCGGAAACAAAGTCAACCGTTTTCAAGGTTGTGTTTATGTACATTCCGGTTAAGGGATCAACTAGGCGTCGATGACGCAGGTCCACCAGTAGCCCGTAATGCGATAATATATCGGCACCAAGTATTGCATATGGTACTGCCGCTATAGTGAAATTCCAAACGATCTCGCGACGTAGACCTAAATTAAGGGTGCGACGCGATTCGCCATAAGTATCAATTAAGGAATTATTTGCGGCAAATAATTTAAAAGCGCTTGGTTTACCATGAATTTTCGGAATCGCGGGGAGCAGTGATATGTCTGCCCCCGTGTCTATTAAAAATATCTGACCAGATACACGGTCTCGTACGTGGAGACGTTTCGAAGAAGATCGATCCTCAGTTTTCGTCTCAGCAACAGAGGATCGAATTAATTTTCCTGTTTCCAAACCGAAAATTTCGAGCACCATGGTTTACAAGTCTTAGGATTGTCTGGATATTTTTTGTGAGCGTAACATAGTTTTTCTTTCTCGTTTTCAGTCGAAGAACCACTTTCCTTATTATTGTTATTATTATTACGTGAAGACGAGCGACCACGACGCGGTCCATTTTTACGCTCTATATTACTTAGTCGCGACGATACTGCGTCTAAACGTTTTGACATTCGTTTTATTTCGGTAAGCAAATTATCTAATACCGTATTGGAATTATCGGAAGGAGTCGCGGGTACAGGCGCGGATGAAGCTATTATGACCTCCGAGGACCTGGTATTGTCCGCGATTTTGTCTGCAATATGGGCTAATTTGTTTACATCGGTTGTATCACTAGCGGAGAGAATAGCTCGCGAATTCTCTGGCAATTGCTCGAGAAAAATTGTTCGCATGACGGATTCGTCGCATCTTCCATCGTTCAAGCCGCGTAAACGATTTAGAATTAAGGAAGGCTTTCCATCTGTTATGACTTGGCCTTTCAGTAATTTTCGAAGCTTAGATTCTTCCGATTCAGCGTATGTAGAAATGATACGCCGCTTAATTAAGGTAAATGTATCCGTAGGACGCGGGTCTCTTTTAACTATATCCTTAATTACACTACCGACTTCCGTGTCGATCGCAGCTATGACTATGTCCGCTTTGGTTTGTTCGACGGTAATTTGTGCGATCCGCAATGACGCTTCGACTTGATAAAACCAAAATTCGGGATCTGAGCGGAAGAATTGTGGGATTTTTGGTACACGATAATGATCAATATGTAACTGATCGTTATTTGGATCAGACGTTGGTTGACCAGACTGCTCTTCGTTATGAGACATTTTAGCAAACCCGGGTAAAAATACTATAGTAATGAAGATTAAGCTAAAACGAAGGGTAGATAGTATGAATAAAATGTATAAGAATAGTATGTAATATTAACTATAACTTAACGACTAAATATCGGTATGCTTTTGTCTGGAGATCAAAGTATTCGTAAAACGAATTCGAAGACAAAGTAAGGACATACTATCGCATCGACGCGCGACAAAATTCTCAGAAAGCGCGGTTGCCGAATGTCCCTCTGCGCGCACGAACTGTTAAACACGCATATTTCTGGGAATCCTCGAACGATCACGCGAATTTTGGGATTCCTATACAGGTCTATCGCGCAAGTAGTATTAAAAAAAAATGCGATGAACGATCAGTTCTAATCGAAGACAGAACCACAGGACTATTTAGCTGACCAAAATCAATGCCACCCTTGCTTACCATGTGCCTCAAGTTGACTTGTTGTCACGCTATGAAAACGCTATCTTCTACGATGCCTCGTAGAGAAGGATGACCTTGAAGAAAGTGCATTGGTCAGCTTCCGGTGATTCAGGACCGGTTCTCCCGTGTTTCTCGTTCACTAGTTGTCTCAGCAGACTTCGACTCGTACGTTGTCTCAGCAGACTTCGACTCGTACGTTGTCTCAGCAGACTTCGACTCGCACGTTGTCTCTGAGAGCCATGACTCGTACGTTGTCTCTGCGGACCTCAAACTCGTACGTTGTCTCAGCCTTGTAAATTCTGCAGACTGGACTCGACGAATCCACGATGTCCCCCTTGATTGCCGTTGAAATGGGCAAATTTTTCGATCACGTCGGGGTCACCAATGTAGGGATTTTGGTAGAGATCTAGCCCAATTGATCCCTTGTTTAGCCCACGGCGAAGAGGGATGCCAATCCCGAATGGGTAGGAAATGAAAGTCGTTGTACGAGGAAAAATATATATATTGTTGTATTAACCAAGAAAACCTCCCCGGCTAACTCGCCGTTAAGTTAATAACGCGCTCAGTTGACGCGTGACCACGAAGTCTGTAAGCCCAGTGTGTCGTGCCTCATGGCAGTCTTTTCCGTTACCGGCGAGCTCCCCACTCTCAGGACAGTCCCCTGCGGAGGGGGTAAGCGCTCCCCACATGTGTGTAGAGACCCTTTAAGTAGAGTCACGCAATCACGTCTAAGTTAGGTCGGTTTGACGCCATGTTTTGTCAAAGGTGTGAAAATATAAATGTCGGTATAGTGGCGGTATATACAACGTTGCTTGAAAGCATTATTTTGATTGGTGCCGCCATTTGTATTTTCACACCTTTGACAAAAAATGGCGGCACCAATCAAAATCGAGGCTGTGTTTGCGTGACTCTACTTAAAGGGTCTCTACATGTGTGCTGTTGCGACTCCCATCTAGCGGCGTGTAGTATAAGCTTCGGAAGCGCCGCGTTCAGATTGAATCACCTGAATGTAATGGGAAAGGGAGACAAAGTGAAGTTCGCACAAGGCCGGGGTGTTTGAAAATACAGTATTGTCTCCTTATGGACTCGATTTGGTGTACACGATGTGGGTTTTTCGCTATCCCCACCACTTCTGTCTCACTCTTGTCCGGCGAAGGCGAGAGCGAGATGGAACGAGAGCGAGCGAGAGGCACTGGAAGCGAGCAAGGGCGGTACGAGACAAACGACGCGTTAATGTTTTGTCTCGCTCCGTCTTTCGGACGCCGTGACACTCCGTCCTTTGCGTGCGCGACGGGCGTGCGCAATGATCACGAGCCCATAATGTGAGACGCGTTTATATATGTATTTTCTTTGGCTATATACATATTGATCGCTGCCTGTAAGCTTGGCTGGTCCCTATTGGCGACTGCCTAGGGCGGAAAGTCGATAAGAGGTGCAAAATGGTATTTTCACTGCTGGTATTGTTGAAAATAAACTTTAAAATAAAATATTACTAATTGTACTGCAACTGTTTTAAGCTACGAATAAAAATTCAGAGTAAGGTCACCAATAATCTCAAATAAATGTATTATAATAAAGGGATAAATTGGACAAGTTCGCCTAGGGTGCAAAAAAGACGCGTGTCGTGCCTGGCGATCTGACCGTCGCGCGCATGCGTCTAGCAGTCACGATTCCATCTGAGCGCTCGCGCCCGTCGCGCACGTCCGCCGCGCACGCAAAGCGTTCTATCTCGCTCCGCCTTCGGCCTGAAAGAAGCGAGAAACGAACACTCGGAATTAGGGTTCTATTCATGATATGGGTTCAACGCCGGTCCCGACCAGCGAGTCCACAGCGAGGAAATACTGTATTTATTAATCGAATAAGTAAAAATTTAGTGTTCAAAGAAATTTAAAAACACTCGTTTTTCACAACATGTCTATTTAAACACTGATAATCATATGGACTTCGACGGATTTCGACCTACTCTCAGTAGTTCAATTTTCTGTCACTAGTTGGCGTATCGAAATTCTTAGTTTCCCAATGCATTTCTCTTTTACTAACCTATAAATATCCATTTTTCGTCAGTGTAACTTAATTTAATTTAACTTTTTTAATCACAATTATAATTATTAATAAATTGGCACTTCTTCATAACCTATACGAAAAATTTTGTATAGGTTAGTTATTTTCATTCTAGATATACGACATTTATGACACATTTATGACATTTACGACATTTAAGACACGTGTCGTGTATAAAATCGAAAATTCGTGTCTTTACCCACCACTGGTGGAACCGGATCTACTTTCAATAGTTTGCCAACTTACCATCAGAGGGCTGAAATCTAAGCCACGTCTCCGCTAAGTTTGCCAATATAGAATAATAAATATAATTTGTTTAAATTAAAAATTATGTTAAAATAAAATGTCTATTTTTATTTTAGGAAAAGAAGCTATCAATTCAAAGTACAGCACCGTGCTGTTCATTCTGTCCAATGGAATTGTATAATTGTTCATATTGTACATTTAAATGTGTTGTATTGAATGTTTTTCTCGATGGAACTACATAGTCCTTATTTAGTGCAGGCACAAAAGCTTTAAAGTGGCTTAATTCCACCACACTGAAAGGGATATTGCAACAAAAAAATAAATTTGATAACAATTTATCAATTTCATTTTTTCTGAAACAGATACATATTTTTATTTACATAATTTTCAATTCAAATAAATTTTATTTATTATCGTACATTTATTTCTAATTACTTTACCTTTCACAATCTAAACAATTACAAAATAATAATTATAAAATTATAAACGAATAATTATAAGACCAAGGCCACGCTTTGGAATACTTTTTTGGGGTTATGAACGCGACGATTATACGTAGTTCTCGACATTATCGACGTATTCTACAGTATTCTATTGTATTCGCATGCAAACAACAAGCGAGTCAGAAAGAACTATATTTTTCCAACACTTTAATTGTTGAAACAACAAAATAATGAATATTTCTATTTACGACATTTGCGACAAATGACACGTATAAAATGGGCTTAAAAACGACATATTATATATACATTTGCGACACGTCGTAAATGCATTTAGGACTCTGCGTAAAATACCGACCCACCACTGCTCGGCACCGTTCCCGACAGTGCTCACTTTTCGAGCACCGTTGCAAACGGTGCTGAGGTCATTCCGTGTAGTGCTGTATATAGGTTCCCGAATCCGCTGTAAGCCAAAGTAAGCAAGAAACTGCAAGCATAAATAATAGTTGAAGCATGATTACGTATTAATTACTTGTGGAAATTAATACGTAAAATAAAAATGGTTAGGACGTGTATGTTTTGTGGCGCAGAAGAATTGGAGGAAGATTTGACATATCGCAGGTACGTATAAATAACATTTATATGCTACTTGTAGGTTAAGTGGACCTTCTTACTCATAATAAGTATTCCTAAGAAAATAAAAAATATTTTGTTTTATTTCTTATAGATTTCCATTGAAGGCTGCAGAATGGCTACACAACATACAAGAGTGTACTTTTATTGCATTTAATAAAATTGTTTTCATATTTATATTTAATGTGTTCTTATCTTTAACCTAATAATTTCCAACTTTCATTTATGATGTGCAAAACTGTGTAAAAACGGGTAGAAAAATAATTTGAAAGGACTAGATTCTGTAATAGTTTGGATCTGCATTTCCAAATTCAACCAGCTTATAAAATGAACGTGTAGATCCGACTAGAACCGATGACAAATTGTGCTAGGAAATACAGACAGATACCATCGAGGTTTTACATTCATATCCGGATTGAAACTGATAGAAAATATTTTTCGTCTGGTTCAATCCATATTTTACAGGAAGAAAACCGGGTTGAGAAATGTTCAATGCGGTTGTAACTGGCAGTTGCAGCAGGCATTACTTGCGCCATATGTAGAATATTGTTAATTTCTGTTCTATATTAACTATTCTTGTAATTAGATCAATTTTCAATTAAAAATTTTGTTTACTCCGTTAATTAAGTTACCGCAGTTCAACAAATGGGAAATCCATTATAACAAGTTAATGTTAAAATGTTTTATCCACTTTATTATAAATGATAATCTTATAGTATTAAAACTTATTGTGTATTTTTCTATAAACTTATCGAGTTTTATGTGTTGATCTTAGCATACATCATTAATGTTGTATTCATTATATTATTTCATATCTATATATGTACGTAAGTAGTATTCATAGATACATGGCGACAAAGAATGAACTGCAGTTACTAATTAAATGACACCCAAGTGTAAGATATTTAGTTCATATAACATAATTTTGTAATACTTCAAAACATTAAACGTTAAAAATGTACATACAAATTCTATTTCACTGGTATCTTTTTTACCCATTTGAAATTTTACCTGAATACGATCATAAATTGTATCAGGAGGAATTTAATATTTGATATCGTTATCTGTTTGTGGGTGCATTATTATAACTATTTGTTGTTCCATGTGAAAGGGTCTTCGCGTATGTATAACTGTGAATTGGGTCTTGATGTGCGCATCAGTAGCACCGAGCCCTCCAAATCTGGGGGAGTAGCACCGCTCGCGGGAATAGCCCACCAGCGGAGCGGTACTCGCTCTGCCCGTTCTGTGCGCCAACGAAATATCTTCGTCTAGACTGAAACCTTCTTAGGGCACCGAAGCTAAAAAGTAAGTTCACAAATTTCTTGTCTCCTCCAGCTGTAGACACTTTACGTTTTAACTGCCTGTTTCTTCGAACATCGGAGGAAAGTGTCTGATCTCTGATTTTTCGATCCTCTACCGTTTTACATTTTACAATCTTTTATACCTATCGTTATATGTATATACATTTGGGTGCGTGTACATGCGTGTGTGTGCGCATGTACACTACCGTACATGTGTATATATAGTTTGTAATAGGCTGTAGTATATTTATAAGTATCCTGCAATGCATTTTGTTCTATTCTATTGGTATAAACATATATGTGGGCATATATGCGGCCATGTACAATATATATGTAATAAGTTAGCACACTCTGTAGGCAATAAGTAGGTACACAGGTCTCTCTCTCTCTCTCTCTCTCTCTCTCTCTTTCTCTCTCTCTCTCTCTCTCTCTCTCTCTCTCTCTCTCTCTCTCTCTCGCTCGCCAGCCTCCTCCCCCCCCCGTCCCAGCAGCACACAAATGGCTACGGATGCGTATGCGTTTCATGTGTTCATATGTTGAGTTTCTACAGAGGTAGGCGAATAATTTCTTTTAGTGTACAGTTAACATAGCATTTTTTGTTAGATATTATATGCACGTGTCGCGTAGCATACATGTATTCAGACATATATAGGTGACTGTGAATGTGAAAATGTAAATTCAATTTTGTTCAGAACGCAATTTTATTATCATTCATACTTTGCTTTTTATCTAACCTTTTTGGTTCCGTACATATTTGGACGACGGCACCCAGTGATGTTTTGAGTTGTACCCGAACGTATACTTTGCATAATTCTCTATCATGACAAAGAATTACGAAGATGATCGTGTATTTGTTGCCGGAACAAGCAACATCGATCGAAACAATTTCCGTTTCGGAATTTAACATATATTTATAAGATATTTGATCCGATTTATGACTTGTGTATCAATGCCATTCTTGTTACATTTAATATTACTTATTATCCAATTGTTATAATATTTTGACTTTCTTATCATGATAATAGAAAAGTGTACTGTGCAAATGGGGCACATTAATATCTGTTTTTATTGAATTCTTATATTACTCCTTATAATGACTAGGATATATAATTTGACACTATCGATGGGTAATTTATTTAAGTAACTTGTTACCCAGAATTTTGTATTATTTTTCTTTGCTTTATCTCTAGCTTTTATACATAACAAAATATAATTAAAATTATTATATATATTTATATTTGCTTCCACTGGATAATTGGTAAAATTGAAAACTCCTTCAAACACTTCTTTACAAAAGAAAACATATTACATTATTCGTGTATCATCATATACATGGTGCTCCAGAATCTTCCATTGATAATGTATATTATGTTCTATGACCAGAAATAAAGAAGAAGTGTTACATAAACAAATCATTTAAAACTTTAGTAAAAGCTTATTTTATATTTTTATATTTTTTATAACAAAAATATAAAAGGACATAGTAGAAACATTAACGGATTTACCTTTAGTATGTTACAGGGTGGATAACTTCTATCAGTATGACTAATATGTAGAGTTTCTGACTGAAATATCATGATTGTATTTGACTGACGAGTATGGAGATATTCATATTCATATTTATTTTTTAACTTTTGTAATATGAGTACTCAATTTGCTGCAAGGGAGTATCAATGGAGATTCCTTAAGATAAAAATGTTTGTCAAGAAAAATTAATATGCGTGATGATTTTTCACCAACGTTGCCAACGTTAGGTCGTCTTGTATCGATGGAAATAACTTATCCTATTATATTTAACTTTCTATATATCTTACTATGTATAATCATTTACTTATTCTTATGATTTGTCATACCAAGAACAAGTCCGTTATTGTTACATTTGTATTTCATAGTTTTTTTATACTCGTATAACTATTTCTGCTTATAGAACGTATTGATGAAATCTGGGATGGAAATCTTGGGAGACTGTGTACATTAAATGTTCCAAAGTATGCTGTTCTTAATGATGATATATTGATATATGGTTTCCCATCTAATGACATACTTAGAATTTTAAAGTAATCATCGAGATTAAATTTTAACCAACAAATGTCTATATATCACAAAGTTTTCGAATTCTTATCTTTTGTATTTCAATTAAATGCTACGCATCTATTGATAGATATAAAAGTGAAATATCTGATTTCATTTTTAATTGAAATATACCTTTCAGCGTGACTTTTTCATTGTTAAAATGGGTGAAACAGATTGGCAATGTAAATGCTCTAATATATGTATACTAATAAGCGTTGAAGGAAAGATTGGCACTTTTTCAACGTCATTTTATTTTTTATAAATTTAAATTCAGCTATGCTTTATGTACAGCTACCAATGTAAAAAGATTAATTTGAAATTTTAATTTTAATGTTACTATGCTTTTGCTACATTCTTGAGAGGAGCAAATATAAATGAAAATACTGAATTTGTTTTTATATACCATAGATACTATATACTATGTAATAATAAGTAAATATCATGAAATTTTTACACTTGTGGTCATGAAAGTATCTTTAAGTAAAAAATTTCATTATGTTTAGGAAGTGTCATTGAAAAATCAACCATTTTATTTTTAGAATGGATAATTTTAAGCAGTTTATTTTCTAGCTAGTCTTATTTCATTTTATTTCATATTATACTCACTTTTATCAGTTCTTATCCGAAGATTATATATAAACAAATAGTACATATATTTATGTAGTTATTTGTTTTCATATTTTGTGTAGCAGTTTTCTCTAATGTATGTTCTTCTTTTAGTTTTATTAGGGATATATTATGTCGTCACAAAAAAATGAAATGTTCTCTAAGGTGATAGTTTTTCATATTTCATGGTTATCAGATTATTTATATTAATGTAATGTTTTATTCTCCTTGTCATTTAAGAAGGAACCCGGTTCACGCATGTAGAATGAGCTCATTGGTTCCGAGGGAGCGTTGATTGGGGTATAGCCAATACTAGCTTGTTTCGGCACCAATGAGTGCCAACATGCGCAGAACAGGTCTCAACTTGTCTGTCGGCGAGTTCCTTCTTAAATGACAAGGAGAATAGTTGATGTCATCACAAAATCAATGACTTACATGCAACATGAACTTTAGGTAACTTTTCTAAAAAATATTAAAAAAATTATTGTACGTACCTATTTTGATGCATTTTATGAAACAAATTATTTCTTTTTACGACTATCTGTTGTTCACCATATTGTTCATGGTGTGTCTAATGTTTGATAACAGGATCACAGGCTTACATTCCAAGTTTCCAAATAAGTTTGTATATTTTATAAATGTATCATCTTTCATTTATTTCATTTCCAAAAATATGAAAGTGAGTGTTCCCCACTTTGAGCACTAAAAAATTAAACCGGTAGCGAAGTCATACAGAATGTTCCATAATATGTGGCTTTAACTTCAGGGATGAATTCAGCACTTGAAAATATGAATCAGTAAAGTTCATATAAACATGAGCTCTATCTAACCTTGGTTTAAAGATATAAAAAATTTTCAAGAGCAATGATAGGCCTCCTACTTTCGTTTAACTGTTTTTAATAATAATTGTTGACAATAAAAATGATGCTCAGTGTTTTACATACAAATTTTGACTATTTGGTATAGACTATCAGAATAGTCTGAGTTATTTCAGTTCACACTCTATAACTCTCCGCTCCCTGGATTTACTTCCATTGAATTTCTACTTATGCATTTAAAATGCTTTGTTTATAGAAGTATGTAGTTATAGAATTGAACAAGGTTTCTAGCAAATTCAACTAATATTGACATGCAAGATAATCATTTTAAGCATTTCCTGTGAAGACTGGTTTACAGAACACAAAAGTCAGTACACCTTGTTAACAAGGTTAAATAGCACATACATGTATATGAATCTTTCTGGTTGTTTTCAAGTGTTGATTTCGTTCCTGCAATGGGTCGCACATATCATGGGGCACCCTGTATAAGAGTTGAATACTACTATCTACTATTTTTTACTTATCATTTTTCAACTTAGTTTAAACATGTCATGTTGCAGTAGGTTATTGAATTTGGCCCAGTGTCATCTACAGCACTGTAGCAATAAACATCTCTGGAAAAGAAATTCGATAAACTTGAAATCTTGGAAAGTAAAATTTTGGAAGAAATCCGTGTATCAGTCATAACAGTTCTTTGAAACTTCTTTAAAACAAATATATTCCTTGTGGAATACTTTGTACCATTAATAACGATGGAAATATTTATGTTAGTCATGTCGAATGGGATATTCTGTATGTAATTATAAACATTTAAAAACTTGTTGAGATATAATGAAAAATTTGTAATCTATAATTCCATTAGATTGAATTCTGTTTATGGACGAGTTAGTTTTTTGTCCGGTAATACGAAGTCTAAAAAAAAATTATTAATTTAACTAAATTTCTGATCCGTGTTTATAGATTTGAGTTTGCATGTTTAAATTCTTTTCATTTTTGTTTTATATTATTCATTATATATGTAGTTTTTACCATTGGACAATTGGTGATTAATTCTTGTGAAACATTTTTAAATATCATTAAATATTTAGCCAAATAAAAAACAGTTTGACATGATGAACATTAAATACAGAGTAACACATAACCAAGGTACCTATCTACAGATTCTTTTACTAGTAGGTACATGTACATAAAAGAAATTCTTTATGTCAGACATTTCAACAACTACAATAAGATTTGAGCATTTAAAAGAGAGACTAAGTAATTTTTCTGTTTTAATAGTTTACATTATTATACACAGTGTTGTCCCGTTATGGGGCCAGGTCCATCATTCCGTTAAAGGGGGAATTACATATATAAAACGCTGAAAATAATTTCATTTTTGCGAATTTATTACAAAGAAACTATTAAGTAGATCATTATGAAATTTACAGTGCTTTGTATTTATGTTTCAAAGTTACAAAAAATTATTTTGTTAAAAATGTCGGTTGCAGATGTTGCTGTTGAGGAAAGTTGCTACAGCCTTGCCGCCGGAGGTATAAACTGGCGAGCATTCTAGCTCCCCCAAATTTGCGTGAAATGAGAAAACCAAATATTACTCTTACTATTTATGAAATTATATTGTCGATGAAATAAGAATACTAATAAAAAGTAAAAATTTTAGAGGGTTGTTCAGCTTCTAAGACGAATTATCGATTTGTAACGTAATTTTTTGATCTCCTTGATTCATACAAAATATAGTTGCTTAAATTAAGTTGTGCATTAATCATGTAGGTTCATCGACTATAGTTTGCTCTAATGTAGTTGTATACCCCAGGGCAAGTGGAGTGGTTGAGTAGTTTTTTTTTTAATTGTGCTCGCCAATTTATACTTCCGGGGACGAAGCTGTAGCAACTTTCCTCAGCAGCGACATCTGCAGCCGACATTTTTTATAAAATAATTTTTTTGTAACTTTGAATGATAAATATAATAAAGTTTCAGAATGATTTGTTTAATGGTTTCTTTGTAATAAATTCGCAAAAATCAAATTATTTTCCGCGTTCTATATGTAATTCCCCCCTTAAGAGAACATTTCCCCGCTACTTCTTTTGTAGTCGTTGCGGCGAGTGCGAGAGATTGAGAATGACCGAGAGGGCATGCGACAGCAACGGCGCCAAGCCATAATTTTCGTTCGAGATAGTGACAGTATCGTTTTACTGAAAGAAGGCGACAAAGAAGAAAGGCGAGCCGAATAACATACCGTTTCGTTAAGGAAACCGCTTGTCTCCCGAGAATCGTTTCTTTAATGGGACAAATCTGTATACACTATGTATGCATTTCTATACAGGGTGCCCCAATAGGTTGGTGCCAAATTGATACATCGTATTCAGAAGGCCAAATAGTTGAAAAAAAAATTAATGTGAATCCATATCCAGAAATGATTTATTAACTCTAGTTCGGCTGACAAATTTTAGAACACCTTCAGGCTGCCGCAGTCTCCCCGGTGCCTAATTTGATATGTACATCTGCACGAATAACGTTTGAGGTGTCATGGAAGCTCAGAAAAAAAATACTTAAAAGCAATCTTTTTTTCGCGGTACAGTTCAAATAGTCACCCGGGTGCCTCGTCAGCCGAACTAGGGTTAACGAAGCTCCAGAAATTTCTAATATTATACTGTACAGAGTTTTCCACAGTCACAACGTACGCACTATAGTCACTCTTAGCTAGTAATTTGCACTGAGAGTCGAGATCAGAAAATAACAAGTAATCACTGAGAGAATTGGAAGTTTTGTAGGCTTTATGCGCTCTCTTCTTATTCCTAATGAGAAATCTCAAGCGAGGCGAGAACCATCGAGGATAAAGAGATCGTCTATATTCTCTTACAGGCACGAAGACAGCAATAACCTCATCAATATGGGAATATAGACGACCCACAGCGGTATCTGGGTCCATCCCTCTAGTCTCAGAATCCCAATCAATAGCATTAAAGTGATTAATTATCGTAGGGTAATCGCCACTCTTGAAATCCACATAAGTTACAATATCACGGTTTTGGTTGGTAGACTCAAATAGATCATTCAAGCTCACTTTCAGCTCACATTATCAACAACAAGATCGATATCCTTGACAATGATTAAGTCTAACAAACAATCGTAGAAGTTAACAATGCTATTCACCTGAGCTAGGCCGCAGTAGCTGTAATCCTCCAAGAGGAGGTCAATGGCCGACGACTCTAATGATGGGATACCCGGTTTCTTAGAACAGAAAGAGTCAGGGACAGTAGGCCAAACTACATGACCAAAATACAGAAAGCATCATCACTATAGAAAAATCTCCGATACGCAGCCGACATGGCTATCATAGAGATCCGGATGAGAGGCAGGCGGGAGATATACGGCACAAAAAATGACGTGCTTAACCCCTCAGTGTGGTATGACGAGCAGGACTCGTCATGAGAAAAAGGTCCTCAACGACGGTATGACGAGCACTGCTCGTCATGGGACGTGAAGCGGAGGCGTCAGCATTAGGCCTTGGGACCACGGTCTATTGGACACTCGAATTAGAGGCGTGTTGTGCACTTCCCAAATACTTTCTGTAGGCCTTGGGGAGGAGATATGTACAGAGTGATCTTAGAGCCACTGGACTCAAAAAGGTGCTGTCTGGCATCCCGTGGCGAAGGCAATCCCCCCGCAGTGCCTCACCGAATTTTATGGCTTTCGACCCTCGAAGTGGTTGGAATACATTAAGATATGAAAAATGTCCCGGATTTCCGCATCAGATCAGATCTTTGCGAAAACGGCGCCAATCGATTCCTTATATTTCGCCGATGAAATTAACACCACGAACGACGTGATTCGGAGCATAATGAAGGAAATTCCGTTTAACATTCATTTGTAAAATTTCTTTCTAGCTTCGTTAAAAATAGTGCGATTAACATGAAATTTAGTACAATCTTCATCGGAAAAACATAAGGAATCCATCGGTGTCACTTCCATATCGATACGATAAAGAATAAAGAATTATTTTATTTCTGAAACAGGTAGGAATCCTCGGCCGACCGCGGCGATTCGAGGTCGACACCCCGCAGTCGAGGGTGAAATATTCATTACAGCGTATTAAGAAATTCTTTATTCTTCAGCGTATCGATATGAAAATAACACTAATGGATTCCTTATGTTTTTCTGATGAAAATCGTACCAAATGTCATGTAAATCGGACTACTTTTACATAAGAATAGACAGATACGAGGTATGTATTTTGTGCCCGCCCAAGTATTTACTTTTCCAGCAGAGTCGACCAATAGCACTCAAGTTTGACAATACTTCTTCAGATCCGCTATGTAGTAACACCTTAACAGCAGGGGTCAAGGTTTTAACCAATGACATTCATCCCGCAGTTAGGAACTGTTCTGGACAGAAAATCTTCCAGCTTGAGGGGTTAATATGGAGGTGCACTCGTACAAAACTCTGTTCAAGATCATTGTGTATGGGGTTAATCGCCGAGCAGGACAACGAGTTCCTGATTGCAATAAGGACCCCTTCACCTCTCGAAAAACAGCTCGTGCGGGAGGATCTATCCGACCGGAAGATGTAAAAATTGGTTAGGCTCAGCTCAGACGAAGAGATAGACGAATTAAGCCAGGTTTCGACAAAAACAAGAATATCAAAATGGACGGCAATGCACAATATCGCAAATTTCAGATCATCAAGCTTAGTTCTCAAACCACGCACAGTCTGATAGTACACCATGGGCAGCTTAATGTTTTTTTGGGGCAGGATCCCGGGTTTTTTATTCGCAACAATAGTCGGTACACCGTGGATATAACGGATGGTCCAGTTTGTCTCGCCCCGCTCGTGAAGTTCCCGCAATCTCGTCCTGAGCTGATCCAGTGCCTGGCGCTGAGTCCTCGTCCATTTATATATATTAATTTACTCTTTATGACTAATATCTTCACATTTCTTTGTTGAGTATTAAATGACAATTAATTTTACATAACTCTCATCATGATCAATTTCAAGAAAAACGCATCTTATTTCAGTGGTTGTAAATAGTGAGAAATTAAAACTTACGACAATATATGATACTGATAATGAAATAATAAATGTGACGTATCGGCGCCGCCTAGCGATCACTTCTAACAGAGCAGACTGCTTCACGTTCAGTAGCGGTAACAGTGTAACTTGTTCGAAGAGTATTAAGAGTAATTATTATTAAGCAGAATTGTGCAATAGCGCAATGCGTATATCAAGAGTTTATATCTTTAATATTTCTATTCACTATTGCCAATAAACATTCAAATACACAACAATATATAACCAGGAAAAAATAGATCAATCTCTAATGCAATGTAATTTTGTGTTATAGATTTCCACTGGCATGGAGCTAGGAGCACATTGATAGTGATAGTCTGCAAGGTTGGTACTAAGGACGTGCTCAGATTTATTGGCCGGTGAGTTTCGTGGAGGGTATTCTCCCACCACACCATTTGCCTGCCTCGGTGATCCTTTTCTCTACGTTCTCACTCTTTCTCGGGCTAAGCCTGGTCGTCCGCGGTAGGGACTGGTGTCCGTCAGGCGAAGTCGAGCAACGTTCCCGTTACCCCATCATACCCTTCGGGGGCCCAGCAACTTCAACTGGCAATCCACGAACATCAGGTGGTGGTGCCTGATTTCTCCTCGCGCGCTGCTCGCGAAACCGAACTCACCGGCCAATATATCTGAACACGACCTTAGTGTTTTGTAATACTTGTAACTTTTATAACTTGATAAAGTTTGAAAGTACACTTTTTTTATAATTATTTTGTTTTCTACTGTATACTATACAGGGGTGGTCCACTACGGGTATTATTTTGTTAGCACAGCATTAACACCCTCTAGCGGGTTGGATATGCACTATAGTACTAACGGCGGGCATTTCAAAATTTGTATTCAATGCATCCCTTACTTATGACTATATGTGCCGGTGATTATGGAAGTGCCGTTGGTCAAAAAATTTAAAAAAATTGAATTCATCACTTACTTTGTGTTATTTTACAAAATAAGTAATAAATTCAATTTTATTAAATTTTTTACTAACACCACTTTGAAATTATATTTTAAGAATTAAAATTGTCCAATTGCATACACGTATAAAATACAATATATTTATAAAATATTACATTACAATTTATTTGAGAAATATTACATTACAATTTATTTGGGAAATATTAAATTACAATTTGCGTCACACGATGTGCACTTAACGATGTGCAGAAAAGAAGAGAGCGATGGAAAGCAAGCGTCCCCAAGCGTTCCGCAAAATTTCAGAAATACATGATTTATGATACTACCCCCATTGAATTGTAGGGATTACCGGCACATTAGTAATTATAGCAGGCCCTACTCGTGCAGGTGATGTATGTCGAAGATTGGGAAGGACAATGATCACTCTTGTTTAACAATAAAAAGTATAAATGTATTTGAGGTTAGACTCTTGCACGCGTTAGCTTGGTTCACGAGAATGTTCCCCACTCTTGGGTCTCGGCAGGAGGAGACAGTACTCCCTACAAAATAACGCTGTGAGTGCCATCTAGTACAAATTCCGAGAATTAATACTGCTTTCAGAGGCCTCATGCGGCCTGGATAGCTACTAAATCCGTGTTAACAGTGCTCCTATGCGAGTGGACTACCCCTGATACTATACAATGCTACTATGAATTATTCTTTTGCATGCGAGTTGTTTTCCAAGTCACATTAAATGTAAAAATAACCAATCATAATATAATTGATCTGTTTTTTTCGCATTGCATTTTACTAAAAGAGAATTGTACCTTGTCGCAATATATTGCATGGCTATTTTTTATCCTTCATCGTCATCCGTTACGATATGATTAAAATATCTAATAGCTAAATACATTTAGGGTATTTTTAATCCCTATTTTTATTTTGTAACAATAATAGATGATTATTAATAGAGTACCAAATGTTTTTATTTCCATTTTAGATCTTGGTTTCTATGCATTGCCTGCCAAAGAAGAACTGAGCCCAATGTTTCCACACAATTCTAGTTCACATGAGATTTCTACAGAAACAAATGCCTTCGTACAAAATTCCATGGTGAGTTTCAATTATTATTCTTAATAGTTTTCTTTTATTCGTCGGTCTTGAATTTTTACACTCTTTCTATTATTATTTAGTTATTTACGTAATTATGTATTAAATAACATCATCGAAATAAGTATGAAATAAGTACATATAATGATAACGCCGAAAAATACAACATTGTATAACGTTGTATTTGATTCTTTTATGAAATTCCAAATAAGTAAAACAAACAGAAAGGTTTTTGTATGCTTATAATTATTTTAATCGAAGATGCCTTCCTATTCAGAATTATAAATAAGTTGAAAAATCTGCTTTATAAATTGTCACTAATGTTTCAAGTAGTTATTGGAAGCTGTTTCAAAGTGGCAAATTGTTTAAACGAGTAGCAGTCATGTTGGAAATAATGAATTTGGAGATATACTTTAGTGTAAATAATTTAAGTACTACAGTAAACTCTCGCTAAAGGCGTGCGCTCGCGGCTGGCGACGAATGCTCAAAGCATGGCGTCACCGATTCGGAGACGGCGATGGCGCGAGAGAAAAACAGCGCACGCACATGAAAGACGAAGCGAGACAAAGTATCATGCTTTCTTGCTTTCGTAGCCAACGGTAATGTCGCGTCGTATCATTCTTTCGTCCCGTCTCGCTCGCTCACGGGTTCTCTCACTCATGACACGCGTTGAACGCATAGTTGAAATGCGCTCATAGCAAGACTTTACTGCGTATCAACGTATTTATTTGTAAACATTACATATATTTTTATGCTTCTCTGGTTTCATTAAGTGGAAAATTTATCAGATCAAGGTTGTATTATGTATAATTGTTGTATTGAAAACGAAGGTTGTTAATAAAAATTTTCCTAATTTTAAACGATCTAATTGGTTCAACTTTCATGTAAATACACTCAGGTGCAAACAGTGTGAAACATTAGGTACTAAAAGGAGCGGGGTTTGTGATTCGAATACTAAAATATAAATGTACACTGTCGTTCATAGATATTACGACACCTGCTGCATTTGCACAAAATGTGAGTTCTTTAATAAATTAACGCTTTCCACAATTATTCCACACAGGGTAAATGTCCTATTACTTATGAACGGCAGTGTAGGTCCTGTTTGGTATATCTTTTTATGCAGGGTGATTCACCTAACTTGACAACTTGAAATCAGTCTTACACTATTGTATGAAAAAGTGTATGCCGCAAAAGTTGTATGATTTCAAGGGAGCTATACATTAGAATAATTGTTTTTTTCTACATAATATTTTGGGAGTTATCTTGATTTTACAACCGGAATACAGTATATTTATCTACGAAAATGAAAAGTAAATTGAGTAAATAAGTATTAAGGCATAATACAGATTTGTCCCGTTAAGGAGACGACGCTCGGGGGACAAACCGTCCTCTTAATGAAAAGGTCTGTTATTCGGCTCGTTGTTCGTCTATATGGTGCTGTGCTCTCTCGCTCATTTTCAGTCTCTGGCACTCACCGCGGTGACTACAAAAGAAATATGTAGCGAGGGTACAAATGTTCCCTTAACGGAACGGATGACCCGTCCTCATAATAGGACAACACTGTAGGTCTAAAGTGGGTATTCATCGAGAGATTTACAATCAATATTGTATTGTAAAATTTAGTTGAATCACCTTGTATATGCTTGTAATTGCATAGTGCTTTCAGGATATGAAGAGAGCCCCTCATAATCACGTATCGACTTTTACTTGTAGCTTTAAGGGGGCCATCTCACCGGGCCATCTCACCGGGCCTTGAATGTGTGCGTACGCTCACACAAGCTAGGAAAAGCGTGTACGTAGAGGTGGAGAACTATCGATAGTGTTGACTATCGATATTATCGAATTGTGATGAAAATTTAATAAAATATTATGTTTGATTTTTGTATTTCATTTTATTTTATATATATTTCATATATATTTTATTCAATTTTCATCACATTCGATAATATCGATAGTTAACACTATCGATAGTTCTCCATCTCTACGTGTACGTATACGCGTGTAGTAATCAAACCGTAAATTACAACTTTCGTTTTGTAATCGGCCAGAAGGAAGTTTTTGCGGGTACAGTTGCCGTCAGCAAACATCTGTGCAGGGTGGTCTGTTGCGTTTGAGCGCTAATAACGAGAATGAAGTTTTAAGGAATCTCCGTCATCGGCGCTGATGGTATATTCGCGCAATGTACCCTTAGAGCATATAGACATAGAGGTCTCATTGAGAGCTCGAAACGGTCGCCAATATCACGCGAGAGAGAAAGACATGTGCGAACTGGTGCGAGCGAGAGAAGTATAAATTCCTAATCGACCGTAATGCGCATGCGCTTATATCGTGCGAGAGAGAGGGTGGGAGAGGGAGAGAGAGGGAGGGAGAGAGAGAGAGAGGGGGAGGGAGAGAGAGAGAGAGAGAAATATAGATTCTCAATTCTTCTCTCGCTCGCACCAGTTCGCACACGTCTTTCTCTCTTGCACGATACCGGCGCATGCGCATTACGTTCGATTAGGAATTTATACTTCTTTCTCTTGCACCAGTTCGCACATGTCTTTCTCGGTCGCGTGATGTTGGCAGCACTTTCGAAGACAAGAAACATAAGGCAATGAGACCTCCATTAGTATATGCTCTAAGCATGTACCATCAGAACCGGCGGAAGTCCAAGCCTAGCTGATAAATGTCGGAAAGACATAGTTGTCGATACGTATCGAGAGTTGGATCGGGCTGTTGCCGCATTTCCCCTATTACTATTTTGTTGTCAGGGAGGCTTGAATGAATCACGGCGAAAGCGGCTGGAGAACAGAGATGAGCAAAGATAATATCTGGATACACTCAAATTTAAGACAGTATATGTTTATTCGTTACTCGAAGCTCGAATAACACGATTTATCTTTATTCCAAACACCGCGAATAAATCAATTTATTTGAACTGAATTTATTCGACGGCGAAAGATAATTTTTTTATTCGAAGTGAATTCATCGACAGCGAAAGATAATTATTTTATTCCAAGAATGTTTATTAGAACCGTCGAATAGGGTTTTCATCTTTATCCGTAGTTTATTCGGCTTTTATTCGAAGGCTTCGAAATTTTTAATAACTTTCGACAGCTTGTTTATCCGAACCGGCGCGATCTCTCTTCGTGCTGAAAACTTGGGCTGTTCGGTGGTGGCTTCTGATCTCGGTTCGATTCTCGCCTCGAAAGGCATGTAGTACTGCCTGTAGTGGAGTATGTATTAATAAAATGTAAAACGTAACGTTCTCAGTAACATACTGCTGAGATTTTCCAGATTATAATGAGTTCAAACACAGTATAAATCGGGTTATTTCTTGAACTACACTAGATATTAGGAGGTTGCATTGAAAGCCGCTGTTTACGTATATGTGGATCTAACTGCGTACACTGTAGACCAGGCCTGCCCCATATGGTGCAAATACCTCCTGAAGTTCTGGGACCTGGGCAAAAGCCGAGTTCCATTGCTACTCGTTGCGAGATTTGTGAGAGAACTGCATGAGTGTGCGTCCATGTACGAGCCTGCATGGACGGCCGCACACTCATGCAGTTCTCCCGCAGCCCATGCTGTGGTTAGCAACGTAACAGTTCCGCGCTCAGTTGTTGCCCAGGTTCCAGAACTTCAGGAGGTATTTGCACCCTATGGGGCAGGCCTGCTGTAGACAGTGAGAGCCAGTTCTTATCTCACTTTAAAATGTAACATTTCCCGAAGTTTCAGTCATCAGACGCCTTTGTTTGACTACGTAAGTTCTTTTCTATAGCGGAGTTAAAATGGAATGCGACAAGTTATTTTCTCGATGTCTACGTTTACACTATTTTGATCTTATGAAAAGTGCAGCCGAAACTCATCGAATGCTTGTGAAAAACTTATGGTGAATCTGCTCCATCAGAAGCAGTGTGTAGAAATTGGTTTCGGCGATTCAAAAGTGGTGATTGTGACGTTCACGACAAACAACGGCCAGGTCAATCGAAAAAAATTCTAAGATGAACAACTACAAGATTTATTAGACAAAAACCATGCTTAAAACTCTCAAAGAATTGGCTCAACCGCTGGAAGTTGATAAATCAATGGTTTCGCGACGTTTAAAAGCTATGGGAAAGAAGCAGAAATTAACCGAAAATGCTATTGCAAATCGTTTAAACATATCGATTGGTTTGCTTGCAAGGCAAATCAAGAAAAGTTTTTTGTGGCGTATCGTTATCGGGGTTGAGAAATGGATTTATTTTGACAACCCAAAACGCAGAAAATCATGGATTGATACAGGCCAACTATCAATGTCGACACCAAAGCGAAACATCCACGGTCACACAACAATGCTCTGTATTTAGTGGGACATGAATTGTTAAAAACAAATGAAACAGTGACCGCTGAACGGTATCGCCAACAATTAAAGTGTTTACATGATAATTTGATACAAAAACGATCATCAATTGCATCAAATCGACGAAAAGTGATTCTTCTCCACGACAATGCTCGGCCTCATGTTGCTAAAGCCGTAAAACAAACACTGATGGAGTTCGAATACGAGATTCTCCCCCACCCAGCCTACTCTCCAGACCTGGCCCCAAGCGATTATCATTTGTTCAGATCCATGCAAACACGATTTGGAAGACATACACTTCCGTAATTACGAAGAAATTGAAACTTGCGTTGCTGAATGGATAAGCTCGAACGATAAACCGTTCTTTCGTCGCGAAATTCAACTTTTGCCAGAAAAGTGGGAAAAAGCAGTAGCTTTCGAGGGCAAATACTTTGACTGATACTTTTACACACTTTACTATTGAATTAAATGCTCAAAAACCGAAAAAACAGCGACTTTCAATACAACCTCCTAATAATTAAAGATAAATGTAACATTTCTAATCTAATAATGTTAAAAAATATGTAAAAAAAATTATGTTAAACGATTTTATTCAAAATGTACTAAAAACAAAATTAAAATGCACTAAAGACTAACTAATGTTCATGATAGACGATTCGCAGGTATGAGTTGGGAATGTGCAGGTTAGCATTCAGACTATTGCGTCACTTACAATAGTGAATGGAGTGACATTTTATTGATTGAACGAAACATAATGATGTGAAGATGATTAATCTTAAAATCCTCAAGCCTGTTTTCGATATGCATATGTAATTAGGTATGCCTCATCCCACACACCAGCGAGCATACTTGCCGAGTCTGTAGTTCGCGAGCAGCTTGACAAGTGGCTCACGCGTGTATGGGAGCCTTAAAGCCATTATATGAAACAAATACATATTCTTCTTGCGTTAATCATCTTCACATCATTATGTTTCGTTCAATCAATAAAATGTCACTCCATTCACTATTGTAAGTCGGCACCGCGAGTTTTGCCAAACTATTTCGCTTCTGTATTTAAAACAAAACGTGACTTACCACTTTTGTTGATGATTTCCGAAGGAAAAATGTCTGCTGCATCGCGTGGAATGGTCAGATTTTCTCCTAGACCCTTAGTTTTGGAAATAAATTGAAAGGTATCTTCAAAAATGGGTACATTTCGGTTGTCATTTTCCCTTTGATCGTTGTTTAAACATATTTAAATGTTCATAATGCAATAATAACTTATACCGTTGTATTCGAGAGGGTTCATAGAATAATTTGACGCAAAGAGCAACCGAATCACTATTACCATTTCGATACACAAGATGTTCAAAGTTGAAAATTTGCAGTTTTTTCATAATCGATTTTCTCAAAAACTGAAGGCGATAGAGCAATTCTGCTTGCGGATTTGTATTCAGGGCGAAAAACTCTATAAGATTCACCCAGCTGATATTGCAGACCAAAAATCGTGTTGGACAGTATGATTGAAAATACGCGTTAAAAATGCCTGGCGCAAATACTTACAAGCAGAGGACTCGAAGTGTAACGCTGACTTTTTGTTGACTCTGTTTATATTTAGTTTTTGTCTCATTTCTTTTTTACAACGCATACTACTCTGTAGGGGAGACCGGGGATAGTTGTTACAGGGGCAGTTTGTTACAAAGCAGTTTAAATTTTTTTCGCTTGGACTATCACTTCGACGATGAAGTGGCTGTATGTTGTTTGTTTGTAGTCGGTTCACGCGTTGTCACTTTATTACAGTTTTTTGTGTTTTCGGTACTAATTGTAACTTTTCTCTTTCTACTTCAATCTTTTCTACCGAACAGACAGATAAATGTATGTAAATTAATATTACCACGTTTGAATCAGTGTTCCTTTAGCTACAGATTGGCACCAAGAACATAAGAATACACCAAACTGGTATGAACTTATAGCTTTTTATACACAGTGGTGTCAACCGGGGCAAGTTGTTACACAAGACAAGGGGCAAAGTCATGGTTTTCGTTTAATTACATGCGATAGCGGTCATCGGTAGGGGAAAGAACGTACTTTAAGTGAGAGTCATTGATAGTATTGAATATGGAATGCAAAAAAAATAAAAAACTGAAAAGTGTAACAACTAGCCCCGGTCTCCCCTACGACTTTTCATCTATACCAGGCCTGGGATTTAAGTGAACGCAGCGGCCGATTTTCGGCGGCAACGCCTCCTTTCTCCCGCCACGCGTCTTGACCCCCGCGGCAGCCGAGGAGCTTGGAGCGCCTCAGGCCCGTACATATGAACCGCGCGTAGCGCATTGGGGCGCACCCCGTATCAATAGGATTCCACAACACCCATGGGGTACTATTATCGATGCGTTTTTTTTTGTCAGTGGTATCCCCTATGGGCCTATTCCACTGTGTCGCGTGATAAAAAATGGATTGGAAAAACGCGTTTTACTATCAAAATTTTAAATATGTTTGGGAAAACAAGATTTTCGCGCACGTTTAGACGTGCTGGACAAATCTAAAATATTAACGGGGAGGCTAGACGACGATGTAGGTATTAAAGTTGAAAGCGAGGAATCGTTTAGCCCTGTGCCCACTATAAAAAAAAACGCATCGATGATAGTACTCCATGGGTGATGTGCAAACCTATTGATACGGGGGTGCCCCAATGCGCTACGCGCGGTTCATATGTTACGGGCCTGAGGCGCTCCAAGCTCTTCGGCTGCCGCGGGGGTCAAGACGCGCGGCGGGAGAAAGGAGGCGTTGCCTCCGAAAATCGGCCGCTGCGTTCACTTAAATCCCAGGCCTGATCTATACTATTATATCAAATTGAAGTTGCATACTTCGAAATTCGGTTTCTCAGTAACTATGAACTGTAGCCACAACTGTGTTACATCACATTGTTCGTCTTGACGAGAGGAAGGTTCAAACGTATTTATTTTATTTTTTTTTTTAAATAATAGTAGTTCGTGACGCGACCGCCAGGCGGCGACCGGGCGAGCGCGTCTCGCTTGAGAAATAGCATCGCAGCGGGAATAAGTAATCGAGGGCTCGATCATTCAGGGCTCTCGAGTTTACAGATTATGAATCAGTCACGCTAATATCTCGGGCGAAGCCGAGACGGGGGACGCTAGTTTTATATATTAATTCAAAATCATTTACATTTATTATATGATACTTGAAATTAACAGTTGAATTCACATAATATTTTATTTGTAACTTACACATACATTTGTATGATACGTATCATAGAAACATGTGAAGCAAATACTTTAAACACCATTAACACCGAATTAAAAACCTGTTATTACAATTACATAGCTCTTTTTTTATATCTTCCGGAAATGCTGTTTGCAGTTCGCTTCAATTGGGGAGGTGGATAGTTTACCCACTGCACCGCCACACTTGATTGTTAGAAGTGCTCCCAACAGAACAGATAGAGTGTTCGAAACTTTAACTTTAAATGCAGTATCCTCTGAATATATTATCACTTTCCACCTCGCGGTGAAGATTCGTCGCTTTCCTCATCACTTCCTGACTCACTTTTCATGTCGCTGATGACGAGAATGAGAAAATGAAGAGTGAATGAAAGGGAACGAAAGCCAGCGAGAACTCTCTGGAAATCTGGAAATCTCTCAATGTGGTTCGAGCATTTCGAGCATTACGGCCGTCGTGGGGGTCAAGACGCGCGGCGGGGGAAAGAGGGCGTTGTTTCTGAAAATCGGGCCAAAAATGCAGTTAATTCCCAAGCCTGCTGTAGCAGGTGCCGCAGCCATCTAGAAATGCGCGTGGCGTCGTACAGTAGCGGACAAAAAAGTTACCAGTTTCCTGATTTATTTTGATTATTTTTAACAGCAACTTAAAGCTGTAATGAACAGAAACGCTGCATAAACTCCGTTAAAGTCGAATTTATTTAACTAACAAACAAAAATGTTATATAAGATTAAAGAGAAGCTATACATTTTTGCGACCGACAAAAAGTTACCACTTTCAAATTCCCGCGTATTTGTCTTTCGTTTTTCTAGTTTACGCTCCTTTTCTGCGTTCTTTTGTTTTGAGTAGACGCTTTAGGAGTTGAAATCGACTAAAAATGCCTCGTGGAAAGAAAACTGATGCCCAATTGCGAAGGTGAATAGTTCGGTTACGTGACGATGAATGCTATACTTTTCAACAAATTGCTGAGCATATGAAGATGGATAAAAGCACTATTCGTGGCATTTATTGTTGTGAAAAGAATCCATTGGTTGTGGAGAATCGAGGGCGACGAAAAACTTATGAAAGGTTAATATTACACATTTTTGTCTTTGGAAACAAAATCTCATTAAAATATATAAATATTTTTAGAACGGACCGACTCCTAGTCCGAAAATCTATAGAGAACCCAAAGCTAACCGCCCCAGAAATCCGTGATAAAGTGTTGGTTGAAAATTTCGAAATTAGTGTCCGAACGGTTCAACGGAGACTAGCGGAGAAGGGACTAAATGGCCGGATTGCTGCTAAGAAGCCATTTGTATCCAACAAAAACATGCAAAAATGAATGAATTTTGCGCGTGAACATCTTGCATGGCACGCTGCTGACTGAGCAAAGGTCTTATTTAGCGATGAGTCAAAAATTAATTTAACCCTAGTCCGGCTGACGAATTTTAGAACTCATTTAGGCTGCCGCAGTCACCCCGGTGACTAATTTTATATATACATCTGCACGAATAACGTATGTAAGCAATGTTAATAATTACAAGTGGCATTGCTCAGAACATGTGTAGGAGGAAGGAGAATCACTTTGCTAGGAGTAGTGGATAGATTTATTAAATAACAGTAAGTAAAGAACATGTATAAATGAATAGTGTCAATGCTCGCGCTGGCAACTCGCGACTACTTCTGCGACGAGTGACGCGTCGCCCGGCCACTTTTCGGAACTTGGCAACGCGTGGCAACGTCGATCGTCGAACGAAAAAACAGCGTCTTGCCGCGCACTACTAATTATTAATAAAAAAATTTTACGTACATTCTTATTTTCTAAACATTTTCTAAAAGTCACCCGGATGACTGCGTTAGTCGAAATGAGACCAAAACATTTCAACAGGTAAAAGTAAGGTGAAGAAAAAAATTAAAAACTTTTCTACTAAAAAATCATTCATTTGAGATGTCATGGAAGCTCAGAAGAAAAAAATACTTAGAAGGAGTCTTTTTTCCGCGGTACAGTTCAAATAATCACCCGGGTGCCTCGTCAGCCGAACTAGGGTTAATACATAGCGATGGAATTAGACTTGTACGCCGTCCTAAAAGCAAGAGGTGAGCATTTTAATTACTTTTGTGTGGCAAAAGTGGTAACTTTTTTGTCGGTCATAATAATGTATAGCTTCTGTTTGATGTTATATAAAATTTTGGTCTGTTCATTAATAAATACAACTTTAACTAACAATAAGTTGTACTCAGCTTTTAACCTTCACTCTGTGCATAGAGGTCAAATTGACCCCAGTCATTGTAATATGCGATGTAATAAGTTTTGCACCAAATAAATATGCCGGGCAACTAGGATTGCCTCAACTAAGGTTTTACACACACATTGTTAAAAAAAAATCGAAAAATATTGCCTATGACGTATCTACGATAGTTTTAAGCCAACCAAGCATATTTTGGTGCATTGGGGTCAAACTGACCCCAAATTTGGTAATTATTTACTTTAGCGATTCCTCACCGATTTTGATGAAATTTGGATATGTTGCCGGGGACACGATTCTGTACAACTTTTTCCTATACCTGTTACCCCCGCTCGGCCTGAGTTTCCGAGATATTTGCCAAAAACTATCGGTATTATTGTTAGCGTATGCGCTAGCATGGAACAAAACGATAATTATGCAGAACAGGTGTTTCCTCGCCGATTTTAATTATTTTTGGATATGTTGTCGGGGACATGATTCTGGACAACTTTTTCCTTCACATGTTACCGCCGCTCGACCTTCGTTTCCAAGATATTTGCCGAAAACTGCTGCTATTGCTACAATGTATTCTGCCGTAAACCTACCTACAGTACACGTTCGTGGCAGCGTATGTGCCAGCATGGGACAAAACTAATGACGAACCTTTGTTTCCGAGATATTTGCGAAAAACTTCTATTGATTTATTTCGACGCAACGGACACAGCGATCAACTTGAGGTGGTTGGTCATCTGGGGGATGTGTTTATTTTTGTGTCTGGACACCTCGGGGTGCGAAAAAATTGACTTTCTTTTTTTCAATCACATTTCCTCGTGTTATCCACCTCAGGGCTCCACCGCTTCGCCGAGGTGTCCAGAGACAAAAATAAATACATCCCCCAGATGACTAACCACCTCAAGTTGATCGCTGTGTCCGTTGCATCGGAATATATCGATAGAAGTTTTTCGCAAATATCTCGGAAACAAAGGTTCGTCATTAGTTTTGTCCCATGCTGGCGCATACGGTGCTACGAACGTGTACTGTAGTTAGGCTTACGGCAGAATATATTGTAGCAGTAGCAGCAGTTTTTCGCAAATATCTCGGAAACGAAGGTCGAGCGGGGGTAACATGTATAGGAAAAAGTTGTTCAGAATGTGGAGTTTTACAACATATCCAAATTTCATAAAAATCGGTGAGGAATCGCTAAAGTAAATAATTACCCCAATTTTTTTCCATGCATTTTGTATCAAAATTTATATTTTATATTTTCTTTTGTGGGAATATCTGGGTTCGGATCCCTGCTGCTTCGAGTCGGGCACCCAGGCAGAGACGTTTCGAGCCCTCCGCTATAAGTATGCGTTGCCGTTTTGATGACTGCATTTGTTTGGAAAAGGACTCTAAAATAAATCCTACTTGCAGTGGTGGGGGAACACCTACAGGAGTGGTGGTTATGTGTGCGTGAACTACGCCTGGGTCACTTCACGTTTTTTTTTTAAAAAAACTTTCCAAAATATATGGAAATAGATAAGGGGTCAGACTGACCCCAGTGCACAGACCACGGGAAATTTTCAATGCACAGAGTGAAGGTTAATTCTCTTTCATAACAAGTATATTAAATACATACTACAATTTTAAGTTGCTGTTAAAAATAATAAAAATAAAGAAATCTAGATAGTGGTAACTTTTTGTCTGCTACTGTGTATGTCTTTTTACGTGGCTACGGCACTGATCTCGTCGTGCCTCTCCTGGTTAACGCGCGCCGACAATAATCCCCTCGCGTCAAACGTTTGTTACACGTATTTTCAACAATTAATGACTTGCAAACGAAGCTTCATACACAATTGCGTTATTCTTGATTTTCGCCTTATTTTGGCAAATACAACCACCCATTAAGCCTGCCGTTCCAATGAGCGGCCTGCGACTTCGGCTGGCGACGCTTCCACTAGTGCAAGGGAGAAACAGATGCATACTTCTCCCTTGCACTAGTGGAAGCGTCGCCAGCCGCTCATTGGAACGGCCACCTTTACAGTTTCTGACATTTGTTGCGGAACATTCTGTATAAGCAGAACATTTTGTCCATACAGTTTTGCATTTTGGTATTTTCTATTTAGGGACTATTGATGATGAGGGGTTGATTGCTGTAAAATATTAAGTATAGATATTAAATAATTTCAAGTACACAAACAGTTAAAGTTACATGTTGCGTTAGGTGTATTGTAATATAAATATCGAGTATTGAAGTTGGTGTGGTGTAGTTATAAATGTTTAGACAATAAAGAAAAGTTCGCGAGATCAGATTTCACTGGATCAAGAATACATTTTTTTAAAGGCAATTTGGTACATTTATAATTGCGATAATAAGGTGTATGATAAGGATGATAATTGTCATACACGCATTGGAACCATAAAAGATATGCAATGAATGCATGTTTGTTATAAATACACCTTTTATTTTTTATTTTGCTTGAGAAAACAACCCACTTGACATTGCCGAATAGTTTTCACGATGAAATTTATTTTATAGTACCTGCACCATGCATTTTTTAACATGATTGATTAAATCAGTACTTTACCTCGTTAAGAATCTATCATAGTATTTACTTCGACTGGCATTGGTGTGCTTTCACGTTTTGAGATTTGTATCCTGTGCACGGTTTTGGCTTCAGTTCACGCCGATACTTTTTAAAAAGTGTTGAAAATATTATTTGAAAAGTGTCATAATGTTTGGTTTGAAAACCAACCGAATTCGGAATTAGCTTTGTACAGTATTCGCTAACAGCTCGCGGCTCGGGACCGGTGGCGAGCATTTAACGTAGAGATGATTCTGATCGATCGTTTCTCTCTTCTTTCTTGCCGAAGGTGAGAGCGAGTTTACACGCTCATGCCTGTCGCGGATGTAAAGGACGGAGTATCGGGCATCCGGAATACGGAGCGAGACAATGTATTAACGCCTCGAGTGTTTTGTACCGTTCCTCATTCGCTAATAGTTAATCTGACTCGGTCTCGCCTTCGCAGGACAGGGTAAGCCAAAAGAGGTGGGGATAGCGCCGATCCTTGAACGTGTAGGCCAACCCGAGCTCTTAGCGAATAAATACTGTACTTATCCGCTTTTGGGACCCTTCACTTGCGTGTAGTCGACCGTCATACATCTGCACGCGAATGAGTCACCCGCTAACGAATGTTAAAGTTTTTATATATTTCATTAAATATGCAGGAAAGCATATTGCCAATGGATTGCAGTGGTGAGATTCTTCTGATGAAAATGTGTCTAAACTCGACCTCATTCAGACTATTTTTAATTATGCAGTATCTTCGGGCTATGGGCTTGCGGCTCGAGGCTGGCGACAAGCGCTTAGCGGGTAGTGGAGACGATTCCGTGGCGCCGATGGCACGAGTGAGAGAAAAGGAGAGTAAGCGAGTGGGAACGAAAGCGAGCCCTCAGTGATATAATGACGGTGACCGTTGGCCAGGAATGGCCTGGAATTCCTTAAAAAATTCCTACTCGTAGTGAAGGGGGAACACATATAGCAGTGGCGGTAATGTGTGCGTAACAACGTTGGCGTCGATTGGCTTGATGTCACGACGTTGTCACGCACCATTACTGCCACTGCTGTAGGGGTTCCTCCTATTTAGGAATTTCAGGCCATTCCCCTGCCGCTGGCTCGAATTCTCCAAGAAATGGTGGTGGTACCGACGAGCACTTAGCGCCGGGCTAAAATAGAGCCTATAGCAAGAGGATATTGTACATCGAGTGAAAATCAATCTTGAACAGGCCCGCACTCACACAGCACACGAAGTGCGGCATTGTCATCTATGACACGATATTGTCTGTCGCAGACCCCAGAGCCCAGCTCATGCGGCCATTTTGTCGGTAATCGATTCGTTTAAATTTCTAAGTTCTGATGCAATAAAATTTTTTCGATTTTTACACTGATAATAATACTAATGCAAAAATGATACGAATGTGAAGAGAATATCATGAACAGCGTTACAGAATGCCTTTTCTAGCACGCATTCGTTTCTTTATCGCAATAAATTTTCTAAATCCCTATTAATATATAAAAGTGATGCGTTGCCTGTTTGTTTGTCCTTCTATCAATTAAATATTTGATTCAATGAAGATCGATTTCAATGAAATTTTGAGTATACATTACATACATCCTAGATTATAGGCTATTTATAAAGAACGAGGGAAACATCTAAATATATAAAACAGAAAGTGTTTGTGTGTTTGTTTGCCGTCTAAAAACTTTCAAACGGTACACTCTGAGATCACGAAATGTACCTTAGCTCATTATGCTTGGCTAATCCAGATGAATGTGACTATTTTGACAAAAAAAAAATAGAATCATAATAATTGCCATAAATAATTCCCACGTGCAACCGGGTAATGGGTTAGTATCTAAAGCCGGGTCCAGACCTGAATGCGTATACGCTGAGCAGGCTGAGCGCGCACGTATGACGCATGCAAAGAGGTCGAAAGTGCCATAGTGTCTTTCTTCACCAACTTCTGCGCTAAGCTTAGCCAACTCCGTAGTCGTAAAGTTATTTGATAGTCAGCTAAATAAACATACAGCACAACCCTCCGAGTCATCCTGTTTGGCAATACAGGGTGATTCTCTAGCGACGCCTGTCAAAGAGGTGGCACCTTGTACCCCGTGGCGAGGACAATCCCCGCAGTGCCTCACCGAATTTTATGGGTTTCGATCATTGAAACGGTTGGAATACCATTAAAAAGTCACAAATGTCCAAGAATTCCGCATTTCTCATCAGATCTTTGCGAAAACGACGTGAATTGATTCCTTATGTTTCGCCGATGAAACTAATACCAAGAACGACGTAATTTGGACCATAATGAAGGAAATTTCATGAAAAGTTGATTTAGGCCTGTTACGCACTTGCGACCAGTCGCCGGCAACTTGGTCGTCGAGAGACCAGAAACCTTTGTTCTTCGCCGGGACCAAGTGCGCACGAACTCATATATCCCTGTTTATCTCATGGTCGTCGGGGACCTGGTCGCTGGCAATTTGTTGCAAGTGCATAACGGGGCTTATACCATTTCAAGCTGATAATTTTATTTTGATATTGTAGCGCGTGTTTATACTGAAGAGGTAAGGGATCCGTCTCCAATTCGAGAGGAAGACTCCGCAGGCGGGACCTCGCGCAGTCAGCGAACAACCATTTTTCTTTCTGCGCCCCTCCACGAGGCGTATTGCCGTCCCCCGCGAATGATCTCGTGTGAAATTATTCAGTAAAATAGAGCTTTACAGTCTATCATATGGTAATTGCATTATATTGTTGAAAAGGTAATTTTTAGATTTTTGAGTAACTGTTTATGACAGGAAAATTTTTTGAAGGAAAACTTTTACTGTTTTTTTTAATACACAACATAATACGGTATCTTAATTTTTGGTGTTCGCAATATTTTCCTTGAAAAGTGGGTGACCTTCAGTTTTTTAAATGGAATGCTATATATTTGATTACTCAATATGAAAGCGACTGACAAGACAAATTCAACCTCATGGTATACTATGACCTTCAAGACCACACATGGTTAACCTTTAGAGGGCCGGGCTGGCCACTATAGTGGCCACCTAAGAATTTGGATGCTTTGCGGGCCATTTTGATGGTATTATATATGCATAAATTTTTAGTAAATAAAATTTACGATTTCAATGAAAAAATCCCGGCCCTCTAAAGGTTAAGAATGAAAGAAGAAAATTCAGTCTACTAGTTAGATCGATATATTTATTTAATTCCTAACCTTGTGTAGCCTTGAAGGTCATAGTATACCATATGGTTGAATTTGTCCTGACAGTCGCTTTCATATTGGGTAATGAAATATATAGCATTCCATTTAAAAAACTGAAGGTCACCGTCTTTTCAAGGAAAATATTGCGAACTCCACAAATTAAGATACCGTATTATGTTGTGTATAAAAAACAGTAAAAGTTTTCCTTCTTCAGTTTTTTTTACAAATACTTACCATCTTAGAGAACACTGTACAAGAATAACAGATAGCCGCTTGGCCGCTGCGAGTACCGCACGGGTCAGCCAGTCGAGCCGGAGTGATTTGACGCAGCGTTACATTTAGTTAATTTTCATTTGGCCAATTTTAAATCGTCCACGTTTTTTAAAACATGTCCGTAAAGAGGAAAAACAGGGCTATATCCTCCTATTTTTTTCAAATTTTTAAAAAGGTGCCTTCAACTATAAAATTGCACTTGTTAAGAACAATTGCTAAATAAATGGACAAATATACGTTTTTATTAAGTAAGTGAAATAATTTTTATTAGGTACTCTTATATCTCCACTGTAAGCACCCAAAAGGTCATTTTTATCATTTTGTTAGTTCAACAGTTATAATTTTTGGGAAAAAAGTAAACGCTATATTTCAAAGAGCTGTAACATCCACAATTTTTGACATTTCGAAAAATCCTTGCAAATATGTTTATATAACCCTAAAGACTACAACATATCCAGGTTGCACCAAAATCCGAAATGTTACTCCGAAAAGTGTCCGACTTCGCGTGGAATGACCCCTCTATCTTCCACGCTGAACGCAATGCACTCCAAACTCCCTTTGATACGTGGAAGAAAACCGACGACGGTCAGCTCAGGCTATGTGCTTCCGCCGGCATTCGCGATTCGTATGAACCGAATCACCACGAATGACCCGTCGACACTAGCATATGCGTTCACCCTCACCCTTTCTGACGTAGAAGTATACGGGTGTAGCTACCGTTTCACCCGTCCAGATTAGAATATTCGTGCGCGCTCAGCCTGCTCAGCGTATACTCATTCACGTCTGGACCCGGCTAAATAGTTACATTCATTGCTTCGCAAGATATAATTTCCTTATACAACATGTTCGATAGCGGATGTATACAGGGTCATCGTTTAACCCTGCAACCCGCGCGCGCGCGAACTTGTAAAATGGCAACACCGCCTCACGGACGCATTCTACTCACTGATATATATACTATGGATACGAGATTCCCATAAGCCGGCTGTACAGCGGTTGAAGCGAATTGAAGGGTCATTTTAGATGCCCGCGCCGCCACCGTTTAACCGATGTATTAAAGAAATAGCGCGAAGTTTGAAAATGTGGTTTATAACAGACTAAAAGAATAGTGTAATATAATGTATTATTATATTATGTATATAATGTAGTATAATCATATAATACGAATTGCTTGTGTGATGGTTGAAATTCACAAAACGTTAATCAGAGCAAATGAAATTCATGAAAATAGTGAAATAAATATATAAATGTAATATAAAACGAACTGAAGTAATGATTAATGAAGTTCGCAAAAACTGAATTTAAAGAATTTATCAACAGTTTTGTCGTTTGTTTTATTGTTATGGATAAAGGAGATGTAGGTATGCACTTCTCATGTTTAAGAGAAGCATTAAATGAAACTGTATTTATAATAATACTAAAATACATTTATTAATCTTACAATATATATACATATATATTTCACTCTTAGAGATGTAGCCTTTGGAATCTACGTAAGTCCAAGTCAGTCGTATTTACCCAAAATTCATGAATATATTAGGTCATACTCGCATTATTATTGGCAAGAGATTGTAGGGAAGAAATCTATGAAATAAGAAATGTTAATTTTTGTGAAATCTTTAATATTTCTATATAAATATTTAATTAATATTTTTATATAAAAGAAATATGTCATAATATACAAAGACAGTCTTCTCAAGCACCCAGAAGCAGAGCAATCAATTTCTTACACATCATGCCATGCACTAGTTTTTGTATTTTACAGCGTAAAAACTAACATCTTAAAATAATAAAATATAAGCAAAGACGTATTATATACATAAGGAATATATAGCCCTAAAAGTATATGTACATTTTACACCTGCATACTGCCTTTATTGATGTGCCCAAACTATTGAGCGAGTTAGAAAGTGTCGCATGTTCGTCCCAGTAATCGCAAGTGCATACTTTTTCGTTTCTGCGTACAAGCGTAATTCTATATAAGTAGAAATTATGGTTTTAGTAAGTTTATTTGTATGACTAATAAATTCTTCTGCGCTCAACATTTCCATGTTATGATTTTCGAGATCGGGGAAAAGATTATAATTTTCAACTACGTGCTGAAAAACCCGAGCTGCTAAAATAGCTGGGAATTTTGTCTCAATCGGTGGTTTTCCCAAATTTGTATTACATGCCCGACGGAAAAATGACTCTGTGGTGAGACAAATGTGTACAACACTTCTTGATGGAATTACAAGGTAACCGCGCGTAATGGCTTTCTTTAATATAAGCAGTAGGGTTTTTTCGATGAATTGATGTTATCTTTGTCCATTTCTTCACAAGCTACTAGGCATTCCAGGCATTTAATTTTTTTTTAATGGATAATATTATCCAGCCTGAAATATACCCAGTAGCTTGCTGGGAAAAATCACTCAGGTTTGACGAAGCACCGCGGGTGATCGCGGGGCGAAGGGAAGTAAAGTACATCGGTTAAACGATGGTGGCGCATCATGCACCTTCAAATCGCTTCAAGCATCTCCAATCCATAGTATATATATCAGTGATTCTACTACAACCATGCACCGGCCCGGCGCAGAGCTGCCTGCGACCGTTGGACAAGAGTGATGTCCGAGCTTCGAAAATTTTAGCGTCGCAAAGAGCTAGGTATTGGGAATTTCCCGACCCAGGTAATCGAGCCGCGCGCTCCACTTTTATGATCGGTCTACCACTGGCACCCCAGATTACTGTAATGAGGTTTGAAAATAATGTGAACAGACCTCGTACCCGTCTCAATTTCAAAAATTTTAGCTACGACAGGGTTGACGGTTCCTTGTACGGAGAGATTTTTCGCCACCTGCTTGTAAAAACCACAGTAATGGCACATCGTTCCAAAAAATGACATTAACGGAAGCCGGTATAGGCGTGGCGTTGAGTAGCTAAAACATTCTAACACAAAAATTCTAGAAAAAAAATTCAGACACCGCTACAATCAAAGACACTTCGCATTAGTTACCCCTTACGTCTGATCTAGGTATGCACCGCATTAAGGATAAAATCATAAAAAAGGAAACCAGAACAATAGATTCTGAGGTTTGCAGAACTAACACATAATTGAATAAAAATTTAATATCTCAATTCATGAATGTATTGATACGGAGACAACTAGCGTATTGTTTATTAAGTCCACAAATTTTAAAAACAGCGTTAAATACATTATCAAATAAACAGTTTTCAACAGCTTTTTAAACAATTATGGTTAAAAAATTGTTAAAAGAAAAATTAAGTAAACGTAAAATATGTTAAAGTATCCATCATTAAGAGGGAATAATTTTTCCTCATTTTTCGGCGCAAATTGCATTCCGATATCTCTTACAGTTCAAAAGTTATACGAAAAAGGCCCCAAATTTTTCAACCGGGGCCGGGAAATGCTGAATAGTTCTTTGCAACGTTAATTTGAAAGAGATCACCAGCCCAAAATTCTCGAAGCTCGGGCATCACTGCTGTCCAGCGGTCGCTAGCAGCTCTCCGAACGCCGGAACGGTGCATGGTTGTAGTGGAATGCGTCCGTGAGGCGGTGTTGCCATTTTACAAGTTCGCGCGTGCGCGGGTTGCAGGATTAAGCGATGACCCTGTACAAAGGTAATTTGTAGAATAAAATACTGAAAGAATAGTGGGAAAGAAATTAGTTCGCTTTTAATGTATATTTCACACTTTCTTGTAAACACTTATATTGTTTTTACATATCAACTACGCATAGTCTACATGTAAGTACGTTGATCTACTGTTAGTATTTTGCGTATAAATATAATCATATTTTACATTACGCACAGCATCTAAAGAGGAATATGCAAGATATTGTGTGTGCTGAAAAAGGAATTCCGTACGGCTATTTGTTTGTGGTTTATGAATATTGCTTATGATATTGTATTCGCATTAGTATAATTTTCGCATTAACATTATTATCTGCGTAAAAGTCGCAGATATTGTGTTAAAAGGGAAATCAGAAATGGAATCGAGTTGATTACTGACAGAACAAGCGTGTAGCGCTTCATGGTACTGTGGTCTAGTTATGCGCGATATTTATCGATAACTGTACATATCGATATTTTCCTGTCGATATTTTGATATTTTGAATCGATATTTCAAACACTAATAATTACAGGTATCGATAATTTAGTTCACAATATTGATAATTGTTACTGCACATTCTTTCGTTCAAGCCAATTCAAGCTAATAATTTTCAAATTACTATGTATAAGTAAAATTCAGTAATTCTTTTTCATACTCCTATATTGAATGATGCCTATGATGTTTCTTATTACAATATAAATTCTAGTTTCCTTTATAAATATGATTTGGAAAGAAAGTTTATTTGTTTTCAGTTTAATACTTTTGAATCTTAATTTCAATAAAATAATTTCTCAATGGTAATATATAAAAAATGTTATCTTAGAAAATTCTTTTTAATCCAAAATGATATCTTCTTGAATATATGTAACTTATTTCTTAATTGGTAAATTCATACGAACTCCTATCAATATTACTAATATCGATATTTTTTGAATAATATATTTCGTGTATCGATATTGAACGAAAGAAATATATATCGATAAGCATTATTGATAGTTCGGACCGGTATCGCACATTGCTACTGTGGTCCGCGCCACAGAACGTCGTATGTATCATAGATAGGAATGCCGCGCCTCGCGCCTCTTTCACTGTATGATTGCGAGCCTGTCCCAGATTCATTTTCAATCGGTGTACGTGTTACGTATGTTTACAAATGCTCTCCAGAAGTAGAAGTGATTTGAATTACGTATAATTCAAAATACCTTAAATAAGGTCTTGTTTATATTCCATTTGATGGGAGATATCATGTATGACAATATGACAGATTAAATTTTCATTAGTGTCGGTATGTGTTCAAAACGCCGAAAACACCTGAAAAGGCCTGACTGATTTCAAACGGCATTTTTTAAAACTTTGCGCTACCTTAAGTGTTAATATTCATATAGAATGTAAAGCCGGGACTTCCTAGCCGCGATCGGCCCCGGCGGCGTCCCCACTAGTGCAATGGAGAAGTATGTATCTGTGTTTTACTTGCGCTAGTGTGTGACTACCGCCGACCGTCGCGGCCGATCGCGGCTGGAAAATCTCGTCTTAAGGGGGGAACCTGGTGTAGCGGGTCAAAGAAATCGATTTTTATTTTTTTGCATAAATCAATAGTTGAACATTACGAGAATACGTTTCCAAAGCCGCAAAACGAAATTCGAAAAATTAAAGCAGATATGGCCGGTTTTGCTACGGAGCGCCAGGTTACCAGAAAACTTTAAGGGGGGAACCTGGTGTAGCGGGTCGAAGAAATCGATTTTTTTTGCATAAATCAATAGTTAAACATCACGATAATATGCTCCCAAAGCCGCAAAACGAAATTCGAAAAAATAAAGCGGATATAGCCGGTTTTACTACGGAGCGCCAGGTTACCAGAAAACTTGAAACGCGTTTTTTTCGAAACGACAGTTTTACAATTTGCGGGCAATGTAACTCCAAAAATATTCAACCAATCGACTTGGCCTTGTGCACGGATATTTGTGAACATTTTCTTTACAGATCTAAGCTATGGGTATAATAATATTGTTTAAATAAATAACTTTTTTTTACACATTTAAGGCAAAATTTCGTTGGAAAGAGGGACCTTTTTTTTCAAGAGGCCGCCATTTGTTCAATTTTGCATCTTTTAAGAAATAAATTGATACGATTAATCCGTACACTCATAAACTAAATGAAAATTGTTCGATTTTTGGTTTCATCTGAAACCAAAAAACGCTACGTTGCCCGCAGTGTACCAATTGCGTCGCCAACGGACTGGGCATAAGCACTTATAACTTTGTTATTTGTTGCTCTTTCTTAATAAATTTTTTTTTTTACCTACCTTAACCTGTTAATACAATATCCCGAAAGTTTCAGAAAGATCGATTAAATACTTTCTTTAAAAAAAATTCCGGAAAAATGCCTCGATTTTCAGCTAGTTACACCAGGTTCCCCCCTTAAGGCTCCCCCATACCAACGCGAATATCGCGGAGCGGATCCGACGCGGATCAAATAAGGCTGCCCATAAGCCGTCACGTATGAAAAAATTTATTCGCAGCAGCAGCGGATCCAACGCGGTTCAACAGTTTTTTTATACGTGGCAACTTATGGGCACCCACGTCTGAGCCGTGTTGAATCCGCTGCCGTCGCGAATATTCGCGTTGGTCTGTGGGAGCCTTTATAGTCCGGGAGCCAGTGAACATTTTTAGTGTCCCATCGCGACAAGGTTTTTCTATCATTTTTCTAATTAACCTTATGCTGAAAGTCAAGGAACGCGCGGTCTGGCAGTCGAGACCGGGGACAGGGCCGGAGGACACGCCCTCGAACATGTCAAGTTTGAGAGCATCCCCGACTCATCGCGACAAGGTTGAATTTCCACCCATTAATAAACAATTTAATAGAAAATAAGAAAATCGCAATCTGGCAGTCCTCCGCGGGGACCTTAGTCGTCTGGCAGACCTCCAAACATGTTAAAAAAAAAAAAAAAATCGACTCACAGCGACAAAGCTGAAATTTTCTGGAATAATTGTTCATGTTGTGAAACCAATGGAAAAAATAGTCTGGCAGGCTATAAGCGGTGATAAGATTTTGCCAGACGTTTGCAAATGAATCGAGCGTATAGAGAGCACAAGGCCCTTTTGGCTGCCTCCACAGATAACTTTACATTTGACATAACCGACGGGGAAGAAAACGACAGCTGTTTTACCATTGCATCGACGAAGTATACGGTAGTAGTGACTACACGCTCGATTTGTAAACGTCTGGCAAGGTCTTATCACCGCTTATAGACTGCCAGACTATTTTTTCTATTGGTTTTCCAACATAAACAATTATTCCACAAAATTTCATCTTTGTCGCTATGAGTCGATTTTTTTTATCATGTTTGGAGGTCTGCCAGACGACTAAGGTCCCCGCGGAGGGCTGCCAGACTGCGATTTTCTTATTTTGTATTAAATTGTTTATTAATGGGTGGAAATTCAACCTTGTCGCGATGAGTCGGGGATGCTCTCAAACTTGACATGTTCGAGGGCGTGCCCTTCGGCCCTGTCCCCGGTCTCGACTGCCAGACCGCGCGTTCCTTGACTTTCAGCATAAGGTTAATTAGAAGAATGATACAAAAACCTTGTCGCGATGGGACACTAAAAATGTTCACTGGCTCCCGGACTATTAAGGGGGGAGACCACTGTCTCAAATCTGAATTTTTTTTTTATTTTTTTTACATTTTCTGAAAGGCGTATGTTTCAAGAATGTTCTCTCCAAATCTGATGAAGAAATTCGCAAAATTGACGGAGATATGGTGTTTTTCGTGAAGCGGTGTCAAACGCGCGACTGAGCCACGCGGAACTTTGAACGCGTTTTTCTCAGAATGACATTTCTCAACCGCGTTGACGATCTACAGAGAAAACTATACGTCCAATTGGCTTGATCAAGGACATTTATTGTACGGAAAACCCGTCGCTATTACGTGACGATCAGACATTTTCAATTTTCAACCTGCTTCTATTTTTTTTAGCAACATTTCCCCAATTTTGTACCCCGAAAACATGACTTTTTTTCAGTGGTCCGCCATTTTGTTATTTTTTACAATTTTGACATTTTGCGATCGTCACGTAATAGAGGTAAGCTTCTAGTTTTTAAATATTATTGTTTTTTTGAATTCCGATTAACCATATGGCCTGGGCACTGTCAACGCGACAAGCATATTTTTGCCGCAGCGTAAATTGAGACGAAGAGGATACAGGAAATGAATTCATGAACTTGATTGAAAAAATTGTTTTTTTTACCCTTCGATATATACATATTAACTGTACTAAGCAATAAATTGATTTGCTTGCATCGTTTGGTTGAAATAAATTCCCGAAAACACCCTTACTTTTCGGACCATTAAAACTCGGAAAAATCGATTTTTTCTTTTTTACATTTTCTGAAAGACGTATGTTTCAAGAATGTTCTCTCCAAATTTGATGAAGAAATTCGCAAAATTGACGGAGATATGGTGTTTTTCGTGAAGCGGTGTCAAACGCGCGACTGAGCCACGCGGAACTTTGAACGCGATTTCCTCAGAATGACATTTTTCAACCGCGTTGACAGTCTACAGAGAAAACTATACGTCCAATTGGCATGATCAAGGACATTTATTGTACGGAAAACCCGTTGCTATTATGTGACGATCAGACATTTTCAATTTTCGACCTGCTTCTATTTTTTTTAGCAACATTTCCTCAATTTTGTACCCCGAAAATACGACTTTTGTTTTCAGTGGTCCGCCATTTTGTTATTTTTTACAAATTCGACATTTTGCGATCGTCACGTAATAGAGGCAGGCTTCTAGTTTCTAAATATTATTGTTTTTTTGAATTTCGATGAACCATATGGTCTGGGGACTGTCAACGCGACTAGCATGTTTTTTCCGGAGCGCAAATTTTGACGCAGTGTATACAGACAACCGATTTATGAATTTGATTAAAAAAAATTTTTTCTTACCCTTAGATATATACACTATTGACTATACTAAGCAATAAATTGATTTACTTACGTTGTTTGGTTGAAATAAATTCCCGAAAATACCCTTACATTTCGGGCCGAGACAGTGGTCTCCCCCCTTAAGGCAGTGCTGTCCAAGCCAGGACGTGGGACAAATGCTTTCCCCCACTGTGAGCTACTGTCGTCTCCCACTATGGCCTACCGTCGTCCCCCACTATGGCCTACCGTCGTCCCCCACTTTCTTTCCATCGCACTGTACACAAGCATATCCCTACCCCTGTCCGTGTGTGCTCGGCAGCCCAACAGGTAGCTCACAGGAGTAAAAATATGCTTGAGTGCAGGGCGATGGGAATAAAGTGGAGGACGACTGTAGGCCATAGTGGGAGACGGCGGTAGGTCATAGTGGGGGTGAGCATTTGTCCCACGTCCCACGATTCTAGAATCATTGCCTGTGGGGTTTCCCTCTCCCGTTCACATCGTCAGAGATACGCGCGACGCTAAAGAAGCGACTATGGCGCTACAGATGCCAAGTATTGTATTACTGACATACGTCGCCACAACAAGTCAATGCTGCTATTCCTCGTAAATATTTTGTGGGGAAGAAATAGTTGGAAGCGAAAGCCGGCGCGTGAGGGGCTCCACCGCTGGATAGCGCTGATGTAAGGCAATGAAATAAAGCATCATGAAATTCGAATTTTGTGCTTATTTAATATTTTAAGTGGCCAAGACAAAAGAGTAAGTGATACTCCGATTCCACAAAGTTCTCTGATACTAATTTGTTTGGTTTTTGAATTTCTTAAATAATTAATTTAATTAACTATATAAATGTCCTCAAATATAAAAAAAATTAAGAAAATAAGTGACCTAGATAATGAGTCACTGTTTTTTGTTACATTTATAGGGTTTTCCATTTTATTCACGTACGTTATTATTATTATTATTGTTGTTATTAATTTTATTATTTGTAGTAGTACTAGTCGTAGTATCACCATTATCGTTATTCTAATAAGTAATATACTGTGCTTTTTTATTTCTTCTGATTAATGAAGTATAAAAAGTAGTGCAGTGCACTTTGAGAATAAAAAGAGTTAAAAGATTATTGAACTCTCTTAACAAATGAAGCCCAATTACATGCCGAAAGGTTTAAAAAGATATTTTGTAACATGGTTTATCTTAGGTAACTGATTTTAAAAATTTGAATCTGTGCCAGAAAAATATTTAGCATAGAAATGAAATATGTTTTCTAAGAATTTTTACAGCTATGTTTTGTTTGTTTCAGGGGGATGTAGTAGTATTAGGGAAAAACAGTCCGATAGGGGTGGGGAAGGGAAAAGAATCAGAGAATGCTAGGTACTGTGATATCGAATTCATAAATAACAACACGATGGTAAAACCTATTAGCCATCTTGAAAATACCGTCGCCAATGACTTTTTAACCGTCCTGTCGAGCCAAACTGGTAACTATACATACTTATATTAATGTTCTGTTTTAAAAGTATTTGTGAAAATTACAGTAAAGATAGAATTCGTTTGTGTAATAACTTCACTTTAAGGAACTTAATTTTAAAAGAAATTCATCGCAAAGAAACATATTGAATGCGTTCAAGCTGAGTATGATGAAAGGACTATATTTAGGGCCTAGAACATATATACATGGAGGTCGTCGCACTATTTATACATGGATTACAAAATGCTTATGACACAATTAAATAGTTGAAATACACTTCCCAATTTAGGGCTGTTCGGGTGCTCGAATATTTGGGCGGCTTGAAATTCGGACCGAGCCGGGATTCGGTTTTCGAGCCGAGCCGGGTACCCGTGAAATTCAGGCGGCCCAAAAAATCCGGGTAGCTCGAATTTATTTCGGGCGGCTTGAAAAACTCGGGTAGCCCGAATCGTTTCTGGCCGCCCGGAAGAACCGGATAGCCCGAATTGTTTCGGGCCGCTTGAAAGAAGGTGCTAGCTCGAATTGTTTTGGGTAGCTCGGAAAATCCGTACGCCTTGAATGTGGTTCGAGCAGTGCGACTGTGTTGAGCAGGTGAAATATTTCGAACGGTATGGAATATTTTAAGAAATATTTTTCTACTGGGATATAAATTGTGGTTATGAATAATGCAAAGAATTGAAATGCAAAAATGGGCCCAGTTTCTCATTTCTTACCTTGAGTCTGCACTGTTACGAAGAAAATAAGGTGCTACTGAAGAAAATCTATGGGTAAACGGCGAAGCTAGAGACCATTGTGTGAAAACACTAAAATTTAATTTTTTTCACGGTTTTTGTGTTTTTTTCATTTTATTGTTTTATTTCAATTTTAATTCTGCCAAATGATTCATTTAAAGTGAACAAACACTTGTAATTGTAGTTCAAGAAAAGAACATTTTTTTGCATTTTTAATAAAATCGTTTAATATAATTTTTCATATATATATATATATATATTGCTCAGTATTATGTATATAATTAATGTAAGATCATAAGATTAATATATTATAATGAAAATGGGAAATATTTATAGAAGCGTGTATGAAATTATGGAAGATAGAAAAATATATTTAAGTGATATTTACATTGTTTGCTAAATACATCCTATATGCATACTATACACAATGGGGAACCACGTGACGTGCGCGAGAGAATAACGTGTGTATGCAGACAGGTGAAAGACAAGTTTCGAATAGACAAAAAGTGTAGAAAAATTGCGCAGAAAATTCGGGTGGAAAACGAGGGGAGTAGACAAGGTTCCGGTGGACAGTATAATCGACAGATAATAAAGAGCCGAAGGCTGAGATAAAAAGTGAAGAAGAGAAGGTGTGAAACGAGTGCACGAAGTATAAGATACGTGGCAAGGATAAGTGACATCTACGGGAGTGGAAGAAGTAAGAAGACCAATCGGAGACAGCAGTAGGTAAAGAAGAGCGGGGACTCTAATGAGCCGAGCAGGCGAAGGCGGGGAAGTGCAAAAGGAAACGAGAAGAAGGGGAAGACCATCCTTGGCAGAACAGTTGGGAAGAAGAAGAGCGGACAGCGAAGGCTCGATACTGGACTCATTCAAGAGGAAACCGGAGGACGAGGAGGAGCAGGAGAGGTTAAGGGCCGAAAAGAAAATAGAGGAAGAATTCTTAAAAACGAGGAAAGTAGGGAGGTCGCCTCCGACGAAGAAAGCCGAGGTAGTTATACGATCTGCAGAAACGCCAGATAGCCAGAAGACAGAGCAGGAAAAATAAATGGAAGGAAAATTAGACAAATTGATGGAAGCTGTGCTGGTAGTTAAGAAAGGCATGGAAGAGTTGAGAAAAGATAATAGAGATCTGAGGCAGGAAATGCAGGATCTGAGGGACGAGTGGAAGAGTAGGGATGAGATATGGGAAAAGGAAAGAAAGGAAATGAGAGGAAGGATAGAAGTACTGGAAGCCAAGAAGGATCAGGCATAGGGGCTGACAAGAAGACTGGAGGGGCTAGAAAGGAAGGAAGAGGCTCGACAGAAAAGAGAGAGAAGAAATAATATTTCCCCAAGGGGACAGGATTTACCGCGTAAAGAGACGCCGAAGGATACAGTGGAGTATGTGTTAAGGCACAAATTGCAGGTAGAAGCAGAAATTGAGGAAGTCTACTGGGTTGGAAAGGGAGAGAAAAGAGGGCTACTGATAGCGAAGTTAAAAAGCTGGCAACAGAAAAGAGCAGTAATGCTAGAGAAGAGTACATTGAAAGAGAAGAGGCTGTTTATTGACAATGACCTGACGAAAAAAGAAAGGGAGATACAAAAAAATATTAAAGATATTTCCAAGGCGGAAAAGGAGCAAGGGGCAAAGGTGAAAGTTGGGTACAGGAAAGTAAAAATCAACGATAAGACATTTATTTTGAAAGAGGGTGGTGGGCTGAAAGAAGTAAATTTTTGGATTCGGCAAAGTTCTGTGAACCTCTAAATTATTGGAGGATCGCAGAGCTTACAAGGATAACGAAAGCACGACAAAAGGCAGTACGAACACCCGTTCCCCGCGCGCCTGCGGATGCAGATATGCGGGGAGAGGGGGTACACAGAATTGGGAAAGGAATGAGAAATCAAAGAGAAATAGATACATTTAAAATAGGATACTGGAATGTAGCAGGATTATTCAACAAAGACAAACAGTTTGGGATTTCTTAAAAGAACTCGATGTATTAGGATTAGTAGAAACTTGGATTGAAGAGAAACAATGGGAAGGATTAAAAAATAAGTTGCCACAAGAATTCTCATGGAAATGTAAATATGCCACCAGAGAGAGATAAAAAAAGGGAGAGCGATAGGCGGAATTATCACAGGTATAAAAAAGGGCATAGAAGAGGAGGAATCGAACGCAGGAACGGAACATATTCAGGAGAGAAGAATCAGGATACAGAATGAAAAATGGAGAGTAATAACAGTGTACAGCAGAGATATGAAGGAGACGAAAGAAGAGCTTGACCAGATAATAGAGGAGAGGGAGGTGGAGAAACTGATAATCGGAGGAGATTTCAATGCGAGAATTGGACAGGAAGGGGAGATTTTAGAATACAAGAAAAGCATGACGTAACGAGATCAAAAGACAAAGTTAAAAACACAGAGGGAAAGTTGTTATTAGAGATGGTGGAGGAAAGTGGATAGAATATTCTGAACGGGAATGTGGAAAGAGTTGCTAAAGGAGAGTATACATATACGGGGCCGAGAGGCAGCACGGTAATTGATTATATAATAACAAATGTCGAGGCGAAAGAAGATATCAAAAAATTCACAGTGGAAGAAAGAGTTAAGTCAGACCAGATGCCTCTGATAGCAGAACTGTATAGGGGAAATAAAAGGAGAGAACGAGAGGGAAATTAGGAGGAGAGGTGGAGAGAGAGGACAGTCTGGACAGAGGAAGGAAAGAGTTAGTCTCAAATGGAATTAAATAAAATAAACTTTAATGGGACGGAGGTGAATGAAATGATAGAAGGAATGGTAGGAAACGTAAATAATGCAGTACGGAAAGAAGAAAAAATAAAAAAATTGGAAATTGGGCAACTTTAAGTTGTGGAATTCGAATTGTACAAAAAAGAAAAGAGAAGCCTGGAAAGCACTGAGGAACTAGAGAAAGGGCCAAAGAGACCAAGAAGACTACCTGAATGAAAGAAGCGAGTACAAAAAAGTGTGCGAAGAAAGAAGGGAATTACAAGAGACTACAGTAAATTAACGGGAGAAAATCAAATATGGGAATATATGAATAAACAAAGAAAGAAAAGATTAGGAATCTCCAATAAAATAGATTTAAAAGAATAGAAGGATCATTTTAAAACATTGCTAGAAGGCGTCGACTGTAAAAAAGAAGTAGGAGAGGTGGAAGGAATAGACAACACGGAAGGAGAAGAGGGAGAGGAAATAACAGAAGCAGAAGTAAAAGAACAAATCAGGAAATTAAAAAAGAAGATAGCAGGGGAATACAAAATAGAACATGGAGCCCGGATTTACGGTAACGTGAAAATAGTAGCAAGGATCACAGAAATTTTCAATAAGGTGTGGAAGGGAGAAGGATTCCCGGAGAGATGGAAAGAAGGGGTGATTTCATCAATATTCAAAAAAGGAGATACAGAACAGGTGAGCAATTACCGGGGGATAACGATCCTAAACACAGCGTACAAAATATATGCTATGGTCCTGGAAAAAAGATTAAAAGAGGAATTGGAAAAGAACCACATAATACCAGAAACACAAACAAGATTCAGGAGCTGTAGGTCGACATCAGATAACATTTTTATTCTGAACTATGTAGCTAACACAGAAATACAGAAAAAAAGGGGAAAGCTGTATACCTTTTTCGTGGATCTACGCTTTGTATTTGACAAAGTGTATAGAGTAAAACTTCAAAACATCATGGAAATAAGTAAACGCTCGAGGATGAGAATCGAAGAAATTTACAAAGAAACAGAAAATATAAAAGCAAACGGAGAAATGTCATGCAAATTCTCGAAATCAAATGGGGTAAGACAGGGATGCCCACTGAGTGCAACGTTATTCACAATATATGTAACAGATTTCGAGGAAAACCAAACAGGAGGAGTTAGAGTAGGAAAAGAAAAAATCTGGATTCTAGCACATGCAGACGATATAGCGTTACTAGCAAATGAACTAAAGGATCTTAAGGACATGATACGAAAATTCGGAAAATACCTTGAAGGGAAAGGGTTGCAACTGAACGGAGAGAAATCAAAGGTGCTGATTTTCCATAAAGGAAGAGGAACGAAGAAGAGGGAAGAATGGGGCTGGCAGGGTCACAGTCTGGAAGAAGTGAAGGTGGATATAAGGGAAGTCATAAAGAAAGCAAGAACAGAAATGCGCAGATATGGGGAATAGGACAATTTTAAGAGAAGAATGAGAATATTCAGAAGCATTGTGGAAAGTACCTTGCTGTACGCGTCAGAAATTTGGGGATGGATGGAAGCAGAAAAGGCAGAGAAAATATAGGAGAAATACATAAGGTGGACTTTAGGTTTGGACTTCCATAAACCAGCATATCTAATTTTGGAGGAAACAAAACCGGACGAAGTAAGGATAGAAGCGGGGAAGAGAGCAATAAAATATGAGGAAAAAGCGAAACGGCTAAATAAGAATAAAATAGTACAAGAATGCTGGAGGGAAATATATGCGAAGCAAGCAGAGATAAAGTCGAAATGGGAAGAAATGAGAGACTCCTACTGCAGGCAAAAAATGATGGATATGCAAGAAATGGAAAGAAGGAGTGGAAGAGAGTTTGCTGAATAACTAGCGCAAAGAGACAGGGTAGAGCAGGTTCAATGGCAATACGACAGAATACAAGGAGGCAGATACACCGCATATTACACAGAAATCAGGGATAACCAGAGAGCAAATTACCTAAACGGAAACTACAGAGACAGAGACCAAAGCATGATTGCAAGGTTCAGATGTGGGAACGAAATGCGGGGAAGCAAGTACTGGAAGGAGGAAAAAGAGACAGTATGCAGACTATGTAATGGGCCTAGAGAGACGCTGGGTTATATGCTACAAGACTCTGTCTCGTACCGTCCTCGCTCGCTTTCAATGGCTCGCGCTCGCTCTCGTTCCATCTCGCTCTTGTCGTCGCCGGACTAGAGTGAGACAGAAGTTGTGGGGATAGCGACAAGCCCGTATCGGGTGCACCAAACCGAGCATATACGGAGACAATACTGTATTCTGTTTGTCGACATATGTGATATAAATAATTAATACAATGACTTAATTAACACATATGGTTTAAACAACATCATTAACTATATGCAGCAACAAAAGATATTTGAAAAAAAGTGTTACACGTGCGAATTGAATGCGTAATGTAAAAGTTCCGTATTGTCGAGTGACAATTTCTAAGTCCGGATATATTGGGGATTTATTGCCGAAATCTTGCCGTTCAGTTGCGAAACCTTGCAACTTAACGGCAAGATTTGGGCAATAAATCCGCAATAATTCCGGAATTACGCGAACGATCTTGAAATCTCGGCACGCAGAATACAGTCTAAGATTCCACAGGCTACGTCCGAGGGAATATATGCGAACGAGGACAATATCTTACATAAATAATTAATACAATTATTCGATTACCACTATAGAGTGTAAACAAATTGATTAACTATATGCAGCAAGAAAAGATATTTGTAAAAAAAGTGTTACACGTGCCAATTACTGCCAGTGTCCCTATCATTGACATTTAATTTATTATGCGTAATGAAAAAGTTCCATATTGTCGAGTGAAAATTTCTAAATCCGGATATGTTGCGGATTTATTGTCAAAATCTTGCCGTTAAGTTGCGAATCCTTGCAACTTAACGGCAAGATTTCGGCAATAAATCCGCAATAAATCCGGAACTACGCGAACGATCTTGAAAAATCGGCACGCAAATATTCCGGATTTATTGCTGAAATCTTGCACAAACGTGGCCATTGCAATATTACACGGCAATGTGTGCGCAATATTCCTGAAACATTGCATAAACGTGGCTATTGCACGGCAATGTGTGCGCAATATTTCTGAAACATTCCACAAACGTGGCTATTGTAATATTGCACGCCAATGTGTGCGCAATATTCCTGAAACATTGCACAAACGTGGCAATTGCAATATTTTGCACGGCAATGTTTCCACAATGTTGCAGGAATATTGCAATGTTTCCACAATGTTGCAGGAATATTGCAATGTTTCCACAATGTTGCAGGAATATTGCAATGTTTCCACAATGGTGCAGGAATATTGCAATGTTTCCACAATGTTGCAGGAATATTGCAATGTTTCCACAATGTTGCAGGAATATTGCAATGCAACTTACAACCAAACGGCAACATTGTAATGTACTACAACGTTCATGCAACAAAGTGTGCTGTAGGGGATACTATACACAATTTCGATGGTGTTTTTTCACTTTAAATGAAATCATTTGGCAGGATTAAAATTGAAATAAAACAATAAAATGGGAAAAACACAAAAACCGTGAAAAAAATGAAATTTTAGTGTTTTCACACAATAGTCTCTAGCTTCGCTGGTTACCCATAGATTTTCTTCAGTAGCACCTTATTTTCTTCGTAACAGTGCAGACTCAAGTTAAGAAATGAGAAACTGGGCTCATTTTTGCATTCCAATTCTTTGCATTATTGATAACCACAATTTATATTCCAGTAGAAAAATATTTCTTAAAATATTCCATACCGTTCGAAATATTTCACCTGCTCAACACAGTCACACTGCTTCAATCACATTTAAGGCGTACGGATTTTCCGAGCCACCCGAAACAATTCGAGCTAGCCCTTTCTTTCAAGCGGTCCGAACAAATTCGGGCCATCCGGTTCTTCCGGGCGGCCCGAAACGATTCCGATTACCCGAATTTATCAAGCCGCCCGAAACAAATTCGAGCTACCCGGATTTTTCGGGCCGCCCGAATTTTACGGGTACCCGGTCCGGCCCGGTCAGTCGACCGAGCCTGGCTCGGCTCGCTTTATTCGAGTATCCGAACAGCTCTAAGTTCCATGCATAAAACTGTAATACAAACCTGTATTCCTATATTTTGTAATGATTGTTAAAAGAATGCGTTTACTGTTAAATTCACGATTTTCTCGTTAGAATGCTGTTTTTGGTCACATAATTGTGTTAGGTGAGTAATGTGTTTGGATTTTGAAGCTTTAAAGAGTTGTTAAATTACAGAAAAAAGAATTTTTTAAAAATAATAAACTTGAAAAAAAACTTGGCCAAAAAATGCCGCTTTCCGGACCATTGCACTAACCGGCCAATATATCTACACCCCGAGCTTAGTTTACGTATAAAATTACACAAGATGGAATTTCTTTTACTTTTGGAGGTTTGTATTATAATTCTACGAAAGGGTCATCAATATGTGACATTAATTTGCTATTCTAGCGTTATCGTGTAACATACAGAAATGGTTATAATTTTTAAATGATTGCAGATATTTAACTGATTCTTTTTCTAAAGAATTGATAATTTTCTAAAAAATCGTCGCTATCAAGAGATGTATAGATTATGTACTTTATGATTATAATTTGTTAGTTATATCAATTTTCCTTATAATCCCTTCTTGGAAAAATTTATAATAATCGCAGTACCTTAAAAATGCATGAATTGACATTATTAAAAAAAATCGTCATGTTCAAATGACATACATGTTACCTTAGGGAAATGTTTCATTTTCAATTAACCCGCTGCCAGGCGCGCGCGTATACTCAATACATGGAGGTCTGCTTTTGACTGAAAAAACCGTTTTACCGTAATGTATTGTACCCAGCACCCCGATGTATTCTTCCAGCGGACATTCTTGCTTCTTAATGTTACGTACTTGCCAGGTTCAAATTCAGTTTGGAAGGGTCTCTGATTGAATGAAGACGCAAGTATGCCGCGTACCTTGCCGGCGAGCGCGCCCGTGTACTCACCAGTTTCCTAGGTGTACGCCTCCAATTGCTTTGGTTTTTGGATATGTTTTAGATTTAGAGCAGGCTTGGAAATTAAGTGAACACAGCGGCCGATGTTCAGACGCAACACCTTCTTTCTTCTACTACCAGCTTGGAGCCACTGATATATAACACGGGATGCGGTATCGCTTCTTACAGCGTCTGAAGCCAAAAAGGGGGCAGCCATGTTTGAGAACGAACTACATGCGCCGCCTGAATGACGTCTCAAGTACTACGCAGCTTTTCGAAGGCGTCCTCCTCGGCGTCCTTTGAAAGGACTCCTTTCCTCATTCTTATTCGAGACGTTGTGCTCTACGACGAAGAGTTTGCGTCTACGAAGTATGTAAGAAAATAACTTACATTGAATCCAGAAACGATAGTTCTTGAGACGCTATTCAGGCGGCGCCATGTAGTTCATTCTCAAACATGGCTGCCCGCTTTGTGGCTTCAGATGATGTAGGAGGCGATGCCGCATCCAGTGTTATATATCAGTGCTTGGAGCGCTTCAAGCCCGAGATAATCACCTGAAAATCTTATAACTTTGAGGGGTTGTTTCACCCGCTACATGCAAAAAGGCCATAATAAAGTGACCCCAGTTTCTTATTTTTCGGTCCTCTAAAACAGGCATGGTATTTAAGTGAACTTGACGGCCGATTTCCAGAGGCAACGCCTTCTTTCTCCCGCCGTGCGTCTTGGCCCCCGCGGTGGCCTAGGTGTTTCGAGCGCCGTGCGTCTTGGCCCCCGCGGTGGCCTAGGTGTTTCGAGCGCCTCAGACCCGTACCATATGAACCTCGCGTGGCGCATTGGGGCGACATTGTATCAACATGTTTCCTCATCGTTCCAGAGAGCACGATTGTCGATGCGTTTTTGTTTTGTCAACGCGCCACCCGCGGTTCCCGTGGTACGGGCCTGAGGCGCTCCAAGCACCTAGGCCGCCACGGGGGCCAAGGCGCGCGGCGCGAGAAAGGAGGCGTTGCTTCTGGAAATCGGCCGTCAAGTTCATTTAAATACCATGCCTGCTTTAAAACATATCCAAAAATTAAAGCAATCGGAGACGAACACCTGAAAATCTTGTATCTTTGAGTAGTGGTTTCATCCTCTAAATATGAAAACGGGCCGCTATAAAAAAAAACACATGTATCTTATTTTTTGGTCCTCTAAAACATATCCAAAAACCAAAATAATTGGAGGCGTACACCTGGGGAACTTGTGAGTTCGTTTTCATTCAATCAGAGACACTTCCAAACTGAATTTTAAACCTGACAAGTACGTAGCATTATGCAAAACTGTCCGCTGGAAGAATACATAGGGGTGCTGGGTAAAACACATTACGGTAAAACGATTTTTCAGCCAAAACAGATCCCCGTGTACGGAGTACACGACGTGCCGGCTCGGGTAAAACTTTTAGGCGCGCCGCCCGGCGGGTTAATTATACTTAAATGAGTGTCATGTGCTACGTCCATGACCGAAGCCGCAAATCAAATACGTTTCCAACATTCCATCATTTCCAACATTCCATCATTTCCAGCTAACGCCAAGATTATTTTTAGGATATATGTATTACACGTTGCTTTTAGTCTTTTCTGAAAGATCCTAATTATGTGAAAAATGTTAAAATGATAAAAGTGAGTGTAGAATGATAAAGGAAATACATTGTGACACGGTGCTCGTATCATTTGATACAATATGTATTATATAAACGTAAATTACACAGTGTGCAGCAGCCATTTGGACTTGTAACATTCAATAGCCGTTTTTTTATAGTGTTTTTTCCGTCCTGAATACAAATCCGCAAGCAGAATTGCTCTATCGCCTTCAGTTTTTGAGAAAATCGATTTTGAAAAAAACTGCAAATTTTCAACTTTGTACATCTTTTTGTGTTGAAACGGTCATAGTTATTCGATTGTTGGTTCTGTCAAATTATTCTATGAACTCTCCTGAATACAACGATATAAGTTATTATTGAAGAACATTTAAATCATTAAGAACATTTAAATATGTTTAAACAACGATCAAAGGGAAAAGGACACCTGAAATGCACCAATTTTTGCAGATATCTTTCAATTTATTTTCAAAACTAAGAGTCTGGGAGAAAATCTGACCTTCCTACGCGATGCAGCAAACAGTTTTCCTTCGGAATGCGTCTTCAGAAGTGGTAAGTCTCGTTTTGTTTTAAATACAGAAACGAAGTAGTTTGGCAAAACGCGCGGAGCCGACAGTGGTAGTCAACAGCGGCGCGCAATCCACTGCCGCTCAGCGTAACACAATCGCTTAAGGAGGGAGCCTGGTGTAGCGGATCGAAGAAATCAATATTTTTTTTGCATAAATTAATAGTTGAACATCACGACAATATGTTCCCAAAGCTGCAAAACAAAATTCGAAAAATTAAAGCGGATATAGCCGGTTTTGCTACGGAGAGCCAGGTTACCACCAAAACTTTAAATGCGTTTTTCTCGAAACGACAGTTTTACACTTTGCGGGCAATGTAACTCAAAAAATATTCAACCAATCGACTTGGCCTTGTGCACGGATATTTGTGAACATTTTCTTTATAGAACTGAGTTATTAGTATAATGATATTGTTTAAATAAATAACATTTTTTTACACATTTAAGGCAAAACTTCGTTGGAAAAAGTGAACTTTTTATTGAAGAAGCCGCCATTTGTTCAATTTTGCATCTTTTAAGTTAAAAATTTGTTCGATTTGTGCGTGCACTCATAAACTAAACGAAAATTGTTCGTGTTTGGTTCAGATGAAACCATAAGATGCTACGTTGCCCGCAGTGCAACAATTGCGTCGCCAACGGACTGGGCATAAGCTCTTATAACTTTATTATTTACCGCTCTTTTTTAATAAAATTTTTTTTTTCTACCTTAATCTGTTAATACAATATCCTGAAAGTTTCACAAAGATCAATTACATACTTTCTTTAAAAAAAAATTCCGAAAAATGCCTCGATTTCCAGCTAGTTACACCAGGCTCCACCCTTAAGGGGAGGTTCCGGTCTAAATGTCAATTTTTTTTATATTTCATTTTTCGAATGTTCAACCTTTTAGGAAAACGCGTTTAAAAGGATTTGTTGAATTTCGTAAAATTCCCGAAGTTATAGGCATTTGAGTAGCGGCAAATGCATGGGTCTCAACCGGCCACTCGGCGCTCACGTAAAACTTTAAACGCGTTTTTCTCGGAACAGTGTTCTCAAAACGGTGGGACCTGTATCTCCAAAATTTATTATCCGATTCGACTGAAACTTTTTTTATTTTGAAGAATATACTTCTCGCTAGGGGACAAACTAGAAAAAATTATAAAAAATTGAAAATTTATCATTTTCAAAGGCGTTGAAAGCACGAAAAATACAAGGAAATGTGATTTTAAACTTGAAGTGTCGTTATTTTCTAAAAAAATGTAATTTTTGTAATTTTTTCTAGTTCCCTCCCTAGCCAGAAGAATAATCTTCAAAATAAAAAAAGGTTCAGTCGAATCAGATAACATTTGGAGATACAGGTCCTACCGATTTGGATCAATTTTTTGATGCCTTGACTTTAACGACTCCTCAGTGCCGTCTGCAATTATTAATTATAAAACAAAAAATTTAAGACATCCTTAATACAATGCAAAAACTCCCATTAAATTATATGTAGTAGTTTTCCTTTAATTAATTCCTAAATATTACCTATTTTTTTGGGCTCTAGACCGGAACCTCCCCTTAACGCGCGCGACTACCACTGTCCGCTCCGCGTGTTTTGCCAAACTATTTCGTTTCTGTATTTAAAACAAAACGAGACTTACCACGTTTGATGACGCTTTCCGAAGGAAAACTGTCTGCTGCATCGCGTGGGATGGTCAGATTTTCTCCCAGACCCTTAGTTTTGGAAATAAATTGAAAGATATCTTCAAAAATTGGTGCATTTCGAGTGTCCCTTTCCCTTTGATCGTTGTTTAAACATATTTAAAAGTTTATAGTTCAATAATAACTTATATCGTTGTGTTTGCAAGGGTTCATAGAATAATTTGGCGGAACAATCAACCGAGTAACTATTATTGTTGGAACACAAATGATGTTCAAAGGTGAAAATTTGCAGTTTTTTCAATATGTATTTTCTCAACCACTGAGGGTGATGGCGACAAACGGTTTGCGGATTCGTTTTCAAGGCACGAAAACCTATAAGAAGCGAGTATTGAATGTTACAAGTCCGAAAAAAGTCTAAATTTATTGTACTGTGTTATCGATTAAAGTACTGATCTCATCTGCAGATAACGGAGCCCCAATTTTACACTTCTTTAGGAAATTGTCCACAGCACTTTCGTTGAACTTACCGTGCTTTATATGATTGCTATTGTATAAACAACATTCATGAATTGAGGGGCCCAGTAGAAAATAAGTACATGTTACCGTTTTCTGATTTTAGAGGAAAGCAAGTTGAAGGAAAAATTATTTTCATAAGAACTTGAACTAGACGGTAAATGACAACTAGTCTCAAATTTTTGCTGAAAAAGTTATTTTTATTAGGTCAGTTTTTAGAACATTTACTTCGAATAAATCATTAGTTACTATTAGCTCCTATAATTTGAATATTTTTGAACAAATTGGAAAATTAAGTTGCTATATATGTTTTGTGTATTTAGTAAATAACTAAGAAATAGTAGTATAAATAATTAAACTCTCTATCGGTTATCCATGTTGAAAACAATGTAAGATCTGTGTGGCATGGGCCTCTTTTCCACTACACATTTATTTTTTCACAGCGCGAAGAAAATTTAATATGACTTTGCTCGAAGTAACGTACATGCTATTGCATTAGGAGGTGATAGAATTACACTACATTGCAGGAACTAATTAATGATATAAAAAAATGTAAATTTATGCATATGTGGCATGTGCCTGTTTCCCACTGGGCCCCTCAATTATAAAGGTGCGTTTAAACCAAACGAACGAATGCTCGTTCGCCTCCCACTTCGACAAAATTCAAGTAATGAAATAATGAAAAGTTGCAAGTGAAGATTGCTGTTTACACTAAATGGGCACAAATTTTGTCGAAATGAGGGGCGAACGAGCATTCGTTCGTTTGGTCTAAACGCACCTTTACACGATAATTCAGTAATGCCACAGTCCTTATACTGCTCGACACTATTTTTTGCAGAATATATGATTTATGTATACATTAATTGAAAATAAATGCTCAAGAAAGGCAGGCATTATGTAGAATCTTCTTAAAAATCATGTAAGAAGTAAATAAGACAGAGAAAACAATGTGAATACACAAAATTTACATATATATTTGGAATACTTATAACGAGGGATAATGTATTGCGTCACATTTGTTTGACGGTTATAAAGTTTGTCGCTTTGAACAGTTACTTGTTTACTAATTCTTAAATTTAAAACAGTACTTCATCTTATTCTAACTAATAATTGATAAATTAAAACAATGTCATCTATGTATCAGATGATACCCAATTTACTTTGTATGAATTTCATGTATGAATTTCGTTTAATTTTTCGCGTGACAGATTGGTAACAAATAATCTCAAGCAGTATAGGTCTTTGCTAATAAACACAATATCGTATTGTTTTACACTATTACCCAAAATGCACACAGAATAACTACGAGAACAGTTTCTTAAACCAAGTTTTATAGTAGGGTAGACCAGGGCTAATCGGATCACTTTGTGTTTGACGGTAAAAAAATAATAGTTAAACATTAAAAAACTAATTTTTTATTATTTATTCGTGACCAGTACATCTTTGGCTTAAACTTGAGTATATAAAAATTGAAATTAAACATACAAATCTTTCATTTATTAACGAAAAACGAAAAAGTGAGAAATATCCGATTCGCCCCGAAACTTGGGGCAAATCGGACCACCCAGAAATTGATGAAAAACTAAAATTTGCATAACAAAATCTTTAGAATCAACTTAAACAAATCTAATTTAATGACAGTGAAGTCAAGTGAAACTACCTAGCACACAGATCGGAAGGATAATGGCGTTTTTTGCCGCCTCTATCAGCACAATTCTTGTGGCACCACTTTTCTCAGACAATCTTTTGAAAATGGACGAATTAATTTTTCATCGCAGTCAGAAGCGGATTAAAGTCGGTTGAGGCCCCGGGCGCAAAAGAAAATATTGGGCCCCTTACAAAAGTTACTGATAACTGCAACAGTTACTTCAAAATTGCACAGCGTTGCACAGTCTTATACTTTTCTCGCTTACAATTTTACGATCCGCTTACAATATGAAATCAAATTTGGTGTCATCAAAAAAAAGTGGAAAGTTGGTTTTTGTGGGGCCCCTCAGAAGTCGGGGCCCCGGGCACGCACCCGGTGCGCCTACTGTTAAATTCGCCTCTGACCGCAGTAAATACAATGCCATCTTCTTAAAACCATTAATTTATTTATTTTTTAGTCATTTTTTTAGATTTAATTTTTATCACAGCTTTCTTAATTTTTTTTTAACACCATGATCCCTGATTGCTCTTTTTTATGTACCTACGAACTATCTGTATATAAACAATTATCATATTTATAATCATAAAAATACTGAAATGAAAAAAAGGGTGATTCGATTCGCCACAAGTAACGTGATCCGATTAGCCCCATATATAAGTATTTCAAAGATTGTAGATTGCATAAACATATTATGATATAATAGTCTAAAATACATCCAATACTAAACTTGGACACCGTGCAAACTAATAACAATCAGCACATTTGAATTTTCAAGCTTACTTTTTATTTTAAATACGAAAGTGCAGATTACGTAGGTTAGATACGGACCAAAATTATAACGTTCGCACGTAACCATCTCACTGAAAACGTATGCCAACTCTAAATAATGACTTAAAACAATTGACGAGCTATTGCAGTAGGTGCAGGGGAGAGGGGTGAGGTACTACGAACGATCGGAATGACGATTTCTAGCGCGATATAAGAAATATGGACTAAATTCTTATTTTGATCCGATTTGCTCTGTGATCCGATTAGCCCTGGTCTAGCCTATTCGTAGCTTTTTCTTTAATTTTCGAATCCACATTCAAACAGTGGTTAAAATCAAACCTATGACTAACATAAATTATGCAGTATTAGAGATATACCTATTTGATTTGGGGTTTCGGTTACGGCAGTCAAACATGGCATACATTGTGGCACTCGCGCAAGTACAATTACTCGAAATCGAAAGATTTCCCTAAGGTAACCCGCGTGGCATTTGAACATGATGAGTTTTTTTTGACAAAACCTATGCATGCATTTTTGGGGTATTGGAATTATTATGAATTTTTCCAAAAAGGGATTATAACAAAAATCGAGATAACTAACAAATAATAGTCATAAAGTACATAAGCTATAAATCATTTAAAAGAGCTGACATGTTTCAATTGTTTAGAAAAAGAATCATATAAATAACTTCAATGATTAAAAAGTTATATAGCATAACCTTTTCTGTATGTTGCAAAGAGTTGGAACTCACCGTAGGATTTGAACAAGTTTATTCTGTCTCGATCTGGGTGACAAACAAAGCGCGTACTATCACGAATATGGTTCGGTATCGAATCTTCTCGCTCGTAACTTGTACATAGTCTTATAGCTAATGGGGGATGAAGCGGGAACCAGCGGGTTCTCCGTCTTTGGCCCGTTCTTCGGCATTACGTCAAATTCTGACGGCGTTCGCGTGTCGTTGCCCGTGCTTTGGGCGCTCGCGCGTGGCATTCGGAATGCGCGGTGGTTGCAACCCCTGGTTAATGGTTGGGTTGCAACACCTCCCTGCGTTCTTCCTTGAAGCTAGAATAGAACATTAATGCCACGTTTTGGTGATCCATAAGTAGAATTGTAATACAAACGAGCGAAAGTAGATGAAACTCCATTTTGGGTAATTTTATACATAAACCGAATATAGTCCTTTTTGTCCATAGTGTATGGGTGAAAACAGCACCTAAAATTGCGGGTCGAAATTTAGAGTTGTTTAAGTGGTTCAAAAATACAAACTAAGCTAAACTCACGACAAATCATTCGAACCAAGTCAAGTACTCGAATGTCAAAGTAGCTTCACCGGTAAACTGGCAATGTATCATATATGATAAAAAAAAATCTGGTCAATTCTGCTTATGTATCATATATGATCAAATGGAATAACTTTTTTGATTTTCAAACGCTTTGAATGAAACTTGGTATGTAGTAGTTTTTGGGGCCGCTGAATCTGAATTTGGCATTGGAATTGCAAAATTCAATATGGCAGACTCAAAATGGCCGATCCCAAATGGCTGCCAAATATTAAAATATTATCGGGATTTAGAAAAATTGTATATAGGGGTTTCTGGGGTCGCTGAATCTGAATTTGGCATTGGAATTTTAAATTTCAATATGGCAGACTCAATATGGACGATACGATTTGTATAAATTATTCGTACATGTTTCTTTTATTTTATAACTGCTGCAATCGAATTATAGACATGAAAAATTCACAAATAATTTTTTTTTATATAATAAAAAGGTTTAGTAAAGAATTAAAAAACTCACCCCTAAAAAATTAACCCCCGGAATCAATTCAGCGGCTCAAAAAACTCCTGTATACCAAATTTTATGTGATTCACTTAATTTTTCGATGTTGCCAGTTTGGGCCCCAATATTAAAATACGCCATGCCAGTTAACCGGTTAATTATTCACGTAGATTTGAACAAATTGGAGCAGTTAACGACGAGTTATCGACGTCCTTACATTCAAGCTACCTGAATTGAAATAATGACTCAAATGCCCTTGGGATACTTAAAAAGCAACGAACTTCCTCGTAGCATCTCAAACTATTCGATTATTCAAAGGTCTTCTAAGAATGAAATGAATCGATAGAGGAAGAGGTTAATTCGAGAATAGAAGTGTTGTTATATCTTAAGACTAAAACATGTAAAAAAAAATTATAAAAATAAAGTGAAAATAGACTTTAAAAAATCCCACTAAAATGTACAAAACAATTTTTCCCCTTATTTTATCTACGACTCCCAATTTTTTTATGTCGGCGACCCATCATTTGCACTGTGTAAATATGGCACCGACTTAAAAAAATTCAAAGTCGTAGATTAAATAATGAAACAATTATTTTTTACTTTCTAGTCCATTTTTATTTTTTGAAATCGGATTTATTTTTTTTACATCGTAGTTATTTATGCTATATAACTACATTTATTTAAAAAAAATATGGGTGGGCAGACAAAAAGAGCTGCTCGTGAAAAAAACCATTTGCTAGAAACGGAAGATTCCAAAAATAAGCGACTTGAAAAAGTGAGAATAAGGATGTATCAAATCCGTTATATGGGATCTACAACAATGCGTGATTGCATGAAATACAAATTATGTAAAGAGGCGAAGTTTGAATTAACCAGTACTTGCGATGCATTGAGCCAATATTGATGCAGCGCCCACTTTCGAATAACAAAAATGATCATCAAAATCGGTCCATATGCTGAGTAGTTATGCGCACTCAAACATAAAAGAAAATACGGGTCTAATCTATAACCGCCTCCTTTTTGAAATCTGTTAAGAACATGTATGTATCTATAGGATTTATTATGCGTGGAAGTTATAATTTTAGGATTCATACAATTATATAAATTTGTTTTTGATTGTATATAATGAGTAATGTACATACACATCTCTGTATAAGTTGAAAAATTAATAACGATCTTAGATTCCGCGAATATAATTAGTGGGTATCGATTATGAACAGTGACTGTTAGTATTTGGTTATTTTGGTCGTTCAGAATAGCATTGAATGTAAGCTGGAAATCGAATATTCATCCTTATTTAGTAATAATTGTTATTGACTCGAATTTTTCAGTAGTATTAGAATTTCTGAGTAAATTGAAAATGATGCAAGTTGGTCATTTGAAAATTGAAATGAAGTCGTTCAAACATTCCAGCCACTGTAATCGTGCGAAAAGATCGAAATTTATCAAGCTTGTTTGAATATTCTAGCTATTTAAACCCATAAAGATCTGAAAATGTAAAAAAATTACGCCAAGTGTATGAAATAAAAAAAACTCAAACAATAGAAAATAATAATAATTACAAAGTAAAAAAAGATGTGAAATCAAAATGAGCTGCAAGTACATAATGGTGCTTTTCCGCAGCGTGCAAAGGCGACACTGTGTAACACAATAAAAGACGAAAAAAGATGTCCGCGGCCTGGAAGTCAAATACTTGGCGTGGCCAGGCAAGGTCAAGATGTTGATGAATAAGAATTATTTAAAAACGTAAAATAATGAAAGTGTATTCATATTATCAGAGTTTTAAATTGACAAATTACATGAAAGCTTGTGAGGGGGAAGGTATGAGTATTGATGATCTGAGAATACCTTACCTGGCCACGCCAAGTATTTGACTTCCAGGCCGCGGACATCTTCTTTTGTCTTTTATTGTGTTACACAGTGTCGCCATTGCACGCTGCGGGATAGCACCTTTATGTACTTGCATCTCATTTTGATTTTACATCTTTTTTACTTTGTAATTATTATTATTTTCAATTTTTCGTGTTTTTTTTATTTCATGCACTTGGCGTAATTTTTTTACTTTTTGAAATATACATTACAAAACAGGTCTGAGAATAGGAAAATATTTAAAAATGTGGTGTCTGCGTGCAGTGGCGTAGAACACGTTTACTTGCGCCGCCCCAAACGGTGTATACGATTCAGTTCGTACGAGTGATCTGAATAAAAAATCTCCAATTTTTTAACAACCTTTGGGATCGTAGTTATCCGGTGACGTCGCTATTTTTTCACAAAAAAAATGAAAAAATGCGGCAATGGTAACACTTTGAAGAAAATGGTCGCGATTTTGGATATACTTCCGAAAGGGACCCGTGGCCGATTGAGATGAGGTTTGGGGGGAGTGGTGGGGAGGGGGTGTGAACCCTAAATCCAAAATTGTAGCTTCGGGTATTTATTAGTTTCTGAAATATTAATATAAAAATGTTAATTTTTTTGGGAATTTTTTTTGACGTTGGTACAGGCCTCCTTACCCGGGAGCCCTTCCGTCCCCCCATTTTCCACTTTTGAAATTTTGTAACCACAGTCTCATTTTTAGCGTCGCCAAACTTACATCGGTTCACTATCATGCTTTACGCGCCCCCCGCACCAATCTAGCCAAACCAATACTAATACCCGGGTTAAGTTGGAAAGTGGAATGCGTTGTGTCGGAATAAGTCAACAGAAATATTGTTAAGAGGGGCGACCGCGGTAAAGTGATTAAAAAAATCGGTAAGGTGTACCCTTTTATGGATAATTACCTCTGTATCTTTTGAACGCATTAATTGCCGAAGCTAAAATTTTATATTTAGGGTCTGTCCACACCCCTCGTAATACGCACTAAGTTTCATTTCGATCGGCCACCGGTTGGGGCTAGACCAGTGCGGGGAGCGCGCAAAGCACGGCAGCGAACCGATGTGAGTTCGGCGATGCCAAAAACGAGACTGTGATTACAAAATTTCAAAAATAAAAAAAAGGGGGACGGAAGGGCTCCCGGTCAGGGAGGCCTGCACCCACGTCCAAAAAAAATTTCCTTTAAAAATGAACAATTTTTTATTAATATTTCGGAAACAAATAAATACCCGAAGCTACAATTTTAGATTTAGGGTTCACATCCCCTCCCCACCCCTCCTCCAAACCTCATCTCGATCGGCCACCGGTCCCTTTCGGAAGTACAGCCGTGATCTTAGTTATAAAACTCGTACGTTTTTGCTTGTTATTAAAAAGTGGATCAATCTAATTGAAAATATTCACCGTCACCGAATAACGTATCTTATGTCGAATATGTGTGTAAATGATGAAGTTAATCGGATGAACAACGGTGAGGCAGTTATCATGCCCACCGTCTTGCAAAATGATGTTTCGAGAATAACACACATTTTTGAAAAAATTTTAATTCTCATACCTGAGATATATAATCATAGGTATACAGGGTGTCCCACGGTAGACTGGACAGTGCCGTAGCTCCTAAAGTATTGGAGATAAAATTTTTTAAAAAATAGGGAATTGCATGGTTCGAAGGGGCTACAAAATTAGCCCGAACGAATTTTTTTTTCGATTATTATTTTAAAAAATACGATGGTCAAGTTCGGTTTTTCAAATGGAACTATTTTTTTTGAAGTCCTGAGTTGATAGTGCGTTCCAAGACAAATTCAATAAGCATCAATGTATACACTTTATTTTCACTGGTTTTTGAGATATTGCGCTTGCAAATTTACTGATTTTCACTGCAAGAAACTCCTCTGGAATAACAAGGACCGGGGACGGTCTTACTGGCGCCACGGGTGGCACTGCCTGTTGAAATAGATACCTACCTGCGAAAGGTCTACGCCAGGCCCAAAGGCTGGACAATTCTTTTCCGCCAGAAATGCTACTTAGGTAGGTACATCTGCGGTATCGAGAAGCGCATCGTTACTTTTATTTCGCACTTGCTTCTAGGCTCGGATAGCCGGTTCGTCTGGGAGGGATGCAAGTTGGATTGGTTAGGTTCGGAGGAGTGAAAGTTGCTAGACTAAATTTCAACTATAGGGAGCAGATTGTATCAGAACCAATCGGATTTGCATCCCTCACAAACGGCTGCACTCTTGAAGAGGCCCTCTTCACAGCAATACCTTCTCCCCAATGCCCACCTTCTTTCGCACGGAATACGTCAACGCATGGTTTTGTTTTGATATCGAAGCTCATGTTTATACTCGAGAGGACCACGCATCGGCAGCGGGCTACCCCTTTTCTTACCGTGTCTCTCCACGAGGAGTTTTGCCGATGGATTGTAGAAGCGCAGATGTCTGGATGCCAGTTGTTGAATTCAGGAGACGATAGAAACACTTTATTACTAAACACACATGTCCTATAATTAAAGTAAATCGTATTCCTCTCGGGCAGGAGTCGCCCGACGTTCGTCAAGAAGATGCGGCCTGGTACCCCGTGGCGAGGACAACCCTTGGCTGGGTCTCGCTCGATTTTTATGACTTTTACCGGAAAAAGGTACGAATCCTGGGCCGAACGTAACGAATTGAGGTCGAGCCCCCGCAGTCGAGGGTGAAATATCCATTACAGCGTATTAAGAAATTCTTTTCTTCATCGTATCGAGAGGGAAGTGACGCGAATGGATTCCTTATGTTTTTCTGACGAAAATCATACCAAATATCATGCAAATCGGACTACTTTGATACAAGCTATTTGTATTCCCTATGTAAAAGTTGTCCGATTTACACGACATTTGGCATGATTTTCATCGGGAAACCACAAGGAATCCAACGGCGACACTTCCATATCCATACGATAAAGAATAAAGAATTATTTTATTTCTGAAACAGATACAGGGTAATTATGGAGGTACGCCCGTCAAGAAGATGCGGCCTGGTACCCCGTGGCGAGGACAACCCTTCGCAGGGTCTCGCCCGATTTTTATGGCTTTTTCCGGAAAAAGGTACGAATCTTGGGCCGAACGTAACGAATTGAGGTCGAGCCCCCGCAGTCGAGGGTGAAATATCCATTACAGCGTATTAAGAAATTCTTTTCTTCATCGTATCGAGAGGGAAGTGACGCGAATGGATTCCTTATGTTTTTCTGACGAAAATCATACCAAATATCATGCAAATCGGACTACTTTGACACAAGCTATTTGTATTCCCTATGTAAAAGTTGTCCGATTTACATGAAATTTGTTATGATTTTAATCGACGAAACGCCAGGAATCCATTGGCATCACTTACTCCTTCGATACGACGAAGAAAAGAAGCAAACATTTGAAATCCTAAACATTTCTCACTTCTTAATGATATTCCAAACCCTTCGAGGGTCGAAAGCCATAAAATTCGATGGGCACTGCGGGGTGTTGTCCTCGCCACGAAGCGACGGGCGTACCTCCAGAATTACCCTGTATTTGTTTAGGAAATAAAATAATTCTTTATTCTTTATCGCATGGATATGAATGTGTCGCCGATGGATTCCTTGGGGTTTCCCGATGAAAATCATTACAAATATCGTGTAAATCGGACAACTTTTACATAGGGAATACAAATAGTTTGTGTCAAAGTAGTCCGATTTGCATGATATTTGGTATGATTTTCATCAGAAAAACATAAGGAATCCATTGGCGTCACTTCCCTTTCGATACGATGAAGAACAGAATTTCTTAATAAGTTGTAATGGATATTTCACCCTCGACTGCGGGGGCTCGACCTCAATTCGTTACGTTCGGCCCAGGATTCGTACCTTTTTCCGGTAAAAGTCATAAAAATCGAGCGAGACCCAGCCAAGGGTTGTCCTCGCCACGGGGTACCAGGCCGCATTTTCTTGACGAACGTCGGGCGACTCCTGCCCGAGAGGAATACGATTTACTTTAATTATAGGACATGTGTGTTTAGTAATAAAGTGTTTCTATCGTCTCCTGAATTCAACAACTGGCATCCAGACATCTGCGCTTCTACAATCCATCGGCAAAACTCCTCGTGGAGAGACACGGTAAGAAAAGGGGTAGCCCGCTGCCGATGCGTGGTCCTCTCGAGTATAAACATGAGCTTCGATATCAAAACAAAACCATGCGTTGACGTATTCCGTGCGACAGAAGGTGGGCATTGGGGAGAAGGTATTGCTGTGAAGAGGGCCTCTTCAAGAGTGCAGCCGTTTGTGAGGGATGCAAATCCGATTGGTTCTGATACAATCTGCTCCCTATAGTTGAAATTTAGTCTAGCAACTTTCACTCCTCCGAACCTAACCAATCCAACTTGCATCCCTCCCAGACGAACCGGCTATCCGAGCCTAGAAGCAAGTGCGAAATAAAAGTAACGATGCGCTTCTCGATACCGCAGATGTACCTACCTAAGTAGCATTTCTGGCGGAAAAGAATTGTCCAGCCTTTGGGCGTGGCGTAGACCTTTCGCAGGTAGGTATCTATTTCAACAGGCAGTGCCACCCGTGGCGCCAGTAAGACCGTCCCCGGTCCTTGCTATTCCAGAGGAGTTTCTTGCAGTGAAAATCAGTAAATTTGCAAGCGCAATATCTCAAAAACCAGTGAAAATAAAGTGTATACATTGATGCTTATTGAATTTGTCTTGGAACGCACTATCAACTCAGGACTTCAAAAAAAATAGTTCCATTTGAAAAACCGAACTTGACCATCGTATTTTTTAAAATAATAATCGAAAAAAAAATTCGTTCGGGCTAATTTTGTAGCCCCTTCGAACCATGCAATTCCCTATTTTTTAAAAATTTTTATCTCCAATACTTTAGGAGCTACGGCACTGTCCAGTCTACCGTGGGACACCCTGTATAAACATCTACCTATAAAACACAAAAAGAAATAAACCAATCGGATTAATAGTTTATCCCTGGATCACCTGCAAACATTGACTACGTTTTCGCGCTTAGAAACGTACAGGGTCATCGTTTAATCCTGCAACCCGCGCGCGCGCGAACTTATAAAATGACAACACCGTCTCACAGACGCATTCCACTACAACTATGCAACGTTCCGGCGTTCGAAGAGCTGCTACTGACCCCTGGACAGCAGTGATGCCCGAGCTTCGAGAATTTTCTCTTTCAAATTAACGTTGCAAAGAACTATTCGGAATTTCCCCGCCCCGGTTGAAAAATTTGGGGCTTTTTTCGTATAACTTTTGATCTGTAAAAGATATCGGAATGCATTTTGCGCCGAAAAATGAGGAAAAATTATTTCCTCTTAATGATGGATAATTTAACATATTTTACGTTTACTTAATTTTTCTTTTATCAATTTTTTTAACCATAATTGTTTAAAAGCTGTTGGAAACTGTTTATTTGATAATGTATTTAACGCTGTTTTTAAAATTTGTGGTGTTAAACAATAGGCTAGTCATTTCTGTATCATTACGTTCATAAATTGAGAAATTAAATTTTTATTCAATTATGTGTTAGTTCTGCAGACCTCAGAATCTATTGTTCTGGTTTTCTTTTTTATGATTTTATCCTTAATGCGGTGCATACCTAGATCAGACGTAACAGGTAACTAATGCGACGTGTCTTTGATTGTAGCGGTGTTTGAATTTTTTTCCTAGAAATTTTGTGTTTGAATGTTTTAGCTACTCAACGCCACGCCTATACCGGCTTCCGTTATGCCATTTTTTTGATCGATGTGCCATTACTGTGTCTTTTACAAGCAGGTGGCGAAAAATCTCTCCGTACAAGGGTATAGCGCCGCGGTCAACCCTGTCGTAGCTAAAATTTTTGAAATTGTGACGGGTACGAGATCAGTTGATATTATTTTCAAACCTCATTACAGTAATCTGAGGTGCGAGGGGGGTAAACCGATCATAAGAGCGGAGCGCGCGGCTCGATTACCTGGGCCGGGAAATTCCCAATACCTAGCTTTTTGCGACGCTAAAATTTTCGTAGCTCGGGCATCACTCTTGTCCAGGGGTCGCAGGCAGCTCTGCGCTGGGCCGGTGCGTGGTTGTAGTGGAATGCGTCCGCGAGGCGGTGTTGCCATTTTACAAGTTGTCGCGCGCGCGGGTTGTAGGATTAAATGATGACCCTGTATATGACCCATCAAGGGCTTAAGGGGACATTCTACTCTCTTGGTCGAAAAATCCGTCACTTTTCGGTGATGGTTTTTATAATGAAATACAGAATTAACGTTTTCGAATTTCGGGGGATATATTGTACCACTCTTGAAATACCAGGAAAGATCTTTGTTGTTTGTTTATTTTATTTGTTTACTTAAATATTTTGCAGTGAAGATGGCGTTTTCAGAATTTGGCCCCTTGCTGGCGGTTGAAATTTCGGACGACTGGATCATTGGAAATAAAATAAACCAAACATATTTTTAATTTGCAGGAGTATCGATATCTCGCTAACTTTTCCCACATTTTATATCATTTAGTTATAGAAAAGAAGTGCCATTTTCTGTATTTTCAACTTTGATCGACCAGCATTTTAATAATTCTGGTCCAAAATTGTTCTTTCGTGGAAAGCGAGATAGATAACCATACTCAGGGTTCACAGCGATTAAGCGCAGTGACTGGAGAGGATAACACCTACAGGAGTGGTGGTAATGTGTGCGTGACACACATCATGCACACATTACCACCGCTCCTGTAGGTGTTTTCTCCTCCATTTACTGCGCTTAATCGTTGTGAACTCTGACCATACTCCTGCGAATTAGAAATACCTATGTTTGGTTTTTTATTTTCGATGATCTAGTCGTCCGAAATTTTAATCGCCTGCAAGGGATTAAATTCTGAAGCCGCCGACTTCACAGCGAAATATTTATGTAAACAAGTGAAATAAACAAAAAACAAAGATTTCTTCGTGTATTTCAAGAGTAGTAGAATATTCCCCCAGAAATTCGAAAACGTTAAGTGTTTATTTCATTATAATTTCCATCACCGAAAAGTGGCAGATTTTTAGGCCGAGAAAGTAGAATGTCCCCTTAAGACAGCTCTAATCGAAAACGTATTTTATTGAATACAGTATTACCTCTATTATAACTGGCTCTGGACCGGCCGGTTTCAACTGTGGAATCGGTTAGTCTATTTGGCTTGTCTTTACCTATTCACTTTATTCTTTGCCGCGACGCGTGGGGGGACTGGGAATTACCGAGAGGACTCGTGACAGCGACAAGAGCTATAAATTACTACAAAAGACGTAGTGGGGGTGGCTTGTTGTTATCATTAATGAAATTACGAAATGTATCACTTATGGAGGCAGTACTGTCTCTTGGGAACTACACTCCTCATATTAATTAAATTAAAGGATCACCTCTAGGAAAGAAAGGTAATTTAAAAGAGACCAGCCCAAAATTCTCGAAGCTCGGGCATCACTGCTGTCCAACGGTCGCTCGCTGCTCTCCGAACGCCAGGACGGTGCATGGTTGCAGTGGAATGCGTCCGTGAGGCGGTGTTGCCATTTTACCAGTTCGCGCGCGCGCGAGTTGCAGAATTAAACGATGACCCTGTATATGGGCATCATTCCGGCAAAAATAGTCGTATCGATATTTTGAACATATGGTTTGAAAGCGTGGAATCCCTTCTTTTATCTGTTCTTTTCAAATTTTAGCTGTATTGCTTTTTGGCAAAGTTAATAACGATATAAAGAGCACCTGGTCAATTTTAAAAAAATTTCTTCAACTTGCGAAAGTTCCACGGGGAATATGAATTTTTTTTATACAAATTTCATTTACACCAGTCGAAAGCGGCTACCTTCCTGTGTAAGAAGAGAATAACAGATTTCTTGTGCGATTTTTTTGGTCGAGTTATTCAACTTTGAAGCAAAAACCGTTTTGTTTTGTTTTACTGTCACGTCCCGGGTGAGGTATTTGGAACGATGACTATTGGGGGAAGGAAAGTTAGGCGCGAATCTTGCATCCAGCACACTGAGGATTTTAAAGGAGTTCAGGCGCGAATCTGGCATCCAGCACACTGAGGATTTTAAAGGAAATCAGGCGCGAATCTTGCATCCAGCACACTGAGGATTTTGAAGGAGTTCAGGTGCGAATCTTGCATCCAGCACACTGAGGATTTTAAAGGAGTTCAGGCACGAATCTTACATCCAGCACGCTGAGGATTTTAAAGGAGTTCAGGCGCGAATCTGGCATCCAGCACACTGAGGATTTTAAAGGAGATCAGGCGCGAATCTTGCATCCAGTACACTGAGGATTTTAAAGGAGTTCAGGCGCGAATCTGGCATCCAGCACACTGAGGATTTTAAAGGAAATCAGGCGCGAATCTTGCATCCAGCACACTGAGGATTTTGAAGGAGTTCAGGCGCGAATCTTACATCCAGCACACTGAGGATTTTAAAGGAGTTCAGGCGCGAATCTGGCATCCAGCACACTGAGGATTTAAAAGGAAATCAGGCGCGAATCTTGCATCCAGCACACTGAGGATTTTGAAGGAGTTCAGGCACGAATCTTACATCCAGCACGCTGAGGATTTTAAAGGAGATGAGGCGCGAATCTCAAATCCAACACTCTAATCGACCAGGGAAGGTTTAAAAGGCGGATACACACCCGGGGAACACCCGTTAGAGCACCTTATGTTTGTTTTGATTTCGGTAATAGGATTTACCGTTGCATTTGTGTAAAGAAAACCACACGTAATACTTCCGTGAATTGCACGGCTCATGCAAAAGTATGTTTGTAAACAGTGTAAGCGCTCTCGCGTTCACGTACAGAAATCAGCTGTTGCGGCAGCCTGTCTTGGTTTAGAATCTTAGTAATCAAAGGATGGACACAATAATTCGAAGCGTGATTTAAAAATAAAGAGGTTTATTTACTTTAAACACGAGTACGTTTTACTGTTTAACGGTAATTAAATATAATAATATGGACATGAATCACAATATGTGATAATTATGAAAAATGGTATAAGCAATAAACATTGATATAGAAAACAATAATATGAATAGTAATACAAAGCAATAAATGAACGCAATAAGCGTTACTGATACAAATAATATAAATGATTGCAATAAGCGTTAATAATATAAAGATAACGAAAGCAATATGAACAATAATGCAAGAATGACATACGCAATAAGCGTTAATAAGACACAATAATATTTAAAAGCAATAGAAATAATAATACAAAATATAAATGATGGCGGTGATATACAATATTATAAATGGTAATTGTAATATCTTACAGTGATTGATGAATGGTGATTATTGGTCACTGAATTTAACAAACTTTGAAATAAACTTTGAAAGATAATGCTTTCTCCGCGATACAGAAATTCGAACAATAATAATACTCTTTCTATACAGAAATTTGAATGATAATGAATCTCCGGCCTCTCGGGACCTCATATTTATGTATCCTTACAGGTATGTTGCGGGGGTACGCGCGGTAGGAGCCTTGACATATTTAAGAAATAAGTCGCAGTAGGACTTCCGGGGTTTTTATGAACGGTACGTCTATTATTAGACATATTTATGTCACGTACGCCAAATATTCGTCGTAATTAGTCTTCTGGGGTTTTATGAACGGTAAAAGGAGATACTCAACCCATCGAATGGATTTTGGATGTTTTAATGGGAAAGGGGTAATTGTGGGCTCGACTTGGAGGGTCGTAGAGAAGGGGTGAGACATGGTCTCGATTTAAGAGGTTTTTGGGGCGAGGGACTTGTTTAGATTTAGTATGAAGAAGGGAATTTGTGCCTCATCGAGCGAATAGTTTGAAGGGGGTTTCGTACCGACCATCTTGAGATGGGAACCACTAAGGTACATCGTCAAGGTGATCAGCGATTGGGGAAATGGAGTAAGAGTTGAGTTTGAGGGATTTTGGTGGAGTGATTTGGAAAGTATTTAGAATATCGCGCGAAAAATAGTGGGATATCACATTACTTTAGTTGCTTCTAGCAAGCGAACAAATCATCGTAGAACGTTCATGAGAAAAGCAATAGAAAAATCAGTGTTGTCTCTTTAAGTCGCATCTTCGAATTTTTCGATTTCGGTTTGTGATGTCCTTTCCAAAATATGCTTAAAAATTGCACAAATTCCATTGTCTCTTCAACTCGCTGTATCTCCACGACGGAAAACCGGAACATCAGTGTTTCAAGTTCATTTTAAAGCGGAGAGTCTGCCGATTATTTTTAGTTCCACCGGAACCCGCTGCGATAATTTCTTACCTATGCTCTTTAAGTTTGAAGTATACTCTTTCGAAAAAATAAGCCTAAAAATTGTGTCGCCCTGTTGGTCGTTCCCGCGGAAGCGAGCGCTCATGTTCGTATCCCCACCCGTCGACATTAGTGACGATAGCAACCGCAATCGAAAGCAAGTTACGCTGATGCTACCGAAGGTTCCTGTGGGTGTACACACATATGACACATACCTCCACGCAATATGCCATCGGTAGTGCCAATGCCGGCGGTACGGCAGCCACGCGGCCGCTGAAACCACCTTGTAAGTTTTTTCGAACCGGTAACTTCAAACTGAAAGGCCACAGGTAAAAAATTATCGCAGCGGGTTCCGGTGGAATTTAAAAGAATCGGCAGACCCTCCGCTTTAAAATGAGCTTAAGACATTGATGTTTCGGTCATCTCTCGCTGAGATATAGCAAGTTAAAAACATCTGGAATTTGTGCAATATTTAAGCACATTTTCGAAAGGAAAAAGTCAAATATGTGTGTTAAAGAGGACAGACCGATCTTTCTATTGATAAAGAATAATCTTTTCGTGAACGTTCTGCGATGATTCATTCTGCTTGCTAGATTCAACTAACATAAAAAAAACGGTTTTTGCTTCAAAGTTGAATAACTCGGCCAAACAAAACCGCACAAGAAATTTATTACTCTCTTTTTCAAGTTGAAGATTTTTTTTAAATTAACCAAATGCTCTTTACTTATATCGTTATAACTTTGCCGAAAAGCAATGCAGCTAAAATTTGAAAAGAGCAGTTAAAAGTAGGGATTCCACGTTTTCAAACCATATTTTCAAAATATGGATACGACTATTTTTGCCAGTGTTATGACCATGTAAACTTGTCTCTATTTTTCGGGTTCCTAGAGATGATCCTTTAATTAATGTGAGGTGTGTATTTGATGTAGGAAGAAATTTGTTCGGGGTGTGCGGTTTTTATATGTTTCCTTGCAAGTAATATTCTATATAATTTTCTTCTAGAAATTTACTTATATACTTTGTATGTTATTAATTCAATTCATCATATAACAGTATTATTTATATTTCATAGCTTTTGTATACTTTGAATCCATATTGTTACAATTTAAAATATGAAGAGGGAAACTAGGTTTCTTCGGAAGATAGTGAAGTACTGTTACATAAAAATATTAATAAATTTATATTCTTAATTTCTTATTAACTCATATGTATAATGTATTATTAAAAGAAAATATTGCGGGCAATGTTCTAACATTGCTATTTCTTTGCATGGTATCTAATTATTACAAAATGGTTGGTCAAATTACACTTAAGTATTTATTTAGTAAAATATAATTTGTACCATTCGTTTACCATAATTGATAATATTGCGGACATACACATTTTAAGGGGCCTCCCGATGCCAATACATGTTGCAGTGAAACATTGATACCCATTGTACATGCACTGACTCCCAGGTTTTATGCAACTGGCATCTGCTTGCTCACCAGCCAGGCGGGTGATATTTTTAACGAAGTTTGCTTTAAATTCTGCAAATTAAAATTTTATGTAATTTCGATAATTAGAGCCCGATTTGTGTCGTGTTTAGGCTTCTTTTCGCCGGGAAAACAAGATTGCCTAAAAATGATAAAAAATGATATTTTCGTTACTGGACGATACTACATTGTAACGCATGCGTTAGTTTTCAAGTTTTGCCGGTTCTCTGCGTTCTTTATGTAACTTTTATTCGACTCGTTATTTAAATAGTTGTTAAATTAGTGGTCCGCCATGTTTGATCGAAATCCCACGAGAGAGAAAGAAATATTCACCATTTCACTCTTAACCACTCTTAACAACTCTTACGTTTATGGCGATATTTTACTATCTATTAATCTGAAAATGTGCATTTGGGTTTTTGATCGGCCCGCCATTTTTCATCTATTCCCGCTGATTTTTAAATCTGTCAATTATACGAAGATAATGAAGACATAAAGTAAAAAACCAAATCTTGTGTTCTATTTCATACATGTTTTTTTTATTATACTTATTTAAATGTGCAATGCATTGCCATAGATTTGGTACCATACATTTTGTCAACATTATTTACACCTCTCTTATTAAAAATCCTTAATCTAAAAACTATAAACCTTTTCATAACTTTAATAAACAAATCGTTACACTTTAATATGTGTTCTGCATTTATATTTCTACATTTTTCTATTAAAAATAATCTTAAATTAATATCTTTCAAATTACTGAAATATTTAGAATAATATCGAAATATTTTTTCTAATTTTAAAAATATCTTAAATGTATTTACATTGACATAGTACAATGAATTTGTGTTGTACGCTTTAAATTTCACAAATCTTGTAAACGAATGTTGTAATAGAGTCTTTGATCCTATTGACTTTAAGCAATTATTACGCACTTTGCGTGTCTTCATGATCGAATTTAAAATACATCCAGCAATATTGTATAAAGAGTTTAATTCAAGTGTTGTCATTTTTATATCAGTAAAATTATTATTAAATTCTGATACTTTATTCGTATTTGTACTTGGTATATTATTTCGCATTATGGCTTTGCTTTTTTCCAATTTTCTACCGATATGTATTCAAGAAATCCTGATAAAAATTCCTAGTCATCATACATGCTTCATATACAAAGCTATAGAAACTAGTTTTAAATTATTAGAAAACTGTAACGGATTAGGTATGACGTTCTTTCGTCTTATTTGAGAAAATAAATTTTCTACGCAATCTTGACTAAATCTAGAAGTTAAAATAAATGAAAATTTTCTCATCTTAATTAAATATTCGGTTAAATTAATGACTGATGTAGTGCTAATCATTACACCTCTTTGTACTGGTTTAAATTCACCATTCCCTATTTTTATTTCTATAAAGATATCAATAACATCATGCAGAAAACTAATACTATTATTATACATAGTTGCATGTTTTATACCAAGTGCTAATTTACAAGTTCTTGACGTCATGATAGAAAACCATTTACGAACAATCGTAACAAACCATGCAGTAGTACGATATTCCGGTATATTCTTACAAGTTGCTAATAACTGTAATGAGCTACTCACGTCATTCGAAAAAAAATTGTAGCTTTGCCTACTTTCATTTTATTGAAAGTATTCGTGGAATTTATGTCATCTCTTTGTAATTTAGGCGTTAATAATAATTCGCAATTTTCTTGAATATTCATCAAATTGTTGAAATGTCTTAATTCTATTTTATTTGAAGGTAAATTATATTTCCATACTATATTGTCAGGAATTGTGATTATATGATTGCTAATTAACGCCTGCTTAATATTTTTTAAAAGATGAGGCGGGTCAGCAATTATGTACAAACATCGACTGGAGTCAAACGGATGTCCAATAGAATTTTTTCTTTTACTGAATCTCCCAGTACTTACGTCTAATAACTTCCACAGTCCAATATTGCCAGAACCCATGTCAGACGTAATAAAATTGACATGTAAGCCAATGTTCTCAGTTTTGTCGATTATGTTAAAAATAATTTCCTTCAAAGTTTTAGAATTAAAACTACTTCCTGTGAAATGGTATCCCACGACATGCTTCCACCTGCTAGCTATGCCAACAAGCATAAAAACTAGGGCATGCGTTGGTTTACCATTTTCATTGGGGAATGTTATATCACCGATAAGCCGTTCGTTTAAAGGATCGTAACTCTTTTTTGGCATGATGGTCATTTCATCAAAAACTAATCCACACTTGTAATCAGTTTCTTATTGAATTGATTTTTTTTTTGGTTTTAAAAATTGAAACATTTGATCCGAGATTCCAGGGGTAAATTTACAATATTCCAATCTGCGTCCCAATGTTCGTAAACAGGGGAGAGGTATTCCTTGGCGAATAATTTCTTCATAGCCATTAGCTTCACAAACAAATTTAAGTTGCAAAGCACGTTTGATTGTCTCATTTGACCAATTTCGAACACTGAGTACTATGACTTTTTGTAAAGAGAACTTTAATTTCATCTTCCGTAAAAACTGAAGTTAAAGCCTTTTTGTACTTATTATTATTAATTTTATCTTTCAGTATCTGTGCTGTCTTTCTCAGAGATTTCATTTTTTTTTCATTTTTAACAATGACAATTGTAATCTTCGAACAGTCCTTTCTGATCTTACATGTTGATATTTTTTATTTTTATCAGATTTATCTTCATAATTTATAATCTAAAAATTCAGTTTATACATTAAAACATAAGGGATCAGAGAAAAATGATAAGAGAGGAAATGGAGAAGGTACACACACACACACACGCACGCACGCGCGCACACATATACATACATACATACTATTGTCCGATGCACACAGTTCGTCCCGTGACGAAGAACGCGAGCGAAACCAATCGCGACAATCCGCGGATATGGACAGCCGCTAAGAACCGACAAGCAGGACTTCTTGGAGGGGATAGGGTGGAACGATCGGACGATTCCCCTCGCCTCTGTGACATTTCAGCTTGATGGTAGTCTCTTGCCTTCTCATCGGACAATAGTACATACATACATACACATCGAACTAAAATCGGAGGGAGGAAGAGGAGAGCGGGAGGGAAAGGCAATTGCGAAAGAAGGGGGAATAGGTTAAGAGATAACGTAAAAAAAATATAATAAATACATATGTATAAGATATAATAGTTTTATTAATTCAATATGTTCAATTACTATGTTCGCTTTATTGCTTTCAGTTGATACTTGTGGCATTTCTGTTTCATTCTTCCTTACAGTTTTCTTTATATTTAATCCAAATATTGTTGGCACAGCGTTTGGTTTTAATTTCCATTTGTGGTCAGCTACATGTGCTTCCCACATTTCTACACTAAAGTGTATCTATGATATAAATAGATGTACAATTTTACCATTTAATCATGATTGTCACATAACAATAGGTTTACCTCACAGAGGCGAGAATTATCCCTTGGTATCCAATTTTTGTAAGGAATATTTCGTAGTCATAAAGCTCGACGTTCTGGACATTTTGGAAAAACTCATAATATATCCCATTTCTGAGGTGTTATTGCAATTTGCAAAACGGTGCTGCACATCCAACCATTTTGTATGAATCAAGTTAAATGAACGAAATGTTTTGTAACAATTAACTCAGAACGCAATAAAACTTATTAAACAGAATGGAATTAAATTGTTTAACTACTCGAAACTATTTATGAACAAGAAAAAGAACGAAGATGTTTTAGGAATTGAACAAAGCTGAATTTATTGCAACTCGACTGGTTTGCGACAACGTCGGTGATCAAATGCGAAGACAAATTTCTAATGTAGTAAAGTTCATTCTTAATTCTTTTCTGTTCAAACTTCGCGCTATAAGAGTTACCGCCATAAACGTAAGAGTTGTTAAGAGTGGTCGAGAGTGAAATGGTGAATATCTCTTTCTCTTTCGTGGGATTTCGATCAAACGGCGGACTATGACTCGTGTCCAGACCTTAGAGCATACGTATACTATGGAGGTCTCATTGAAAGCTTGAAACTGTCGCCAACATGGTGCGAGAGAGAAAGACATGTGCGAGCGAGAGAAGTATAGAGGTCCCTTTCGATCGTAATGCGCATGCGCCGATATCGTGCGAGAGAGAAAGATGGGCGATTGAGAATCTATACTACCAGTGATGCCAGAATCGTGGGACGCGGGACCAAACTCTTACCCCCACTATGGCCTACCGTCGTCTCCCACTATGGCCTACAGTCGTCCCCCACTATGGCCCTACCGGCGTCCCCCACTATGGCCCTATCGGCGTCCCCCACTTTCTTCCCATCGCACTGCACACAAACATATCCCTACCGCTGTCCGTATGCTCGGCAACCCAAGAGGCAGCTCACACGGACAGGAGTAAAAATATGCTTGTGTGCAATGCGGTGGGAAGAAAGTGGGGGACGCCGGTAGGGCATAGTGGGAGACGACGGTAGGTCATAGTGGGGGTAAGCGTTTAGTCCCGCGTCCCACGATTCTGGCATGACTGTATACTACTCTCTCTCGCACCAGTTCACACGTCTTTCTCTCTCGCACGATATCGGTGCATGCGCATTACGGTCGAAGGGGACCTCTATACCACTGATGCCAGATTCGGGACGGGTTCCCTCGAGAATTTCCCCCACCTCGCGCATACTACGCCGGAGCAGCGTGTCCGTGAGCTCGGCGTTTTGGAGTCCAACTCATGGACACGCAGCTCCGGCGTAGTGTGCGCGCGGTGGGGAAAATTCTCGAGGGAGCACGTCCCGAATCTGTCATCAGTGCTCTATACGTCTCTCTCTCGCACCAGTTCGCACATGTCTTTCTCTTTCGCGTGATGTTGGCGACAGTTTCGAGGCACTCAATCTTAGGCAATGAAACCTCCATGTATATATGCTCTAAGGTCCAGACTCTTATTACAGTGTCTCTAGTTTTCCTCACGAAATAGAAGTATTCTAGCCGGGAAATTGTCGCTTGGTAGTGCCCTAAACCATGTTCATGAAATACTGTAGAATGTTAGCAACAAAAATAGGCCTACCATGATAAGCTATCCCACAATCGAATCTCGATCGGCTACAATCGTTTGAGCCGTGTGTACATTAGGGCGGCTCTCTTCTTTACTCTTGGTAAAATTTTTTTTCAAGATTTTCTTCAGGGCACCCTCCACAATAGTATCAAATAATTAAAATAAATCTGTGTAAAGTTTGAGCTTGATCGGATAACGGGAAAAGGTGCCCCTGGGTCCTTAAACTGTTAGATCATAATTTAACAGCTCACCAAGTCGATTTTGACATTGAAGAAAAATCGAAAATAGAAGCCACCCTAAAGTCAGTATGAAATATATTGGCCGGGGAATTCGTTTTCGGGAACAGCGATCGAGGAGAAATCAACCACCACCATCTGACGATCGTGGATTTATCAGTTGGAGTTGTGCGGCCCTCGCAGGGTATGGTGGGGTAACGGGAACGCTGCTCGGCTCCGCCTGAACCTAGCCGTTTGGCTGTTATTTATTCTTAGCGTAATAGTTGTATGCGTTACGAAGCTATGCGTAGAATACGAGATGAAGTTATCGAGAAAGTATCAATGTTCTGGCCAATAAATCTTCTGAATTTTTTCGTAGCTAACGCACACCTATTCTGACGCATGTATTTCTACGCTGACAGCTCGGTTTGGCCTGCACCCCAGTAGGTTGGCACTATCCCCACCACTTCTAGCTCACTCTTGTTCTGCGAAGCCGGGAGCGTGTCAGAAAACGTTGAGAAAAGGAGCACCGAGGCAGGCAAACTGTGTGGTTGGAGAATACCCCTCGCGAAACTCACCGGCCAATATATCTGATACGGACTATAGTGTACATACCGTTAAGGAACTAGTTTCTGATCAGTTTAGAGGGCTTCCCGCTTTAATATTTATTTTGAACCTACTAAAACTATCAACCATAGACTTTTTTTTATACTAGAAGATGAATTAAGGTTTACACTTTAAGGAAAAATTTTAAAAAGTTGAAAATAAGTATAATTTAATTATTTATAATGTACGAAAGAATAAGATGACTAAGGTCGAGTTTAGATTCATTAGCCGGTGAGCTTCGTGAGGGGTATTCTCCCACCACACCGCTTGTCTGCCTCGGTGCTCCTTTTCTCTACATTCTCGCTCTCTCTCGGGCTACGCCTATTCGTCGCGCGGTGGGAATTGGTGTCCGTGAGGTACGTACACACGCAGCAAAACGTCCCCACCAATTTGAGTACATAGACGGGACACGATTCCGAGCGGTCGTTTCTCGCTTCTTTCTTGCCGAAGGCGAGAACGAGATGGCACCGGCGTTGAACCCGTATCGTGAACAGAGCCCTATGTAATTCCGAGAGTTCGTTTCTCGCTTCTTTCTGGCCAAAGGGGGGAGCGAGATGGAACGCTTCACGGCGTGACTGCTCGACGCATGCGCGCGACAGTCAGATTGCCATGCACGGCACGAGTCTTTTTTGCGTCCTCGGCGAGCTTGCCAAATTCAGCCATCTATTATAATACATTTAATTGAGCTTTTTCATATGTGTACTCTTCATTTTTACTCGTAGTTTAAAACCGTTGTAGTACAATTTGTAGTATTTTATTTAAACATTTATTTTCAACAATGCCAACAATGAAAAGACCATTTTGCACCTCTTGTCAACCTTACGCCCTAGTAGTTGCCTAATTTTGCAGAGTAAAGTCATGAATAATCGCAAATAAATGTATTATAATAAAGAGCGCAATTTGACAAGGTCGCCTGTGGCGCAAAAAAGTGTCCGAAAGACGAAGCGAGAAAAAACATCAACGTGTCGTCTGTCTCGTACCGTCCTCGCTCGCTCTCGTTCCATCTCGCTCTCGCCTTCACCGGGCAAGAGTGAGACAGAAGTGGTGGGGATAGCGACAAGTCTGCTGTATCGTGTGCACAAAACCGAGCCCGTATGGAGACAATACTGTACACACATCAGAATAGGTGTGCGTTCGCTCGGAAAAAATTGGAGCTTTATTGGTCAGAACATTGATTCTTCCATGTATGTAGTACAAAATAAACTTATTTTTAGTATTAAACCATCTTAATTTAATTTTTTTTTTATAATTTTATAATGTCCTAACCTAATTTTATTCAGGTGATCAAAAATTGGTTCCATAAGAAAAAACTGGAACTTAATAATGATCACTGACTTTTAAAGCAAAATGATACATATAATACTAAAATTCTTTCGCTACATTGTAAAGTAAACTATTGTAAGCAAAATGTATGAAAATAACCTTTAATACCGCAATAACCAGTAAAGAAATCGACTGTGGCGTCGATAGTGATCTCTTAGTTCGAACAGTAAGAGATGGCGTTCAACTGAGGCTTCCTTCAAGTGAGCTACCTTACACATTTATTTTCACAAAAACTAACAATACTAACTGCTTTTGCAGGCAACACGTATATTTTTGAATTATCAATTTTTATGTTAGTAATTATTTCAAACAATTATTTAATGACAAACTGAAAAGAACGATTTATTTCATGAAGTGATCAAAAATTAGTGCCTGATCAAGAACTAGTTCCTTAACACTATTCCTACCGACACATTTCACGTCATTTGACCGGTCGCATTAGGTAAGACAGACTACAAATATTTCTCGGAAAATAAACAATAAAACAAGAAGTGAATATTCAAAAATGTATTATACGTATATTTGAGGCAAAGTCGTGAAGTTTAAAGGTGATTCAATTACGTTGTATATAGGAAATTCTAATCGACATTTTAAAAACGGTCTTTTGACCGGTTCGTGGTAGGAATAGTGTTAACGGTATGTACGTTAGGGTGGACCTTATTTTTCGACTTTCAAAATTTTTTCGGCACACCTCTCAGGATTCTGTCATTGGGGGAAGAAATAATGTGGGCAAATCGCATTTAAAATTTTTTTATTTTTGTAACTCATTTTTCTCCACTGTAGTATATCGTTAATATACATTTTTAAATATCGTTGAATTTGTCTTTTTGCGCTCTGTAATAATATAGAATCAAAGTATAAGATTACTAAAAAAAAATCATGACCTTGAAATCCTATAAATTTACCTCCAGGAAAAACTTTTTTCGTTGGCAGTGCGATATCCCACTATTTTTCGCGCGGTACTATTCTAAATACTTTCCCATAAATCTCAAAATCACTCCGCCAAAGTCCTTCAAACTCAACTCTTACTCCTTTTCCCCAATCGCTGATCGCCTTGACGATGTACCTTAGCGGTCCCCATCTCGAGATGGTCGGTACGAAACCTCCTTCGCCTATTCGCCCTACGAGGGACAAATTCTTCCCTCTTGCTAAATATAAACAAGTCCCTCGCCCCAAAAACCTCTTAAATCGAGACCACGTCTCACCTCTTCTCTTCGACCCTCCAAGTCAAGACCACTATTACCCCTTTCCTATTAAACCATCCGAAATCCATTCGATGGGTTGAGTATCTCCGTTTCACTTCTTATAAAAACCCCGGAATAGCCTAATACGATTACACTTCAAGTAATGCATGTACGAATGTGCTGTTATCATACTGATTCATGCACGTCACTGATTAGTTTTAATGAGTTTTACCTTGGATGCAATTTTAGGTGCGTACTGCCTTGCTTAAATAATTGAATGCTGTCTGAACTTTACATAAATAATAATCTAAATATGGCTTTAAGAAACCATATTATTAATGGAAACTGCTAAAATGGACTTCAAATTCGATAATAGAGGTTTTATTTGTTTGCAAAAAAATGTAACACATAAACTATTTATATGTATGAAAAGAGATTCAGCGTATATTTAAAAAATACAAAAACTTAATTTTAAGGGTTGGTGGTGGGGGTAACTTAAAAAATATGGATTTTTCGAAAATTATTTTTACGCGGTTTTGTAGATACAAAAGAAGGATGCAACTTTTGTTTAAACTTCTTTTCGATATCTCTCACAGTTCTCGAGATATTTCACGGAAAAGAAAATTCTGAATTTTTTTCAAGGGGTGATTTCACCCCTAAAAAATGAATTATGGCACCAACAAAAAATAGGGTTGTGTTACGGATGAACTACTCTACTTGCACACCGCGTTTCATAATTTTCTGAATTTCCGGGTTGCCAAACTTCCCTTGTCAGCGGGCCTCTTGGGTGCGTAAAACCGAAATTGAATTTAAAGTTTCTCATAAACGAGGGGAGTTATGCAAAACTCTTATATATCCGACTTATTTTATATCACCTTTCCTCGTGTACATCAAGTGCAGTTGATTCCTTCGAACCAACGACACTCACACAGTGGAAGAATCGGTTCCGTCATTGTGCGAGTGCGGTTGGCCCGAGGAAATCAAATGCATGGTCTATGTACCACCGCTTACGAAACTCAATGTACATTATTATTACTAGACAATAAATACACGTGTCCAAGTAATATATAGAAATAAAGAGTACGTTTGAACAGAAAAGTGTACTTCTTCTTAGTCTTTCGCACGTTTGCGACACCCATCTGGCCATAAAAGTCGACCCTTACACGCAGTACAAATTCGATGAAAGTGGGCGAAAATATCTGTGTCCACACAAGTGGGACGGAGGCCTTAGACAAAAAGAAGTGGTGAAAAAACTCCCCAGCGTAATATGAAAGTTAAAATCGAGAGTTTATAGCCAGAGAACATTGTACTACAGATCGGATTTTCAACAGAGTATAAAAAGCAATAACGCAATAATAGAGATCATGATGATAGTAACAATAATAATGTTATTCCATCGACAACTAATCTCTAGATCATTTTAGAAGGAACTTATTTCACCCGTGTAGAATGCGCTCATTGGCTCCGAGGGAGCGTTGGTTGGGGTATAGCCAATAGTAGCGCAGAACAGGTCTATGCGCAAGTTCCTTCTTATATGACAGAGTATATAAACAGAAATATTTGGTGACCGAACATGCTGGAAGTGTGACAAATGTTAAGTGCTCTACACCTCACCAAATGTTTTGGAAAATACCATACTTGCTAAAATTATTATGTAGGATGTTGTATATTTTTATCTAATGTAATTGCGAAATTATATGTTATTTTATTATTTAAACATAGATTGTTATTGAATAGTAGACTAATCCATACGAAGTTTTGTGGCTATAGTTTGCTTTTCAAAATTCGAGATCTGACATGCGTAGCCATTATTTTGCGATGTTACCATTTCTCTGACTCGAACAATACCTTTCGACTGCTTACAAGGGAATATTCTAAACCCGAAAATTCTCATTTGAATGAAATCTCGTGTGAATGTAGAGCGTATTGGAGTATGCAAGGAGAAATGACAATGTTAAGTCCTACAGGGGATTACTGACCCATGAGCCTACAGCATATGCTATACACCGTTGGAAAGATCACGCCAAGACGAATCGATTGATACCATTTTTAACATCAAAATCAGATGGGATAACCTCGAAAAATGACTTCAAATTTCAAGATTTTGCGGTTTTGAGTAAAAGAACCCGATAGTAAAAGCCCATCCGGCCTTTGGGACCTCGGGTAGGCACCTGAGGGAAAGCCGAGGGATGTAAGCGATACTCCAGCAGCCTGGAGCGGCAAATGTGCCTCATGACCTTCATTTCAGGGCCGTGTTGGGCCTGCGGTTACCCCATGGGCTACTAATCCATTGGCGATTTCGTACTGGGCATTAGAAAAGGGGTCCATAGGGCAAACACAGGCCCAACACGGCCTTGAAATGAAGGTCGTGGGGCACGTTTGCTGCCCCAATCTGCTAGAATATTGCTTACATACCTCGGTTTTTCCTCAGGTGCCTACCCGAGGTCCGTCGAGCCGGTTGGGATTTTAGTACCGGTTTATTTTGTTCAAAACCGCAAAATATCGAACTTTGAGGCCATTTTTCGAAGTTATTCCGTCTGATTTCGAAGTTAAAAGAGGTATCAATCGATTCATCTTGGCCAGATTTTTCCAACGGTGTATAGCATATGCTGTAGGCTCTTAGGCTAGTAATCCCCTCTAGAACTTAACATTGTACATTTTTTCTGCGGAAATTCACTCTGAAGGTGGTTGACATCAGCCTGTAAACTTATCCAGTTTTTTCGTTTTCTTAATATAATTTTATATTTCGTTTCACAATGTGATAGAGTATAAAACACTGAACAATTCGTATACAATATTTAAAGTTTTGTTGCGCGATAGCGCACTGTAACAAAATGATATCAAAACAAACGAAAAAACACGATAACTTCTTTAAGGGCTGATTTGACTCCTTCAGTTTTTTCTCTACATTCATACGAAGTTTCATGAAAATCAGAATTTTCCGGTCGGTAATGTTCCCTTGTGAGTCGCATGTCTTCACCTATTCTTTATCATTGTCGGACATATGTATATCGCTATCCTTAACATCGTTTCCATAGTGACAGATAGCGATAGCCGAATTTTATTAGAGATTGCGGAAGGCAGGCGTCACACAGAACGAATGGCGGACAATTCGAAGAATACATCCTCATATACAGTGAGTATTTCATCTAACTTTATCGCCTGAACTATTTCTGCTGTATTTAAAATTTCATAAAAATGTTTCCTGCAAAATTTGCATAGTTTTGTGGTGATCAGCGAGCAGTAACAATAGTTATATTGTGTTGAAGGGGATTATCGAGATACGAAGGTTATCTTTGATCTTTTAAATTGAATGCTATATTTTATTTGTCGGTACTCGATAATCACTTTAAAGCCGAATTCAACAACAATTTAAGGTCACAAAAGTTCCTTCAAAAAACTGAAAAGCAACAAAGCTTCACTCTCATTAACCCCGTTGCAACAGAATAAAACTATTATTATTATACGTCAAGCTGCATAAAACTGTAACTGTTGTAGGAAATATTTTTGTGAAATTTTAAATATAGCAGAAATATTTGAGGTCGCAAAGTTGGATGAAACACCCTGTATAAAAATGTATATTATGTTATTTTATGCGATAAAATTAAATTTATTATAATTATGGATGTTAAGAATGATTTAAACAGCACATAAGGGTTAAATCGAAGTAACAAATAACCATTACCGATTTACATTACGTTCCTACATTAAGGGGGGAGACCACTGTCTCGGTCCGAAATGTAAGGGTGTTTTCGGGAATTTATTTCAACCAAACAACGCAAGTAAATCAAATTATTGCTTAGTATAATTAATAGTGTACATATCGAAGGGTAAGAAAATTTTTTTTCAATCAAATTCATAAATCCGTTTCCTGTATACTCTTCGTCAAAATTTGCGCTCCAGCAAAAACATGCTAGTCGCGTTGACAGTCCCCAGGCCATATGGTTCATTGAATTAAAAAAAAAAAAACAAATATATTTAGAAACTATAAGCCTGTCTCCATTACGTGATGGTCGAAAAATGTCAAAATTGTAAAAAATAACAAAATGGCGGACCACTGAAAAAAAGTCATGTTTTCGGGGTACAAAATTGGAGAAATGTTGCTAAAAAAAATAGAAGCAGGTCGAAAATTGAAAATGTCTGATCGTCACGTAATAGCGACGGGTTTTCCGTACAATAAATGTCCTTGATCATGCCAATTGGACGTATAGTTTTCTCTGTAGACTGTCAATGCGGTTGAAAAATGTCATTCTGTGGAAAACGTGTTGAATGTTCCGCGTGGCTCATTCGCGCGTTTGACACCGCTTCACGAAAAACACCATATCTCCGTCAATTTTGCGAATTTCTTCATAAAATTTCGAGAGAACATTCTAGAAACATACGTCTTTCAGAAAATGTAAAAAAATTCAGATTTGAGACAGTGGTCTCCCCCCTTAAACAAAATGGAAAGGGAATAATAAAATGAAATACAAAAATAAATAAAAGTAAGAGAACCTCTCAGCTAATGACATGTGGAAATTATTGCAGGTATAAAGATTCTTGCAATTGTCCTTTCATCATAGGGGTTCACATATATACTCTGTCATATAAGAAGGAACCTGCGCATAGACCTATTCTGCGCTACTATCGGCTATACCCCAACCAACGCTCCCTCGGAGCGAATAAGCTCATTCTATATGCGTGAAACGGATTCGTTCTTATATGACAAGGAGAATAGTTCGCTTACTATTTAACCATTGTGTATTGTCTAAATAACTATTACATACAACATTAATAATTTCTTTTTTATCGCATAAAAAAGAACACAACACGTACTGTTATATTATGACGGTATATCCTTCAACTAATACTATTGAAAGTCAACGAATTTTAAATGCTCAAACTGAAGATCTAAAACTCAGCTCGACTGCATAATACTTAATAATTGTGATCAAAATTCTTGACATCGGCTGAACAAATTGATCGATTTGAATTGAAACAGATGAAGGAATGTGTTTTATCGAGCTCGTGAGAGAAACGCAGTTACGCTTGAAGGTAGGAAGAGACATCCGATCTGCTACACTCTACAGTGCTACACAATGCAACAACGTCGCATGAAATACGTAACATGCGTTGGGTCCCCGGAAGCACGCCTTAGGTCTCTTGTTTCGAAAATCAAACTATAATAATGCCGAAGATGTCTTGACTGTATAAGAATTAGCTACTAGAAAATTGACAACGTAACCATGAATTGTAATTCCTGGAATATTGTTTTATTTTTCCAGGCAAGACCATCTTGACCAGTCGAGGCCCGATCTGCCAGTCACTGGCGTTGTCAACCACAAAACACCCAAGAAAAAATCACCTAACTTACGATGATGATGATAATGACGATGACGACGACGATGATGATAAGGATGATGATGATAACGATAATAATAATAATAGTAATAATAATAATAATCCTACAGTAAATAATCGCTCAAGCCGAGCAGTACATAATCATCAAGACGATCGAAAAGCAACAGTTAATTTAACAACAAAAAGAAAACAACCGGGCTCGTCCGGCAATCACGTACCGGAGAGCTCCGCCAATAACTCTAAGTCTATGTCTAAGACATTAAGTGATAATAAGACTAGCTTTAGCGTACTAACCGTTAGGGTACTAAATATAAGCGTAAATATACGATTAACAGGGGATAAGTGCGCAATCGGTGAAGGGGTACCTAGCCTAGTTAGGATACCCAAGTCTGATCGCCCCTCATCAGGCCACTTTTCTCTCGACTCTCTTGACAATTACTCCTTACTAGGGTCCTGCCTTCATTCAGGCAAATACAATAACAATAAGTCTAATTCTAGCCTCCTAAGTAATAATAACGATAACTACAAGTCTGTGATATTGCTCAGCTCAACCAGTAACCATTATTTCCTCCACGTCAAAATGGACGGTGGTGCGATCGCAATGAGACTAGGAGCCCGTTTGGATCCATTCAAATTCTTGGTGAACTCTTCTTTCGACGGTTTATTGTTACAAGAACGATGTCTCTACAAGTCGCAAGATGAACGCTTTATAATTATGAAAATATCCGTAACGAATAATCAAATCATTCAACGCAGACATTCTACGAATGAATTTATCTTTAAAGTGATGAAGATCTTAAAGACATATTTATCAAACTACTCCATGCTTGCATGTGGGTACGACTGGATGAAATCAAATTTTGAATCTGAAGAAGCATTGACGAAAGTTTCTTTAACACATTTAATACCGACCGAAGTTATTTTAGGAAACATACATTTGCTGAGGTACGAATCGTTCTATAAGAATCAAGATGCAAAAGAATTTTTCTCTGCTGAAATTAATTTGAAATATCTAGATGCTTGTACAAAATGTGCATCTCCTGATTTAATATATAGAAACACGTATCTAGCAGAAATTAATCTGGAAATTCCAAAATTCCTATTGACGACGTATCTATTTTTGAAAAACGAATCTCGACTTTTGTTCAACCTAGGATCTACGAAGCCATTGTTAAAACCAATTGAATCGAACACGAATGCTCCAGGAAGATCTGTTAAAATCAGCTACCTTTCTTCGGAGATTCGCACGAAGATCATGCACATTCTTAGGAATTTTGTGTTAAATAGTGCTTTTTTAAGATCCAACGCTTCGTCCATAATAATCGAATTTTGTTTCATGAAAACTAACAATAAGAACAAAGAAATGTTGCAGAATGTTATGTTAGATAATATATTGTTTATAAACAATAATATTGCAGTAACAAACATTGACGAAAGCTATACAGAAATATCAAAGTCGCCTTCAAATTTCGTAACACTGGAGGAAGCTAAACTAAGGGATAGATCGTCGAACGAAGAATCAGATTTCATTACGGAAGGGGAAAAAGTGACCACCAGTTCTTCCATTACGCTTATCGTTCCCGGAAACGAGCTAACCGACCAGCCTCCGCGACCTCTCCCATTGAGAAACGCGCGGAAACGCGCACAATCCTTTCCTCCATGGCTCGACCTGGTCGCGAACGAGCTGACGCAACGCGCATGTGTTCCACTCTCGTTAGATCATAAGCTTTATGTGGTTAAATTTAGCTGTAAGGTGATTTGCGATTTGAGTATTATGTGGAAGGGGATACCGAGCCACGAGACTAGCTACAAAAGGACACATCTCAATGTCCAGTCCTTTGGTATACCTTCGAAGATAAATGAGACAACATTGGCCTTTAAAATATATGATACTATGATACTGAAGAAGCCAAATTTAATTATTGTAACTCTCTCAAGTAGATTTGGGAGTACAAAGCATACAATTCTCATGTATAATAAAAGAGTTTTAATTCTTCGGAAGAATTCATCGATGATAGTCAACACAACGATATACTGTAAAATTTGGATTTCCGAGCTGACAAATTTGAACGCCTTATTTTACAAGATATTTAGAAGTATAAATGATGGGATTTCAAGATCAGACAAGCAAAATTTCACGATTCTGTTACTAAGGGAGTTGAATAGCGGATTTTTTGCCTCTGTCAGAAGTCTTGTGCAAAATGTGAACTCTGCGTTCCTATTACAAGCCTTTAGAAAAGTGAATTTGAAACTTCTGACTTCGGAAAACCAACATCTGAACGCTTGGTTCGTAACAAGAACTTCAGAAATGATGATTTCGAACTTAAAAGGAAAGACGGCGAAGATGTTGTCCTGGCGAATTAATGGTATTAGCAACGTGGCAACAATTACTGTTGGTGCTCTTTCATTTCAGGATAATATTAAGTCTAATAAGCCTTTCGGCGCTTATTTCGCGAGCTATAGATGCTCGGGGTCGTATGTGCGACTAGACCCTGAGTTTGTTAAGTCTCTTTCTAAGTCTACTATAGGGGATAGATTTAGGGTTAAGGGGGAGAACCACGCCGAGTTCGCTCTCTACATTCCTACTATGACTACCTGCAAGCCTACGATGACGCTTACACGCCAATCTGCATCCCGAATAATCGGTGTACCTGGATCTCGGCCGAACTACTTCGAGACATTATGGCCCGACCAAATGCACACTCCTCACGATTTTTATGACAGTCTGCCGAACTTTTTAACGGGGTATTATAATGACTCTCGTTTAGAGAGAGAAAAAGAAGACAATTCATTCAGATGTTTTGGTCGTTGTAAAGAACAAATCATATACCGAAACGTTAATAAAGATGATGGTTACGATCAACTGGAAACGATCAAATCTCAAATTACTGTCTATTCGAACGGTCAACAGTATACCGAAGCAACAGCGTTCCGTTTTTGTGGATTTCAAGAAACTGACTGCTGCCAAGTTTCGCACGATTCCGTAGTAGACGCTTCTATGAGTTCGCCGTGCCCTCGTTCAGTTAATCGAAACAAACTAGAGCACCAAGCTTTTACGGATACGACGAATGAAGACAATTCTGTAGGAAATCTCTGTGATTTATATCGGCTCAAAGAGGCGCTGTACAAAGTACATCAAGTTATCGGATTTAACGTTGAAAACTATTTCGTAGAAAGTCCGATAAATCCTAATCGGTTTACTTTAATCGGTTCGATATTTCAAACTGCCCAGTTCATTGACAATGAATGTCTTGATACAAATTCCTCGGATTTGCAAAAGGCAGCTACAGATGCGATTACAGCGGGCCTTCGTAATCAGTGCAATCAGTCTGATATATATCACTTTCATCTCCGTGCAAAGAACAGCCAAGACTCGGAAGGAAGTTCAATTGTTTCGAGTCGATCAGAACAGATCTTCTCAGAATCAGAACAAAACAAAGAAGTTTTCATGAACAGCTCAAATCGAGCTCATCTCATTCATTGCGCAAGGAATCTCATAGCTGCATCCTTAGGAGTTTCCAAAGATTCTCTAGAAACTCACAAAATCCATCTTAAACATGTATTAAACGTTCTCTTTGGGTCAGCTTGCGATTTAGACGAGCCTAGTTTAGGATATAAGAGGAGGTGGGGAATTTCCAATCTCCTTAGATTAGCTGGTGGAGGCGAGAGTTCATTGAACAGTGGAGGAGCTGCAAATTGGGGTTCGGCACAAACGAGCACACCAAATAACAACAATAGCAATCAATCTGCTTGGGGAGGAAATTCAGGAAATTCTTCTGGTAATAGTGGGGCACCCGGAAATTGGACTGGGAATAATGTAAACCGATCTGTTGCTGGCAATCCAAATCCGAGTCAGACTCAGGGACCTCTCGGTGGACAGAATGTTCCAGGTGAGTAATTTTATTTCTCAATTTCAATCAAATTCCATAACTTCAGTATTATCACCAGTTTTCGAAGCTTTAATCTTTTGCAGTACAAGTGTGCCTCTCAGGCGTAAGCAAGTTTTATCGCGTGCTTTAAGTGTACCACCAGTGAGGTATACAGAAATTTACGCTAATGTTATCTATTAATTTGGCTACCTTACATAATTAAAACATGTTTTGGGATTTAGAAGAATATGTGCAGGGTGATTCCATGCTAGAGAATAGTACAGGCTGTACCTCTTTTTCTATTTTGCGTATAAGAGTATGAAGGTATAGGCATATGAAAATTAATGCTTTGCAAGATACTTCATATTCTATGTATTATACTATTACATATATGATGTCTTCATATTATGTCATAGAAAGTTATTTTATCACAATACCACTCATGTTCAATCGTGTCACTATTAATTGTCTAAACATTTTTTAACACATTTTTCTATGTTTTCCATCATATTTTTAATCTGCTCGGTTGACACATTAGAATAATTACAATTTCAATTCGGCCTATTAAGTTTTGCATTGAAAATAATCTCTTTAGGATTTGAAAAGTGCGTAGTAATTTCTTAACTTATTCCTCCTAATTTGCTAAACCGAACAAACTGCGGTAATTATACAGTATAGGGGAGGCAGCTCCGATGACCTTACCCTTCACATATGTTGTCAAGAACGTGATCCCGAGTAACTTTTCCTTACGTATAATTTAAGACATACTTATATAAATGGTAATTATGCGGAATTAGGTGCATATCACTGATTTTGATGACCTTCAAACATCATCATGAACAACTTTTATCTATACATAAATGTTACCACCGCTCTCGATCTTAGTTTCCGAGATACTAAACAAACCGCCTTGGTCCCGCTAAGTTACCAATATTCTAGAATGCTTTGGTACAAGCATGGCATTTAAGTGAACTTGACGGCCGATTTCCAGAGGCAACAAGTCGTTTCTCCCGCCGCGCGTCTTGACCCCTGCGAGGGCCTAGGTCAGGCATGCACAGGACCCCCAATTCCGAGCGCGAGCTCAGATCTGAGCTCGAGCTGAGCTCGAGCTCGAGCTCCGAGCTCGTTCAGGTAGAAGCGAGTCCGGCAACGGAGTGGGGAGCTGCTGGAGTAGTGGGAGCGGAGCGTCACAGGCTGCCACAGGGATTTCCAGAGTTTGACGCTTCGAAAATAAGGCACATTTTGGGGAATTTTTAAAAGAAAAGTATTGAGTATTATAATTCCAATCTCTGTACTGTTATTAATTGAATTTTAAAAAGTGAGTTCAAATTTTCGTATGCAATAATAATACTTTGGTTCACATTTATAATGGTAGTAGTAAGAGGGGTTTGAGAAAAAAGTTTGTTGCTGGCGAGCATGATTTTGGCTGTCGTAATCGTCTGAAACAAAAAACCTACAATTTTTCTTAATCTATGTGAGTGTGGTTCGTCATGTCGAATGAATAATGTTGAAAAGCACAAAAATGGTTGTATTTCAGATGGAAACATTAATTTCTTGGAAAAGCATTTGTTAGATTTCTGTGTTGCAAAATTGGATTTTCGTAAATATTTACTTCATTCTAGTTTACGCGATAAACACACTCATATAGATTTAGAAAAATTTTGCGGTTTTTGTTTTCGATGACTACGCCAGCCACAAACTTTTTTAAACCCTTCTTACTGCTATCATTATAACTTTGAACAAAATTATTATTATTGCATACAAAAATTTAAACATTTTTCAAATCTCAAGTAACCCTCCGTATCCAGGTGCCTGAGTCACCCACCCCTTGAGATGGCTAACGCACACGCAGGAGTGGGGGGTGAGCATTCCACGGTCGAGCTCGAGGGCGCACCGACTGCCCTAGGGCAAACTTAGTGTGCACCCCTGGCCTAGGTGCTTCGAGCGCCTCAGGCCCGTACCATATGAACCGCGAGTGGGGCGTTCACAAAACAAAATCGCATCGACAACCGTGCTCTCTGGGTCGATTTATTTCCCGCCGCCGCGGGGGCCAAGAAGCGCGGCGGGAGAAAGGAGATGTTGCACCTGAAAATCGACCGTCATTTTCACTTAAATGTCATGCCTGCTTTGGTATATGTGACGAAGTATCGATATAGCTTTTGGAATACATTGTGTGTGTGTGTGTGTGTGTGTGTGTGTGTGTGTGTGTGTGTGTGTGTGTGTGTGTGTGTGTGTGTGTGTGTGTGTGTGTGTGTGTGTGTGTGTGGGGGGGGCGGGGGGGGGGGCAGTGGTTCGAACAGAGGAAAAAATACATTATTTGAATGTTAAGTACGCAGAATTTTTTCAATATAATTCCATATTAGGATAGTTCAAGCACCAGAACCAATAAGAATTTCTGTAAATATCATTAATTTGTAAGGTAATTATAATATGGAACTTACAATTAGGGAACAGAATGCTTGCAATTTTGAGTTACAAACGCACCATCTTTCAAGTAAAATTTAAGGTATCTGCAAATTAAAAAGAAACGTAATTTGATTACGTTCACAATGAACAAAATATCACATGAATTAAGTCAATTACATCCTTACAAATTCCAGTAGGGCACAAGTTGAACAAAGTGGTATTTTTAATAATAGAATTGAAGATTAATTAGACAACTTTTCCGCTGTTGTACACAAACTAGGGTCATTCTACGCCAAATCGATCACTTTTGTCACTCGATGTCTCGGATTTTGTTTAAACTTCAATATATTGTAGTCCTCGTGGAATTAGGGAGGGTTTAAGTCATCATTTTGTCGATTTCGAGTTTGTTTAAAAAATACAGGGCCTTGAATTTTGCGATTTTTGCCTATTTTCGTGAAAATGGGTTGTACTTTTGAATATTTATCTCGGAAACTATTTGTCGGATTTAGTTGATTCTTACGGCATTTTAATGTGGAAAGATCGGTCTTTCTGAATAATCTTTTTCCAGACCGAAAAATTAATTTTGCAATATTGAAAATTGTAAACAAATTTTTATTTTGCAAATTCGGGCTCGAGGTCGCGATTTTATAAGTCCGGAAAAAATACTACCATATTCCTAGAAGTTTTTTCTACAAAATAAGCCTCTCCCCAGGGTGGTGCGGCTCCTATTAACGGCGCATTGGGGCGGTAAGTACTAATATTATAAAGTAAGTACATTATAATATTATAAAAAAGTCGTTGGCCAAGAGTGGGTTAGTAAAGTTCTTTTGCAGGTATAAATTGCACCACTCAGATTAGTACGGGATCCATCGATATTGTTTTTAGACCTCATTGAAGTAATATGGCATGGTAGCGGTACGGTCAGTCGACCGTAATAGCGGAGCGTCTGCGGGATGCCCGGTCCGCTTACCTGATTCGGCGCGAACCGCCGTACTTACCGCCCCACTGCGCCGTTAATAGGAGCCGCACCACCCTGGGGAGAGGCTTATTTTGTAGAAAAAACTTCCAGGAATATGGTAGTATTTTTTCCGGATTTATAAAATCGCGACCTCGAGCCCGAATTTGCAAAATAAAAATTTGTTTATAATTTTCAATTTTTGCAAAATTAATTTTTCGATCTGGAAAAAGATTATTCAGAAAGACCGATCTTTCCACATTAAAATGTCGTAAGAATCAACTAAATCCAACAAATAGTTTCCGAAATAAAAATTCAAAAGTACAACCCATTTTCACGAAAATAGGCAAAAATCGCAAAATTCAAGGGCCCTGTATTTTTTAAACAAACTCGAAATCGACAAAATCATGACTTAAACCCTCCCTAATTCCACGAGGACTACAACATACTGTAGTTTAAAAAAAATCCGAGACATCGAGTGACAAAAGTGATCGATTTGGCGTGGAATGACCCACTAACGTGTAATTTACGTATGTTAAAATATTACTTTATAACATCATTAGTAATATTATGTGTAAAAAAAATCATATTTAATTCTTTGTTTAATATTATAGTCAGTTTGACGTTAAAAAGAAATGTAACGAAAAATTATTCAAAAGTACCGAGAAATGCTGAAATTATGAGGTTTTTTCCACTCCTTTCATAATAACTTTTTAATAAACAATAACCGCCGAGTAAGTGTTAAGGAAACGTTACACAAGGTCATGTCCTTGATAACATATCGACATGTGTTACGAAAAGTAGCATGTTTCATTTGTCTTACGAAGATTAGCACTCTGCTCATTCTGGTTACCAAGAAACGAATGTTTCGATTTTGTTCTTGAAAAATAGTATGTTTTCATTCATCGTCAGGAAGAATATCATGTTATGCTCTTTTTCGCAACGAAAGGTAGCACGTTTCGGTACTTTGCAGCGAAAAAAAGCACGGTTTGCCTTTAGCCGCGAAAAATATCACTTTTCATAGATTCCCTAGGATTCTACTGCAAAAATAAAAGGATAAAGGTTTTTTAAGGGAAAGAAACGTTTTTCTAAAAGAGTTGGACGAGGCATATTACAACTGTTCCACTACTTAGAATCTGTAATTGTTTCATTCATTTAACTAAATTCGTTTAAGGGGTCTAGGCAGTCGAAATTTCGGTTTTTTATTGCATTTTCCGGTAGTAAAAGTACTATTTTCTTCTGAATAAAATGCCGCTTGGTTTCTAGTAAAATTCGCAAAATTGTAGATTTGGCAGCTCAAAATGTCAAGTGGCAACGTATAGCATCGCCTTTGTCCAGAAATTTAGGGCAGGCACACACAAGCGACTTTTTGTCGGGCAACTGTTTCATCTTTGTCGCTCTCCAGTTGCTTCGGTTTTTGAGAGCGCGCACACGTTGGCAACTGTTTCCTGAAAACAAATTCATTTTTACGTGTTTTTGTAGTACATTCGACAAATGCACGTGAACATTGTTTGGTACATGTATAATGAATTTTTTTGAGACTGTAGTGGTTTCTGCTCTTATCATTCGGCACAGGAAAAGTCAACGGAAAAGGAAATATTGGGTTCACCCGCTGATATCTAAAAGATCAAATAAAGGGAAATTTTCTTTGATGTTTGAAGAGCTAAGATGTTACCCAGAGAAATTCTTGGATTATTTCCGCATGAGTATAACTCCATTTGACGAGCTAATCTCAATTCTGGAACCTGCCATTACCTACCAAAATACAAATATGCGACTGGCGATTCCGGCCGTCACTGAAAAATAATGAGACGGCAACTATAATGTCGTCCATGTGCGCACGTGGGTACGAAACTATGGGAGGGGAGACAGGACGGAGACAGTTACGTCGCCCTTCTGTCGGCTGCCAGAGCAACTGAAAAGTCGCTTCGCTGTTGCGTCGCTCGGTGTGCGCACCTACATAAGACTCAACATACGTTGTGGAAGAGACGAAACAGTTACCCGACAAAAAATCGCCCGTGTGCGCCCGCCCTTAAAACGCGTTCTTCTCGAATCTTTTTTCTCTTGTTTTTTTTTCAAATTGCGATCGAATGGAGGTTCAGATCGACTTGAAAAAATTACAGGATGTGTAAAACATGTGCCATTCCACGTGGAACATTTGATATAGTTTATAAAAATTCGAGATTTTGATAAAAAATTAAAAAGTCACTGGGTTTTATTAGCGCACAAACAAGAACCACCAATTTCAGCCACCAATCGCATAATTTTGATTTAAATTTTGTTTTTATAGGTTCCACTGGAAACTATGTATCAAACAAATAAGAATCACACCTATCAAATCTGATTACGTTACATCTTAAGACTGATATTAACCCGCCGGCAAGCGCGCGCGTGTACTCAGAACACGGAGGTCAGTTTTTGGCTGAAAAAAAAAAACATTTATCGTGATGTATTGTACCCAGCACCCCTGCATATGTATTCTTCAAGCGGACATTTTTGCACAATATTACGTATTTGTCAGCTTCAAATTCAGTTTAGAACGGTCTCTGAGTGAATGAAAACGAAAGTATGCTGCGTATGCTGCCGACGAGCGCGACCGTGTACTCACAAGTTTCCCAAGTGTACGCCACCAATTGCTGTGGTTTTTGAATATATTTTAGAGGACCGAAAAATAAGATATTCGTGTTTTTTATTTTGGCCTGTTTGCATGTTTAGGGGATGAAACCAACCCTCAAAGGTTTTCAGGTGTACGCCTCCGATTGCTCTGGTTTTTGGACATGTTTTAGAAGACCGAAAAATAAGAAACTGGGGTCTTTTTATTATGGCTTGTTTGAATGTAAGGGTGAAACAATCCCTCGAAGTTATATAATTTTCAAGTGGACATCTCCGATTGCTTTGGGTTTTGGATGTTTTAGAGGACTGAAAAATAAGAAAACGTGTCTTTTATTTCGACCCGTTTGCATGTTTAGGGGGTAAAACCACCCTTCACAGTTCATAAGGGGGTACAAAATTGTGTTGAGTAAAATTTCATATGGAAAATATCCAACAAACCAAAGCAATCGGAGATGATCACATGAAAACCTTATAACTTTGAGGGATGATCATCCTAAACATGCAAACAGGCCAAAATAAAAGGATACCTGTTTCTTATTTTTCGGTCCTCGAAAACATACCCAAAAATCAAAACATTCGGAGACGAACACCTCAAAATCATATAATTTTGAAGGGTGGTTTCACCCACTACATGCAAGCAGGCCATAATAAAGTGACCCCAGTTTCTTATTTTTCGGTCCTTTAAAACATATCCAAAATTCAAAGCATTCGGAGGCGAACACCTGAAAACCTTTGAGGGGTGGTTTCACCCCCTAAACATGCAAACAGGCAAAAATAAAAAAACACATATCTTATTTTTCGATCCTCTAAAACATATCTAAAAACCAAAGGCGTTTACCTGGAAACTTGCGAGTACACGGGCGCGCTCGCCAGCAGGATAGGGGAGACCGGGTATGGTTGTCACACGGGTTGGTTGTCACAACTGTTATAATAAGGAAACTATAAACAATAGGAACGTACTAATAATCCGTGGCGATGCGTAAGCATATTGCCGTCTCCCCCTCCATCGCACAAGTCGTTGTTGAGTCACATGAAGGTACGATGTATCATTATTTGGTTTCGTGCGCCCGAAGTAAATTTTGTCGTATTTTCTATCAAGTAAGTATAGGTTGTTTCTTAGTATTGACTATAACATTGTTGCATTATTCTCGTAGTTTAGAGTTTTTTCTAACTTACTGTAATGATTTTTTTGCATTTTTTAAACTTTTTAATACATGAATAGACAGGTGAAATTGTTTAACGGATTGGGGCAAGTTGTCACAGAACATTTGGGATTAGGTATTTGCCGCATGTGACAACTAATCCCAGTGTAACTTCCTGTATCTATCATGTGATATTATTTTCTTGTTTGTTTGGCAACAGTTCTCAATAATAATGCCGCAAACTTACCTATAGGAAGAATTAATGTTACGTGCGGCAAGAGAGGTTATAAAAGGCAATTACACAATAAGAGGGATTGCAAAGGATTATAATATAAATTACCGCACTCTAACGCGATATTGTGTGAGATACAATTCAAAATTATATTACTCTCTTAATTGAATCGACTTTTTCTTCATAAACTTAGCTATCCAGATACTGGGACAACCAACCCCGACCTCGGGGTATGTTGTCACAAAATAGGTCCTGCAAATAATGTGAATTAGCTCCGAATCTGGTTGACAAAATCCACCGGACCAATTTTTTTTATAAAGCCGGAGGTACGTAGTTTATATTAATGTAAGTTTGAATGAATTTCCCTGCAGCCATAACTCACAAAAAAATCAAAATAAATAATGAGACAACCATACCCGGTCTCCGCTACGCGGCATACATACGTTTTCATTCAATGAGAGCCCTTTCCAAACTGAATTTGAACCTGCCAAGTACGTAGCATTAGGAAGGAAGAATGTCCGCTGGAAGAAAAAAGTTTTTGACGCGCCCGCCGGCGGATTAAGCAAGACCACAGAAAACGTTAAAATATTTACCAGTCTGAAGCGCCATTTTTAAAGCCCATATACATTTCATACCAATTATTTTTCAATCTGTATGGTAGTCATAAATATTGGATAAAAGGATACATCTGGCTTTGCTATCATTCTGTTTACAATTACAGAAGGACAGTCTCTTTCTTTAAAATAAAAAAGAGAGAGAGAGAGAGGACTGCCTAATGTCGAAGCCATATATATTGGCCGGTGAATTCGTTTTCGCGAACACCGATCGAGGAGAAATCAGCCTCCATCATGTGACGATTATAGATTTGTCAGTTGGAGTTGCGTGGCCCCCGAAGGGTGTGGTGCGGTAACGGGAACGCCTGAACATGTTATTTATTCTTAGCGTAATAGTTGTGTGCGTTACGAAGCTATGCGTAGACCAATACGAAATGAAGCTATCGATAAAGAATCAATGTTCTGACCAATTAAACTCCTAAATTTTTTCGGAGCTAACGCACACCTATTGTGTATTTCTACACTGACAGCTCGGTTTCGCTTACACGCCAGAAGCTTGGCACCATCCCCACCACTTCTGGCTCACTCATGTTCTGCGAAGACGAGAGCGAGTCAGAAAACGTTGAGAAAAGGAGCACCGAGGCAGGCAAACTGTGTGGTGGGAGAATACCCCTCACGAAACTCACCGACCAATATATCTGGCTTCGACCTTAGACCCCTTCAAGAAGCAAAAGTATTTTCAATTTTTATTAATTTACTACGTACGGTTGTACTTCCAATCATCATCTTTGCTGTTAGACATTGTAATCTAGTCACTTTCTTTCACACTAAATGAGCAACAAACGACTATACAGGAAATTGGCAGTCACACAAGATCAACGTCGACTGTGAACTGTTTGGAAACTGAAATATTCTATTCTTCGGGAAACAATTGAAATGTGTCACTTTTCGCTGCAGCGTTTGAAATGTGCTACTGCTCGTGGCGAAATCTGAATCGTGCTTGTTCTTGTGGTATATTCGAAACATGCTTGATATCGGCAGAAACATTGAAACGTGGTTCTTCTCGTGATAGATTGAAAAGTGCTACTCTTTGTAAGACAAATTAAATGTGCTACTTTTCGTAACACACGTCGATATGCCAAGCTCAAGGTCATCGGAGCTGCCTCCCCTATACTGCATAATTACCCAGACCATGGTCTTACTTCCGAACTCTGTTAATGACAGAATAGGTTCGTGTATCGGCAATATGGAGTAACTGTAAATTGTAATTACGTCAACGTTTCTATTACCCATGTTTTGACGGTCAATCGAACAACTTGCGTAACGCATGTGTGTAGGCGATACTCTTGTGCGAATCACTCCTACGCCTCTAACGTAAATTAATGGCGGTGAAGGTTTCTAAATTAATAGAGGCAGAAAACAATTGTTATGATAGTTATATATTTAACAGAACAAATCAAGTTTAAATGGTCTTTATGGTTGAAAGTATGGTGCCAAGAGTGACTGCAGTCACGTGAGACGCATTCAATACAATCTTTGTGCGCGTGGATCTCACAAGGGAAGTTTGGCAACCCGTAAATTCAGAAAATTATGAAACTCGGTGTGCAAGTAGAGTAGTTCATCCGTAACGCAACCCTATTTTTCGTTGGTGCCATAATGCAATCTTTGGGGGTGAAATCACCCCTTGAAAAAAATGCAGAATTTTCTTTTTCGTGGAATATCTCGGGAAGGGTGAGAGATATCGAAAAAAAGTTTAAACAAAAATTGCATCCTTTTTTTATATCTACAAAACCGCGTAAAAATAATTTTCGAAAAAAACATATTTTTCAATTTACCCCCACCACCAACCCTTAAAATCAAGTTTTTGTATTTTGTAAATATACGCTGAAATACCTCTGGATAATCTCTTTTCATACATATAAATAGTATATGCGTTATATTTTTTTTGCAAACAAATACAACCTCTATTACCGAATTTTAAGCCCATTTTAGCAGTTGCCATTAATAAAATGGTTTCTTAAACCCATATTTTAATTATTAGTTATATAAAGTTTAAACAGCTTTCAATTATTTAAGCAAGGCAGTAGGTACCTAAAATTGTATCCAAGCAAAAACTCATCAATGAGCTAATCAATGACGTGCATGAATCATTATGATATCATCACATTCGTACATGCATTACTTCAAGTGTAATCGTATTAGGTTATTTTGGAAATCACACGATAAATAAATAATGTGCGATGATTTACAATGACTTTGCAAAACATATATTTTATCATTAAAATGACGCAGAATCAAATTGATGCCGATAATCTTGCCGAACTTTCCGATTTGCATAATGCATGTATATATATATATATATATATATTGACAATCATTTAAAATTCATATATATATATATATATATATATATATATATATATATATATAATATTACATTAAAGTGATTTATATTAAATTTAATTATAACATTATAGCAGTTTTCATTAATGAAGTGGCCGCATAAAGTAATATTTAAACAATCGCAGGCTCTTTTTGTACATGCTGTATTGTGTGATTATACATCGGAAGAATTATACTAATAGAAGACGATAGATACATTGAAAATTACGACTTGTAATTGGTACAATAATGATATTCTTCATAGAAATGATTGAAACAAAAATACTCGCCACACCATGCACATCGCAGAAATCTACAGGATTTTGAAATTCCCTGGGATGCGTTTCCAGATATCCGCTTTTAGGTGTTCCTAAAATTGAATTCAAGGAAAAACTCTATTCTTGTGCCACATTCACTTTTCTGAAAAACATGTTTACGTACTCGCGTCTTTTGACTGGTATAAATATTCCCGAGGATGCAGCGACTGGCAGTTACATTTTTGCAAACAGTCAGTTACCATTCAATTGAAAAAAGTAAGTGATCATTGATTGAAAGGCTTCTCTTTAAAATGCAGTCGATGAATGTTGCTAACGTAATAAACATGTTAGCCACTACGTTTCAAATTGCGAGTATAACGCAGACACCTATGAACTCTGTAGAAATGGATGTGCTCAATGAAATTCGTGACATTATAAAAAAATTTCAAAACATACATTCCGTACCATTAATTGAACATGATAATGTGCTCGATTTTGCCGATCCATCCGAACCACATGGTGCAGAAGTTGTAGAGTACATTATGCCTGCAGAAGAAGAAGAAGACAGTTTTGACCCTGCAGAATGTACTGTTGATGATGAAGGTGGAAAAGTTGACTTAAGTTATAAGAGAAAAGCAGTAACGTTTTGGAAAAGTGGAAACAAGGCACGTCGATCGCTTACCAGTGTACAGAAAAATTATCGCATGGTTAAATCGGTGCAGCAGCTATACAGGTGGGAGGCGAGTGTAGAGAGAGGTGGAACAAATGCAGATAAATTTGCATTTATTGCGGAATATGTACTGCAAAAGTTTGAAGAAGCTTGTGACAGAACATCTATTATTCATGACATGAATTTAAGATTGTGGGCCTTGGAGGCAAAAAACCAGGTGGACCTACCCCAATTTGTGGCAAGTAAATGGTGGATTTGGAACTTTAAGGCTGCGCATAGAATTGTGTCCCGCAAGATAACAACATTCAGGACGCAATTTACGTTTGCAGATATTGACAATATCAAAAATATCGCAGAATCGTTTGTTTCTCGCGTAAAGTCTAACATCCCAGCTGTCGAAGTTGAAGAAATTTATAATGCAGACGAGAGTGGCTTCAACCTTGAAATACATTCTGGGCGAACATTGGCGAAATTAGGAGTGAAAACGGTAGAAGCGACGATTCAATCGGTATCTTCTACAACACATAGCTACACTATAATGCCTATTATATCAGCAAGCGGACGTCTTCTTTCACCACTATACATAGTTTTGAAGGAATCTACAGGAACACTTGGTCCGATAGTGCAAAGAACTCTATTCCGTCCGGTTAATATTTACATCGGAGCTTCAAAGTCAGGAAAACTCACGTCTGAACATTTTAAAACTTGGTTTAGCGAAGTGTATCTACCGAATACTGGCCGTAGGAGCATGCTCCTACTCGACTCGTGGACGGGACACTGCCCAAGTGAATTACAGCAGTTGATTCCACAAGACAAGGAAGTAACTTTTTCAATGATTCCAAAAAAAAAAAAACGACGGGCATCGTTCAGCCTTTAGATGTGTTTGGATTCCGAATTTGGAAAAATTTCGTGCGGACATTTTCGGATAATGTGATTCTCCAAGAGAGAGATGTCAATTTGCACTTACGTAACGAAATAATTAAATTGCAGTCCCTAACCCACAACCAGTTTTCTTCGCCTAGATTCAAAAACCTTTTTCAATATGCTTGGTTTAAAAGCGGATATCTAGAAACGCATCCCAGCGAATTTCAAAATCCTGTAGATTTCTGCTACTTCAGGAAGGAAAAGCTTATACCCAAATGTAGTATTTGTGGGGAGCTGGCTTTTATGTGATGTGCATGGTGTGGCGAGTATTTTTGTTTCAATCATTTCTATGAAGAATATCATTATTGTACCAATTACAAGTCGTAATTTTCAATGTATCTATCGTCTTCTATTAGTATAATTCTTCCGATGTATAATCACACAATACAGCATGTACAAAAAGAGACTGCGATTGTTTAAATATTACTTTATGCGGCCACTTCATTAATGAAAACTGCTATAATGTTATAATAAAATTTAATATAAATGACTTTAATGTAATATTATACATATATATGTCATTAGTGGGATGGGTAAGTAAAATTGATTGTCAATCATTTAAAATTCATATATATATATATATACATGCATTATGCAAATCGGAAAGTTCGGCAAGATTATCGGCATCAGTTTGATTCTGCGTCATTTTAATGATAAAATATATGTTTTGCAAAGTCATTGTAAATCTTCGCACATTATTTATTTATCGTGTGATTTCCAAAATAACCTAATACGATTACACTTGAAGTAATGCATGTACGAATGTGCTGATATCATAATGATTCATGCACGTCATTGATTAGCTCATTGATGAGTTTTTGCTTGGATACAATTTTAGGTACCTACTGCCTTGCTTAAATAATTGAAAGCTGTCTAAACTTTATATAACTAATAATTAAAATATGGGTTTAAGAAACCATTTTATTAATGGCAACTGCTAAAATGGGCTTAAAATTCGGTAATAGAGGTTGTATTTGTTTGCAAAAAAAATATAACGCATATACTATTTATATATATGAAAAGAGATTATCCAGAGGTATTTCAGCGTATATTTACAAAATACAAAAATTTGATTTTAAGGGTTGGTGGTGGGGGTAACTTGAAAAATATGTTTTTTTCGAAAATTATTTTTACGCGGTTTTGTAGATATAAAAAAGGATGCAATTTTTGTTTAAACTTTTTTTCGATATCTCTCACCCTTCCCGAGATATTCCACGGAAAAGAAAATTCTGCATTTTTTTCAAGGGGTGATTTCACCCCCAAAGATTGCATTATGGCACCAACGAAAAATAGGGTTGCGTTACGGATGAACTACTCTACTTGCACACCGAGTTTCATAATTTTCTGAATTTACGGGTTGCCAAACTTCCCTTGTCAGTTGGTCCCTTAGAACAACAAATTGACTATTGGTGATCACTTATTGTAGGCGTGACACTTTTGCTGCATTCGGTCTTCAAAGAGATGGAGAAAATCTCCCAGGAAGACCGTAGCTACGTTCCACCTCGAAGGACACTTTCCAGATCTCCCTGATAGCGAGGCAATCGCCACCTCTGTCAATCCTCGACCATGACCTGCAATGTTTGGACCCAGACTAACTAGCCCCTCCCAGACTAAACCTTTCCTTGTAATATATGAGCCCTCCTCGTCCAGAGACTGATCAACCCATACACAGCTACTTATTTTACATAGGTATGCAAACTATTAGACTACCGTTATACAAATAAGAGTTTGTGTTTGTAAATACCGTTTTATCAACATACCGTGGGCATTTCAGTATTTTCTTTGCATTTGTTTTTCATTGATAAATTTCTACGTTTTGATGTGTTTTTCGCCAGCCTTTCGTAGTTTCTCTTACTTTGGTCATTTTGGTGTCAAATGCAACTTGGATTTTGTATAATTCGTGTTTCGTATTGATAGTCACTTTTTTAAGTTCTCTACTATCCGATTCGTTGATTGCTCTGGTTTTCCCGATGAAAATACAAAATACATTTGAACACGATCTTATTTGAGCTATTTTCAAGTACATGTAACCTTTATCACTGAATGCTGTAAATTGATCGCACATTATATAGGGTAAACCCGGGAGACGCGGTCGACCTAATATAAAATGGCTATGAAACCTGGTATAGAAATTACTTATTTTATCAGAACAAACCTATATGTTCAGAATATTATGGTGATTCAGAAAAACTGTTCGATATTTGGTTTAAGACAATATTTACTGTAAATCGGGTTGAAAACTGAAGTCATCTGACCACCTCCCCCAGGTGCCGGGAGAAACGGTTTTCGTTGTGGGCAGAGATCACTGACATAATTAACAAAGGATAAAGCAAAAAAAATTAACAAAGGATAAAGCAAAATTATTTATGAGTGAATACAACTACAGATTCATTGATATTTAAGGCTGCCGTCTCAAGTTTGTTATGGTCCGAATTGATCGAATTGTCCCTTGTAAACAGACGGACGCTAATGAAACTACTGAGGTCGATAAAAAGAACTTTTACAGAGGTGACATCTCCAGGTACTCTATGTAGACGACTTTTTTACGCATAGTTGCCACATTTTCTGTTCTCTCTGTTTCTGTCGCGCTGTTGCCACAGCTCTCTAACGAGATTTCTTGAAGGAATACGGCACGAGAACTGGTCTAGCGTCAGAGCTTCGCTGAACGTAAAGGAGGATGGCAATAATGAAAGATAGAGGGGTTGGGTAGTGAAGTTAGGACACATATCAATGAAACAATACTTATTTGCGTATCAATATCTCTTCTTCACATCGCAATTCTTATTATCTTCTCTCATTCTGTGTAATTCCACTTCTCCATTGACGGTCTTCCTGTTGTGCCAAGGCGCCTGGGGGGCGAGATTCTAGGTGCGAATCTCGGGGTGCTCCTGGGCGTCCTTCGCGATCGTCGTCCACGGGCTCCGGAGGTTCGGGTGATTATGCCGGGACGGGAGGATTCGGTTAAGAACCCGGAGGTAGGAGATCGTTGCAGGTTAAAGAGTTGGAACTCACCGTAAGGTTAACAAGTTTATTCTGTCCCGATCTGGGTGACAAGGTCACTATGCCTACTTTGGCATGAGTCTCGTAAGGTTCGGGTATGGATCCCGTAACAAAGCTTTATCAAGTCTGAGCTCTCGTTGTTCATACGTCGTTCTTATAATGTAATCGGGGCGAAGCGGGGACCATCGGGGTCTCCGCCTTTGCCTGCTTTTTAGAGGTTTCGCCATGTGCTGACGGGTCTCGGTGCGTTTCCGAGATCCCTTACGCTGCTGTGCCGAATTCCGGCCGCTCGATTGGGGCAATCGGAATGTACGCGGTGTCGACACGCTTGGGTGTCGGCCCGGGCACAACATTCCTACAATTTCATCAGATCGATTGTAATGAAATCGCTCATTTGCTGTAACAACGACACAACTCAAAATTTGCAGTTTTCGAGTTATTAGTATAGAAAAAGCGGTTGTTGTTTAACAAAACTTTTCCCGTTAACAAAACTAGTTTCCCCCAAAATCGTGAATTTTGAGTTATATATGTCGTAGTTGCAGCAAATGAGCGAAATGTAACGTATGCAGTGAGGGCAATATTTATATTTTCTTGTGAAAAAATATAATGATATGATTGTTCATTGATTGTAATTTTGTTTGTATTAATAGAATGTAAAACGTTCACATTTTCTATCGTATCGGCATGAACGTTTCAGTAACATACTGGTGAGATTTTCCAGACGAAAATGAATTTAAACACGATATAAATCGGATTATTTTTAGCATTATTAGATTAGAAATGTTACGCATTTATATTTAATTATCTAGTACAGTTCTGGAAATAATCCTTTTTATACCGTATTTGAATTCATGTTAACCTCTTAGGCACGACGCGCCACTCTAGTGGCTTTCGCGGATGTCATGTTTCTGAACGACACTCCACTATAGTGGCTCACTGTATCGTTTACACGTAATTTGCGTTGAATTCTGCCGTACAGAGAAACAGCCCTGCGTAAAACTCAACCGTGCCTAAGAGGTTAATGTGGAAAATCTCAGCAGTATGTTACTGAATACTGAAAAGGTCACGTTTTACATTTTATCAATACTGTATGCCTCTCCAACCGAGATTACAAGCCGCCGCCGAACAGCCCAAGTCCTCGCTGGTTGGGATCGGCATTGAACCCGTATCGTTCAGAGTGTCCTAATTCCGAGTATTCGTTTCTCACTTCTTTCTGGTCGAAAGGGGGAGCGAGATGGGACGCTTTGCGTGCGCGACGGGCGCGAACGCAAAGGACGGAGTGTCAGGCGTCCGAAAGGCGGAGCGAGACAAAACATCAACGCTCGCTTTCAATGCCTCTCGCTCAGTCTTGCCTTCGCCGGACAAGAGTGAGACTGAAGTGGTGTGGATAGCGAAAAGTTCACATCGTGTACACCAAACTGAGCCCGTAATGAGACAATACTGTAGTATCTTTTATTTGAGTTTATCCAGATATTATCTTTTCCCATCTTTGTTCTCCAGCCGCTTCGCCGTGATTCATTCTTAGAGCATATAAACATGGAGGAAGCATGCAATAGGAAAAAATGTAGACGGCGATAGAAAGAGAAAGATATACAGGAGGGACACACTCTCTCTTTCTAACGTCAGGGGCGGCAGTGTTTTTTTTCGATGATAGAAAGAGAGGGGGTGTCCCTCCTGTATATCTTTCTCTTTCTATCGCCGTCTACATTTTTTCCTATTGCATGCTTCCTCCATGTTTATATGCTCTAAGGATTCATTCAAGTCTCCCTGACGACAGAATAGTAATAAGGGAAATGTGGCAACAGCGCAATCCGACTCTCGATACGTCTCGGCAACTATGTCTTTCCTACATTTATCGGCTAGGTTGGACTTCCACTGATTCTGATGGTATAGGGGGGGAATATACCATCAGCGCTGGTGACGGAGAATCCTTGAAGCTTCATTTTGTCATTTCACGAGTCTGTCTCAGTACACGATTCATAAGTTCATTATTATTTCAATGTACGGTTCTTATTAGCGTTCAAATGCACCAGACCCGTCTGCACGGATGTCTACTGGAGGCAACTATATCCGCAAAAACTTCCTTCTTGACGATTCCAGGGCGAAAGTTGTAATTTACGGTTTGTTTACTACACGCGTATACGTACACGCTTTTCCTAGCTTGTGTTAGCGTACGCACACATTCACGGCCCGGTGAGACTGCAGCCTTAATTTGTTTACGCTAAACAAGTAAAGAACACATCAAAGTAAACGTGAACTACCTACTGGCGATTAGCAAGGCAAACGAATATAAAAGTGAATAAATAAACGAAATAAACAAAAATAATAATAAAATAATAATAAAAAATAAAAAAATAAACAAAAATCATAACTCGATCATCTCTCCTTTCTGCAGCGAGTGGAAGCTTTTAGAGGAAGAATTAATATGGTCAAATACTTTGCCTGTATTGTCCCTCAATATATCTACTATCTTATTACCCGAAATATTAAACAATAATAAGCTTAGAAGTATATTTTAAATACGATTTTGTACACCGCTGTTTGGCAAAAGAGGTTAAATGTAACCTCAATTTAACTTTTAAAGCCTATAAATCCAGAAACCCACAGTAGGAAGCGAAAGTACGCTATTCATTGAACTATTTTGCCTGTAGAGAAGTAATTGGCCTGCATTTTAACGCATTTTTACCTATAGACTCTGAAATGTAGCGACTCGACCAACTCTCCGAACCGACCGCGTCTCCCGGATTTACCCTATAATCAAAAGTTATTTTAATAAGAAAATATTTGATTTCGTTATCATAAAATTTTAGTTAATTCATTCGCAACACTCTTACAGACATGTAATCAAATTAAGTCGTTAAACAGTTTTGTTGTAGTCTGTTGACCGTGAAACGAATTGTACAAGAGGTTGTAAGGATGTGCTACTGTACTACCACCCGATACGACTGTGTCGAACAAGTTCGCAGACAGTTCAAGTATCGGTCAGACCAGGCTTGGGAATTAAGTGAACTTCGCGGCCGATATTCAGAGGCAACGTCTCCTTTCTCCCGCCGCGCGTCTTGGCCCCTGCGGGGGCCTAGGTGCTTCCAGCGCCTCAGGCCCGTACCATATGAACCGCACGTGGCGCATTCACAAAACAAAAACGCATTGGCAATCGTGCTCTCTGGGATGATGTGGAAACCTATTGATACAATGTCGCCCTAATACGCAACGCGCGGTCCACCTGGTACGGGCATGAGGCGCTCCAAGCTGCTAGAGGCTGCCGCGGGCGTCACGACGCGCGACGGGAGAAAGGAGGCGTCGCCACTGAAAATCGGCCGCAAAGTTCGCTTAATTTCCAAGCCTGGGTCCGACAGTCGTATCACATCGCACGACAAATTGTAACGTCTGTGAACCATTTAAACAAAAATGGTAGCAGTGAAAATGATTGGCCAAACTATGAGTAGAACTACATGATTATGATTAATCTGTTCGCTTGAAATATCTCTTTTATTCTAACGACCACAAAAAAATGAACCTAACTGTCCTTTTCGCATAGATTCGCACGTGGACCAAGTACGCCAAAGGTAGTATCATCCACTCGAACGACAGAGTAGAACAAAATATTATGCTTCATCTGTCTCGTACCATTTCTCGCACACTTTTAATGGGGCCGTCTCATTTTTGTTATGGTCCGAATCGATCGAAGCGTCCCCAGTAAACAAACGGATCCTAATGAAACTATTTCCGGTCGATAAAAAGAATTTGTACGGAGATGACATCTCCAGGTACTCTGGGTAGACGATTTTTTTACGCATAGTTGCCACATGTTCTGTTCTCTCTGTTCCTGCCGCGTTGTTGCCATAGAATTCTCTCTTTTTATCGAGAAGTCTTGTAGGAATACAGCACGAGAGCTGCGTCTAGCGTCAGAGCCTCGCTGAATGTAGCAATAATGAAAGATAGAGAGGTCCGGGAGTGTAAGAAGGAAAAATGGAAAGATACCAAATCTGACACAATTTCAAGTATCATTATTAACAATATTACAGATCAAATTTATTTGCAGAATTGAAAGCCCGTTTCGTTCGAAGTAGTCAGATTTAAATCATTTCCTGTAAATTTAATCGGCAGAATCACTTTTATATTGATACGATGAAAAATAAAGAAATTCTGTTTCTGCATAATCGATGATACATCGCCGAGCAACTCCAGGCGACATGTTAGACGGGTGAGCGATACAATGTAGAAATGTTCGAATACTCGGATATTCGAGTAGCTTGAAATTCGGACCGAGCCGAGTAACGGGTTACTCCTCTGTCCTCGTTCCCACCACTCTTTACCATTTCTTCCCCTACTCCACCTTAACCTATCTTAACTTAAATTAACTCAACCTATCTTAAACCTATTTTACACCTATTTCTTTATTTGTACACTATATATAATATACAATATATTATACTCGCACGCTCGTTCTCCTTCCCCCTCCTCCGCTTCCGCTCGTTCCCCTTCCACTGCATTCCCTTTCTCACACATCCGTTCCACCACACACCTGTCTCCTTTCCTCTAACCTCCTCATCCAAACCTCCCCCCTCATCACCCAGCACTTCTCCCGCCCTCTCCTGTCACCCCCCTCTTTTTCCCCCACCCCATGCACTTCCACACATGCTCCCACGCCTTCCCCCCCCTCCAAACACAGTCTACACCTCCTTTTTCTATCCTTCCCAGTACCTACCCCCCTTATCTCATTACCCAATCTAAACCTGGCCACCCTACTCCACCTACTTTCCCCCACCGCTTCTTTAGGTACCCAGGCACCCCATCCCCTTCACCCTTCCGTACCACCTATTGTACTTTAAGTCCCCTATCCTCTTCCACTTCTCCTCCTCCTGCATTCTCCTTTTCCTACTCACCAACTCCTCTCCTTTTAGTCCCCCACCATACCTCGTTCCCTCTATCTCCTCCAGCGTCCAACCCTTCTCGAGAAACTCCTTCCTTTCCTCTTCCCATCCCTCTAAACTCTTTCCCCTCCTTAGCCTCCCCTTCACCTTTTCCCAGCACTTCCTCGCCAGCTCCCCCTTTCCCCTCCTCCAGCTTTCTCTCGTACTCCCATGCCCTCATCCCTATCCTACCACATAGCATCCCCCTTTGCACCTCCTCCTTCACTATGTACCCCGGCGTACACCTATCCACCCCCAGCACACCCTTTAGGAACCTTTCCTGCAGCCTTTCCACATTCTCCCTTTCCTTTCACCCCACACCTCCGCCCTGTATCCCACCAGCGGGCATACCAACTTATCAAACAGTCAAATTCTTCTTTCCCAATCCCCCAAACCTTTGCCATCACTTCCTCACTCTCTCCCCCACCTGCCCCTCTTGCTCCCCATTCCCCGTGTACCCAAAATACTTAAAACTCCTAACTTACACCTTGTATGCCGTCCGTGTCAGCTTTATCCCTCCGTAATCATCCACCTTCCACTCTCTCCCTTCCACAGTACCGTGACCACCTCCTCCTTTCATCCTCCGGCTTCCCTTCTCTCCTCCACACCCTATTACATATCCCCCAAGGTCATTCTTCCACTTCTGCCCCATCCATACTTCCACACCTCATTTGGAATCCCATCCCCCCTTCCTCCTTCCCATCCTTTAAGTTCCTTATGACCCTTCCTATCTCTGCCTCTCCATCCTCCACCCTTTCTCCCTCTCCATTCCTCTCCTCCCAGCAGCCTTCTAAAATATCCGTCCCATTGCTATCCCTTCATTAACCCTCCACCTCCTTTTTCTTCCCCTATTTACAACCTTCCACACTTGCCCCTCCGTTCTCACACTTTTTACCTCCTTCGCCCACCTCTCCACCTCCTTCTTTCTTTTTTTTCCACATAACCTCCCATACTCCCTATCTTTTCTCTTGCTTATATTTTATCCCATCCCCTCCTTCCCTCCTCACATTCCTCTTTTCCACCCTACACTCCAGATGCTACCCCCCCCATCATTTCTTTCTCCCCTCCTTTAATCGTCTTACCTATCACGCCCTTTATCCTTTCCCGCAGCTCACTCCATTCCTCCTCAACTCCCTCCACCCCTTTTTTCTAAATTTCCTCTTAAACTCCCTCCTTCGTCCGTTTCCTCGCCCCTCCCGTTTCTCCTCCATCCTCCCCTCCTCCCTCCCCTCCCCACTCAACCACACCACCACCGGGTGCTGAGCAGATTCTACCCTTTCCCCTACCTTCATTCTTTCCACCTTCTCTCTTGTATCCTCGTTTCCTAACACATAATTTAACGATCAAACGAACTTACCTGTATGTGAAGTTCGATCGTAGTTATACGAGAGGCTCGCCCGAGAGATTACATATGTAGCTCTTCAGAGCATGAACAATTTTTTTTTAAAACATTTTATTATTAGTATTTGTATTATGTTTTCATATTTAAAAATATTACCTTAAAGTATGAACAGACCTTAACCTACGTCTTGGTAACGCTTTGACATAGTGAATCCAGTAATACTGCTGAGGCAAAATTCGCATCAGTTTGCACAGATGTCGGTCTCTTATAGAAGGTAGCGAACACCTGTGAGTTTCTGGACCATCTTGCCGTCTTTTTAATTAGGTGTATATACTAATCCCTCTTTCCGACGCCTTCGATGTGGAGGCGTGTCTAGTACTATGCGCTGTAAACATTTCATCTACCCCGCAATTGTACAACACCGTTTTTATCCATTTACTCAACGTCTGAGATGTAACTGGCTTCTGAGGCTTACGAAACGAAATAAACAAAGCTCTTTCACCTCTCCTAATGTTCTTAGTGACCTCTACATGCCTGAGGATTGTTTTAGCTGCGCTCAGCACCGATTTATCAACAAAAAACGGAAGGTTTAACACAGACTGAGCCGCTCCCGGTCTGGACGTTTTAATAATGTCCGGAATCTTGATTTGAATTCCCAAAGATTTCGTCGCAATATTGTCTATAGAGATCTTAGAGAACGTTTGTACTCTGTGGGCCGTACCCAGCGCTAGTAGCATGATGGTGTAGGGTTAGTGTTTCTAACGGGAATAACTTACTCATTTCCGATAGCACTAAATTTACATCCCAAGTGGTCCTTCCTTTCATGAAACGTGCAATATAAATATTATTCGACAAATCCTCTGATGCTATGAGGGAAATGGCCGCTCTTATTGAATTCAGCGTTCCATAAGACGCTCCTTCTTTAAACTTTTTTGTTAAGAATTCCAACACCCTTGCCTGATCCGTCCTCAGAGGGTCCCAATCTCTTTCACTCGCATAGTGAAAATCTCTTTCTTGTAGTTGCCAGTCCGAATAGCTCGCGACGTTCTGGGCAAACACTTGCCACCATTCTAAATCCGATTTTATATACACCGGTAGTCTCATAATCCTATCTAAATTTCCCTGGTTAATCTCGAGACCTTCACATTTAGCTCTTTCTAAAGTCTTGCAATGCAGTGCCCCATATTCGACAGCTGGGCATGCTGTTATCAGCGTACGTATAAGCTGCGCGAAGTCTCTAATACGACAGTCCTGCTTCCTCAGAAATCGATTTGTTAACTTAGTTTACGATTCCCGCTTATTAGGTGTTAGCTCGATTGTGAAAGCTACTGAGTCGATGATGAAGGCGAGATACTTACATCTCGTACTAGGAGAGAGGTTACTTTTCTTGTAGTTAATTAGGAAACCTAAACCGGTCAGAAGATCTAAAGTTGTCTGCAGATTTTCTTTACCTGTTTCTTCATCTTCGCCTATACACAGTATATCATCCAGATAAATTACTGACAGCAACTTTCTGGATCGTAAGTAATTTACGACGGGTTTCATAACCTTAGTGAATACAAAAGGACTTGTACAGAGTCCAAAAGGAAGGCACGTAAATTCATACAAATAATTTCCAGCTATAAATTTTACGAATTTTCTGTAATCTTTGCGCAAAGGAATTAAGAAATAGGCATCTTTTAGGTCAATAGAAACTAGGTACGCATTGGGCCACATCAATGCGCAAACTGTCCGAATGTCCTCCATCTTAAAATGTTCAGGGGCAAGGAAGTTATTTAACTCTTTTAGGTTAATTATAAATCTGTTTCAACCGTCAGGTTTTGGGACTAGAAAGAAGCTAGAAATGAATTGGCCCTCTACCGGCTCGCAGGCCACAATCGCACCTATTGACAGATGTCTATTTACTTCTTTCTGAATTTCCCCCAACTCACCTTGTGACCAGTTGTGCATGGTAGGTAAAGATGTCTGTCGATCCTCCAATATAAAGGGTAATTTATACCCCCGAATACATTCTAAGACAAAGCTGTCTGTCGTGATTTTGGTCCACTGGTTGGTGAATCTACTTAACCTATCCGCCGTCCTGTTTACCTCTGAGGCACGTTCCTCCAGGTTGCATTCTTCAGCCTGGAGCCCGTTGGACGATATAGTGCACGAGACTATTTTTCGCCGATCCGTCACGCGAAAAGTTAAAAGAAATCCATGCAAACTAAATAGTGTATCATCTGATACATAGATAGCATTGTTGTAAATTATCAGTTATGAGTTAGAAGAAGACGGCGTATTGATTCAAAGTTAAGAATGAGTAAACATGTAACTGTTGAAAGCGTCATATTTTTTTGCCGATAGTTCTCTGTTCAACAGCTGTCTAGACTTGTAACATTCAATACCCGTTTCTTATAGATTTTCGTGTGCTGAATATGAATTAGCGAACCGTTTTATCGTCATCACCCTCAGTTTTTGAGAAATTCGATTTTGAAAAAAATGCAAATTTTTAACTTTGTACATTTTTTGAGTTCAAAGAGTAATAGTTACTCAATTGGTTGTTCCACCAAATTATTTTATGAACCATCCCGAATACAACGATATAAGTTATTATGGCATTATAAACATTTAAATAAGTTTAAACAACTATGAAATGGAAAAGGACACCCGAAATGCACCATTTTTTCAGATATCTTTCAATTTATTTAAAAAACTAAGGGCCTGGGAGAAAATCTGACGGCTCCCCGCGATGCAACAGACATTTCAAGTGAAAAAATGAGTCGAAAATATAGAATAAATTTTTTTTTATATCTCGTTTCGTTTTCGTGAAAATTGACTGAATTTTAGCCGAGTACGCGTGCACCGAAGTACAGTTTGTGGCGCTTAAGGGGGGATTGCGCATTGTTGGGCCCACAAATAGATAAGTCTTTATGAATTTTTTGTACAAAAATTGTTGAACATATTAATTTGTGGTTTGGCAGGCCGTTTTATTGTATCTTGAACTATTTTGCATTTTTGTGTGGCAGTGAAAAGAGGACTGGCAGACACAGTGTGCTGACTGAGAGCGTTGAAAAAAATCGGGTGGGCTTGGCGTTGACAGAAAGTACTGTAAGGGTTATTTGAAACACAAAAAGGAAACGAGATTCTTAATCTATATGAATGTAGTTATCTACGGGAAATCGCACCTACAGAAAGCGGGACACCTTCTCCTTACCTTAGCCGCCTTAAGGTGGATTTACACTATACAGCACGGACCGACACGTACCGGCAACGACGCGGTTCGTCACCGGCACGACAAAACATTGTAACATGTGTTTTAAATGGCACTGTTTACACTATCCTGCACCGACCTGCAATGTTCCGTCTACGGCAAGAACCGACGCCGATCGACATCGTCGCGAAGAATGTATTGCCGGTTCGTGACAGTCCATGCCGAGACGTGTCATCGCTGGTCTGCCAGTGTAAATTAGTAAACGGCAGTGACCGCATGCAACAGAGGATGGATTGGGAAAAATTGATGAGCATGTTAAGTTATGTGTGCCGTTGTATGCAACGGATCATCCTGAATACAGCGATAGTGGGTTCAATCCATTTTAGTAATTCAAAAAATTTGCATTGCAACATTCTATAAATAATGTTGCTTGATAGCATATTTACATTTAATGTAGTCGAAGTTTCGAAAAACAACATATCTCTGTCAATTTTGCGAATTTCTTCATAAAATTTGGAGAGAATATTCTTGAAACGTACGCCTTTCAGAAAATGTAAAAAAAATAATAAAACCATTTTCATATTTCTGACAGTGGTCACCCCCCTTAACCCCTGAAGATTTGGCTATTTGTCGATTTCATTTTGTAACAACGCAATCTGTAAGAAACAGCAAAAAAGTTTCAAGACAAAAGTTACTTCTTTTAATTAGATCTATTAAATCGTAAAAGTTTTATCAAAAGTTTAAACAATTAGAAAAAAGTTATTAATAAAAATATTAATAATGTTTTTTAAAATATTTTTTTTCACGTGGAATCTCAACTGGATGTTTAAATAATTATGAAACAGCATAATCCATATTTTTTTCATACAATTTCAACTTTCGTTGTATTGCGGAACTGTGCTCCTCGACAAGTGAAGAACTTTTGGATCCCATTGTAACTCCCATTCTAACATTTTTTAGGAAATAATTCGTGACACGTAGTAAGAAAGTAAGATTTGGCACTTTGTGTGTGTGCGTGCGTGCGTGCGTCTGTGTGTGTGTGTGGCTAGAAAAGGTGTTCCGGGCGTTTCCAACCATTCTTGAAGCAGCTCTGATATGCCGATTTCACTTATAGACGCTTAAATAATGCCATTAATAATTTCGTATAAGAAGTAATGGTTGTAATCGAGGAAGGTTTATAGTATACCTCGGGGAGAGGGAACAGAATCATATTATGTAAATACCGTATGTAGAAGACCGATATTTGCTGAACTGAAACAAACGCGGCGAGAACCTGTAAAGTTTCTTGACTCTTTGTGACGATAACTTTCTAAACAAATGTTTGCACAAAAACAATGCATTTCTTGTGTTGAGTATTGCAAAATAAGAATTAATTTTTCACTTATTGCATTGTAAAATGACTTTACATGTTAAAAAAATTTGTTTACGACGTTTAAACTTTTCTGAATACGATTAGAAGAAAATACACGAGGAAACAAAATTCTACCTAGTAAGCAAAGTCACATCAAAGTCTGCTACAATTGAAGTGTCGGATGCAATAAGGGGACTAGCGCTCAAAAATGGAAAAAATAATTGTCCAAACGCTAATAAGGAATGGGAAATTAAATTTTGTTAAACTGTATTTTAAAAAATTTAATGTTGTAAAGCTCGTCACGACACACATTTTTTTATTTAGAGTTTGTGTATCCAATCATTACTATTCGAGCGAAAAATTATAAACAAAAAATTGGTGGAACCACGTGATGTACGCGAGAGAATAACGTGTGTATGTAGACAGGCGAAAGAAATAGACGAAAAGTGTGGCCAAAGTGCGCAGAAAATTACGAGGTCGAGTGGAAAACGAGGGGAGTAGACATGGTTCCGGTGAACAGTATAATCAACAGATAATAAAGAGTCGAAGGGTGAGATAAAAAGTGAAGAAGAGAACGTGTGAAACGAGTGCACGAAGTATAAGATACGTGGCAAGGATAAGTGACATCTACGGGAGTGGAAGAAGTAAGAAGACCAAGCGGAGAGAGCAGTAGGTAAAGAAGAGCGGAGAAACTAATGAGACGAGCAGGCGAAGGCGGGGAAGTGCATAATAAAACGAGAATAAGGGGAAGGCCACCGGTGGCAGAAAAGCTGGGAAGAAGAAGAGCGGGCAGCGAAGGCTCGATATTGGACTCATTCAAGAGGAAACGGGAGGACGAGAAGGAGCAGGAGAGGTTAAGGGCCGAAAAGGAAATAGAGGAAGAATTCTTAAAAGCGAGGAAAGTAGGGAGAGTGCCTCCGATGAAGAAAACTGAGGTAGTCATAGGAACTGCGGAAACGCCGGACACCCAGAAGACACAGGAGGAAAAAGAAATGACTGCAGAATTAGACAAACTGATGGAAGCTGTGCTGGCAATTAAGAAAGACATGAAAGAGTTGATAAAATATAATAGAGATCTGAGGCAGGATAATAAAGAACTGAGATACGGAATGCCGGATCTGAGGGACGAGTGGAAGAGTGGGGATGGGAAAAGGAAACGAGAGGAGGGTAGAAATACTGGAGGCCGAGAAGGTTCAGGCAGAGAGGCTGATAGGAAGACAGGAAGGGGTAGAATGGAAGGAAGAGGCTAGAGAAAAAAGAGAGAGAAGAAATAACATTATCCTAAGGGAAGAGGATTTACCGTGTAAGGAGACGTCGATGGATACGGTGGAGTGTGTGTTAAGGCACGAATTGAACGTAGAAGCAGAACTGGAGGAAGCATACTGGGTAGGAAGGGGAGAAAAAAAGAGGGCTACTTATAGCAAAGTTAAGAAGTTGGCAACAGAAAAGAGCAGTAATGCTAAAGAAGAGTACATTGAAAGATAAGAGGCTGTTTATTGACAATGACATGACGAAAAAGGAAAGGGAGATACAAAAAAAATATTAAAGTTATTGCCAAGGCAGAAAGGAAGCAAGGGGCAAAGGTGAAAGTTGGGTACAGGAAAGTAAAAATCAACGATAAGACATTTATTTTGAAAGAGGATGGTGGGCTGATAGAAGTAAATTTTTGGAGTCGGCAAAGTTCTGTGAACCTCTAAATTATTGGAGGATCGCAGAGCTTACAAGGACAACGAAAGCACGACAAAAGGCAGTACGAATACCCGTTCCCCGCGCGCCTGCGGATGCAGATATGTGGGGTGAGGGGGTACACAGAATTTGGAAAGGAATGAGAAATCAAAGAGAAATAGATACATTTAAAATAGGATACTGGAATGTAGCAGGATTATTCAGCAAAGACAAACAGTTTGGGATTTCTTAAAAGAACTCGATGTATTAGGATTAGTAAAAACTTGGATTGAAGAGAAACAATGGGAAGGATTGAAAAATAAGTTGCCACAAGAATTCTCATGGAAATGTAAATATGCCACCAGAGAGAGATAAAAAAAGGGAGAGCGATAGGCGGAATTATCACAGGTATAAAAATGGGCATAGAAGAGGAGGAATCGAACGCAGGAACGCAACATATTCAGGAGAGAAGAATCAGGATACAGAATGAAAAATGGAGAGTAATAACAGTGTACAGCAGAGATATGAAGGAGACGAAAGAAGAGCTTGACCAGATAATAGAGGAGATGGAGGTGGAGAAACTGATAATCGGAGGAGATTTCAATGCGAGAATTGGACAGGAAGGGGAGATTTTAGAATACAAGAAAGGCATGACGTAATGAGATCAAAAGACAAAGTTAAAAACACAGAGGGAAAGTTGTTATTAGAGATGGTGGAGGAAAGTGGATAGAATATTCTGAACGGGAATGTGGAAAAAGTTGATAAAGGAGAGTATACATATACGGGGCCGAGAGGCAGCACGGTAATTGATTATATAATAACAAATGTCGAGGCGAAAGAAGATATCAAAAAATTCACAGTGGAAGAAAGAGTTAAGTCAGACCAGATGCCTCTGATAGCAGAACTATATAGGGGAAATAAAAGAGAACGAGAGGGAAATTAGGAGGAGATGTGGAGAGAGAGGACAGTCTGGACAGAGGAAGGAAAGAGTTAGTCTCAAATGGAATTAAATAAAATAAACTTTAATAGGACGGAGGTGAATGAAATGATAGAAGGAATGGTAGGAAACGTAAATAATGCAGTACGGAAAGAAGAAAAAATAAAAAAAATTGGAAATAGGGCAGCTTTAAGTTATGGAATTCGAATTGTACAAAAAAGAAAAGAGAAGCCAGGAAAGCACTGAGGAACTAGAGAAAGGGCAAAGGAGACCAAGAAGACTACCTGAAAGAAAGAAAGGAATTCACAAAGAAAGAAGGGAATTACAAGAGAATACAGTAAATGAGATAATGCAATTAACGGGAGAAAATCAAATATGGGAATATATGAATAAACAAAGAAAGAAAAGATTAGGAATCTCCAATAAAATAGATTTAAAAGAATAGAAGGATCATTTTAAAACATTGCTAGAAGGCGTCGACTGTAAAAAAGAAGTAGGTGAGGTGGAAGCAATAGACAACACGGAAGGAGAAGAGGGAGAGGAAATAACAGAAGCAGAAGTAAAAGAACAAATCAGGAAATTAAAAAAGAAGATAGCAGGGGAATACAAAATAGAACATGGAGCCCGGATTTACGGTAACGTGAAAATAGTAGCAAGGATCACAGAAATTTTCAATAAGGTGTGGAAGGGACAAGGATTCCCGGAGAGATGGAAAGAAGGGGTGATTTCATCAATATTCAAAAAAGGAGATACAGAACAGGTGAGCAATTACCGGGGGATAACGATCCTAAACACAGCGTACAAAATATATGCTATGGTCCTGGAAAAAAGATTAAAGGAGGAATTGGAAAAGAACCACATAATACCAGAAACACAAACAAGATTCAGGAGCTGTAGGTCGACATCAGATAACATTTTTATTCTGAACTATGTAGCTAACACAGAAATACAGAAAAAAGGGGAAAGCTGTATACCTTTTTCGTGGATCTAAGCTTTGTATTTGACAAAGTGGATAGAGTAAAACTTCAAAACATCATGGAAATAAGTAAACGCTCGAGGATGAGAATCGAAGAAATTTACTAAGAAACAGAAAATACTATAAAAGCATACGGAGAAATGTCATGTAAATTCTGGAAATCAAATGTGGTAAAACAGGGATGCCCACTGAGTACAACGTTATTCACAATTTATGTAACGGATTTGGAGGAAAACCAAACAGGAGGAGTTAGAGTAGGAAAAGAAAAAATCTGCATTCTATCATATGCGGACGATATAGCGTTACTAGCAAATGAACTAAAGGATCTCTAGGACATGATACGGAATTCGGAAAATACCTTGAAGGGAAAGGGTTGCAACTGAACGGAGAGAAATCGAAGGTGCTGATTTTCCATAAAGGAAGAGGATCGAAGAAGAGAGAAGAATGTGGGCTAGCAGAGTCATAGTCTGGAAGAAGTGAAGGAGTTCGGATATTTTGGGTATAATTTCCAGAAAAATGGGGGCAGAACGGTGCAGATAAGGGAAGTCATAAAGAAAGCAAAAACAGAAATGGCGCAGATGTGGGGAGTAGGACAAATAATGTTCAAGAACAATTTTGAGAGAAGAATGAGAATATTCAGAAGCATTTTGAAAAGTACCTTGCTGTACGCGTCAGAAATTTGGGGATAGATGGAAGCAGAAAAGGCAGAGAAAATATGGGAGAAATCCATAAGGTGGACTTTAGGTTTGGACTTCAATAAACCAGCATATCTAATTTTGGAGGAAACAAACCTGGACAAAGTAAGGATAGAAGCAGGGACGAGAGCAATAAAATATGAGGAAAAAGCGAAACGGCTGAATAAGAATAAAATAGTACAATAATGCTGGAGGGAAATAGACGCGAAGCAAGCAGATGAAAAAGTCGAAATGGGAAGAAATGAGAGACTCATATTGCTGGCAAAAAATGATGGATATGCAAGAAATAGAAAGAAGGAGAGGGAGAGAGTTTGCTGAGGAACTAGCGCAAAGAGACAGGGCTGATCAGGTTCAATGGCAATACGACAGAATACAAGGCGGCAGATACACTGCACATTACACAGAAATCAGGGATAACCAGAGAGCAAAGGGTATAGCCGGTTAAGATGGTCAAATGTGCCCCTGAACCGAATTCAAATCGCGATGAGTCATTCGAAAGCTTATAAAAAAAGAATGATTTCTGCCAAGTTTCAACTTTGTATCTCGACCCGGGGGGTAGTAAAGGGTAAAAATAGAAAATCAGGTTTTTGCCGAATTTCTCCTATACCAGTGGATGAAAAATTTTGAAAAAATTCAGAGGCATGTCTGTTATCGGTGCACATATTAGGGAATCGTGTCAGATTTTTAAATTCAAAAACCAAGTAAGTCCGCATCATTGTTACTATTGTCTTGAATTTTTTCAGTTTTTTCAATTTGGTGCGCCGCTGTTAAAAAAATTAAAAACCGATTTTTTCGCCGTTTTTTCCGTGTCAGAGTAACTAATAGGAATGAAACGAATTAAACATGCTGTGCCATTACAGTCTAAAATGTCTATTATATTTTCAACGGCGTCAATGGCGCAGCGGTAAAGTGTTCGACTGTTGAATCGCTGCGAACTTTTTGAACGTAGGTTCGAGCCTCGGAACTTCTAAGTCCCACAGGGTCATATTTTTTTCACATTACTTATGTATTTTTTCGATTTCTAGCTATATGACAATGATCGATATTTATATACAAATGTTTTAAAAACATATTGTTTGGAAATAATTTTTTTGAATTGTTCTGGAAATAAAGAGAAGATAAGAAGAACAAAATGGAGGAAGAAGTCAAAAGGAAAGCACAGTCTTGAGTTAACAGTCCCAGAAACACTTCATTATTTATTTAATCATAAATTGCGATAACTTGAGTAAATAATAACGGATCGTTATAAGACATAAAACGTAACTTCAGAAAACTGTAGCGAAGTCTGAAAATGTATACACAAAACTCTCTGTATTGCAAAATATAATAATATTTAATTAAAACGTAATACTGGACATAATCCATGTTTTCCACCGCTTGCCGTTATAAAGTATCCAGGTAATTTTGAGGTACACTTTAACTTGCAGCGACAAAGTTTTTCCATAATATACAAGGAAGATTTTCACCAATTTTCACACTGATTAACAAATAATTGTAGAAGATATGGCGATATATATAAATCCCGCGCGGTACCAAGAGTCAACGCGAGTGCTAAGACTGCTAAGTAGCGTATTTATACGCGGCTCTGCTGACTGTTGATGCCGCGCGAGATTTATATACATCGTCATATCTTCTACAATTATTTATTAATTGGGTGAAAATTTTGCTTCTGTATTAACAAAAACTTTGTCGCTGCAAGTTATATGTGTATCAAAATTGCCTCGATACTTTTTAACGGCGAAAGTTGAAAAACATAGGTTATGTGCAGTATTACTTTTCATTTAAATATTATTACATTTTTCAACATAAGGGTCTTGTGCATACATTTTACGGCTTTTCTAGAGTTTTCTGAAGTTATGTTTTAATTCTTATAACGATCCGTTAATATTTACTAAAGTTATGACAATTTATGTTGAAAGAAATATTTACTTTGGACGATAAAGATTTTTTGTTTATAATTTTTAGCTTGAATAGTAATGATGAGGTAAATAAACTGTAAATAGAAAAAAATATGTGTCGTGACGAGCTTTACAATATTATATTTTTTAAAATACAGTTTAACAACATTTAATTTTCCAATCTTTTTTAGCGTTTGGACAATAATTTTTCCCATTTTCGAGCGCTAGTTAGTCCCCTTATTGCATCCGATCAACATTATCTTTTGGACTTTCGGTATTCTGTATTCATTATTCGAAATCGATAGAATTAACTCCCTTTTCAAAATAGCAGCAAATGATAATTGTTATATTTTTTTCTCTATTTTATGTTTCATCTTGTACTATAATTTTTTTAATAATGCGATAATTAACGCGAGTTTTTACGTTTTTGGGATTTAAAGTAAATGAAAAAAAAGAGGAAAAAACACACCCTAAGATTTGTATGTATGAACCTCGAATTCGGAGAGTATAGTACGATAGCCCTCTGACTACTTTGGAGTAGGATGTACTTTACGGGGAACACCACTATGACGGCCGGAAAGGTAAACCATTTTTAATAATTTTTTCAGGAATAATTTACAGTTTTCATATGAAATTTTTGCTGCCTACCTTTAGTGCTTTGTCTTAAGAGACTATAAAAAAATAAAATGAAAAACATGCATAAATTTCAATATATTAATTAATCTTCTAGACACCCCACGCGCGCTAGTCGAATGTGTAACTATGGAACAGCAGGTCCGAAATCAAATTTCATTTTTTTTTATATATAAACTAGGTATATGAGTGTAGGTTCCGTTGCACGTACGGATTTTAGAAAAAATTATTTTTGTAAAAATGGTGCGTTTTAGAAGAAAAGTTTAAAAAACTCCACGAATAAGATGGTCAGTTTTTCAAGCGTATTTCAAAGAATTTGTTTTCAATCACTGAATCCGTACGTGCAACGGAAACTAAACTGATATAATTTATAGAGAAAAAAGTGAAATTTGCTTTCGGACTTGCTGGTTCTATAGTACTTATCACATTCGACCAGCGCGCGCGGGATGTCTAGAAGATTAATTATTATATTGAAGTTTATGCATGTTTTTCATTTTATTTTTTTTTAGTCTCTTAAATCACTAAGGGTAGGCAATAACAATTTTATATGGAAACTGTAAATTATTCCTGAAAAAATTCTTAAAAACGACTTACTTTACCGGCTGTCACAGTAGTGTTCCCGCATTAGATGACTAAGTATGGTGCATCATATGTCTGACGAATTTTTAACGTTACCGATTTGTAAATACTCCTCATTCGCATAAACAAATATGAATCCCCTAACTTTTGCTTTAGGTTCATCAGAAGAATTTTGATCAAATCAGCGACCCCATTATTGGAACCCCCTTCTATTTTTTTAAGAATATTTAGCAAGGAATAATTAAGTAATTAGCTACAACTGATTGTTATTCATTTGGATGGTCGCTTATTCTGACGTAGGTAACGTAAACAAGATGAACAATCCAAGTCAACAACCGAATCAGCAACCCGGTCCACCAACATCTCAGTCAAGCAGTACGAGTCAAGGTGGTCCGAACAATAACCAATGGTCACAAGGAAAATCTAACAATCCTGGAGGGCCTAGCCAAAATCCTTCTGTGCAAAACAATAACAATAATACACCGCAACAGCAGCAACAACAACAGCAGCAGCAACAGTCAAACTCCAGTAGCAATAATAATCAGCCGAATAATCAAGCTCAGGGATCTGTTAATAGTAGTAATACATCTGCTAGCAATAATCCTTCGACAAAACAGCAGTTGGAGCAGTTAAATACAATGAGGGAAGCACTTTTTAGTCAAGATGGTTGGGGCCGTGTAAGTATTTTTATTATTTCATTCTAATTTTAAGGCGTTTGTTGTTGTATGTCTGATTGTTTGGTTTCTTTTTGCCAAGAAAATTATTTTATGTTGTGCAATCATTTCGGTAGAGCGGTTATCATGACAATTTAAAGCATTCATTAATTATTGAAGGGCTGTACTACGGTATGTCCCAACTAACGGAATGAACTGAAATTTTGAGCGGTTGGGCGGGAGGGGGAAGAGAACCTCTAATATAAAATTTCAGCTGCGGGTATTTGTTAGTTTTTGAGATATTAATAAAAAAACTTTCGGCAAAACACAACCATCTTTCGTCGCCGACGATTGTTTCGCAGTCGACGATAAATGTAGGATATTGCCGCTCTAGTGTATTTACTAATTTTATTGAGGAGTTACCTGATTTACTCGTACCCCCCCCCCCCCCCCCCCAATCGTGAACTTTACTCCCTCTGAGGTAATGATCAGTCTATATCAGGCCTGGCCAACCCAAATGGTTTCACGGGCCACTTTGATGACGCGTAACGTTACAGCTGGCCGCACTTTAGGTAAACATGCTTTTAAAAAATGTAATACAAATACAAAATGAATAAAACTTTATTGTCTTTATTGTTATACTAAATTTTCATTTATTTATTATTTTTTGTATACATACAACGAGAAACAAAAGTTTCAATAGAAATATGAAATTGCCCGGCGGGCCGCACAATTTAATGTGGCAGGCCTCATGTTGGCCAGTCCTGGTCTATACGGTCTTTCGCTGTCGACGATTCCGAACCGCCGATGGCACGAGGGAGTAGCAGAGCATAGGCAATTAGGCATGTGAAAGACAAAGCGCAACGAAGTAACATGCCGTTATGTCGACTCTTTGGTACCCCCCTCGCTCGCTCTGGTGTCGCATAGATGAAAAGGGCTCATAGCAAGAGTTTACGTATATACAGTGGCGGACGAAAGAAAGTTTACAACTTTTAAAATCGCATAACTTTTAGACAATCAATCCAAACGAGTTGAGTTTTTTTTTAGAAACTACAAGGATTAGTTTGCTAAGTGACGTGTTTCGTCGTTTTGAAAAAAATGCACTTGGTTGGAATAGCAAACAGAAATAGTAAAGGTCATTTTTTAAACTTTTTTTTGTGAGCCTGTATTGAAAATTCAAAAAACCCGTTTGTAGATTGAAGTAAGTTGTATACATGCCTAAAATTTCATAAAAATCGGTTAACACTGCTCTGAGCTATAAACGCTTAAAGATAGCAGAATAAGGTCGAAAATCGCTGATTTCCGTGAAATCGATTTTTATGAAATTTTTTATGAAACTTTTGTTTGCTATTCCGACCGAGTGCATTTTTTGCAAAACGACTAAACACGTCATTTAGCAAACTAATCCTTGTAGCTTTTCAAAAAAACTCATCTCGTTTGGATTAATTTGATGAAAGTTATGCGATTTTAAAAGTTGTAAACTTTCTTTCGTCCGCCACTGTATATGCCCAAGGGCGGAGACGAGCTAGAGAAAGTTTTTCCGGCAAAGGTGATCATGCGAAATGACAAGTATGGGATGCTATTTCAGCAGAATCGCTGGCAGTCAAAGTGTTAAACTTACATGTTTTGGCCAACCTACAAAAGATGTTGGTACATTAAAATAGTTTTTTTTTCTAATTTTTCACATCAAATAATGGCCAACAGAGTATTATCGGGTTGGTGCATAATTATCAGGCGTTTTTTAAACAATATTTATTATGAAGGAAAGAAACATAAAAATTAAACAATAACATTTTGAAATGAATATTCCGGAGCGTAGGTAGTCACCATCTACTTCAATAACTGCTTCCTCGATAAATGTCTCATAGTTTAATTCTGGGATTATTTTGCTTTTCATTCCTGCTTTTGTTGGATTCGTTATCACAAAAAGTTATGAAGCAATTGGTAGTAGTTAAATGACATCAAAACGAATTATATATTTAATTTTAAATCATATCAAGCTTGCAACAAGTAACAATATATTAATGTCTGTCTGTGGTTCAATAATCGAGGAAAATAAGGGACGATGTAGAGTCTAACCCTACCAGGGAAAGGAGGTGGTTGTCAATGTTGTAGGGGCTCCACGCATTTATTCTATATTAGTCTTTTACAATGTTGTTTCAGTCACACCTTCTGTTTCTCTTTCAGCAACATGTAAATCAGGACACGAACTGGGATATTCCAACTACGCCAGAGCCTGGTGTAAGTAAGGATAGCGCCCCAGTGTGGAAACCACCCGTGAACAATGGCACAGACCTGTGGGAAGCAAATATCAGAAACGGTGGTCAACCACCACCTCAGCAACAACCAAAAACACCTTGGGGTCGTACTCCAGCTACAAACATTGGTGGAACTTGGGGTGAAGATGATGATGCCGCTGATTCATCCAATATGTGGACCGGTGCTCCTGCATCTTCTCAACCAAACACTGCCGCTGGTCAATGGACAACAGGCACCGGCAATCAAGCCGGTATGTGGGGAGGTAATATTGATCCAAAGTTTTATTGGTTTTGTGTTCGATTACTTTTTTGATTTATTTCTTTTTGTGACGTGAACTATGAAAATGTAATAATATTTGTTTCAATAGTGGAAATATTAGGGATTTCTATTATACAATTATTAGTTTATCATTTAGTTCCAATATGGATCAATCATTTCCTGAGAATGGGAATTAATAGTTCTTCTTTCTTTGAATACTTGTTTATTGTATAACTAGCTTAAAGTACCCAGCGTTATCCGGGCTTCTTATATGTATCTCTACATAGGATAAAATAAAGTCCCCGGTAAGGTGACTCTACCTCCTGTTTGTTCGAGCTAATCTCGAAATTAACCGGACTGTGATGCGGCATCTACCACCCCATAGAACATTTTCGAGAAATGCTTCACTAAAATCATCACTGTTCCACTTCTCTTACCATAGATTAATATTTCATATGCGCAAACTTTCCGCGAGAAATGCTCTATAAAGCGTTGGAAACCGCATCACATTCCGTCTGGTGGTTCTCGAGATTAGCCCGAACAAACAACCGGGGTTGTTTAACAAACAATCTCTGTGTAGAGATTTGTCTCGATGTTACATTTACTCGGAAAAGTAACGTAATGTCTAATCAGGTTCTGATAAAGTTATGCTGAATAACAATATACAGTAGTGTCCAGTTAAATTTCAATTTGTCGGTTTCGCGCATTTAAATTCTGGCGAGCAGAATGGCATTTCGATTTCAAGAATTGGCTTCGTAACCGATTGACCAGGAAAATGAACAGATGTAGCAAGAGTAAGCAAGACATACCACATCGCGTGACCGCGGTCTATGTACGCTACCTCAAAAGAGTGCGGTGTGGCGTTACATTGCATTGTGCAATGACTAAAATTTAATTCTCCAACATTGTCATCTTATCTATATGAAAATAGTATAAATTGATTGGCGAGACTCTTCCAATGAAAATGAGTCCGCACATTACATAAATCGGACTATTTCTAGGAGGGCCCCTGGACAACATTTTGTAGAGCCGGATATTTCGCGGAGAGAGAACACCTATAGGAGTGGTTGTCATGTGTGCGTGTGGCGACGCCAGTGCCAAGCCAAACCAAGTGACGCCAACGCGAAGCCAACCACGACAAACCAGCGTCCACAACCTATTTCCCGGCGACGCTGGTGGTTGGCCGTGGTTGGTTTTACGTTGATGTCACTTGGCTTGGCGCTGGCGTCGCCACATATTGACAACACTTCTGTAGGTGTTGCCCCTCCGCGAAATACCCGGCTCTACATAATTTATGCTTATTTAATTATCAATAATCGTAAAAATAATTCGATTTATGACGTGCTGGTACTTATTTTCGAGCTTATTTTGTCCAAGTAGTTTGAAAATTAAGCTAATTGTAAGTTGAACGCAGGTCAAATCATTCGAACTAAGCTACGTACCTACTCGAATATCGAAGTAGCTTAATTACTCAAGTAAGTTTGAAAAAAATTGCGATCTTCTTGAATGATTTGAGCAGCTTGAACGTTTTAACGACTTATTCACATTCAAGATATTCTAATTAGAAGAGATGATTTCGGCACACTGCACTGGTTCGGTCTATTAAATAATTAAATGAAAGCTATTTGGCAATTTTGAGAATTTTTATCAAATTCCAACGTTTCGGTCAATGATTATGACCATTCTCAAGCTATTCTGATTGAAGTAATGACTCAAATCTCTTCATGCTACTTGAAGAGCAACAAGTTACTCGTATCATTCGAAACAATTCGATTTAATCAAGGGTCTTATAAGAACAAAATGAATCTGTAGTAATTGAGGATATTTCGAGAACAGAAGTGTGTTGTTATATATTAAGAATAAAAACATGTAAAATATGTAGATACCTATAGTGTTTATTATGGGCGGAAGTTAAATTTTTGTGATTTATATAATATTCATAATTTTGCATTTGATTGTATATAATTACTAATGTAGATACATATGTCTGTATAAGTTGATACATTAATAGGAAAGAGGTACTCATGATTTTAGATTCCGCGTATCAAAGGGTATAGCCGGTTAAGATGGTCAAATGTGCCCCTGAACCGAATTCAAATCGCGATGAGTCATTCGAAAGCTTATAAAAAAAGAATGATTTCTGCCAAGTTTCAACTTTGTATCTCGGCCCGGGGGTAGTAAAGGGTAAAAATAGAAAATCAGGTTTTTGCCGAATTTCTCCTATACCAGTGGATGAAAAATTTTGAAAAAATTCAGAGGCATGTCTGTTATCGGTGCACATATTAGGGAATCGTGTCAGATTTTTAAATTCAAAAACCAAGCTGTGAAAAATAAAAAAACCCCAAAAATGCTGAAAAATGCCGGCTTTGTTTCGAAGCAGTCTTGATACTATAATTATATTTTTACTGTAAGTCATTGTTACTATTGTCTTGAATTTTTTTTCAGATTTTTCAATTTGGTGCGCCGCAGTTAAAAAAATTAAAAACCGATTTTTTCGCCGTTTTTTCCGTGTCAGAGTAACTAATAGGTCGAACTTTCGTACATACTTTATGGAATAAGTCTTTTATGCAATCTTCAATGTCTTCACATGCAGCAAAACAGCGTAGGAATGAAACGAACTAAACATGCTGTGCCATTACAGTCTAAAATGTCTATTATATTTTCAACGGCGTCAATGGCGCAGCGGTAAAGTGTTCGACTGTTGAATCGCTGCGAACTTTTTGAACGTAGGTTCGAGCCTCGGAACTTCTAAGTCCCACAGGGTCATATTTTTTTCACATTACTTATGTATTTTTTCGATTTCTAGCTGTATGATAATGATCGATATTTATATACAAATGTTTTAAAAACATATTAAAAATATTTTAATAATTGAAATATACATAAAAATGATTTGAGAAGAATTTGATGCCACCATTTCTCTGGACAAGTATGCCGTCAATTACAGTATTGTTATAACATTCCCTGCACTAAATTAATATTATATGAAATTGATTTTCTAATCTCTTACCTTTAACAATTGTGGATGGATTGCAACAACAATTGTGTGTTGTTTTGTAATTATTTCGCCTCTTCTTGTAGATCATACAACTCTCTCTTGTTTCCAAAATTCAGAAGTTAAACAATGCTGTAATTGGCAGGATACCTAACAATAATTTTCGTTTTAAAATAATTTTAATATGTTTTTAAAACATTTGTATATAAATATCGATCATTGTCATATAGCTAGAAATCGAAAAAATACATAATTAATGTGAAAAAAATATGACCCTGTGGGACTTAGAAGTTCCGAGGCTCGAACCTACGTTCAAAAAGTTCGCAGCGATTCAACAGTCGAACACTTTACCGCTGCGCCATTGACGCCGTTGAAAATATAATAGACATTTTAGACTGTAATGGCACAGCATGTTTAGTTCGTTTCATTCCTACGCTGTTTTGCTGCATGTGAAGACATTGAAGATTGCATAAAAGACTTATTGCATAAAGTATGTACGAAAGTTCGACCTATTAGTTACTCTGACACGGAAAAAACGGCGAAAAAATTGGTTTTTAATTTTTTTAACAGCGGCGCACCAAATTGAAAAATCTGAAAAAATTCAAGACAATAGTAACAATAATGCGGACTTACAGTAAAAATATAATTATAGTATCAAGACTGCTTCGAAACAAAACCGGCATTTTTCAGCATTTTTGGGTTTTTTTTATTTTTCACAGCTTGGTTTTTGAATTTAAAAATCTGACACGATTCCCTAATATGTGCACCGATAACAGACATGCCTCTGAATTTTTTCAAAATTTTTCATCCGCTGGTATAGGAGAAATTCAGCAAAAACCAGATTTTCTATTTTTACCCTTTACTACCCCCCGGGTCGAGATACAAAGTTGAAACTTGGCAGAAATCATTCTTTTTTTATAAGCTTTCGAATGACTCATCGCGATTTGAATTCGGTTCAGGGGCACATTTGACCATCTTAACCGGCTATACCCTTAGTGGGTATTGCTTGTGAACAGTGAGTGCTAGTATTCAGTAATTTCGGTCGTGCAGATCAAATATATCCATATTAAATAATAATTGTTACTATTGACTCCTATTTTCGAGTAGTATTAAAATTTTTGCCAGGCCAGTAGTCAAACGTGTTCGAATATTCAAGCTATTTAAGGTATTACTAGATAATCGAGTATTTGGCTCGATTCGATAAAATAAACAAGTTGGTTTGAATTTCAAATATTTAGCAGTTCTAACTTACTTTCATCAAAAGAACCTTACTAATAAATTCGTACTATTTTCTCAAAAATAGGATGAAAATTATGTAAAGTAAATTTTTTATATATCTCTTCACTATCATTTCCAATCTGCTATGTTTCAAACCTGTGTTCGTTCAAATTTGTCAGGATTACATGTGGGATGAGATTTCACGGAGTCTCACTAAATATATCTTTATTATCGGCGATTCGTACGACGCCCCGTGGGCCAAACGGCCGACCTAGCTGGACAAAATTCGAAATGAAGGATTTTGTTATGTCTATCTGTTGTTATAGTTAAATTTACATGAAATATGAATAATAATTAATTTTTTTTTTCGTAAAAATTTGCCCTTTTTTAACCGGTTAACTGGCATGGCTTATTTTAATATTGGGGTCCAAACTGGCAACATCGAAAAATTAAGTGTATCACACAAAATTTGGTATACAGGGTTTTTTTTGAGTCGCTGAATCGATTCCGGGGGTTATTTTTTAATCTGACACTCCCAACACCCAAAATATAGGATTTAGGGGTGAGTTTTTTCAATTCTTTACTAAACTTTTTTTATTTAAAAATTTTTTATTTGTGAAGTTTTCTGATCTACAATTCGATTGCAGCAATTAGAAAATAAAATGCAGTACGAATAATTTATACAAATCCCAACAATTCGCTTATCATTTTGGTTTGGCCATATTGAGTCTGGCATATTGAATTTTACAATTCCAATGCCAAATTCAGATTCAGCGACCCCAGAAACCAGTACATACCAAGTTGCATTCAAAGTGTTTGAAAATCAAAAAAGTTATTCCATTTGATGATATATGATACATAAGCAGAATTGGCCAGATTTTTTTTATCGTATATAATACATTGGCAGTTAACCGGTTAATATAAATCATATTTTAATGATTAAAGTAAAAGAGTAAAATAAGAATTCGCACGGGAAATATAAACTTTTAAACACACATATTTGTACACATAATAATTTATTAAAAAAGTAAAATTGAAGGCTCCGATGCAATAAGGGGACTAGAGCTCGAAAGTGGGAAAAATTATTGTCCAAACGCTAAGAATGATTGAAAAATTCAATGTTATTAAACTAAATTTTAAATATAATATAATAAATATTAACGGATCGTTATGAAACTTGAAACATAAAACTCAGAAAACTCTAGCGAAGCCGTAAAATGTATGCACAAAACCCCTATGTAAAAAATGTAATAATATTTAATTATAAAGAAATACCGGACATAACCCATGTTTTTCAACGTTTGCCGTTAAAAAGTATCGAGGAAATTTTGAGGTACATATAACTTGCAGTGACAAAGTTTTTCCTTAATGTGCAAGGAAGTTTTTCACCAATTTTCACACTGATTAATAAATAGTTGTAGAAGATATGACGATATATATAATTCACCCTCGCCACCAACTGTCAACACGAATGTTATATAAAGCTGCTAAATAGTGCATTATACGCAGCTGTTGACTGTTGGTGGCGAACGAGATTTATATATATCGTCATATCTTCTACAACTTATTAATCAGTGTGGAAATTGGTGAAAAACTTCCTTGATTATTAAGGAAAAACTTTGTCACTGCAAGTTATATGTACCTCAAAATTTCCTCGATACTTTTTAACGGCAAACGTTGAAAAACATGGGTTATGTCCAGTATTTCTTTATAATTAAATATTATTACATTTTTTACATAGGGGTTTTGTGCATACATTTTGCGGCTTCGCTAGAGTTTTCTGAGTTTTATGTTTTAAGTTTCATAACGATCCGTTAATATTTACTCAAGATATCGCAATTTATGTTTAAAAAGATATTGACTTTGGTCGAAGAAATTTTTTTTGTTTATAATTTTTATCTCGAATAATAATGATTCGATTAAAAAACTGTAAATAGAAAAAATATGTGCCGTAATGAACTTTACAACACTATATTTTTTAAAATACTGTTTAACAAAATGTAATTTTCCAATTTTTCTTAGTGTTTGGACAATAGTTTTTCGCATTTTCGAGCGCTAGTCCCCTTATTGCATCCGAGTCTTCAATTGTAAAATTTTCATCATTAATAAAATGACTTATTCACAGGTCAGAACTGTCACACAATTCATCTTCTGTTGACGAACTACTGCATTCTTGCGGAGGGTCCTTTAAAAGATGTTGAATTGAACAGATGTTAGTTTCTTCTTTTTAGTTGGATATTTTGTTCCGATGTGTGTTATGTAGGGATATATAAAAATTTCTGGTACATCAAAATATAGTTTCGGGAACCTTAGGGATATCTGGTTATAAGGTAGGCTCCGTATAAATACTTTTACGTTTTGTGCTCGACATAGCGGTTTAATGTACAACGGCGAAAACAGAACATGAACAAGAACAGTAATTACGGAAACAGAAATACAATCTCTAGAGCAGGGGAATGTGGGTATCGATACATCTGCTTGTAATGGCGGCTGACTCTCGAATGATAGCTTGACAGGCGATCGTCCCGATCGCCTTCTTCTCGCTGTCTCTTGTCTTCGTCGCGAGCACCAGCGGGCCATGAATTCTTTACATAAGGTGCTCGCAACAATACTTTACCTAAGCTAATTCGTCCCAAAGCCTTCAGTATTCTATTACGATGTATGGAAATTCCGAATTATAGTACATAGGCAATAATGATCTATCCTTCGAATTAACACACAATTATAAGAAACGCTAGACGTAAAGAATACAATACGTAGTAGAGGTTTGAGTATAATATACATGTGTGATAGGCAGTGATGCAAGAATCGTGGGACTCGGGACCAAACGCTTACCCCTACTATGACCTATCGTCGTCTCTCACTATGTCCTACCGGCGTCTCCCACTTTCGTCCCACCGCACTGTACTCAAGCATATTTTACTCCTGTCCGTGTGAGCTGCTTGTGGGCTGCCGGGCACACGGACAGGGGTAGGGATATGCTTGTGTGCAGTGCGATGGGAACAAAGTGGGGGATGACATAGGTCATAGTAGGGGTAAGCGTTTGGTCCCGTGTCCCATGATTCTGGCATCACTGGTGATAGGTAATATAGTGCTTCTGAGTTCTAAACCAACGAAAAATAAGTAATAACTTTTCTGAAATGGGATACCATATCTATGATTATACAATACACAAAAGAACTAATTTGAACCATTTAGCACCATAAGAGACCATTCCGAGGTTTTAGAACGTTCAACCCATGCACGGGAAAGTACGCTAGCGCTTCATAAAAAGCGAAATATCTTCCCAATCGGCGGCTATCGGCAACAAATTTTAATTAGGACTTGTAGGCGATGAATCACAGAATACAATGCTATAAGGAAGAAAGCGGACACTCGTGGACAATTTTTTGTAGGTCTAGATAAAGTTGAAATGCTTTGCCATGGTTCCCACATTTCTTCTGTTAGTTTCAGGTATTAAAACAAAGTATTTCTAATAAAGTTTGAAATATTTGCTTATCACATCTTAAAATACATAGCTTACGGAACAGTATCTTAAATAGAATATGGAAAAATACTAACAACCGTCTATGAAATACAGTTCTGTTCATGGTGCTGTATTCGAGGCTAGCTAAGTTCGTAAACCATACCCGCGGAACGGGCATCTTTGCAGAGGTACCACGCAGTGATGCCAGATTCAGGATGGGTTCCCTCGAGAATTTCCCCCACCTCCCACGCACACTACGCCGGAGCTGCGTGTCCGTGAGCTCGGCGCTTCGGACAACGTCGGGAAGACGAGAGAGAAAACGAATGTGCGTCTTTCTCTCTCGCTCTTAACCCCTCAAGCTGGAAGATTTTCTGTCTAGAACAGTTCCTAACTGCGGGATGAATGCCATTGGTTGAAACCTTGACCCCTGCTGTTAAGGTGTTACTACATAGCGGATCTGAAGAAGTATTGTCAAACTTGAGTGCTATTGGTCGACTCTGCTGGAAAAGTAAATACTTGGGCGGGCACAAAATACAAACCTCGTATCTGTCAGTCAATAGTTATCGAAGTTCTGTTTTTTCCCGTATTATTAGAAGCTGATTTTTGTGTGATTCCTTATGTTTTTCCGATGAAGATCGTACGAAATTTCATGTAAATCGGACTACTTTTATACAAGCAATTTGCATTTATGTAAAAGATTTACATGACATTTGGTACGATTTTCATCAGAAAAACATAAGGAATCCATTAGTGTTATTTTCATATCGATACGCTGAAGAATAAAGAATTTCTTAATACGTTGTAATGAATATTTCATTACAGCGTATTACCCCTCGTTTTAGTACCCCTCGACTGCGGGGTGTCGACCTCGAATCGCCGCGGTCGGCCGAGGATTCCTACCTGTTTCAGAAATAAAATAATTCTTTATTCTTTATCGTATCGATATGGAAGTGACACCGATGGATTCCTTATGTTTTTCCGATGAAGATTGTACTAAATTTCATGTTAATCGCACTAATTTTAACGAAGCTGGAAAGAAATTATCTAAATGAATGTTAAACGGAATTTCCTTCATTATGCTCCGAATCACGTCGTTCGCGGTGTTAATTTCATCGGCGAAATATAAGGAATCGATTGGCGCCGTTTTCGCAAAGATCTGATGATACATACAGAAATCCGGAACATTTTTCATTTCTTAATGTATTCCAACCACTTCGATGGTCGAAAGCCATAAAATTCGGTGAGGCACTGCGGGGGGTTGCCTTCGCCTTTGAGTCCAGTGGCTCCAGTATCACTCTGTACATATCTCCTCCCCAAGGCCTACAGAAAGTATTTGGGAAGTGCACAACACGGCTCTAATTCGAGTGTCCAATAGACCGTGGTCCCAAGGCCTACTGCTGACACCTCCGCTTCATGTCCCATGACGAGCAGTGCTCGTCAGGGAGTCGAGACCGATAGAATTTCGGTTTCGGTCGCGGTCGCGGTCAGTGAGGCCGACCAATATGGCATTTACGGTTCTCTCGACCGAACTAGAGAGCGACCGAACGGTCAGGATTTTTCTCTCGACCGAACTAGAGAGCGACGAGCGGTCAGGAGTTTTCTCTCGACCAAAACTCGAGAGAGAATTTCTCTCAGACTTTCGGTCTTGACCGGTCGCGACCGGTCGCGTTAATTTATGGAGAGATTTCTGTTCCTCTCCATAAATTAGGAGTCGGAACGGTTCGGAGCGGCTCGGTTGTGTTCGGATCGGTTCAACCTAGCTGAATAAGCCGGGAAGGTATGGATGCTATTCCTGCCGCTAACACTGTTTGTCACTCTCGTGAGGGGTTTGTTGATAGCAGACTTTTGCAGTTATTTGTTACTGTAACATTGTCCATTCCAAACTATGTCGATCTGCCGAGATATTATTGTATTTCAAACACTAGTTATGTATTATTTTAATAGAAGTAGATAATATAAATAAATTATTGTTAATATACAAATAACAAGAAAATGGTTGAAAATATAATTCTTCATGTGATTATTTTAAAAGTATGTCCAAGTGTGGAAAAACAGAAGATAGGAATGTAATAAAATTTAAATATATTTAACAATAGCATAAATAACAAATTTTACAGCAAAATTTATTATAATGTTTCAATTTTTATCTCTCGGAATAACGTGTGAAAATATTATTTAACATCTTATGAATCAGTTGTATAAGCGTTACTTCTTCAATTTTTAATTTAAAAATTTGTAGTAACTGATTCATAAGATGTTAAATAATATTTTCACACGTTATTCCGAGAGATAAAAATTGAAACATTATAATAAATTTTGCTGTGAAATTTGTTATTTATGCTATTGTTAAATATATTTAAATTTTATTACATTCCTATCTTCTGTTTTTCCACACTTGGACATACTTTTAAAATAATCACATGAAGAATTATATTTTCAACCATTTTCTTGTTATTTGTATATTAACAATAATTTATTTATATTATCTACTTCTATTAAAATAATACATAACTAGTATTTGAAATACAATAATATCTCCGCAGATCGACATAGTTTGGAATGGACAGTGTTATAATAACAAATAACTGCAAAAGTCCTGTTATCAAAAAACCCGTCACGAGAGTGACAAACAGTGTGAGCGGCAGGAATACCATCCATACCTTCCCGGCTTATTCAGCTAGGTTGAACCGATCCGAACAGAACCGAGCCGCTCCGAACCGTTCCGACTCGTAATTTATGGAGAGAAACAGAAATCTCTCCATAAATTAACGCGACCGTTTGCGACCGGTCAACCGACCAGTCGGCCGACTGGTCATGCCTTCGGTTTGGTTTCGATTGGTCTCGTTAAAAGTACGGTCTGAGATTCCCGGTCGAGAGGCAATCGGTCTGGAGTTTGGTTTCCCTCCACAACCTCTCACTGTTACGGTCACAACAGCGGTCCCTTTTCGCTTCGGTTACTGGTCGCTAGACCGGTCGCGACCGGTCAGAAATTCGGTTTCTGCTTCGGTCTCGACTCCCTGGTGCTCGTCATTCCGCCGTTGAGGACCTTTTTCTCATGACGAGTCCTGCTCGTCATACCACGCTGAGGGGTTAAAACGCTGCGATCCATGGTGAAGTGCAAGCGACACGCGGCCGTGCGCGATCTTCTTGAGTGCCTCGAAATCCACTTTTCACTTTCTGACATATGTATAATACTCTTGTAATGAAAAAAAAATTGGAAAAAGTTTAGTTATGGAAATCACGTTTTAAGACCTCCTGAACACGTTTTGACTATTTAGAAAAGGGCTTTTTTTTAAATATCTCATATATTTGTTAACACGATTACGTTTAAACGGCAAAATGGATTTCAATGAAACTTTATATTTAAATTTTATATTCTTGTCTTAAGATCCGATTAGATCACAAAAAACGATAATTACCCGCTATGGTTCTTCGATTTTTCAGATATACCTACGAACTAAATTCTACATAAAAAAAAGGTTAAATAGAGTTCTTCTGTAACTTGTTTAACAAAGAAAAATGTACATTCATAATTTCTTGTTTTCATTTTGGGTAATTATTTGGGGAATATTTTGGGTAATTATGCAGAAAAGGTGTTTGAGCACAGATTTCAATGATTTTTTAATATGTTCTCCGAGACATGATTCTAAGCAATTTTGTCCTATACATGTTACTGCCACTCGACCTTCGTTGCCGAGATATTTGCCAAAAAACTATCGGTATTATTGTTAAGGCTCCTACACACGGTGATGCAAGAGTTCGTGAAACACTGATGCCTGCATCACGCACGCATCTTGCTCACCAGCTACGTGCGTGAGCAAGATGCAAGGGTCGTGATGCAGGCATCAGTGTTTTACGGACTCTTGCATCACCGTGTGTAGGAGCCTTTAGCGTATGCGCCAGCATGGGACAAAACTAATGACGAACCTTTGTTTCCGAAATATTTGCGAAAATCTTCTATTGATTTATTCCGACGCAACGGACAGAGCGATCAACTTGAGGTTGTTGGTCATCTGGGGGATGTGTTTATTTTTGTCTCTAGACACCTTGAGGCGCGAAGCGCCCCGAGGTGGATAGCACGTGGAAATGTGAATGAAAAAAAGAAAGTAATTTTTTTTAAAAAGATAGTAATTTTTTTCAATCACACTTCCACGTGCTATCCACCTCGGGGCGCTTCGCGACTCAAGGTGTCTAGAGACAAAAATTAACACATTCCCCAGATGACCAACCACCTCAAGTTGATTGCTGTGTCCGTTGCGTCGGAATAAATCAATAGAAGTTTTTCGCAAATATCTCGGAAACAAAGGTTCGTCATTAGTTTTGTCCCATGCTGGCGCATACGCTGCTACGCACGTATACTGTAGGTAGGTTTACGGCAGAATACAGTGGTCCCCGGATTATTGACAAGCTTTTTTCCCCGGATCATCGGGAAAGACCTACCCACCCCACAGTTTTGCTTCCTCGGTGCGAGCGAGGGCCTTCGGTCCCAGGTAGACCGCCCGTTGACTGCCGAGAGCAATAAAATCGATGGGCTAGGTAAAATACCCAGTAGAGAAAAATAAAATCTTCCTGTTTTTGATAAAAGTTCATGAAAGTATTATCAATGGATTTTTTTAGGATTTCCCAATGAAAATGAGTTCAAATATGGAGAAATTCGGTTCATTTTTAGTGAATGTCACTACATTACACTCCAATCGAAGCTGCAAATACTACAAGAATTGGCAAATTACTTAGATAATTGTGAGTTAATCACCAGAAGCGTGATTTTCCCTTAAACCGGGGAACTGGAATCTAATTGTGTTATCATAATAAAAAATTGACCGAATTGTTTCGTGTTTGGACTCATTTTCGTCGACATAAACTCCCCAATCCATTGGTAGTACTCCCATCAAAGTGTAATCAGTAATATGAAAATTTTCATATTCAATACTGAATCTCAATTCGCTGTAGACCGAGGGTCGCCCGCGGGTGCGGTATTTCACTCACTTTCGGTTTACGTCGTTCACTCTCCTTGTCGAAAGGTTCAGGCGAGGGTCCTGACAAGGGTCAGTTTATTAGGCGCAAACTACTTCCCCTGCCCCGGTTTATGGAGAATCCCCAGACCCGAATCTTTCTCGATAATCCGGGGCCCACTGTACATTGTAGCTGTAGCGGCTGTTTTTCGCAAATATCTCAGAAACGAAGGTCGAGCGGCGGTAACATGTATAGGAAAAAGTTATTCAGAATCATGTCCCCGACAACATATCCAAAAATCATTGAAATCGGTGCTGAAACACCTGTTCTGCATAATTACCATATTTTGATACTGTAAACTGTTGAACTTTGTTAAAATTAGAATCCATTCTTGGCCAGTAGCATGGACGCTATAGCGCCTTCGATAAAAAATATTTTTTCAGAGTATGATCTATTATAAAATCTAAACGTAATCACATTTCTCGCTAGATTTTTCGATAATTATATCAAGTTCAAAATCACGCACTATTTATAAATTAATTACGAGCAGCGTGCACGCTACCGCTCGATGGAAACTACGGGAAAGTTGTGGTCTCTTCTATCGGGAGGGAAATATAAACGATTCGTTATGCAAAGCTAACATCGGGATACATGTTGTACAGTAAAATGTACAAAAACATTATAAAAATAGAAAAGAAAGGCAGCACGTAAATATATCAATTGGGTTCGATATATTGACGAGATGTAAGACTGAAATAATGCTACAAGTGTTTACATTTCCAAACGATAGAAAGAAAGCAGAGGAATTTACTATAGGTAATACATGCGACAGAATTTCGAGATAATTTTTACATATGAAATGAATATAATTAAGAATATACATTTATTTGTACAATTATCTCGAAGTTTTCTCTATAAATCATATATACAGCAAGCAAGCGAATTTATCGCAAGGATAGAACAAGAATTGCGTGAGGTAAATCGAACAACTATGTACGATGTCCAAAAATCGAATGAAATAGAAAATGGATGAAATTGATAATATTCTGGACATCGCGAATTTGCATTACCCGACGTAGAAAGAAAATCCGCGAGGCCATCAACGGCATGTAAACGTAAACTACTCTTTTGCTTCTTCGCAAAAGTTCCATATAAATTCTCAGATGACATGAGAGATAGATGTTTGTCATCTACCTTCATGGCGCCTTTAATGCCGATTTCTTTACGCAAATGGCATTGACGATGGTCGAACAAAGTCTGTTTCGTTTCTTCTTCTTTATGTCGGGAAGCATGGAAAACAATCTTTCAGCATCGGCGTTTGAATTTGGAAGACTTCTAATGGAATTTAATAATTCCTGCAAGCATGGATATTTAAATGAGCCTTGATCGTTTCGCGTTAACAACACCGTTTTCCAAACATCATCACAAGCTAATGTATAAAGCATCTGCTTGTCTTCATTTGCAAAATTCAGTTGTAATGTCGACCATTCTTTTTGCAAACCGTCTTCGTCGAAACCGCCCAATTTCTGAGCAATAAAGAGAGCACTTTTGAAGGAAGTGACATTATCTACTAATGCCAAATAAGGTTCAAAAACACATAACTTGCTCAGAAATTCGTCATCGATTGGCAATCGCTTACGAATTTCGGTTGCAGTCGTTATGTAAAACTTAATACAATTTTCTCGAACGGTTTGGACAACATCGGGTTTGTCTTCTGCAACTAACTGACAAAGAAAAATGTCACATTCCGGACCTAAATGAATACTATTAAATGCGATTTGAAAAATCTATTAATTTCACTAAATCCATGTGCTTCAAAAGCTGCGGTTTCTAAAAATTACGTAAAATATTATACAAAAGAGTTTTGGCAATATTTTGAAGCAAATGGGTTCTTGTTTTTTGAGACTGAAAGAATAAACTAAAGTCATTATAATACTCTAGAATGTATTCCAAAAACAGAAGATATGCTTTCGCTTCTGGATTTTGCTTGATGATAAGCAGATTTTCCCTAGACATTGTCTTCTCACTTACGACCAATTCTTGCAGAAAGTGCAACACACTGTCCCAATTTTCTAGTAGTGTAACTGCGGATGAGTAACGCAATAACCATCGTGTAGTACACAATTTTAAAATTTTGCTGTCAGTAAATTGAAAACAATGCTGAAATTCGCGAAAAATGGTGGAGTGTTTGGGACTGCTATAAATGAATGTTGCGACTTTCCGCAATAATTCCTCGCAGAACTCGGGAATGGTAACGCATGCTGCATGCACTACCAATGCAGAGGAGTGACATGGACACGGCGTGGTGAAAAAATTTTCACCGCGAATTTCTGCAAGTTTGGTCTTGAATGACGAGTGACACCCTGTCATGACAGAAGCGTTATCACACGACAGAGCAAGAATGTTTTCGAACGGAATTTGCTTTTTCCACATGAAGTTCCTAAATGAGGTAAATATTTTATCGGCAGTACATTCTCGCGCGTTAATATTAATTAATTCTACTAATTCCGTCCGAACATCCAATGTCTCAGGTGCGACATACCGAGCAATAAACGACATCCATTTCTCATGGGTAGAGTCGGATGTCTCATCAATAAATACTGAAAATTTGGAATTCTGTAAAACATGACTAAGACGCTTTAAACGTCAGGATCTTTCCCAACGTCTTGGAAAATTTTAAGAATCGCCGCTGCGGATTGATGCGAAATATTTTTCTCGGCAACTAATGCAGCAAAACGAATTTCTGCGACTTTTTTTCGTTCATCAAATGACAAAGGCGATTCCTCGCATTGGGATTTGAAATCGTTCGATTTCCTCACATCTATTCCATTTTTTTTTACAGTTTTTGATATGGCACTTCGAATCCGCTTGATATTGGATTTGCGACATTCCGCAAGCAAATGATTTTTTACAAACCGAACAGAAATACGAAAAAGGATCATCGGCGACCTTATTCAACTAGGGCTTGAAATCCTTAAGCCATTGAGGCATAAAAATCTTTCTCGAGACCTTAGCATGCACAGTTATTCGCGGAATTTTTTGCATGACAAATATTTATGTCTCGCTGATTCCGCATGCCTTTTAAGGCTGCCGTCTCAGTGGGCCTTGAATATGTGCGTACGCTCACACAAGCTAGGAAAAGCGTGTACGTATACGCGTTTAGTAAACAAACAGTAAATTACAACTTTCGTCCTGGAATCGGCCAGAAGGTAGTTTTTGCGGGTACAGTTGCCCTCAGTAGACATGTGTGCAGGGTGGTCTGGTGCGTTTGAACGCTAATAACCACCGTACGTTGAAATAATAATGAATTTATGAATCGAAAACTTAACAGAATGAGGCTCAAAGGCTTCTCCGTTGGTGGCGCTAGTGGTGTACCGCAGCCACGTAGTACCAGCGTGACGTATACGCAGGTCCGACGCGAGGTTAGTTGGCGGCCTTATGCAAGAAACTTTTTGGTGCTCCCCAATTTTTGCACCTGTTTTCTATTTAATATGATTTGTCTTTACGGGGTGTACATTTTATTTATGTGGGAGTTGGATTCCTTTATTATTAAGCGTACCATATAGTTTTTTAGCGCCCCATTCGGCTGGCGCCCTTACGGAGCGGATAATTTGCATAATGGTTCCGCCGGCCCTGCGTATACGCGATGTAGTAAACAAACCGTAAATTACAACTTTCTCCCTGGAATCGGCAAGAAGGAAGTTTTTGCGGGTATAGTTGCCTCCAGTAGACATCCGTGCAGGGTGGTCTCGTGCGTTTGAGCGCTAATAACCACCGTACGTTCAAATATTAATAAATTTATGAATCGTGTACTGAGACAGACTGGAGAAATGACAGAATGAAGCTTCAAGGATTCTCCGTCACCGGCGAACGGTATATTCGTGCCTTGTACCTTCAAAACCGGTGGAAGACCAAACTAGCCGATAATTGTAGGAAAGACATAGTTGCCGAGACGTATCGAGAGTCGAATCGCGCTGTTGCCGCATTTCCCCTATTACTATTTTGTCGTCACGGAGGCTTGGATGAATCACGGCGAAGCGGCTGGAGAACAGAGATGGGCAAAGATAATATCTGGATAAACTCAAATAAAAGATGCTACAGTATTGTCTCATTACGGACTCGGTTTGGTGTACACGATGTGGACTTTTCGCTATCCCCACCACTTCTGTCTCACTCTTGTCCGGTGAAGGCGAGAGCGAGCGAGAGGCACTGAAAGCGAGCGAGGACGGTACGAGACAGACGACGCGTTGATGTTTTGTCTCGTTCCGTCTTTCGGACGCCTGACACTCCGTCCTTTGCGTTCGCGCCCGTCGCGCACGCAAAGCGTCCCATCTCGCTCCCCCCATCGGCCAGCAAGAAGCGAGAAACGAACGAGAAACGGGCTGTTCACGATACGGGCTCACCGCCGTTCCCGTACAGCGACGACTTGGGCTGTTCGGCGGCGGCTTGTAATCTCGGTTGGAGGGCCTACAGTTTTGATAAAATGTAAAATGTGATGTTTTCAGTATTCAATAACATACTGCTGAGATTTTCCACATTAAACTGAATTCAAATACGGTATAAATTGGATTATTTCTAGAACTGTACTAGATAATTAAATATAAATGCGTAACATTTCTAATCTAATAATGCTACAAATAATCCGATTTATACCGTGTTTAAATTCATTTTCATCTGGAAAATCTCAGCAGTATGTTACTGAAACGTTCATGCCGATATGATAGAAAATATGAAAGTTTTACATTCTATTAAAACAAACAAAATAAAGAATCATATAATTATATTTTTTTTTCACAAGAAAATATAAATATTTCCCTCACCGCATACGTTATATTTCGCTCATTTGCTGCAACTACGACATATATAACTCAAAATTCACGATTTTTGGGGAAACTGGTTTTGTTAACGGGAAAAGTTTTGTTAGACAACAACCCCTTTTTCTATACAAATAATTCAAAAACTGCAAATTTTGAGTTGCATCGTTGTTACAGCAAATGAGCGATTTCATTACGAGCGATCTGATAAAATTGTAGGAAGACCGTCAATGGAGAAGAGGAATTACACAGAATGAGAAAAGATAATTAGAATTGCGAAGTGTAGAAGTGGTATTGATACCGAAATAAGTATTGTTTCATTGATATATTTCCTAACTTCACTACCCAACCTCTCTTTCATTATTGGCATCCTCCTTTACGTTCAGCGAGGCTCTGACGCTAGACGCAGCTCTCGTGCCGTATTCTTTCCAGACTTCTTGATAGAAAGAGATGTGGCAACTATGCGTAAAAAATTCGTCTACATAGAGTACCTGGTGATGTCACCCCTATATAAGTTCTTTTTATCGACTGCAGTAGTTTCATTAAGGTCCGTCTGTTTACTGAGGACGCTTCGATCGATTCGGACCATAACAAACTTGAGACGACAGCCTTAACGCTCGATGAGCCGCAAGAAAAAGTTTTCTCGCATGAAGAACAGTAGAAAAGGTTTTTATCATTAGGTACTTCGCGAATCCACGATTGGAACTTCTCATTCGTTTCCCTCAACGGCCGATAAACAGGAGTAGCCGTTTCACCTGTTTTCTTAAACGTTTCCATCATACTTACCACGAAAAAATTGAAATATGTAGAAAAAATATTATATACAGAGCAACAGGCAAATGCTAGCGTATAGAAAAGGGGTGATATAAGGGGCTACTAATTACACGCTACACTTCCAATACGACAGATCCGAATTCACGAAATGAGATATGATAGACACGAAAAACATGCAGTCAGCGCGAAACAAATAGCACCCACCACTTGATCTCTAATTCTACTGAAATGACGGTTAAATATCGCGAAGCGCGACTGCCCGACCCCTCACGAAACGCATCGGACACGTAAACAAAGTATGTATACAATTGGGTTCGCGCGGATCTGACCGTCAAATGTACTTGACGAAAATCGGGCCCGAGCGAACCCTCGCAACGAGAAACGAAAAGAATACATAGGAAATCGTAAAATAGTAAGAAAAATTCAAGAAGGAGAAAAATCGAAGAAAAGGGTAAAAGAAGTAACAGCAAGGCAATGGTGACAGTACCGAACTGCCTCAGATGCATTTACCAGTTACCTTTCTCTCTTATTCTTGTACAATTCCTTTATACCGATTTACACATTTTAATGTACCGTATATTGCGATGTTAGCTTTGCATAACGAATCGTTTACATTTCCCTCCCGATGGAAGAGACCACCACTTTCGCGTAGTTTCCATCGAGCGGTAGCGTGCCCGCTGCGCGTAATTAATTTATAAACTGTGCGTGATTCTTTGTCGCAACTTGATATAATTATCGAAAAATCTAGCGGGAAATATGATTACGTTTAGATTTTAGATCATACCTGAAAAAATATTTTCTATCGAGGGCGCTACAGCGTCCATGCTACTAGCCAAGAGTGGATTATAATTTTAACAATGTTCATCAATTTACAGTATCAAAATATTCATCTTTTAATAAAAAAATTCATTTTAAGGTTTGAAAAATAGAAATAGATCGAATAAAACGTACGGAAATTTAAAATGAAAACAAGAAATTATGAATGTACATTTTTCTTTGTTAAACAAGTTACAGAAGAACTTTATTTAACCTTTTTTTTTTATATAGAATTTAGTTCGTAGGTATATCTGGAAAATCGAAGAACCATAACGGGTAATTATCGTTTTTCGTGATCTAATCGGATCTTAAGACAAGAATATAAAATTAAAATATAAAGTTTCATTGAAATCCATTTTGCCGTTTAAACGTAATCGTGTTAACAAATATATGAGATATTTAACCCTTCGTGGTCACACCTTCTTATAATCACACATTGGTCACACGGGATTCGCTGTACCCCAGTGTCATGTTTTGAGTTACCATTTTCGTATTTTTGAATCTTTTAACTTTTTAGTGATAATTATACATTCGTAATACTTATACAGTCATGGTCTAATAGTCTTTTTCTAGAAACATAAATTTTGATATGATAAAATTTGTAGTTGAAAATGAGCGATTTTCCATGGTTGTGGGAAAAACCGATTTTTTTTATTATTTTTTTGCGATAAATCCCCTTTGGAAGACGTAAAGGTGCGACATTTCAAATCGAAAATTGCTCTTGGGGTACAATACACCCCGTGTGACCACGAAGGGTTAAAAAAAGCTCTTTTCTAAATAGTCAAAGCGTGATCAGGAGGTCTTAAAACGTGATTTCCGTAACCAAACTTTTTCCAAATTTTTTTTTCATTACAAGAGTATTATACATATGTCAGAAAGTGAAAAGTGGATTTCGAGGCACTCAAGAAGATCGCGCACGGCCGCGAGTCGCTTGCAACTCACCATGGATCTCAGCGTTTTAAGAACGAGAGAGAAAGACGCACATTCGTTTTCTCTCTCGACTTCCCGACGTTGCCCGAAGCGCCGAGCTCACGGACACGCAGCTCCGGCGTAGTGTGCGTGGGAGGTGGGGGAAATTCTCGAGGGAACCCGTCCCGAATCTGACATCAGTGGTACCACGGCCATTAAGCGTTACTAAATGAATTTAGTGATGTGTTTTCGGTCGCTCCAAACCTTTTCTAACAATTTGGAATAAAAATGAAAATACTTTATGACGGTCGCCAAAATGACTTTTGGCCAGCTAGTTCGGCCGTTTGGCCCACTGTGCAACGCGGTGACTTGGTGAAAAGATAATATAAGACTACATTGTTTCCTTGTTCGTGACGTCACCGTATCACGTGATACATACTATTATCTAATACATGTGTGTACTCGAAAGAGGACGCTGGATATACTGATTTACGTCGATATATCCTAACAGAAGTTAACACCGCAGATTTCATTCAAATGATTCTGTACTTTTTGGAGTAGAAACGTCTTCTGAAAAAGATTTCGCCCAAAAATCGGAAAAAGTTTTTTAAATAAAAATGGGACGGTAAAACAGATGCGGCAACAAATCTCCTACCACAGGTAGCCACATTGGTATAGATTAAGAATCTCTTTTCCGTTTCAGTCAGTACTCCGTATCTGCCATGTTTTTTCTTTCAGTGTCACACAAAAATTCAGAACAATAGCTCAAAATACAATAAAGCAGCCTGCCAAATCTCAAATTAATTTGTCGAACCATTTTTGTACAAAAAGTTCACAAAGAATTACCTTTTTCGGCCCAGCTAGGCGCAATCCCCCCTTAAGATTTCTTAAGTCCTTCAAATATCACCAGCACTGTAACTTGGTCTAAAAACTTTCAGACTCGCATAAAGTCTTAAGTGTTTCCTATAATTTAAATATGGTTTTGTAACAATGGTCAATGCAAGACCAACAACAAGCGCATTCATTTCTTTTGTGTCAATGACACACAGTGCCTTATCTTGCGTCATTCTTGAAATGTCCACACTGGGCGGACTCTCCCGGTGGTCGACGTCCCCCGGAATTACCCTATATAAAACAGAGAGTGTGTGTTTGGCTGTCGCCGAAAAATTTTCGAGCGGTAAACTCTGGGGTCACGAAATGTGTCACATCTCATTATGCCTAGCTAATCCAGATGAATGTGACTATTTTCACAAAAAGAAATAATTTTTTTTTTTATAAAATCAGAATTTAAATTTCGGGCGAAGCCGAGTAGTAATGCTAGTTAATGTATAATACGTTTGATCAATTTTTGATATTTGTAATAAACATATTTGTCATAGTCATGAAAACAAAATAGTGTGTTTTTGTTAGTTTTTGTAAGCTAATTTCGCATGACACGACACTGTTTAGCGACCTAACGACCGTGTTATACATACGGGGGTTGTCTGTAAAAGGAAAAAAAACGAATTGTGGGAAATAAAATCTGTGTTAGCCGAACGTCTAAGATTATTTAATTGGAGTTACGACCTAACATGGAGGTGACGGTTAATGCCCCACCGATTATAACCAGTTTTTATCTGGTGTATGAAGCTATGTTTGGATGTCAGCATTCAAACATTAACTTGCAAATTTTATTACATGATTGAAATTGCTAAATTAAATTATAAATAAAACTTTTTTATAGGATCTAATTGGGGTGATCCGAGGATTGACCATCGAGATCCCCGAGATCTCCGTTCTGTTGATCCTAGAGAAATGCGGGATCCCCGCGATCATAGAATGTCCTTGGATCCTCGGGAGCATATGCGTGTCATGGATCCAATGGCTCGAGATCCGAGGATGACAGACATGCGCGGAGATCCTCGTGGAATTTCGGGGAGATTAAACGGCGCTAATGCCGATGCCATGTGGGGTCAACCACCAGGTCCCCCGCATCATCAAATGGGACATCAACATCCGTCGGGTCCTCCTACAAAGATGTTGAATCCTTCCAGTATAAACCAATGGACTGCTCCGCCACCTAAAGATATAATGCCAGGAAAACCGTCTGGTTGGGAAGAACCTTCTCCACCAACGCAAAGAAGAAATGTACCAAATTATGATGACGGCACGAGTTTATGGGGAAATCCTGCAACCAATCAGAGAACTATACCTGGTAGCAAAGTTTCTCATTGGAAAGATCTTCCAACACAAAATTTAGGAAGAGGAGGTTTGTGCAATATTACATACTTGAGTTTTTTTTCAGTATTAATGTCCCTACATTGTAAAATTGCTCATATTTATTACCTTAATGTTGAGAGTATTAACGAAAGTTAGAGATATCTGAAAATACGGTTTGTATGAATTGGTGAGATGTAGCAAAGATTATAATATATATGATGGAATAATTACAAATTTATTATTGTAGGAATGCAGTGTCCCCCAGGCCTGCCTCAGAACAGAATGCCGGGTCAGCCGGGTATAAAGCCAGATGTGAGTGGACCAATGTGGGGTCATCCTGGTGCTCCTGGAGGACGAAATGGAAGCTGGACAGAAGGTCCACAAGATACAAGTTCATGGGATGACCCAAAAACACAAAATACATGGAATGAAGCTCCATTGAATCCTGGCACTTGGGGTGGACCTAGTGCGCATAAACCCAAGCCAATGGGACCTGCTGGAAGTTGGGGTGATACTGATATGGATCCTTCTCCTAGTTGGTGTCATCCCACAAAACCTACTCTTACAAAAGAAGTTATATGGAACAGCAGAGAGTTTCGGTATCTCTGCGATTTAGGATTCAAAGTATGTAAAAATTCTTAAGCCGATTATATTCAAATTAAGTTGTAGAATAGATTAAATTATAAATACATTTCTTAACACAACTGTGTACTCTATTTCTGTGCATAGTTCACTTCATAATTTCTAAAGCCAAGTGTTAAATAGTTGTTGCCAATGTTTATAAAAATTACGACAAAGATGATGATGTTATAAAGATCAAAACTAATTTACATATCTGGATCCCAGAGCCAGAGTGTATTATGGATTTTTTTTTAAAAAAAATCACATTTTACATGTTTTTCCGTATCAAATTTTTTACTCTTTCGGAAAATGTAAAATGTTATTTCTTGAAAAAAATGGACGTATTACATTCTGGCTCCCCGGTCCGGATATCCTCCTGCACGACAATAAATAAGTGACAGTTATAAAATTGTCCGATGTTCTTGTTCTAGGGTTAATGAACAAAATCATTTTTTTAATTAGCAAACCTAGAAATCATTTCTTGTTTGCAGAAAGACGACGTTGAAGTGGCATTAAGAAATCGTGAAATGAATAGGGAGGAAGCTTTGGAACTTCTAAGTCAATTGAGGCCGTTAGATCAATGGAGAAGACACGATACAAACTCAACTTACGATCCGACTAATCAAGCTACGACTGCACCAGCATATCCTAGATTCAATCACGTCGCGCAGCAAATGTCTTTTCCTCCGGTAAGATGGTTTTCGTAATTTTCAATATTTTCTACGGTGCATATACCTACATGTGCATTTATGCAGCGTGATGTTCATACATGTGTAAGTTGCTTGATTTGATTATTGATTTTAATTTAGAATGGTCTCAATATTCCTATGTAATTGCATTTATGATATTTAAGGGGTACTCTCATTGTCTAAGCATTGTAAGTCAAAAACTTTCAAGATAGTGTCCTTTACGGGAACATTCCAGTCAAAACGCTCGAAAAAGGTGATTTTTATGAATTTTTTACACGAAGCGGTTATAGCATATCCTAAAATGCGTTTTTGACTTTGATTAAGGGGAGGTTCCGGTCCAGAGCCCAAAAATAGGTGATATTTAGGAATTAATTAAAGGATAACTATTATATATAATTTAATGGGACTTTTTGCATTGTATTAAGGATGTTTTAAATTATAGAAATATATTTTTTGTTTTATAATTAATCATTGCAGACGGCACTAGGGAGTAGTTAAAGTCAAGGCGTCAAAAACTTGATTCAAATCAGTGGGACCTGTATCTCCAAAAGTTATTATTCGATTCGACTGAAACTTTTTTATTTTGAAGCTTATTCTTCTGGCTGGGGGGGGGGCTAGAAAATGTTACAAAAATGAGGTTTTTTTTTTAGAAAATAACGACACTTCAAGTTTGAAATCACTTTTCCCTGTATTTTTCGTCCTTAGACCGCCTTTGAAAATTATAAATTTTCAATTTTTTTTGTAATTTTTTTTAGTACGCCCCCCCCCCCCTAACCAGAAGTATATTCTTCAAAATAAAAAAAATTCAGTCGAATCGGATAATAACTTTTGGAGATACAGGTCTGTAGACATTCAATATTATGGCGCAATATTCAATATTGCACAATATTATTGACTGTCTGTGGATCATATTGAAAGGTTGCACAATAAAATTGAAAAGTAGCGCAATAATATTGAAAGGTTGTACAATATATTGCGTGAATGAAGAAGAGAATCTGCCCCTAGACGCCCAATATATTGTGCAATATATTGCAATATTTATATTGCACAATAATATTGAATGTCTGTGGATATATTGGAAGATTGCACAATATATTGCGTGAATCAAGACGATTTTGATATTTATTGTACAATATTGCATATTGCACAATAATATTGACCGTCTGTGGATCATCTTGGAAGATTGTACAATATATTGTGTGAATCGCGTAGGGGAAAAATTGACGCGAGATAGACCTATTAATTAAGATTGTAGCGTAGCTCATTAAGTGGTAAACCTTGTACTGTCTGAACTCCTGGTATCGGTATACCTGATATACCTGGTATAAAGTTTCCATTTTGAACTATTTCATATTTTTCTCTTTATAGTATGAAGAAGAGAAAATAATATGAAAGTAATTGTTGTTTTAATATAATTATGAAACACACAATGGAAACATCGTTCCTCAACAGCTTCGCTGTTTACCCATAGATTTTCTTCAGTAGCACATTATTTTCTTCGTAAAAATGCAGAATCGACTTAAGAAATGAGAAACTGGGCCCATTTTTGCATTTTAATTCTTCGCATTATTGATAACCATCATTTACATCCCAGTAGAAAAATATTTCGTAAAATATTCCATAGAGTTCGAAATATTTCACCTGCTCAACACAGTCGCACTGCTCGAACCACATTCAAGGCGTACGGATTTTCCGAGCCACCCGAAATAATTCGAGCTAGCCCCTTCTTTCGAGCCGCCCGAAGAAATTCGGGCTATCCGGTTCTTCCGGGCGGCCCGAAATGATTCGGACTACCCGAATTTTTGAAGCCGCCCGAAATAAATTCGAGCTACCTGAATTTTTCGGGCCGCCCGGATTTTACGGGTACCCGACTGGGCCCGGTCAGTCGGGCCGAGGCTGGCTCAGCTCGCTTTATTCGAGTACCCGAACAGCTCTAGTCTGCTGACGGCGCGTGGTTCCGCCAGCGTCGTTCTCTCTTCAAATTGAGGGGGTATTCTCATGTAGACACTGTGCAATATATAGCACAATAATATTGACCGTAAGCAGCCCCTAGACGCTCAATTATTTTGTGCAATATTCAATATTGCACAATATTATTGACCCTGTGGGGCACACAGCAAAAATATTGTGCAATATATTGCACAATATTAGGTTAGGTTAGGCATTTCTTTCTGGCAGCACTGCACTAAGCGCCACCTAGAAAATTCAGCAAGACCGAAAACACGAAACAAAATTTTTGTACCGTAACGAGTGTATTAACAAAAGCCAATAACATTTTTTAGGATATGTTAAGGTAAATGGCCCAATGGTGAAACAGTTAAGGAAGCAGTTGAAATAATTGCAATTTCTTTTATATTTAAATAGTATAAAATTATAACTAAATATAATTATTCGAAAGCGTAAAATTTTTACTTTCAGATAACGTAACAAGAATGTACATTTGTTAAAGGAAAAGTTTTAAATTAATTAAAACATGAAACTGTTCATATGTCCCAGTAATTAAATGAAATTCATAGCGTGTCCCAGTCATTATCAGTGTCCCAATTATTGAATATATATTTAATTTAACTATTTCTATCAGTTAATGAAAAGAAATTAATATGGTGATATTTTGGGGTAATAAAAACGGTAAACTTGTCGATTAGCATGACCATCACCGATTTCGATGACCTTGAAATATGTTGTAGGGGGCATGATTCTGAACATCTTTTTCCTATATGTACATGTAACCTTCGGTCGGCCTTACTTTCTAAGATATGCGCAAAAAACCTTGGTAAACTTTTCCTCATGGATTTGAAGGAAATTTTTTAATCACCTCACCACGATCGCCTCACTGTACAGTATTTTTGTTGACTTATTCCCACACAATGCATTCCACTTTCCAACTTGACCCGGGTATTAGTATTGGTTTGGCTAGATCAGGGCGGGGGTCGCGCGCCCGCTTGCGGGCGCCTAAAGCATGGTAGCGAACCAATGTGAGTTTAACTGAAACATCATTTTTTTGCTAGAAAGAGAGTGCTTTCAAGAACATCTGTTGGACATCCCGACTATGTTCGGTGGCGCCGGCACATCGGTTCGCTACCATGCTTTACGCGCCCCCTGCATGGATCTAGCCAAACCAATACTAATGGAATGTGTTGTCTCGGAATAAAGTCAACAGAAATACTGTACAGTGAGGCGATCGCGGTGAGGTGATTAAACAAATTTTCCTTCAAATCTACGAAGAAAAGTTTACCAAGATTTTTTGCGCATATCTTAGAAACTAAGGCCGACCGAAGATTACATGTATAGGAAAAAGATGTTCAGAATTATTTCAAAGTCATCGACATCGGTGATGGTCATGCTAATCGACAAGTTTACCATAAAAACATTTTATTTATAATTAATGTATCTAAAATTCTTTATTATTTATTAATTAATATGAATTTCTTTAGTCGTTGTAGCTTTAATTTCTCTACATCTTTCTCTGTTTTAATGCGCATTTTCAGTTCCTGTTCCAATTGCATTTTGCCTTTAGTTTCAGCTCTTTGTCTTCTTTTATTTTCTATTTCCTTTTGCTTTATTAATTTTTCTTCTTTTCTTGAGTGGTAATTATACCAATCAGGGATACCGCGCGACGCTATCCGCGAAGACGCTAGTCCGGCTAGCCCGTTATGACAGTCTTCATAGCGTCGCCCGGTCTCCTTGACAACGGAAGGCACACTACGCGAAAGAAAGATTGGAAGGGGAAGCAAGCGCGTGAGGGGCTCCTAAATACGCTGGAGAGCCCTGCTTTATGTTGTTAAAATTTCACGTCAACATTTGAATTCGTTTGGGAAATATGACTTCTGTCATCTCTATAAATCTTGTTCCGAGAAAATTGCGTTTAAAAATTGAAGTATCTTTTCCTTTTTTTGAATACTTATGATCAATCGTCTACTTGGGGGCTACATAATAAATATACACCGCCGCGTTGTTCGGCATCGTATCGTTCTGTCTTGCTCAGTCTTCCTACTTGCCACATACCGTTTGTGTTTTCAACGAGTTTGGATAACTTCCAGTTGGAATTTTGACATCGGACAAATTTTATCTTACTTTTCAGAAAATAAATTCAAGATTTGCAAAATTCACTATTTTCGTTTCCATGCGACTTCATCCTCCTTGTCCCATATCCGTAATCATTAAGAGCCAAATTCGCGCCACACCTAGAAAAGAAATGCACCGAAGATTCGATAATGGCATTTTGTCAGAACTGACAATTAGCTGTCTGTAATAATTAAAGATCTCCTACAGTATTTATCAATTCCTTTATAAACTACTATTTGCAATTGTGCCAGCGGCGTTGAACGTAAACACTGCATCACGCTGTCATTTTGTTATAACCATAAAGAAATCATTGTAATTTGCAAATTGTAATCACAGGGTGCGGGAGTACCTAGTGGAAATACAACCAGCAGTGTGGGTGGATCGGTTGCTAGTTCAAGTTTGCTGAAACTACAACAGCAACAACAACAAGCTACTGTTCCGTTACAACAACAACCCAGTAGTAATGCACCTCAACCGCCGTTCAATCAGGTAAATTTTACTGGTAATAATTCTGTCATTCATAGGTAATAATAAAAGTAGTCATTTGTGTTGTGTACTGGAGTTCTGACATTGACAATGCGTAGAATACGTTGATGTAAACAAAATTTAACATTAATTTCCGATGTTATAAAAAATTTAGCGAACAGGATTTCTTTTTAAATATATAAATGTGCACGGGTCCAGAGGTATACATACTGTAACTCCTTTTTCATTACACAACCATATGAATTTTTTCGTAATCTTGTAGAAAACATTAAAGACCTGTGCACACGGCGACTTTTAACAGCGATACATGATACGTGATCGTTTCGCGAACCCGCGACTGCCTCGCTGTAGTAGGGCAACTGACACAAGTGACAGCGACGATGCGAAGATAGGCGGGCAGCGGCTGCATCGCGACCTCTTTGCGAGTGTATCGCGACTGTATCGCTGCAAAAAGTCGCCGTGTGCATAGGCCCTAAGGGGACTAGGCAGTCGCTTTCCATGAAAGAAACAGTTTCTTTTAATATAGGGTAAAGGACCCAATTACTGACATTTTTAAGTGTTGACGCTGACATTCTCTTATAGTTTCGTACTTATAAACTAAAAGTATATGTTGTTCTTGTTATTTATTATTGTTTAATATGTTTACTACATGAACAAAATTGGTGGATCTTAAAACTTCGATTTTTATGTATACATTCATCAATTTGAAAAATATGTTTCGGGATCTATTACTGACACCATTCAAATGTATTTGACTGAATTACTGCCAGCTAACCTAATACTGTTTATCTCATTTCAAGGTTATGTTGTCTCGAGAACATGAGCAACTACTTAAACGGTTGTACCAAACACTGTCACCCAATTAATAAGTAAAAAGATTATTGAATCGTTGAATTCGGATCTTTATTATTTTCTATGATGTTTATATTATTTAAAACATTATATTTTGTTATGTTAATAGTTTAAATGTTACAATTATAGCATTTTCTTTAACGCCTTGTTTACTCTTTCGCTAGTAAGGAAGTCATCGTTTTCACTCTCCTAATATCCGCTTAAAATTGTTTATCGTTTTATCCAAATTAACGAAGAAAAAATTGAGTGCTGTTGTTTAATCGTATAAATACAGTTTCAATTGCATGCTAAATTTTTGTATGCATCATTTCACTAGATTTATTCGTTATTTTACGTAAAACAGCTTAGGATGACAGTAATTGGGTTCTTTACCCTATTTGTAAAAAAAATGAAAGCTAATCCAGATGTACATATACTTTTACCCACTGTTTATTATTATCATACAGATTGCAAAAATTCGGTATGAAATATACATGTGCTTTGAAAATGGCGGTGCTGACTGGTAAACATTTTAACGTTTTTCTGTAGTTTTGCCGTAATATTGATTTTAAAAAATGACGTAATTCAATTCCAAGGTGTAATTCTTGTTTGTTACAGCTGTAGTTTCTCGCGGAATCGATAGAAACTAAAATTATAAAATTGGTGGCCGAAAAACGGTGGTTATTTCAACAAAAATTCGGTCGTGTTTCTGGGCCACTAAAAATCCGCGACTTTTTACTTTTTTTGGGGTGAAACTTTCGAACACTTACGGGCCATATCAGAGGTTTCGCGGGAAACAGGGTGGAGGAACCAATGCACTGTGCCCTGTTTCAGGATTTCCCGAGTGTTTGCTCGTAAAAATAACTTTACTAATGTAATTGATCTTTTCCCATGATCACCAATTGTCTGCACCTTCTGGGGAAAGGCAACGATGCAAGTTGCCACTTGCCTTTTTTAGCTGCCAAATCAACAGTTTTGCGAGTTTTAATATAAACCAAGTGGCATTTTATTCAGAAAGGATTATATCTTTGGAAAATGCAATAAAAAGAAATCAATTTTTGGACTGCCTAGTCGCCATAAGATGAATTCAACGAGTATCATAATGTAACACTTTTATTCATAATAATTTTAACTTACAATAGTGGAAATAGCTATAGTTAAAATGTGTTCGGCGTAGATTACTTTTACTGAAACTTTGAAAGTAAATAGATCGACGGATTTATAATGAAAAACACAAATAAATAAAGCGGGGTGGTGGGGTAATAAGGAAAAGAATGGAAACGAATGTTTATGTATTTCCAAGAGATTGCGAGGGTTAGGAACCCAGAATACTCAGATGAATAAAGTCTTGTCCAAAGTAAATAGATCAACGAATTTATAATGGAAGACACAAATAAATAAAGCGGGATGGTGTAGACCAAAGAAATACGCATTTGTTTCAAAATCTACTATTCGTTATTTTCTGTTAACAACGGGAAAATAAACATAACCGAAAATTAAATTCTGTGACAGGACTGCGCGAACGTGTCTCGATAAGGATGCATTAAACATCATCCGTTTACTTCACGCTATATCTGTCCATGCGAGACGAATTTTATGTATATCGTAGAATCGTAGAGATGGCAAGGGTTAGGAAATCAGAATACTCAGATGAATAAAGTCTTGTCCTCGTGTGGCCTTTACAAAGGCCGTCGAGAATATTTGCGGCCCCCACCACGATCTTGAAATGCTGGTTCCTGGTGTGGCCTTTACAAAGGCCGGTATGTTCTTCGTCAATGATCCAAGAGTTGTTCCGTCGAGAATATTTGCAGCCTTGAAAAAGGCCTAGCGATGCGTTTGGAGGTACGCACTAGTAATTCGTCCAGAAACCATGATTACGATCAATTGATTTAACCGTTTCGGGATGGATTTCCCCAGGTTTTCGAATAGGCGTGGGTTGGCTGTTAAATTTGCCCACGCGTGCATCGCATGACCGATAAGAGCCAGGGATCGGCTGACTCCAGCTCTCGCTGACACCTACAGTAGCGGTGGTACAGGGTTATCCACCGAAGACTGGCGGCGCTCGCGCGAGTACAAATGAGAATGGCAACAGCGTCACACGCATATTTACTACTACAATCATATGTCAATACATCCGCCATCTATGGACTGTTGCTAAAAGTATAGGTTCGTGTAGATGCCAGTAGAGAGCACAAGGCGCTTTTGGCTGTCTGCCCAGATTACTTTACATTTGACGTTACCGACGGGGAAAAAACGACAGACTTTTCCCTCAGAAACTGATTCAGAATGTTAGAATGCTTGTTGAACGACGAAACCGTGGATGATCAACAAGCATTCTAACATTCTGAATCAGTTTCTGAGGGAAAAGGCTGTCGTTTTTTCCCCGTCGGTTACGTCAAATGTAAAGTAATCTGGGCAGACAGCCAAAAGCGCATTGTGCTCTCTACTGGCATCTAAACGAACCTATACTTTTAGGAACAGCCCATAGATGGCGGATGTATTGATATATGATTGTAGTAGTAAGTATGCGTGTGACGCTGTTGCCATTCTCATTTGTACTCGCGCGAGCGTCGCCAGTCTTCGGTGGATAACCCTGTAATGTGTGCGTGAATTGACGCCAGCCCAAAGCCAGCCAGAATGTGACGTCACATGCTGTTACGTCACTACACCGTTGACTCGCTGCTAGCGTAGCTTCGGCCGAATCCAGCTCGCGTAGCTGTAGTCAACCGCAGCGTCCGCTGCTATTGGTCAGAGGGAAACACCTACAGGGAGCGGTGGTAATGTGTGCGTGAGGCGCCACGATCGGAGACGAACCAACACCACGGCCAACCATCGTCACCGGGACATATGTTGTCGACGCTGGTTGGCTGCGGCGTCACTCGCTTGGCGCTGGCGTTGGTTCGTCTCCAATCGTGGCGTCTCACGCACACATTACCAGTGCTCCACCGCGACACTGCGAATTATGGCAGTAATATTCAAGAATATAAGGTCCTTTTGCGTCCCTGTTTCTAATAAAATGAATTAAAATATATGTAAGGTTGGTGGCAGGTAACAGAAAACACAAAATAATAATAAAAACATGTATTCTCTTATAATTTACTATAGTATATTATATATTTTCTTTATCTCTTTGGTTCTTTGGTATGTACTATAAATTCTCTTAACCCTTCGGTGGGCGCGCCCGCGGCAGTTTGCCGCAAATTTTACATTTCGTATTGTACCATATGTAGTATTCAAACTGGATCCATGTCCAATTCAGGATTCTTCCAGCGGACATTTTTGCATCATGCTACGTACTTGTCCGGTTCAAATTCAGTTTGGAAGTGTCTAATTGAATGAAAACGAAAGTATACCGCGTATCCTGGCGAGCGCCCGTGTACTCACAAGTTTTCCAGGTCCACCTATGGTTGCTTTGATTTTTGGATATGTTTTAGAGGGCAGAAAAATAAAATATAGGTGTTTTTTTATTTTGGCCTGTTTGCATGTTTATGGGGTGAAACTACCCATCAAACGTTTTCAGGTGGAGCAGATGGATGTGGACTAATTACCTGTTTGTTATCTCCATCGCCATTAATATTTGATGTTCATTGAATAAAATATGATTAACCAACTAATGTAATTTCGATTTTCTTCTGTGAGACCTAAAATTGTCTAAATTTAGAAGTAAAACAACGAAAACTCCGATTGCGGTGTAAATGCCGCAACGCGCCCACTCATGCAAGTCTGGAGAGTGCGCCCACCGAAGGGTTAACCATTCTCACCGCTTCTTCGATCGTCGCAGATCACAAAACGTATTTCTGTATTTATGTTACAGAAATTATGTTATAAAATTTATACTTAAAATATAAAACTTAAAGTACTGAACTTAATATTGCCGGTAAAATAGAATGTAATGTACATACTGCATAGAAATAGGAAAAGAACATAAATATATACATTTAATACAATATTTTCTAATGCTTGTCGCTATGAGTAGTGCTTTCAGTCACCTCATCCGCCAATATCCTTCCTAAGAGCTCTTCCGGTATTTCATTATTGTCGTACATACTGTTATTAAATAATTCTATCATATCATCAGTAATGGCATAATCATAACAATTTGCATTTTGATTTGTCATGTCTAGTTTTATTCTGGTAAGTGTAGCTAATGTTTCTGGATGTAATCTACTCCTACCTCTAGTTTTTATTTCTGTGACAGTGGAAAAGTATCTTTCTACATCAGCATTTGAATGAGGCAAACGTAAGCATAATTGCGCTAGTTTCGATATGTTTGGCAATATACATTCGTTTTCAACAACGGTAGTGATGCTCATTTCGTGCCAAAACTTAGGTAAACTCATTGCTCGTAAGTCTACTTTATCCTTCTTCGAAAATATAAACGGCAATAGATGTCATTCATTTCCTACAGCCTCATGATCAAATTTTGAATTAAATTTGTTTAAAATACTCTCTATTTGGCCAGGCGCATGCTTGTCACAGTTTAAAGCTGTTTGCGGGTTTAAAAATCTAGTGCGTTTAAAAATGTGTTACCGAATGGCACTCTATTGACAATGTTTTGGTAGCCAGTTTGGTAACATTTCCTCATGTTTGTATAAAATTCTATTTTTTCTTCGCTCTCTTCCGAGTTATTATTTGTTTCAGTTTATTATTTGTTCCAAATTGTTATTTGACTCAGTGTATTCGCACATCCTACTCCAGTGAAAATTGTTGTCAGTGGTAATAAATTATCTTCGTTATATATGTCAATTTCGTGTATATTTGGTTTCATCAGATTTTCAGACATTATGAAATTACTTCCCAATGAAGCTAACAATCGGTTACATTTAGGAAGCAGGCAGTGAACTAACACTGTCGAGCTTTGAAATAATTTGTTGAGGTCAGTAAATACTTTTCATAATTCATAAATATAATTCATAAATTGCAAATATGCCTTGGTAAAAAAACAATTCAAACTTGAAAATATTTTGTTTGCGACCTCACAATCGTCTTCTGCTGATGCCTCCGCTAACACACTAAATAAAACTGTCCACTGATTTAACACTCTTTTTATACATTCTGTTAGTGCTAGCCATCTAGTAGCCGATGGCTGTAAAACTTTCTGTTTTGGAAGAGTCATAAACTGTTGCGTACCTTCTAACATACTGAGGCGTTTAAGACTTTGCGAGAAATATGAATATAGAGAGTGCAGAAACTTTTCAACATTGTCTGGCAAACATCCGCACGCTTTGCGTGCAGCCAAATGTAGCGAGTGGAAAATGCATGGTAGGATACAAATTTCGTCATTGTTTGCTACGAAACGAGATACCAATGAATTATGTTGTCCCACCATAACATTTGCGTTGTCCACGCATATCCCAACCATGTTAGTTACAGGTAAATTATACTTGTTCATGGAATCTCTAACACAGCGATACAAATATTCTGCTGTGCCTTCCTTAATCCTAACTAAATCTACTAAATCTGTACATATTTGTTCTTTGTGAACATATCGAATTAAAATGCAAAGTAATTTCGTATTCCCTACATCTGTCGTTTCATCGATTAATAGTGAAAAAAATTTGTTGTGTACCTTTTCTATACTTTTTGCCATAATCGACTTATTTATAACGTTTAAACAGGTTGCTTTCAGTTTTTTTGCATTTAGACACGTGCATTTCAGTACATTCGGATTTTTATATTGCGATAACTTAACATAATGATTGTAGGAATGGAATGGCCTATTGTGTTCTATTGCATCGGTGCAAATTCTTATTTCCGCCGCTTTTATCTGATCTAAAAAAACTTCTTGTTTCATCACCTAATACTAATCTATGTCCATATTGCACACTATTTATGTGTCTTTCAGTGTTTGCATGAGCTTACAAATTACATTTTTTTTTTGCTGAGATAGTTATATTACAAAATGTACACTTTCCAACGTATGGATCGTTGGAGACTCGTTCCAGCCATGTTTGAAACACTGGGTCCTGTATCCAATCCTCACAGAATGCTTGTTTTCTTGCTGTTTTTGTAGCGGGGACGATGAAGTTGCTACCATTGCCTATTCATAAAATACTAATTTTTATTCACACAATATTACAAAGCAATTTGACGAAAATAATCATGGAACAAATAAACTACGTTCGGTTACTAATTCTATGATTTCAGACACTAATAAATTAAAGATGTATCTTACTTGAATCGGTCCCTACATCATTGCTTGGTGTTTGATCTGCACTTATTCCTTCACCTGATACTGATCTGTTCGTGTTCCTAATATGTTCTTGGGTATTTGCATGACGCTGTAGATTCGATTTCTTGACTGTAATATACTTGCGGCAAATTGTACATTTTCCCTTGTACGGGTCGCCCTGGATTTGTTCCAGCCATGGTTTAAAGGCTGGGTCTTCCAGCCAAACTGGACGAAATGTTCGCCTCCGCGTTTGTATTCTTCCTGTAGTAGTTGCGATGATTGCTATCATTGCCTATTCATAAAATACTAATTTTAATTCACACAATATTAAAAAGCAATTTCATGAAAATAATTATTCAACAAAGAAATCACATTCCGTTTATAATTCTATGATTTCATGCACATTAATGATGTATTAAGACGTGTCTTACGTGAATAAGTCTCTATGTATAAGCCTTATACGTTTGCTAGATTCAGCAATCGCATCATTGCCTATGTATAATAGCGTATTCGGATGGTCGCACTGGTGGGCACTGAGTGCGACTTTAAGCCAATTGGAAGCGAAAAAGTTCGCACTCAGTGCGCACTAGTGCAGGTTGCCGAATCTGCTATAAAATATGAAATATCCATTATTAGTAATATAACGATACATACTAAATCAATATCATCGTAGTATATATAAAAAATATCATTTCAACAATTCTGTTGATGCAAAAGTATTAAGTATTTGTCTTACCTGATTCCATATTCATATCTGCTTCTGTCACTGAATTTTTATTAATATTTATACATTTTTATGTATAAACAATTTTTGAATCGCTATGTCTCGCGCGACGTTTATAAAAGCACGTGGCACCGGTACATCCGTGACGTCACATTCGCTTCGCGTTGTCGCCACTTCGCTGGCTTCGCGCTGGCGTCAAGTCACGCATACATTACCACCGCTCCTGTAGGTGTCAGCGAGAGCCGGAGTCAGCCGATCCCTGATAAGAGCAGCCCTAGTTCTTACATCGTCAGCTGGTCGCCAGGATTTAGCAATATATGCTCATACATGTTCTATTATATTTAAATCTGGCAATTTCGCAGGTCACTGTAAAACTTCGAGGTCGGGGTGCCTTCTAAACCATGCACGCACGGCAGCAGAGGTGTGTACTGAACTATTGTCCTGTACCAATCTAATCACCGGCATGGTCTCTGCAGAATATATTTCACGAACGCTGGGCACAAGTACGTTCTCTAAAATTTGAATATATTCCGCAGAGTTCATATGGGGTGATATTTTGACTAATCTACCAGGACCACGTGCAGTAACCCACCCCCACATACCACACATGATGCGCCCACTATTAGTACAGGGTCATCCGTTAAAACTGCAACCTACGCGCGCGCGAACAGACGAAAATGGTAACACCGCCTCACGGACGCATTCCACTACAACCATGCACCGGCCCGTCGTTCGGAGGGTTACCAGCGACCGCTGGGTAGCAGTGATGCCCGAGCTTCGAATATTTTAGGATGGTCTCTTCCAAATTAACGTCACAAGGAATTATTTGAAATTTCCTGGCCGGGGCTGAAGAATTTGGAGCCTTTTTCGTAAAACTTTTGAACTATAAAAAAGGATATCGGAATATAATTTGCGCCGAAAAATGAGGAAAAATTATTCCCTCTTAATGATGGATAATTTAAAATATTTTACGTTTACCTAATTTTTCTTTTATCAATTTTTTAACCATAATTGTTGTGAAAAGATTTTGCAAACTGTTTATTTAATACTGTTTTTAATGCTCTTTTTAAAATTCATGATGTTGATAAACAATAGGCTAGTTTTTTCTGTGTCATTACTTTCATCAGTTGAGAAATTAAATTTTTATTCAATTATGTGTTAGTTCTGTAGACCTCAGAATCTATTGTTCTGGTTTTCTTTTTTATAATTTTATCCTTATACGCAATGCATGCGTAGATCGGACGTGAGGACTAACTACTAATGGGACGTGTCTTTGATTGTAGCGGTGTTTGAATTTTTTTTCTAGAATTTTTGTGTTTGAATATTTAACCTATTAGCTACTCAACGCCACGCCTATACCGGTTTCCGTTAAAGTCATTTTTTGGAACGATGCGTCATTATTGTGGCTTTTACACGCAGGTGGCGAAAAATCTCTCCGTACAAGGGTATAGTGCCGCGATCAACCCTATCGTAGCCAAAATTTTTTAAATTAAAACGGGTACGAGACCAGTTGACATTGTTTTCATACCGCATTACAGTAATCCGAGGTGCGAGTGGTAAACCGATCATAAAATCGGAGCGCGCAGCTCGCTTACCTGGGCCGGGAAATTCTGCAGAGCTCTTTGCGGCGTTAATTTGAAGGAGACCACCCTAAAATTTTCGAAGCGCGGACATCACTGCTACCCAGCGGTCGCTGGTAACTCTCCGAACGCTGGGCCGGTGCATGGTTGTAGTGGAATGCGCCCGTGAGGCGGTGTTGCCATTTTCGTCTGTTCGCGCGCGCGTAGGTTGCAGTTAACGTAGGTAACGGATGACCCTGTACGTGGTAAGACATATCTGGGATCCAGACGGGAATGCCCTCCAAGTCTCCATACATGTAAAGATTGACCGCTTACAGTAGAAAATACCTTTTCATCGGTGAAAATGGTCCTTTCCCATTCGAATTGCGTGACAGGTAACTGCTGTAACGCAAATGCAACGCGGTCCTCACAGTGTGTTTGTGTCAGCAGCACCTTACGTGCAGGCCGGCGACAGTGGTAGCCGGCTTCGTATAAACGATTTCGCACAGTATTGTGACATACTGGCAACTCTAGATTTACGGTAACGTCTGACGACGATTCAAATCGGTTTTGAACTATTTCCGCAATTCTGCCAGCGTAGTATTCCGCGCGCCCCTATTAAATTTACGTAAGTCAATCAGACCTTCCTCACCCATATTCATAAACCGGTGCACGTACCTCCTCACTCTCCGCGCTGGAATTCGAAGCTGCCCAGATATAGACGAAACGGTGCGCTCACTTTGAAAGAGCGCCGCCACTTCGCTCGTGTGAATGCTTGGCTGTTCCTTTGCGAACTGCATCTTGGATAATGGCGATTTTTTTCGAAACCAAAAGTAATAAAGCCCCCAAAAACAGTTGAAAGCTACAGCGAGCGAATTCCAATTACACCCAAATCGGGCCCGCGGTCGCGATTTATAATGGAAATCTCGGGCGTTGCGGGCACATGGGTGTAAATGAAATTCCAGCTATTAAAATTGAAGAAGAAATACTTCCATCAGCATTTTTATTTTTCATAAATTCTCATCCGAACCATTCCTACTTATTTTGATTGCTCCCATGGACAGAGTGACAGATATAGGATAAAATAACGGAAAGTAGATTTTGAAATAAATGCGTATTTCTTCGGTCTACACCAGGGGTGCACACTAAGTTTGCCCTAGGGCAGTCGGTGCGCCCTCGAGCTCGACCGTGGAATGCTCACCCCCCACTCCTGCGTGTGCGTTAGCCATCTCAAGGGGTGGGTGACTCAGGCACCTGGATACGGAGGGTTACTTGAGATTTGAAAAATGTTTAAATTTTTGTATGCAATAATAATAATTTTGTTCAAAGTTATAATGATAGCAGTAAGAAGGGTTTAAAAAAGTTTGTGGCTGGCGTAGTCATCGAAAACAAAAACCGCAAAATTTTTCTAAATCTATATGAGTGTGTTTATCGCGTAAACTAGAATGAAGTAAATATTTACGAAAATCCAATTTTGCAACACAGAAATCTAACAAATGCTTTTCCAAGAAATTAATGTTTCCATCTGAAATACAACCATTTTTGTGTTTTTCAACATTATTCATTCGACATGACGAACCACACTCACATAGATTAAGAAAAATTGTAGGTTTTTTGTTTCAGACGATTACGACAGCCAAAATCATGCTCGCCAGCAACAAACTTTTTTCTCAAACCCCTCTTACTACTACCATTATAAATGTGAACCAAAGTATTATTATTGCATACGAAAATTTGAACTCACTTTTTAAAATTCAATTAATAACAGTACAGAGATTGGAATTATAATACTCAATACTTTTCTTTTAAAAATTCCCCAAAATGTGCCTTATTTTCGAAGCGTCAAACTCTGGAAATCCCTGTGGCAGCCTGTGAGGCTCCGCTCCCACTACTCCAGCAGCTCCCCACTCCGTTGCCGGACTCGTTTCTACCTGAACGAGCTCGGAGCTCGAGCTCGAGCTCAGCTCGAGCTCAGATCTGAGCTCGCGCTCGGAATTGGGGGTCCTGTGCATGCCTGGTCTACACCATCCTGCTTTATTTATTTGTGTCTTCCATTATAAATTCGTTGATCTATTTTGCTTTGGACAAGACTTTATTCATCTGCGTATTCTGGGTTCCTAACCCTCGCAATCTCTTGGAAATACATAAACATTCGTTTCCATTCTTTTCCTTATTACCCCACCATCCCGCTTTATTTATTTGTGTTTTTCATTATAAATCCGTCGATCTATTTATTTTGGACATTACAAGTTTATCGTTTATAGTGTCAAAATTATTATGATTTTTTTTTCGAGGTTCATTGCAATAAAAGCCATTTGACATTTATTCTTGGTGTCATTTACGCTACAGCATCGCGAACAGAGCCGGTCGTACAGATTTATATAATTATGAGAATCGTAGGTAGATGGTGCCACAGTGGTGTTTCAACACGGATTAGAAGTGTTCTAGACGGGAACCTGTGGCTTGGCAGTGCCTTCACCATGTTCATGAAATACTGTAGAATATTAGCGATGTAAAAAAACCGACCCTAGTAAGCTCGAATGCAATCGAATTTCGATCGGCAACAATTGTTTGAGCTGGTTACTTACCCAGTTTGTAACTATATGAATTACAACTAAAATTACTTATTAAATACAAAAATACACATCGCGTAATATAACGTTGCCTCCGAACTGCCACTAAATAGGCCGCGTGTGCGAGAGAGTCTGACGGTCGGCGTTCTTTTAACTCGTTTCGAAAAACATACAATCCCACACGGACGAGTGTCATGCAAAATAACAGAACAGCGCGATGCTCATGCATGTGCAATCGTATATTTTTCAAATCGAATTAACACGTTGATCGCTACGTCACCCATATCTGGGTGACGGCTATGCTCCCGCGGGGGCCCCGTCACCTGTTTACGGGTGACGCTCTTCGTCCATTAATACAGGATTTTGGAGATAATTTATAGTAATTTTATTTGTAACATCGCGCTCTTCCAGCTTATCGCGCTGTTTACACTCCGAGTTCGGATTTGGACCCCAGGAGAAACTCCACCGATTCACGCTGGGCGATCAACGTGTTAAAAGAACGCCGATGGTCGGACTCTCTCGCACGCACGGCTGACTCACGGCCTACTCAAAAGGGAAGTTTGGTATCCCGGAAATTCAGAAAATTATGAAACTCGGTGTGCAAGTAGAGTAGTCCATCTGTAACGCAACTCTATTTTCTGTTGGCGCCATAATGCAATTTTTGGGGGTGAAATCACCCCTTGAAAAAATGCAGAATATTCTTTTCCGTAGAATATCTCAAAAGCGGTGAGAGATATAGAAAAGTTAAAACAAAAGTTGCGTCCTTTTTTTATATCTGCAAAACCGCGTAAAAATAATTTTCGGGGAAAAAAAACATACATTTCAAGTTACCCCCACCACCAACCCTTTAAATTCCTTTTTTTGTATTTTGTAAATATGTGCTGAAATTCCTCTGGATAATCTCTTTTCATACATATTAGGATGTTTCAATTTTCTAAAGGTGCTATTTTCATATAACTTTGCTTGCACCCTTGGTTCTATTCATCTAACAAGGGGAGTCCACAGTGAGGTAGTCATCGATTTTTATGAGCCTTGACACGATGAATCTGTATCGAAAATAAGTAAATACGTGTCCGAGCGTTTCTGCCATTAGGCTTTAATAACAGAGATAATTGCATGTAAATTATTAAACATTCCGTAGCGCCGATGTAAGCATAAAAGCCGTAACCTCAGTTTAAGAATATGCCTTGGAGCGTTCGGTAAGACGTCGGCGTGGTGTTGTTGCGGTCGTGAGTTCGATTCCGCCTGTGTCTGTATATTTTTTTCATACTTTACTTTTTTTCACACTTTATTTTTTCCACACTGTATGAATAGTGAGAAAAAAGGTAACGGTAGTAACGTTCATTAATTCTTTTAAATGTATAAATACAATTATTTTTTTTTAACGTGGGGAAATCTTCAAAAGACACCCCGACACCTCCACAGGGGAATCCCCCGAGGGCGCCAGGGTAGTGTGGAATTTTTACCCATTAAAACCCCACGGTCACCTTCTCACTATTCATACAGTGTGGAAAAAATAAAGTGTGAAAAAAATAAAGTATGAAATAAATATACAGACACAGGCGGAATCGAACTCACGACCGCAACAACACCACGCCGACGTCATACTGAACGCTCCACGGCATATACTTAAACTGAGGTTATGGCTTTTGTTTTCCATCGGCGCTATGGAATGTTTAATAGTTTACATGCAATTATCTCTGTTATTAAGGCCCAATGGCAGAAACGCTCGGACACGTATTTACTTATTTTCGATATAGATTCATCGTGCCAAGGCTCATCAAAATCGATGACTACCGCACTGTGGACTCCCCTTGTAAGTGATCTGTATGCCAAATTTTAGACAAATTTAATAATATTTAGGGGTTGCACAGTTTTATCACTAGGCTAGGCCTGGGGCGGTAGTAACAGTTTGGCTTACGAATACGATTACGCAGGAACTATTACATTTACAACAAAAACCCTTATATGGAAATGTTACTTACTTATCTGACATTATTGAGTCACAACAGTTTCACTGTATGTCAAGTAATATCCAAGTTATTAATAAAAATGAGAAGCGGAGTGTTATAGCCCTAACGATACAGTGTAATGTGTTGCAACTATAGCTGATCTAGGATCGGTTGTAACGCTACATAGATTCTATGCAAACAAGACAATATTATTCGCTTTCTTTCGGTTTTGTTGTGGCACAACCGACCCCGACTGCTGATGTTCAATCACCCCCGACCATGCTTTTGAATTTCAATTATAAATTGTGACTAACGAGACACTTAAAAGTGCTAGGTAACGATCAGTAGTACTTTAAAAAAGATCAAATTACAGATTAAAAACGCACATACTTGCAAAGGGAGTGTTTACATTTGATTCATAAATCAGTAAGAGAAAGTTACTTTGGGATATCGAAAAGTTATTTTTTTCACTATCCATGTCTATTGCGTATCTATACTGCCAGAACATGGATGTGTCTATTCCAAATGTCATTATTTATCATGTGTATATCTAGAATTGATGTCAATATTCATTATATGTTTTGAGATTCAACACAATTTATATGTGTTACATTCGCCCCCCTGTTACTACCACCCCCGATCTACCCTACATATTTTCGCTTTTCCAGGTTTTGAAAATGCGCGTAAAATAATAACGTACAGAATTTTTATAGGTATGAACAATAATAGAAAGTAATAATATGTAAATTTATCTAAATATAAGTCTTCTTTGAAGTTTAATTTCAGTTTTAACACTATTCCTACCGAAACATTTCACGTCATTTGACCGGTTGCGTTAGGTAAGACAGACTACAAATTTTTCTCAGAAAATAAACAATAAAACAAGAAGTGAATATTCAAAAATGTATTATACGTATATTTGAGGCAAAGTCGTGAAGTTTAAAGGCGATTCAATTACGTTGTATATAGGAAATTCTAATCGATATTTTAAAAACGGTCTTTTGACCGGTTCGTGGTAGGAATAGTGTTAAGGACTTGAGAGTAAAAATAATTATCATTGGAACTCGTGTTTCCTTAGCCTACTAAATATTATTTAGTGTGCAAAGTGTGCAACCTTCTAATATTACTCAATCTTCCTAAAATTTGTCAGATATTTTTTTATATTAATAGGAATCAGGGCATGCGCAAAGTGAAATAAAAATGTAATATTTTAATTTTACCCCTATAATATGAAACACCCTAATACATACAAGTAGTTTATGCGTTACATTTTTTTTGCAAACAAATAAAACCTCTATTACCGAATTTGAAGTCCAATTTAGCAGTTTACATTATTAAAATGGTTTCTTAAACCCATATTTATATTATTAGTTATATAAAGTTTACACAGCTTTCAATTATTTAAGCAAGGCAGTATGTACCTAAAATTGTATCCAAGGTGAAACTGTGGCCACTAGCTGCCGTAGTATGCGTGTAAACTGTAAGGTGGGTTGCTGACGTTCACCGGCACACTTCATTCACGAACACTACCCACCACAACACTGTTGCTCATAAAGGCGTGGCTTAGCGCTTTACGATGCTCTTTCCCCACGCTTCCGAATTTTTTTGTTTCACGAGCATTTAGCTATTCAATACTGTATTATGCTAAGAATAAATAACAGCCACACGGCTACGTTCAGGCGGAGCCGAGCAGCGTTCCCATTACCCCATCATACCCTTCGGGGGCCACGCAACTCCAACTGACAAATCCAAAATCGTCAGGTGGTGGTGGTTGATTTTTCCTCAATCGCTACTCGCGAAAGCGAATTCACTGGCCAATATATCTGGCTTCGACCTTAGTACAATGGAGAGGTCTGCATCTGTTTCTCCCTTGCGTTAGTGGAACCGCCGACGGCCATTGCGGCCGGAAGAACGCATATATAGGAAATCCGACCTTAACTGATAATACTTTTGTGCCCCATCGCGTATTTTGATTTATATAAATATTCCCGAGGATATAGCTTACGGCAATTACATTTATGGTAGCAGTCAGTTACCATTCAATTGAAAAATAGTTAGCTATCATTGCTTGAAAGGCTTTTCTTTCAAATAAATCGATTAATGTTGCTAACGTAATAAACATGTTAGCCAATACGTTTAAAATTGCGAGTATAACACATGAACTGGGTAAAAATGGAAGTGCACAATGAAATTCGTGACATTATAAAAAAGTTTCAAAACATACATTCCCAACCATTAATTGAACATGATTATGTGCTCGATTTTGCCGATCCATGGGAACTACATGGTGCACACTGCACAAGTTGTAGAGTACATAATGCCTGCAGAAGAAGAAGACAGTTTTGACCCTGCAGAATGTACTGTTGATGATGAAGGTGGAAAAGTTGACTTAAGGGGGTAGTGGACTATTGGATACGTAAAATCGTTAGTTTCTTTGACGCTAAATTACTTTGATACCAAACAATCGTTATAGTCGTGCTTTCGACAATCTATTGCGGGCACGTTTGCGAGTATTTACAACAAAAAGAATCGCCGAAATGTATAAAATTGTGGAAGTTATTAATCGTTGAAGATAGTCTTGTATGGCGCGCCGCTGCAGGTGGTGTACATCGATTCAAGTGAACCAATCAGTTGAAGGCAAAATACTTTGAGGCGATTATTCTATACACAAATATCTACAGTGTGGAAACTTCCCGATGAATTTGAACACAAATTGTGGAAGTTACACATGAATCAATTTTGGCCCACATTTTTACGGGAAAAACTAGTCTTTAATCAGTTATAAAATGTTTTACAAACATTTAATGTTGATGCGGAATTTCTACACGATAGAGAATGAAATTCTACAGCGCCAGTTAAAATTTTACCTGAAAATATTCATTGGTTGAAGAGTTATGATGTACATCGTTTCAAAAAATGGTGTTTCGAGAAAAACGGCTTCAAAGTTAAGTGCCCTATGCTTATACCGCTCTGCGAGGCCGTTACTCGACGGTGCACTCATTTATGTTCGCTACATAACTTGGACAATTATTTGAATTTCTTCACGAAATTTTGTTTAAAATTTTCATAAAGGATATGACTTTCAAAATCAATAAAAAAAATGTAATCGATTTTCTGTAGCTGAAATAGTCCACTACCTCCTTAAGTTATAAGAAGAAAGCAGTAATGTTTTCGAACAGTGGAAAAAGGCACGTCGATCGCTTACCCTGTAGATTTCTGTTACATCAGGAATGAAAAGCTTATATCTAAATGTAGTGTTTGTGGGGAGCCGGCTTTTATGCGATGTGCATGGTGTGGCAAGTATTTTTTTTGTTTTAATAATTTCTATGAGGCATATCATTATTGTACTAATTACAAACCGTAATTTTTAATGTATCTGTGGTTTTCTATTAGTACAATTCTTCCAATGTATAATCAAACAATACAAGCATGTATAAAAAGAGGCTGCATATGTTTAAATAATTCTTTATGCGACCACTTTATTAATGAAAACTGTTGTAATGTTATAATTAAATTTAATATAAATAACTTTAATGTAATATTATAATATTTATCTGTAATATTATATATATAATTATATTGGGTTGGCGAATAAGTTCGTAGCGTTTTATGTTTTCTTTTATCCTGGAACGATTTGTTTGCTGTTTGGCAAAGTGTTTATATGCATTCGAAAGAGCTTTTTCTGTTCTACAAAACTGTGATAATCGTTGTTTTGAATAATTTAATTTTTTATTATTTTTCAAGCTTAGAAATGGAATTTCCAGGAGGCAAAAATCAACCTTTTCGCGCAATTGACTTGCCTATGACACCTTCTCCGTACACGTCGCAAATCTCCCGAGCGGCTGCGGCAGCTTTTTGACTTCGATGAAAGCGAAGAAAAGCAGATGTCGAAAATGTTGATTTTTGCCTCCTGGAAATTCCATTTCTAAGCTTGAAAAATAATAAAAAATTAAATTATTGAAAACAACGATTATCACAGTTTTGTAGAGCAGAAAGAGCTCTTTCGAATGCATATAAACACTTTGCCAAACAGAAAACAAATCGTTCTAGGATAAAAGAAAACATAAAACGCTACGAACTTATTCGCCAACCCAATATGTTATTAGTAGGATAGGTCCGTATTGCCTTGCTTAAATATTTGAAAGCTGTCTAAACTTTATATAATTAATAATTTAAATATGGATTTAAGAAGTCATTTTATTAATGGAACTGCTTAAATGAACATCGATTTCGATAATAGAGGTTTTATTTGTTTACAAAAAAGTATAACACATAAACTATTTATATGTATGAAAAGTGATTATCCAGAGGTATTTCAGTGTATATTTACGAAAAATAAAATACGACGACATAATTTTTTAATGGTTGGTGCTCGGAATATCTTGAAAAATGTTTTTTTTTCGAAAATTATTTTTACGCGGTTTTGTAGATACAAAAAAAGGATGCAAGTTTTGTTTAAACTTTGTTTCGATATCTCTCACCGTTCTCGAGATATTCCACGGAAAAGAAAATTCTGCATTTTTTTCAAGGGGTGATTTCACCCCCAAAAATTGAATTATGGCACCACAAAAACTGGGGTTACGTTACGAATGAAATACTCTACTTGCTCACCGAGTTTCATAATTTTTGTAAATTTCCGGGTTGCCAAACTTCCCTTGTCAGTGACCGCTCGGAGGTAAAGTTATATTGCGCGATCTGTACTACTGCTGTAATTTGAAATGTAATATATATTATGCAAAAATCAATCACTCAATCGGTACCGCTACAGTGGTTCCAATAAATGGTGGAGGATAGCGATGATGCAGCACTGGTTCGGATAATCGACGGTTCGATTAATAGAGGTTCCGATAATTGACGCTCTACTGTACGCGTGCTTGGCACTAATATACCACCTATAACAGTCTGATCTTCAAATAATTTGAAGCTTCAGAATTTAAAATCAAACATGATACATCTCAAGATTAATGTATTAGTAATTTTTTAAATGATTATTATAGGAATGTGCAAAATGATCGACGAAAGTATATCTCTGTGTATATTTAAATTCTCAACGCTAATATAAGTTAGTCGTTAACGTTGGTCGTTACACGGAAATTGTAAGGGGGTCAAGCCCCAAAATCGGATTACAAAACATAGCATTTGGTGATCGTTCTATTCTATATCTCGTCTGTTGTTCAACCTTTCCCCCTGTCAATTTTTTATATCTTCACATACAAGATTAGCTTGTTCCAATTTATAGTCAGCCTGTGTAGAATGTAATACAATGCTCTTATTACATTCAAAATAATAATGCACCTAGGTATGTAAACCAGTCTTTACCCCAAAAAATTATGGATTGTATGATCTGTTTCGAATAGTATGGGATCCATATGAGAGACAAATGTCGACCTTTTAGGGATTACAAGAAGTTTATAATTTTTTATCATTTATCCAACTCGTAAAAAATTTGCCTGATTACTCTAATTCTATGTATTATCATTTCTTTAACTATCGGTTTTTATCAGTACTTCAAATATTTCTCGCACTTATTTTTCAGTAGCAAGGTTACAAATGTGTTAAAGAATATGCATGAAACATAAATCTACCTGTTTATAACAGTTTGTAAAACACTAGAAGACTTCTTAACTTTCTATAATCAATTTGCATGTTTTGTCCCGCCGCATTCCCTAACGATATTTTCTGTTTTTTTTTCTATCAGTGTTTTAAATAACGCATTACAAATTTGCAGATATAGTAATACAAATAAATGGAAATGAAATAATTCTTCAAAATTATATAAAAGCATTTTACTTAATTGTTTTGAAATATGCTGTGTTTTCATATTGTAGGCATCCAGAGCTCCACAAAATCAACCAAGTACTCAACAGTTGCGCATGTTAGTGCAACAAATTCAGTTAGCCGTCCAGGAAGGTTATTTAAACCATCAAATCCTAAATCAACCGCTTGCGCCACAAACTTTGATACTTTTGAATCAATTGTTGCAACAAATCAAAGTACTGCAGCAACTTCATCAGCAACATTCAGTACAAAGTACAATGAAGGGAAATGGCCAATCTGTGCTTCAAATCAGTGTACAAATTACAAAGACAAAGCAGCAAATAGCAAATCTACAAAATCAAATTGCTGTACAACAAGCTACGTACATGAAGCAGCAGCAGCAGCAACAACAGCAGCAGCAACAGCAACAACAACAACAACATCAACCACATCCAGCACCACCATCTCAGAGCTCGGAATATTATAAGAGTTCTGTGCATGATCCCATGTCAGCATTGCAGAACAGTTTTACTGATTTGACAATGAACAAGGAGCCTCCTATCGTAAGTATTTGTTTCTTATTTATAAATATTGCATTTGTGTTATACGAAACGTTAGCACATCATTATAGTTATACCCTTTACTATAAAGACCTTAAAATAATGATTTATATCAGGACTCTCCAGCGTAGGGGCCCCTCACGAGCCTGCTCCCCGTTCCAATCTTTCTTTCGCGTAGCGTGCCTTCTGTTGTCAAGGGGACAGCACGACGCTACGAACCCATAACGGGTTAGTCGGGCTAGGGTCTTCGCGGTTAGCGTCGCGCGGTATCCCTGACAACGCGGACGAGAGTGGGAAACCCCAAGCTCACGTGTGCACGACCTTGGAGAGGTGCCAATCCAGGTTTATATGGAATTACATGGTTCTCGAGGGGGCAAATTTATTAGCTCAGACGATTTTTTTATCGATTATTATTTTCAGGGATACGACGGTCAAGTTCGGTTTTTTAAATGAAATTATTTTTTTTTTATTTTTTTTTATTTAGGTAATTATAGAGATATTGTATTTTACGGTTTCGAATAGGAAGCACTGTGGTCTTGTTGTTCGCAACACAGATGGCACACGTTTAGGCATTGCCTCTTGAAACAGATACCTACCAATGGTCTATGCCAGGCCTGCCCCATCGGGTGCAAATACCTCCTGAATTTCTGGGACCCGGGTAACAGCCGAGCGCGGGACTGTTGCATTGCTACCCGTTGCGAGATTTGTGAGAGAAGTGCATTAGTGTGCGTCCATGTACGAGCCTGCATGGACGGCCGCACACTCGTGCAGTTCGCCCGCAACCCATGCTGTGGTTAGCAACGTGACCAGTCCCGCGCTCGGCTGCTGCGTGGGTCCCAGAACTTCAGGAGATATTTGCACCCGATGGGGCAGGCCTGGTCTATGCCAAGAGTGGCAAGCAAGCCCAAAGGCTGGACAATCATTTTCGGTCACAAATGCGGTACATATGGGGTATCGAGAAGCGAACCGTTAATGTTACAAAACGACACAAAATTTACTTAGAGTTTGTACGCAAGCAACAGTACGAAAAGATGAGTCAATTTTCACTTTTAATAGTCTCTTATTTCGAATTTCCTTCTACGCTTGCATGGCCGGTTCGTTTGGAACAGATGGAAGTCCGATTGGTTGAATTAGGAGAGGTGAAAGTTGCCAGACCAAATGTCAACCATAGCGAGCATATTATATTAGGACCAATCGGATTCGCACCTCTCCCAAACAGTTGCTCTGTTGAAGAGGCCCTCTTCATAGCAATATTTTCTCCTCAATGCCTACCTTGTCTCGCACGGAATACGTCCACGCGTGCTGGAATTTGTGACGAAAAATAATTGTCCTATTTGTTCTATTTAAAAAACCGAACTTTTGACCATCGTATCTTTTAAAATAATAACCGAAGAAAAAATTCGTCTGCGCAAATAAATTCGCCCCCTTGAACCAAACCATTCCATATAAACAATTTTTTAATTCCAATAAATTAGAAAATATCCAGGTGTTTACTCGCCCCGCGGACACACTATATTTGTATCAGTGATTATAAAAGAGGTTTAAGGAGTCATATACGTGTCTTAGCGCTAAAACGTAGTCAAACTATTAATTCTGCCTCACCGTCCATCCGATTAACTTCATTATTTACACACATATTCTACATAAGATTCGTTATCTGGTGACGGCAAACTTTTTCAATGAAATTGAACCATTTTTTAATAAACAAAAACGTACGAATTTCATTGCGAAAATCACGACCCTTTTCCTCAAAGTGTTAGCATTGCCGCAATTTTTTTCGAAAAAAAAATGGCTACGTCACCGAATAATTACGATCCCACAGACTGTTAAAAAATCGGAGATTTTTTATTCAGACCGCTTGTACGAGCTGATATCGTGTACGCCGTTTGGGGCGACGCCAGTAAACGTGTCCTACGCCACATTTTTAAACATTTTCCTATTCTCAGACCTGTTTTATAATCTATAAACATGTACCTGTACAACTCAAAAACGTTTATCCTTAAAGCACTCCCAAATATTGGCCACGTTTTAGTGTTGAGAAACGTATACGACCCCTTAAGTCGTGCCTGCCCACGGATTTGCTCGCACGAGCAGCCGCGAGTTACTCTTCGCTGTCGGAGGCACCGAGCCAGGCTCAAGAACGAAAGATATTCTTGGTGGGAGAATCTGTGAACGCCACTATCCCCATTCTTTTACGACTGCCGTTCTTGCCCCTCGCTCTTGCCTTTGCTTGCAACCACCCGCGGCTGCTCTTCGAGGGCAAGAGCAAAAGTTGGACAGGCCTGCCTTAACTCATGTACTTTAAATTTCAAGATATTTTGAATTTTGGGTTTGTATAAATTAGAAAATATTTTCTTATGATCATAAAAAACGCAAATATATTTATTTTTGTAAAATAATTATTTTATGTAATTGCAAAATGCTATTAATAGCTTGTGAAAATGTATATTTTTCATATCTCAAATGACTTGAGAGGGGATTGCGCCTTGTTGGGCGAAAAAATAGGTAAATATTTATGAATTTTTTGTTCAAAACACGGTTCGACAAATTAATTTGAGATTTGGCAAGCTGTTTTATTGTATCTAGTAGAGCTGTTGATTCCCGGGAGAACGGGTACCCTGGAGATACCCGGGGAAAAAAAATTCCCGGGTAGGCGCGACCCGGGATAACTACCCGAGATACTCGAGAGTCTCGAGATCTCATACAGTACCGTTCTATAATTGAAGCCACACTGAGCGTCATGGCCTTCGGGTCAAAGGCTTCGACCCTCGGGGAGACAGGAATACCCATTAAGAAGTGAGGAATCTCTAGTTCCGAATTTCTCATCAGATCTATTCTTATAATTGTATTGTTGATGTAAATGTAGTCCGATTTGCATGACATTTATTATATTTTTAATCGGGAGAACGCCAGGAATCCATTGGTGTCACTTTCATATCGACACGATGAACAATAAAGAACTTCTTAATATACTGTAATGAATATTTTACCCTCGACTACGGGGGGCTGACCTCGACTCGCTGCGGTCGGCCGAAGATTCATACCTGATTCAGAAGTAAAATAATTCTTAGCCCTTTATCGTATCGATGTGGAAGTGACATCGGTCGATTTCTTATGTTTTTCCGATGAAAATCATACCACATTTCATGTAAATCGGACTATTGTTAACGAAGTGATATTGAAATTATGTAAAACATTTGTTCATGGAGTTTCCTTCATTCTGGTCCGAATTACGTCGTTCTTAGTGTTATTTGCATCCGAAAAACATAAGGAATCGATTGACGTCGTTTTCGCAAAGATCTGATGAGAAATGCGGAAATCCTGGGCATTTCTCACTTCTTAATGTTATTCCAACCCCTTCGAGGGTCGAGAGCCATAAAATTCGGTGAGGTACCGAAGGGGGTTCACCTCGCCACGGGGTGCCAGATGGCATCTCTCTGACAGGCGTCGTTCCATAATCACGTTCTGTACTCTGTAAGTTCTCGATATTCTCGAGTATCTCGGGTAGTTTTCGCGGGTAGCGCTTATTCGGGAATTTTCCTCGTCCCGGGTACCCGGTCCACAGCTACAGCCCTAGTATCTAGAATTATTGTTCTGAATATTTGTGTGGCAGTGAACAAAATAAACATGGCAGATACAGAGAGAACGTTGAAAAATAATTGGGTGGCCCTGGGGTGGCCGAAAAGTACTGTAAGGGTTATCCGAAACACAAAAAAGAAAAGAGATTCGTAAAATATGTAAATGTGGCTATGGGTGGTAGTAGTTGCATTAACCTTTAGAGGGCCGGGATTTTTTCATTGAAATCGTAAATTTTATTTACTAAAAATTTATGCATATATACCATCAAAATGGCCCGCAAAGCATCCAAATTCTTAGGTGGCCAATATAGTGGCCAGCCCGGCCCTCTAAAGGTTAACTCTGTAGGTACGGGAATGTTTTAAACTTGACGTAGAATTTTTTCGAGCGTCAAAATGATCTATTTTATACTTCGGATTTGGAAGCTACTCGGTTGAAATGCTGCGAATGTGGAAATCATTGATTTATGGCATGAGATGTAGGAGTCCCACCCGGACTTACGGGTAATTTTTTGAACACTGATCGGAAATATGGAAAACAACATAAATATGTACTTAAATGATTTTTTTAATATGGGAAATCATGTTTGAACAGTAAGTAGTAATGAAAAATAATGTCATAATTATAAATATCTATTCTGTTTTTGTTTTATGGTATTCGTAAAAACAACTGTTGCTTTTATTACAACACAGATATACATTACACTTTTCGCAAAATGAAAATGGTTTATTTAGAATGCAAAGAGTGCATCTTTGTCTACATTCGCTAAATAATGAAAAATGATATAATGAACCAAATCTTATGTCTTCCGTGAGTACCAACTTGCGAGTTTTGGAAATTTTTGTAGCCCTATTCGAAAAGATGCCACTTCGACGTCCATGTACATTTTTGCCACAATAAAATAGACTAAGAATAATTTCTTTTCTGAAATCTTTTAATTTTAATATTTTTTTTTTTTAGATTTATGGAGAACAAACTGATGGTTTGTTTTATTTTGCTTTTTATATAACAACCGCGCATTCGTTATACATAACTTAAGTAAATAGAAAAAAGCGTGTAAAAGTAGGCAGGTACCACCGTCTACTCTTGAAACATGATCTATAAATACTCACAAGAGCATTTTTCTTGCCGACGCCCCGACATCTTGTTGCTGTAGTAACGTTAAATAATATAAACATTAATGAAAATATGTATTTATACACGATTTAACAAATAATATAGAATAGTACGAATATTTAAAGAAATAGGAATGACATATAAGTACAGTATTGTCTCCGTATATGCTCGGTTTGGTGCAGCCGGTACGGGCTTGTCGCTATCCCCACCACTTCTGTCTCACTCTTCTCCGGCGAAGTCAAGAGCGAGCGAGAGCCATTGAAATTTGAAAGCGAACGAGAACGGTACGAAACAGACGACGCGTGGATGTTTTGTCTCACTCCGTCTTTCGAGCGCCGTGACACACCGTCTTTTGCGTGCGCTACGGGCGTGCGCGATGATTGCAAGCACTTACGGAAGCACGGGAACCGCTTCGCAAAATCTTGGCGCAGGCCCGGCTCAAGCCTTTTTCGCGCCCTAGGCGAACTTATCAAAGTGCGCCGTTTATTATAATACATTTATTTGAGATTATTTATGATTTTACTCTGCAAAATTAGGCAACTGCTAGGGCATAAGTGTTGAAAATAAATTTTTAAATGAAGTACTACAAATTGTACTACAACGGTTTTAAACTACGAAATTAGGCAACTGCTAGGGCATAAGTGTTGAAAATAAATTTTTAAATGAAGTACTACAAATTGTACTACAACGGTTTTAAACTACGAGTAAAAATTAAGAGTAAGGATATGAAGAAGCTCAATTAAATGTATCATAATAAATGGTGGAATTTGACAAACTCACCTAGGGCGTAAAATACACTCGTGCCGTGCCTGACTATCTGACTGTCGCGCGCATGCTGCGTCGAGCAATCACGATTCTATCTGAACGCTCGCGCCGTCGCGCATACCCGCCGCGCATGCAAAGCGTTCCATCTCACTCCCCCCTTCGACCACATAGAAGCGAGAAACGAACACTCGGAATTAGGGCTCTGTCAGTGATGAGATCTCGGGCGGGTTTTCTCGCGCATGCTTGGCGTTTGCAGTAACGTATCTATGTTGGGGCGCAACTAATAGGTGTAGTGTTATAGGCGGGAAAGAAGCAGGGTAATCAAGCCGAACCAAAATGACTAGCGAATTGTTGGGATTTGTATAAATTATTCGTACTGTATTCAATTTCATAAGTAAACTCTTACTCCCGTAGTTAGCTGGTGAAAATTTCACGACCCCAGAGTGTACCGACGAGGACGTTACGGAAAGATTTTACACTCCACTTTTTTTGTTTTGTTTTTTTACTTTTTTGCATTATTTTATATATTTTTTATTTTTATTTATTTTTTTATTATTTTTGTGCTTTTTTTTACTTTTTTCAATATTTATAGTATTTTTTTCATCTTTTTAGATTTTCTCCATTCATTTTGATTCTGGTGAGTATGATAATTTTTAAAACAAGGTATTACACACAATGGGATGTTGTTGCAAATGTCACACATTGTAGTAACCCACTTTGTTTTCTTATTTTTATAGCATAAAGCACATCGTTTTCTAACAAATTTTTCATCTGCTACAATAGCAACCGGGTAGTGCCGATTTGCAAATGTAATTGGATTTTCATGAGAAAATCTTTTTTTTCTTGCATAAGTAAGGGTATAACCATGTTTTTCTATCAGTTCTTTAGCCAACCGCATGCGAAAATCAAGAAATTTTATTTTTCTGTCAACATGAATAACATTATACACAGTAAATGCATTGAATATTGCCATATCAAGTAAATGAAAAAAAGTTTTGTTATACCATTTCTTCGATTTCCTTATAATTTCATATGACGTTGTATATTGATCAGATAAATCAACACCACCCATACTATTATTGTAGTCCAATACAATATTCGGTTTTACCTTATTTTGTTTGCTGTGATGATCTATTTTATCAGTTGTGATCATTTCAAGTGAATGCATAGTAGAAAGCATGGTTACGACTTTTTTTTATCTTTCCATGCTATAAAGGTCATTTGCGAGGAATTAAATTTTTTCACCTCGCCCTTTTTGATTATCTTCGTATTTATTTTTGGAACATGCGTCTGGTTTTTTCGTACAGTTCCGCAAACATTAGTTTTTCATCATGCAACTTTGAAAATAACTTGGGTGAGCTATAACAATTATCCACATAGAAAGAGCGGCCTTGTCCTCCTAAATCACCAATCATTTCAATTACTACTTTCCCTGATGTTCCAAGGGATGATTTCTCATTTGAATCATTTTCACCTTTTCCTACGTAGATTTTAAAATTATATATATACCCATTATTTGAATCACAGGTTTCATAAAATTTCAATCCAAAACGAGCTCGTTTGTTTCTGTTAAATTGTTTGAAACTCAACCTGCCTTGAAATTTCATTAGAGACTCGTCAATAGAAATTTTTTCGCCAGGTCTATAAATACTTTGATAACGATCTATAAGGTATTCAATGATTGGTCTTATTTTATAAAGCTTATCTTTTGATTCAGTTTCTTCTGAAAAATGTAAAAGGCAAAGTATAGTCTGGAATCTTTTACGTGGCATGATTTTTGAGAAAATGGGTCTTTCAATCAAAGCATCTGAAGACCAATACATTTCAATCTGAGGCTTTTTTGTGATGCCCATAAGTATAGTTAGTGCTTGAAAAGCATACAGTTCATCCACAGTAATATCATCGCATTTATTTAGCCTTGATTTTTTCCTAAACTTATTAGAATTTCTCAAATCTGTAATTTTTTTTTCTGTGTATAAATTACTTTGACAAGTAATCATATCGACACATTCTTCCTGAACAAACGCTTTAAAAATTTCGATACAAGAACTATTATTATCTAGTCCACAGTTATTTTGCAAACCACAATTATTATCAATAAAAGGATGGACTTTTGGCACAAAATTAGCATTTTCAACAAAAGTTAATTTTTTTTTCATCTGATCTAATCTTATACTCAAAGGAATATCATCAGTGTCATCATCATCCGAGTGCTCTTGCTCAGAATGTTCATCAGAATGTTGGGAGGTGTTTGATAAAATAGATCCTTCATCACTATCGCTATAACTTCCTCTGCTAAAAATTCATCATCAGAATTATCCTCCAATGAATCGCATTCGGAAGATGTTGATGGCGATGGCAATCGTATTCTTTTTTGACGTCGCATTTTTTTTTCAAAACTGTATAGATGTAAAAAAATCAAAATTTATCTGCAGTGGATCCCTACTTATATACTTTCCTGACCATTTTTACATGTGAGAGATATGTTAGTGGCTGTTTGCCACCTAGCGGTGACTTTTAGTACTAAGCCGAAACTTGCAGATCAAAAAATAGCACTTGCGGTGGAATTTATGGATGAAGAATTCAGGTATAAAATTATTCGAAACTTTTTCGTAGAAAATAAAAAAACTAAAAAATTAAACCCCTAAACCAGGGGTGCACACTAAGTTTGCCCTAGGGCAGTCGGTGCGCCCTCGAGCTCGACCGTGGAATGCTCACCCCCCACTCCTGCGTGTGCGTTAGCCATCTCAAGGGGTGGGTGACTCAGGCACCTGGATACGGAGGGTTACTTGAGATTTGAAAAATGTTTAAATTTTTGTATGCAATAATAATAATTTTGTTCAAAGTTATAATGATAGCAGTAAGAAGGGTTTAAAAAAGTTTGTGGCTGGCGTAGTCATCGAAAACAAAAACCGCAAAATTTTTCTAAATCTATATGAGTGTGTTTATCGCGTAAACTAGAATGAAGTAAATATTTACGAAAATCCAATTTTGCAACACAGAAATCTAACAAATGCTTTTCCAAGAAATTAATGTTTCCATCTGAAATACAACCATTTTTGTGCTTTTCAACATTATTCATTCGACATGACGAACCACACTCACATAGATTAAGAAAAATTGTAGGTTTTTTGTTTCAGACGATTACGACAGCCAAAATCATGCTCGCCAGCAACAAACTTTTTTCTCAAACCCCTCTTACTACTACCATTATAAATGTGAACCAAAGTATTATTATTGCATACGAAAATTTGAACTCACTTTTTAAAATTCAATTAATAACAGTACAGAGATTGGAATTATAATACTCAATACTTTTCTTTTAAAAATTCCCCAAAATGTGCCTTATTTTCGAAGCGTCAAACTCTGGAAATCCCTGTGGCAGCCTGTGAGGCTCCGCTCCCACTACTCCAGCAGCTCCCCACTCCGTTGCCGGACTCGCTTCTACCTGAACGAGCTCGGAGCTCGAGCTCGAGCTCAGCTCGAGCTCAGATCTGAGCTCGCGCTCGGAATTGGGGGTCCTGTGCATGCCTGCCCTAAACCCTTATTTTTCAGGGGTTGGGGATGGCATTGAAAAAAGTAACTGCTGCAATCGAATTATAGACAAGAAAACTTCACAAATAAAAAAATTTTAAATAAAAAAGGGTTTAGTAAAGAATTGACAAACTCACCCCTAAATTCTATTTTTTAGGGGTTGGGGGTGTCAGATGAAAAAAATTACCCCCTGTATACCAAATTTTGTGTGATTCACTTAATTATTCGATGGTACCAGTTTGGGCCCGAATAATGAAAAGGACCGTGCCAGTTAACCGGTTAAGAATTGAAAACGTCGTTTCGTTGATTTTGAAAGTGGCGTAAGTCCATTCATAGCTATCAAACAGATATTATTTCTTAAATAATGTTATTTATGCTAATTGGAATGATAAATTTGACACCCTTGGAAACCCAAAAACATTCGGACGATAGCCACACGTGTGCTGATAATATGTGCAAAACTTTGACAGAGTTGACCCAGTCGATCTTGAAATATTGTGGTCACCGAGTTGAATCGGTTTAAAGTTTACTCAACGTTCGGAGCCGAACACGCACGCACGCGCACACACACACACACACACACACACACACAGCCGAATTGTTTAAAACGTTTGGTGTTGGAACGTTTCCTGTTTACACTGCAAATTTCAAACAATTGGATCCCACAGTTCCACAGAGCATAAAAAGCTGGTAAGCTTGCATTGTAATAATTTCTTTATATCTACTATAGTTTAGTTACACGACCAGTGCACAGTATCGAAAAAAATCGGAGTATTTGGGTTATCAAAGGGTATAGCCAGTTAAGATGGTCAAATGTGCCCCTGAACCGAATTCAAATCGCGATGAGTCATTCGAAAGTTTATAAAAAATCGGTTTTTAATTTTTTTAACTGCGGCGCACCAAATTGAAAAATCTGAAAAAAATTCAAGACAATAATAACAATGCTGCGGACTTACAGTAAAAATATAATTATAGTATCAAGACTGCTTCGAAACAAAACCGGCATTTTTCAGCATTTTTTTTTTTATTTTTCACAGCTTGGTTTTTGAATTTAAAAATCTGACACGATTCCCTAATATGTGCACCGATAACAGACATGCCTCTGAATTTTTTCAAAATTTTTCATCCGCTGGTATAGGAGAAATTCGGCAAAAACCTGATTTTGTATTTTTACCCTTTACTACCCCCCGGGTCGAGATACAAAGTTGAAACTTGGCAGAAATCATTCTTTTTTTATAAGCTTTCGAATGACTCATCGCGATTTGAATTCGGTTCAGGGGCACATTTGACCATCTTAACCGGCTATACCCTTTCCCTTGTTAGGCTATATTAGAAATTAAACATAAATTCAAAAGCAGTCTTATATAAAAGAAATCCTGAATCTTATCTTGGAAAAGTCAATAACAGGAAATATTGATTCATTGTTTATAATCATGTCTAATAATTATAATTATTTTTATCCTATTTGCATCACCTTCGATAACATTTTCCGTTTGCGATGTTCTGAGAGCTTTAAAATATTTTTAAAAAATAACAAATACGCGACATCTTTGTATCTTTTTTCGTCACTCGCTTAATACTTGCATATAACAGAAATTATTGAATGTTTCCAAATATAGGGTTCCTCAAAATAATGGAACAATATGATACATGCAGATTGTTCATATAAAAAGAAACCAAATAACCCTTTAGCGTTTTGGAATTCGAAGCTTCGTTCCAGAGATATTCACTGTTCAATATTAACTGTGGAACATCGGGTTGTGAGGTTTAAGGGGGGAGACCACTGTCAGAAATCTGAAATTTTTTTTCTTTTTTTTTACATTTTCTGAAAGGCGTACGTTTCCAGAATGTTCTCTCCAAATTTTATGAAGAAATTAGCAAAATTAACAGAGATATGGTGTTTTTCGTGAAGCGGTGTCAAACGCGCGACTGACAATGAGCCACGCGGAACATTTTCCTCAGAATGACATTTTTCAACCGCGTTGACAGTCTACAGAGAAAACTATATGTACAATTGACATGAACAAGGACATTTTGTGTACGGAAAACCCGTCGCTATTACGTGACGATCAGATTTTTTCAATTTTCGACCTGCTTCTATTTTTTTTAGCAACATTACCCCAATTTTGTACCCCGAAAACATGACTTTTTTTCAGTGGTCCGCCATTTTGTAATTTTTTACAATTTTGACCATTTTTGATCGTCACGTAATAGAGGCAGGCTTCTAGTTTCTAAATATTATTGTTTTTTTTTTTAATTCCGATTAACCATATGGCCTGGGGAATGTCAACGCGACTAGCATGTTTTTGCCGGAGCACAAATTTTGACGAAGAGTATACAGGAAACGGATTTATGAATTTGATTGAAAAAAAAATTTTCTTACCCTTCGATATATACACTATTACCTATATTAAGCAATACATTGATTTACTTGCGTTGTTGGTTGAATTAATTCCCGAAAACACCCTAACATTTCGGACCGTCACAGTGGTCTCCCTCCTTAAAGCCGAATCAGCTGTGCGCGCGGTAGCGTACGTTTGCACGCAGACACAGGAAGCGCGTGTAGATACAGGTTCACATACCACAGTTGAGCCGAATGCACTGATTCATTTTCATGGTTTGAACTAAGGTCGGGGCCAGATATACTGGCCGGTGAATTCCTTTTCGCGAACAGCGATCGAGGAGAAATCAGCCACCACCATCTGACGATTGTGGATTTGACAGTTGGAGTTGCGCGGCCCCCGAAGGGTATGGTGGGGTAACGGGAACGCTGCTCGGCTCCGCCTGAACATAGTCGTGTGGCTGTTATTTATTCTTTGCGTAATAGTTGTGTGTTTGACGAAGTTATGTGTAGACCGATACGAAATGAAGAGATCGAGAACGAATTAATGTTCGAACCAATAAAGCTCCAGAATTTTTTCGGAGCTAACGCACACTTATTCTGATGCGTATTTTTCTACGCTGACAGCTCGGTTTGGCTTACACTTAAGGAGCTTGGTGCTATCCCCACTACATCTGACTCACTCTTGTTCTGCGACGGCGAGAGCGAGATGGAACGAGAGCGGGTCAAAAAACGTTGAGAAAAGGAGCACCGAGGCAGGCAAACTGTGTGGTGGTAGAATACCCCTCACGAAACTCACCGGTCAATATATCTGGCTTGGACCTTAGCGAGGTAGGCTCTACTATTGTGTGAACCTCTATCTCCGTGCGCTCCCGCGTGTGCGTGCTTATTAATAAGCTTATTAATTTGTCTATATCCATCGTTAATAAGGTTGTGTATCAACGATAAGAGCATCGATAATAGCGAAGGAAAAGTAATATTTGGTTTTCGACGCTTGTATCGTTGGTTATCTAGTAAGCGTAGCTTTGCTGGCTGCTTTAATATAAAAATTAGGAATTGTAAAAAAGTGTTTCACAAATTTTAATCGAGCGCATTTCTATCTATTTCTCACAAATTTGTGAGTTCTGGTTGGCCGTATTTCTATCTCCCAAAATGTTGGGTCGACCGTATTGCAACATCTCAGGACTTTGGATCCCGCGTAATTTTAAAAGAAACTCTTGACCAATTGTCGTTAATCAATTTCGGTTGAGACGGTCGTAAATGCCACTTTGGTCGTCTCACTGACCCTGACCGCGATCATAACCGAAATTATATCGCTCTCGACTCCTTGGTATAAACACAGAGGAGACTGTTTTTAATGAAGATAAATGAATATTTGGAACATATTCATTTTTTTTTCTCGCAGTAATCCCGGTCCATCACTGTGTGCGTATATGTATGCGCGCGCGCAGGTGCGTGTACGAGAGCCGAGGGATTAAAATTCACTGTGCGTACATATAATCTGGAGGTGTATATTCGACTTTTTTGTTCAGTTGTTAAATGCAAAAATTATAGCAAGAAAGATAAATATTCATTGTTAATCTTCTCTAAGTACATGTATTTAATCGTGGTCTGTAAATTATGTATTTAAAAATATGATATTTGGTTACAGAATCAGCAACAATCAAGACTGAATCAGTGGAAATTACCTTCATTGGACAAGGATGGAGAGTTAGTTTCAAATGAGTTTTCGAGAGCGCCAGGAACAACTAGTAAGCCAGCAGCTACAACGGCTGGTTTGACACAATCACACAGTAGTCCTAACATGAATCCTTTGTTGGGTCAAGGAGATGGTACATGGTCCACCAGACTCGGAGAAAGTGGATGGCCAGATCCAGGTAATACGGATTCCACTGACGGAAAGGATTGGCAGCCAACTGGTGCAACTGCGTTCACTGACCTTGTACCTGAATTTGAACCCGGCAAGCCGTGGAAGGTAATCCATTTCCAATATCGTACTTTCTACGAGAAGATTATTTCTAAATATGCTGGTTTTCTTTATGCTGTAACTACAGCAGTTCAAAGTTTGATTAATTGAAACAGTCGATAAATAAAATTCTTATGTACTCTTTTGTCTGTTAATTTTCCACACACCTTATTAAAATGTCTTGAACGCTGTGTAATTTTTACCCTGGAATAAATAAATAATCAGCTATTTATTACAGCTTTCCATATATCATCGTAATTGCACCATACGAAGACTTTTGGATATGATTTCTGTTACATTGCTCTGCATATTCAGTTTATTCATTAATAACTGAACATAATTCGCTTCAATTTATTTTAATATTATGTATTATATGTCTATGTCAAATAGACCGATAACTGTTTATTTATTTACCTTTGAGTTACAATTACACAGTGCTGCAGAAATTCTAATAAGATATGCGGAGTCTTTGGGCGGGATGTATATCCTTATTCTCTTCGGGTAATTGAATGTGTAATTCTGGAATAAATCAGTAATTCTATGTAAGTGTCTAAAAGCTAGTATGTAACAAGTATCATCAAAGGTAATACACTACGCACTCGTTACAAGCCCGACGAACGAGGCTGGTGGCGGTCGTACGGCGCGTTGTTGACACTATTCCGCGCGGCCAATGGCGCGAGGGGGGAAAACCTAAGAGCGAGCGAGAGAAAACGAAAGAGCCTTTTGCTCATTCTCGGGTTCTCTCACTCTCGTCCGAAGGATTCCAAGAAATCGTGGGGATTGTCGCCGGGTGGGCGTACAACGCATGGTAAAAACGGGCTTATAACGAGTGCGTCCTTATTGCGGTTAGGAATACTTTGCCCTGTTCTTTGATCAACTCTTGTCGTGTCGATCTTGAGCAGCTCTTTGTGAGGACGTGGCTTCACTCCACCTATGTAATGCTAGGTGCCCTATATCTTCCACCTGGGTCCCAACCGGTACTGTATGATTGTCATGTCGGGTGCGTTATGGACGTTTTTCACGATTATAGTGAAGATAGGCTCAGTGTCTCCGGGGATTTTAACCTCCCTTATGCCGTCTGGTGCAACAAGCATGGCTTAACTTGTTTTAAAAAACCTGCCATTTTATCCGTGGACTCAATGGCCATTGATCTTATTCATGAGGGATATAGTTATTATAGCCCAGCGCAGGTGAATACTGTTTTCAACCCAAGTGATATCTTGTTAGATTTAATTTTTGTAAATGATTATGATGTTACTGTTGATAGGCCAATTGATTATCTATAGTACCTTTTATGACTTTAAGCGGGGTGATTATCTTAATGTGATTAGCTATTTAAATTTGGGCATAAAACTGGGATTCTATCACAAGCGGAATTGATCCCGATATTTTGCCATTGATCGTCTTTATGCTCACCTTAACGCGGCAATAGAGGCCTTTATCCCTCATAGGGTAGTAAGACGCCCTCTTTATCCACGGTGGTTTTCAGCCCGCTTAAAGTACCTTATTTGTGAAAACAAGAAAGTGCATAAGGTGTTTAACCTTCCGGTACACGCGCCTATTTTTGTAACGCGAGCACTCGCATCGTGCACTGAGTGCACGGTGACGTATTATTAAGAAAGATGATTAGGTTGGGGCAGTAATGCTAAAATTGGGTTCCTATATACATATATCTATATTTAATACATATGTAAACACATTAACAAATATGTTTTTGTAATATAAAACAAATATATAATCATAAAACAAATTAGTTTCAATCTGACGACGCATCTTCTTCCGCAGTATCCACACATGTAACGCAGGTTACAGTGGATACTGAATGTTTCTTACAAACAAATCGCATACATTTTTCGCACTTTACAGTAGTATTATTATTTTTACATAATCTACATCGCCCCCGCTTGCTACCAGTTGATGGTTCAATTTCATTTTCTTCTATACGATAGCATTGTAAATAAGCGAATAAATCTTTGGGTAATGAATAAATGGTCGAGCGCAATATCAAGCGTTCCTTCATTAGACCCATACATAAATTTTTTAAAAATATTCGGCGGCGCACTTGGTCTACGTTCACATGTTTTGTATAATACAAAATTTGCGAATTTATGCCTGCTATATTTAGAAGAACAAAAAATAATGCTTGTAATTCTTGATACTGAATAAGCCGCACACATTTTATCTACTGTGTCGACAGCTCCTTTGGTCGCATTATAGTCTAATATAATGTTCGGCTTATTAGTATTAGAGTCAATATCAGTAGTATCATGCATACTTGACAGTAAAATGACAGCTTTTTTCGCACGTGGTACATACGACACAATCGTCATATCTTTTTGAAATCCGAATATACTGGATTCTCCGTTTCCCTAAATTTATTCGGCAAAAATTCAGGGTGAATTTCACGCTTATTTTTACGCATCGTTCCTCTGAATGTAAACTTTTTAGACAGTAAATAATTAGTTAGTGAATAACTAGTATACCAATTATCGGTTGTCAAATTGCGATTTTTATTTTCAAGCGGTTGTACAAGTCGGTTGACAACTTCAGCAGGAGAATTTGAAACTTTATATGGGCCGTCCATTTTCTGTCCGCAGTACACTTCTAAATTGCTGGTATAGAAAGTTTTAGAATCGCAACAAGCTAAAATTTTTAGGCCATACTTTGCTGGCTTATTTGGCATGTATTGCACAAAACTGCAACGACCTCGAAATGGGTGCAACATTTCATCAATTGTAATGAACGCGCCTACGGTGTAATTCTTTTTACAATTATTTACGAATTGATCTAAGATCTAACGAAGTGCCGCTAATTTATCGGTTGCTTTTCTTGCTGGTCTTGTACTGGAATCGTCAAAGCGGAGGCAACGCAATAGAAACAAAAATCTGTTGTAGCTCATGAGAGCTCTAAACGCTATGATTGCAGTACCGTCGCGATTCCATAACTCTTTGACATTTGTGTGATGTCCATGCTTTATGCCAATCAAAAAGAAAGCACCGAACAACGCAAGAATTTCCGATTTGGATGTTTCTCTACAGTCTCATTCCCGCAAATATTTTTTGCTAGCACGGAGTCCTATAATATAATTATTGGTATACCCCACAATTTCATCGACCATATCAGCATCAATCATTTTCCCGAAAGCACTCACTTCATTAGTTATATCCTTTGCGCAAGCAGTTAGACCTGGTACAAAATTGCAGATGTTCTTTACCTTAGTTTTTGTCTTGGAGGCATACCGCGTTTTTCGCCATTTGTAAGCGGCGTCAATATCGGACAGTGATAGCTGGACTTTCATTGCGGCTTTACGTGTCCTGGTTCGGCGAAGCGTAGTCGGTTTCGTCGTACCTTCTTTTGCACCTTTGCCTATGTAAAAATCCCCTAGCTCCTCCACCAGAATCTCGCGATTTTCGTCTTCCGAAGCATCTTGCTCCGACAGGGTATTTTCATCGTTTTCGGATATTTCTTCTACTTCTTCATCCGAGTCGTTGCCATCATCGAGCTCGACATCACTGTCTTCATCGGGGTTAAAATTCAGAAGAAATTTGGGATTAATACCACCCCAGCTTCTGGATAATGGAAAAAAATCAACTATTAGAAAAATAATTTTTATCGACGTGGGATTTGTATAAATTTTACAAACAAAATTTAATTGTATATATATTGCATTCTGAAAAGAGAATCAATATGTTCAAAAGATAAAACAGTAATAATAAATATGAATAATGTACTTACGTAGGTGCAGATTCCATCACCACAGCCTGTTGACGCAGCTTCCCGTGAATTGCGGTATTAGAATTTCGGTTGATGTAGAAATATTGCACAATAGTACCAACACAAGTCGATTGATATTCGATGTGACACTGTATCTTACACTGTCAAGTAACTACAAGATCGAGTGGTTCTCTACGCAAGGTCGAATGCTTCTAATCTGACAAAATTCTTGGAACGCAGCTTATATATTGTTTCGTGTAGCAGAGGGATGGCCAATCAGCGCGCTTGCTGCATTCCTATTGGAGCGGGGTTTTCTACGATTTTCAGCCCTTCAGCCGAGTGTTGTCGGTGGGTCCGTGGTCCCAGAAATCGGGAAAGCCCGACCTAAGGATGCCTATCCGGCGGCTATCGCCTTCCCGCGGGTTTACGATATAGCCATCGCTATTGAGCGCGAAGAGGGTCCCTACCAAGTACCTGCACAACAGACGTCAATTATCTCTAATTTAGTCTTTAGCTCCTAGCCTTCTATAATTCCACAAACAGACATAATGATGTACTTGGCGATATCGTAAACCATTCGTCAGAAATGTGACGCAGCCTATTTCGTCGCGTGCTTGTCATACAATTTGAATCTGTGTAACGACACAACGTCAATTACTAAAAATTCAGGAACTTTAGCACTGCGTGAAAACTAAGTTATACTGAGTTCCAATTCGAGAGTTTACTTCTCAACAATCGTTTCGACTGACAAAATGTTGTAAACGTGACCACGATGGACTTGCTACATTTTAGGAAAGCTCTCGCGTAGCTAAGCTTACCCTGAATAGCCACTTCAGCGCGTACGTGATAACCAATCAGATAATATCTTAGCTACTACTTCCGCGTTACCTATTCCTTGCACCCTTGGCGTAATGTTTCTTGTAAAGGGATGCGATTTTTGGGGGGAGACACTCCAATCCAGTGGAATTTTCTCCAGGTCAGAGGCTCAATGCCCGAGGCCCGAAGCCTCTGACACGATCGATCGCAGGTCATCAGGTTTTTTTGCAGGCAATATCGTAGGCCTTTTAGAAGCACTGGATTTATGACATTTGTTCCGTCTTACGAGACAAAAGCGGGCTCAGGGCGAAGCGAAAATTCAACGTCTGGTGGGCAATTGCTTGTTCTCGAAGCGTTCGTTGGGAACCATTTGCCTGCCAGATGACTAAGAGGCAATCGACATCGTGCCGTTTTTTCTGATATTTTCGACTACTTTTGTCCTGAGATAATCCGTTAAATTGCTCTGACAGCGAGGGTACACGGTTACCTCGGACCTGTACATACCGTCGTCCACCGCTGACTGACGGAACAATACAGTCATAAACCGCGACCCTGGCTAAACGTCGTTCCGACAGAACAACCTAGCTATTTTTGCTAACTAGATGTCTGGTTTTTCCTCTGCTACGTCACCAAGAAGGAGAGGCTTCTTCCTCCACCACAGAAATCACGGAGAGAAGGTTCCTCCTCTTCAAGGAAAAGCTAGCTAATCAGTAATTTGGCACCTCCCGAAATTCGGACGGCTCGTCTACCTTCGACGTCGAAAGGGCTAGACGAGTTAGAATTCAATCGTTTCTCAAGCGAACACATTAAATTCTTATGAAATTTTAGGGGTGGTTTCACCCCCTAAACATGCAAACAGATCAAAATAAAAAGACACCTGTTTCTTATTTTTCTGTTCTCTAAAACATATTCAAAAACCAAAGCAATCGGAGGCGAACACTTTGGGGGGTGGTTTCACCCCCTAAACATGCAAACAGGCCAAAATAGAAAGACACGTATATCTTATTTTTCGGTCCTCTAAAACATATCCAAAAATCAAAGCAATCGGAGGCGGAACACCGGAAAAACTTGTGAGTACACGAGCGCGCTCGCCGGCAGGATACGCGGCATACTTTCGTTTTCGTTCAATCAGAGACACATGAAAACTGAATTTGAACCTGACAAGTACGTGGCATTATGCAAAAATGTCCGCTGGAAGAATACATAGGGGTGCTGGGTAGAATAGATCACGGTAAAACGGTTTTTTCAGCCAAAAACTGACCTCCGTGCACTCCGTGCACACGCGCGAGTACGGGAATGTTAAGAATTCTAATTCTCTGAGTGTCTACTGGGTCTTTTCCAGTCATCGTTCCCAATGTAATCAGTTAACGACGAAAGAGTATCGGGTATATATAGAGAATGTTGAAACCTCGGTTCGGCATAATGTGAAGAGTTTCTGGAGTTTTGTTAATGCCAAGCGGAGGAATCATGGCCTCCCCTGTAATATGTATCATGGTTGTTCGTCACCATCCTCGCATCCAGCGGTGGCTAATCCATTCGCCTCCTACTTTAGGTCCGTGTATACTTCTCCGTCTTGTTAGTCGCCTGCCGTAGACTTAAGGGGGGAGACCACTGTAAGGATGTTTTCGGGAATTTATTTCAACCAAACAACGCTAGTAAACCAATGTATTCCTCAGTATAGTTAATAGTGTACATATCGAAGGGCATGAAAATTTTTTTTTCCATCAAATTCATAAATCCGTTTCCTGTATACTCTTCGTCAAAATTTGCCCTGCGGCAAAAACATGCTGATCGCGTTGACAGTGCCATATGGTTAATCCGAATTCAAAAACACAATAATATTTAGAAACTAGAAGCCTTGCCTCTATTACGTGACGATCAAAAAAGGCAAAATTGTAAAAAATTACAAAATGGCGGACCACGGAAAAAAAATCATGTTTTCGCAGTACAAAATTGGGGAAATGTTAATACAAAAAATAGAAGCAGATCAAAAATTGAAAAAAAAACTGACCGTCACGTAATAGCGACGGGTTTTCGGTACAATAAATGTCCTTGATCATGTTAATTGGACGTACCTATAGTTTTCTCTGTACACTGTCAACGCGGTTGAAATATGTAATTCTGAGGAAAACAAGTTCAATGGTCCGCGCGGCTCATTGTCAGTCGCGCGTTTGACACCACTTCACGAAAAATATCATATCTCCGTCAATTTTGCGAATTTCTTCATAAAATTTGGAGAGAGCATTCTTGAAATGTACATCTTTCAGAAAATGTAAAAAATAAAAAATCGATTTTTCAGATTTTTTACAGTGGTTTCTCCCCCCTTAAGGGGGGAAAAATGACAAAAATTTTTTTTTTACATTTTCTGAAAGGCGTAATGTTCTCTCCAAATTTGATGAAGAAATTCGCAAAATTGACGGAGATATGGTGTTTTTCGTGAAGCGGTGTCAAACGCGCGACTGAGCCACGCGGAACTTTGAACGCATTTTTCTCAGAATGACATTTCTCAACCGCGTTGACGGTCTACAGAGAAAACTATACGTCCAATTGGCTTGATCAAGGACATTTATTGTACGGAAAACCCGTCGCTATTACGTGACGATCAGACATTTTCAATTTTCAACCTGCTTCTATTTTTTTTAACCAACATTTCCCCAATTTTGTACCCCGAAAACATGACTTTTTTTCAGTGGTACGCCATTTTGTTATTTTTTACAATTTTTACATTTTGCGATCGTCACGTAATAGAGGTCAGCTTCTAGTTTTTAAATATTATTGTTTTTTTTAATTCCGATTAACCATATGGCCTGGGCACTGTCAACGCGACTAGCATGTTTTTTCCGGAGCGCAAATTTTGACGGAGTGTATACAGAAAACGGATTTATGAATTTGATTAAAAAAAAATTTTTCTTACCCTTCGATATACACACTATTGACTATACTAACAAGGGGAGGCCGCTACATCTGGGACACGGATTTTGATGAAACTCATATATGTTGTAGTGTAGGTGTAGTAGACCAATATATGTCTCACATGTTGGGTCCACTACCCCATAGTTTCCGAAATATTAATAAAAAAAGATGTTTATGCGTTTACGAACAGAGGCGATAGCGAGGTTTATTGTAATGATGAATAGCGGCACGTGTAAAGGGCAGGTCTCGCACCGGAACATTCGCAGTTTCGATTCTCACTGGAATCATTTTTTTTTCTATAAATGTATTTTCAGTGCCAATTTATATTGACATGATACAGTACGCATGGTATGCTAGTAAACTAACAGGCAATAGAAACATTTTTCTAAATGTAAATCAGGTGCAATTTCCACCTGAAATTAGAACAAAAAATGTACCTGTGGCCATACATCTTTTATTAGCTGTGCATGGTGTCGTGAATTTTATTGTTTCATTTGTTTTTACGATAAATGTCATATTTTAGAATGTAAAAATTGTACTTTATCTTTTGAGAAATAAAAAAATACAAAATACATTTATAGAAAAAAAAATGATTCCAGTGAGAATCGAACCTGCTGAATGTTCCGGTGCGAGACCTGCCCTTTACACGCGCCGCTATTCATCATTACAATAAACTTCGCTATCGCTTCTGTTCGTAAACGCATAAACATCTTTTTTTATTAATATTTCGGAAACTATGGGGTAGTGGACCCAACATGTGAGACATATATTGGTCTACTACACCTACACTACAACATATATGAGTTTCATCAAAATCCGTGTCCCAGATGTAGCGGCCTCCCCTTGTAAGCAATAAATTGATTTACTTGCGTTGTTTGGATGAAATAAATTCCCGAAAATACCCTTACATTTCGGGCCGAGACAGTGGTCTCCCCCCTTAAGGAGTTAGTCCACTGTGACGGTTTGAAAAATGATGCTATTTTTGAAGATTCTTTTCTTCGTAGATACAACATATAATGCAATAAATCTTTTTGGTATCTAATAAGCTACTCTTACATTACACAAAAAAATTGACAGAATATTTTTAATTTGTTTTAAAACTTTAAGGGGTCATTCTGGTTAGCGCACCGATAAATTCAGCGCTTTTCAGGAATTTATTGCGAATACAGGAATTATAATAATGGAGTTTAACTTTTTTCTATTGATTAAACTACATTTCTACAGTAAGTAAAAAATATAAAAGTAATAATATTATTGCTTTTAAAATGGTTTCGAAGACGATTTTGAAAACATGTTTAAAAATTCATGCCTCCCTCGTGCACGTGATTTCAGCAGTTGGATTTATCTGAATCCAAAAATACAGATTCTTGATTAGTATGACTGTCGCTATGGCCCGTACTAGAATAAATAATTTATCTTAAAATTAACATAATGGCGGGTAAAATACAAGAATCAATGTATTTCGGCTGTGTTTTCTGTGCTATTTTCGATTTTAAAAGTAGGTTAGACTCAACAGAAATACTTGGTTGTAGTACCGGCCAGAGGCATAGGTGTGTAGAATAAGCAGTTCAATTTATAAAGCAATCGGTTCGACAGATTTTGAGATTTCACCTGCACCATGTGAAAAAATGACGTTGCGAGAAAAACGCGTTTAAAGTTTTCATCTATAGAGGCCGAGCCTCTGCGCTCCCTACAAAATGTCTACGTAGAAGCTAAAATAATTGGAATTTTTCCATGAAAATTTAACAGTACATTCTTGAGAATATGTACTTTCGAAAAATGTTAAAAAAAAATAATCGAATTTTTTCAAACCATCTAACCAGAATGACCCCTTAAACGCGATTATCTCAAAACATCATTTTTTCAACTTGTGCAGGTGACTGCAAAAAAAAAATTATTTCACTAATTAGTGTGAAATTTTTACAAGTTATTCAGCTTCAGGGGCTATGGTTGGGACCAGGATTATTTTTACTGATAAAATATTAACAAAATGACAGAGGTTTGAAGTTTAAGTGTTGAAATTCGGTGAATTTTTCAATCATTTCGCCTTGTAAACACCTTGTAAAAAGTATGAAATGGTTAATCGAAAAAGGTTTCTGTGGTCCTGGCCATAGCCACTGAAGTGCTGAATATCGTGTAAAAATTTCAGACTAATTGGTCAAATAGTTTTTTTTTTGCAATCACCTGCACCAGTTGAAAAAATGTTGTTTTGAGATATTCGTGTTTAATGATTAAAAAAAATTAAAAGAATTCTTTTAAGAATTCGAGGCTCGAATAATCGAAGTTATCTTTATTCAAAGAGAAACGAATAAATAATTTTGTTCGATGAGAATTTATTCGACGAATAAAGATAATTTTTTTTTCGATGAGAATTTATTCGACGAATGAAGAATTTTTTTTGAAAATTATGTGGAGCTCAAATAACTTAAAATTAAAAGAATTCTTTAACTTTTTTTTGTGTAATATAAGAGTAGCTTAATAAATACCAAAAAAATTTATTGCATTATATGTTGTATCTACGAAGAAAAGAATCTTTAAAAATAGCTTCATTTTTCAAACCGCCATAGTGGACTGACCCCTTCAGGGGGTGCAGGACTATTGAAATATTAAAAAATGGCTTCTTTTATTAGTATTAATTCTGAAAGTGTGATCCTTTGAACATTTACAACATTTTTTTTTTTTAATGAATAAATTCGAATAATTACAGAAATTATAGCGCTGAACATAATTGAATTCACCGCCGAGTAACGGCCTCGCAGAGCGGTATTGGCGTAGGGGAATTACATTTTTAAACACAATACATCACCGTGTATATCATAACTCTTGATCGAATGACATTTTCCTGGAGTTGTAGAATTCCTTTCTCTATAATATGGAATTTCCGCATCAACATTGTATCTTTGTAAACAATTTTATGCGTCAGTTATTTGGAGTCCGAAGCACAGCAAATATACGAATATGATCGAAAGGGTTCAACACAAATTCCTGAGGTTTGCGGCTCGCATTTTAGATTGTCCTATGGATCGTTCTGACCATGATTACGGTCCTATAATGGTTTCGTTGAACATTGCCACTTTCGCGGATCGTAGACTAAGCGCGGATATGATTTTCTTGTTTAAGGTCTTAAATGGCCATTTTGATTGTTTGGAGTTGGTAGACTCTCTTTCCTTCAATGCACCGCGGGGGAACTTGTGACCCAGACCACTATTCGTCTCGAGGCTACCTCGCAGAGTTGGGCATTATCTAGATAAAAAATTATTTAAATAACGATCCAATAAATGATACTTTATCTTTATTGGTTACTCGAGGCTCGAATAATCGACGTGATCTTTATTCAAAGAGCAACGAATAAATAATTTTGTTCGATGAGAATTTATTCGACGAATAAAGAATTTTTTTTTGAAAATGATGTGAAGCTCAAATAACTCTGGAAGTAGAGAACGAGAGAAATAGGGAGCGTGTGCTAGAGTGCGGTAAGCAGGACGGCATGATGCGAGGAGGTAGTCTTCGGGGAATATGGCACGAGAGCTGCCGTCTAGCGACAGAGGTCAGAGCATCGCCTGAACGTAACAATAATGAAAGATAGAGAGGTCCGGGGGTGTAAGAAGGAAAGATGGAAAGATACCAAACCCGACACAATTTGAAGTGTCATTATTAGCGATATTACCCATAAATTGTATATGTAATATCGCTAATAATGACAGTTCACATAAATTTTGTGTCGAATACTAATGATTGGATAAAAAAACTGTAAATAGAAAATATGTATGTCGTGATGAGCTTTACAACACTATATATTTTTTAAAATTCAGTTTAATATCATTGAATTTTCCAGTCTTTCATAGCGTTTGGACAATAGTTTTTCCCATTTTCGGGCACTAATCCCCTTATTGCATCCGAGCATTCAATTGTAAGAGATAAAAATCAAAGATTTCGTCTATATTTTTGGAAGTAATATACAAATGTTATTATTATACATGTAAGAAATTGTACTTTTATTAACCCGGCAGTGCACACGTGACATCTGAAACATAAGTATCCACGTGGAGTGCTCATGGACCCCCAGTAAAATATAACATTTATTGATTACGATATATAAAAATCTGTGTGTTTTATGACTGTTTATTGAAACTGAAACAGTATACATCTAAATAAACGTTAACACTAATCTATGTTATATAACAAAAATATTTATAAACAAACAATTTGTAAACTAGTCATCAGAACAGTCATCTGTCTCTTATATATGGGTGGGGATGTGCCAGACCCCGACGTGTGCACTGCCGGGTTAAACAATATTCACTAATACTTCGAAAGTAGCCGAAGACAAAAAAAAACTAAAAACAAATTTGTACTCCTATATCTACTGATCACTCTACGGGGCACCGTGTCAATTACTGTAGCCACGGCCCTGGCACGCGTTAACGCTGGATATTTTCTCAAACAGTCCGAGCTAAAAACCGTTCTCACATTTTTCGTGGATTGTTTCTTCTTCAGAAATATCTACAGAATCCTATACTGTGTAGCGAATTCGTGCTAGATAAACAACTTTTCCTAAAAATGCAAAAGTATTGCGTAGAAATCATGCACATCGGCACTTTTTTAAACTATGACGGCCGTTTACAACCATATAAAACAGGGTTGTCTAACTGACGACTCACGAGATGCCGGGGGCTTCTCCGCTTTGCGGCCACGCTGACGATCGCAGTCGATTTCGTCCGTCCCTACACAGACATAAATATATTCGATTGCTACGGCCGGCCACGGCCATACGTTTACATATAATTATAATTAATACGACAATACGAACTGATATATCCTTAACAGCGAAGACCAAGAAATGTATTATCGAGTTGCATTGTGTAATTTGCAAGCAGATCCGTTTGTTCATCAATGTTTGGTTCTACATACAGATGCGAAAGTGCGTTTTCCGTTATGAAAAATATAAAAAGTAAATATCGGTCAAAATTAGCGGACCGTTCATTATCTCTGCTATTAAGGATAGCCATAACAAAAATTGATGTGGATATACCATCCCTTGTCAATAATATGACGCGGCCTCAATGTGCACGTTTACATTCACAGAGACGAGTAAAAGTAAGTATATATCAGTTCGTATTGTCGTATTAATTATAATTATATGTAAACGTATGGCCGTAGCCGGCCGTAGCAATCGAATGTATTTATGTTTGTGTAGGGGCGGACGATTTCGACTGCGATCGTCAGCGTGGCCGCAAGGCGGAGGAGCCCCCGGCATCTCGTGAGTCGTCAGTTAGACAACCCTGATATAAAACCATCAACTTTAATAACTGTATACACCGATATATTCAGGAAACTGTCCTCTATCTTTTGAGACTACATTGAACTTTCTAGCATTCTTGGTTTTCACGTAATACCTCATTCTTGTCCAAAATCGTGCGTTTTTTTTTTTTTATACAAAAACTCATGTTTTTCAAAAACTGAGGGTGATAGAACAATTCTGTTTCCGGATTCGTGTTTGGGACGAAAAACTCTGCTAGGATATCGGGCTGTATATTGCAGATCGAAATACGTGTTGGACAGTATAGTTAAGACCCCCGATCGCCTATTCTGGCTTATACGCTGCGTTGTATAATAATTTTAAAAGATAAAACTCAAAGATTTCGTTGTCAATATTTTTCAAAGTAATGCATACGTATTATTATTATACATCTAATAACCTGTACTTTTATTAAAAAATATTCAATGATACTTCCAAAATAGCCGAACACAGTAATGTCCGAAATTTACGAGAAATCACTATTATTTCAAACTTTCAACTCAATTGCGGCAAAGGGTCCCGTTGTCCAATCACTTTTAAACTTTACACATATCATTTTCTCACCATACCTCATATTTTTGGATGGTAAGACAAAAAAAATCGAAAGTTGAAAAATAAGGACCACCCTAATGTACATATACAGGGTCAGCGTTTTATCCTGCAACCTGCGCTCGCGCGAACTTGGTAAAATGGCAACAGCGCCTCACGGACGCATTCCACTACAACCATGCACCGGCCCAGCGGAGAGCTGCCAGCCACCGCTAGACAGCAGTGATGCCCGAGCTTCGAAAATTTGAGCGTCACAAAGAGCTAGGTATTGGGAATTTCCCGGCCCAGGTAATCGAGCCGTGCGCTCCGCTTTTATGATCGGTATACCACTCGCAGCCCAAATTATTGAAATGAGGTTTGAAAATAATGTCGACTGAGATCTCGTACCCATCTCAATTTCAAAAATTTTAGCTACGACAGGGTTGTCCGCGGCCCTATACCCTTGTACAGAGAGATTTTTTGCCACCTGCGTGTAAAAGCCACAATAATGGCGCATCGTTCCGAAAAATGACATTAACGGAAGCCGATATAGGCGTGGCGTTGAATAGCTAAAACATTCAAACACAAAAATTCGAGGGAAAAAATTCAAACACCATTACAATCAAAGACACGTCGCATTAGTTACCCTTTACGTCTGATCTAGGTATGCACCGCATTAAGGATAAAATCATAAAAAAGAAAACCAGAACAATAGATTCTGAGGTATGCAGAACTAACACATAATTGAATAAAAATTTAATTTCTCAATTTATAAATGTAATGATACAGAAACAACTAGCCTATTGTTTATCAACACCACGAATTTTAAAAACAGCGTTAAATACATTATCAAATAAACAGTTTCTAACAGCTTTGTAAACATTTATGGTTAAAAAGTCGGTAAAAGAAAAATTAAGTAAACGAAAAATATGTTAAATCCATCATTAAGAGGGAATAATTTTTTCCTCATTTTTCGGCGCAAATTACATTCCGATATCTTGTACCTATAGTTCAAAAGTTATACGAAAAAGGCCCCAAATTTTTCAACCCGGAAATTCTGAATAGCTCTTTGCGACGTTAATTTGAAAGAGACCAGCCCAAAATTCTCGAAACTCGGGCATCACTGCTGTCTAGCTGTCACTGGCAGCTCTCCGAACGCCGGGATGGTGCACGGTTGTAGTGGAATGTGTCCGTGAGGCGCTGTTGCCATTTTACCTATTCGCGCGAGCGTGGGTTGCTGGATAAAACGCTGACTCTGTATATGACGGCACCAGAGTCGGCAAAGTGTAAGCGTTTTTGGGTGTTTTTGCTCTGCTGCAAAAAACGGAGGTGCCGATCGACTTGAAATTTTTATAGCATGATCAGAATATATTCCTTTCTGCCCTGACCCTCAACATTAGAGTGTGGAAACTCTGATTTCCGAAATAAAAGAGGAAACAGATATCTGTGCACCCCGAAAATCGATATTTATCGTAAAGGCCTGCTTCTCCTAGTCGCTATTTTTAACAGACTTCAAAGAGTAGAAGGTTATAGATTCCATCCGCATGTTTTTTATGTTTGTCCCCGCATAACTCCTCAGCATATAGACCGTTTTTGATGATCTTTTTTTTTATTCAAAAGACGGCGTTGCCCCGGTGGTCCCATTCCACACACCATCAGTATTGGCTCAATACTAGCCAGTACTGGTTAATTCAAACTTCGCCTCATTACATAATTTTTATTTCGTGTATTCTTCTATTTAAAGTAATCCCGCGCGTTCAGTTTTCGACCCCATATACTAGGAGTGTGCGGATCGTCCCAAGGCTACGGTTCCGGCCCTCGGGACGGGTCAGAAAACTTCGGGTGGGGTCCTGATACTTTCGTATTGCTCGAGATCCCGAAGTTTTCGGGACCGCCATGAGTGGGCAATTTGATTTCGGGTTGACTCGGCATAACTCGGCCGCGATCGGCTCCAAAGCTAGCGATTAAGAGGGGGCCGAGTGGGAAAGAGTTATGTATAACATTTATATCAGTACCGGAGTGATAAGTTTTTACCATTCTGTCTCCTGTTGAATCATAATTTGTATCTTATTATTTATTTACATATATATGTATTTTCATTGCTACCAAATAGTCTGTGAATACCGAATATGTCCATATGCGTAATTAAATAAATATCATGTTCAGAACTTGGGAAGCAGACTATTTTTATCTCGACAATATTTTAAAATGTTAATATAAGATACTTCATACTTATTGTTATAGGGTATTCTTTTTCGGGATAGGTTCAGATTTAAAATAGAAAACGTACGAACAACTATGAGCATACAGAAAGGAATATTTTTTGGATATTTCATAGTAACAACAATATACAGGAAGGCGAATATTTTATTATTTCAAATTAACGTGTAAGAAACATAATTTTTCTATGTTCTCATGTAATAATTTTGATCTGTTACGGGTAACGATAGCGTACCGCGTTCGAGTTTTGCCTAGCCGACCTGAAATCAAATTGCCCGCTCATGGCGGCTATGGTGCTTGTAGCCCGAATCGACTCGCAGGATCCCGAAAGGACAATGTTAGCCTTCACTCTGTGTACAAAAGTTTAACGTTAACCGTGTACAGGGGTATAATTAGACCCCACGCGTTTTCAGTCCCAAATGTGCAGAAAAAACTGTAGCTGCGTACATATTTGTGGAAATTTATTAATTTTTAAGAAGAAGTGCACAAAAAATTAAACCATTTAATTTAAAATAGAAAAATTAAAAAGTTGTATATAAATAATAAAAAATTAGTCTGAGATGCATCGTAGTCAACAGCAGACTTTCAACTGAAGCGCAACTGCGCATATGATTGTATTTTGTTTTCAACGAAATATCTTACACTGTTGCCGATTCAAATAAGGTGCTGTTCCATATTACGTATAGTGACCTTAAACTATGCAGTACTAACGACAAACAGCAATAAACTGAGAATAGTTTGTAATTGGCAAGGAATCTTCAAATATAGAAGCCATAAAATTATAAGTTAAAAACGAAAGAAAATCAATAAACTCACACACTGAACATATGTTATTGTACTAATTAGCATCATCTTCATAATAAAGAAACACTACAATTGTGGAATCAGGAACCCCCATCATAAGAGAGTGCACGGAATAACCCAAGATCTGGGGAGTCGGCGATAGCCGAGGTGGCTAAGGCAGATGGCCAGCACGCAACGAATCTGGAGATCGCGGGTTTCGAGTCCCGTCCGAAGCTTTTCCCTTTTTCCGTGATCCTACATAATTTAGCCAACACTTACCACTAATTCGATAAAAAATCCTATTTTACTTCTTTGAAACGTAATCAGAGACCGAATTGAAACTGCATCAAACCATTATATAGAGATTAATGACTATTGGGGTGCACATGAACCTCTGTACACGGTTAAGCGCTTAGGTGCCTTTGAAGGCTACTACTGCATTCAAATGCAGCGATTTCAATGAAATTTTTATCGAATGCTGTGTGAAAAATATCAAAGAGAGCATTCCCAAAAGATACTTGGGAACGTTACCATTCGATAATTTTTTATTTTCGTTTTTATTAGCTTGGGGTCTGTTTGGACCCCTGTCCACAGAGTGGAGGTTACGACAGCGTACTAAAGGTAGGTAATAAAATTTTTCGATGAAAACTATAAATTATTTCTGAAAAAAAATCTTAAAAATGGCTTACTTTTCCGGCCGTCACAGTGGCGCGTTGCCCCTTAATTCCCAAGCCTGAACTAAAATGTAAAAGATGAAACAATTAAAAAAAAATTAATCGAATTCAGAAACACAAAAGTACACTAAAAAATAAAAAAATATTCTTTTCCCTTATTTAATCTAAGATTATCAATTTTTTTTTAAGTCGGCGCCAGATGCAAATGATGAGGCGCCGACATAAAAAAATAATCGTCGATTAAATAAGGGAAAAGAATATTTTTTAACTGTTAGTGCATTTTCATGCTTTTGAAATCGATTTTGATTTTTTTTAAAATTTTTAATAATTTTCGTTCAATTGTTTTTTTCGAGGTTCAAGCCGAAATTATCGGTTCCGGGAGAAACACATTCCAAGGAAATCATTGCATATTTATTTTCAAGCGCAATATCGGTGCAAAGCTGAAGACACTTGTTCCAAAACACTGCATAAATAACCTCGTGTGGCGCCATTTGAAAAATAGATATGAATAAAAAAATATTTTTTACTCTACGTGATATTAATAAACATTGTATACAAGGAAAATTCCGTGCTTGCTTTAAAAAAAAAAGAAAAAAAAAACTAGATTTTCGAGCGATCTGACTGCCTAAGTAGTCCCCTTGACCCTTTCGCTGCGGATTTCGACTATAGTTCACGCATTGAAAAAATGTATTCTCTTGTACTGTGATACTCAGCATTGTTCTTCGGGGAAAAATAAAAAACTGAAAATTAAAAACTTTTTTATTTATGTAAAATTGTCACTTTTCAAGAACCGACCGAAAATTTAAATATGCAGCGAAAGGGTTAAGATGACGTTCGGTCCGGAATCGTTACGTTAGAATCCTTAGATCGAGACAAATCTGTACTTCCCTTTTGCCTATGCAAACGATCGAATCGGACCAGTGCACATGCAACTGGTGATTACTGTGTATGTGTACTAGGAAAATAAGTAAAAACAGTTACATGTCTATGAGTATAAATATATAAAGTTTATAAATTTATCCGGTTCTGATTGAAAAGTTGTATCAGAATAATGTCACAGTCTCTGTTAATGTTAATATTTATACGTAATCACTGTAATTCTGATATGATAGTATTAATTTATGGAAAACAACAATTGAATGCCTATGTCATTTTTGCTATTTTTCGTAATCGTTTGGAATTCCCTCCTAATATAATCCTGTGAACTATTTACTGTGAATATTTGTAAGACTATATAAAATAACTAGTTGTTCAAAGATTTAAATAATTTTTAAGTGAGGAAGAGATAAATATTTCTAGAGTTGTGATTCATTCGGGTCCACCTATATTTAATTTTGTTTTAGGGTACCCAGATGAAAAGCATCGAGGATGATCCTAGTATTACTCCCGGATCTGTTGTTCGTTCGCCACTGTCCTTAGCAACGATCAAAGATCCAGATGCCATTTTCTCTTTAAGCAGCAAGACTTCGCCACCTCCACAACAATCTACAAATCCTGACATCTCGATTCCAAGCTTAAGTAATTCTACATGGACATTCAACCCACCTGCTACCACTCCTAGTGCATTTACCAGGTAATTTTTATAATTTGAGATACAGTTTTTATTGTTTATCTATTATTTTATCATATTTCGTGCCGGAACAAACTTTCGGTAGCTTTTCGTTTACGCCGCATGGACTGCATTATACACCCCACGTTGTCGAAACTGTTTTATTGCTAATATATGCTTTGAAATATTTATACCATTACAAAGACACTAATTTCAAGAACATAGAGTAAACGTTCACAATGTGCTACAAAACAAAACTTTTTATTTTAAACAACTGATTGTATTTACACAGTTATATCCAAGACAAGAGAAAATGTTTTATTAAGTGTAACCCTTTGGATTTGTGCTGCTGTTAAATAACACTGTTCTTAATATGCAGGGTGAGTCACCCAACATTACTCGTAAACTGGGGTATACGAAAAAATATTGCAATCAAAAGTCGTATAGCATGAAGGATGGCGTTGCAGTACAGTAATCAGTTTTTCCTACATCGCTTTTTTATCGAGATATGATTGTCACCTTCAGTTTTTTAGTTTTAAATGGAACGTGGAGCACCGCATCCTGCAATTTGAATGCGTATTGAACGCTGAGTAACTATTATATGAAAGAAGCTAATTCCCTTTAATTCACGAAAAAAATTAAAAAAGTTCACATGCAAAGATTGTGAAATCAACTTTGCTAATTCCAATTGTATTCTCGCTCTCCGCTCGAACACTCATTCCTCTGTCACTTTTTATATTTTTCATTCCTTTATTGGCCACAAATCAATTCAGTGCTCAGATTTTCAGCTTCAGTTTTAAGGAATTAGCGGACCGTTGTGTTTTTATTATCTTCCATCGTGCAATGATATTCATACGACATTTTTAACAGAAGATATCCCTCTTATAAAGTTTTTGTGTCAACTACAGGCCTCTCGCCCGCTAATTCCGTAAAACCGAAGCTAAAAAACTGAGCACTGAATTGATTTGTAGCCAATAAAGTAATGTCAATTATAAAGATTGACAGAGGAATCAGTGTTCGAGCGGAGAACGAGAATACAATTTGAATTAGCAAAGTTGATTTCACAATCTTTGTGTGAGAACTCTTTTAATTGTTTTTGTGAATTAAAGGTACAATTGGAATTAGCAAATTGATTTCACAATCATTGCCGATGAACTTTTTTCGTGTATTAAATGGAATTAGCTTCTTTCATACATGAGTCATGTTTATGGTTTAGTAAACATTTAGGTAATATTTACACTTCAGCCTGAGTTAAAAAATCTTTTTAATACGTCAAAATGTAGCGTAAGGACTATAGAATCCAACGAGGTGCTTACCGTTATTAATTTTCGAAATGCAAGTGCCGAAAAGTGGTCGAATGTACAACACAATATTGAAACATCGATACCGGAAATTTTTCCAACTCTCTTAACGGAAAATAACGTGTGCACGGGTCTATGGTCTGTCACAAAATGCTGTGGGGACCCTTTGGTCCCATGTTACGCGATAACAACTCATTCGCAGCTCTTATCTAAGAGAAACATTGGTGTTCCGTTTTACCCACCCGTTCCGTTTTACCCCACTCTCCCCTATCTATGTAGTAATCCAGTTACATAGCATCTACATTAGGGTGGTCCTTAGTTTTCAACTTCCGATTTTTTTAGTCTTACCCTTCAAAAATATGAGGTTTGGTGAGAAAATGATATGTGTAAAGTTTAAATGTCATTGGACAACGGGACCCTTTGCCGCAATTGAATTGAAGTTGTGAAATAATTGTTGTTTCTTGTAAATTTCGGACAGAATTGTGTTATCAGTGAATATTTTTTAATAAAAGTACAGTTTATTAGATGTATAATAATAATATGTATGTATTACTTCGAAGAATATAATAGTAAACGAAATCTTTGAGTTTTATCATTTACAATTAGTATACAACGCAGCGTATAAGCCAGAGTAGGCGATCGGGGGTCTGAACTACACTGTCCAACACGTATCTGGATCTGCAATATGCACTCCGAGATCCTAGTAGAGTTTTTCGTCCGAAACACGAATCCGGAAACAGAATTGTTCTATCACCCTCAGTTTTTGAAAAACATGAGTTTTGGACAAGAATGAGGTATTACGTGAAAACCAAGAATGCTAGAAAGTTCAATTTAGTCTCAAAAGATAGAGGAGAGTTTCCTGAATATATCGGTGTATACAGTTACTAAATTTGATGGTTTTCTATGTTGCAAACGGCCGTTAAAGTTTAAAAAAGTGCCGATGTGCATGACTTCTACGCAATACTTTTGCATTTTTATGAAAAGTTGTTTATCTAGCGCGAATCCGCTACACAGTATCGAATTCTGTAAACATTTCAGAAGAAGAAACGATCACGAAAAATGTCGGAACGGTTTTTAGCTCGGACTATTTGAGAAAATATCCATCTGCAACGCGTGCACGGTGTTTTGTCGCCTGGCGGCCATGGGCTCGCCTGCCGCGATTCGTCAGGGCCGTAGTTACGCGCAATCGACACGGTGCCCAGTAGTGTGGTCCTTAGCTGTAGGAATCTAACATTTGTTTTTTTATCTTCGGCTATTTTAGAAGTATCAGTGAATATTTCTTAATAAAATTACAATTTCTTACATGTTAAAAGAATATAAAGCGAGTTTTGAAATTGTACAGAATTTGTAAATTGTGAATGACACTGCAGAGCGAGGCGTAAAATTGATGTCAGACTAGCTTGATAAATGACAAATCTAGCACATATCCATTATTTTAATTTTATTTATACCCATAAGTTAAATTGTAATAACATTTTGTTGTATATAAATATGTAGTAACGAAATTGCGCATTAAGGCTGCCGTCTTAGCGGGCCTTGAATGTGTGCGAACGCTCACACAAGCTAGGAAAAGCGTGTACGTATACGCGTATAGTAAACAAACCGTAAATTACAAGTTTCGCCCTGGATTCGACCAGACGGAAGCATTTGCGAGTACAGTTGCCTTCAGTAGACATCTGTGCAGGGTGGTCTGGTGCGTTTGAAGGCTAATAACCATCGTACGTTGAAATAATAATGAATTTGTGACTCGAAAAGTGATAATGAGGCTCGAGTACACCATTAGCACCACCAACGGAGAAGCCTTGAACCCCCATTCTGTCACTTTTCGAGTCACAAATTCATTATTATTTCAACGTACGATGGTTATTAGCCTTCAAACGCACCAGACCACCCTGCACAGATGTCTACTGAAGGCAACTGTACTCGCAAATGCTTCCGTCTGGTCGAATCCAGGGCGAAACTTGTAATTTACGGTTTGTTTACTACACGCGTATACGTACACGCTTTTCTTAGCTTGTGTGAGCGTACGCACACATTCAAGGCCCGCTGAGACGGCAGGCTTAATGCGCAATTTCGTTATTACATATTTATATACAACAAAATGTTATTACAATTTTACTTATGGGTATAAATAAAATTAAAATAATGCATATGTGGCAGATTTGTCAAGTCTGACATCAATTTTACGCCCCGCTCCGCAGTGTCATTCACAACTTACAAATTTTGTACAATTTCAAAACCCGCTTTATATTCTTTTAACATGTAAGAAATTGTACATTTATTAAAAAATATTCGCTGATACTTCTAAAATAGCCGACGATCAAAAAATAAATGTTAGATTCCTACAGCTAAGGACCACACTACTGGGCAACGTGTCGATTGCGCGTAACTACGGCCGTGACAAAACGCGGCAGGCGAGCCATGGCCGCCAGGCGGCAAAACACCGTGCACGCGTTGCAGATGGATATTTTCTCAAACAGTCCGAGCTAAAAACCGTTCCGTGATAGAACAATTCTGTTTCCGTATTCGTGTTTGCAACGAAAAACTCTACTAGGATCTCGAAGTGCATATTGCAGATCCAAATACGTGTTGGACAGTGTAGTTAAGACCCCCGATCGCCTACTCTGGCTTATACGCTGCGTTGTATACTAATTGTAAAAGATAAAACTCAAAGATTTCGTCAATATTCTTCGAAGTAATGCATACATATTATTATTATACATCTAATAAACTGTACTTTCATTAAAAAATATTCACTGATACTTCCAGAATAGACGAACATAATTATGTCCGAAATTGACGACAAATCACTATTTTTTCAAAACTTCAACTCAATTACGACACGGGTTCCCGTTGTCCAATTATTTTCAAACTTTACACATATCATTTTCTCACCAAACCTCACATTTTTGGAGGGTAAGACCAAAAAAATCGGAAGATGAAAAATAAGGACCACCCTAATGAACAGTTGGGCATACACTAAGGCCAACATGAAGAAACTATGCACAGACACAGAAATTCTATGAAATTTTAATGGAAGAATCCTTAAACCCCTATTAATTTGCTTTCGTTTATAGTTCGGAACAAAGTCATTAGTATGACACCTCACATATTTGTACGTATATTTCGTTAGCTGAATAACGACAAATACACAACGGTCCTCGTTATTTCTCTGTAACAGTGCCATTTCCCTCCATACCTTTCACAGAACACAATTTCCAATTGCAATCTGTTACAAATCTGTAATAACATTCAGACAATCTTTTTATTCCGCTAACTTGAACAGATGGAGACTAACTGTACTCTGGAATGATAGTCTTAGGTACATATTAGGGCTGTAGCTGTGGACCGGGTACCCGAGACACCCGGGTACCCGGGTACCCGGTGAGATACCCGGGACGAGAAAAATTCCCGGGTAGGCGCTTCCCGGGAAAGCTATCCGAGATACTCGAGATACCCGAGAACTTACAGAGTAAAGAGCGTGATTCTGGAGTGACGCCTATCAGAGAGATGCCGTGTGGCACCCCGTGGCGACGTCAACCCCCTGCCGTATCTCACCGAATTTTATGGCTTTCGACGAAGGGGTTGGAATAACATTAAGTAGTGAGAAATCTCTAGTTAGCGAAGGTTCGCGAAACCGGACTGCGCTTGCCAATTAAACACGTCCCGAACCAATGAACGGAGGTTAGATATTTCTATAATTTGAAATGTGACATATCATTTTTTTATGCGATAACTCATTCGTATATAATGTTTTATATTTTTTACTTAACACGGCAAACTTAAAACATATGTTCGACACATAAGAAGTAAAGAAATAATTTTCAACCTCATAGTTACTGCAAAAGAATCGTTTACTTTAGAGTGTCTCAGGGTGGCGTAACCCCGTAACACCAGAAAATATATATGGTGGTCCACTAATCTCGCACATCCTAAATAACTTCTAAATTATGCGTTGCCTAAAAAATGGTTACATACAAAACTTGTAAGGATTTGACAGCGGATATCGTATGTTTCTTTTTGTAGGCGGAAGGGATTTGAAAATTTGAATAGTTATATGTTAAATACGCCAATCGATTCCTTATGTTTTCCCGATTAAAATAGCACTAAGAACGGACCAATTTTACACAGGCAATACAAATCATAAAAAGAATAGGCATTTTTTTACCACGCTTTCTTATTTTAGTAAGCAGCGAAAGGGTTAGCTAAACACAAAATTGTGGTGGCGGATGATTTTGTTTCATTTATTCAGGCTTTGTCCAGTTTCAATGGTTGAAGTGAAAATGACAGTGTGAAAATAAGAATGAGCAATTAGAAATTGTGATCGAATTTGGTGACATAGGTGAGGGAGAGGGGGTAAAACGAATATGCGTGCGACGCGGATGCGTAACAGCGAAGCGGATCGCTAACGGGAGCAGGCGGACAGTCTTAATCAGGTATTCGAAGAATCAATCAGACTTTCAGATTGTATCTTGTTATCCTTTAATAAATTTTAAGTATTTAGTAAATTTAGTTCGTCACAGAATTGACCGTCAAACGTTTTCTTTCGTTCACTATTGTAATTTTCTCTACGTGCCTAGCAGTAATTTTCTTGGATTACCAGCTAGAGTGCCCCAACTGCACATCTGCATGGCAGACCTCCGTCCGTAACGTACATACCTCCAAAAAATCATAAACCCATAAAATCATAAACCCTTGAAATCATAAATAACCTACAGGTCATTCCTGTTCGCGACTTTTCCGGCTTTCACTCTTTCTTGTTACCACTTCTCTTTATTTGATTCTTGAACCCCTCTAACATTTCCATCCAATTTGATGTATATGTAATTCTTTCCTTGCTCACTAAAATAAGAGACTGTGATAAAAATGTCTACTCTTCTTATGATTGTATTGCTGATGTAAATGTAGTCCGATTTGCATGAAATTTTGTGTCATTTTAATCGGGAGAACGCCAGGAATCCATTGGTGTCACTTTCATATCGATACGATGAACAATAAAGAACTTCTTAATGTACTGTAATGAATATTTTACCCTCGACTACGGGGGGCCGATCCCGATTCGCTGCGGTCGGTCGAGGATTCATACCTGATTCAGAAATAAAATAATTATTTATTCTTTATCGTATCAATATGAGAGTGACGCCGTTGGATTCTTTATGTTTTTCCGATGAAAATCATACCAAACTTCATGTAAATCGGACTATTTTCAACGAAGTGAATTTGAAATTATGCAAAACACTAGTACATGGAATTTTCTTCATTATGGTCCAAATTACGTCGGTCTTGGTATTATTTTCATCGGAGAAACATAATGCATCGATTGGCGTAGTTTTCGCAAAGATCTGATGAGAAATTCGAAACTGGAGAATTCTCACTTCTTAATGGGTATTCCTGTATCCCCGGGGGTCGAAGCCTTCGACCAGAAGGCCACGACGCTCAGTGTGGCTTCAATTATGGAACGGTACTCTATGAGATCTCGGGTGTCTCGAGTATCTCGGGCAGTTTACCCGGGTAGCGCCTACCCGGGAATTTTTTTTCTTCCCGGGTATCTCACGGGTACCCGGGTACCCGATCTCCCGGGAATCAACAGCTCTAGTACATATTATAGTGTATTATATGTTCCTTTATATAATTATAATTTATTTGTAGTACCTATTTGAACTTCGGTTACTTTGCTATATATAATAATATATATGTTTTATTAATTCTCATAGTTTATCTCCTCTGCCTTTTCTTTATTTTCCTTCTTTTTTGCTTCTGCAACTTATTGAGACAATCTATAATCTTTTTATCGTGTCCCCGGTCACCACATTTTACATTTTGACCCTCCTTCCGGTTTCCGTTAATTTCCTATATTTGATCATTTTAATATACATAAATAATAATGAATTGTCTAAATATGATTCTCCAACCGCTTCTGAGTCAAATTGAATAGCGGATAATGCGCAGGTGAAGTCCCAGGTCACGGGTTCCGCGCGTGTAACTGTGTGAGTACGGGCGAGTCTGATACGCGTGGTGACGTCATGACTCGTTACTGCTCCGGGCGTGACATGCGATTCGAGCGTTCCAGTATTTCGGGCGTTTCGAGCGCCTTGGGCGAATAAAAATCAACGATGACTCGACTTATCTGCCGCGGGCACCGGTGGATCGAGTGAATGGAAAGACGAACGGGTAACGGGCGGGTTGACCCGCGATATACCCGTCCGTTGCAGGGTTCTGGTCTAATCTATAAAGAACTTTATTCAGCATAACATACAAACATAAACTTTAGAGATTAAAGATATTAAATATTAATTTTCTGTAAATTTATCAGTAGCTATAAAATAAAAAATTAACTTCAAATTTACGAAATTTATGTTTTAACTAAACTGAAAGTATAGCTGATTTAAATCTTATATTTTTAAATGATATTTCCATTTTATTATTTTTTATTTTATTTCTAATATATATATATATATATATATATATATATATATATATATATATATATTATATATAATATATATATATTATATATATATATTAGAAATAAAATCAAAAATATAATATAATATATAATATATAATATATAATATATAATATATAATATATAATATTGTATGCGAGTGAGATGATTGAATAGGATTCTTAGACTGGTTAAGATGGAAAAAGAATAGCACTGTTTCGCGTGAAAACACTTGTCGTGATTTATTTAAAATAAAGCGTTGAGTCGTTGAGTGTGAGTGTAATTGAGTGAATTTAGCACAGGGATATTACTGATCCACAGCACTGTCGATTGAGTGAGTGGAAAATGATTAAGACCACGAGGTGGTTCACCACGTGGCGTCCACTACAATTGTATTAATTGGGGACTGAGTGTTGTGATTGTGAGTGTGAGTGTTTAAAAGATGAGTGTAATCTACTGTGATTGAGTTCAATACAGAATGTTTGTGAATTTCGCACAAGAACGCAAAAATACACGCGACGCGTACAAGAGAGTCCGGTAGCGGCGAGAATCTACACAGGAGCCCGAATATAGCTGACTTCCGCTCGCGCTTCTTCTCGGTTTCTCAGAGAGCAGCGTCTCTGCTTTCTGATTGGCGGAGGGGCTTGCGTGTTAAGCGGTGATTGGCTGTGCGTTCGATGGTGAGTATCGAGCGATCGATTGTCATCGATCGTCGATCAGCCGTTCGTTCCGCTGCCCAGTAGGTGCTGCCGTGAGAGTGAGTGTGGCGGCGTGTGGAACTATACCATTCCCAAACAAATATATAATATAATATAATATATAATATAATATATATATATATATATATATATATATATATATATATATATATATATTAGAAATAAAATAAAAAATAATAAAATGGAAATATCATTTAAAAATATAAGATTTAAATCAGCTATACTTTCAGTTTAGTTAAAACATAAATTTCGTAAATTTGAAGTTAATTTTTTATTTTATAGCTACTGATAAATTTACAGAAAATTAATATTTAATATCTTTAATCTCTAAAGTTTACGTTTGTATGTTATGCTGAATAAAGTTCTTTATAGATTAGACCAGAACCCTGCAACGGACGGGTATATCGCGGGTCAACTCGCCCGTTACCCGTTCGTCTTTCCATATTATATTATATTATATTATATTGAAAAGAAATATATACATATATATTATATTATATATATATATATATTTCTTTTTTCAAGTAATTGTAAGTAGGATAGAATTTTTTGTGCTAACTAATTTTATAATATTGTTGCGAGCACTCTATGGATGAGAATCCATGGCCTGCTGGTGCCCGCAACGAAGACAAGAAGACAGCGAGAAGAAGGCGATCGGATCGATCGTCTGTCAAGCTGTTATTCGAGATCACGGTGTAATACACAGGTGTTCCGACTCCTGTTCCGAATGTGTGACTTTTTCGTCCTAGTTTTCCTGGCGGCCGCTAGATTGGCGCTCAAGGTGAAAAGGCTGATCTTTTGCGCATAATACGATTACAATCTCTACTACTACAGTCTCATTAATACATATGTATATGCCTTCTAAGTCACGACGCCTCTCGCGACGGCCAAGGGAACTAAACAGAAACCGGCACACAAAATCGCTGGGGTAAAAGGTACAGAGTTGGAACACCTGTCATTACACCGTGTTCGAGATTCAGCCGCCATTGCAAACAGACGTATCGATACGTACATTGCCGTGCACTAGAGATTGTATTCCGTTACTACTGTTCTTGTTAATATTCTGTTACCCTTGTTGTACATTAAAACCTCCGTTATGTCGAACACAAAACGTAACAATATGTAGTTTATATGAATTATATGTGACATGTTACATGCATTGAAATGTTATGCATGAAATGTTATATAATAACATTTTTTTCAGCAATAGTTAAGGGCTTAACATTTTTTTCCTTTCAATCTGAGAGAGCTAATTGAGGGATCTGATGAGATTAAAGAGATATTGTAAAATATCTTTGTTAGGCATTTGACTGTCGCACATTCTGCTATGTTTAGCACGGGCTTTACGAAAAATTGTATTATTTCATTCTTGTGGCTCTTCTGATCAGGGACCAGTAACCGAAGCGAAAAGGGACCGCTGTTGTGACCGTAACAGTGAGAGGTTGTGGAGGGAAACAAAACTCCAGACCGATTGCCTCTCGACCGGGAATCTCAGACCGTACTTTTAACGAGACCAATCGAAACCAAACCGAAAGCATGACCAGTCGGCCGACTGGTCGGTTGACCGGTCGCAAACGGTCGCGTTAATTTATGGAGAGATTTCTGTTCCTCTCCATAAATTACGAGTCGGAACGGTTCGGAGCAGCTCGGTTCTGTTCGGATCGGTTCAACCTAGCTGAATAAGCCGGGAAGGTATGGATGCTATTCCTGCCGCTAACACTGTTTGTCACTCTCGTGAGGGGTTTGTTGATAGCAGACTTTTGCAGTTATTTGTTATTGTAACACTGTCCATTCCAACCTATGTCGATCTGCGGAGATATTATTGTATTTCAAATACTAGTTATGTATTATTTTAATAGAAGTAGATAATATAAATAAATTATTGTTAATATACAAATAACAAGAAAATGGTTGAAAATTTAATTCTTCATGTGATTATTTTAAAAGTATGTCCAAGTGTGGAAAAACAGAAAATAGGAATGTAATCAAATGTAAATATATTTTTTTTCAACACCTGCATGAAAATGGGTGTTTTTTACGCCTGCTGAGCGTGAGCAAAAAAATCTGGATGTTCGATTGCTTTTTTATTCTGTCGAAATTAATAAATACGTGTATTACTAAAATTACTGATTCCGTTAATGATTCTAATTTGGGGTTATCGCGCCACTCCATAAATTTTTTGTATATCGTCTAGTACTTTTCTTTTGATTTTGATGGCAGCTTTTTTCATTAATTATTCTCTAACTTCTCTTTCTATATTTTCAGTAGAACAAAAACTTGAAAACCGTTAATTTACAAAGCATTTTCACAGCTGGCGAATGTACGATGTTGGCCTTCTGCCTTTTTTTGTACATAAACAGAAATAATTCCTTGAAATGCTACTTAAAAAATAAGCTCCTTTCTAGGATGGACTCTTTAAAATTCACGTCACAATGCACAGTTACGGAATCGGTGATTTCCGTTTCAGGTAAGCGATCCGCCCGCTCCGCTATTATGGTCGGCTTACCACTCCCACCCCGGATTATTGTAATGAGGTTTGAAAACAATATCGACTGGTCTCGTATCCATCGCAATAATGTCATTTATACCTACAGAAGAGCTTTACTAACCCACTCTTGGCCAACGATACTCTTTTCGTGTTAACCAGGTTTATACGTATCTGCTTATTTGCTTGCTAATTATTTACGAAAATTGTGCTATTGCTCGATGGAAACCACGAGAAGGTGGTGAGCTTCTTCCATCAGGAGAAGATAAGGATAGATCGAGATGGATAGAATGGACAGGATCAGATAGAAAGGTTCGGGAAAGTGAGATACGCGTAGATGCTGTGATACCACCACTACAATACTATTGTAACTGTTTCGTAAATTATATATGTACACGCCAAGGTAGGTGATACTGTATAAGAAAGAGTTCGAAAACAATAATGGGGCGTTGGAATGGGGCAAACATCTGATTATATCCAGCAAACGTCTGAGGGATGGAAAAACTAGCTCCGAACATATAGCTCCGACAGCTTCATCATCACATATTGTCAAACTATCTGATCCTATCCATTCTATCCATCTCGACCTATCCTTATCTTCTCCTGATGGAAGAAGCTCACCACCTTCTCGTGGTTTCCATCGAGCAATAGCACAATTTTCGTAAATAATTAGCAAGCAAATAAGCAGATACGTATAAACCTGGTTAACACGAAAAGAGTATCGTTGGCCAAGAGTGGGTTAGTAAAGCTCTTCTGTAGGTATAAATGACATTATTGCGATGGATACGAGACCAGTCGATATTGTTTTCAAACCTCATTACAATAATCCGGGGTGGGAGTGGTAAGCCGACCATAATAGCGGAGCGGGCGGATCGCTTACCTGAAACTGAAATCACCGATTCCGTAACTGTGCATTGTGACGTGAATTTTAAAGAGTCCATCCTAGAAAGGAGCTTATTTTTTAAGTAGCATTTCAAGGAATTATTTCTGTTTATGTACAAAAAAAGGCAGAAGGCCAACATCGTACATTCGCCAGCTGTGAAAATGCTTTGTAAATTAACGGTTTTCAAGTTTTTGTTCTACTGAAAATATAGAAAGAGAAGTTAGAGAATAATTAATGAAAAAAGCTGCCATCAAAATCAAAAGAAAAGTACTAGACGATATACAAAAAATTTATGGAGTGGCGCGATAACCCCAAATTAGAATCATTAACGGAATCAGTAATTTTAGTAATACACGTATTTATTAATTTCGACAGAATAAAAAAGCAATCGAACATCCAGATTTTTTTGCTCGCGCTCAGCAGGCGTAAAAATCACCCATTTTCATGCAGGTGTTGAAAAAAAATATATTTACATTTGATTACATTCCTATTTTCTGTTTTTCCACACTTGGACATACTTTTAAAATAATCACATGAAGAATTAAATTTTCAACCATTTTCTTGTTATTTGTATATTAACAATAATTTATTTATATTATCTACTTCTATTAAAATAATACATAACTAGTATTTGAAATACAATAATATCTCCGCAGATCGACATAGGTTGGAATGGACAGTGTTACAATAACAAATAACTGCAAAAGTCTGCTATCAACAAACCCCTCACGAGAGTGACAAACAGTGTTAGCGGCAGGAATAGCATCCATACCTTCCCGGCTTATTCAGCTAGGTTGAACCGATCCGAACAGAACCGAGCTGCTCCGAACCGTTCCGACTCGTAATTTATGGAGAGGAACAGAAATCTCTCCATAAATTAACGCGACCGTTTGCGACCGGTCAAGACCGAAAGTCTGAGACAAAATTCTCTCTCGAGTTTTGGTCGAGAGAAAACTCCTAACCGCACGTCGCTCTATAGTTCGGTCGAGAGAACCGTAAATGCCATATTGGTCGGTCTCACTGACCGCGACCGAAACCGAAATTCTATCGGTCTCGACTCCCTGCTTCTGATAGCCAGCCAAACGGTAAATCAAATTATTTGATCATGTCGTTTCTATGCAGCGGCATATAAATCATATGAACAAATTATTATAAAATTAGTTACCACAAAAAATTCTATCCTACTTACAATTACTTAAAAAAAGAAATATATATCAGATATAAAATCAAAACTAATAAAATTCAAATATCATTTAAAAATATAAGATTTAAATCAGCTATACTTACAGTTTATTGGGGGGAACCACGTGACGTGCGCGAGAGAATAACGTGTGTAAGCTGACAGGTGAAAGAAATAGACGAAAAGTGTGGCAAAAGTGCGCAGAAAATTACGAGGTCGGGTGAAAAACACGGGGAGAAGACAAGGTTCCGGTGGACAGTATAATCCACAGTTAATAAAGTGTAGAAGGGTGAAATAAAAGGTGAAGAAGAGAAGGTGTGAAACGAGTGCACGAAGTATAAGAGACGTGGCAAGGATAAGTGACATCTACGGGAGTGGAAAAAGTAAGAAGTCAAAACAGAGACAGCAGTAGGTAAAGAAGAGCAGAGACTCCAATGAAACGAGCAGGCGAAGGCGGGGAAGTGCAAAAGGAATCGAGAAGAAGGGGAAGACCATCGTTGGCAGAACAGCTGGGAAGAAGTAGAGCGGGCAGCGAAGGCTCGATACTGGACACGTTCAAGAGGAAACGGGAGGGCGAAGAGGAGCAGGAGAGGTTAAGGGCCGAAAAGGAAATAGAGGATGAATTCCTAAAAGCGAGGAAAATAGGGAGGTCGCCTCCGACGAAGAAAACTGAGGAAGTTATAGGAACTGCGGTAACGCCGGTCTGCCAGGAGACGGAACAGGACAGAGAAATGGATAAATTAGACAAATTGATAGAAGTAGTGATGGCAGTTAAGAATGGATTGGAGGAACTGAGAAAAGATAATAGAGAGCTGAGGGACGAGTGGAAGAGGAGGGATGAGATATGGGAAAAGGAAAGAAAGGAAATGAGAGATAGGATAAAAGTACTGGAGGCCAAGAAGGATCAGGCAGAGAGGCTGACAGAAAGACTGGAGGGGCTAGAAAGGAAGGAAGAGGCTAGAGAAAAAAGAGAAAGAAGAAATAATATTACCCTAAGGGGAGAGGATCTACCGCGGAAAGAGACGCCGAAGGATACGGTGGAGTATGTGTTAAGGCACGAATTGCAGGTAGAAGCAGAAATCGAGGAAGCCTACTGGGTAGGAAGGGGAGAGAAAAGAGGGCTACTGATAGCGAAGTTAAAAAACTGGCAACAGAAAAGAGCAATAATGCTAAAGAAGAATACATTGAAAGATAAGAGGCTGTTTATTGACAATGATCTGACAAAAAAGGAAAGGGAGATACAAAAAAATATTAAAGATATCGTCAAAGCGGAAAGGGAGCAAGGGGCAAAGGTGAAAATTGGATACAGGAAAGTAAAAATCAACGATAAGACATTTATTTGGAAAGAGGATGGTGGGCTGAAGGAAGTAAATTTTTGGAGTCGGCAAAGTTCTGTGCTCCTCTAAATTATTGGAGGATCACAGAGCTTACAAGGACAACCAACGCACGACAAAAGGCAGTACCAATACCCGTTCCCCGCGCGCCTGCGTATGCAGATATGCGGGGCGTGGGGGTACACAGATTTGGGAAAGGAATAGATACATTTAAAATAGGCTACTGGAATGTAGCAGGTTTATTGAGCAAAGACAAACAGTTTTGGGATTTCTTACAAGATCTCGACGTAATAGGATTAGTAGAAACGTGGATTGAAGAGAAACAATGGGAAGGATTGAAAGATAAATTGCCACAAGAATTCTCATGGAAATGTAAATATGCCACTAGAGAGAGAAAAAAAGGGAGAGCGATAGGCGGAATTATCACAGGTATAAGAAAGGGCATAGAAGAGGAGGAATCGAACGCAGGAACGGAACATATTCAAGAGCGAAGAATCAGGATACAAAATGAAAAATGGAGAGTAATAACAGTGTACAGCAGAGATATGAAGGAGACGAAAGAAGCGCTAGACCAGATAATAGAGGAGAGGGAGGTGGAGAAACTGATAATCGGAGGAGATTTCAATGCGAGAATTGGACAGGAAGGAGGCGACTTTAGAATAGAAGAAAAGCATGACGTAAGGAGATCAAAAGACAAAGTTAAAAACACGGAGGGAAAGGTGTTATTAGAGATGGTGGAGGAAAGAGGATGGAATATTCTGAACGGGAATATGGAGGGAGATGAGAAAGGAGAGTACACATACACGGGTCCGAGAGGCAGCACGGTAATTGACTATATACTAACAAATGTCGAGGCGAAAGAAGATATCAAGAAATTCACAGTGGAAGATAGAGTTGAGTCAGATCATATGCCTCTGATAGCAGAACTATATAGGGGAAATAAAATGAGAGACCGAGGGGGAAATCAGGAGGGGAGGTGGAGAGAGAGAAGAGTCTGGACAGAGGAAGGAAAGAGAGAGTTTCAAATAGAATTAAACAAAAAAAACTTTAATAGGACAGAGGTGAATGAAATGGTAGAAGAAATGGTAGGAAAAATAAATAATGCAGTACGGAAAAAAGAAGTAAAAATAAAGAAATGGAAATTGGGCAGCCTTAAGTGGTGGAATTCGAACTGTAGAAAAAAGAAAAGAGAAGCCAGGAAAGCACTGAGGAACTGGAGAAGGGGCAAAGGAGACAAAGAAGACTATCAGAAGAAAAGAAGGGAGTACAAAAAAGTGTGTGAAGAAAGGAGAAGGGAATTACAAGAAAGTATAGAAAATGAGAAAATGCAATTGAAGGGAGAAAACCAAATATGGGAATATATAAATAAACAAAGAAAGAAAAGAATAGGTATTTCCAATAAAATACATTTAAAAGAATGGAAGGATCATTTTAAAACATTGCTAGAAGGCGTCGACTGTAAAAAAGAAGTAGAGGAGTACGAAGAAATAGACAACACGGAAGGAGAAGAGGAAGAGGAAATAACAGAAGCAGAAGTAAAAGAACAAATCAGAAAACTAAAAAAAAAGAAAGCAGCAGGGAAAGACAAAATAGAAAATGAAGCCTGGATTTACAGTAACGTGAAAATAGTAAAAAGGATCACAGAAATTTTCAATAAAGTGTGGAAGGGAGAAGGATTCCCGGAGAGATGGAAAGAAGGGGTGATTTCACCAATATTCAAAAAAGGAGATAGAGATAAAGTAAACAACTACCGGGGGATAACGATCCTTAACACAGCGTACAAAATATATGCTATGGTCCTAGAAAAAAGATTAAAAGAGGAACTGGAAAAGAACCACATAATACCAGAAACGCAAGCAGGATTCAGGAGCGGTAGATCGACAACAGATAACATTTTTATTCGGAACTATGTATCTAACAGAGAAATACAGAGAAAAGGGGGGAAGCTGTATACGTTTTTCGCGGACCTAAGCGCTGCATTTGACAACGTGGATAGAGTAAAACTTCAGAACATAATGAAGAGAATGGAAATAAGTGAACGCTTGAGAATGAGAATCGGAGAAATTTACAAAGAAACAAGAAACACAATAAAAGTAAACGGAGAAATGTCATCGAAATTCTGGACAACAAAAGGGGTAAGACAGGGATGCCCACTGAGTCCAACGTTATTTACAATATATGTAGCGGACTTGGAGGAAACCATGAGGAAAAACCAAGCAGGAGGAGTTAGAGTAGGAAAAGAAAAAATCTGGACTCTAGCATATGCGGACGATATAGCGTTATTGGCAAATGAACCAAAGGATAACGTTATTGGCAAATGAACCAAAGGAAAATACCTTGAAAGGAAAGGGTTACAACTGAACGCAGAGAAATCTAAGGTGTTGATTTTCCATAAAGGAAGAGGAAAGAAGAAGAGAGAAGAATGGGGCTGGCAGGGGCACAGTCTGGAAGAAGTAAAGGAGTTCAAATACTTGGGGTATAATTTTCAGAAAAACGGGGGCAGAGAGGTGCACATAAGGGAAGTCATAAAGAAAGCTAGAATAGCAATGGCGCAGATATGGGGAATAGGACAAAGAATGTTCAAGAACAATTTTGAGAGAAGAATGAGGATATTCAGAAGCATAGTGAAAAGTATCTTGCTGTACGCGTCAGAAATTTGGGGTTGGATGGAAGCAGAAAAGGTAGAGAAGATACAGGAGAAATACGTAAGGTGGACTTTAGGTCTGGACTTTAATACACCAGCATATCTAATTTTGGAGGAAACAAAAACAGACAAAGTAAGGATAGAAGCGGGGAAAAGAGCAATAAAATATGAGGAGAAAGCGAAACGGCTGAACAAGAATAAAATAGTACAAGAATGCTGGAGGGAAATAGACGCGAAGCAAGCAGAGAAAAAGTCGAAGTGGGAGGAAATGAGAGATGCATACTACAGGCAGAAAATGATGGATATCCAAGAAATGGAAATAGAAAGAAGGCGGGGAAGAGAGTTCGCTGAGGAACTAGCGCAAAGGGACAGGGCAGAGCAGGTTCAATGGCAATACGACAGAATACAAGGAGGCAGATACAACGCACATTACACAGAAATAAGGGATGATCAAAGAGCAAATTACCTAGACGAAAACTACAGAGGCAGAGACCAAAGCATGATTGCTAGGTTCAGATGTGGAAACGAAGAGCGGGGGAGCAAGTACTGGAAGGAGGAAAAAGACACAGTATGCAGACTATGCAATGGGGCTAGAGAGATGCTGAGTCACATGCTACAAGACTGTAAGGAGCTGAAAAGAGAGAATTCAACGATCAGAGCGATTCTAAAGGTAGAAGAAGAAGGAGCGGAGTGGATGCGAATGGTTCTGGAAAAAAGGAGAAGAAAAGAAGAACAAGATGAAGGAAGAAATCAAATCGAAAGCGCATCCTTGAGTTAACAGTCCCAGAAACACTTACACATATAACACATGTAACCCCATTTTGAGGCCGAAAGGCAAAAAATAAACGTATTTACTACTACTTACAGTTTATTTAAAACATAAATTTTGTAAATTTGAAGTAAATTTTTTATTTTATAGCTACTGATAAATTTACAAAAAAATATTTTTTAATATCTTTAATGTCTAAAGTTTACGTTTGTTTGTTATGTTATGCTAAATAAAGTTTTTTATAGATCAGACCAAATGATACAGGTTTTACTGCAATGCTTCGTTATTGCTGAGTCCTTTACGAGTATTTATAAAAAAAAATTTACTGAAATCGGTTAAGATTTGCGCTGTCGAGCGATTTTTGTCCAAAATCGCACACTGTGCGTCGCCGGCAACTTGGTCGGCAAGAGACCAAACACCTTTGTTGTTCCCCGCAACTGCGTGCGTATGAACTCATATATTCACGCGTACCTCGTGCTCGTCTGCATCTTGTTAACAGTGCGTAACGGGGCTAAATGTCGGCCATCAGCTCCCTGCCTTGAATACGCTTCTACTGAGGGATCTCCCTATTTGGAGGGGATAAATATTTGTTTATACTGATAAGTAAATCTGTTCCGTATATCAGTGGCGTGTGTCCCCCCCCCCCCCCCCCCCTCCTCAAAGGGGAAATATTTATTTTAATTTGCAAAATACTTATTTTAATTTAGCAATATGAGGGAAAAAATTATAAATTGATTAAAAAAAAAAACACTTTCATTTAACAGGAAAATATCGGAAAGGTCCGTGGTTCATTTGTCAGGCCTAACGGCCCCCCCCCCCCAAGAAAATCTTGAATTCAGCGCTGCCCCCCCCCCCCCCAAAATCCTAAATCCCCCCCTACTGTATATCCAGAAATTACTGTAGCTGGTTATAGTAATTGCAGGTGTTCGAGTTCTGTTCGTTCGATTTTTTCTTAATATTGTCTAGTACCTCCACTTCCTAGTTTTCTCCTGTAGCAGTAACCTCAGAATTGTTCATTTAAAAAGTGCTGTCATTCTTTTTCCGGTTGAAGAAAATTTTAAACTAATTCGAATAAATATATTTTTCAGCTCGAAGAATACTTGGGGTGAGTCTGCGCCACCACCAACTGCAGTTACTTCGGAACTTTGGGGAGCGCCAATGAGTAAGGTCCGTGGTCCACCGCCAGGTCTAGGTACCAAAGCAACGAGCAATGCGAGCAACGGTTGGGCAGGTCTTGGCACTGTCGGTAGATCATCCAGTTCTTGGGGTCTTCAATCTAGTACAAATGCTGGCTGGGTTTCTACTTGGTTACTACTGAAGAATCTGACGCCTCAGATTGATGGTTCTACGTTGAAAACTCTTTGCATGCAGCATGGCCCTGTTCAGGACTTCCGACTGTATCTTAATCATGGAATTGCATTAACCAAGTATTCATCAAGAGACGAGGCTATTAAGGTTTCGTATCATTCAAGTACTTTTATGTTGTTATCGTACTAATTTATGTATTTAATACATATCTTATTATATCTCGCTACTATATACTATAATACTTATATACTACTATATACTATAAGGTTCAATTATGCGGAGCGATAAGAAATTCTTAAATCATAGAACGCAAAATTTACGGAGTTTCCAAATTACAGTTTTGCCTCGAAAAGTGCTTGCGCCTCGTGGCCGGCTGCGAGCAATTTTTTAGAGGACTAGTCTGTTCAGCTTGCCTTTGTTCTCTGCCATGGCTACTGATTGTGAGCCATGTTGGGAATGAGTTTGAGGGCGAGAATCCATAAATTACGGAGGCCCCTCATTCATTCTCAATCACTCTCACTCGCCGCAGCAACTACAAAAGAAATAGTGGAGGAACTGATCACTTTTACGGGCAGCACTGTATATTATTATAATATTTCAACGTATTGATAGTCTAATACAGGCCTGCCCTTCAGGGTTCAAATACCTCCTCAAGTTCTAGGACCCGGGCAATAGCCGAGGGCGGAACTGTTACCTTGCTAACCATTGCGAGGGTTTTCGGACAACTTCACGAAGAAGAGAAGCCTAGCCGTCTCTATGCTGTCTCCCTGAGCCGCGTGGGAGAGGAGTTCGAAGCCAATGATATCGCGGTCATGCAACACGGATGGTGAAAACTGTAGTACTAGTGTGCGTGCAAGTTTGCACCCGTAGGTTTAAATAATTGGGACTCTTGCGGCCCCAGTGTTCTAGATTTCAGGAATACACAATAATATTATTGAGGGTGTCCCAGAATTGAGGGACAATCCGGAACAAAAAGTTCTTTCCGTTTTGGAATCCAAGGGTTCGTTCTCGAGATATTAACAGTTGAATATTAGCGGTGCAACTTCCAAGCCGCGAGGTTTAAAACCAAAACAGCTGACGTGGAAGAGTGATCCCTAGCATGCACACGCAAGAGGCACGCGAAGATACAGACCCACGCCGAATAGAACTGCTAGATATGCATTTTTACGGTTTGAACCAGCACGGTCGGCTGTACTGTTGTGTGAACCTGTATCTACGCGCGCTTCTGCGTGTGCGTGCCAGTGTACGCTACCGTGTGTTCAACTGACTCGGCTATAAACCTCACGGCCGGGATGTTCCACAGCTAATATTAAAATGTTAAAATCTCAATAACGATGCTTCGGATTCCAAAACGGTAAATGAATTTTCGATACCTTCTTGCATCAGGATATTGTATGTTCCGGATTGTCCCTCAATTCTGGGATACCATGTATACTTGGACAGAATAAAATTGAACAGTTCCACTCACACCAGACTCTGATTAAGGGGGGACGCCTACCTGGAGCGGGCGAAACAATGCGCTTCGTTGGGATTTTTTTCTAGAAAAACCGTTACACCTTTATTACTAACTATACGTCTATTGTTAAGAGTACATCTAAAGGACAGTTCAGTATTTTTTGCGTTAAAGAATATTAAAAGATTTGAGAGTTATAGACGATGACCGGGATGTTCTTCTATTTTTAAGCGTTTTGCGGTGACCATCGTAGCTCGTAGCAGAATCAACTGTAATGAAAAATCCGAATAGTTTTAGATAGAGTATGAAATTATCTAGGCGCTATCGGGTCCGATTTTGGAAAAATTATGTTGAGACAAAATGGCGGCGCTGCAAAGTTGAACCATCGATTTTCAACAAAAAAGTCGTTCCTTTCTTGGCGTGTAAAAAATAAACTAAGAAAAAAAAAAGAAATCCCTCCGATAGCGCCTAGATAATTTCATACTCTATCTAAAACTATTCGAATTTTTGATTTCAGATGATTCTGCTACGAGCTACGATGGTCACCGCAAAACGCTTAAAAATAGAAGAACATCCCGGTCATCGTCTATAACTCTCAAATCTTTTAATATTCTTTAACGCAAAAAATACTGAACTGTCCTTTAGATGTACTCTTAACAATAGACGAATAGTTATTAATAAAAGTGAAACGATTTTTCTAGAAAAAAAATCCCAAAGAAGCGCATTGTTTCGACCGCTCTAGGTAGGCGTCCCCCCTTAATAAAAAGTTTCTTATCCGTTGTAATTGAGCCTTTTTCATTTTCTACAAATCAATAGAGTGAAATAACAGTTAAAACATTCAATTGAAATTAGATTTGCCCTTCAACCCTTCACGGACATTTGCTACAGAAAATTCAGAGCTGACTTGCAACCTTGGCAACGACAGGAAATTATGAATTATTTCTTTACGTGTTCCGTAGTTTCGTGTCTTTGATTTTATTACTTTATAAACAAAAGTATTTGAAAGTCCCCTTACTTTCAGCAATATAGTATGTGTACGTATGTAATTTTGAAGAGAGCAAAATGAAGAAATTAAACAAAGTGATTTAAATAAAAATGTATGCAAAGTGTAAAAAGAATACACTGGAAAAAATGATACACTTTTATAAACAATTCAAGTGAAACAGTAAATTTAACTAAAAAAGAAGAAGGCTTCCAAGTGTCCCAGTTATTTAAGCTTATCCTACGGGTATGAACCTACATGCACACTACTACAGTTTTTCTCGTCCGTTTGGGCCCGGATTAAAGGAGGAGGGGGCTAGGGGGGCTGCAGTCCCGTTCTAAACGATTAGCTCACTAAACACCCCTCCCCCACTGTTCAATCACGTTGGGGGGGGGGGGGGGGCTCGAAGGTTTGATAGCCCTGGGCTCCAAAAAATCTTAATCCGGGCCTGCGCCCGTTGTGTGCCCGAAATATAATTGGCTTCGGTTGGCACATGGTTCTGGAATCCACGATGGCCCCTCATGCACCCAACCGGCCCAATTAGACATGCCCGACGCAGAATAGGGGGAAGCCACTGACCAGCTGTAACTCACATTTTATTACGATCCTTCTTGTTCATAATTTTGTTAGAAACTTTTAATAACGGGGTGGATTTTTTTATTACTGGTATCAAAATATTACAAAAACGGTTCAATTAATGAAAAAAGAAAATAAATGCATGCTAAAATAATAGGAACGTGTTTGGGTAAGCGGGAAGTAAAAACACAATTCATATATGATACTATGAAGCTTAAAGTTCATTGATTAATTTCTGACAAAATATTTGCACACATATGACTTACATCAATATTTAATAAATTCATCATCTCTTCAGGGTACATTTTAATTACATCTCTTTTCCTTCTTACTTTTCGAAATGGTGAAATGTAAGGTACAGAACATATTAAGGGGGTATTCTTGTCTAGAAGGACGAGATCCCCTATTCGCTTTTTATGGATGACTCACAAAAAAACTACACACTTCTTACCGATATGCATTATCCAGGCGTATTTACTAACATTTCAGTAAGTTGTAAAAAAATTACAGTCATATATAATAATAATTAATGGAGATATGGGTTTTTCTCAAAACGGTGGTTTTCATGACGGTGCGCACGATATTTCAACTTCTAGTGGGCCAATTTGGTCCATCTTTTTCGTACACCTGCAGAAATCATATAATTCTAGCCGGTAGCTTTCATATGTTTATGGCCGTTTAAAGACGAAAAACACGGAAAAAAGGAGCTTAAATTCAAAGTCCCGCCATTTTGTGAATTTGTAATTTTTTCTTAGATCTGCTACCGGCTATAGCCACATTCTTACTAATTAAGAATCCTTTTGTTTTTTTTTTGTTTTGTTTTGGATCAGCGGAACAGCCGGAATAGTATGCACCATGAAGCAACTTTTGTTTGCACATGCTCTACGTGATGACCCATATCATAATTAATTAATATATGTGGCTGTTAGGTCCGTACTTCCCAGTTTACAGATGTTACGGATCATTCGCGATTTTTGACGCTCGCTTAAGGGAGTTGATTTAATATTCCGCTTTTGAGCAAGTCCAGGGACTTATCGCTTTGGGATACTTGAGAGAGTAAAGGGTGTATATTATCGGCTGGGACACAACAAGGATAAATTATGAGAGTGCATTTTTGCATTTGGGAATTACTTTAGCTTTCGCGCGGTGGTCACTGGTCCAGCGAGATCAGTTTCCGCTCAATAGGATCCGGTGAAATTCGCTGGATTTCAGGGGCCTGGTCGGATTTCGGTAGGGCCCATTCCCCCTGAAACAGGGTGGTCCCGAAACGGTGGGGTCAGGTGTACTGCTGGACGTTCGGGGACGCGCTGACCCCCAGTAGTTGGTCGCCTGTTGCCGGTGCTTGCCGATAGTGACAATTTAACCTTCTCAATACGACGCGTCGGCCCGCTCTGTGATTTTTGGCATTCGTCTCTTTTGAATTTAGACAATTGATAATTAGTTGACCGATAAATCACTCTCTACCTTCCGCACCAGGTGCTACCGCGACGAAAGTTCTGTTCGCGAGCTGCACCATTGGCGGATGCAAGCGTGATTTTTCCACAATTACATACAATCATTGATTTAGGATTTCATTAGTATTTCAATAGATCGCGTGAATCACGTTTTACGCCTAAACTCTAGCAACACCGTGCGCAAGATTCTGCTCGCAAATGATACCATTGATTGGCGCTACCCGTGATTTATCAATGCACATTTTTGTCGGAATTGATTTTTCTTTCCAAAGAGACGAACGCTCGATAACTTCAGGGATAAGGTATTGGTGGGTAAAACTTAACGATTTAATTACTTTTAGTTTTGTTTTGGTGTTTTTACACTTCACCCTTGTATTTTAATACCCGTTTATGAGATAGAGGTATGAAAATATAAACATTGGTATTATGCTGATAAGTATGAGACTAATTAATTAATGCGCTCCGCAGGTGGTCGGTCCCTTCCTATTGGGCTGCCGATTACTCCTTCTCTAGGATTGTCACATGACAAATCAACGGTGGGAGACCTCATCCCCTAGCATCTGCCTGTGATCTTCCAGGAGAAATCTTCCCATCGCGCTACCCGAGAATTTTGTTTACTTGATTTGAAGTTTCAATCCGTTACGTACCCCTTAGGCGTCTTCTTCACGATTACTGCGTATTTGTTACCTGACTCCCAGCAGCGTCGATAGCTGGATTCTTACATTAATTCTTATTTAGATTCCTACGCTATTGGCTTACAATACGCTCTGTACGAACGGTTTCCAACAGCTTGCGTACTAGGGGTTGAAGTTAAATAGTTTGATTCTGTGTTCGAGCTCAATTTACGGGAAATAACGTGACGGCAATCTTATGGCGAGGATCAGGGGTTGCAAGCTTTGGGAAGGTGTCGACTGCGCTGGCGGATGTGGCCTCAGACCCATCAGCTAACGTTCACTGTGGTCTTGTTGGTGGGCGTGCAGTCTGCTAGCGGGTGTACGGCTGGCTGGCCGCTACCTCCTTGGTGCCTACTCTCCTGCTCGCTGTTGCCATCTCTGGATTGTTGGCTCGATTTCTTCTTATCGTGGTTGTTGGTTACTGCGTCTTATCGGCTATAAATTGCATGTGTTTAGTTACGAGGTGGTTATTTTACCTACAGAATACGAAATAGTAAATGTAAATGATCTAAAACATTAATTAATATTTTATTCTACGTCGCGGGACCTGACACACGCGAAACTGAGCTTCTTGCTTCAAAGTGTAGCTATTTTGTTATTTTTCAGCCGATCGAAAAAATTGAACGTCGGCCGATAGACAACTTATGGTCGAAGCCAGATATATTGGCCGGTGAATTTCGTGAGGGGTATTCTCCCACCACACAGTTTGCCTGCCTCGGTGCTCCTTTTCTCAACGTTTTCTGACACGCTCTCGTTCCATCTCGCTCTCGCCTTCGCAGTACAAAAGTGAGCCAGAAGTGATGGGGATAGTGCCAAGCTTCTGAGGTGTAGGCCAACTGAGCTGTCAGCGTAGAAATACACACATCAGAACAGGTGTGCGTTAGCTCCGAATAAATTCTGGAGCTTTGGTCAGAACATTGATTCTTTCTCGATAGCTTCATCTCGTATTGGCCTACGCATAGCTTCGTAATACACACAATTATTACACTAAGAATAAATAACAGCCACACGGCTACGTTCAGGCGGAGCCGAGCAGCGTTCCCGTTACCCCACCATACTCTTCGGGGGGCTACGCAACTCCAACTGATAAATCCACGATCGTCAGATGGTGGTGGCTGATTGATTTCTCCCCGATCGCTGTTCGCGAAAACGAATTCACCGGCCAATATATACGGCTCCGACTGTAGTTTTATTTAATATTCTATGGTTAAAATTTTGTTTCAGAAACCTGTTTATCAGAAATAATGCACTCCGCCCAACCGTACACGCCATGGTATACTCTCGACCGCCATATTTATTTTTAATGGAAACTTGAAAAAATTCTATATATTATTCAAAGATACCTCTGTCCTTATTAAAAAATCATAATCGTGAAGTAGTTTTTTCACATAGGATTAAGTTCCCAAAGATGCGGTATTTCTATGCGGTGGTCTAACCCCTTGAAAGTAAACTCTCACTATCCGTCGGCCGAAAGCAGGATACCGTTCGAAAAATTTTTCAATGGGTTTTGTATGGTGACATTCATATTGTGTCGTCCGACGACCGTCTACCGCCACCATGTTAAATCCATTCAAGAATGGGTTAGTGTCTAGACGGATAGTGTGAATCTACTTTTAGGAGTGAAAAATATCAAGGAATTTATGTTTCATCGCATTGATATAAAAATGACATCAATGGATTTCTCACATTCTCCCAATTAAAAGGCACCAAATACCATGTAAATCGGACTATTTTTAATGAAGTTTGCTTTAACCTTTAGGGAGCCGGGCTGGGCTGGCTACTATAGTGGCCACCTAAGACTTTGGATACTTCGCTCGCCATTTTGGTGGTAGGAGAGAGGTGGGATGAAAGGGACACGTATTGAAGGGGACATGGTCATTATCTCAAAAATAAAGGATCTGCCCAGGCCAAAAGTGTTGTTATTTTGTAGCCACATTCATTCATGTGTAATCAAACCGAATTTCAAGCCCCTATCGTATCTACGACGACAGAAATACACGATTGAATTTTTTTGAGGTTCAAAGTATAACTTTTAGTATTTCCTTGAACTATCTTGTGAAGTGCTTGTGAAATGCTACCAGCGATTTCTATATTACTGCATCTAAACAGGTATTTATTTAAGAACGATATCGTATAATGTCCGATCCTTTTTGTGTCATATCGTAATTGTAGCAATTAGATTTTCAATTTTGGTGTCTTATTTATGAAAGGGACACAACAAAAATTTATGAAGGGGACATCATTTTCATACCTGTCATCTTCGAAACCTTACTATTCTTCACTTGTTTAAGTGAAAATATGCCACCTAAAATTCGGGTTAGGATGCTAGTAGACAATTCATTATTTACAGCTATTAAGATCATTTAGTTACATAAGCTTAAGTGTTGAGTTTTTAGTTCCTATTACGAATTAAAATAGCTACTGTGATTTCGGTACCTGCATAAATGATAATTAAAAAAATGATATTAATATTTCCTGTTTTTATTACACTGTCCCATTCATAAACATCCATGTCCCTTTCAATACAGCCAATTTATGAAATGGGCAAAACACACTTTTTTAGAAAACGAAAAATATAGAGACATGTAAATATAGAGAGAAACTTAATAGGCCCGTGTATTATTATAGCCAGATAACTGACCTTTCTAATGTTACCAATTAGAACTCGAATGGTTATTTAGTTTTTTTACACTCTGGTCCTAAACACAAGTGTCCCTTTCATCCCACCTCTCCCCTATATATGCATAAATTTTAAGTAAATAAAATTTACAATTTCAACGAAAAAATCTCGGCCCTCTAAAGGTTAAATTCTGCAAATTATTTTTTTTTTTTACGTAATTTTCTTAATTATAGCCCGAATTATGTCGGGTTCGGTATCATTTTAATCGGGAAAATAGAAGGAATCGATTGGTGTCACTTTCGTGAAAATGCGATGGTAAATGCGGAACTTGATATTTTTCACTTCACAATGGTTATTACTATATTGTCTTTCCGGTCTTCTATAATGGAGCGCTGAAAAGCATAAAATTCAGTGAGCCGTGAAATCAGGGGTGTTATCTTCGCCTTCTAACCCGAATGAAAAATGTTCTCTGGAACCTGAAATTATTAAGCTCAAGGAGGGAGCCCTATTTAGGACGCTAGGAATAAGGTGATTTTTCTAAGAAAGTGTTAAGCGGATCTTTTCCAAACTTTTAGGGTATTTTAGTTCATATTCAAACAATGAAAATTAATTTTTACGTTACAAAGTGTTCAGTAGAAATGGAGATATATGAACACTTTCATTAGGACTCGCGCGCCGGAGTTGTAAATTTGCGATTGTAATGGTGGCCCCATTTCTTCCCTGAAATAAAAAACCAAGGATTTTCTTATTTCTAGTACAATTACATTGGCAGTGAACCTAACAAACGAAAAAAAAAGTTCAAAGTTGGCAAATTGATGGGACTTCAAAGAAAAAGTTACGATTCTACGCCAAGATACATATTTCGTCTATTTATGAAAAAAGTGTTGTTCAATTCAATTTATTTACCAATGCCTTAGGTTCATATATGCGTGTAACCACACGCAATGAGGGAAACAATAGTATTCTTTGAGAAAAGTTATTAGATATCTCGCCGAAGTGGTGTACAAAATACACCAGCGCATTTAATTAAAGAGTTAAGGGGGGAAGCCACTGTGACGGTCGAAAATAAAGGCTATTTTCAAGACATTCTTTTATAATGAAATGTAACTTTCTACGAAAAAACTTTATTACCAACTGAAAATACATATATTTAACTAATATTTTATGCTCTCAGATTGAAAATGTTTTCGGTAGTATAGCCACAGCATACGATAACGTTAGGTTCTGTAAAAAAAAATTACAAACCGGGCGCTTGAGTAACTTTCCAACATTTACTCCGAATTGAAAAATTCGATCGCTTAAAGTATATTACAATAGCTTCAGTCAAGCGTACAGATTTGAAAAAATATTAATTTTGGAAGAAATGGCAGACTTAAGGCTGCCGTCTCAAGTTTGTTATGGTCCGAATCGATCGAAGCGTCCCTTGTAAACAGACGGACGCTAATGAAACTAATTCAGTCGATAAAAAGAACTTTTACAGAGGTGACATCTCCAGGTACTCTATGTAGACGAATTTTTGACGCATAGTTGCCACCTTTTCTGTTCTCTCTGTCTCTGCCGCGCTGTTGCCACAGCTCTCTACCGAGATGTCTTGAAGGAATACGGCACGATAGCTGCGTCCAGCGTCAGAGGCTCGCTGAACGTGAAGAAGGATGGCAATAATGAAAGATAGAGAGGTTGGGTAGTGAAGTTCGGAAACATATCCATGAAACAATACTTATTTGGGTATCAATATTTCTTCTACACTTCGCAATTCTTATTATCTTCTCTCGTTCTGTGTAATTCCTCTTCTCCATTGACGGTCTTCCTACTATTTTATCAGATCGCTCGTAATGAAATCGCTCATTTGCTGTAACAACGCACAACTCAAAATTTGCAGTTTTTGAGTTATTAGTATAGAAAAAGCGGTTGTTGTCTAACAAAACTTTTCCCGTTAACAAAACTCGTTTCCCCAAAAATCGTGAATTTTGAGTTATACATGTCGTAGTTGCAGCAAATGAGCGAAATGTAACGTATGTAGTGATGGCAATATATATATTTTCTTGTGAAAAAATATAATGATATGATTGTTCAACGATTGTTTATTTTGTTTGTTTTAATAGAATGTAAAACGTTCACATTTTCTATCGTATCGGCATGAACGTTTCAGTAACATACTGCTGAGATTTTCCACACGTAAATGAATTTAAACACTGTATAAATCGGACTATTTTTAACATTATTAGATTAGAAATGTTACGCATTTATATTTAATTACCTAGTACAGTTCTAGAAATAATCCGATTTATACCGTATTTGAATGCATTTTAACCTCTTAGGCATGACGCGTACTCTAGTGGCTTTCGCGGATGTCATCTTTCTGAACGACACGCCACTATAGTGGCTCAGTGTATCGTTTACACGTAATTTGCGTTGAAATCTGCCGTACAAAGAAACAGCCCCGCGTAAAACTCAGCCGTGCCTAAGTGGTTAATGTAGAAAATCTCAGCAGTATGTTACTGAATACTGAAACCGTCACGTTTTACATTTTATCAACACTGTATGCCTCTCCAACCGAGATTACAAGCCGCCGCTGAACAGCCCAAGTCCTCGCTGCTCGGGACTGGCGTTGAGCCCATATCGTGAACAGTGTCCTAATTCCGAGTGTTCGTTTCTCACTTCTTTCTGACCGAAGGGGGGAGCGAGATGGAACGCTTTGCCTGCGCGACGGGCGCCAACGCAAAGGACGGAGTGTCAGACGTCCGAAAGACGGAGCGAGACAAAACATCATCCCGTCGTCTGTCTCGTACCGCCCTCGCTCGCTTTCAGTGCTTCTCGCCCGCTCTCGTTCCATCTCGTCCTCGCCTTCGCCGGACAAGAGTGAGACAGAAGTGGTGGGGATAGCGAAAAGTCCACATCGTGTACACCGAACCGAGCCCGTAATGAGACAATACTGTAGCATCTTTTATTTGAGTTTGTCCAGATATTATTTTTGCCCATCTCTGTTCTCCAGCCGCTTCGCCGTGATTCATTGAAGCCTCCGTGCCGACAAAATGGTAATAGAGGAAATGCGGCAACAGCGCGTTTCGACTCTCGATACGTCTCGGCAACTATGGTCGGTATATTCATAGTCGCTATTTATTCTTAAGCAAATGCTTAATCGTGCGGCATCCTCTACTAACCAAGTAGCTAGTAAAGGATGCCGAATGGTTAAGCATTTGCTTAAGGGGGTAGATACGTCACGTGGTCTGGCCGATTCGGCAGGTCGGTATTACAGCAGGTTTTTTCTGCACTGAAATGGTATTACCCATAGATACGCCGCTGCCTGATGCACGCGAGAGGGAGCTGTTTGCTATTTCCGTATTCTATTCTGAATAAGGAACGAAATTCTCAGCTGTTGCGTTGTACTTATAAAAATTTAAACGGAAAGTCGGCTGGTACTGCAAACGTAGAAAATTCATTGTACATTTCAATTACTTGGAATGTGCTTATGTTACAATATTCTACGTTAGCAGTAAGGAATTATAAGTGAAAAGGAAAAATAGATGAGGAGATGTCCCCAGAAAATGAAGTTTGTTAGGTTAGACATTTTTTCATTAGCAAAACATTGAGACAGAACATGAAATACACTTATAACGTTGCAGAAGCAGTTATGAACAAACATTATACATAAAATTGTGTTGGATGTTGAATTGGGCTAGTAAACATGCGCAGGCTGGATGCACGTGATTATTATGTGGTCCCCTCCTCGAAGTGACAGAAAATATAACCTATGTATATGCTATATGACAACAAATGTTTAGCGCCTATTTCGTTCTTTTACGCTACATTTGTGAACTTTTTATCATCCTTCCAAAACATTATTATTACGTCACAACAGTATCTTTAGGAAATCGGGTATAGCGCATAGGTTATGTTTTCTGTCACTTTGTGGACAGAAAATCTGGTCTTCCAAGAGACCGAAAATCCGCTCCTCGAAGTGACAGAAAACATAACCTATACTCAATACCCGATTTCCTAAAGACACTGTTGCGGCGTAATAATAATGTTTCGGAAGGATGATATAAAATTCACGAATGTAAAGCAAAAGAACGAAATAGACGCTAAACATTTATTTTCATATAGCATATACATAGGTTATATTTTCTGTCACTTTGAGGAGGGGGCCACATAATAATCACGTCCATCCAGCCTGCGCATTTTCTCTAGCCCCGTCGGCGTCATGGAAAGGGTACCTCCTCCACCCTGCATTTGTGGTAGATGGGTTTCTGGCATTCTCTGGATTAAATTGACAGAAAATAATTTCAATCAGACTATTTTTAACGAAACGGGCTTTCAATTCTGCAAACAATCTTTTCACGTAATTTCTTTAATTTTGGTCCGAATATCATTTTGGGGGCCAATTTGATCGAGAAAACATAAGGAATAGATTGACGTCACTTTCGCAAAGATCTGATTAAAAATTGCAGAACTTCAGATTTGTCACTGCTTAATGCGCAAAATTGTATAGCCCCGCTGGTTTCGAGCATCGAAGCCCACGAAACTCAGCGAGACACATGTAATCATGTATTCATAAGAAAAAATAAACCGAATCCATCGGTGGTAACACTCTTATCAAGGTGCAATGAGAAATATGAACATTTTCATATTCAGTACTGGATGACTCAAGTCGCCGTCGACCGAGGGTTTCTCGCTGGTGTGCTATTTCGCTCGCACTCGGTTTACGTCGTTCAGTCTCCTTGTCAAGCGGTTCAGGCGAGGGCCCTGATAAATCTGAATTTATTTGGGAAACGAAAGTCGCGCCATTCGTGACACCCACTGGCGAACAGATATATGTATGTACGAGAAGAAGCAATGCAATTTCCCGATGTCTTGAAGTAACATTTCAGTAGGTAAATGCATGAAACTCTGGGATCAGGAATTCCCAACCAAGTGATGCATATGTAAGAACTGGCGAAATTCAACAATAGTTCGTTGTCTAAATTTTATAATTAAAGTATTTATTTGACGTGAATATAATGTTTGTCAGTAAAGTCGTTCTGGATAGAAGGCTGATTTTCCTTTGCCGTGGTTAGTCCCCTCTTGTCCTTCACGCTGACAATCGTGCGATTCGCTGAGTTTCGTGGATTTCGACGCTCGGAACCAGCGGGGCCATACAATGTTGCGCACTAAGCAGTGACAAATCTGATTTCTGCATTTCTAATTAGATCTTTGCGAAACGTCAATCGATGCCTCATGTTTTCTCGATCATATTGACCCCAAAAATGGTATTATTTGGACCATAATTAAGGAAATTACGTGAAAATTTGTTTGCAGAATTGGAAGCCCGCTTTGTTAAAAATAGTCCGATTTAAATTATTTTCTGTCAATTTAATCGGGATAATGCCAGGAAACCATTTGTGTCATTTTCATATTGAGACGATGAAAAATAAACAAATTCTGTTTCTATATAATCGTTGACACATTGCCGAACAGGGGCGAGATCTCGCGCGGCTCGGGCCACAAAGGTTCTCGTCGGTTATTCGAGCTTCTAAAATCGTATTCAGATATATTGGCCGGTGAGTTTCGTAACGCGTATTCTCCCACTATACCGCTTGCCTGCCGCGGCGCTCCTTTTCTCAACGTTTTCTGACTCGTTCTCATCTTCGCAGAACAAGAGTGAGCCAAAAGTGGTGGGGATAACGCCAAGCTTCTGGCCTGACAGGCCAAACCAATCTGTCAGCGTAGAAATACACACATCAGAATAGGTGTGACTTAGCTCCGAAAAAATTCAGGAGCTTTATTGGCCAGAACATTGATTCTTTCTCCATAGCTTCATCTCGTATTGGTCTATGCATAGCTTCGTAACAAACACGACTACTACGCTAATAATAAGAATAAATAACAGCCACACGACAACGTTCAAACGGAGTCGAGCAGCATTCCCGTTACCCCACCATACCCTTCGATAGCCGAGGAACTCCAACTGACAAATGCAGGATCGTCAGATGGTGGTGGCTGATTTCTTCTTGATCGCTGTTTGCGAAAACGAATCGACCGGCCAATATATCTCAATAGGATTTTAGGATAAAGATAGAATGATAGATGAACAATTATTCGAAGCCCAAGACAAACGGTCTTCTAATAAACAATGGAAACTAATAAATACCCGAAGCTAAATAGAATTTTAGATTTAGGGTATACACACCCTCCCCTAAGCCTCGTGTCGATCGGCCACTGGGGCCATTCGGAAGTACACTCCTCACATTAATTAAAGGATCACCTCTGGGAGCCCGAAAAATAGGGGCAAGTTCAAATGGCCATAACTCCGGTAAAAATAGTCGTATCGATATTTTGAAAATATGGTTTGAAAGCGTGGAATCTCTACTTTCAGCTGCTTTTTGTAAATTTCAGATGCATTGCTTTTCGGCAAAGTTATAGCAATATAAAGAGCACTTTGTCAGTTTGAAAAAAATTTCTTCAACTTTGCGATGTTCCACGGCGTGCACGAAATTTTTTACACAAATTTCACCTACACCACTCGAAAGCGGCTACTTTCCTGTGTAAAAAACGAGTAATTAATTTCTTGTACGATTTTTTTTGGCCGAGTTATTCAACTTTGAAGCAAAAACCGTTTTTTTTTACTTTAATTGCTTCTAGCAAACGAAGCGATCATCGTAGAACGTTCCTGAAAAAAACATTAGAAAGATCAGACTTTCCTCTTTAAGACGCATCTTCGACTTTTTCGATTCGATTAAAATTTGGGTCTCTGATGTCCTTTCCAAAATATGCTTAAAAATTGCACAAATTCCATTTTCTCTTCAACTCGCTGTATCTTCGCGAGGGATGATCGGAACATCAATGTCTTAAGCCCATTTTAAAGCGGAGAGTCTGCCGATTCTTTTGAGTGCCCCCCGAACCGGCTGCGATAATTTTTTACCTGTGGCCTTTATGTTTGAAGTTACCATTTCGGAAAAATAAGGCTACAATGGTATTGTGCCGAACTGTCGTTCTCGCGACAGCGATCGGCTTTTGTTTCTATCCCCACCCGTCTACATACGTAGGCGAAAGCGAGCCGATCTACGGCGTCCTGGAAGCACATGTGCAGCTCACTGATGTTTCAACTTCTGCTACTGCCAGATACCACTGAATACGCTCTTAATATGCCACGGCGCTCGCTTACCGAAATTGAAGTAATGCGTGTCATTACACTTTTAGAGAATGGTTCTAGTCAACGGCAGGTTGCTCGTGAGATGGGTGTAAGCCAATCCGTTATTAGTCGAGCACATTCTCGATTTCAGCAGACTGGCCTGTTCGGTAGGCAACGCGGTCAGGGCCGCAAACGTGAGACAACCGCAAGGGATGATAGAACTATTGTTAGACACGTTCTTCGACACCGTGACATAACTGCAATAGATGTGGCTCGCGGTACGATCAATCGTAGGTTGCAGCGTGCTGTTTGTACGCAGACCGTCAGAAATAGGCTTAAAGAGAGGGGTATTCATTCCCGTCGACCAGTACGCGTTCCTATGCTAAACAGGACTCATAGGAGGTTGCGCTTAGACTATGCTCGCCGTTATATGCGATGGAGACAGATGCAATGGTCAAACGTTTTATTTACGGATGAATCCAGATTTTGTTTACATGGCAATGATAGGCGTGTACGTGTCTGGCGCCGTCGTGGGGAGCGGTTTCACCAGAACTGTAACGACCCCATTGTTGCTTACAATGGCGGTTCGATAATGGTTTGGGCCGACGTATTCAGGTTTACCCGAACACCGTTGGTCGTGGTACCACCTCCTGGATTAACTTCTGAACGGTATGTGGCTGAGATACTCGAACCGCACGTCCTACCAATGCGCGCAAGAATTGGGAATCGATTCATTATAATGCAAGACAATGCTCGTTGTCATACAGCACTATTTACACAACGGTTTCTTCGAGAAAACCGCATTGCCGTATTACCTCATCCTCCTGTAAGCCCTGACTTGAATCCGATCGAGCATGTCTGGGACATGCTTGGTCGTCGACTACGCCGATACAATCCTCGCCCCACTACTCTGCGACAGGTAGAGGTAGCATTACAACAAATTTGGCGCAGATTACCTCAACGTCTAATCCGTCGCTGTATTAACATGAGACAGCGATTGCAGGCTGTTATTCAAAATCGTGGTGGTAATACACGATATTAACCCTTTGAGTGCCGGGAGCCGATATATCAGCTCCTGCTACACTGGCGAGAAGTGCCAGAGCCGATATATCGGCCATCGAATCACGACGTGGCCAAGACCATTCTTCTTTATTTCTTCTTTATCAGTTTGATCCCTAGCTCCTCTATAGCTGAAGAACGATAAGCAGTAATGGGTAACTGCATCAGTCAACATCCAAAACTTGATACCCCACCTGTGATGCTTTTTATTTGGCAGATATTGAATCAACGACGTTCTACACTTCGTGCCGACTAATGATTCGTCAATACTCAGATGTTGGTTAGGCGAATAATGAAATTTGAACTAATTGTTTGCGTGGATAACGACTGATTGAAATTTCGCTGTAGGGTCATATTCTGGATTATCACGTGCTGGTAATTTTTCATTGTCTACTACATGGAAAAACCTACAAACTAATTGAAATCTGTTGCGACTGAACATTTGGCCAAACCATGGGATTTGTCTGTGGTTTGTTGACCAATAACTAAAAAGTGTCGGTCTACGTGTTATACCCATTTCCAAGAGCACAGCAATAAAAGCCCTTATTTCTGAAACTGTGGTTGCCTTCCACTCTGTTATTCTGGATCCCGAGGGAACATTGATTCTATTCAGGAACTGCCTGGCATATCGATTCGTCTCACTTCTCAATAAGCTCAAAAATTCTTCCGTAAAAAAAAGATCAAAATACGCTCTCGGCATGGAATTTCTTGCTGGCATATGTTTAGGCTCAGCAATCTCCATAAATTGTGGGCGAGGATTATATTCGCTGTCGTTGGCCACGGTAACGTCACGGAAATCTCTCAGCTCTTCCTCGGTATCGTTTCCCTCTAATTCTGATTCCCTATCATCGCTCGCTTCACTATCACTGTAGATCCTACGTGGATGCCGACTTCTTGATGCCACGATTTCTTCCTCGTCACTATGTGCTAGATCCATCTGGTCAACCATTCGGACTATATCCGCGTCATCCATGACGGGTTTTTTTTTATAAAACGTTTGATGGTAAAATTTTCCTCAAAAGCAACAATGTTTGACACAAGCGAAAAACAACGGTAATAACACAAAACACGCTTTCAAACTGTAACTATGACGAAATATACTGTTCACATCAACGATCGTGGAGAAACTAACTGATCCTACGTTTCGCTGCGGCAATGCGATGTTATTTTGTGTTATATAAAACACTGTCGACAAGTACCGAAAAGGGTCCAACGCCACAGCGATTTACGCCGCATATCGAATATCGCCTGAGTGGCGACCATCGGTGTTTATATTAGACTTCGGTTCCTCCAAGTCGTCGGTACCTTGTCGTCGTCCACAAAGAGTTAAAACGAAAAACTATTTTTTTTTAATTCTTTCATAATGAAGTTAGATCATTTATAACGTATTACAAATTTATTTTGAGATAGAGTTCTCCCGCAATGCGAATAGTAAAGCGCTACGAGGCGCGGGCCGATATATCGGCTCTGGCACTTCTCGCCAGTGTAGCAGGAGCCGATATATCGGCTCCCGGCACTCAAAGGGTTAATATCGTGTATTACCACCACGATTTTGAATAACATCCTGCAATCGCTGTCTCATGTTAATACAGCGACGGATTAGACGTTGAGGTAATCTGCGCCAAATTTGTTGTAATGCTACCTCTACCTGTCGCAGAGTAGTGGGGCGAGGATTGTATCGGCGTAGTCGACGACCAAGCATGTCCCAGACATGCTCGATCGGATTCAAGTCAGGGCTTACAGGAGGATGAGGTAATACGGCAATGCGGTTTTCTCGAAGAAACCGTTGTGTAAATAGTGCTGTATGACAACGAGCATTGTCTTGCATTATAATGAATCGATTCCCAATTCTTGCGCGCATTGGTAGGACGTGCGGTTCGAGTATCTCAGCCACATACCGTTCAGAAGTTAATCCAGGAGGTGGTACCACGACCAACGGTGTTCGGGTAAACCTGAATACGCCGGCCCAAACCATTATCGAACCGCCATTGTAAGCAACAATGGGGTCGTTACAGTTCTGGTGAAACCGCTCCCCACGACGGCGCCAGACACGTACACGCCTATCATTGCCATGTAAACAAAATCTGGATTCATCCGTAAATAAAACGTTTGACCATTGCATCTGTCTCCATCGCATATAACGGCGAGCATAGTCTAAGCGCAACCTCCTATGAGTCCTGTTTAGCATAGGAACGCGTACTGGTCGACGGGAATGAATACCCCTCTCTTTAAGCCTATTTCTGACGGTCTGCGTACAAACAGCACGCTGCAACCTACGATTGATCGTACCGCGAGCCACATCTATTGCAGTTATGTCACGGTGTCGAAGAACGTGTCTAACAATAGTTCTATCATCCCTTGCGGTTGTCTCACGTTTGCGGCCCTGACCGCGTTGCCTACCGAACAGGCCAGTCTGCTGAAATCGAGAATGTGCTCGACTAATAACGGATTGGCTTACACCCATCTCACGAGCAACCTGCCGTTGACTAGAACCATTCTCTAAAAGTGTAATGACACGCATTACTTCAATTTCGGTAAGCGAGCGCCGTGGCATATTAAGAGCGTATTCAGTGGTATCTGGCAGTAGCAGAAGTTGAAACATCAGTGAGCTGCACATGTGCTTCCAGGACGCCGTAGATCGGCTCGCTTTCGCCTACGTATGTAGACGGGTGGGGATAGAAACAAAAGCCGATCGCTGTCGCGAGAACGACAGTTCGGCACAATACCATTGTAGCCTTATTTTTCCGAAATGGTAACTTCAAACATAAAGGCCACAGGTAAAAAATTATCGCAGCCGGTTCGGGGGGCACTCAAAAGAATCGGCAGACTCTCCGCTTTAAAATGGGCTTAAGACATTGATGTTCCGATCATCCCTCGCGAAGATACAGCGAGTTGAAGAGAAAATGGAATTTGTGCAATTTTTAAGCATATTTTGGAAAGGACATCAGAGACCCAAATTTTAATCGAATCGAAAAAGTCGAAGATGCGTCTTAAAGAGGAAAGTCTGATCTTTCTAATGTTTTTTTCAGGAACGTTCTACGATGATCGCTTCGTTTGCTAGAAGCAATTAAAGTAAAAAAAACGGTTTTTGCTTCAAAGTTGAATAACTCGGCCAAAAAAAATCGTACAAGAAATTAATTACTCGTTTTTTACACAGGAAAGTAGCCGCTTTCGAGTGGTGTAGGTGAAATTTGTGTAAAAAATTTCGTGCACGCCGTGGAACATCGCAAAGTTGAAGAAATTTTTTTCAAACTGACAAAGTGCTCTTTATATTGCTATAACTTTGCCGAAAAGCAATGCATCTGAAATTTACAAAAAGCAGCTGAAAGTAGAGATTCCACGCTTTCAAACCATATTTTCAAAATATCGATACGACTATTTTTACCGGAGTTATGGCCATTTGAACTTGCCCCTATTTTTCGGGCTCCCAGAGGTGATCCTTTAATTAATGTGAGGAGTGTATATTCTTTTATTTAAATAATGTCCATCTCTGCATAGAACCGTAAAGAATTATAAAAAAAATCAGGGTGTTAACTGTTCACCGATTTGGAGACTTTTCCTTCTTATATGTTATATACAATAAACGGAAGATTAATAATAAGAGCAATAATTGCAAATACTTGCTGTAACTTCCACATTGTGAAAATATGATCAGTAAATCAATATTTCAAGTATTAGTAAAAAAAAGTTCCAATCTCTCCTTTTTATTTTAACTAATGTGGCCATATAATTATAACATAAATTCGAAAGTGATTTCATGTGATGTATGTGTTACAATAAAAGCGTTAATTTAGTAAATGTACACAGTTCCCAGCAGTTTCTATCGTAGTCAATATATGCCTAAAATGCATATAACCTAACCTAGAATCGTCCGAAAATGCATGCATTGACTGCATCACGCTTTTACTGTGGCTCGTGTATCCAGCTAACACTTCAATTTGCTATAATTCCACGTTGGCAGTCCTCCCGAATAGGCGCCATCTCGTGCGCACTAGCTCAACTAAATTTGTCACGTGACTTGCTCTGTATTATCGCCAATATGGTGGAACTCTGATTTGGGAATGTAATCACGCGCTGACGTTTTTTGTCCTTATATGAGCAGATTTTGGACTGGGTGAGGTCTCATTCGAAGGAGGAAGGTTCAACGCAGCCCGCTCTGGTCATCGTTTGGGTCACAAAACTCTTTTAGTGACCTACAAATACTGGGAATCTGCGAGTGTATTTTCTCTATTTTTTCTCTACTTTGGACACTCATATTATCACATATCAACACAATCTCTTTGAACCATGACCAGAGCGGGCTGTATTGAACCTTCATCTTTCGAATGAGACCTCGCCCAGCCCAAAATTTGCTCATATAAGGACAAAAAACGTCAGCGCGCAAACCCATGTTTCGGGCCTGATTCAAGACCGGTCAAGACCGAAAGTCTGAGAGAAATTCTCTCTCGAGTTTTGGTCGAGAGAAAACTCCTGACCGCTCGTCGCTCTCTAGTTCGGTCGAGAGAAAAATCCTGACCGTTCGGTCGCTCTCTAGTTCGGTCGAGAGAACCGTAAATGCCATATTGGTCGGTCTCACTGACCGCGACCGCGACCAAAACCGAAATTCTATCGGTCTCGACTCCCTGATTACGAGCGCTGCGCAACCTATACAAAATCTCCCGTAGCTCCCAGAATTTTTCGAGATCCACTTTGAAACTGTGCAGGTTTAATCTTGAGACCCCAATCATTAAGAAAATGCAATAAAAATAATCGGAAAAATAAAATTTTCACAGTGGCATCCCCCCTTAAATTTTTTTTATCGGGCACAGAATACTTGTAATAACTTTTTTTTTACATGTCACAGTTTGTAAATTGCTGTATAAATTGAACTGCTTATTCTACACACCTATGCCTCTGGCCGGTACTACAACCAAGTATTTCTGTTGAGTCTAACCTACTTTTAAAATCGAAAATAGCACAGAAAACACAGTCGAAATACATCGATTCTTGTATTCTGCCCGCCATTTCGTTAATCTTAAGGATAAATCATTTATTCTAGTACGGGCCATAGCGACAGTCATACTAATCAAGAATCTGTTTGTATTTTTGAATTCAGATAAATCCAACTGCTGAAATCACCTGCACGAGCGAGGCATGCATTTTTAAACATGTCATCAAAATCGTCTTCGAAACCATTTTAAAAGCAATAATTTTATTACTTTTATATTTTTTATTTACTGTAGAAATGTAGTTTAATCAATAGAAAAAAGTTTTATTCCATTACTATAATTCCTTTCTTCGCAATAAATTCCTGAAAATCGCTGAATTTATCGGCGCGCTAACCAGAATGACCCCTTAAGGCTGCCGTCTCAAGTTTATTATGGTCCGAATCGATCGAAGCGTCCTCAGTAAACAGACGGATCTCCAGGTACTCTGTGTAGATGAATTTTTTACGCATAGTTGCCACATTTTCTGTTCTATCTGTCTCTGCCGCGCTGTTGCCACAGTTCCTTCTATCGAGAAGCTCGAAGGAATACGGCACGAGAGCTGCGTCTAGCGTCAGAGCCTCGCTGAACGTAAAAGAGGATAGCAATAATAAAAGATAGAGATGTTGGGTAGTGAAGTTAGGAAACATGTCAATGAAACAATACTAATTTGCGTATTAATAGTTTTTATTTATACGTAAAAGGATGTAAGATTTTGTATAATCAATGTGTAATTTCAAAGCATAGAATTTGAATAAGGTACATCACTGAAGTGTAACATGCCGATCGCAATGAAATCTATAAATGCTATAGTTCTTTTAAAAACATATGACGCTTTCTTTTTTATCTAACTATACATCAAATTATCTTTTTTATCAACAAGAATTGTCTGTTGTCTAAATACAAATTGAATAACGCAATCATTTTTTTTAAAACATCTATTTGGGCAAAAGTATATTTCAATTTAATACTTTTGTACATGCTTTTCTTCGGAATTGTTATTCCACGATTGTAAAAATTTATCAACATAAACTAGAGATCAGTACTAACAATACGTATATTTTGGAATGTCTCATTAAACGATTTTATTCAGCTACGATCCCCTGTTTGTTTGTATGTTTGATTCAAATCTGGAAACTCAATTTTAATCCACTTCCAACTATCCAATTGTCTGAAACCTTTGCAGGGGTGCGTAGTTTGGATGACAATACAAAATTATGAAAAAAACTCCAAGGGGGTGAAAAAATTACCCAGTCACCAATAAATTAGAACCCATAACCACAAATCCAATCAACTTAAAATCAACCACTCGTGTTCTTTACGAACTTTTAGCACTGTAGGGTGCAAGCTAATTGTTAAACTGCATATGTAGTGCATACAACAATAAAAGATATTTGTAAAGAAGTTTGAGCTATGAAATGTAAATCCACGAACACTAAAAACTAGAAAATAAAAAATTTATAATAAACGATTTTATTAAAAATGCATTGAACTAAAAAATAATTATTTTCTTATACTACAATTTCGATGGTGTATTTTTACTATAAATAAAATCGTAGAGCAGCATATCTCGCAATAAATTTATTTCGACACTTGATGCTGTACTAAATTGATTCATATTCTGTTACGAAATATCCTGCTCCACGTTTTTATTTAAAGTTAAAAAACACCATCGAAATTGTAGTACAAGAATAGAAGTATTTTTTAGTTGTCAGTGCCTTTTTGACAAAATTGTTTAACAGAACATTTTTTTATATATTTTTTTGTCTCTAATCAAGTTACAGTCATCACAATAAATCAATCCAACTTCATTGGAGAATTGAACTTCGACATTCAAGCTTTCGCCCCCTTGAAATGGACAATTACAGATAAAAAAGTGTATATTTCTCCAAGATTACAGTATTGTCTCGTTAGCGGCTAGGTTTGGTGTACACGATGTGGACTTTTCGTTATCCCCATTAGGGAATCTGTTCTCGATACGGGCTAAACGCCGCACAGTGGGACGGATCGACATTTACGTAGGCATTCACTTCATTTCTTACATATTTCATCATTTATTGATTATAATCTAAGATTACAGGTAATATATTGTATAATAAATACAATAATCATATTTTTTCTCGTCGCTCTTTTTAATAATGGGACTTCAAGTGTCCCTTCATGTTGATTTCCATATATATACATCCATATATATGGATCGGGGCTTATTAATAAATTATTTAGAACATCTTGATTTGTCTTTTTTCGGCTGCTCTTTTTGCGTATAATTCGCAGTAGTTTTTAAAATCATTATTTCGGGCGTTCTGGGCTTCCTCAGTTAAATATTCTAAAAAAATTTTATATTTCCATTTTTAGAAAATGATCAGCTTTTATACTTTGGAATAGTTTTAGTTAGTCTTTTTCTTGTAATGAAAAATATAAACGCTTATATTCTACTGCCAAATTAAGATTTTTTGTTACCATTTTCGTATTTTTCTAAATTAAAAGAATTGTTCGTATTTGTCCGTAAATTCAAGCACACCTCATAATTCTGGATAGATTCAATTTCACAAAATTCAATTACTCATATCCGACCACATCCGACCCTTTGAAAAATTGATATTTTTTTGCACAAACGCAGGTGCAAGTCAGGAGAAATATACTATTTTGCTCCCATTTTTTATTTGCAATAATAATTGTGCAAATTGAATGTTTTTAACTTTAAATTACACTAATTGAGTAATGTTCAAATATAATAATAATGAGTAATATATGTTGGAAGTGAGGCACGCAGGGGTGTGCAACGTGCAAAAGTATGAATGAAACGCTAGATAAATAAGAATGAATCATGTATGTAATCAGAAAGTGATTGGAATCGAATTTTGCACACCTCTGCGTGCCTCACTTCCAACATATATTACTCATTATTATTATATTTGAACATTACTCAATTAGTGTAATTTAAAGTTAAAAACATTCAATTTGCACAATTATTATTGCAAATAAAAAATTGGAGCAAAATAGTATATTTCTCCTGACTTGCACCTGCGTTTGTGCAAAAAAATATCAATTTTTCAAAGGGTCGGATGTGGTCGGATATGAGTAATTGAATTTTGTGAAATTGAATCTATCCAGAATTATGAGGTGTGCTTGAATTTACGGACAAATACGAACAATTCTTTTAATTTAGAAAAATACGAAAATGGTAATAAAAAATCTTAATTTGGCAATAGAATATAAGCGTTTATATTTTTCATTACAAGAAAAAGACTAACTAAAACTATTCCAATGTGTAAAAGCTGATCATTTTCTAAAAATGGAAATATAAATTTTTTTTAGAATATTTAACTGAGGAAGCCCAGAACGCCCGAAATAATGATTTTAAAAACTACTGCGAATTATACGCAAAAAGAGCAGCCGAAAAAAGACAAATCAAGATGTTCTAAATAATTTATTAATAAGCCCCGATCCATATATATGGATGTATATATATGGAGATCAACATGAAGGGACACTTGAAGTGCCATTATTAACCCCTCAAGCTGGAAGATTTTCTGTCCAGAACAGTTCCTAACTGCGGGATGAATGTCATTGGTTAAAACCTTGACCCCTGCTGTTAAGGTGTTACTACATAGCGGATCTCAAGAAGTATTGTCAAACTTGAGTGCTATTGGTCGACTCTGCTGGAAAAGTAAATACTTCGGCGGGCACAAAATACATACCTCGTATCTGTCTATTCTTATGTAAAAGTAGTCCGATTTACATGACATTTGGTACGATTTTCATCAGAAAAACATAAGGAATTCATTAGTGTTATTTTCATATCGATACGCTGAAGAATAAAGAATTTCTTAATACGCTGTAATGAATATTTCACCCTCGACTGCGGGGTGTCGACCTCGAATCGCCGCGGTCGGCCGACTATTCCTACCTGTTTCAGAAATAAAATAATTCTTTATTCTTTATCGTATCGATATGGATGTGACACCGATGGATTCCTTATGTTTTTTCGATGAAGATTGTACTAAATTTCATGTTAATCGCACTATTTTTAACGAAGCTAGAAAGAAATTATACAAATGAATGTTAAACGGAATTTTCTTCATTATGCTCCGAATCACGTCGTTCGTGGTGTTAATTTCATCGGCGAAATATAAGGAATCGATTGGCGCCGTTTTCGCAAAGATCTGATGATTCCTGCGGAAATCCGGGACATTTTTCATATCTTAATGTATTCCAACCACTTCGAGGGTCGAAAGCCATAAAATTCGGTGAGGCACTGCGGGGGGGTTGCCTTCGCCACGGGATGCTAGACAGCACCTCTTTGAGTCCAGTGGCTCTAAGATCACTCTGTACATATCTCCTCCCTAAGGCCTACAGAAAGTATTTGGGAAGTGCACAACACGCCTCTAATTCGAGTGTCCAATAGACCGTAGTCCCAGGGCCTAATGCTGACGCCTCCGCTTCACGTCCCATGACGAGCAGTGCTCGTCGTACCGTCGTTGAGGACCTTTTTCTCATGACGAGTCCTGCTCGTCATATCACACTGAGGGGTTAAATAGAGCGACGAGAAAAAAAATGATTATTGTATTTATTATACAATATATTACCTGTAATCTTAGATTATAATCAATAAATGATGAAATATGTAAGAAATGAAGCGAATGCCTACCTAAACGTCGATCCGTCCCACTGTGCGCCGATCCCGACCAGCGATCCGCTAACGAGACAATATTGCAATATTATCTTCTCTCATTCTGTGTAATTCCTCTTCTCCATTGACGGTCTTCCTACAATTTTTCCAGGTCGCTCATAATGAAAGATGACGTAGGCAGTGTGGATCTGTAACACATTATGATACACATTAGGAAATAGGGTTGTTTTATAAGCGTACAAAATTTTAATGTAGATTTATAAGCTGTTAAACTTTACCTGGAATATGGTACTTATTCCATTTGTCCTAGCATTATATCCCATATACCAGGGTTGCCAGATGGTTTTAATGTCCGGCCGCCAGATCGCGTAAGAAAAGTAGCCCAAAAGCGCAAAAATTTAAATATCTTGAATGAAAAGGATGGAGGATGTTTAAATATTTTCTTAATTTCTTTTACTTACACTAAATAAACTTTATTTGAATAAAAAAAATACAATAAAATTAAAATTTGTCACAAAACCGAGATAAGCTATTAGATGAAATAACAAGCCTTAGAAGCAATTGTCACATCCTAATTCACCAAAAATTTCTAACGCTTCTTCGGCGTCATTTTCTTTTTATAATTATAGATAATTTCCGACTTAAAATTAGAGATTATATTTTTGGTGATTTTAAAGTTTCTGCAGCAATAAACGTTATTTGCATGGATTCTGATTCTCAACAGGGCTTCCATCATTTCCAATATAATTTTATTGCGACATTTACTTTTAACAATATTCATGGTTGAAAAAACTCTTTCAACGATTGCATTACTAAACGGTAATGATAATACATTAAGGGGGCCGTCTCACCGGTGCCTTGAATGTGTGCGTACGCTCACACAAGCTAGGAAAAGCGTGTACGTATACGCGATGTAGTAAACAAACCGTTTCAACCAACTTACGTCGCGGAATCGGCATGAAGGAAGCTTTTGCGGGTATGGTTGCCTGCAGAAGACATCCGTGCAGATGGGTCTGGTGCGTTTGAACGCTTATAAACACCGTACGTTGAAATAATAATGAATTTATGACTCGAAAACTGACAGAATGAAGCTTCAAGGCTTCTCCGTAACCGGCGTTGGTGGTATATTCGAGCCACGTAGCACCAGCGTTATACGTATACGCGATGTAGTAAACAAACCGTTTCAACCAACTTACGTCGCGGAATCGGCATGAAGGAAGCTTTTGCGGGTATGGTTGCCTGCAGAAGACATCCATGCAGATGGGTCTGGTGCGTTTGAACGCTAATAAGCACCGTCCGTTGAAATAATAATGAATTTATGACTCGTGTTTTGAGACAAACTCGAGAAATGACAGAATTATGCTTCAAGGATTCTCCGTCACCAGCGCTGATGATATATTCGCTCCATGTACCATCAGAACCGGTGGAAGTCCAAGCTAGCCGATAAATGTAGGAAATACATAGTTGCCGAGACGTATTGAGAGTCGAATCGCGCTGTTGCCGCATTTCCCCTATTACTATTCTGTCGTCAGAGAAGCTTGAATGAATCACGGCGAAGCGGCTGGAGAACAAAGATGGGCAATGATAATATCTGGAAAAATTAGCATAAATGTTCGGTTCGAGAGGCATACATACGGTGGATTATGTATTGATAAAATGTAAAACGTAATGTTTTTAGTAACATACTGCTGAGATTTTCCAGATTATAATGAGTTGAAACACGGTATAAATCAGTTTATTTCTAGAACGGTACTAGATAATTGACTATAAATGTAACATTGCTAACCTGATTATGCTAAAAATAATCCGATTTATACCGTGTATTTATTTTCATCTGGAAAATCTCAGCAGTATGTTACGGAAACGTTCATGCCGATACGATAGAAAATGTGAAAATTTGAAGCGCGGTACCACTGACTCTGTCAGTGGTCACAAGTGCCAGCAATGGCACTTGTACTCGCGGATCATACGATCACGCGAGTCGATCCACGACTTTATAGTTTTTAACGTAAGGAGTAATAAAGATATATATCATCTGCAGTAACCTTTATCCAAGAAGGTTTCGTGGACACAACGGTACCCCGTCAGATTGTCATACGAGCGGCCCGGGATCAAGTCCCCTGCAACCCATAACTTTTTTTTCAAGTTTTTCCCGTGGAAATATATTTTGATAACATTACGTATTATATAGTGCGTTACATATTACTCTATGCAAATTTTAACATTGAAAATGCATTTATTACATAACGTAAGGGTGGACTTATACCTGCTAATTTTCGCAGTACAAAAATTTGAAAGCACCGGTGAAAGAGATGATTAGAATAATATGTTATGTTATAAATGCATTTTCAACGTAAAAACTTGCGTAGAGTAATACGCAACGCACTATATAATACGTAATATTCACAAAATATATTTCCACGGGAAATATATATCCATCTATGCGCCAAAAATAACTAAACATAAATATTGCACAGAATGACAGCAGATAATAAGAATTGCGAAGTTTAGAAGGGATATTGATAGGGTAAAGACACCAGTAGTCGACCATGTATCAGTAGTCGACCACTTTCAGAAAAACATGGAAAATAAGGTTTTTAGAAGTGACGATCTTTTGAATAAAGTGCAATTCTCTAACTGCACTCCAACTGCACTCTGTTCAAAAGGTCGTCAATTCTAAAAACCTTATTTTTAAATACATGAAAAACATGAAAAATATGATTTTTAGAAGTGACGATCTTTTGAACAGAGTGCAGTTAGAGTGCAGTTAGCGAACTGCACTTTGTTCAAAAGATTGTCACTTCTAAAAACCTCATTTTTCATGTTTTTCGGAGAGTGGTCGACTACTGATACATGGTCGACTACTGGTGTCTTCACCCTACGCAAATTAGTATTATTTCATAAATTATTAAAATAAACTATCAAATTAAAGAGACTTTATCTTTATTTGTCGAGCCGAGCGACATTGTATCGCTCACCCGCCTAACCTGTCGCCTGGAGTTGCTCGGCGATGTATCATCGATTATGCACAAACAGAATTTCTTTATTTTTCATCGTACCAATATAAAAGTGTTTCTGCCGATATTGACAGAAAATAATTTAAATCGGACTACTTTGAACGAAACAGGCTTTCAATTCTGCAAATAAATTTTATGTGTAATATTGTAATGACAGTTCAAATTGTGTCAGGTTTGATATCTTTCCATCTTTCCTTTTTACAATCCCGGACCTCTCTATCTTTCATTGTTGCTACGTTCAGTGAGGCTCTGCCGCTAGACGCAGCTCTCGTGCTGCATTCCTTGAAGACTTCTCGATAAAAAGAGAGACCTCTGTGGCAACAGCGCGACAGAGGCAGAGAGAACAGTACATGTGGCAACTATGCGTCAAAAATTAGTCTACATAGAGTGACTGGAGATGTCACCTATGTACAAACTCTTTTTATCGATCGTAGTAGTTTCAATAGGGTCCGTTTGTTTACTGGGGACGCTTCGATCGATTCGGATCATAACAAAAATGAGACGGCCCCCTTAAGAGCATACATGGCAATGTCTTTAAAAGCATGGTTTCCTCCGACATCTTGCAACACACACGACCAGAATCCATATGTACGGAGCAATCGCAATCAGTGACTGATACCCAATTAACATCCAAAAGTTTATTATATTGTAATTCTAATGTTCCAAGGTCATCGAATTTATTAAAATCACATAAAAAAGACAATTCTGTCAGTTTGGCCTTAGCCGATTTAAACACATTTCTGGCGACAAGTTTCTCATTTTTTTAAAATGGTCCAAACTCTTTGGCAGTCTTATTGACAATTCATAACATAAGCTCTTCAGATAGTTAAACATTTTATGCTCCAAAAGTTTCCCTTTTTCAGGAGTAATAGGATATTTTTCCAAATTCTGGTAATAGTCTATTCCAAAATCAGCCCTTTTAACATCTATTAAAGCTAAGTCATTATTTATCAAATATCAAAATTTCGACCAAAGCAACCCTGGCCGATACTGTAGCCCAATTCTGGCGCCAACCGCCAACTGCAATTTTTGAGCGCCAATTGGTGTTGAAAAGTAGCCTAAATGGCGGAATTCCGCCCAATCTGGAAACCCTGCCATATACCATGTTTGCAGTAATTTGGTAAAAGGTCCGCCTGTAACAAATAATCGCAGACATTTCGGTAAGTTTGGTATAACAGTAAAAATTTGTTTCAATAATTCGTCGAACATCATGCATACCTGCGACGCCCATACATATATATCAGCCTTTTTTTTCAGAGGGGGAAAATGCTTTATGCATACCCCGGCTACAGTATTCCCGGGGTTATGTGGGACTCCTCGGTCTCCGGTATACCCACTAAAAACCCCCTCTAGGTGCCGCCTTCTCATTCCGGTCCCCTTGGCTGAGGGGCTGCTCCCGCAGTCTGTCTGCTCCTGTGAAGTTAGAAATGTTTCTGAAAAAATTAAAGTGTGAATTAAATTTATTATTTCCTTCGTCACTTTCTTAGCAAAGTGACGGCGGCGTCGATCGACTCGCGTGATCGTATGAACCGCGAGTAAAAGTGCCATTGCTGGCACTTGTGACCACTGACAGAGTCAGTGGTGCGTTCAAGCTTTCCACAGCGTTATTATTTGTGTTATAGAGTAAGCTCTCCGCATGAGCTAACACTGGACGAAGTGCTTCTTTTATGTCCTGGTACACTCCAATTTTCGTCAATTCTGGAACGATGTTTCTTTCATTCTCTTTATTCTTTCCATCGCAGAAATATTTTAGTTGTGCACACTCTTTGTGTTCACCAAACACGTGGCTCGGAACATTCTGTATATCGCCATGCAAATTCTTTGTTTTTTCTTCGATTGATACATTCTGATTGTATCTAAACTTTGCGGCTTTTACGATGTCCGTGCGCATCCGGCGAATGCTACTTTCCACAGATTGCCGCAATGGTCCAGGTGTAGTCTTCTTCACAATCGCTTTCATTTTTGTACAGAAGTTTCGCAACAAATGATTCGTGCATTCAATTTTTTTTACACGAATCTGCCTCTTGTATGGATCAGCATCAATAATCTTCTTATACACGCTGCTGTCCCCATCGGCAATCAAAGTAGAATAAACGAGTCCACGTTTTTCTACGCTGGTCTTGAATCCTTCTACTATAGCATCGCTTTCCATAGCAGTCGATGCTCGAGATGCGTTTCAGTTTTTGAAGCATGTGTGCTTTCGGGGTTCTTTCTTGTTTTTCGCATCAATCCGACAAATTCTGCAAACTTTATTTCGAACGCCGTAAAATAAAACTTTTTTCGTGTGATAGCCAACTATCACGCCGACTCCAGACGCAGAATCGTAACAACTACTGCGGTAGGGTCTCTTCATCCAGCTTCCGTCAGCCACAACGGGGATGTGAGGGATCCCTGATCCGGAAAGAACGTCGCCTCTTTCAATCGCCAAACGTTTTTCTTCTTCAGCCGCTGCTAGCATCTCTTCTTCTGCAGCGGCAATTGCGGACTTGACGAATTCATCTTGATCCTTCACGAAGTCTCTCTTCGACATGCAACGTATGTTCACTCCTGCAAAAGTGTGTTGCAACTGGGCATAACTGCCTCCACATAAAATTGTTGCATTAACGGCGCCCTGATTGCAATCCACTTCTTCGGCTTCGTCCGATTGATTGCAGATTTCAGCTTTGTAATGGCATAAAGTGCACATTACACTGAAGATGCTCTTCAAGCCACGCCGTTTCACACCAGTTATTCTTAGGTGTTCAATGCCACAGTCTTCCCTACCTTTTGCATGCTTACCTATTTTTTGCAATTGAGCAAGCACATTTGGGAAATTCATTATATCGTTGCTATTTAGGAGACTCGATTGCTCTTGTGGCTCGTCCTTCCCAACTTTTTCTATAACGAAGTTTTCCTCTTCGTTACTTTGTATATCAAATTCTTCAAGTGCCTCTTCAGTTTCTCCGGAACTGACCGTATCAGTATCTTCATCGGATGGCGAGTACATTATCTCTTGTCGCGTATGATGTCGTCCGTCGGAGGTTGATGGTTCCTCTACCAGACGTTCCCCGGCCACTTCTTCTAGATATTGTTCTACGGCAGTGTCGTCTGCCGTTTTTGCGCCTTCTTTTTTCTTCTTCTGAAGGGCTAAAGACATTCTCTTTACGCGATATACTTTCCGTTTCGATAATCTCTTTGCGTACGCACGTAATTTTCGCGGACGAGACGGAGAATTATTGTCCATATCTTCTTGCACATCCTGCATATTCACATTTAGAGTGCCACTCATTTTACACTAAACCAACAAACACAACACAAACACAATGCAACGCAACTCAAAAAACAAAACGCGAACCGTGAACGCGAAACGTGAATCCGAAGATTCGTCTGTGGTGCGTTCTAAAACAAATGACACTTTACAGACCACGTGCAACGGCACAGTCAGCCAGGAATCGGCGGGCTCCATCTACCGCTGACGAAGGCAGAAACACCTACAGGAGCGGTGGTCGTGTGTGCGTGAACTGCGCCTGCATCAGTCACGCACACATAACCACCGTTCCTGTAGGTGTTTCCCCCTCCAGCAGCGGTAGCTAGGGCCCGGGGATCCCTGCCACTCAGTCAGTTCCAAGCAAGCGACACAGCGGCGAACGATGGATAATTCGAAAAATGTAAGTATATATATATGTTTATTTGTTTCCCCTTGGGGATTACAATCCTTTCTCCCTCCTCTCTTCTTTACATTTCCCTTAACCCAACCCTTAACCTAATCCTTAGTCTACTCCTTACATCTATTCCTTAAACCTAAACCTCGCCCGCTCGTTCGCTCTCCCGCTCTCCTCCGTCACGCACGCCTTCCTCACCCCCCTTCCCTATCCTTTGACCTACGCTTCCGCACGCCACCACTCACTCTCATTCCTTCCTCACCCATTCCTCCACTCCTTCCCGTCTCCTTTCTTCCACATTCCTCATCCACTTCTCCCCCGCACCCTCGTCATCCAGTACCTCCCCTACCCTCTCCTGCCACCCTCGTTCCTCCCAACCCATACATTCCTCCCATACATGCTCCCACGTTTCTTCCTTCCACCCGCATACCCTGCACTTCCTCTTTTCTTCCTCCTCCCAGTATTTCCCTCCCCTCATCCCATTCCCCAATCTAAATTTCGTCACCCTTTGCCACCTGCTTTCTCCCCATCCCTTCTTCAAGTATCCTGGCACCCCTTTCCCTTTCACCACCTTGTACCATCTATTGTACTCCGACTCTCTTATCCTTTTCCACCTTTCCTCCTCCTGCATTCTTCTTTCCCTTCGTACCAATTCTTCCCCCCTCAGCTCCCCCCTCCCCTCGCTCTTTCTATCCCCTCTATCGTCCACCCCCTTTCCTCATAGTACTCCTTCCTTTCCTTTTCCCACCCTCCCAGCACTTTCCCCCTCTTCGCTCTTCCCTTAATCTCCTCCCAGCACCTCCTTGCCAGTTCCCCCCCACCCCCCTCCTCCAACTTCCTTTCATATCCCCAAGCCCTCATCCCCGCCTTCCCTCTCAACATCTCCCTCTGCATCTCCTCCCTGACCATATATCCTGGAGTACACCTTTCCACCCCCAACACCCACTTCAAAAATCTTTCCTGCAATCCCTCAACTCTGTCCCTACCCTTCCACCCCCATACCTCCACTCCATAACTCACCGTAGTCCATACCAACTTCTCGAACAACCATACTCTCTTCCCCCAATCCTTCCCAAACCGCCTCTTCCCTATCCCCCACACCTGCCCCATCACTGCTGCCCCCTTCCTTACCCTTTCCCCTACATGTGCCTCCTGCCCCCCATTCCTCATCAGCGTGTACCCCAGATATTTAAATTCCTTTACTTCCTCCACCACCTTTCCCTTCTACCTCCACGTCATCTTCTTCCACCTCCCTCCCCCCTTTCTACACCTCATCATCTTTGTTTTCTCCACGTTCACCTGCATCCCCTTCTTATCCAAATAACTTTCCATCTTTCCCATCATCCCTCTCATCCCTTCCTCGTCCTCCGCCAACACCGCAATATCGTCCGCGTATGCCAACGTGTAGATTTTTCTTCCCCCCCTTCTCCAACTCCTCGTCTACATCCGCCAACAGCAAGGTGAACAGGCTGGGGCTCAAAGGACACCCCTGCCTCACCCCCCTTGCCGTCCAAAAGTCCTTCCCTTCCTCCTCTCCCACCCTTACTCTACTTACCGTCTCCCTCAACACCTCCTCACACCTCCCCACTAGCCCCTCCCTCACTCCCCTCTCCCTCATTGCCCTAACTAACACCTCCTGGTCCACTGAGTCAAATGCTGCCTTCATGTCCAGGAACAGCACTATCAGCCTCCCCCCTTTCCTTTCTACCTGCTTGTTAATTAGGTAGTTCAAAACGTATACACAGTCAATGCACCCCATCCCCCTCCTGAACCCCGCCTGACTTGGTGGCAAAATCCCTTTCTCCTCTACCTCTTTTCTCAGTCTCTCCGCTAACACAGACGCATACACCTTATATGCAGTCTGTGTCAACGTCACTTCCCTATATTCGTCTACCCTTTTTCCCACCCCTTTCTTCACCACCGGCACCACTACTCCTACCCTCCAGTCTTCCAACCAACCCTCCCCCTTCCACACCCTATTACAAACCTCCCCCAACCATTCTTCCACCTCTATCCCCCCATACTTCCAAACTTCAATGGGTATTCCGTCTCCCCCCATCGCCTTCCCATCCTTCAACCCCCCCACTACCCTTCTTATCTCCTCCTTTTCTATATCCTCCTCCTCATCCTCACCCCTCCCTATTTCTGCCCCCTTTCTTACCCTCCACTCCACCCCCCTAACAACTCCCTGAAATACTCGTCCCATTCCTCTATTTTTATCCCTTCATTTACCCCCCTTCTCCTCTTACTCTCCCTATTTACTACCTTCCATACCTGCTCCTCCGTTCTTATCCCCTCCACCTCCTTCTCCCACCTATCCACCTCCTTTTTCTTCTTTTCCTCACATATCCTCCTGTATTCCTTTTTCCTCTCCTTATAATCCTTCCCATCCCCCCTTCCCTTCTCCACATCCTTAGCTCTCTCCTCACCCTCCCCTTCTCCTCACTGCACTCTCTGTCCCACCACCCCCCCTTGTTTCCCCTCTGCCCTCCCTCCCCTGCCTTCCCCATCGCCCCTCTCACTCTTTCCTTCAATTCCGCCCATTCCTCCTCTATTCCTCTCTCTTCCCCGTCTCTTTTACCAAACTTCCTTGCAAAATCCTCCCTTCCCTCCGCTGTCCAGTTTCCTCTCCCCCCTCTCTTCCCCCCACCCTTCTTCCTCCTCTCCCCCTGCTCCCCTACTTCTCCCCTCAGCCATACCACCACCGGGTGGTGATCTGAATCTATTCTCTCCGCTACCTCCAACCTTTCCACCCTCTCCCTTGTTTCCTCATTCTCCACTACATAATCTATCACCGAATTCCCCCTCCCCCTGTATATGTCCATTCTCCCTCCTCATCCCCCTCTACATTTCCGTTCATAATTCCCCACCCCCTCTCCCCCAAATATCTACATAATCTTCTCCCCCTCTCCATTTACCACCCCATCCTTCGACCTCCTGCTCCCCCCTGCCCCCCCCTCCTCTCTTATTATGGCCACTGGGGCCATTCGGAAGAATATCCATAACTCGATCTGTAGCTAAAAAATCGTTTATTTTCTTTAACATTTTTATTGATTATTATTCCATAATAAAATTGGATATTCTTCCGAATGGCCCCAGTGGCCAATCGAGATGAGGTTTGGAGGGAGGAGTGGGGGGGGGTGTGGACCCTAAATCTAAAATTTTAGTTTCGGGTATTTATTAGTTTCCAAAATATTAATAAAAAATTATTGTTAATTTCATTTTTAAATTTTTTTGGACGGTAGGTGCAGGCACCCCTACCCGGCGACCCTCCCGTTCCCCCAAACTGTTTTACGAACTGCTGGACGCGTTCCCTTTACCTCCGCGTGCTCCCCAGGCGCCGGAAAGGCACGCGTATTTAGCTGAAATTCAAAGTCAATTTTCTCGATAACGAAGCGCAATATTAAAAAATTGTATTCTATATTTTCGTCTTATTTTGGCCTCTAGAATCACCCCCTAGAATATTCACTGTCAGTAGAATGTATATGTATACTATATACCCTATATAGTAGAATGGGTAGCATTCGCAAGTTGCTGGTTAAAATCTCCAAACTCACATCGGTTCGCTACCACGCTTTACGCGCCCGCAAGCGGGCGCGCACCCCCCCCTCCCTTATCTAGCCCAAACCAAACTAATACCCGGGACAAAGCGGAAAGTGAAATGCGTTATGTCGGAATTAGAGCTCTTACTACCCGCCCGCCCGGGTACTCGAGTACCCGGTGAAACCCCGGGTAGAAAAAAATTACTCGGGTATCCGGGTACCCGTAGGATACCCGACTACCCGGGTACCCGTGTGATACCCGGGTACCCGGGTAGACAAAAATTACCCGGCTACCCGGGTAGACAAAAATTACCCGAGTATCCATGAGATACCCGAGTAACTGAAATGTGATGAGATCGTTGAGAATGCCACCGACACCGACGACTCACCGATCCCTCGCAGCAAAAGACATTATATCATAATACATATTAATAATCGTAACGCGCACACAATTCTACATTCAATTGAATGAAGTTTATTCCGTTCATTACTGAGGTTAACCGAAAATGATCGAAAGGCCAAAGGACTATCGACTGTCAAATCGAAATTCTCAACTATCTCATCACACTTCAGTTACTCGTGTATCTCATGGATACTCGGGTAATTTTTGTCTACCCGGGTAGCCGGGTAATTTTTGTCTACCCGGGTACCCGGGTATCGCACGGGTAGTCGGGTATCCTACGGGTACCCGGGTACCCGAGTAATTTTTTTCTACCCGGGGTCTCACCGGGTACCCGAGTACCCGGGTACCCAGATACCCGGGTCAAAACAATAGCTCTAGTCGGCATAAATCAACAGACATAGTAAAAGTTTTTTATTAATATCTCGGAAACTAATAAATTCCCGAAGAAACAATTTTATATTTAGGGTCCTCACATCATTCCCACCCTACCCCCGAAACCTCGTGTCGATCGGCCACTGGGGCCATTCGGAAGTACAACCATAAAATTACACAAGTTTATAGTTTTAAAAACATTACCCGATTTGATTTACGGATGCGAATATTTTTAAGTTGATTCAAAAGCATACCCTTAAATATCCCAATGTATAAATAAATCGACTTATACTACTTTAAGAAATAACGGCTCATATGTAGGCGTAGAACTAGAAAATGTAATTTTTATGATACTGTTTCAGATGAAAAAAGAGATCAAGAGCCTAAAATATGGCAAGGGGGGGCGCCGTGGAGGCCGCCGTGGAGGCTGCGGCGGCAACCCCATTATAATCAATAATTTTTAATATATTTAATTTTTAATTTAAAATAATAAATATATATAATACATTATAAGTACTCAATGATTGTTTATTTTTTTGTTTTAATAGAATGTAAAACTTTCACATTTTCTATCGTATCGGCATGAACGTTTCAGTAACATACTGCTTAGATTTTCCAGATGAAAATGTATTTAAACACGATATTTCGGATTATTTTTAGCTTTATTAGTTTTGAAATGTTACGCATTTATATTTAATTATCTAGTACAGTTCTAGAAATAATCCGATTCACACCGTATTTGAATTCATTTTAATGTGGAAAATCTCAGCAGTGTGTTACTGAATATTGAAATCGTGACGTTTCACATTTTATCAACACTGTATGCCTCTCCAACCGAAATTACAAGCCGCTGCCAAACAGCCCAAGTCCTCGCTGGTCGGGACGGACGCGGCGTTGAATCCGTATCGCGAACAGAACCCTAATTACCAGTGTTCGTTTCTCGCTTCTTTCTGGCAGAAGGGGGGAGCAAGATGGAACGCTTTGCCTGCGCGACGGCCGGGAACGCAAAGGACGGAGTGTCAGGCGTCCGAAAGACGGAGCGAGACAAAATATCAACGCATCGTCTGTCTCGTACCGTCCTCGCTCGCTTTCAGTGGCTCTCGCTCGCTCTCGTTCCATCTCGCTCTCGCCCTCGCCGGACAGGAGTGAAACAGAAGTGGTGGAAATAGCGAAAAATCCACATAGTGTACCCCAAACCGAACCCGTAACAAGACAATACTGTAGTATCTTTTATTTGAGTTTATCCAGATATTATCTTTGCACATTTCTGTTCTCTAGCAGCTTCGCCGTGATTCATTCAAGCCTTCCTTACGAGAAAATAGTAATAGAGGAAATGCGGCAACAGCGCGATATACCTCTCGATACGTCTCGGCAACTATGTCTTTCCTATATTTATCGGCTAGCTTGGACTTCTACCGGTTCTGATGGTAAATGGCGCGAAAATACCATCAGCGCTGGGGCGGAGAAGCCTTGAAGCTTCATTCTGTCATTTCTCGAGTCTGTCTCAGTACACGATTCATAAATTCATTATTATTTCAACGTACGATGCTTATTAGCGTTCAAACGCACCAGACCACCCTGCACGAATGTCTACCGGAGGCAACTATACCCGAAAAAACCTTCTTGCCGATTCCAGGTTGAAAGTCGGTTGAAACAGTTTGTTTACTACATCGCGTATAGGCAGGATTGGCGAAATCATTATGCAAGTCATGTGCCGCATAAGGGCGCCAGCAGAATGGGACGCTAAAAAACTATATCGCACGCTTAATAATAAAGGAATCCAACTCCCACATAAACGAAATGTACACCCCGTAAAGACAAATCATATTAAATAGAAAACAGGTGCAAAAATTTGGGGGCACCAAAAATTTTCTTGCATTCGGGCGCCACCTAACCTCGCGTCGGCCCTGCGTATACGTCACGCTGGTGCTACGTGCTGCGGTACACCACTAGCGCCACCAACGGAGAAGCCTTGAAGCCTCATTCTGTCAGTTTTCGATTCATAAATTCATTATTATCTCAACGTACGTAGCGTTCAAACACACCAGACCACCCTGCACTGATGTCTGCTAGAGGCAACTGTACCCGCAAAAACTTCCTTCTGGCCGATTCCAGGACGAAAGTCGGTTGAAACGGATTGTTTACTACACGCGTATACGTACACGCTTTTCTTAGCTTGTGTGAGCGTACGCACACATTCAAGGCCCGCTGAGACGGCAGCCTTAACACAGTCGTCTAAAAGACGTCTCCACACGGACGTCTTACAAACGTCTTAACTCAATCGTTTAAAAGACGTCTTCGCACAGACGCCTTAAAGACGTCTTAATATGGTCTAAGACGTTCAGACCAAAAACAGACGTAAAATGGACGTCTAGAAGACGTCGAGTGCTACCTGGGAATACTATTTATATGATGTGCCAATGTTTGTAACATGTATTAAAGGAGGAAAAGGACACAAAGGGTATAGCCGGTTAAGATGGCCCCTGAACCGAATTCAAATCACGATGAGTCATTTGAAAGTTTATAAAAAAAGAATGATTTCTGCCAAGTTTCAACTTTGTATCTCGACCCGGGGGGGGGGGGGTAGTAAACGGTAAAAATAGAAAATCAGATTTTTGCCGAATTTCTCCTATACCAGTGGATGAAAAATTTTGAAAAAATTCAGAGGCATGTCTGTTATATATGCACATATTAGGGAATCGTGTCAGATTTTTAAATTGAAAAACCAAGCTGTGAAAAATAAAAAAACGCCAAAAAATGCTGCAAATTGCCGGTTTTGTATCGAAGCAGTATTGATACTATAATTATATTTTTACTGTAAGTCCGCATCATTGTTACTATTGTTTTGAATTTTCTTCAGATTTTTCAATTTGGTGCGCCGCAGTTAAAAAATTAAAAACCGATTTTTTCACCGTTTTTTCCGTGTCAGAGTAACTAATAGGTCGAAATTTCGTACATACTTTATGGAATAAGTCTTTTATGCAATTTTCAATGTCTTCACATGCAGCAAAACAGCGTAGGAATCAAACGAACTAAACATGCTGTGATATTATAGTCTAAAATGTCTATTATAGTTTCAAATGTGTCAATGGCGCAGCGGTAAAGTGTCCGACTGTTGAATCGCTGCGAACTTTTTGAACGTAGGTTCGAGCCTTGGAACTTCTAAGACCCCAAACAGGGTCATATTTTTTTCACATTAATTTTGTATTTTTTCGATTTCTAGCTATATGACAATGATCGATATTTGTATACAAATGTTTTAAAAACATATTAAAATTATTTTAATAATTGAAATATACATAAAAATGACGTGAGAAGAATGTGATGCCACCGTTTCTCTGGTCAAGTATGCCGTCAATTACAGTATTGTTACAACATTCCCTGCACTAAATTAATATTATATGAAATTGATTTTCTAATCTCTTACCTTTAACAATTGTGGATGGATTGCAGCAACAATTGTGTGTTGTTTTGTAATTATTTCGCCTCTTCTTGTAGATCATACAACTCTCTCTTGTTTCCAAAATTCAGATGATAATCAATGCTGTAATTGGCAGGATACCTAACAATAGTTTTCACGTATTAAAATAATTTTAATATGTTTTTAAAACATTTGTATATAAATATCGATCATTGTCATATAGCTAGAAATCGAAAAAATGCATAATTAATGTGAAAAAAATATAACCCTGTTTGGGGACTTAGAAGTTCCAAGGCTCGAACCTACGTTCAAAAAGTTTGCAGCGATTCCACAGTCGGACACTTTACCGTTGCGCCATTGACACCTTTGAAACTATAATAGACATTTTAGACTATAATATCACAGCATGTTTAGTTCGTTTGATTCCTACGCTGTTTTGCTGCATGTGAAGACATTGAAGATTGCATAAAAGACTTATTCCATAAAGTATGTACGAAAGTTCGACCTGTTAGTTACTCTGACACGGAAAAAACGGCGAAAAAATCGGTTTTTAATTTTTTTAACTGCGGCGCACCAAATTGAAAAATCTGAAGAAAATTCAAGACAATAGTAACAATGATGCGGACTTACAGTAAAAATATAATTATAGTATCAATACTGCTTCGATACAAAACCGGCATTTTGCAGCATTTTTTGGCGTTTTTTTATTTTTCACAGCTTGGTTTTTCAATTTAAAAATCTGACACGATTCCCTAATATGTGCACATATAACAGACATGCCTCTGAATTTTTTCAAAATTTTTCATTCACTGGTAGGGTAGATGTCCCAATTACTGACAGTGTCCCTATTACTGTCACTTTAATTATTTTACTTAATAGTGAAATAATGCGTGCAAAATCGTAAGGGAAAAAAATTTTAATGTTAAATTAGGTTTCCGTGTTAGATAATAATAGAGAAGCATTGCATACTGATATTTATAAATTAATATTAAAAGGTGAATGACAGTTTTAGGGACATTGGACTTCCTTATACTTTTTCAATTAATTAGCAATTAAAACATACTGTTTATACTATAAAAAAAATTTCTTAGATAAAAGAGTTCTTAAGCATTAGTATGCTGCAACTTGGAATGATTTTGAGGCTAAATAACTTCTGAAATAATTAACGAAAGTTACGCGATGAGCTTAATGTGGCAGTAATTGGGACATCTACCCTATAGGAGAAATTCGGCAAAAATCTGATTTTCTATTTTTACCCCTTTACTACCCCCCGGGTCGAGATACAAAGTTGAAACTTGGCAGAAATCATTCTTTTTTTATAAGCTTTCGAATAACTCATCGTGATTTGAATTCGGTTCAGGGGCACATTTGACCATCTTAACCGGCTATACCCTTTGATGCATTTTGGCACTTGTAGTACAATCACAAAAGATGCAATGTTATGATAGGATACTTAAAGCAAATATAAACATGTTAATTTTTACATTATATAACAAAATGTTTCAACGACCTGCCAATGTTCCCCCAGTTTACGGTAACCATGTATAAAATGAGCTTCATGCTTACGCTGTATTATAAGAGAAAGTTTGCAGATAAAACTTCATATGGCTATCATACTTTCAATGTGAATGTTGTGGTTGGTGGCCATCCCAATATAATATCATTTCAGGTCCTTTGTTTTTATATTGGCTATAATGTCTACATGGTACACAATACATATGTAGTATGTTCAGATAAAAAAAGTCATGATGATCTCAAATGTTGGAGAAAAACAGTCGGCCTTCTTTTCCAAGACTAAATATACATGTGTACCACTTAACGGGGCGCCACTTATCTGCCATTCGCACGGTGAACCGTTTTTCGAACGGGCGCCAATTCCCGACAAAATGTTAGGTTTATGAAAAAGTACTTTCGACTATTTTATGTATGCCATTCAGCAAAATATTAACTAAACTATTGGTCACTCTCGGTGGGCCATGCCGGGGTCATTTTGGATCCAAGCGTAACGTTACCGCGTGTAATAGTAGTAGGAAATACTTCAGGACACGAAAATATTACTTCTCTAGTGGTCAAAGAAAAAAAAGGCGTATAAAATTCGTATAGTAGGATAGTTAACACTTTACCGACCCGTAGGGTATTAATAGGCTTTTTGTCCCCGACGCTTACCGGTCATTACTCGGTTGCAAATACATCCCTGACACCGGTAAGCGTCGAGGTAAAAAAAAAACGATTAATAAGCTACCGGTCGGTAAAGTGTTAATATGGATCCAAGTTGACCCATGTGCCGAGTTCCGTGTGAGATCATTCGAACCATTCGCCGTCCGAGGGTCAATCAACTTTTATGGAGACATTTGTATTAAATAGCATGCAAATAACATATAAAGAATACTTGTTAAGAAAAATTCTATCATGTTTTAGGCACAAGGTGCTCTGAACAATTGCGTTCTGGGCAATACAACAATTTTCGCCGAATCACCGGCTGACAGCGAGGTACACACTCTACTACAACAACTAAGTCATGGTGGTCAGCAGCAAGCTGGAGCAACAGGGGGAGCAGGCTGGGGCTTAAGACCATCGAACAAAACTGCTCCACCACCTGATACCTGGGGCGGCAGTTCCAGTCAACTGTGGGGTGCACCACCTAGTAGTAATTCTCTTTGGAGCAACGCTGGAATCGATAGCAACGATCAACAACGTGCTACGCCAAGCTCCCTGAACTCGTACTTACCCGGAGACCTTCTGGGAGGTGAGTCGATGTAGAGTGCAACTCGCACGGAGAAGCGGTATTACCTGTACGACGACCAAACCTTCTTCTTCACGATACGTCAATTATATTCCGCATTGTCAGATGGGCCGATTCTCACGAACAAGTTACTTAAAGCAGTGCCGCGTATACGTGCATTCTATCATGACGCAGCAGTTAGGAATCTGATTTAATTTTTTTCATCAATTGTTTGTATTCAGGATTTATCTGGACGGGGCGTGGGGATTTGTGGAATCTTATGTATAACAAGGCTTTTGGTGTGCTCCGTGTTTTTTCAACAATCCTGAGATAGTGCCGATTACGTTTAATATGTAACATTGGGCGTAAATTCTGTTATAATTACGCGTATTATGTGATGACCGCGTACTATACTGTTCTGAACTTTAAATTAGTATTATCATAACATTGCTTCTGTCACAACCTTCGGTATTTCGGTATTTTAAGATAATACAAATTTCATTCGCTAATATGCGCATATGTGTGTACGTAGTGCGTACCCTATTTCGGTAGACACGGTTTATGACGTCTTGATCATTGAATTAGTATTCTTCCTGTGCAGGTTGCGTTTTTTATTAACAAGTGTATCAAACATATACTTTGTTAGTAGTCCGTTTATTCAACGAACATGTATTATTAGTCTCAATAGTAAAGTTGGTTTCTCGTAATGCTGAATCATTCGATGTTTTAATATTTTCAATTCTGATTTCATACTGCACGCGCATATTTCTAATTTAACATGACGTTTAATAAGCAAGGTATGGATATGTGGAGCACACAGCTTTAGCACCAATATAATACGCTGTCGCAACCATTGAATATGTAGTACTTTTATCCACTATTCTTCTTTTAAATTTTTTTTATACACACGCTGTTTAATAAACGTGTATTTTTATGTACGTGCGTAGCGTTCATGAATGTTTCTACTTGTTAATCGTGTTGATTTGTGTATCTGTTAAAATTTTTTAAAATTCACTACTTTGAGTATTATATTGGTGTGCGTTACAATTTTGATTCAGTATGTTAATCTATACATATACAGCATGCGCGTGCATATGACTAATATTAAAACATCAAAGTGCAAACATTGGAATAATAGGATTATCGATACGATTCCTGTTGTGTATTTTTGGACTGGAGCACAGAGGATAGAAAGGTAAAAGATACACATAACTATATAGTGCAGCCATGAGCTTCGAAGAAATAAAACTTTGGCTGTTTTTAACGAATGTGGCGCTGCCAATGCTTTCTTAGGAATGCGCGTATAAGAAAGTAAATTCTAACCGTTGGTCTCACGAGTGTTCCACTTTTTTGCTCTGAACAGTTTCCTTTAGTCGAGACTGCAATGCGTATCAAACATAGACTGTATCAATCTAATCAAAACAAAAAAGTGGGAGAAAAGGATAAGATATGAATGAAAGGGAATGGAAAAGGGGAGGAAGAAATAGAAAGACCTCTTTTAAAGAATCCAATCCGCGTCGATGCTACGGGCCATACCTACCTCTTCCATTAGCACCGGTCATAGAGAATCGACTTTTTAGTAGAATTTTAATTAGCTTAACCCTCGTGTTAGCAGGGTCCGACTTAGATGATTATTGTTACCAGAATAACAATCGCGATATGCATAGTAGGGCTTATTTTTATATGACATCATATCGTATTGTGACTTGAGAATGAATAAATGCAGTTATATTTAATGTTTTAACAAAATGAAAAAAATCATTACCTTAAATTAAACTGAAAGGGAATTAATTTGTTCCTCCTGTTGCTATAGTTTCTTAAAATGGCGTGACTTCATTTATAATTCTAGAAAATTATCTTTAACGTGCAGTGATAGATTTTGAAGTGTTATTAACAAATGTAACAGCTATTAATTCAACTAAAAATCGATTCTTTATCGTAAAATGCCCAAAATCCTTAAAAAGGGGTAGTACATCGGGGTTCGAGTTCTTGCGACGACGACAACAAAAAAAAACGATACCAAATGTTATCGCAATAACGTAAAGTTTATTCTATATTAAATCTAAATGCCACCTGTCGTGCCAATGTCCAGCGTGTCTCTACCATTTACTAATTATAGAGTTATAACGAATATGGCAATTCGATGTTTTTTCTCTAGCTATCTTTGTCTGTCTGTCTGCCTGCAGATTTGTGTGTCCTTCCCCTCTCTCGCTCTCCCCCTCTCGCCCGTCCCTCCCTCTCCCTCTCACTCCCTCTTCATTCCCCCTCCCCCACACATACTTCCTAAAATGAATGATAATGAGATGTACCACTTCCCATTGGTTACTATGCATTAAAAATTATATTAAAAAATTCATACAAATATCAAACTTCAAGTTGAAATTCTAAATCAAAGATATTTTTTTCGAAGAAATTTCGAATTTTCGAGACAGAAATCTTTCTAATTGCGCAGTGACGTAAAATATATTTTTACAACAGGTTGACTTCCCTTGTAACTATTTACTTAGCTACCCAATATAATTAACGTGTTATCGGTATGTAACAGAAATTATTCTTATTTACAGTGTATTAAAACTTAAATCCACTAACATACAGTGAATGTCGTACAATTACAAGATTATGTTACTACTTTCTCCAATTGTCGATAATGTAAGGTGACAGAAATTGAAGAGTAATATAATTGAATACCTTTCCTATATATAACAGAAGTGTAACTTAGCGAACTTTTATTCCATAAGTTTGGCATCATTGAAAGGCATTGAAAAGTAACTTACAAAAGTGATAGTAATAATTTTTTAAGTAAAATGTTTTACAAGATTTGAAAAAGTTATATTAATTGTTTACAAAAGAATACATTGAGTAAATTTAACAGTCTCCTCCGTCGTAAGTATTTTTATAGGTTCCGTTAGATTTTCGTGTTTGTACCATATGCATTTTAGTAACAGCAGATAGTTTGTAGTTATATGACTTCCTAACATATCATATGTAATACAAGTACACATTGCATTCGTATTAGACTACTTGTTTGCGTAATCAATTCGCTTCATTAGCCGTTTAATTGGAAATATGGTAGTATATTCTACGCCACTGTGATTTCATTCTAAAGAATGTTACTATTGAAGAAAGGGGGAAGCAATTGATCTCGAAAATTCGATAGACGAATCAAGGGAAAAATAGACGTTGACGGTAGTGTAAAATTCTGATTGGACCATTGGGAGGGAGGTTCGATGACAAAAGAGGTGTCCACATGAGATTTTGGCTAAAGCCTTATAAATTCTCATCACCCTCTCCCCCTCCGTTGCGTGCCTGCGTGCGTGTGCGTGTGCGTGCCGCGTGTATGCCTGCGCGCGCGTGTGATACTTATGCATGAATGATTTCAACGTCAAAGGTACCTGAATGGACTGATAACCATACTGATGGGGAAAAGTGTTTATTCATTGCACAATATTTTTTCTGATATTCTGAAGTACATTGTAACGCCCTCAGGCCTTCAGTTTTGTATAGTTACAAAACTCAAGCTCGTTTTTTACAATCTGGTACTAAGCAGGTAACGGATTATGCGGTAACATAAAGTGCGTGCGTGCCAGTTGAAAGTTCAGTTTTGATCTGTCTCAAGTGCCCATACATTTCACATAATGACGCGAGATTTCGTTAGTGTTCTGGGATTTAAATTTTCGGGATTCTTAGCATTTGAATATTAGCGGTTTATGTTGTTTTGCGTTTTTAAGTTTACTGCGATATGAAAGTATTCGAAAGTAAACCGGTCTTGGTGATCAATGCTTGGTATTTAATCAAATTGTTGCCAACTAATCACGTAATAGTAAACAAATGAAGGGATCAAAGAAAATTTGGGTTTAGTTTGAGAAGATTACCTGAAATTTAAATGATTAATACTTCAAAAATCAAAAATTTGAGAACCGAGTATATTAGAAATTCCACAATTATCCAGAAGTGGTAAGACTTAATGAATTTACATGTATACTTTAGTAAGTGGAAATTTATTGGTAGATGTGTAAGTAGATAGAGAACTACTTAAAATATGAGAAATTCCCAGGAGTAAGTTTGGAAAACCAAAGAAAGTCGATACTAGAAAACGTTTTTGTACCAATTAACTACTGACGTTGGTAATAAAAATAAATCTTATATGGACCGTGATTATGTAATACTTTAGACTGATACAGATATTCAGTTATACGTGTTAGATTTCTCTTCTCTTCTTTTTTTTTTTTTTTTTTTTAAATAAGTAAATGGATTATATGTTTGTGGCAAAACAGGAGCAATGCTGTTTTTATTGAACAATGTGGACAGTGTTTGATTGAGGTGTTTGTTATTCTTAGTAGGATTTTTCCCATAGAATCTATATTCACTAATCTAACATTATGTGACATTAGTTAAGGATGGATGGAAATTTATTGAAGAAAGATATACCTCTCTAACCCTGCCGATTTTGTAATATTTTGGAAGACGCTTATTAATATTTTACCTATTGTTAACAATAATTGCTAGTAATATTAGTACAGTAGCATTTACTTGCTAAATAAATTACTAAAATGCTTATAAAAGCTCATAAGTAGTTTGTACAATATCCAATGTACATAGTATTACATATTTATGTTTAAAAATAAAAGTGAAAACAATAGAGAAGATAAAAAGGCATAAAATATTGGCGCTTCATGTCGTCGCTACCCTAAAAAACTTTCCAAGTGCAACGTGACTTGATACCATGTTATTCCAACGATAGTAGTTAAATATATAAACCTAAAAATCTGGAAACTTAAAACTGCATTTCCCTTAGTTAATTTCTTTAAAACTGTATTTACTCTGGTGGAACCTGAAGACTATCTGTATTCAATGAGGAGCCATTTAGTAATGCAATTCAAGATTCCTAGATGAATAATTTTTAAAACAGTACTCCACTAAATTTAACGCGATATCAGATATTTCAATAACATAATCTATGGAATTTTTATCCTAGCACTTGAAAAAGCTGTTTCTGCAACTCATTGAAATTAGTTTTCATTATTGAATTACTATTATTATTAAATAATAGTGGGCACAAGAATATCGGTACAACAAATAGTAACAGTGGCAGTAGCAGTAACAGCAACAGCAATAGCCTCGATGATAATAGAGTGACGAGAAAGATAATTTGGAAGATAAAATAACAGTGATAGTAACATACGTGCAAATAAAAATAAGAATAACAGGAATACTTTTAAGAAAAACTTAGTAAGTGTAGTATTAGTAGTAATGACAACAACAGTAACATAACAGTTCTGGCAATTGTATTCGTAGTGGAGTGGTAGATGACAGTATTTGCAAATGTATTTATTATAATTGTAGTAATAGCAGCTGTAACTCTAGTAGTGGCGTTGACAATGATAGTAATAGCGGCAATATTATTTAATGTGATTGTAGTATTAATGATGGTGTTCCCACTATTACTATTACCGCTCTTGCCACTACTACAATCATCGTTATTATAATCTTCATTATTACCACCCCTATTGATGCTTTTGGTATTATTGTAGCTGCTGCTTTCACTGCTGCTATATTTATTGTTACTCTAGTTCCTGCTGCTGCTGCTGCTGCTGCTGCTGCTGTTACTACTTTTGTGGCTGGTGCTGTTGATAGTACTGCTGCCACTGTTACTGTTACATGTGCTAACTGTTCATATTGCTGCCATTTGTTTTGTTTCTCCTGCTAAAACTGCTTCTACCACCACAACTTGCTGCCGCCGTCTCCGCCGCTGCTGTAGCGATTCTTACTTTGATTACTATCATTACCATTACTTATTCTCTATAATTAATAGTAGTACGGCATTACTGTTATTATTACTATTGTAATGAGTGCAATTGTTGTTACTACTAATACCGCTCCTTAATATTAATGATAATAGAATAATTGTTGGTACTGTTAATTACTGCTACTGTTATTACTGGTATTGTTATTAATTACTACTTTTGTTATGGTTATTAGTGCTACCACTACTTACAGTTGTCAGTATTGCCGATATTCCGCAGATGGTGCAGATAATGGTAGTAGAAATAATAATGACAGTCGTGGTGAAATAATGATCGTAGTGGATAATATCAGCGGCAGTAGTCACAGTAGTATTAGATGAAATAGGATCATTAATCATGGTAATAGTAATAAGGCTGCTAATGATATGTGAATGTTACGAAGGTATATGATGTTACTTATTATAATGTTCAATAATTAATAATCCGTAAAAACAATAATAAGAGTGATGATGATTATGATGATAATAATAGTACTAAAGATTATAATATTGATGATTATAATTACGATAATACTAATATAATATTACAAGTAGTAACATTAATAGTAGCAGCGATGATACTTCTACGTGCAGGGGTTGTGGCAGTTGCGGTGTTTGTAATAAAGCAGCAATTATGTAAAAACAGGTAATGATAGTATTAATAGGAATCAATCGTAAGAGACGTATAACTGATAATATACGAACACAGGTCTGAGGGCGTTCTATGAACACAATAAATGTGTACCTCTTTTGCATACCGCGAGGTGGAACTTAAATTTATATTGCAAGGGAAAAATGAAATTTATACGAGCGCTGGTACTTCCAACGACAAACAATCCATTGTCCTTCATCGTGAGGATAGACGGCAGCGCACTCCAAGCACGATTGCTTGTAATCGTTTGATAAATTAAGTTAAAGAAAACGTAGGAGTTTATATACGGAATTTTTACGACACTGAGGATTTAACACATACATGCGCGCGCGTTGCACAGTTTTACTGTATAGTTTAAGAACTTCTCCGAGTGATTGATGATCCTCATTTAGAGTATGTAGTAACATTTCTTTTTAATAATGCAATTTATATTTTAGTACGTTCATCTCCTTATTTCTTAAGAATTTTAATTTATTTACAAACCTGTTTCGTATGAAATTATGTTGTGCAAGCGGAGTATAAAAAATATATTTGAAATATTACCTTATATACATTCAAAAAGTCATAGTGTCTATAATTAGTACTAACAGTTCATTTAAATAATATATTCGAAAGGTTGGTTGGTTATATTTCCAATTCAGAAATTTTAGTAATTAAAACACAATCCTCACATCACTTTTCTTTTTTTGAGAGAGTACATAATTCAGAACTATTTTCAGTAATTGTTCCTTACTTGGAATATTATGACAATTAAAAAATACATGCATCTGATTGTAATATTATGATTTTATGGAAAGTTTTAAAATAGTCCAACATTTTGTGATGACTAAATAGTATTTAATTTAATAATTACGAAAACTGAAGATTTCAAGAGTCCTTGAATGAAAAATATTAAAATTTATATAAAGCTTAAGTGCTCGAGGAAAAAGTTTTTCAAGCTCTTAAGAACTGATTAACACAGGGCATATTTCATTGGAAAAGGAAAGAACTAGGAACAAGTAGGAACAACAAGTACCAGTGCAGTAATAGCCATTTTCCTCAGTGTCGTTAATTACTATTTTATGAAAAAGTATAAGTTTAATACGCTTTACTTGACGCAAAATTAATTGACTCCTTCAAGGTCACGTCTCGTACTATGTCATTACGTTAACTGCGATCTCCTCTTTTATAGTTTTCACTATTATATGCCCTGTCTATAAGCATGATGATCAGTCCTGTTGGAGTGGGTGAGGGGAGGGTAAGTAGCCTATTTAGCATCTAATTACGTTACGCGTTGCGTTTGCGCTTTCTGTGTTCAAAACAAATAATTCATCAGAATAAACATAAAACGACGAGACCAGAAACAGATTAGCAGAATAGCTGAATGGTTTGATGATATGATGTATCCCTTAATGACCCTGAAGTTGTCCAATTAATTTTACATCAAGTACACTAATTAGTGTAATACTACTATGGTTTCTTCGCCGCATTTTCTTCTTTACATTCTTTTGTTTTACTTTCGCAAACCTTCCCACGTTCTCTCCCTCACCCCCTCTTTTCCATATCTTGATGTCTGTGAATTACACACGTGCGCTTATGTATTTCATCGTACTTATTGTATGTGTTCTTTCGCAACATTTTCGTCCACATAAAAAAGAGTTTTACTGAGTTTGTTCGTATAAAGAAAGTGGAAATACCTCTTTCCATTTTTTAAACTGTCACCGTTATATCATTATATGATTAGCATGGTATAACTGTGATAGTTCGTTTTCATTAGACATCGACTAGTATTCATCGAATAGTATCTTTATATTACGCATAAGTGTTCTGAAAGTTTTAGGTAATTTCGGACGGCCTGAATATTGTTATACAACCTATTTGCTTGCTTACTTATATTTCACTAGTAAATGAAACATTAAAAAAAAATTGGTTAGACAAACAAATTGATTTTGTAGATTTATAAAACCAATTTGGAATTCCTAGATGCGTGGTCAAATTGAAAAATTCGATGTAATACCGTTTCGTTTCGAATAAGTTTTAAAGCACCAAATAATCGGCTGGTGTTCATCTAGTGGCCCTTGGGAACGTCCTTCGTTTTATTTTTAAATTAAGTACATTGATATAAGATATCTGAGTAAGATTCGTATGAATGGCAAATGTAGGTAAATAACTGGAATGTATCTGCTGTGATGTACTTTTTTAATACAGGTCGGAAATAGTGTTAGGTAGAACATAAATTTAATTATGTTCGTTTTTGCCTCGTAACTCGCTAAGTTGTCGATTATGTATCCGGATTTTTTCTATCTAAATAAGATACGAGCTGTTCCTCTGTCCGGTGGAATAGTAAATGTTGCGAGACCTTTATTCTTTGACTGGCATTGACGTGATATCACTGTACAAATCATACCATTCGTTGCTTAGCATTGACGTGTTTTTATGTCGAAATGATCGAGAAAATCACTTATCACGTAAAATGACTTATAGGTTTCATTGAAGAATATTTGAAACCACGATCAACTACAGCATAGATTTTATCAAGTTTGTAGGCGAATTTGTACCATCTCTAGGATCAAAATAACTTTATTTGTACCAAATATCAATACTTTGCAATTAATAATACATAGAAATAGAGAAAGTGAAAACTACGGTAATAGCAACATTTACAATGGGAGTGCATAACGGACAATGTCATCAATTTCGGCCAAATTTGATATATTATTAGTACACGTCATATACAATGATGTTTTAAACGTACAGGGTGCAGTATTCAAACTTTTGCAAGAAAATGGATTTGAATGTTCTGCACTTTCCATATTTCCAATTCATACCTATATGTGAGTAAAGCTGGGAGTAAATAGTGACGTAAGGGCAGCATTTCAGAAAGTCCTGAATTTAAGTCTTCGTAGCAGGCAACGTATTTTTGTATACGTATACATGTATCACTCAACATCATATCGACCACTTCTTGCACTTGATGACAGGTGTTCTTTAACAATTAAAATATACTGTAGTCTACGCAAAATTAAGGGGGGGGGGTTACGTCACCATTTTTGCCGGTTTATAATATGCTTACAAAATACTCCCTATACATCCCTTATGTATCGCGCCTAGGAGGGCTCCTTCACTGTGTAAGTGTAGCTGATCGAAGGAATCAAAGTCACTCTATGTACAAAACATTCCGATGATTTGTTTTGGAGAATCACATCGGTGGTGGCAAAAATACCACTCCCTAGTCTCGGGTCAGACAGAGGGACGGACTAACAACTTGCACGATAAGGACAGTTTGGGGCCTGCGAGCCTCTACTACTATCTATTCTGTTGAACGTAGTATTAGAACATATTATGAATTTTGTGCAAAGTATTAGAAGCATTTCACAAGTTTCACTAATAATACTTATTATTGCTATACTATTTCTGTTGTTATTATCACTATTATCTCCATTCTACATACTATCATAGTGTATATTCTATATTTATGTTATGTCTAATACGTATTTACTAATCTGGATCAGTTCGTGAAAGAGAGTTGCGGTCCACTCTATCCATCCCTTTAGTTCTGAATGTTTAAAATGTCAGCCAAGAAGATGGATGCAAGAAGAGTATTCCTCTCAGCAAGGCAATTGAAGGATGACCGTTCAATTCGATTCTTTCTCTGACCTGAGAGTAGGCGCGTGCCAACCACATGCTACTGGTGATGCATACGTTTCTAGCTCTCTCTGTCTCCTGACCCCCTGCCTAAAAGTCGCTTAAAGGGGCTCACAGATATTACGTTTGCTTGAGCGACACTCATAGCGGCGTAGGGCGATCGTATGACTTATCGTTCAACGTTTAGTATTTGACGATTGTACGGTGATTTGATAAAACCTGTCATATGTTCTGCATCACGGACGTACTTCTGTGGAACCTTTTAGTCTAACAAGGAACCTTCGGTAACCCGAAGACTTCGTTTTTTAGAAGCTGTGCCAGCTTATAAAGGACCTCGATATCAGACAAATTTCGTTTCGTTGCACTTGTTGGTTCTTCAAGGTGAAAACATCCTTTACGGCAAGGTTAAACATGTGTAACACGCGCTGTACAACAGTCTTGAAAGGGTCGATTTTAATGGGTTGACGCGTAACGAAGGACCTCGTGCAGTATGAAGCGCGTGGACGTGATTCTGGTTGCGCATGGCCCTGCGCGTATTTCTGCGGGCTGTTGCACATGTTTAGTCCTGCCTTTAAAGCAGGTGCGCATCGACATTGCTCTTTGGATGGTCTCTAAATGTTGACGGACACTGAGCTTTTAAATGTGGGCAAATTGACATCACGAGCAGTAGATGAATAGTGAGGAACAGCTCAAAGTAGTGAGAGTGCAGCGTCCGCGCAACTAACACATTAAACCAGGATGTATCGCTGTGCTCGGGCCCACTGATCCGCCAGTTGGGCAGGTCTGCTTTAAAGGTTAATGTGTGCTTCCTTGTTTAGGTGTATATCTTAAAAACTACAATAGATATAAAAAAATTGTTATAATGAAAGTTTTACGTGTTTTTATAAAACTATGTCATGGAGCTGATTAAACATTGTAATTTAAATAAAAAACATTTCCCATCATCCCTATTTAATTTTTTTTTCAATACAGGGTGCTTCGTTACAGGTGGCAAAACTGTTGATGGGTGCTTCTACAGGCCAAAATAAGACGAAAATGTAGAATACAAGTTTTTAATATCGCTCTGCATTTTCTAGAAATTTGACTTTAAATTTTAGCCGACTACGCGTACACCGAAGTGCATTTTTTGCATCTGAGGGGCACACGGAGATAAGGGAGGCGCTTTGTGCTGTCCGTCGGTTGTTCCGCTTACCTCTCCACAGGCCAGGCTTGCCCCATCGGGTGCAAATACCTCCTGAATTTCTGGGACCCGGGCAACAGCCGAGCGCGGGACTGTTCCATTGCTACCCGTTGTGAGATTTGTGAAAGAACTGCATGAGTGTGCGAGTGTTAGGACGGCCGCACACTCATGCAGTTTTCCCGCAACCCATGTTGTGGTTAGCAACGTAAACGGTACCGCGCTCGGCTGTTACCCGGGTCCCAAAAATTCAGGAGGTATTTGCACCCGATGGGGCAGGCCTGCCATAGGCGCCAAAAACTGCACTTGGGTGGCACCCGTATTTAGAAGAACTTGGAAGTCAATTTTCTGAAAAACGAAGTACGATATTAAAAAATTGTATTATGTACTTTCCTCTCATTTTGGACTGTAGAATCACCTCCTAAAAGGTTTATCAGCTGTAGCCAATCACCTGGTATATACTCATACAGTACTGGAAATATTTATTGCATCACTCGAATAAACACGTTATGACTTATATTTCTCTTATTATTAGTACTAGAAAAATATTATTGCAAAATTTATATATTGCAAAAATTTGTAAAATGAGTTGCATACGAATCATTTTATCAATCACTAGCTTAAGGGTATATCGAACGTAAAATATTAGTCAAAAGTATATGAAATTTGAAATACTTGAATATTTACGTCGTACGCATAGTAAATCTAGATGTAAGGAACCCGAACGACAGTTGAAGTCTTATTTTCACTCCTAGAAAGCATTTTTCAAGCACTAATTGCTAAACTTTTGGCAGTGAAAATGCCCTGAATGCACAACTTTCTCAAGTTATAATTTATTTCTTTAAAACCATGTAGTGAAAACATTTGAAACTCGGCAGATATTTTCATCCATCCATATACTATACGTACAAAAAAAAATGAAAACATTGGTACCATTTCATCAACATATTTTCAGCTGTTTTATCTGTAAAGATCGTCTCTTTCCATAAGAGTAGGAAAATTAAAATCGTTGTAACTCAGCAACCGTTTTGTGAATTCGTTTAAAATTTTTGCAGCACACCAGGAAGATTAAAAGGAACAATCTCACAAATTTTCATCAACTTGGTACCATTCTGAAGATAGGTCCGATACATCCTTACAAGTACCCGGCGTTGTCCGAGTAAAACTTCGATTATCACGTAGTGTCAAGAGGGTGAAATAAGGGGAAAGGGGTGGGATGTCCAGATTTCGTGGTAGCCTATTTTTTACGCAGTGTTCTGGAGAGTAAATATACAAAACTTGGTCGAGATCGGTTAAAAAAATCGGTGATAAAAAGTATCCCATATGTTATTCCTGGTCCTAGACTAAGTATATACAAAATTTCTGAAACATCCGTTGACTAGTGCGACGGCATTGAGTAACAAACATCCAAACACATTTTCGCATTGATTATAAGGATTAAATAGTAGGATATTGCTATGAACATTGTGCGTATGTAAATTGGAGTGTGATGCAACAACTACATCCAGTACTGTATGGATATTAAACCTACATATCTAAAAATACTTTATTTCGATAATTTTAACTCATACGCGCATTTCGAACGTTTGTTGTTGTACCTCGAACAATGCGCCATTAAGTATTTGCTAATACACCTTGTTTATTTCTATTCAACAAATAAGGACGTTTCTACCATACTAATTCGTTACCAAATTTAATTATTCGTAATCATTTTATAATAATACGGCACAATTCGAATTGCACAATGCCTTATTTTGAATATAATATACATTTTATGTGTAATATAGTATTTTAGCATATATCTACATATCCACACGTACATGCACATTTTTGTGGTTTTTGTATGATTTAATAAGCATTTATTTTTTATGGTTCACATTCTTTGCAGAAATGGTAGGTACCAACTGTTCAGAAAAATACTTAGAACAGAAGTACATATTTTTTCCACCAAGCACATTGCAACAATGCAAGTTTTCCATATACTACACAATGAGGTGTAGAATAAGAATCTTGCATAACAAAATCTATTGGATTCTGGCTGGGATTAGGGTGTTTCATATTATAAGGGTAGAATTAAAATATTATATTTTTATTTTACTTTGCGCATGCCCTGATTCCTATTAATATAAAAACAATATCTTACAAATTGTAGGCAGATTGAGTAATATTTAGAGGTTGCACACTAAATAATATGGAGTAGGCTAAGGAAACACGATTTCCAATCATAATTATTTTTATTCTCAAGTCCTTAAAACAGAAACTAAACTTCAAATGTGACTTATATTTAGATAAATTTACATTTTATTACTACTATTATTGTTTACACCTATAAAAATTCTGTACGTTATTATTATTTTACCCACATTTTTAAAACCTGAAAAAACGAAAATATGTAGGGTAGACCGGGGGCGGTAGTAACAAGGGGGCGAATGTGACACCAATTTTTATTAACACCAATTTTAGATATAAATATGATAAATAATGACATTTGGAATACACACATCCATGTTCTGGCAGTATAGATACGCAATAGACATGGATAGTGAACAAAATAACATTTCGATACCCTAATGTAAATTTTTGTTACTGATTTATGAATCTAATGTAAACACTCCCTTAGCAAGTATGTTGCGTTTTTAATCTGTAATAATTTGACCTTTTTTAAAGTAATACTGATCGTTACTTAACACTTTTAAGTGTCTCGTTAGTCACAATTTATAATTGAAGTTCACAAGCATGGTCGGGGGCGATTGTAACATCAGCAGTCGGGGTCGGTTGTACCGCAACAGAACCGAATAGTGTCAAAGAAAGCGAATAATATTGTCTTGTTTGCATAGAATCCATGTAGTGTTACAACCGATCCGAGATCAGCTAGGGTTGCGACACTTTACACTGTATCTTTAGGGCTATAACACTTCGCTTCTCATTTTTTATTAATAACTTTGATATTACTTGACATTCAGTGAAACTGTTGTGACTCAATAATCCTTACTTCCTTAATAATATATATAAAAGTGAAACGTTGTCTGTTTGTTTGTCCTTCACGCCGAAACGGCTGAATGGATTTGAATATACATGAAATTTTGAATATACATGAAATACGTCCTAGATTAGATTATAGGTTACTTATAAATATGCTATCTAAAATAATAAATAATAATAATAATAATTCCGGGTGCAACCGGGTAGCGGGTCAGCTAGTGTCAGATAAATAACATTTCCATATAAGGGTTTTTGTTGTAAATGTAATAGTTTCTGCGTAATTGTATTCCCAAGCCAAAGTGTTACTACCGCCCCAGGCCCACCCTACCGATGAAACTGTGCAACCCCTAAATAAAATTAAATTTGTTTAAAATTTGGCCTACAGATCACTTAAGTCCGAGTTGCCTAGCCGCGGCGGGCGGCTCCGGCTGGCGGCGGTCCCACTAGTGCAACAGAGACACAGACACATATGCATACTTCTCCATTGCACTAGTAGGACCGCCGCCGGCCGCGGCTAGGAAACTCGGCCTTTAAGGTGGCCGTTCCAATGATCGGCTGGCGACGCTTCCACTAGTGCAAAGGAGAAACAGATGCATACTTCTCCCTTCTCCCCCGCCAGCCACTCATTGGGACGGCCACCTTTAGACGAATAGAACCAAGGCGGCGAGCAAAGTTATATGAAAATAGCATCTTTGGAAAATTGAAACACCCTACTGAGGGTGTATCAGAAAAATAACCACTTTTATACCAGGCATATTTAAAAAAAATATGAAAACGTAATAATAATAGTTGATTATACGTTAATGATTGTTTTTTTATAATATTATTTCGGTAATGAAGATTAGGAACCAAATATGATACAGTAACTTTATCAGAGAATGTTCTAACAAAGTTCTATATTGGGAAACCATAAATATTTAGGGATTGAAAATTAGCTCTGCCGTTTTCGTCGGTACTATCCGAAATACCGCTTCTTTTGCATGCAGTCATTTTTATTGTAAAGTAGTTGGACAATAACATGGGTTAACCGGTTAACTGCCAATGTATCATATATGATAAAAAAATCTGGCCAATTCTGCTTATGTATCATATATGATGGAATAACTTTTTTGATTTTCAAACGATTTGAATGAAACTTGGTATGTAATGGTTATGGGGTCGCTGAATCTGAATTTGACTTTGGAATTGTAAAATTCAATGTGGCAGACCCAATATGGTCGAACCAAAATGACTAGCGAATTGTTGGGATTTGTATAAATTATTCGTATTGTATTAAATTTCAGGGCTTGGGTGTGGCATTGAAAAAAGTAACTGCTGCAATTGAATTATAGACAAGAAAACTTCACAAATAAAAAATTTTTAAATAAAAAAAGATTTAGTAAATAATTGACAAACTCACCCCTAAATTCTGTTTTCTAGGGTTTGGGGGTATCAGATGAAACAAATAACCCCCGCAATGGGTTCAGCGACTCAAAAAACCCCTGTATACCAAATTTTCTGTGATTCACTTAATTTTTCGATGTTGCCAGTTTGGGCTCGAATAATAAAAAAAGGCCGTGCCAGTTAACCGGTTAACATGATAACAGGACAAATAGACATGGGTTAACTGTTTCTTGAACTCAATAGATGTTAATGTTTCAAGTGTCCTAGCCGGGATATAAGCATTATAGTATATAAATATTGCTTGGTGTAAAGAGGGTTTCCTGTACCCGACGTTCTTTCCCGTCAGAGATGGGCATTATCTAGATAAAAAATGATTACTTTATAAATACTTTATCTTTATTCGTTATTCGAATAACACGATTTATCTGTCTTCGAAACATCACGGATAAATGAATTTATTTGACAGCGGCAGATAATTTTTTTTATTGGAAATGATTTTATTCGGTGATAGATAATTTTTTTATTTTAGAAACTTTTATTCGAACCGTCGAATAAGGTTTTCATCTTTATCCGTAGTTTATTCGACTTTTATTTGAAGGCCTGTTTATCCCAACCGGTGCGATCTCGCCTCGAGCTGAGGAGTTGGGCTGTTCGGTGGCGACTTTTACATTCGTTTACACGAAAATATAAATAAATCACTAGTACGATTTTACATTTACGAAAATCCGCATGCAGTTGGCATGGGTAATATGAGTAAGTATATTAAACTGAATTGAATTTGTTATTATAATAATTACAAGAATCATAAGAACAAGTTTATGTTTTACAAAAGATATTGTGATTTTGTGTTTCCGTTTATTTTCATTTTCTTGTAAACAAATTTAAGACACATCGTCATTTTTTCATCAATCCATCAAAAGTTAACCAATAAATAAATTAATGTCCAAAAAACTTCCAAAACCTTTTTTTTATAGTATTCGAAGTTTGTCAGCAGATATATTGTACAAGGACTTTTACGACTTTTGGAATTTATGGATTGTTTGCGAGATCCATACGATTGAAATGAGTTCAAACACGGTCTAAATTTGATTATTTCTAGAACTATAGATAATTAATTATGAATGTAACATTTCTAATGTAATAATGTTAAAAATAATCCGATTTATATCGTGTTCAAATTCATTTTCATCTAAAAAATCTCAACAGTTTGTTACTGAAACGTTCATGCCGATACGATAGAAAATGTGGAAGTTTTACATACACCCCATTAATATAAGTATAATCCACTGCAAGCAACAATGCATGGCTCTCCAGCCGAGGTTCAAACCAAGATCAGAAGCCGCCGCCGAATCGGTCAAGTCCTCAGCTCGTGGCGAGACCGTGCCGATTGGGATAAACAGGCTGTGAAAAGTTATTCGAAGCCTTCGATTAAAAGTCGATTAAACTACGGATAAAGATGAAAACCTTATTCGACGGTTCGAATGAAAGTTCCTCGAATAAAATAATTATCTTTTACCGCCGAATAAATTCACTTCGAATAAATTTATTTATTAGTAATGTTTCGAATAAAGATAAATTGGGTTATTCGAAGTTGCGAATAACGAATAAACATAAAGTATCTTATTCGAGTTTATCTAGATATTATCTTTGCTCATCTCTGTTTCCAGTAGACTCTTTCAACACAATAAACAAACGTTAGAGTAACGTTACACTTGCGGTGATTGTAGACACAATCGCAATTGTGCGTCAGGGAGCATCAATATTGAACGACAGTTCCAACTCTATTCGCTATTGTGCGTTCCGAATGTATTTCTATCGCGAAACCACTTTTATCTGCATTATAAATGTTATCTTCACCAAAGTACTTTATTACTACTTTCACATCATTTAGAATAGCGTTGCGTATTCTTTCTAATTTGTCAAACTTTACATAAGCTGTGTGATAAATTTCGTTATTTTAAGTGACACAATTCCATTTTTTTTATAAATTCCATATGCATCGAGTTTCTACTATAATGAAGAATAGTTTATCTCCTTGTTGCGTTCAAGGGCCATCGCACAATGTTAATTTGGTTACTTGTTCAGTAACAATTTTATATTAATAAAAATTCTTTTATCCTGCCTGGAATCATCTTTGGTCGCACTAGCTTCCTGCCTATGAAGTTCAACTAAAGATTTTGCCTTCCTAAGTTGATTTTGTACATTGTGAAGAGAAAGCCGTTTTCATTTTTCACTTATACAGTACTTCATAGCGCTTGTTCTGTACTCTTAGTTAATAATGCTTCCACTTTCTTGAGGTATTACAGACTTTGTTCTCAGAACAATTTTCCGTGTCACTGTCAAATGCTGACTCGAGCTTTTCAAATTGCAATGCAAGATCATCTTTAATTATATCTTCTTTCATACATCTTGTAATTATATTTAGTATAGCGTCACTATTTACAAAGGATTCGGGGGTATGAAGACCATGCTTGGAATTTGTAGAATTAATATTTCCAAGATTGACTTGGCCCATTTTTATAATAAATTTCCACTGTATACAGCGAATAATTTGTAATGATACCTTTGTAATCATGATACAGATTGAGCGGTAATTGTGGCTGAATGCACAATTATTATATATAAGACAAGATTGTGGGAACACGTTTATTTGTGTGATTGCTTATCGCTCAAATCGGGTAGACGGTCACGATTGTACCTACATAAAAGAGATTTAAGATTTGTGCACGTAGTTGTTTACGACTTTATTTTATTGTTTTATCGTTGGATTTAAGTGAACAAGGTATATTTTCAAATACTTGATAACGCATTATTCGAAATTCAAGGACAAGCGTGCGGAATGCACGTATTAGATAAAATTATACAAACAGTATACATTCATACATATAGGTTTGGGTTAATACGCACATGCGTATTTATAATCAAATGTTGCGTTTTTTGACCCCGCAAAAACATAAAAAAAATTTAAAATAAGTGCGGTTTGAAACGTTTTTCATTTAAATTACAAATTCAAACAATTTTCAACGTAACAATTTTTTATAATTATTGTAATTTTCAAGATATGAATATACGAAAATAAGACAGCACACATTAACCTGTAACGGGTGTTTTCACCCTGAATAATGAAAAAGGAGCACAAAATGAAGTTTGATACTTCTATTAAAGTTCTCTACAAATTCGCAGAGTTTTCAGAAAATCGGAATTTTTGGGTTACCGAAGTTTCTTTGCAAGCACACATGAGGCGGTTTCCGACGATCGGGCAACGCTAACATCTGTAAGCAAAAAAAGTGTTATCGATTCGATATGTAAAGGATAAAAAATTATTGTCCGTAAATTCTATTTTTCACTAAAAGGTAAGCAAGTTAGTTTGTCAATTTCTACTGAAGCTTTTCTGCCAAAGAATGAACATATCGCGAACGAAAGAAATATTTTGTAGTATCATCCTACAAAATTGGGAATCATGTAACGCATGTACAGATAAATAATTGCCTATCCTGTAAACACTGCCAAGATCATATTCGCGGTTTGATGAAAGTTTTATCGTCGTGTGTGCAGTTCAACCACTGGACGTGAGATGAAGTTCCTAAGCGGCAAGCGAATTAGCCGTCAATTCGATGAAAACCGCCTCGCATGTTCTTAGCCTAATCGGGACGCGTTGTATATAGGAGATAAAGTAGACAATACATTGACAAAATAACTGTCGGGCTTGAGATGGTACTTCTGGTGACTCGCTGCCAGTCAAAGAGTTAAATTTTCAAAGCATTCGAAAACACACATTTCTAATTTGATGAATGAAATTTGCGATTAATAATTATGTGAATATTGAAAAGAAGGAAGGAAAGTTTGAAAAGAATGCAGCCAATAAGGTCACGTCATGTTATATACATATACGCACGCATTTAATAATTTGTGCCTTTTCATTTGGTTTACATTTAGTGCCTTTACGCGCGTGTGTATTGCTTTTCGTTTGGCTGTACACGCGATATACGCTTGTACACGTGTACGCATGCGCGCTATTTTATTAGACCCGCGATGAAAACGCTTACATGCAACATCATTTACATATTGTTTTATTCTTTAATACCCTTTAATACCCTTTAATCAAAATTTATTCTCGTATGTGTTTCGAGCGCATGCGTACATACGCACTTGTGGAAAAACGTGTAAACACATGTCGCCTTTTTCCTTTCGGGATTTTATTGTTTTTCCTCTTCCTTTGAGTATAAATGCGTGTGCATTCGGGGCATGTGCCATTTATTAACTTCATGATGGCGTGGACGATAATTAGGATAGAAATTATATCAGAAAAAGAAATTGCTCCAACAATTCTATATATATGTATACGCGTATACAATATATAATTCTGTACAAACAGAGTAAGTTTAGTCAGGGCTCGATGATACAATATACAGTGAATGCCACTTAAAATCGTAAACTGTAACGCTGACCAGATTATAGTTTAAAAAATATTGTTACGATGGATTTGAGATGAAGGTTTTTTTCTTTTAGAAATAAGTAAACCAACATATCTTTATTTAATATATACTGATTGCAAATGAGAAACATTATTAGTAACAAGAAAGTTAAACATATTTGGAAATAATGTACAGAAAACGCAAGTCACTAATGATTCTACAGATGAAAAAAATTGTTATTATCGTTCACAACAAAGAATATAATGCATTTCAATATTTTGTGGGGTATGCACAATTATTTTCGACTGCTTCTAGTCGTCGTGGGACCGAATACACCAATTTTTCGCAAAATTCTTTCGAAAATTTTGCCCACTCTTCTTGCAAAAAAATGTTAAATTTTAATTCGTCCACAAAAATAACGTCCTCCCAGAAATAAAATTTTTTTGTTAAATATTCTTTTGCGAATTCTCTTCGCTTTCTCCTATTTTTCCGACTGATATGTGGCTTGTTCCGTGTAACCCGTCCGTGATGATTTTGGCGTCTGATTACCCTAATCACTTATTTTTTTGCCTAAATACTTTCTATTTCTGTAGCAAATTTTGGTGCACTAATCCCTTGACTATTTTTTTTTTACAATTTTCATAATTCACTGATTATCTCGCATATTCACTTTCTTATTTATTCGTGTCTTTAATTCGTTTTAATCTTTCACTTAGATACTGTATACTGTTAATAATTTAGGCTATTTTAATCAGATTCGCTTGAACAATCGCTTGTTTCATTTTAATTAATTTAACCAGTTTTGCACTGAACTGTAGCTTGTAGTTATAAGAAACATTTGAATAAAGTTGCAAATAAAAGAAAGTCAACTGTTAAAGAAAAGAAGATCAGGTATTCCCCTAGTTTTTACACGTATACCTGTATGTACGATTTTTAGTTACCATGTACCATTTTTTTCCTGTGTGTTATTTTCAGATCTGTTTAATTTTCCTATTATTGTAAGTCCGGGAGAGTTCGACCACTTTTTGGAAAAGAAATTGTTGCATCGTTGTTTTTCACATTTTTGTCTTTTTGGGGACATTAAAGCAAAGCCCAAGCAATTTAGGGTATATATAAATTATAGTGTGCAATAATTTCAAATATTTATTTTCATTTTCAACGAAAAACATTGGCACTGCAACTGATCGGTCTCACCCGCATGTCGAGATTAGACCGTTCACCCACTATGGGTGAGACCGACCTTGAAAAATAACCAAAAGTATAGCTTATAAAAAGTATAATACCCGAGAAAATTAATTGATATTTTATATTTTCTTTAGTTTTCTACATAAATCACAAGAATTCTCGTATTTGGAGCATCTATCATGAAACCAACGGCTGCAGCGCATACATTTAATCCAATAGTCGCTTTTCGAGGTTTCAAAATAGTTTTCTCCGCATCCCACGCATTCATTTTCGCCCCACTCTTTTAACGACATATCACTCTCTTGTAGAATAGAATTTTCGCAGCCTGAATCTGAATATGGATTTACAATAAAAAAGACACATGTACGTAGTGTTTAGAAAACGTTTCGATGTCAATTACAAGAATGAGAAGTAAAAAATACGAGCATGCTTTGTCTCCGTCGACATCCTACAACTTTCGTTTGAAAGAAGTTTTCGTACCATTCATATTTTTCGAGATAGTTGCACTTTTTCAGATACAACGGACAGACTGTATATTTAACTAATGTGGTCGGACTATCCCATAATCAAGGGAGTGATCGACTACCTTGTCAAAATAAATTAAAAAAGAGTACATTCGTATTGTTGGGGTGACACTGTAGTTTCATGCATATTATATCCCCCAATATCGGAATAATATAAATAAACTTACCTGTCTTTCAAATATCACCAGCACTGTAACTTGGTCTGAAAACTTTCAGACTCGCATAAAGTCTTAAGTGTTTCCTATAATTTAAATATGGATTTGTAACAATGGTCAATGCATGATCAACAACAAGCGCATTAATTTTTTTTGTGTCAATGACACACAGTGCCCTATGTTGCGTCAGTCTTCAAATATGAACACTGACCGCTGGTCGAACTCTCCCGGAATTACCCTACAAATAAATTTCTTACTTTGCAATCAGTATATAGGTATTGAATACAATTATGTTAGTGTTCTTATTCCTAAAAAAGCTTCATTTTAAATCCATGGTAACAATATTTTTCAAACGAAAATCTGGAAAGCGTTACAGCGTTTTAAGTGACACTCACTGTACATCAAATTTGCGTTTATAGGGTAAAAAGTAACGAATACCTTAATTTATTGTTCCGGATGGATCGAGTGTAATCAACAATTAATTTGTATATTTGTTTGTAGTTTCATTTATAATGTCCCAATAATCCTTTAGAATATTATTCAAGCAATTATAAATTTCATTTCTCGAGTCACTAAATTTAATGATACAACATTTAGTAATTGGAGGTACTTTAAATAGTTTTACGACGGTTAATCGAGCTGATTTAAGTAAAAGTTAAGTAGATAAATAAGTAAATAAATAATTAAATGATAAATAAACGAAATGATGAACAATTGTAGATGTGACTATTTGTTGTTAGGCATACAGAACTTTATGTATGACAAAATATAGTAGCAGAGCTGACCGATGCTTTCAGCACCGTAAGAAATGTTAGTATTCTATTTATTTTTTAAAATAAAGCTTTCGCATATCGATGTTTATTGCGATCTAATTATGTTAGTCGTAACTTTCCATAGTCTGATTTGCTAATTATGATACAGTATTAACCGGTTAACTGGCTGGCCCGGCCCTTTTTATTATTCGGGCCCAAACAGGCAACATCGAAAACTTAAGTGAATCACACAAAATTTGGTATACAGGGGATTTTTGAGTCGCTGAACCGATTCTGGGGGTTATTTTTTTCATCTCACACCCCAACCCCTAAAAAATAGAATTTAGGGGTGAGCTTGTCAATTCTTTACTAAACCTATTTTTATTTAAAAAATTTTTTATTTGTGAAGTTTTCGTGTCTATAATTCGATTGCAGCTGTTACTTTTTTCAATGCCACCCCAACCCCTGACATTGCATACAATACGAATAATTTATACAAATCCCAACAATTCGCTAGTCATTTTGGATCGGCCATATTGAGTCTGTAATATTGAAATTTAAAATTCCAATCCCACATTCAGATTCAGTGACCCCAAAAACCCCTATGTACAATTTTTCTAAATCCCGATAATATTTTAATATTTGGCAGCCATTTTGAGTCTGACACATTGAATTTTACAATTCCAATGTTAAATTCAGATTCAGCGACCCCATAAACCATTACATACCAAGTTTCATTCAAATCGTTTGAAAATCAAACAAGTTATTCCATTTGATCATATATGATACATAAGCAGAATTGGCGAGATTTTTTTTTGATCATATATGATACATTGCCAGTTAACCGGTTAATTAACAGATAGGCTTGCGTGTATTCAAAATGTAGGTAATTATTCTTTCTTCCTGTCGATTCTCTAATTCATCCTATTGTAACGACACGTGTAAACGGAACATGGTTATAAAACAGTCTCAGATTTGAAAATTCCTCGGGCAAACTGGAGCGAATGGGTTTATTTGCTAAATTGTCTGTTTCATTTTTCTAGATTTATTGAAAGTGTTAGAATCATTAATTTTTCAAAGAGATAAAACTTCCCAAAGATATTCTTTTGACGGATTGAATTGTTACTTAAAGCTTTATACCATATTAAAATGATTGAAATAATGAAAGTGTGATATATTCTCAAGGGCACTTGTGTATACATGAGCGCAGTAGGAATACAGATAAATATGCGCATCTTCTCACCATAGGTACATGGAACGTAAAAGTAATAGAAAGGTAAAATCTACATAGAATAGATAATAAATGAATCGTTGGAGATTATTTTAACGATAGAAACTATGCCGTATGTTGAAACGTTAATCCTTTCATTTCTTATTAAACAGTTGTAAGAAAAAGGCCAGTGTGCATGCAGAACTTTTCGGCACTCATTTCTCTAAAAGTATTTGGGATAGACGTTTAGATTTTTATTACATGTTTGCAACATATATTTAAAGTAGACTATTATCATGTTTTTACCTTTAGTACTTGCTATACAAATGCATTTTAATTAAAGTTATGTTTAAAATTTAAACTTGAAATTATAATAGTCAGTCTGCTTCCATTCAAATGGACTTCAAAAATACTGTAAAAATCTTCGGGCTCTCTGTTTTAAATAGTTCTTAAACTTTTGTATAAAAAGATGCGACTTTCGGTGAATTTAAGTAAAAGATAAAAATTATTCTTGACTCATATATGTTAATACTCGCGCAGTAGTGCTCTGATATCTTGTCGCGACTTGTAACCGGTGGCGTATGTTTTTGTCGGATCAGTGGCGAGTTTTTCTTCAAGGAATCGCGAGAGCTTTGCTCGCTCTGCTGCCGGATATAATATCTACGGCGAAGGGGGGGGGGGGAGGGAATAGGAGCGTGAGAAAGCAAATGCTTTCCTTATCTGCGCTCATGATGACATCACTCCTATATCTTTCCGTATCGGAGGGCGGGCAAACGAGTATAAATGAAATTTTCTTTCTTGTTCGTTTTTGTGACGCGAAGTTAAAAATAGAAGTTCTATTAACATCAACTTGCACGTCCAAAATTTAACACCTTATCGTATATATGTTATTGTTTTTGGGTTAGGTTGCAAAACGGCATATATGCTGAACCTCGCCTATTTATCACATAAATTGTTGTTTTTTTTTTCTTTTTGTTGTTTGTAAATGTGATAAATAAAGACGAATTATTATTATTATTATTATTATTATATAGCACTTTAAATATTCTAAGTGTCTTCCTTCAAAACTAATAATCCTGGCTATACTCGCTTGCTCTCCCATCAGAGATATATGAAGTTGAATTTTTTATAATTCTTATAATTCTCTCATTAACTCTAATCCATATTTTTTATCAGGAATGTATTGCCAAATCAGTAAAACTCATTTAATTGTAATACTATAAAAATGTTAAACATTTTATTCTTCGTAGATACGACTGATCTGATAACATATCGCCCGGCAACTTAGTGATTTGAGTGCAGGTAGCCCGAAGGGTCAATCGTTAGTGGTAGTTCCAAAAATTAATATGGGGTAATTCGCGAGCAGCCATAGGATCATTTCGGTGGATAGTCAATAAATCAGTACTGCGCATATAAAATTTATGCATTGTTGTATTTAGACAGGAACGTAAAATTTAAATATGCAAGAAATAAAAATTCTGTTTCTTCAAAAAGTTTTACGTAAAGTGCTCTTACGAATGTAGATCCTCGAAAGTTTCTATCACAGACAAAAAGTTTTAATAAAATCCAGACGTATTTCGGATATTCTATTTTAGTCTGAAAAAACTGTAAGTGCTGCTAATGCACTTTCTGATTCACCTTTGAAAACGGCAGGTGGGAATCTGAAAAAAGAAAGAATTACTATAAGTTTCTTGAGATAAAAAGAATCATGACCGAATACTCGGACTTTGTTCAATAAAAGGTGTTCAAAATAGAATCTAGAGACTTTCCCGCTTTACAATGGATTCTTAAAACATTCTCAAAAGTTTCTTTATAAACACAGTAGGCGTGTATACAAAATTAACATTATCCTACATACACAATAGAAACGTATGTACGTATGGTATCTAGTGACCGTCTACACACTTGTGAGCTATTTTCGGCATTTGTCAAATTTGAAATTTATAAATGAAATAATTTTTTGTTTATCTCTGTTTTCATTTTTCTGTTTATCTGTGTAAATAGCGACGGATGAACATTTAGTTGGAGCACATTTTTGGTGTGTATGAATATTCTAAATAATCCGGGCTAAGAAAATCATACGTGTGTTTAACTTACAGACTTAAGTTTAAGCGAATCAAATTTGAACAAAATATGTACGCACATATCTTACTTGACCTAACTGTTGGATTCATTTAATACACAATTGTAGAACGTTATCTTTCGGAATAATCCTAAACACATAGGTATTTATTGAAAGTATGCAAACACTTAGGTTTCATAGGGTTTTACAAACATTCAAGTGACCGTTTTTGGAACGGTATGCCATGAGCCGATCTTAACCTCTGTCCAGGCAGTATGATTTTAAGGGAGCCACAAGAAATCAGTATCGCACGATGTATTAGACTTTTTAGTTAGTTAGGATCTACCCCCTGTGCACACGCTTCAGAGAGAAAAAGGTTAAGAAACAGTAAAGTAAGTCAAGAATTAATGAAACAATTTAAATCGCCAATTGGCACTTACCTATATAAATGATATACTCCTTCAAGAGAAGTAGTAGTAGTAGTAAAACAGGCTACGTGTGGATCCACGTGCGCGCGCGCACACACTCCCCCTACCTACACACACACGCACGCATAAACATATATTACAATGCATTAACAATAAGGAAAAATCATATATAAAATAATCGAGTACACTCAAAATATAAATTGTCTGTCTGTATACGTATAAGTAAAGTATAAATCTATATATGAATACATACGTTTAACGCATATATTAAACACATACATAAAAAAATATAAAAGCAAGATGTTGGAAGAGAGTACTAATTAATATGGTGATTAGGTATTGTAAAACATTATTATCGGTTAATGCAACAAAGTGGACTAATTCGCGAGTAACCTCTATTCCTAACGAGAATGAAGAATTAATTTTAAACAGATTAATATTAACTACTAATAATGAATGGTAAATTAATAATATACGTATTAACAGTAATAATGATCGTACTAGGTTAAGATATATATATTGCTAATTAACAAATGAATACAGTACCGATACGAAATAATGATAAATATAATATTTGTAGTTAATTACAATTCGAAATTACTTCATCTTAACTGACGGCGTCGAGCGACACTTCCGCAGGTAGTGTAGTAATATAACGACACCAATAGAGAAGTTTAGAATAAGACTTAAGATTTGGGAGATTATTATGTGAGAGGTAGTGTAGCAATGGGCGGGAGATGTTAAGGGGAGGGAGCGGAGATATCTGTTTGATGTCGATAATATTGAAGAATCTTGTGATTATTTTATATTTAAATGTTGTCCAAAAATATTTCAGTAATGATTTTTCTCTGGTATATTTTTTTGTGACCAGTGATCATGTGATCTAGAAGTTCATAATGCCGGTGTCATTCATATTTGAACCTCAAGGTCATCTTTTACTTTGTTCCTGTCTCACGCGATTGGGCCTTCTTTCTTTCGTCTAAACTCTTTGTATTTTGCAGAAAATGTTACGTATCGATGTCTTTAAGTATGTACTTTGCACGGTGGTTTCGATGATTTGACAATGAAGAGATTTTTGCATCTTTGGTGTTTTGAAAAGAATTCTGAAATGATTTTCCTGAATTTTACATTATTTTGCTTATTACATTTTCTTTTGTATTATTTTCATTAATAATCTCATTTAACGCAGAGTAGTTTAAGCAGTTCGTCGACTTTTTTCAACCTTACAACTACATAGGTATATTCACGTAATGCTTATATTTTGTGGATTTATTTTCTTATTTGTTATTTTGTATCGTTGATTAATCTGTTGCTGTTTCTAGTTTGAAGTATGGTTTCTATGACGAACTATTTCACTGAAATTTTCTACAAATAAGTGTAAACGTATTTTTAATAAAATTATTGAACTTTTAAACGTTACACATATCACAGTTTAATAATCGTCAAAGATTATTGTTTAGTCGATTTTAGTCCAAAATAGCTGCGGAAATGTTGATAATATCATTTTGAAATGTAATAATGCGTCGGAGGATCAGGACACAATACTTATTTTTTGTTTGTTGCCCGAAAGAAAGAAGTCTAGAAAGAATTCAGAGTGAAAGAAGTAGAGTATCTTTAATATCGCGTGTGTAACGCGCGCCGACACACGCACACAGACGCGCGCGCGCGACTTGCGTGGCCACACAAAATACATAAGTGCATACATAGTAAATATCCTGTTTATTATAATTATGTTGAATACCTCCAGTGCGTTTGTAAACATAATAAAACATCGTAAGAAGAACTTGTTTGCTTCAAACGGGGAGTACAGGTTGTCATTATGTTGTAATTTCTTGGATCTAACTGCCCGCGACAATGTGACTCTAAAAAACCTTCAACATACGAAATTAATGTTTCAGCGAGAATATGGTAAAAAGAATTAAAAAAATTATGAAATGAGAAACATGCTTTATTGATGTGTAGAAAATACTGACTAACTAGTACGAAAGTATGTTTATAATTTTAAAGAAAGATCTTGAGAACTATAATCACGAAAAGGTGATACATAAACTGTAACAAAATCTCCCGTAGACATTTTTTCCCATCTTGAAAAATTCTGAATTTCTTCAGGATGATTATGATAAATGGGATACTCTGTATGTGCATACGTGCACATACATACAATTTATTTAATCGAAAGAAGAGTGGAAAGCTTCCTCAAGTTAGCGAAAAAAATGTTTGTTGTGATAATAAATATTGAATATAGCTCTAGGGTATAAATTATTACTGTAATGAATTAGAATCTAAATAATACGCTGGGTTACTTTTGCAAAGCAAATTCTCAAAAGCCTCGACTTTTTCTACTTGAGCAAAGGTTTGCACGTTGCGTATCCTGCGCATGTACAGTGAACCTGCCTCATTTTCTACCTGCGTCTCTGTATGCATGCCGATTGTGATGAACGAGAATCTTTCTTGTGAAAGGTACACGCCCTTATCGGAGTGTAAATATTTAAATATGCTTGTTAAAATGATTGTATTTGTACAGGGTGTTTTATAAATTATAGTACAAGGGCGCAGTTAGGAATCTTCTACTAATACTGAGATGTTTTTTAAAATCGATCCACCCACCCCCCTATTTTTTTTTTGTTAAGCTGCTGTTGGTAATGAGTAAATTCTTCAACAAGGACGAGCTACGGAGAAAAATAAATTTAACGAAATGGAGAGGGAATCAGGGCAAAGGGGATTTACAAATTCAGGAACGGATGATTGTCAAAAAAATTGCTTTGCTTTGCTTTACTTTACGTTGGGGAACAATTTTTTACATTGTAATGCCTCTTTTTATGAGCACCCTACATGTATACAGTTTTCCGAAATGAACCGGATTGTTGGAACAAACGCTCTAAATAGGCAAATCTGATTTTTCACAACATGTATTTGTTACGTGCAGGGTGTGCGAAAAAGTACAAGACATCGGATAAACTCGTCATTTCCATATCAAATGATACTCAAGAACAAATTATTTCAGAATGAATAATTTTTTTGGAAATAAATGACAAATACCATTGCCTGCATTCGTACGCAATCAAGATTAACGATGATTTATTTGTAACAAAGAATTTCGTTTGATGAAGTTCATATTTGAAAAAGTTGTTTAATTTGAACCTGGGAATTTTACATATCGCACTTTCAGTCTTATTACACACCCTATGTACGTACGTTCGTGCGTGAGTTGTACGTACGTTGTGTGTGTGTGTACATGCTTACGCGCGCTTGGGTGTGTGGCTTTAATATGTGTATACGTACATAGGACGTGTGTATGCGTGCGCACGTGCGTGTATGGAGTTGTATCAATACATGACTATCTATACATATATACGCACCTATATAAATTAGTACACACTCGTGTGCGCGCGTACGATCGCGTATGTTGTGTGGCAAGGCACACGCAATGGATGCGTGCATATACGCATGCACATGTGTACATACATTAATTTAGAGTATACTTTCCTACATACAGGGTGTTTTGAAGATTATAGTACAAGAGAAAACTGCGGCCTTCCTAGATATAAAGGAACATATTATCCTTAACCGTGCCCTTCCCTCATTGTAAACAATCGAAATTTTAAGAGCGATCGTAGCTCAAGAATAAACACTACGGCTGCGAAACTGAGTACTTTTGAGTTGAAAGTAAAACGATTAACTTATTTTTCCTTATAGAAATAATTTATGAAGAAAGGATGCGACGGTTCAAGATTTTATGGCGTATACTTTGTAATGTTTTACGACATGAAAAAATCAAATCAGAGCATTTTAAACCGTTGAAACTAGTTGTAATAAAAATTTAATATCTAACATTGAATTATATTTTGGGTTATTTTATTAAAATTGCTTTGACAACATGACACCTTGATTCACTCTTATGAACCTTGATTCGATTTTAAATTGCTAAGGTACTTTTAACTCGTGGAGTAGTATAAGTTGGCAGTACGGAATGAGTATACACAGTTGTAACGATACGCACATTAAAAGTAACATTTTTTTAATTTTGTTTTGTTTGTAATTTGATGAGTAATTTTATGTAGGAGATCAAAATACTACCAATCAAATTGAAATTGTATAATACCGAGAAGGTAATCGGAGTAGTAGCCTTGGTGTTAAGAACGAAGCAGTCCAATGCATTTCACCCCGCCTAATGTGGTCCTATTAAGCGAGGTAATTTGATCCCGTTGCATAATTACGAATTATGATACATCGAATAATTGGAATATTTCGAATATCGTCTTATTTTCCACTCAAAAATTTCTGAATTGTCTCTTGCACCATTATTCTTTGATCACCCTGCATTTTCGAATATTTTTTCCTTAAATGCAGGCCCTTTTAACTAATTAAATAAGATATAACCCAATTGTGTACGCTTCTTTCAGGATTTTTAGATTGTCACTGCGAACGTATTAATTACTGAATTATTGTAGAACCGTATCAATAAGCGAATAATTAAATAATGAATTAGTAGTTCATTATAGAGGTATTAAAATATTACACACCTATGAGAAGTCTGGAGATAAATTACCGTGTTTTTCATTTATTATTTATTTTTATCTTGAATCTGTAAAAGTTGTATTAATTATTATATACGTTATATATGTATATAAAAGAATATTATTTATATATATATATATATATATATATATATATATATATATATATATATATATATATATAATGCATATGTATATTAATTAATTGTATGAATTTAATATATGTTTATATTAAGATGTTTAGTTTTTTCATTATTTCGGAAAAGTGTCTGGGTTGCTTTCTTCATTACTTAATTATGTAATCGTTGAGTGAGAATTTGAATTACGAATAATTGAACGATCATGGGTGTCTCTCATTTTCTAATAACTATAATGATGATAGAAATAAAGTTATTTGAAATCAAATCAAATTTTTCTCCCATTTTTTAAAATTTCCTTCATCTGAAACGGACCAGTTCGAATCATTTTTGTATCTTTTCTTCCAGCTCCTAATTTCGACAAATGTCGGCATTAAGTACATTGTTAGATACTTACATCATAACACAATGTGTCATTGAATTTTATTAACACTAGTCATAACTTTTCCGAAACTCTTCCTAAATCTCAAACGTTTTTTGCGCTTATTGCGCAAAGTAGAAACGCCCTATTTAGGAAATTATTTTCCTCATCCAGGCTTGCAAAGAAAACGTAAGTACATTTTTTGTTTTCAGATTTTGTGTCATTATGGTTTTGATAATGTTGCGAGGTACCGTGCGTGGAGATTCTCGGCGAGAATATCGTCGGGCACCGTGGGTTGTTCCCAGAAAAGTCATTCTCCGGGCTGTGATGGTTCGGACGAGGGTGCCGGGAACGGGATGTTCGGCCTGAACCGAAGCACTGTGGTCCAATTTTCCCATTTGGCTGTCCAAAAGTCAATTTAAAAAATATGACCTGTGCTGTAAAATTCTTGCTACATGAGGTAGTTGAATATGTGCGGAACAACGCACCGATATTATTTTGGTGCCTGATATATTTCAAGTGGATCGGAACTTCAGGCTTTTTTGCAATCTGGTCTGACATTCAGAAGAATATTGTTCTTTTCGCGATGCTCCTATTCTGCCATAAATGGATATATTTTTTACTTACATTTTTGTACAGTCTTAAAAGGTGATAAAATAATTAAATTACGAATGTGCAAAATGATACGTGCAATAGGTAGGTACTTGTTTCTTTTTTTAATTCCCGAAAAATTGATTTTTTTCAGCAATCACACTAGGAAGACCCTAGGAAATTGTGTAGATTTTTGCATTATGGAAGCTTTTAAGGGAGTACAGAACTAATGAAATCGTGAAAAATCGATTTTTTTATTATTATTAATTCTGAAAGTGTCATCCTTTGTCAACATTTACAACAAAGTTTTGTAAGAAAATTCGAATAATTACGAAAGTGAACGTGATTAAGTGCACCGCCAAGTAACGGCCTCGCAGAGCGGTATTGGCGTAGGGGACTTAGCCGTGTTTCTTTGGCGTATCTATTGTATAGACTTTTTAGTTAATTTCTCTTCTTTTTTGTTCTCTTGTAAATCATGGGTATTCCCCGTATAATTATTAAATAAATAAATAAATAAATAAAAAAATAAATAAACTTTGAAACCGTTTATCTCGAAACTACATTTCTACACACGCTCTTTTTCATAACTTTTGAACGAATGAATATTCTCACTTGAAATTTTAACTGGAGATGTAGAGAATTGTAGATGATGTAGAATTCCTTTCTCTACAGTGTGGAACATTTTATAACTGGTAAAAGATGATTTTTTCCAGTAAAAATGTGGGGGAAAAATTAATTCGTGCATAACTTTCACAATTTTTGTTTATATGGGCCAGTAACGTTCCACGCTGTAGATTTTAGTGTGGCAATTACTCACTCCAAAGCATTTTGCTTTTAGACGATTGGTTCACCTGGGATTATGTGCACGGAATACAGCTGCGCGTTACGCAGGGCAAACTTTAGCGTCATATAACTTCAATAATTTTCAACATTCATGATAGAATCATGAAAATCACGAAATTCATTTTTGTAGTCTTCAGGGATTCGCGGAAATAAGGATATATTCTGGACAGACAAGATTTATTCGGATTAGGAAGGAATACATGGTTTAGTTGACAGGATGGGGCTACAAATTTCGGCGCTACAAACAGTCATTGCGTCTCGCTGCATTTTTACAATTCTACTGGATACTATTGTGCAGACGGCACTTGACTTTAATCTAATGCGGCGTCCAGGAGTTACTCTGTACTCTCCCGTTCGATTGGCGTCCAGGTATTGTCTCCGAACTCTCCATATCGAACAAGCGTCCAGGGATATTCTCCTGTACTCTCCTCTCTCAACGATTAGGTATTTAAGGAAGGGGCTTTGTACTCTCGTGATTCTACTCTACTGAGGCGTCCAGGAGTTACTCTGTACTCTCCCGTTCGATTGGCGTCCGGGTATTGTCGCCGAACTCTCCATATCGAACAGGCGTCCAGGAATATTCTCCCGTACTCTCCTCTCTTTTCTAATGAGACACTGCTCTGTACTCTCTCGATCGATAGGCGTCCAGGTATTATCGCCGAACTCTCATGCCGGAGTCCCTAAGCTGTCTGAGAGCGGCCGAGTGTCGTATCTCGTCCTCTCTCTCAGAACAGCGAAGAAGAAGGAAATGCCATTGCGGGCTTCTAATTTATACCCAATCGTTGCTATCCGCGGCCGCAGAAATCAACAGATGCGTCGTCAAGCGCGAGCCTCGCGAGACGCGGTCCCGCGCCCGCACGTCTCTCCTCACGGGCGGCCTACAAACGTGTTCTCGAAACGTCTCGCTGGTCAGTGTTTCTCAATCTTCCTTTTCTGCATGCCACACATTCTATTTTTACAATTCAAAACAGTTGTAAGTACTTTTTTGTTAAATTCCTCAATTATTGCCCTTTCTTTAGTCTATTTAAAATAATTATTAAAAACATTAAAAAATGATGTTTTTAAAAAAAAAATATACAAGATATAATTCGGAAAAGTTGTAAACCTACATCATAAATAATTTTGGCCAGCCAAAAACAGTAAATCGGACCACTGTGCGAAGTTAGTTGGATCCTTGGGCAGTTTAAGGGGACATTCTACTCTCTCGGTCGAAAAATCCGCCACTTTTCGGTGATGGTTTTTATAATGAATTACACACTTAACGTTTTCGAATTTCGGGGGGTATATTGTACCACTCTTGAAATACAAGAACAAATCTTTGTTGTTTGTTTATTTGACTTGTTTACTTAAATATTTGGCAGTGAAGTTGGCAGCTTTAGAATTGCTGGCGGTTGAAATTTCGGACGACTGGATCAACGAAAACAAAAAAACCAAACATATTTTTAATTTGCAGGAGTATGACTATCTCGCTAACCACAAATATCTTAAGATTTTTTAATATTTTCCCACATTTTATATCTATTGAACAGAAAAGAAATGCCCCTTTCGGTACTTTCAACTTTGATCGACTCCCATTTGAACGATTTTGGTTCAAAATTGTTCTTTCGTGGTAAGCGAGATAACCATACTCCTGCGAATTAGAAATATGTTTGGTTTTTTATTTCCGATAATCCAGTCGTCTGAAATTTCAACCGCCAGCAATTTTGAAGCCGCCAACTTCACTGCGAAATATTGTAACGAGTTAATTACGGTGGGACGCGAATCTTTCCCCCACCACGCGCGCCTGGCGCGGCCCGCCGCTACCGAGCCCGGCTGCGAGATGGCCACGCCCCGAGCGACGTTCTCGCTCGCGAAGATGCCACGGCGCTCCATATAAGCCGGCGCGACGGGCCCGTCAGGCAGAGTCTGCCACGAGCGATACGAGCGAAAAGATAGAACTCTCCCAACGATCTCTTGTAGCCCAAGCTGAATCGTTGCGACTTTTTGGTTTCCTCCACCTCCACGGCTCCTAGAGAAACGCGAGTTCGCCGATCTCTAGACGCAGGTCGATATCAACGGTCAATCTTAGGGTCAGACTTAGTCTGTCCCGGAGAACATCCTATAGTTTCCGTCTCTCCCGCGGGTTGTACCCACTGGGCGAACGGACACAAGACTTCCCGGTCAGGGCCATTGGTGGAGTCAACAGTCAGGGCACCAGAACGACCACCCCCCACTCCTACTTCTACCGCCGAAACGCCGCGACCTCTCCGCGAACCGCCGCGACCTCTCCGCGAACCGCCGCGACCTCTCCGCGAACCGCCGCGCTAGTTTAAGCCGTAGGTTAAGCCGTACAGACTTTGTTAGCCAGCACAGACCTGGCTGGGCGACATTGTATAGTACTGTTAAGAATAAACAACCGTTACACAGTTCACCTTTCCGGTAGTTAACCTCGAAGCGAGGTTACAATATTTATGTAAAAAAATGAAATAAACAAACAATAGAGATTTTTTTCTCTTCGCCCTACGAGGCATGATCTCCTCCCTCATATCTAATTTTAACCCCTCAGTGTGGTATGACGAGCAGGACTCGTCATGAGAAAAAGGTCCTCAACGACGGTATGACGAGCACTGCTCGTCATGGGACGTGAAGCGGAGGCGTCAGCATTAGGCCTTGGGACCACGGTCTATTGGACACTCGAATTAGAGGCGTGTTGTGCACTTCCCAAATACTTTCTGTAGGCCTTGGGGAGGAGATATGTACAGAGTGATCTTAGAGCCACTGGACTCAAAGAGGTGCTGTCTGGCATCCCGTGGCGAAGGCAACCCCCCCGCAGTGCCTCACCGAATTTTATGGCTTTCGACCCTCGAAGTGGTTGGAATACATTAAGATATGAAAAATGTCCCGGATTTCCGCAGGTATCATCAGATCTTTGCGAAAACGGCGCCAATCGATTCCTTATATTTCGCCGATGAAATTAACACCACGAACGACGTGATTCGGAGCATAATGAAGGAAATTCCGTTTAACATTCATTTGTATAATTTCTTTCTAGCTTCGTTAAAAATAGTGCGATTAACATGAAATTTAGTACAATCTTCATCGGAAAAACATAAGGAATCCATCGGTGTCACTTCCATATCGATACGATAAAGAATAAAGAATTATTTTATTTCTGAAACAGGTAGGAATCCTCGGCCGACCGCGGCGATTCGAGGTCGACACCCCGCAGTCGAGGGTGAAATATTCATTACAGCGTATTAAGAAATTCTTTATTCTTCAGCGTATCGATATGAAAATAACACTAATGGATTCCTTATGTTTTTCTGATGAAAATCGTACCAAATGTCATGTAAATCGGACTACTTTTACATAAGAATAGACAGATACGAGGTATGTATTTTGTGCCCGCCCAAGTATTTACTTTTCCAGCAGAGTCGACCAATAGCACTCAAGTTTGACAATACTTCTTCAGATCCGCTATGTAGTAACACCTTAACAGCAGGGGTCAAGGTTTTAACCAATGACATTCATCCCGCAGTTAGGAACTGTTCTGGACAGAAAATCTTCCAGCTTGAGGGGTTAAACAAGTGCCTCGTCCCAAAAACCCTCTTAAGTTGAGACCACGTTTCACCCCTTCTCTATGTCCCATGAAGTCAAAACCACACTCACCCCTTTCCAATCAAACCTCCCAAAATTCATCCAACGGCTCGAGTACCGCCTTTTCAGAAGCCCAAATAAAACCCCCGGAAGTCCTATTGCGACGCATATTTCTCGCATGTTCTAATTATAGACCGCATATTTTGTACATGAGTCATGGTGCATACCGCGCACACCCCTCATACCTGACATTCCTGTTAATCATATAATTACGAGGTCCCGAGAGACAGGGGTCCTCTTCTACGGAAATACTCCCGCGAAGTCTCATACATATATATATAACTCTAAATTAGAATCAGTGATCTAAGGACTACTTATCGACGTCTACCGTAAGCAATTATTATTAAATATTGTTATACGGCATATCATCTCCATTTATATATCATTTTGTATTGCTAATGCTTATCGATTTATATTACTATTTTTGCTAACGCTTATTGATTTATATTGCTATTTTTGCTTAACGCTTATTGATTTATATTGTTATTCTGCTGATACTCACGTATTTCATACTCATACATCTATATTGCTATTAATAACCATTTATATAAATGTTTATGTGCTAATGCTTAACGTCCAACGCATTATTATAAAACCTAACCGCCATCACATTAACAGTACATGGCATATTTTCATGCTTCAAATTGAATAAACAGTTTTACTTTAAATCACGCTTCGAATTATTGTGGCTATTCTTCGATTACGAAGATTCCAAACCAAAACAGGTTACTGCAATAGCTGATTTCGGTTCGCGAACGCAAGAGTTCTTATAGTGTTTACCAGGCTTACATTCGCATAGCTCTTGCACGACCATACGTCTAGACGGATTTCGTGGAATATTACGGGCGGCTACTTATGTTAATGCAGTGGTAAATCCAATTATCCAATTACCGTAAGTTTATACCTGAATTTGCGACACGAATGACATCTATTACAGATCAGTAGTAAGGCAAAGCGGGTTCTAACTCCGGTCCTCTAAGGGAAGCGCGGGGGGGGGGGGAGTGAGGGCGCGCGGGGGAATGCGGCGCGGAGAACTTTGGGCGCGGGGGGAGCGGGAGATTGGTTGCGCGTGCACGATCCGCGGAGTGGGGGAAGCCGCGATGATGGAGATCACTCCAGGCCGAGCCGCCGCGGAAACCTCTCCAGATCTGACCCCTCTGAAAAAAATTTCTGGGGGGCGGATCTTGTCTGAAAAACCTTTTTCAGACTCGATCCACCCCCAGAATTTTTTTCCAAACCCCAACCCACCCCCGAAAACTTGTTCAGACCGGACTCACCCCCAAAATTTTTTTCCAAACCATTATGCGGCATACAGACATTTATTTTTAATGCAGAGAAATGTTTAAGAAATTTATTTAAAATTAAAAGAATATAATTTAACATTTTTTCTTCCTACGAGCAACAGTTAGAATATCATTGATGGCGCATGCTACCAGTTCGCAATCTACAAGATAATCCTCACAGTAATGTTCGCTATCACGTATTATTACAGCAGCACGACGCGCATCTAATGTTTCGCGGGCAACATCGCTCTGCTGTAGCACGTTAACAAATGTTTCAAATTTTACTCTCGCATCTTCTGCAGTTTGATACAGCCGCGGATACATATACTCTATACATGGCTGAAGACTAAATAAAAATATTGCTGTGTCCTGTGTGAAATACAGTGTATCACCTTGTGTCATCTTTATAATCGGCGAATCAAAGATCCGAAAAAATTCCAACATTTAATTATCAATCCGCATTGAGTCTGGTTCAGGTAATCGAGCACATTCTTCGATGGTATCACGGCTGTCGAATAGCGCACCCCATGCATACCATGATAATATGAGATGATTTCCATGATTGTCGCCGAGAAGAACTTCTACATCGACCGTAAGTCCTACGTCGTTTCCAATTTCCAAATATTTGCTACCCATGGATGTTAATGCGTATCTTCTGACCATGATACGCGACCCTTGGCGCGGACTAAAAGAACAATTAAAGCTATGAAATTGTCCGTTCCTATTAGGAACAAACATACAAATTTTGAGAAGATGTGAAAATTACGCTTTACCGGTCACGATATATATTCTCCCCACATGGAGCTACACCATCATCTCGCACGATCGGAACGAAATAATCCTCACACTCAGCGAGTATTTCATCAATGGTACTGTACATTTTTTTCGGGGCACTATTTGTTCCGTCGAAAGTCACTCAGGCTACTGAGCAATTGATTGAATAGCGTCCGGGAACTGGTTTAAATAGAGGCGCAATTGCTTACCCCCCCCCCCCCCACCTCCACACTTTATTCTAAAGCTACCAATTTTTTTTCCAAAATGATTTTCAATCTTAACGCCGCAGCGTATCGCGCGATCGTGTGTAATATGAGTCCTCCGCGGGACACCTGCATGTGATGATGCCATTTTCACGGCGCGAAGAACGCTCGAACGAAATATAATACATGCAGAAACACCGAATCTTAGAATTAGGTGGCGAGGATAGAAGGAGGATGATGGATAAATAAAATGGAGAAATAATACGTTTAAGAAATAGTATTATAGCAAAGCGGGTTCTAACGCAGGTCCTCTGAGGGGAGCGCGGGGCGGGGGAATGTTGGACGCGCGGGGGAGCGCGGCGGAGGGAAACATTGGCGCGGGGCCTGCGGGGAGAGAAAGACCGGTTGCGCGCGCACGTGCCGCGGAGTGGGGGAAGCCGCGATGATGGAGGGGATCAGTCCGGGCCGAGCCGCCGCGGAGGCCTCTCCAGACCTTGGCCCACCCTCGAAATTTTTTTTTCCAAACCAATATGCGACATACAGACATTTCGAACGCAGAGAAATAATAATTTATTTTTATTGGGAATTGTTTCGGACGATCTCGGGAAAGATCAGCGTTTTTGCACCGCGTCTTCGGAGGGTGGGAAAGAGAGAGCAATACTTTAAAGCTAAAATCTGGGAGAGGGAAAGAGACGGCACTACATAGTGGTACAATCACATTTTATTCTAAAGCTAACAGTATTTCGAAGCGTTCCGATTTAACGTCGCGGCGTATCGTGTAACCTCCGGAAAAGTCGCGCATGATGACGTCATTCAACGGCGCACAGTGGTCTCAAATCCCGAAAACGTGGCCAAAAGCTCAAATATTATTCAATTTACGCAAAAATCGGTACTCTGCGGTTTTTGGGGTCGCTGATTACGAATCTAAACTTGAAACTTTAAAAAACAGAATGGCGAATATAACATGACGGACAACAATAAATATTACACAAATACAAATAGTAAACAAGAATAATCGATAAACATATTAATAACATATTATAACATGACGGACAACAATAAATATTACACAAATACAAATAGTAAACAAGAATAACACAGTCCAACAAAATGAAACTTTTTTTCTGTTCCACAATATCCATTGGGTGATTCTTGTAGAGTTTTTCGCCCTGAACACGAATCCGTAAGTAAAATTGCTCTATCACCCTCAGTTTTTGAAAAACACGAGCTTTTGTAAAAACACACGATTTTGGGCAAAAGTGAGGTATTACGTGAAAACTAAAAACGCTAGAAAGTTCAGCCTAGTCTCAAAAGATAGAGGAGAGTGTACCGAATATATCAGTGTACATGTTTGTTAAATTTGAATGTTTGGAATTGTTGTAAATGGCCATCAAAGTTTGAAAAAGTGTCGATGTGCATGGTTTCCACTCAATATTTTTGCATTTTTACGAAGAATTGTTTACCTAGCCCGAAAACGCAACCCAGCATCGGATTCTGTAGACATTTCTGAAGAGGAAACCATGCAGGAAAATTGTCGAAACGGTTTTTAACTCGAACTAGTCGAGAAAATATCTATCGGCAACGCGTTCACGATGTTTTGCCGCCTGGCGGCCATTGCTCGCCTGACGCGACTTGTCAGGGCCGTTGCTACGCGTAATCGACGCGCCGATGGTACCGTACAGTGGGCACCGACTATCTATATGTATCAGCCATATTTTTTTCGTGTATTCATGGATACTATTCACGCATTTAAACAAACTTTTCTCGATCAGTCTCTGTGATAAACAATTTCGATATTCAATGCATGAATACCTGCATATGACTTGCTAATATGGAACCGTATAAAAACAAACACAATTATTTATGAAATTACAAGATTTATATTATTATGGTTTTACCTGATTTAGAACACTTTTCCAGATATTATAACATTTGAAACTCATTAAACAGTATTTGAAGGCAACGCAAAGCCTATTTAAATATCTTTTAGGCATCTTTTTTTAATACATTCATTATTCAATATTTCTAAAAGAGAGTTTGAGATATGAAAGTAATATAATTTTCTGAGGTTTAGTGAAGACGGAGAAGTAAGAGTTTGTAGCTATTGCAGGAACTCTTACGATAAATAAACATCGCTTGGCGTCTCTCCCTAACGCGCGATACAATCAGAGAAAAAATAAATATCTTGAAATGCTCTGGTATCCTATGCATCGTTTAAGTCAGAACTCAGTTTTGTCTCCAAAATCATTCGAGTCAGTCGTGCTAAGCAGTTCAGAAAGTCTTTCTTTGCATCGACTAAAACGTATGTTGCGACAAATTGTGAATTACAGTGTACCTACTTGGATACTTTTTTTGACTGTGTGTGTATATATTGTTAGGCCTGTGGTGTGTTAGTGTAAGGTGTGTATATATACATTGTATAGTATTTTGTGTGGTGTAGTATAATGTCGCGAAAATGTCAAAATCATCCAGATTCATTTTGCTATATTTGCGGGGAACTAGTTTTAAAGTCTAAGCATCGAAATATAACGCCTACAATAAAGTTCGCATATGAACAGTATTTTGGATGCAAACTCGGCGATCAAGACAAATGTTGGGCTCCTCATATTTCTTGTCAACGATGTGCCAAAGTTCTTCTAGCTTGGATACAGGGAGTTCGAAAGCAAATGCCATTCGCAATTCCAATGATATGGACAGAACCGTCCAACCACGCTACAGACTGCTATTTTTGCTTAAGCAAAATCTGCGGGTTCAATATGAAAGGGAAAAACAGTCTCAAATACCCAAACGTCTCATCTGCAATCCGCCCTGTAGCACATTCTAAAGAATTACCCGTACCAAAACCACCGCCAAAGATACCCGATAGATATGAGGATGATACCGAAAAAGCCGAAGAAATCATAGATGTTTATGAAGAACCTTCCTCATCATTACCCAAGCCACATTTAATTACTCAATCGGACCTCAACGATCTCGTACGAGACTTGCAACTGTCAAAAGACCACGCTGAACTATTAGGATCCCGACTACAAGGCTGGAATTTACTTAATAAGCAAACTAATATTACATATTTTAGAAAACGCGACAATGCATTGAGGGAATATTTTTATACTGATGAAGAACTTTGCGTTTGCACAAATATCAATGGATTAATGGAAACCTTGGGAATGAAGCATGAGCCAAAAGAATGGCGTCTATTCATAGACGCATCAAAAAGCAGTTTAAAAACTGTATTGCTGCACATCGGAAATGTGCATCCTTCCATCCCGATTGCATATAGCACAACAATGAAAGAATCTTACGACTCCTTAAAGATGGTTTTGTCCAAAATACAATACGAAAAGTATAAATGGCACGTTTGTGGTGATTTGAAAGTAATTGGAATACTACTAGGTCTTCAAATGGGCTACACTAAATACTGCTGTTTTTTGTGTGAGTGGGACAGCAGAGCAAGAAATCAACATTATTCTAAAAAAGTTTGGGCTCCGCGACACAAGTTAATTCCCGGGCAAAAAAATGTACAACATAATAACCTAATTGATCCTAAAAATGTGTTTTTACCACCGCTACATATAAAATTAGGAATTATGAAAAACTTCGTAAAGGCAATGGATAAATCTGGAACTGGTTTTGCATATTTAAAAGAAACATTCCCGTCCATATCCGATGCAAAAATAAAAGAAGGAATATTTGTTGGACCTCAGATCAGGACTTTAATGAAAGATCCAGAATTTCCAAAGAAATTAAATCCTTTGGAAAGAAAAGTATGGTGCTGTTTCATAAAAACTACAGAAAATTTCCTCGGTAAACAGAAATCAAAAAACTATGTTTCCATTGTAAACCAACTTTTAAAATCGTGTCAAAATCTGGGCTGTAATATGTCCTTAAAAATGCACTTTTTACACTCCCATCTGAAATTTTTTCCGTCAAATCTTGGTGATGTGAGTGACGAACAAGGAGAACGTTTCCATCAAGATGTTTCCAAAATGGAAAAGCGTTACCAGGGCAAGGATATGGTTGCAATGCTTTCGGACTATTGTTGGACGCTTATGAACGACAACAAGGACCCGATGTACAAACGTAAAGCAGCACGTAAACATTTTTAAATTTGTTTGCGTGAGCGATGCTACAGGTAATTTTTTATTTTATATATTTCATTTTTTCTGCAGTTTAACAAAATTTAAAAAATTTGAACTGTGCGACCGTCAGAATTTTCAACAATTGAAATTGAATAGAATGTTCTATACAATTCTGTGAATAGTATCCATGAATACACGAAAAAAATATGGCTGATACATATAGATAGTCGGTGCCCACTGTACGGTACCATCGGCGCGTCGATTACGCGTAGCAACGGCCCTGACGAGTCGCGTCAGGCGAGCAATGGCCGCCAGGCGGCAAAACATCGTGAACGCGTTGCCGATAGATATTTTCTCGACTAGTTCGAGTTAAAAACCGTTGCGACAATTTTCCTGCATGGTTTCCTCTTCAGAAATGTCTACAGAATCCGATGCTGGGTTGCGTTTTCGGGCTAGGTAAACAATTTTTCGTAAAAATGCAAAAATATTGAGTGGAAACCATGCACATCGACACTTTTTCAAACTTTGATGGCCATTTACAACAATTCCAAACATTCAAATTTAACAAACATGTACACTGATATATTCGGTACACTCTCCTCTATCTTTTGAGACTAGGCTGAACTTTCTAGCGTTTTTAGTTTTCACGTAATACCTCACTTTTGCCCAAAATCGTGTGTTTTTACAAAAGCTCGTGTTTTTCAAAAACTGAGGGTGATAGAGCAATTTTACTTACGGATTCGTGTTCAGGGCGAAAAACTCTACAAGAAACTCCGAGTGGAATTTGCAGACCAAAAATCGTGTTGGACAGTGTAATCGATAAACATATTATGAAAATGAAATTTCAGTGTCCGAGTTTTCTTCCGAGCTATCTGAGTCATCATCAGACAATATGTCTATTTCGGAGCAATCATCCGTATCTATTACCGCATTTATGGATGGCTGTAGTAACAGATTCACCGTTTCTGGCGATAAATTCCTCATTTTTTTCGTTGGTAATTTCCTTATGCTGGAAATGTATGGGTCTGATGCTATCATGAGTCTCGAAAAGACATCCTCCATTGTCTTAATTCGCGAACACTTCCGCGAGAAATCTTCGCGAAATCTCTTTATAGATTTATTTAATGCTTCTTGTGCATCCTCAGACATTTGCCCTATGGGCAACAATGCGGCTTCTATTATCTGCGGTCCGTGAATTAGAAGCTTGTGTACAGATGTCGGCATGTAATACCAGGGGTATAAATGAACAAATTGCCTAGCTGTTTCCATTGCATACTCTTCAAATTTTATATTATTTATTGTATGACCGCTCGAAATGGCTTGAAGGATAACGTGAAAACGTTTTATTAAGTTTTCAGAAACTCCTGTTCTAGACGCAGATACAGCGAAATTTTCGAAAAAACGCCGAGCTGTATTTCCATCATTGGAACTACCACACCCCGGCTTCGGACGATCCACAATCAGGCCCAATTGCAAGCGAAAGCCTTTCTGGATAATAACTTTACGGTTTTTAACCATCTCTTTGTCTTCTTTACTTCGTGCTTGCCACTTCTTTATATCCAGTTTGTAGGATAAGTGCAAGCAACACTCAAAAAACCGTATCCACGCGTGTAACGTTGATAACCCAAAACGCAAATGGTCTTCGTTGATTTCTCTTTGCACAACTTTATCAATTTCATTGAATTGTTTTGACGTTGCTTTGCATAAATGACAACGTTGAGCGGATGATGTAGAAAACACTGCGTGGCATACTTTGCCATCAATCATCGTTAACCCTAATTCATAGGTGACAGAAATTTCTTTCCCGTCTATAATTATTACGAGAGGAATAAGTGCCTTTATTTGTTTCTCAATATGTAACACCTCCTGTAACGTTGACTCCGTATTTTCATGGAGGAACTGGAGGCTGATTGGTCTGCAGAACCGGGGAGACGAAGGTCGTGGATTCTTCCATATAACAAGTTGTGTTGCAGATCTGTTGTTATCCGATAAAAGCTGTAGTGGAACAAGCGAGGACAACAAAATGTCAGAATCTGACTTATTGCCATCGCTAAATGCCTGCTTATATACACTCTGACCTGAGCTTCCATCACAGCCCCATTTACAGATTAAGACCATATGCCGCACATCTTCTGAAGCCAAACTTTTAATCACGTCATTCTGGTATAACAAAATACGTTTGACTGTCTGATTTAATAAACTCTGTATGTTCACTTCTGCGCTGTACTCTGTTATAATAATATCACTTTTTGGTGGATAGCACTGGTCTTTCGCTTCCAATATAGTTTTGTATGGCGGATATAGGTTGCAATTATTTTCTTTGCTTATTGCTCTCAAGCCTAAATATTGCCTTTTTGATAATTTCTGTTCGATTAAGACCGAAAGAGCAGCATCACCAGACAATGTTGTTTCACTCTTTGATTCTATAGCTCGTCTGTATCTTGCAGCTATTGATGGGTTTCCACATGTCACCTCTTTCACAATTTTTGAGGCGTTTATTTTTCCCTCGGCACGAAGGCTCATCTGTGTGGCATATGACAGAACGTCTATTGTGTAATTTGTCCGAATGTCTTCAGTTTTCCTTCGTTTTGTCCTTTCACTCGCAGACGAAAATTCTAAGACTGGACGACCAAATTTAGTTTTTGTATTAATTGGGATGGCTGCAGGTACACGGAAGGCAATAGAAACATTTAGCCAATCCTCAAATTTTTTAAAGAATTTCTGTTCAGTCCTTTTTACGCTTTGCCACTTTGATCTCATCTTATTCAATAGTGCGTGTAAGGCTGATTTCATTTCGTGTTCAGTAATTAGAATAGAACATCCAAACTTCTTGGACAGCTGCTCCTCGAGGTGTTGTAGTATGTCGCTGAAGTTGCTCTGAAGACGGTTCTTCAACATGTAGAATACTTCCTGCCTGGTGACCCGGACTTCTGTGTCACAAGATCCTAAAGTTAAAACGGTAAAAAATGTGCTGTTGATACGTCTTGGCTACGCGCCTACCTACGAACCACTTTCGCGGGCAGTAAGGCAGCAAGATATATTTAAAATTGGTAATTTTTAATGTTTACAAAAAAATTGTAAAATATGCATAAGATGCAGAGAAAATCATTCTTGTACAACTTTGTACCATAAGGGTGTATAATAAATGTCATCTAAATGTTACAAAATCGTCAAATAGTTCAAACTCGTTGGGGAGAGCAATTTTACTCTCGTATGAGCAGGGTGGCACCTAGTGGCAGTCAATTTTTTAAAAATTTGCAAGGTATAAGCATTAGCAATAGGCCAGAACAAAAATTTCGGTGGAAGTTCGTGGAAGTTACAACTTTTCAACTACATTTATAAAATACGTGGGCCAAGTTTTGCTTCTACGTTCTCCAAGTAATTTTGCAGTCGTGCAACCTAAACGCTAACAGTTATGGTTACTTAAGAGTAAACAAATATTCTACTTACTTCCTGGAGTAGTATCCATTTTTCGCAATGGAAATTGATCCACTCTTTCAGGAGTTATTGACTTTCAAAATCGGTGTTCGAGTTTGTATCGGCGTGCACAGAAAACGTTTCAATAACAGAGGTTAACTTTGAATTGACTTACCTGTCAAACCGTAAACATTTTGCCGTTTTCCTTGCCGGTATTTTATGGCCAGATTATCACTGTACACAACCCAACGGCTAAAAATCCCGAAATTAAAAGTTCATTTTCGACCTTTTGGCCACGTTTTCGGGATTTGAGACCACTGTGCGGCGCGAAGAACGCTCGAGCGAAATAGAATTATACGACATCTGGAGAATTTCGAAACGTCGAATCTTAAAATTATGTGGCGAGGAGGATGACGGGTAAATAAATTGAGAAATAATATACGTTTAAAAGTGATAATATATTGTTACAAATAGAATATAAATAAATATAGAAAATATATAAAAATATAGAATAAATTTAGTAAAAAAATATAAATAAAAAAACTATTCTAAGGGGAAGGTGGCGCGGGGGAAGGTGGTGAGGAGGAAGGCGCGAGGGGGAAGGTGGTGGCGACGAAGGCGATGGGGATCGCCGTCGATGGGGCCTCTCATACGGCCGCCGCCGCCGCGATTGTATAGGGTCAATTATAGGCCCCGACCGCCGCCTCCGCAGGTCCCGGTTCTGGTCCTGAAGTGTACTATCCTCCAGGACCTGCACCAATAGTATCAGCTGTTCATTAAGGTAGGATTTCCTAGACACGATTCGCCGCGGCGGCGGATCGCGGCGGCGAATCCTAAGCACCGCTCTTATGGAGAAGCGTGTGTCCGTTTTCCTAGGCGCATTTTCCAACCGCTCTGTCAGTGTGTCTGTCTCGACAGCTACCTAAGTAGTATGGTTAAGGGGATTCTAACCCAGGTCCTCTGAGGGGAGCGCGGGGGCGGGGGGAAGTGAGGGCGCGCGGGGGAGCGCGGCGGAGGGAAACATGGACGCGGGGCCTGCGGGGAGTGGAAGGTCGGTTGCGCGCGCACGAGCCGCGGAGTGGGGGAAGCCGCGATCGTGGAGGGGATCAGTCCGGGCCGAGCGGCCGCGGAGACCGGACCCACCGTCGGAAATTTTTCAGAGGGTGACTGACCCCCAAAAAATCTCTTTCAGACCTTGGCCCACCCTCAGAAATTTTTTCCCCTAATATTGTACCCCCCCAACACAGAGAAATAATAATTTTTTTAATCACCGATATAGCGAACAACTATGTAGCAAACGGAAATACTTCTTTTCAAACCAATATGTAGCAAGCATTCAAAATGTTCTGATTTAACACCGCAGCGTATTGCGCAATAACATGTAATTAGACTCGTCTAGAGCAACCGCGCGAGATGATACCACGCGAAGAACACATGAACAAAGCATGATAGTTTTTAGGAAACATCATACATGTGAGCAGAAAAGAAGGAAGATGGGCGAATAAATGGAGAAATAATATATGTTTACGATATTATATATTGTTACAATAAAAAATACAATAGAAATAGAAAATAAAAATATAAAATTGAAATAAAAAATAAAAAAATAGAAATAGAAATAGAGAAATATAAAATATATGAAAAAACTAATAATGATAATAATAAAAGAAAAGAAAATATGTGAAAATAATAATAATAATAATAAAAAAAATATATATATACATATAAAAAAATATATAAAATGAAATATAAAAAACTAATAGGGCGGGGGTGATGGCGGCGACGGGGGGGATGGGGGTGGTAATGGTGGTAATTGGAGTGGCGCAAATATTTGCACCATCGGCCGCCGGCGCAACGCTTGCCGTGGTATGTATGGCCGCAGCCGCGCAGCCCCATATACATGCTCCTGCCGCCCTGCATGGAACAAGTCATGCCGTACCCAGATGCGTGGCATAGGTAATGGTAAGTCCTATAACACAGACGCAAATGTTGATATAGCACCGATACATTAAATGCATAAATCAGTGCAAAGTATTACATACCTGAGGAGGAGGCGACGGTGGCGAGGGGGGCGGCGGCGACCAACGCGGTGGCGGCGATGGTGACGGTGGCGACGGCGGTGATGAGGGTGATGGGGGCGGTGAGCCCCAATCGCTCGACCACGTGGACGATTCAGGCGGCGATTGCTAGAATATAGAAACCCGGAATATAACACCAACACGACCGTCTGATTTAATCTCATTCGATTTTAAAAAGGTTAAACGCGATAAATGTTAAAAAATATTTTAAAGTACATACCTCGGAGTCGCACTCTGGGACGATTCGCGATATTCCCATTGTATCGTACTCAAAACACAAAAAAATTTCGAACAGCGATTCGACTGTTAGCTGCCACTGTCACGGTTTGGAGACAAATGGTCTCGCTGCATCTCTTGGCTCTCGCATGTAAACACATATCATGAAGCCGAGAAGTGCATAGCTTTGTAAAAATAGGATGCCTTTGTTCTTCACAATCTTCATCACAGGTCACCTGCATTTTCGCTGATTATCCTCCAGCACTTATCTTCGCCACTGCCCATCCTCTCCTTTTTCACACGCGTCTTCTTTCCCTTCTTCTTTGGCACATCATTCAGCTAGACCATATCACTTTGAACGGCTTTGAACGCGAATCAAACGGGTTTTGAACGGGTATCGAACGTAAATCGTACCACTTTGAACGTGTATTGAACGGTATTGAACGTGTATTGAACGGTATTGAACGGTTTTAGAACGTGAATCGAACGGCTTTGAACGCGAATCGAACGGTTTTGAACGCGAATCAAACGGGTATTGAACGGTATTGAACGGGTATCGATCGGGTATTGAACGGCTTTCAATGGAAATCGAACGGCTTTGAACGGGTATCGAACGGAAATCGAACGGTACTGAACAGGTATCGAACGGCTTTGAACGCGAATCGAACGGCTTTGAACGCGAATCGAACGGTATTGAACGGCTTTCAACGGAAATCGAACGGCTTTGAACGGGTATCGAACGGAAATCGAACGGTACTGAACAGGTATCGAACGGCTTTGAACGCGAATCGAACGGCTTTGAACGCGAATCGAACGGTATTGAACGGCTTTCAACGGGTATCGAACGTAAATCATACCACTCTGAACGGGGTATCAAACGGTATTGAAGGGGTATCGAGCGGTTTCTGCATAATAATTAAAACTATCGTCATAATCTAGCGTACATGCAGGAGGTTGGAGGTTGGAGGTTGGGGAGGGTGAAGAAAAAAAACATTTATGTATTAAAAATTGGTTATATTTTATTTAAGCATTTCCCTCTGGTGTTTAGACCACCAGTTGAATATTTTAAATACATTTTGCAAGGCACAGTGCTTTGCGTGTCTGCCACATCGCAGAGTATCAACTACATTTAGCTTATTTAGGGATTTGATATCCTCGTAGTCAATGTCCAGCGTCTCGATGATTACGTCCGCTCTGGTATTTTCGTCGAGGAAATCCGCAAGCCAGTCGCGTTTCTGCAGCCCTTTAACGTATACTATATGAGATGTGTCATCTTCTTCGTCGATCGCATCAGCTACAGCTTTCGTAATTAGCTGTTTAGCCATACTGTACGGAACGTCTCCATCGTTCCACCGTAGTCCGTGATGTTTTGCCGTCAACCACCGAATGCTTGATTTGTCCGATTTCGTAAGAAGGAATTGTGACATAGGACTCCCAAAAATATAGTGCGAGAGAACTGTTCCCTTGCGCAGGACAGCCACTTCCTTCGCGACAAATCTTCCATCGACGATGAACCCTTGCAGGTCAACGAATGTTGGTACAGCCATTATCGGTACAATTTAGAGGTCCGTTCGTTTCCGAGACAGACGGGAGAATGCAGTCTTTCTCGTAAAGCATCTCGATTTTCACGATGAAATTTTTGTATGAATTTGGCACAGGAGATGGCGCGCAAGTAGCGTGACAATTTAATTCATTTTGCGCACTACGTTTGTCAGTGGATTGTATTCAACCACCCGATCGTGCAGAATCAGACAGTAGGCTGTAGTATTTGCCGGCACATTCTCTTTACACTCGAATTCTATGCGCACGTCCACGGTACCATTCTTGATCGACTCATTTTGTCGCGAGCAATCAATCACCACGATGGGACCAAATTGTAAAAATTCAGCCACGGTGAATAATGCCTCGTTGCAACTATGCCCATAATACGATTTACCGAATTGCGTATACATGTGATACAAGATGGCATGCTTATTCTTGTCAAAGTCCAAGTTCATGTCATCATATGGGTAAAATTCCGAGTTGAGAAAAAGTTTCACATTGGTCAATTTACAGTTGTTGAACTTAGTAACGTCTTCGCTCGTCACATTCTTTCGACCAGTCTGTAGAGCAAGGATCACGCATCGCGGCTTCTCCAGCTGTGCAGATGCCTTCACGGCCCACGAATGTTTGTTTGTGTTTTGCAACATAGGATACTCGTACAGATCCCACGATTGAAAACAAATGCTCAGGTTTTGTCCACTTTCCAAAGTACGTAGCAACGATAGCTTATTAATGTCGTTCAGCGTCACATGAGGCATCCGCCATTGTAGTTTAAATAATTTAATTTCTGTTTCCAACACCGATGATCCTATCAGAGCATTGTTGTCGTTGCGCGACCGTATTAAAATCAATTCGTGACGTGCATTAATAATCATGTGTTTATAGTTCTCGCAAAATCCTAGCAAATATTTGAGTGGGATGCAAAAATTGAAATGATTTTTCACTATTGACCCATCGGATCGTTTCAAGCCCCATCCGGCATTCTCCATATTTTTGTCTTCGTCCGATGTCAGCGATACATAGTTTTTAAGCGTGCTAGTTATTCCAACGTTTCTGTTGCGATCAATCTCCACGCCATTCAGCTCGTATCGAATCTCATCGAATAAGAACGCCACACAATTATTTCCCAACATCACCGTTAACGCATCATTTGGCTTATTTATCTTCAATTTCCCCTCCACATAGAGGAAACTTTCACACGGTAATGTGTATAAATCCTGCTGTTGTATCGGTATTCTTATCTCATCGTTGTATCCAAACGTCGTGTTGACGTATGGGTTGTACGTGTGAGTCTCGAGCTTGACGATGCGATCATCAAACGTCGGCTTCCCTCCAATGCTTAGAATATCAGCCATTTTTTCCAACTTAAATGCGTACAATGAATCCCAAAGATTTCAAAAATGCAATGTTCGCAGCACTGAGCCTCTTCTTTTTAGCGTGATCAGAGCTGTTGCAGTTGTTGGTGTTGCAGTTGTTGGTGTTGTAAACAATTTCACTTGGAACAAACGGGTTTCTGGAGTCGTTCAATACAAGCATTTCTTTCGCACCACACGTATTATCGTCGTCGTCGCACGTGCAGTCTGATTGTAATCTCTTCACCTCTAAAATCGAGCAACCGTCCGTCTTGATCCACAACGCGTATCGTCAGATCCGTAACGACCCGTGCGGTGATTGGAAGGTAAATGATCTGTGCGGGCGTTTCCGATATCTTATATCCTGGTGGAACTCTCGGAGAAAATTCATGTATCGTATGTACACGCCTCCCATTGTTGTACGCACCAGCGGTCACGCTACATTCTATGCGAATAATGTTCACGTTCATGATATTAATTGGATCGTCCGATTCGTGCCATCGTTCTGGTGCTAATACCCGATTCGTCGAGAATCCTAGTAGCGATCCAATGTTGTTGGGCTTTGTAAAGTCTACGGTGAACCGACAGTACAGCTCGCTTTTCATGGTATTGTTGTTGGGACGCAACACTATAGGATACAGATCGTTGTCACCGTCATCGTTGTCGTCATCGGTGCCACCAAGATTTTTAGGATACCGCTCGAGTAATCGCTGCTTCAGGTACTTGGCAATGGCGTCTAGTTCGTAGGAGCCGTGGGGAATCGTAATGTATTCATAAGCGCTGTCGGGGCTGTTGTTTACGATGAAGTAGAATTTATCGTTGCTCGAGTCGATGTTCGGTATTGTGTGATAAGTTTCAAAGGTTGTTAGACCAAGCTCGTAATCATCGTCGCTCAAATCTATGGGTGGAAAGTAGCTCACCGCGAGGGTGCTACTCTTGCCGGTTAGAGTGAATGTTAACGACATATTCCGCCTGAACTGTTCGACCAGTACTGAATCAGAGTGGTGGGAAGTCAATCCTTAAATTTGGCACCGATCGTTTGTAGAAAGCGTAGACATAGTTGTCCGCAATTGCTCTGATCATACTTCTGATAGGGCGTTCGATTGTATTCAATTTTCACAGCATCCTTATCCAGATATTTTACCAATTCCATCGGCGGTCGAAGATTCCCAAAGCTGTCGAAATATATAGCTCGACACCCTCTCTTCGCATACGCCACCCAATGAGTCCCCGGCCCCTCGGCATTGTCCAAATTTACGATACCGCTCTCATTTCGACGTACTCCACCAGCTGGTAACGCGTTGCGCATAAAAACACCTCTAAAGAATGGAATACGCATACGTTTTGCCAACTCCTCCAATTGCACATCGGTAGTTACGCCCACAGGCATTTTTATTTTCTTTTCGACGTTTTTTTTTTCTTTTAGATATTCCCTGTCCGCGCTTGTACGGCGCGAGATAAAGTCCGCGACCTTCCATGGAGCGATTATGACGTTGCATTTCCTGCAGCTGACGTTGCGCCGCCTTATTATCGTTTACCGCCTTGGCGATCCCTGCCGCTCCACCAGCCAATGATCCGAGAACACCTAACAGCGGTAAAAGTGGTAATATACCACCCCGTTTTGCCACCGGAAGAATCCGCTTTTGCGATGCTCTCTTTGGAGTCCTTTTGCGAGTTTTTGTTTTCATCCCCATTCCGATCTTCGTCTTGACCTTCATAGCTGCCCAAACAGCTGCAGCAGCACCTCTTTCGCCCAGAGTCGAGTCTCGCGCAACGACGCGTTTTCGCGCTTTGTCAGCGAGAACGTTATCTGCCGCGTGCCTTTCGCCGAGGTCGTTGCTACGCGAATACGCAATATCGTGTTCGCGACACGCTGCGTCCAACGGATTGATACCTCGATCCCCTCTAGCCAATCGTTTTGCAAGATGAGTTCCTGGACCGCAAAACTGATATCCTGGGATGTGTAATTCGATTGGTAGCGCGTTTATCGCTCGATTTAACAAACCACAACCTTTCTTTACTCTCGTCGGTGACATTCGCTACAGTTTTTAATCAGTGGTGTTGGACCGTCGATATGCGTTCGCTGCCAAGGGCGATTATAATGTTCCAAGCACCGGCGATACTGCTGAACCTCGGAATTGGCTTTTATATGCTCGGGGAGCCTGTCCCACAACCGATCAATGTGCCTGTCAAACTCTCGCAGTAGAATAATCTTTGGTATATATTTCAATTGCTCAGAGGTTAGGTCTCGAATATCATAATTATCCGATAGGATCAGAAGCATTTTGAATACTGAGCTGTGGTGTTTCAGCGCGGACCTATAAATAGGGCGCATCACCGCCTCGACGTATTCAAAATCATTTTTCACGGTTCGCGGGGAGGATGCGATTCGTGCGACAACCTGTAACCATACGCGTGACAAATTTTGATGCTAAATCACGAGTGATGTCTTCGAAAACAGGACGCAGACATGGTAGCATGCTACCAAACACTATCCGCTGCCTCATTTGTGGTCCATCAAATTGTGGAAAGACCAACGTGCTGGTCAGCTTGTTGGAAAGTCCTCACGGCGTCCGCTTCGAGAACGTGTACGTGTATTCCAAGTCGTTGCAACAGCCGAAATATCAGTACTTGGAGAATTTATTGACTCCGATAGATGAAATTGGCTACTTTACGTTTTCGAATAACAGTGACGTCATCCCACCGAGCGAATCGCTTCCGAATTCCATTTTTATCTTTGATGATGTGGCATGCGACAAGCAAGATACGATACGAGAGTACTTTGCAATGGGGCGCCACTCGAACGTTGACTGCTTCTATCTCTGTCAGACGTATGCAAAGATTCCCAAACATCTAATACGCGACAATGCGAATCTGTTGATTCTGTTTAAGCAGGATGGTACCAACTTGAAACATGTGTACAACGATCACGTAAACACTGACATGCCTTACGAGGATTTCTGCGCTTTGTGTCGTAATTGTTGGCAACGGGAGTATGGTTTCGTGGTGATAGACAAGGATAGTGCAATGTCCAATGGACGTTATAGAAAGGGATTTAACGAGTTTGCCATACCATGAGATGGTCAATTGTCGTCAACACGTCGGTGGGAAAGCAACGTCTGCGGTACAGCGATGATCGATATCGATAGTCTGGAGATTAAGGATCGCGAGAGAATAGCGAAGGAAATTGCAAAAACCAGCGAAGCCATTCGTCGGAAACATCAGGCTTTGAAGACTGGCAAGATGGAGGAAGATATCGCGTTGGAGAAATACTTTAAACCTATCGTCGAACCACTAAAACATATTGCGGAAAATACCGCAGCGACGGAAGCTGACACATCGCCGCTGATGAGCACAGACGTTGAGGGGAATGAAACATTAACGCCTAAAAAAATCCTTCTGAAAGGGAACACATCGCGCAAGGCAAAGAGGAAACAACACGTGTCGGCGGAATATTCACCCATAACCTCAACACCTGTTCAAGCGAAGCGGAACCGGCAGAATGCCAGATCAAACGATTCTCCGACTCCACCCACACCAATAAGTACATTTCCCAATGTGCAATCGCTCTCAACCATTGATGATGATGTTTTCGAAACTAGTCCCAATGAGTCGTTTGTAACATCTATTAGACAGCAATTCCAAACATCCGAGGGACAAGAGACGTTTCGCAGTCATTTCGGCCCGCTGGGGCAAAAATACATGAGCGCGATCCTAAGTGGTGATAAGGATACAACAATGGACTATGTGTACGGCGTATACTTTGGCAATAGTGGAACGATGCTTGGGGATAAGGCTTTCGATATAGACAAGGATGATAATATAATCATAGATGGTGTAAAATACAGAGGAACACCCGGTCTGTATGATCTGATTTTCAAGAGAATTCCCGATGATGCTCTATACACCGATGCCGATAAACAAAAATATAAAAGTATACTGCTAGCGACGAACGCCCACAGACGCGGTCATGGTGCTAAAAATCCCATATTGAGCAACAAGGGACACAAGTACAAATATGTAATTGCACCGCTACTCCCTCGCGCATCGGCTAGTAGGGCAGGGAAAGGTCTAACGGTACCGCGCGCTATGGTGGTAAACGATAACAAGATCGATTACGTACACTGGAACGATCCCAACGAGCTGGTGGATCGAATGCGTTTGCTTGAAGCGTCGCGTCAGGCGGGTAACAACTCTCACGATCCCGAAATTCTATCGATTATCGAGGAACTCCGCGAGGTAGGCCTCATTATAAATTAAACCGCATGCCGATGATGTGCGCTGTATGCATCGAGATGTCGATCAACAAATTTGGGGTATCGCTCGAGAAGAGTGGAGCAGCTAGAATGGACTATTACAAATGGAACGGTTTGCTTCGAAATTACATGCGAGATAACGCCCTTTGCGTGGCTGGTGCCGACTTTGATGCGAAATCACGCAAGATACGACGCGTAGCTCAGCCGGTGGCCGACACCGATGTCGTCAATAAACTATACGTGGAAAAGAACATTAAACTTTTGAGAGAGCAGCAGGAAGAATTAGCGAGGAAGCTGGTTGTGTTTCACAAAGATATGCTAACGTTGCAAAACAGCGTTCAAAAGATATCGGAGGCGTTGAATTCTATCCCACAACCGGACAATGAAACTCGTAAAGTTAAAGAGGCTATAACCGCTTTTGCTACGGAGCAGCAACTTGCCCAGAATTTCCTCGGACCGACGAGAAGCACATAATAAATGTACGCGATAATTATCGCATCATTCGTGTCCAAGACACCTCTGCGATCAAACATGCAACCATTATCGAAATCCAAGAGTAATGATGAAAACCATAATCACAAGAAGCTACAACTCGTTGAGGAATTGCACGCTCCAGCTCGAAGACATTTCCCGCGGAGACGCGTCGTAGTGCACGGATACGATGATTTGTGGCAAGCTGACATTGTAGAAATGCGTCCATACTCGCGTTTCAACCAAGGTCACCACTACATACTTACCGTCATCGATGTGTTGAGCAAGTATGCATGGGCGGTGCCGCTCAAGACTAAAAGTGCTGCTGAGGTGACTAAAGCGTTTGCAAAGATATTTAGAGATCGATATCCGAAAAATTTGCAAACCGATCAAGGAAAAGAATTTTACAACGCCGATATGCAGAAACTCTTGACAAAGCATGATATTAATCATTATTCGACGTATTCGGTGATGAAGGCCTCCGTCGTAGAACGTTTCAATCGAACTTTGAAGAACAATATGTGGAAATTGTTTACGCTCAATGGAACCTATAGATGGACCGATGCGCTATCGCGTCTGCTTGCAGAGTATAACGCACGAAAACATAGAACCATCGGAATGCGTCCTTGCGATGTTACCCCTGTGATCGCCGACAGGCTGCTAGCCACCGTATACAGCAACATAAAGATCGCTGCTCCAGCGAGATTCAAGTTGGGCGAGTTTGTGCGCGTGAGCAAATTTAAAACCATCTTCGATAAAGGCTATACGCCGAATTGGACAACGGAGGTGTTCAAGATAGCCAAAGTACAGACAACTAATCCTGCAACGTATCTGCTCGTCGATTCCTGTGGAAAACCTGTTGCCGGCGGATTCTATGAACAGGAGCTGCAACGCGTCACCAATCCTGATGTGCATCTAGTGGAAAAAGTGCTGCGTAGAAAGGGGGATAAGGTATATGTCAAGTGGCTGGGGTTTGATAAATCACACAATTCGTGGATAAATAAAAATAATGTATTGTAAAATAATGCATAACTCAATAAATACAATGATACATATATGTAAATGTGTAAACAATTTTTTTTATTTTAATACAATAATCCCACTATTTATAATACAATAATCCCACTATTTATAATACAATAATCCCACTATTTATAATACAATAATTCCACTATTTATAATACAATAATTTATATTTTACAATGGGATATTATAATGTCCCCAGGGCAGAGTGTCGGTCGAATCGGGTACGATATGCCGCTTGTCATCGTATGGACTTAGAGCGATTTTAGATTCCGAAATGGTGTACACTTTATGATGTTTAGACCGTATACATGATTGTCTGCGAACCATTTCGATCTCCCTTTGCAAACACTGCGCGTAGTCGTCGAAAGTTATCGTTCTGGCTATGACGTTGGTCTTGACGCCTTTCGCCTTTTTCGTATCTTTTTTACCATCTACGCGAAGTGCATACATTTTCGCTCTAAGACCTACGAATTCGGTCATTATCGCACCGTTATTTTCATCCTTCATCAGCCCTGGAACCTTCTTATTTACGCGTGGCATATTATATGCATTGTCGATAGGATAATCGCTTGTGTCGAATCTATCGATATTGTGCTTCATAGTCTCGTAGATTTCGTCGCATCGAATATGGTAAATGAGGCTGTCTGTGTCGGTGTATAGAATATTACAATTTGATCCGTGCTTGGGAGACATGTACTCGTGATGAAATTCATACAAACAAATTTTTGATATGTCCAGAATGCACATACCCACGTATATCGGTTTGTTGAATTTCACCTCGAGTTTTCGCAATTCAACAGCTATTAAATTTTCCGAAAAAACACTTCTGCTATGGAAATTCGGTTTCGCGATCATTGCCTCCGCGCCATATCGCCCTTCCCAATGTGTCAAAAGTTTTACATCCACGTGATTTCGTACATTTTCCATAGTTTTGCCAAATACCGCATTGTTCATCAATTTGTACAAATTTTTTTCAAAGTCGTTTGTCGCGCTTGTTCTGAACCGTGTATTGAGTTCGATGTAATCGCGGAGCCAGGGAGATTGAGCGAATTGAAGCACGCGGTGTATCTTTGTAATACGAAGACCGTGACGCGTGCACTGCTGCAGGTTGCGGTAATGGATAACGTAACGCTGCTTATCGTATACCGTCGCGAGTAATTTGTCCTGCCTGCTGCCAGGTGGTTTGGTACGCGTCGGACAGAACGGTAGATCGGCATGAGCGTCGTGCAGACGTTGCGGATATTCCAGATCTACCTCGAGAATGTACCCTATGAGCGAATCGACTTTGATTGATGATACGTCAAACTTTGCGACATCTTCGACCCATTGAAATTTAGCGTATGGTAGGGGCTGACACATTGCCCACCCATACAAATTATTCACATCAAAGTACATCAAGTACGATGACTCTTCCGATGCGTCGTAAGATGGCATGTACTTGTTATTGGCATGTGCGTATCTTCCGGAACATTGGCTTAAACCACCACGTATACCGCGTTCGACAAACATGACCATATCAACGTCGGTGAGCAATTCGAATTCAATTTTGGTATGCTTTAGCATGGCATCCCACGTGAAACCAGGTAGAGTATAATAATGCGCCGAATCTAGTCCGTAACTCTTGATACAACTTTCGCGAAAATTTTCAAAAATATCTGCCAATAACAAGACATCAGTTTTCAAATACAAGCCGCTGTATTCGCCCAAGGTTCTAATCCCGAAACGCTGCCAGATAGTCTCAGCGTGCGTGTAATCGCTCTCGGATACAGTCTCACCCGTTAACGAACTGTAGAATGACTCGCGCGGCGGTAAGCATGGGTCCTGCAGCTTGTTCGCGCAATCAAGGTATTCGTACGGAAAGACACCTTTTCGCGTCAATAAATTGAAATCTTCGGTGGATAATGTTTCAAATTTGGATCGTAAAATTTTTAATTGATCTGTGGTAAGGAAAGATGCTAATTTGTCGAGACTGGTATTGAGAAATTTGTACGAATCGATGAATCGTAATTTAATATAATTTCGCGAGTCTGATTCAGCCGTATCTTCAACATTTTTTGTGAACGAAATATATTTTTCTTTAGTTATGGGTAATACATCAACGTGACCTTCAAAAGCGATAGCTATTTCCTCGATAATGAAATGTGAATCGTAGCCGGATAAATTATGGAAAACTATGGGGATGTAAAACGCGTTTTTGTAATTTAAATTGCACTCCGAATGTGCCGGGCCTCTAAACCGTCCGGATAGATGACAATGATCGCGAACTCGTACATCGTCAGCCTTGAATGATTCTTCGCAAATATGACAGTCTGTTGCATCGTGAAATGTCGTCAACTGTTCGCTGGTTAAATCCAGCATGGGAACATTACTGTTCAAGATGGGTTTGGCAAAGTTTGCAAATTTTTTTAGTTCGTATACGAACCATGAAACACAATCCGCGTCGCGGCGACATCGATACGTCGATAGCGATGTATCGTAGGAACAATGCATATAATATGCAATGCTATGCACTTTATGGTGCTGATATGTATGTAACTTATTATCTAGATCACCCACTCGATTGTCCTCTGTTTTTTCGATGATGCACTCCAGATCTGCATATACCACGAAGGGGAGCCGCTCCTTCCTGCAGTGGTTCTCGAAGCTTAGGAGATTTTTTCCTTCGCTGGGCAGCAGGATGGCGCAGTCGTTCATCTTGCCACAGTCCACTGTATGCATCTCCAGCTTCTCGACAGATCCGAAATAGTGCATGCATCTGTAACCATAAATTTTTTTTATTTAATTTGTTTCGTGAGACATTTCAATATTTCACAAGTTTTCTATACATACCGATCGCAGATGAATTTCTTTTCCTTGTGTCTGCTCAGCTGCATGCTCACCAGCCGGGACAAATTCTTGATCCACACAAAGTGTCCTACATCGCCGTGCTCTTGATTCGGTGTGTAGAGCAGGTTGACGTGTCGATCCCTTTTTTGGTTAGTGAGGCGCAACGGAAAGACTGTCGACCCTTTCTCCTCGTCGAAGGTGTAGACGTTGACGGAGATTTCGTTCTGTCGCTCAAACTTCCCTATTTGCTCCAGGGACATTGGGAACTCAATGCCCTGGAGATTTAGCATGGAAGCATAAGGCGGGTACGAACTTGGGCGATCGGGATGTCTTTCCGCAGGATGGAGAGCGGCGACCACTGCCCACGCGAAACACGCATTGTCCTGGGATTGCACGCTAATTGTGGCTTTCCTCAAAGACAATACTCGCGGCAACTTGACGTGACATCCCGCGCGCAGCGGATTGTACTTGTTGACATTGACGGTTAGGTTGAGGATTCTCGTCAATGCCCATCCACTGTCGCGTTCCTGGAACTCTTCCAGCGATGCCAGGGTGGGTTCGATGACGCATCGTTGGTACCACTCCTGCAGATCGGATGTGTGGAAGAGTTCGCAGTTTCGGGTGTTGATGCTTTTACAAGCATGCTTGTCACCCGCCACAAATTCGCCGTTGAACACAGTGTTCACTTTGAGGTTTCGATGTTTCCTCAAAGCGTCCCGCACATGCTCCAGCACGATGGTCCCTGCATCTTGGAGGAAGTTGCGCGGCTCGATGTAGTTCGAATTTAGCACTGCACCAGTTAATACGCGGCTATCGAACGCAGTGTCTATTTCGCGCCACAAAAGTCCCGTACTCGAATGACCGGCACCTTCGCGCACGAAACGTCCGCGCAACGAATGTTTCAGTCCTTCGAGACGTGCGATTCGAGCAATCAGCGATTGCCGAACACCGATCGATAATCGTGGGCGTTTCACGCGACTTTGTTCTTCCAACGATTCGATGCACTCGTTGCACCGTTCTTCCCACGCGAGGTACTCTTCCCGCGAAATCAATCGCGTGGATTGATCCAACAATTGGCGTTCTACTTGTGCGAATTCTCCCATGATTGTAAATGGAAAGTAAATATAATGTGACTTTTCCACGCAACACGTTGCAACGATTTACGGCTTTGTACAGTTTAGAGCATATATTTATATCCTCATCATGATTTGGTATCTCTGTCTAACTCTTTTAGCGCACCCCCTCCCTCGAATGCATTAGTTTCTGCTAATACTGTATAATTCATTCTTTTTGGCGTACCCCTCCTCAAATGCATTAGTTTCTGCTGATACAGCATAATTCTTTCTACGATTCACGCGTATGAGGAATTAGCGGGCATGATCATCCGACATAGTTTCTGCTGATACAGCATAATTCTAAGACTCGACGTTCCCAGAAATATTATATTACGTTCGGCACGTGTCGAGACTTTTTATCCTTGAGGATGGGACTCAAATTACATATGCTACGACGTTGAGATTTCGGCACATTATGGAAAAATTGGTAGCTTTATAATAAAATGTGGTGGCGGGGGGGAAGCAATTGCACCTCTATTTAAGCAAGTCTCTCGGATGTCATTCAATCAATCGCTCAATAGTCTCAGTGCCTTTCGACGGAACAAATTGTGCTCTGAAAACAAAATGTGCAGTACCAGTGCCGAAGGAAACGTTGAACGCATGAATTATTACGTTCCGATCGTGCGAGATGACGGCGTGGCTCAATGCGGGGAGGATACAGTTGTTTGGTAAGGGTTAATTTTCACATCTTAAAATTTTTATGTTTATTCCTAATACGCGCGAGCAATTTCATAGCTTTGATTGTTCTCTTAGCCCGCACCGAACATCGCGTATCATGGTTAGAAGATACGCATTAACATCCACGGGCAGCAAATACTTGGAAATTGGGATCAGAGTACAACCTACGATTGATGTAGAAATGGTTCTCGGCGACAATCGTGGGATGTTTCTCACGTTATCATGGGATACATGGGGTTTGCTATGCGGCAGTCGTACAACCATTGAAGAACGTGCACGATTACCTGAATCACCTTCGATGCAAATGGATCAATTAACTGTGGATTTTTGTGAAATCTATAATTCCCCGATTGTAAGGATGGCACTACATAATAAGTCGCTGTATTTCAAACCGAATACGGTAACATTTTTATTAAATCTTGAACCATGTATAGACTATGTGTATGCGCGGCTGTATCAAAATGTAAGAGATGTGCAGACGAAATTTGAAACTTTTGTTAAAGTGCTACAGCAAAGCGGTGTTGTCTGCGAAACATTAGATGTGCGTCGTGCTGCTAAAATCATACGTGATAGCGAACATTACTGTGAGGATTATTATGTAGATTGCGAACTGGTAGCATGTGCCATCAATGATATTCTAGCTGATGCTCGTAGGAAAAAATGTTAAAATTATATTCTTTTAATTTTAAATAAAATTTCTTAAACACATATTATTTGTCAATTTCATTTACTCGTCTTCCTCCTCGCCACCTAATTTTAAGATATGGCGTTTCTGCTAACGGTGCATAATTCAAAGATTCGACGTTCCCAGAAATATTATATTACGTTCAACACGTGTCCGAGACTTTTATCCTTGGGGACTCAAATTACATATGCTACGACGTTAAGATTTCAGCACATTATGGAAAAATTGATTGCTTTAGAATAAAATGCGGCGGTGGGAGAAGCAATTGCACCTCTATTTAGGCCTGTCTCTCGGATACCATTCAATCAATCGCTCAATAGTCGCATACGTTCGTGCCCGCACAATTATTAACTGCTTCCATTCAATACACTCCGTCATAGTACTAACAGTTGAACTGGAACAGTTTTTTGAAACACTTGTGAAACTGCTTTGAAGGATATCATTCACCATCCAACGCATAGAAGATACAATCGAATAATACCGTAAGTTTCCATTACCATATTTTTAGTGAATCGTTGTGTTAGTAACTTTGAGAATTATATGAAAAAAATCGATTTCAGATTATGTCGCTGCCAATCAATTCAAATCAACAAGCTTCCGCTACGATCACCGCTGCTGCGACTATTTTCCATCCATACAGCCCGAAATTGTATGTCGTATGTAGAAATGTCGAGGTCCAAACGGAGGAAATTCGATGTGCGGAACTGTGTGAGGCGGAAGCTAATCATGATGGCGACAGTTATTTAAAAGTATTTCGTAACCCAGCGAATCCGTATGAGGACTACAAGGATGAAAAATATTGGCTGGATCAAAGTGTAGGGGATGTACATTACGATGGCAATTTTGAGACTTTTATGCAGAATCGTCATGTGTATTTTCCAAAGAGTGTGGTTTGGCGAAACGTAAAAACAGAGATTGATTATAACAATGAGTACAAAAATAAAATATCGGGGCTTTGGGCTGGTGTTGAAAAACTTCAAACTGACCCTGCACAAATTCCTATAGATTTACCTTTAAGTGAACTATTTGTTGATGATGTTATGGAGTGGGATAATTGATGTAACAATATATATTCTTAAACGTATTTCATAGTACCATGTCATTTACCCTCCTTCTCTCCTCGCCACCTAATTTTAAGATTCCGCGTGTCTAAACGTATTATATTTCCTTCTTCGCGCTGCCAAATGATATCCCGCGCGGCTGCTCCAGAGGAGTCTAATTAAACATGATCGCGCGATACGCTACGGCGTTAAAAACATTATGAGAAAACTCGTTAGCTTTAGAATGTTTGCTACATAATGGTTCGGAAAAATTTACCTGTTTGCTACATAGTTGTTCGCTATATCGGTGATTAAAAAAATTATTATTTCTCTGTGTTGGGGGGGGTACAATATTAGGGGAAAAAATTTCTGAGGGTGGGCCAAGGTCTGAAAGAGATTTTTTGGGGGTCAGTCACCCTCTGAAAAATTTCCGACGGTGGGTCCGGTCTCCGCGGCCGCTCGGCCCGGACTGATCCCCTCCACGATCGCGGCTTCCCCCACTCCGCGGCTCGTGCGCGCGCAACCGACCTTCCACTCCCCGCAGGCCCCGCGTCCATGTTTCCCTCCGCCGCGCTCCCCCGCGCGCCCTCACTTCCCCCCGCCCCCGCGCTCCCCTCAGAGGACCTGGGTTAGAATCCCCTTAACCATACTACTTACCTAGGCTACTCGAGACGCAACACAATGCGATGAGTGTCTGTTTTCCGCCATTTATGGCGGAATCTCCTGGCGGGCGGCGAATCGCGGCGGCCAAAACCTTGAATGCTCCAAACTGAGTCTAGCGGAGACCGCCGCGCGATCCATTTCCATAGTGGGACAGAATCCCAGGAAATAAGGAAACTAGTTGAAATCCAAAAGTTATGGGATTATGTTTTCTTTATATATTTCTTGTAAACTAATAATATGAGCATTCATTGCACAGATGTACTGAAGCAGGGTCATATAAGTATTCCAACAGCATTAATTACCTATACGTACCTTATTTCATATTAATATTACGTTTTTTCGACGTTGTCGTATGCTGTACACTAGCTTTCCAATTATTTTAGATTCGATAGAATTCCATATTTCTAAAATTTTTTGTTGTAGTATGTCTTTCGATGTTATGTCCTACTTTTTTAATCTCCTGTGAATTTCCACCCATAAATATTCGATGAGGTTAATGTCCAGACATTATGGGGATGTATGACATGTATGTAATCCATGCGGCATATTATACAATAATCATTCTTGCACAATTCTGGCCGTAATGCTTGCGGTTGTTGTCTTGTAAATTAAAAATTGGTAGGGTTCCGAACTGAATATATTGAAAATATATTAAAAATGTATTGGAAATATATTAACAATTATTTCTACCAAATTGGGGTTGGTGGGGAATTTTTATTTACAGCAAGGAATATGCCGCATGGATTACGTACATGTCATACATCCCCGTAATGTCTGGACATTAACCTCATCGAATATTTGTAGGCTGAAATCCACAGGACATTAAAAAAGTACGACATAACTTCGAAAGACATACTACAACAAAATATTTTAGAAGTATGGAATTCTATCGAATCTAAAATAACTGAAAACCTAGTGCACAGCATGCGACAACGTCGGAAAAACGTAATATTTATATAAAATAAGGTACGTATTGGTAATTAATGCCGTTGGAATATTTTTATGACCCTGCTTCAGTACATCTGTACAATGAATGTTTCATAACATCTGCAAATCTAACATGTATATTTTTATTGTTAACAATTTTATTCTTTAGGTATATCCTTTTTTTTACGGGTGGACAAACCAAACTTTTGTTGGACAAATGTCGACAATCGAATGCCATCATTGTTTTATAAAAAATCGCAATTAGGGGGTTCGCAGACCTCGAATCATCGTCTCATTTCGTCCTCGAGACTCTGTATGTACATATGTATATGTACATACTGTATTGTACAGGGTGATTCTGGAGCGACGCCTGTTAAAGAGATGCCGGCTGGCACCACGTGGCGAGGTCAACCTTCCGTGATGCCGCACCGAATTTTATGGCATTCGACCCTCGAAAGGTTTGGAATACCATTAAAGGTGGAAAAATCCAAGTTCCATATTTCTCATCAGATCTTTGCGACAACGGTACCAATCGATTCTCTATGTTTCGCCGATGAAACTAACACCAAGAACGACGTAATTCGGAGCATAATGAAGGAAATTGATGAAAAATTCATTTGCACAATTTCAACCTAACTTCGTTAAAAATAAACCGATTACATGACATTTGGTATGATTTTCATCGGAAAAACGCAAGGAAGCCCTCGGTGTCACTTCTATAGAGATACGATAAAGAATAAACAATTTGGTTTTTCTGAAGCAGGTATACCGACCGTTAGAATAGACCCTTTCAAGTGCTTGAACTCAACTGGGTCCCTTAACGCGGTACCTGAGATCTGCTCGCCGCGGCGACGGGCCACGATTCACCACCGCGATCCGCCGCCGCGGCGAATCGTGTCTAGGAAATCCTACCTTTAAGCTGTTCTGGGTCCTAGAACCAGTACATAAACGTTGATATCATATTAACATATTAAACATAATAAACATGAAACACACATAACAATACAAAGTATTACATACCACTGGAGGCGGCGATGGTGACAATCGCGGCGGTGACGGCGACGACGGTGGCGATGGTGATGGCGAGTTCTAAAAAACACAATCAACAATATAATAATCACATGTTAAAAACATAATAACGTAATAAAACAATAAAAAACGTAATTAAGACATAATTAAAATTGGCGAAAACATTTTAGAGTATTAGGTACATACCTCATTATTATCCCGCCACACCATGTCAGTAAACATTTTTTTTTTTTTATAAAACCCCATGTGTACCACCTGCCACAGTTTGAAGTGCAATTGGTCTCGTTGCATCTCCAAGCTCTCGCATGCAAACTCTTATCATGATACCGAGAAGTGCATAGCTTTGCAAAATAGGATACCTTTGTTCTTCACCATCTTTATCACAGGCCACCTGCATTTTCGCTGACCATCCTCTCCTTATTCACACGCATCTTCTTCCCCTTCTTCTTTGGACACATCATTCGACTAGATCACACCACTTCGAACATGTATCGAACGTCAATCGTACCTCTTCGAACGTGTAATGAACCACTTCGAACATGTATCGAACGTCAATCGTACCACTTCGAACGTGTAATGAACCACTTCGAACATGTATCGAACGTCAATCGTACCTCTTCGAACGTGTATGGTACCACTTCGGACACATCATTCGACTAGATCACACCACTTCGAACATGTATCGAACGTCAATCGTACCACTTTCAACGTGAATCGAACATGTAATGCACCACTTCGAACATGTATCGAACGTCAATCGTACCTCTTCGAACGTGTAATGAACCACTTCCAACATGTATCGAACGTCAATCGTACCTCTCGAACCCGTATGGTACCATTTCGAACGTGTATTGGACGTGTAATGAACCACTTCTAAATAATTACAACTATTGTCTTAATCTAGCATACATCACATGTAGGAGATTAGGTTGGGGGAGGGTGAAGATAAAACATTTTCATATATATTAAAAAATTGATTATATTTTATGCATTTCTCTAGTGTTTAGACCACCAGTTGAATATTTTAAATACATTTTGCATGGCACAGTGTTTCGCGTGTCTGCCACATCGCAGAGTATTAACTACATTTAGCTTATTTAGAGATTTGATATCCTCGTAGTCAATGTCCAGCGTCTCGATGACCGCGTCTGCTCTCGTACTTTCATCGAGGAAATCCGCAAGCCAGTCGCGTTTCTGCAGCCCTTTAACATATACGACATGGCACGTGTCATCCTCTTCTTCATCGATCGCATCAGCTACAGCTTTCGAAATTAGCCGTTTAGCCATACTGTATGGAACGTCTCCATCGTCCCAACGTAGTCCATGATGTTTTGCAACCAACCATCGGATGCTTGTGTTACGTCCTGAAGGGACTGCTGTGAAACGCCCCCGAGCGGTTAGGGTGATTCACGGGGTTCTTGCTCTGTCAAGGTACTAAAGCACGCCTTGACTACACTTACCGGGAATGAGGAAGGTGAGAAGGGGTTGAATCAAAGAGTACAAGGGATATAAGGGAAGAACAGTAATGACAAAATATATTGTTACATAAATGATAATTGTTTATTACTGTTCAAAGGATCGGTGCGAATTAAACTTTTAGACGATTAGCGAAAGCTGGGTTTATTAAACGATGAGAGGAGTGTTTAAAGCTCACGAAACAGTTTTGATTAGGCGTTCGCACACACACGTATATATTTCAATTATGTACAACGAATTAGCGTGACGGCACGAAGAAGCGTTTATTCAATAAGCACAGTCTAATTAAGCGATTAAAGGAGCGAAAGCGCCGTATATTTAAACCCGTTAGGAGATTGGCGGCACAGTTATAATTTAAATGTTCAAAGTCAAGCGCCAAATATATGTACAATTATTTACACAAACACATTTGAATAGTTCTTAACTAATACAAGCGACGAATTAAGAATGATTATTAATTAAGTTAGTACTTGTTAGCTTGCGAAGCAACGTCGCGAAGCTTAGAAGTTTAAGCAGTTCAAATAAAACGCAAGCAAAGTGCGTAACAAAGTATAAGCGCAAGCAAGGTACGTAAGCAGGAGTTATATTACCTAATGGTTAGCTGGCCCAGAACAGAGTGAGCGATTCCAAGAATTCACGGTTGATTTCTTGGAAGGAAACCCCTGCCCCTTCCATTGATCGCGAATCGCCAGGAATTTGAGATAGAACCAGCCGCCGTGTTAAACAGCTCCCCGTCGTGGTAGGCTGTCGATTTAGTCGATTTAGTTGCGACATACAGCGGGGGGAGCATACGGCACGTGCCGAGGTCCCAAGCGTCACTCGGGCCATACAGCCAGTGAGTGTACAAACATTCGGAGGGCGGGAGTTCCCCCAGAGCTGATCATGCCACCCGGTATGACCGCATCTCTTTCCCCTGCACTGCCTCGGAGTTAGAGAGCCTCCCTTCAACGTCGAGGGCCGAGAAGGGAGGGACGACTTGCCACCTGATCCAGAGGATCACACCCTCTACCCTGCACGGCCTGGGAAGACGGGCCTCCCCCCAGGGGGGAGGGAATGGCTATGGATGGCCGCCTCCTCATGGTACGCATTAACCCGCCAGGATTCTACCCCGTTTCTCGGGTACGCGTCCGCTTTTTATAGGCCCGGGCCAGCTTGCGGACGGACCGTACTCGCGGGGGTGACCATCAACAAGGGTGGGCGATCCCTACCTAAGACGCACGCATAGGTGCGCCGGAGTCATTATGCGTTGCGCAAGCCACCCTCTTCGGTCTTGACGGAGCCAGCCCGTCGCTAAATAAATTCGCGGTATATGGAACCGTATCTCGACGCCGCTCTACCAGATCTCCTGTCAACCCCGTAAGCTCGCTTTTATTCATCGTCCTGAACCCGGAGTAGCCAGGTCCTCTTCACGTCCCCGCTGGAGGCACCTTTAGGCTGCACGGGCACGCGCATACCATACCTCCAGCTTTCTAGGGTGACGGCTTGTTTACCCTCATAAGATTAGCTAACCCTCCTACTCCCCCCTCTCTCCCCGTTCACTCAACGCCCTAGTACTCCCCCCCCCCCTTATTCCTGTTTCCTGAGACTTCCCACAGCTATCCTACACTACAACACTACCCCATTGTTCCCCCCCCCCGACCCCTCCCCCTCGACCTACACTCTTTAGTCCTAAGGTTATAGTTTTAAGTCAATGGTCCCCCCGGCAAGAGGGGCCCAGGGACACACCCATCCCCCCCCCCACCCATTCCCATATTGAATCAAGCCTTAATCAAACATTATGAGATCTGATAGCGAGGCACGGTCCAGGAAGGGGGCGGTCACCACCCGCCCCTAGCGGCACCCCACATTTCTAAAGAGGTGTGTAAAATCGGGTGCGCCGGTATCGCTTAGGTGCTTGAAGCACGGGAACCATTCTTACTTTCTTATTCTTGGCACCGCTACCCTTCCGCAGTCCCAGATCGAGCTTTCCAAGGCTCAGTCACCACTGGTATGTGTTTCGCCTGCTTGCCATTTGCATTCAGGTATAGCATCACCGATAGGCAGGCTCTCCATCAGTTCAGGTTGGTTGGAAGCCCATTTTCGTAGATTGAATCCTCCCGCCTGGCAGTGTCGGCGTAGTTCGGATTGTAGTTTAATGGCGTCCCGAATAGAGTCCGCTCCTGTCACGACGTCATCCATGTACACATCCCGCTGGATAATGGTCGCGGCTCGAGGAAATCTGGATTGTTCGTCCGAAGCCAGTTGTCGAAGAGTCCGAATCGCCAGGTAGGGTGCACACGCCAGTCCGCAAATGACAGTATTTAGTTGATAGTCACTTATCTCTTGGTCCTCGTCCTCTCGCCACAGGATTTTTTGGTAGCGGCGATCATCAGAGTGTAGCAGAATCTGCCGATACATCTTCTCTATATCGGCAGTAAGACAGATGCGGTGGATACGCCAGCGGATTAGTAACTGCTGTAGATTTGGCAGCAGGTTAGGGTCCACCATCAGGAAGTCATTAAGGGAGCGTCCCGCAGTCGTGGCATAGGACCCGTTGAAAACCACTCGTAACTTGGTGGTCGTACGGCTTTCTTTCAGCACTCCGTGGTGAGGTAGGTAGTAATCCGTCTCTGTGAAATTACACCTTGTTTTCGACATGTGAGTAAGCTGCATATACTCACGCATGAAGGAGTTATAGGCCTGAGCAAACGCGGCGTCCTTCTTGAATTTAGACTCCATTCTCTGCAGCATCCGTCTGGCACCTGGAGGAGACTCGCCGAGCTCGGGAGTCTCGCGGAATGGCAAGCGCACCATGTAGCGGCCGGACGGTAGTCGCTGGTGAGTCGTCCGGAAGTGGTCCTCGCAGTTTTGCTCCTCAGTGGTATAAGCAGCAGATACCACCATTTCCTCTTGTTCCCAGAAACGTCGCACCATGGGCAGCAGGTCCTCCTCGGTGGAGCATGAAAGTAATGTCAGCCCGTGTCGTTCAGCTGCTTCGTGTTCTGCGTTCGGCACGGCTGGTCCGGACACAATCCATCCTAATGTTGTTCTCTGGGCTATCGTTGGGACGACCTCTAGCAATGCCATCAAGCACGATGAGGGCAAAGGCGTCGGCGCCCAATAGCAATTCGATGGAGTCATTGTCGTCGTAGTTAGGATCCGCCAGAGTGTGGTCGCGTAGGTGAGCCCACTTCGCCGTTCGGTTGTCGATGCGTGGTCGGTACGAGGTTATGCGAGGCAGTACCAGAGCGGCTACCCGGTGTCGGTCTGTGGATTTGAAATGCGCAGTAAATTCCACTTGTACCTTACCACGGATCCGTGCAGGGAGCTGGTTCCCGACTCCAACAAGGCTGATGTTAGCAGGTCTTCGTGGGAGGCGCAGCTGTTGGGCCAAGGCTTCGGTGATGATCGACACTTCGCTGCCCTGGTCGATGAGAGCTCTCACCAACCTTGTGCCTCCATCGGACTGCAGCACCTTCACCCGTGCTGTGGCCAGTAGAACTACCGGTACTGAGTTCGACACACAACTCGCAATGTTGGTAGTAACCTGCTTGTCGAAGGTAAAGTCCGCACAGTCGACATGTATCGTGGAGTGGTGCTTCCCGTTACACTGTTGGCATCGCCTATCCGATTTGCAATCTTTAACGTGGTGTTTGCCGAGGCAGTTATAGCACAGACCAGCGGCTTGCAGCGCCGCCCGGCGTTCCGCATTAGTCTTCGATTTATATATTCGGCAGTATAGTATGAAATGATTCCCCTTGCAGAGGCTGCACGGGTTGCTTGAGTCAGAGGAACGCTTCGCTTGGCTCACCTGATGGACCTTGGTCGTTCTCGGATTGGCAGCGGGTTTCGATGATCGGCTCTCTTGTCCCTTGCGCTGCCCCTCCAAGGCCTCAAGGGTGTTGACTCTGCCCTCCAGAAACGCCTGCAGTTCGTCAAAGGTAGGCGGTTGCTTCATCTTACTGATGAGCGTCTCCCACTCACGTCGGGATTGTGAATCTATTCGCTCGATTATTAAATGAACGAGCCAGTCACCGCTGGCATTAAAGGGACGTTTCATGGACTCAAGAGCCTTGACAGAATCACAAACCGTATAAAATAGACGTTTAAGCTCGGACCCTGACTCACGAGAAATAGTAGGTAGATTAAAAATTGTGTTCATTTGGGCTTTGACCATCAGTCGCGGGTTATCGTAACGGTCTTTTAGTAGCTCCCAAGCAGCTTGGAAATTCTCTCCTCTTTCAGGTAGGTTTCAAAGGAGTAGTGCGGCATCTCCTGTAAGGGAACCTCGCAGATAGTGTAGACGTTCGGCATTAGTTAACGTCTGGTTCAGGATCACGAGAAACCGGAAGATTCCTTGGAATGACGGCCAGTCCTTGTGTTTGCCCTCAAAGGTCGGCAATGGAATCTTCGGGAGCGAGGACACCGGTCGCGCAGCCACAGCAGTGGTGGATTCGAATGATTGATCTCCTGTCGCGGAGCGTTCTAGCACGCGAGTGGCGAGATCTGTTATTCTTTTAACTCCCTCTAATTTGTCCAGAAGAAGGGCTTCTTGTATATTGAAGACCTCCTCCATGGAGGCAGAGTCCATTCCCTCTTCCTTGAAATAGGCGTTAGCTGCGAGGGTTGCGTCCGATGCCACCTCGGTCAATAGTTCATCTTGCTGTTCTTCGAATTTAGCCCAATTCTTGCGTAGTGATTCCAAACGCGTGATAAGAGTTCCCTTAGCAATATTATTGGCCCCTAACTTTTTTAGATTTTCAAACGAACGGGCAATTCGACCGGCGAGTTCGCGCTGTTTCGGTATTTTCTTGCTCATTGTTCTTTCTTTGTTCGCAGGTATGGAGGTACGCGAAACGTTACAAGGTGGAACGGCAGGCAAGTTCGAACTGTTTTTGCAGGTGGAGGTCACGCGCGACGGTTGGACGGCACTACCGAGCGCGTGAGTTGTTTTGCACGTGGAGGTCACGCGCGACGCTTTGCACGACACTAACGAACGTTCGAACTGTTTCACAGGCACCGGATCCAGCTCGAAGGACCAAAAAATGTTTATTACTCTTCAAAGGATCGGTGCGAATTAAACTTTTAGACGATTAGCGAAAGCTGGGTTTATTAAACGATTAGAGGAGTGTTTAAAGCTCACGAAACAGTTTTGATTAGGCGTTCGCACACATACGTATATATTTCAATTATGTACAACGAATTAGCGTGACGGCACGAAGAAGCGTTTATTCAATAAGCACAGAATAATTAAGCGATTAAAGGAGCGAAAGCGCCGTATATTTAAACCCGTTAGGAGATTGGCGGCACAGTTATAATTTAGGGTGCGTTCCGATTCACGCATACTGCGCATGAAGTGCAGAGACAACCGTTCCGTTTTAGTTACTGCGCGCAGTGGTGGTGCAGAGAATTCCCTAGAATTCTTTCACTTCCGGTGCAGCGAGCATGCAGCAAACGCAGATATTCCGAGGTGAAGCAGTCACTGCGCGCATGCGTATTTGTTTCTGTAATTCAAACTTGCAAGCAAAACACATGTGAAAACCCATAGCCAAATCTCAAATGTCTCCGGCAACATTCTAACATAGAGAAATTCAACAATTTAATGAAAAGTAATAAAAATAATTAATTCTCTAATGATCACAGCTGCCACTTTTCTAGGTTATCATTTCGAAGAAACATTATTTCACGTTATTTTTTTTTAATACAAACATATAATTATGTAGATATTACTTATCGAAAATGTAGCTTGAATAATGATTTAGAATATCCTGGAATAACACGTTCTACATAACCCGTTAACTTTTCTGCTACCACCTCCCCGCGTGTTTTTTTGTTTATAATTAAGAAAGTGTATAATATTTCTAATTCTAAATTATCAGTTAATAAACTATCTTCATTTTCACTTTCCTCAGACGAATCACTGCTGCTGCTAATTTCAGTATCACTGTTACTTAATATTAATATCGAGGATATTGTAACCAACATTTCTTTATTCATTGTAGCGTCCATCTTGATTTCGCATGAAACGCAGGGAAAAGCGTTCCGTTTTCAAGAACGCATGAACCGCAGTAACGAAACGGAACGATATGAATGCGCGCAGTGACTGCGCTGCGATCTCTGCACTCACTGCGTGAATCGGACCGCACCCTTAAATGTACAAAGTCAAGCGTCAAATATATACACAATTATTTACACAAACACATTTGAATAGTTCTTAACTAATACAAGCGATGAATTAAGAATGATTATTAATTAAGTTAGTACTTGTTGGCTTGCGAAGCAACGTCGCGAAGCTTAGAAGTTTAAGCAGTTCAAATAAAACGCAAGCAAAGTGCGTAACAAAGTATAAGCGCAAGCAAGGTGCGTAAGCAGGAGTTATATTACTTAATGGTTAGCTGGCCCAGAACAGAGTGAGCGATTCCAAGAATTCACGGTTGATTTCTTGGAAGGAAACCCCTGCCCCTTCCATCGATCGCGAATCGAGTTACCCTTTTACGGATTACTATCGGCCGTACGTATTTCGCGGAATTGACGCGGAGACGTGGTCGCGGTATCTAGACGACTCTCTGGCCCGTCGTGACTCCCTAGCTCGAGCTCTCGAATACGAACACCTCCACCAAGTTCTGCCGTCGCGGTCCATGCTTCGCGTTCTCGAAATCGGTGGGGGGAATCGCCCCATCGGCACTTGTCGATCGCTCCTTATTAGGAAATATCGGGACCCGGGACATGAACGGTCACGCTGCGCTGACAGCGATCGATTCGCGGTTCGGCGACCCGGCTGCCACGCGCGAGGCGATTCCGCCGAATCGCCAATGTCGGAATGAACCGATAGGGGCATGTAACACTTGATTTGTCGGATTTTGTAAGAAGATATTGCGGCATCGAACTCCTAAAAATATAGTGCGAGAGAATTGTCCCCTTTCGTAGGGCATCCACTTCCTTGAATGGGCTAGTAAATAAAGATACATAAATCTTCACTAAATTCTGGGAATTTATAGAACAACTCGATATCATTGGGCTAACAGAGACATGAATATTCTATAATCGATATTTTTTTTTTTTAATTGTCTGGTTTTCGCCATCGCTCTTTATTAACTCGTTTCTTATAAATAGTAGAATTATTGTTTGCAAATGTATAGAAATTATTATAAATAGCGAAATTATTGCATAAAAATCTATACTATTGTAATAAAGCTACAGCGTTTATTTGTATGCACACGAAAATCTCAAAAAGTACTGAACCAATCACTACGAAATTTTAACTACAGCATTCTTGAACAACAAGAATGAACATAGGCTATGTGTAATCACGTAAAATATAATTAATCTGTGTAATTTTATGTACATAAAAGAAGTCATGACGCAGTCGTCTGCTATGGATAGTACGCGACGCGACCGCCAGGCGGCGATTGGGCCGGGCGCTTCTCGCAGTTGAAATAAAGCAGACACGGGGCATTACTAATTCGGGCGAAGCCGACACGGGGCATGCTAGTTGTTCATACATGTATAGAAATTATAAATGGTGGAATTAATGTGTTAAAATAAAAAATTGTTCAGACATTTACATATATGTATCATTGTATTTATTGAACCATGTATTATTATTATTTTTACAATACATTATTTTTATTTATCCATGAATTGTGTGATTTATCAAATTCCAACCACTTGACGTACACCTTATCCCCTTTTTACGCAACACTTTTTCCACTATATATACATCAGGATCGGTGACGCGTTGCAGCTCGTGTTCATAGAATCCTCCGGCAACAGGTTTTCCACAGGAATCGACCAGCAGATACGTCGCGGGATTAGTTGCCTGTACTTTGGCTATCTTGAACACCTCCGTTGTCCAATTCGGCGTATAGCCTGTATCGAATATGGTTTTAAATTTGCTCACGCGCACAAACTCGCCCAAATTAAAGATCGCTGCTCCTTCACATCTTCTCAAAATTTTTTTATGTTTATTCCTAATACGAGCGGACACTTTCATAGCTTTGATTGTTCTCTTAGCCCGCGCCGAACATCGCGGATCATGGTCAGAAGATACGCATTAACATCCATGGGCAGCAAATATTTGGAAATTGGAATCAGAGTACGGCCTACGATCGATGTAGAAATTATTCTCGGCGACAATCGTGGGATGTATCTCACGTTACCATATAATACATGGGGTGTGCTATGCAACAATCACCTTCGATGCAGATGGATCAATTAACGATGGATTTTTGTGATATCTATAATTCTCCAGTTGTAAAGATGATGCTACATAATAAGCCACTGTATTTCAAACCGGAAACAGTAACATTTTTATTAAATCTTGAACCATGTATAGACTATGTGTATCCGTGGCTGCATCGAATTAACAGAGATGTGAAGACGAAATTTGAAACTTTTGTTAACGTGCTACAACAGAGCGATGTTGCCTGCGAAACATTAGATGTGCGTCGTGCTGCTAAAATCATATGTGATAGCGAACATTACTGTGAGGATTATGATGTAGATTGCGAACTGGTAGCATGCGCCATCAATGATATTCTAGCTGATGCTCGTGGGCAAAAATTATATTCTTTTAATTTTAAATAAAATTTCTGAAACGTATATTTTTTTCTCCATTTTATTTATCCATCGTCCTCCTCGCCACCTAATTCTAAGATTCGGCGTTTATTTCGTTCTTCGCGCTGTGAAAATGACATCATCGCATGGAGATGCTCGGGGAGGACTCATATTACACACGATCGCGTGATACGTTGCGGTGTTAAGATTGAAAATCATTTTAAGAAAAAAAATGGTAGCTTTAGAATAAGATGTGGTGGTGGGGGGAAAGCAATTGCACCTCTATTTAAGCCAGTTCCCGGACGCTATTCAATCAATCGCTCAGTATCCTCAGCGACTTTCGACGGAACAAATAGTGCTCTGAAAAAAAAATGTATACCATCGATGAAATACTCGCTGGGTGTGAGGATTGTTTCGTTCCGATAGTGCGAGATGACGGTGTAGCTCCATGTGGGGAGAATATATATCGTGACCGGTAAGGTGTAATTTTCACATCTTCTCAAAATATTTGTTCCTAATACGAGCGAGTACTTTTATAGCTTTGATTGTTCTCTTAGCCCGCGCCCAACATCACGTATCATGGTCAGAAGATACGCATTAACAACCATGGGTAGCAAATATTTGGAAATTGGAATCGACGTAGGTCGTACGGTCGATGTAGAAGTTCTTCCCGGCGACAATCATGGAAATCATCTCATATTATCATGGCATACATGGGGTGTACTATTCGACAACTGTGATGCTATCGAAGAACGTTCACGATTACCTGGATCATCTTCGATGGGGATTGATGATTTATCGTTGGACTTTTTTCGGATCTCTGATTCGCCAATTATAAAGATGACAGATGGTGATGATACAGTGTATTTCACACTGGATACAGCAATATTTTTATTTAGTCTTCAGCCATGTGTAGAGTATTTGTATCCGCGGCTGTATCAAACTGCAGAAGATGCGAGTGTAAAATTTGAAACTTTTGTTAACGTGCTACGGCAGAGCGATGTTGCCTGTGAAACATTAGATGCGCGTCATGCTGCTAAAATAATACGTGATAGCGAATACTACGACGAGTATTTTGTAGATTACGAACTGGTAGCATGCGCCATCGATGATATTCTAGCTGATTCTCGTACGAAGAAAAAATGTTAAATTATATTCTTTTAAAATAAATTTCTTAAACGTATAATCTGTCTCCATTTTATTTACCCGTCTTCCTCCTCGCCACATAATTCTAAGATTTGCAGACATCGCATATTTCTATTTCGCTCGAGCCTTCTTCCCGCCGTTGAATGACGTCATCACGCGCGGCTGTTCCGGAGGTTACACGATACGCCGCGACGTTAAATCGGAACGCTTCGAAATACTGTTAGCTTTAGAATAAAATGTGATTGTACCACCAAGTAGTGCTGTCTCTTTCCCTCTCTCGAATTTAGCTTTAAGGGGGCCGTCTCACCGGGCCTTGAATGTGTGCGTACGCTCACACCAGCTAAGTTAAGCGTGTACGTATACGCGATGTAGTAAACAAACCGTAAATTACAACTTACGTCCTGGAATCGGCATGAAGGAAGTTTTTGCGGGTACAGTTGCCTTCAGTAGACATCTGTACAGGGTGGTCTGGTGCGTTTGTACGCTAATAAGCACCGTACGTTGTAATAATAACGATTTTTTCACTCGTGTACTCAGGATAGCCCGAAAAATGACAGGATTAAGCTTCAAGGCTTCTCCGTCACCGGCGCTGATGGTATATTCGTGCCTTGTACCATCAACACCGGTGGAAGTCCAATCTAGCCGATAAATGTAGGAAAGACGCAGTTACCGAGACGTATCGAGAGTCGAATTGCGCTGTTGCCGCATCACTATTTTGCCATCAAGGAGGCTTGAATGAATCACGGCGAAGCGGTTGGAGAACAGAGATGGGCAAAGATAATATCTGGATAAACTCAAATAAAAGATACTACAGTATTGCCTCATTACGGGCTCGGTTTGGTGTACACGATGTGGAATTTTCGCTATTCCACCACTTCTGTCTCACTCTTCTCCGGCGATGGCTACAGCGAAATGGAACGAGAGCGAGCGAGAGGCACTGAAAGCGAGCGAGGGTGGTACGAGACAGACGACGAGATGTTGTTTTGTCTCGCTCCGTCTTTCGGACGCCTGACACTCCGTCCTTTGCGTTCGCGGCCGTCGCGCAGGCAAAGCGTTCCATCTCGCTCCCCCCTTCGGCCAGGAAGAAGCGAGAAACGAACACTCGGAATTAGAGATCTGTTCACGACAGGAGCTCAACGCCGGCCCGACCAGCGAACACATACGGAGACAATACTGTACACACACATAATTTCAACATAACTTACTTTCACTATAGCTTTCTCCAGCTTTTCTTCTCTATCCTCCTTCTTCTCCTCCTTTTTCTCCTCCTTCTCTCTTTCCTTAGATTTTTCACTCTTTCTCTCCTCCTCCCCCCCTCCACTTCCCGCCGATGGGGTCGGGACCGTATCTTTCATCTGGAAATGAAATGATGAATGTATTATTTTTGGCAAATAGTAAGATTGTACAGCGTGATTCTCTCGCTAGAGTCCTCAAAGACAATAGTCTAAGAGCTGGATACATAGGGGTCAACGTAACTCGATGCAGTCACAGTTCTTATTGTTGGATTAGTGTTGCCGAATACGAAATCGCTGGTCTGCCGCGTCAGTCCGGGGAACTAACGGGGGGGGGGGGGGGGTGGACGGTCAAACAGGTAAAATTTCTAGCGTAATAGCGTCGTTCTTGCTGTTTTGAAATTTCTTATACTTATTGTTTACGCATTTAAATGAACGATATGCAAAATGGCAGACCACCAAGTGGGCCCTAATGGCGGCTGCCGTTCCAATATGCGGCCGACGGCGGTCCCACTAGGGCAAAGGAGAAACAGATGTATATTTCTCCCTTGCACTATCGCAAGCCACGTATCGCGCTTTTCATCGACGTCTGCCAAGGTCTTATCCCCCACTTGGTGGTCTGCCATTTTGCATATCGTTCATTAAATGCGTAAATAATAAGTATATGAAATTTCAGAACAGCAAGAATGACGTTATTACGCTGGAAATTTTACCTGTTTCACCGTCCACCCCCGCGTTAGTTCTTCGGGCTCACTCGGCAGACCGGCGGTTTCGCATTCGCAAACACTAATCCAACAATAAGAACTGTGACTGCATCGAGTCACGTTGACCCCTACATAGCCAGCTCTCGGTCTACAATGCCGCCAATAAACCGTGCCTCGCTCACAATCAGTTACGTGGAAGTGACGAATTCCACGTTCTGCATTTCTCAACAGATCTTTGCGAAAATGGCATCAATCGATGTCGTGCCGATGAAAATGGTACCACGCTAACTTCGTTAATAATTGTCCGGTTTACATGACATGATTTTAATCGGGAGAACACCAGGAATTCATTGGTATCACTGCCATATCGATGCGATGAAGAATAAAGAATTCTTTAATACGCCGTAGTGAATCTCGGCACGAACGTCGAAATTCACGAAACTCAGCGAGGCGCGGCTTATTGGCGGCATCACCTTTGAATACTCTAGCTAGAGAGTCACTCTGTATAATAGTATACAATATAATACTTACAATTTCTGGATTCACCATTCTCTCTCAGTCTATTCGCAACGGACTGACTGGCAGGGACGGCGCGCTGCAGCTATCGCTGATGGAGGGGGAAGCATCTAAAAGAGCGGTGGTAATGGGTGCATGAACTGCGCCTGCGCGATCACGCACACATAACCACCGCTCCAGTAGGTGTTTCGCCCTCCATCAGCAGTAGCTGGAGCCCCACCAATTCATTGTTATTTAGGTGCCCGGCGACTATCCCCACAATTTCGTGGAATTATTTGTTCGAGAGTAAGAGAATCCGAGAACGAGCGAGAGCAGACAAAAGAGTCACGCGTAGTTGCCGTCGATTACGGAAGAGAGAAAGCATGATACTTTGTCTCGCTTCGTCGTTCACGTGCATCGTGTATTCGAGCCTCGAATATCGAATAAAAATTATTTACCTTTTGTTCGTTATTTCAGATGTATATTTAGATAAACTTTTGCCCAACTCTGGAGGGTACGATGCACGTGAACGACGAAGCGAGACAAAGTAACATGCTTTCTCTCTTCCGTAGCCGACGGCAACTACATGTGACTCTTTTGTCCGCTCTCGCTCGTTCCCGAATTCTCTCACTTTCGACCAAAGAATTCCAAGAAATTGTGGGGATAGTCGCGGGGCTCCTAAATACGGTATTGTCTCCGTATATGCTCGGTTTGGTGCACCCGATACGGGCTTGTCGCTATTCCCACCACTTCTGTCTCACTCTTGTCCGGCGAAGGCGAGAGCGAGATGGAACGAGAGCAAGCGAGAGCCATTGAAAGCGAGCGAGGACGGTACGAGACAGACGACGCGTGGATGTTTTGTCTCACTCCGTCTTTCGAGCGCCGTAACACTCCGTCCTTTGCGTGCGCGATGGTTGCAGGCACTTACGGAAGCACGGGAATCGCTTCGCAATATCTTGACGCAGGCCCGGTTCAAGTCTTTTTTGCGCCCTAGGCGAACTTGTCAAATTGCGCCCTTTATTATAAAACATTTATTTGAGATTATTTATGACTTTACTCTGCAAAATTAGGCAACTGCTAGGGCCTAAGGTTGACAACAAGTGCAAAACGGTCTTTTCATTGTTGGTATTGTTGAAAATAAATTTTTAAATGACATACTACAAATTGTTCTGCAACTGTTTTAAACTACGAATACAAATTCAGAGTAAGGTCACCAATAATCTCAAATAAATGTATTATAATAAAGGGCTCAAGTGGACAATTTCGCCTGGGGCGCAAAAAAGACTCGTGCCGTGCCTAGCTATCTGACCGTCGCGCCCATGCGTCGAGTAGTCACGATTCTATCTGAGCACTCGGGCCGTCGCGCATACCCGCCACGCATGCAAAGCGTTCTATCTCGCTCCCCCCTTCGGTCAGAAAGAAGCGAGAAACGAACACTCGAAATTAGGATTCTGAACACGATACGGGCTCAACGTAGAGCGTCATTTGTTGCAGAACGCACCACAGACGAATCTTCGGATTCACGTTTCACGTTCACGGTTCGCGTTTACGTTTTTTGTAACGGGCAGTAGGATTTTGAGTTGTGTTGCGTTGTGTTTGTTGGTTTAGTGTAGAATGAGTGGCACTCTAAATGTGAATATGCAGGATGTGGAAGAAGATATGGACAATAATTCTCCGTTTCGTCCGCGAAAATTACGTCCGTCCGCAAGGAGATTTTCGAAACGGAAAATAAATCCCCAAAAGAGAAGGTCTTCAGCCCTTCAGAAGAAACAAGAAAACGAAAAAACGGCAGACGACACTGCCGTAGGACATTCAGAAGAAGTGCCCGAGGAACGTATGGTAGAGGAACCATCAACATCCGATGGACGAAATCATACGTACCAAGAGATAATGCACTCGCCATCCGATGAAGACACTGATACGGCCAGTTTGGGAGAAACTGAAGAGGCGCTTCAAGAATTTGATGTTGAAAGTAACGAAGAAGAAAACTTCGTTATAGAAAAAGTTGCGAAGAACGAGCCGCAAGAGCAATCGCGTCTCCTAAATACCAACGATGTAATGAATTTTCAAAATGTGCTTGCTCAATTGCAGAAAATAGGTAAGCATGCAAAAGGTAGGGAAGACTGTGGCATTGAACACCTACGAATAACTGGTGTGAAACGGTGTGGCTTCAAGAGCATCTTCAGCGTAATGTGCACTTTATGCCATTACAAAGATGAAATCTGCAATCAATCAGACAAAGCCGAAGAAGTGGATTACAATCAGGGCGCCGTAAATGCAACAATTTTATGCGGAGGCAGTTATGCCCACTTGGAACACACTTTGGCGGGAGTGAACATACGTTGCATGTCGAAGAGAGACTTTGTGAAGAATCACGATGAATTCGTCAAGTCCGCAATTTCTGCTGCGGAAGAAGAGATGTTGGCAGCGGCTGAAGAAGAAAAACGTTTAGCGATTGAAAGAGGCGACGTTCTTCCCGGATCAGGGACCCCTCACATCCCCGTTGTGGCCGACGGAAGCTGGATGAAGAGATCCTACCGCAGTGGATGTTACGATTCTGCGTCTGGAGTCGGCGTTATAGTTGGCTATCACACGAAAAAAGTTTTATTTTACGGCGTTCGAAACAAAGTTTGCAGAATTTGTCGGATTGCTGCGAAAAACGAGAAAGAACCCCGAAAGCACACATGTTTCAAAAACTGGAACACATCTCGAGCATCGACTGCTATGGAAAGCGATGCTATAGTAGAAGGATTCAACACTAGCGTAGAAAAACGTGGGCTCGTTTATTCTACTCTGAAATGATTTTCAGGCGAAGTTCTTCCGGAGGTACCTGAGTATTTCCGTAACAAAGGGCTATTTCGATATTGCTGTCCTCAAATGTATTTCTTAATATTTCTATTAACGTACCTTGAGGTAATTCGTCTGTAAAGTCCCCATTCTGTGAGATTCTTAGACCCTTTATATCTAAATCTGAAAGAATTTTTCTTAGGTTCTGTAGGCCAAGTTCCAAATCCCGAGTAGAAATTTTATCAAAATGTTTCCTTTTTATGACTACGCTAAATATTCTATGTTTACCGCGTTTTGTAATTAGTATCTGTCCTACTCTGGGCTTTGCCTCCTTCAAATCATTAACATTGATAATGCCTAGGTCGGAGAGCAATATACTCACTGGTGTAACAAGTTCGCAATCAGACGAAATGAAATGTACATAATTTGATCTGTAATACGTTAGATTTTGTCTCGTGGAAGTTACGATGTCTTTACTTTTGTAGCGAAATTCTGATTCTATATCCGGAGGTATGTAATCAGCATCCGGGATATATATGGATGATGGATTCGAAATTTGTGGGAAAAGTTGTCTAGGAGTAGATTTTTGAGCGATATATTCTTTACCTCTCTCCTTGGGAGTTCGATCAACCGTTGAATTTGGAAATGGTGTTGAAAGTGCTATAGGGTTTGGATCTACGGTCGGAGTAGGTAAGATTGAACTATATCTAGGCCTGTTCACGATTGTGCTATCAGGCACTCCTGTTGCAGTTATTTCTAATTCTGATTCTTCCGGAACATTTTTCAGATTAGGTGCTTTACTGGCCATTTCCTCACGCCATGGATTTGAAATTTGACTATCCTTTTCGGAATTCCTAGCTTGTTGTAATAGTTTTTCTATTCGTCTATTTAATTCCTCGTCCCCAGTATCGTCATCATATGGATCCAAATCTTGTAATATTTCCTGTCTAGTTTCATCTAAAGTGTCTCCCTCCGAAAGGGCATCCAATAAAACAACTTCCTCCTCGGGTTCCTGTAATTGACCGCTTCTATCCAATAATGACTTTTCAAATCTACTGAAAGACTCTTGTAGCTCTTCTAAATCTATAAGTGTGGATTTCTGATTGTTCCGATCATCTGTATCACTATCGCGAGCTTCGGGTAAATTAATGGCTATAGTTTTATCTATTTCGGACTCGCTCCCTTTTTCCCGCAATGCCGTACCGGCCACTGCACCTTGTGAATCTGGGATTCTAGGATTCTCCACCATCTGTTTAGGATGAAATCCCAAATTCGGCAGCGTACTCCTACGTTGGCGGAATATAGGCGGATCTGACTGTTCGTCATCGGAATCGTCGTCCTCTACCAGAGAAAGTTCTTTTGATCTACCTAATTCTTGTGTTTTTGATGGTCCTGGAGCTTCAGTAGCTTGAATCTTTGCTCGCGTTCTAGTTGCTATTGCACTGGTATCTAAAGGTACAGGTTTCCTTGGTTTAGATATTGAACTTACTGGTTTAGATATTTTTGATTTTCCCGGTAAACTAGCTATTCTTCCTTTGGGTTTGGAAGCTTCAGATTCCGAAGATGTCGGTGTTCGTTTGCACGTTGTTGAGGGTTTATTTATTGGTAATAATTTTGGGCAATCAGGTGCTAACTCCGACTTTGCATCATCAGAGGAATCTGATAAACTGAAATCATCAGACGAACATAGTTCATTTACTATGACTGGATTCCTTGGTAAGGCATCAGCATTTGTGTTTAATTTTCCTGCCTTATGAATAAATTCGTACTCATAATCTCGCAATTTTAGTCGCCAGCGGATCAATCTTTGTCCTGGATCTTTTATTGAATTAATCCATCTTAACGGTTCATGATCACTGACGAGAGTAAATTTTCGGCCGTATAAATATGGTCTGAAGTGTAAAATTGCATAAAGAACTGCCAAACATTCCTTTTCTGTAGTGAAGTAATTTTGTTCTGGTTTAGTTAAAATCCTAGAAAGATATGCAACTGGTAGATCTTGACCATCAATTTCCTGACTGAGTACAGCGCCTATAGCATAGTCTGACGCATCTGTAGTTAAAGTGAATTGACTATTGAAATTTGGATATTGAAGTATGGGGCTTTTACAAAGTGCATTTCGTAATTCCAAAAATCCTTTCTTTTGCTCTTTTCCCCAAGTGAAAGTAGAATTTTTCTTCAACAAGTCTGACAACGGTTTAGCCTTTTCTGCGAAGTTTTTAATAAAGCGTCTATAATATCCTGCTAGACCTAGAAATTGCCTAATGTTTTTCTGATTTTTCGGGCGAGGAAAATTCTTTACTGCACTAATCTTTTTGGGATCCGGTTTTACACCTGCTCGACTAATAACATGTCCTAGGTACGCAACTTCTATTTTGAGGAACTCGCACTTATCCGGCTGTAAAGTTAATTTAGCATCGGCCAAACGCGTGAATAAACGACGAATTTTCTTTTCATGTTCTTCCAAATTTTTGGCATATACCACAATATCATCCAAATAAACGAAAACTTCTACACCCTGTAACCCGCGTAGAACTTGATCCATTAATCTTTGAAAAGTCGCTGGAGCATTTTTGAGACCTTCCGGCATTTGGATATTTTGATAATGACCATTTGGGGTTGTGAAGGCTGTTTTTTGTCTATCTTTAGGATCCATTTCAATTGTTTGAAATCCGCTTGCTAAGTCAAACGTTGAGAAATATTGGGCTTCACCTAAGTGATCCAGTATATCGGTAATGTTCGGTAATGGATATGCATCGCCAATGGTTTTTTCGTTAAGATTACGGAAATCTATGACTATTCTCCATCTCAGATTGCCTTTAGAATCCGGTTTTTTAGGAACAATCCAAATGGGCGAATTATACGGTGAATTTGAAGGTGCTATTATTCCGTTATTTAATTTATTACGGACCTGTTTTTCTATTTCATCTTTATGAACCGGAGGAAAGCGATACTGTCGCGTATTTACAGGAACATCATCTACTGTAGGGATTCTATGTTTAATGTATGAAGTACATGGTAATTTATCACAAGGCAAGTGAAATCGTTCTGGAAATTCTTTAATGACTTTGATTACATGATCCCGTTCTTCTTCGTTCAAATGATCGAGACTCAAATTTTTAATGATTTCTAAAACTCTATCTTCCGCAATTGGCAAGGTCTCATCTTCCGTATCAGAATCGAAATAATTTTGTTCTTCTTCAGGGAAATTATGATACTCGAATGGTATTAATTCTTGTGGCGGAATTTCGACTTCGACATCCTTATTCGTCGTATTAACGGCAAAGACGTGACATGCACCTCGGTCATTTACAGACACAACAGCTTGCGTCAATGTACAAGCCATCTATAGTTTCAATTTTAGGTAAATATCCCTATTTTAAATCATCATTCGTAACGTCAATAGCAACTGCTTGTCTAGTACGTGCTTTTAAATACAAAAGTCGGGGTTCTACACTACGAGGTACTGGATCATGGCCAATACAAGGTATGGGTTTAATAGGATCGTTTCGTGTTACCAATGTGTTATGATTGAAGGAGATTTCAGCTTGTTCTTGTGTGAGATACTCTTTACCTAATATACCATCGCAACGCAGTACAAATGAAGATCTTACGACATGAAATTTTACAGGTTTACCTAATAAAGTAAGTATTGTGGTACCTAATGTCTCTGTCGTATCCGGAGTTATTCCTGAGATAGCAACCGATTCGTGAAGCGCGACTGAAACATTTTCGTCAAGGGCGCTTAATTTGATTACATTTATATCCGCTCCTGTATCTACGCGGAAATATCCACAACCCATATTTAACTCCTCACCCATCATTTTTACTAGTGGGGATTCGGATTTTTCTACCGTTGCGATTTTTCTTGGTTTACTAGAAATTTTACTGTTGCATGACGCTCCTTTTCCGAATGACTCGACGTCGCGTCCGTCCGTCGGGTCATTTGTGCGTTTAAATGCTCGGTTCTATCTTCGGGTTTAGTATTTCTATTATATGGAGAACCCGGTCTTGTTGATGAAGGAATGGGAGTTGGAGATCTTGGTCTAGGCCCTTGCGAATATCCATCTCTTGCTGAACGTGATGGCTCATTATTATTTGTATTATAATGATGGTAAGGGTAGTAGTTAGGATATGGCATTGGCGGATAGAAATAAGGCGAGTAGTACGGATGTGGAGGAAATCCCGGTGGATTGTAATAATGGTTGCGTGATGGAGGTTTCAAAATTCCTATTGACGATCCACTTACGTCTGGACTGGGACTCGGAGAACGTGTACGATTCTCTTCTTCGTTTCGAATTGCATAATTTTGATAGCGAGGGGGATTCATGGATTGGCGGTTAGCGTAATCCTGATAGTAAGAGTTCGATGATCGAGAATAGCTATTATTCTGATTGAATGATACTTTTTGAGTTTCATTCGAAGGCAATATTCCGGATTTCATTCGCGTTTCTATACGTACTGCAAATTTTCTCGCATTGTCTAAAGTTTTAGGATCACGCGCATCTACTGAGCGCGCTATTTCATCTGGAAGTCCGCGAATATAAGCTTCCAATCCGCATTCTTTTAATGGTAATAACATTTGTTCTGCATTATCCCCATAACTATCTTCTAACGCAACTCGAGCTCCGCTAATTAATATGTTTAATCTGTCATAAAAATCACTAACTGATTCCTCCTTTTTCATCCGAATATTTTCTATTTCGTGTTGATAGTAAGGGTAATTTTTACCCGGTGCGAATCTACCCTTTAAATGTTTGATTAGTTCATTAACTGTTTCAAATGTTTTTCCATACGTGCTATCGCGGGCTGGACCCTTCAATTTTCCTAATACCGATTTTAGAAATGATCCCTCTAATGCAGGAGGCACTAAACTTGCGCTATTTTGCACATCCTGTACAAAATCTTTCAGAGGAACCCCCTTCCCATCAAAGTAAGGGATATTTAAAGTACTATTCTGAATAGTCAAACACTCCGCCATGGAGGTCATCATTGCGCTTGCGTCTTGAGACATGGTTGAATATTTGTATAAAAATATATGTGCAGAACTAGTCAATAAATAGCATATAATGAACCAGCGTTACCGCGACCACACTGATAAATTAGTAAAATAAAGAAGTTTCATAAATTCTATCCGATTTCAATGAATATGAGCACCCAGGAAATCTTACAAGAAAATTCCTCGTATCCCACCGCTGCCACCAGATCTGTTACGTGCCGCGGCCTTTGGTGATCGAGCGGCGCGTTTTAGACAGCCAAATTCTGATTAGGGGTATCCCACAATCATTTGATTATCAGAATTTGTTGTAATTATGTTTAGAATGGCAAGGAGGCTCGCCGCACCCGTAACAGTCAATTATTTTATTCAATTATCTAAATACCTTATCAGAAGGATAAGGGGTAGATTTTTGGGATCGTCGGTGCTCTAGGCCCATACGGGTCTTTTCAAAGGAATCAGACAGGTAATTAATGAATATAATTTAAAGAATAATAAAGCTTTAATATTGAAATACTTAATGAAAGCAAAAGATTACAACAGAATAAAGTGTATGTAGAAGATCAATCAATAATTTTTATAAACAAAGACATTAACGCAATCGGGCACAATTCCTGATTAGGGGAATCCCACAATCATTTGATTTTCAGAAATTGTGTTAAGTACGAATCAATTTTAATACAGTGTATGAAAGAGATAATAGGTGCAACTCACCAGACAGTCACAATAGTACAAATGGGAATATAATTTGAATTCCTTTTGGCGCCTGAGTAATTCTGAGCCTTGGTATACCTGAATCAGAAAGAGGAATAAGACGCGAACACACACACTCTTGATTATAGACAAAATACACGCGAATTGAACTTGTGGTTTTAACTGAGCAAGTAGGATTAGAAGTTAAAATAAATTATTTAAAAGAATTATTATAATTAATGGTTCAAAGTTATCGGAATGAATTGTTTCGCAAAGTTGAGTCTTTCACGCGGTTACACAGTAGACCGGAGAACTCTATCTCTAAAACACTTGCGGACCCAGCGACACGCACCTCACGATTTACCGTCACAGAGTGTCGCAGCTTCATGCTCTCGGCAGCGACCAGAGTGGGTCCGCTCCGAAAATGCTTACGCTGCATTTTATCGCTCGGCCGCGCTACCGTGGGCCCGTCTACTTAATGATGCGGTGCATGTGTGTGCTCGCGTCTATCCATCAGATTCCTGATTCATGATCAATTTTTACGGAACATTCGTGCGCACAGGAGACATGACATTCCATATCTTGACAATCATACAATTTCACACAGCTGACGGCCATCCCTCAATATTCATAAATTCATGTGCACAATTTCTGACTAGGGGAATCCCATAGTCTTTAGACTATCAGAAATTGTGTTAGGTACTTAATTTTAATAAAATAATTCCGAATTAATTAATAATCCACACATGCGACAAAACCGTGGGAAGGCGCGGTTCCCTGCACCGGATGGAGAGTATACAATTCCGTCAGTCTTCTAAGAAAGTGATCCAGTCTGCGCATTCCCGCTGTAGCCGTTACTGATTGTGTAGAACGGATTCGGCACAACAGGAGAACCACTGGGTCTTTCCGAACGCGACTCTCTGGTGAGAACGCCGCTGCGTCAGCACCGCCTTATCTGTATCGCGGGACGGCAATACGTCGAGACGACGACTCTCCAAGAAAATGGGTTTTTGTTCCTGACCAAAAAGAAAAAGTTTTACGTTCGGAACGTAACAGTAGAAAACGGCCCTGTTCGGGCATCGGTTAAGGAAAATGAAGGAGACGAGCGCGTTCCGTACAACAGGAGCGCGCTGAATTTGGCTCTTTCGCGAGTATCGAACAACATTTACGTTTTGACACATTGACGTTTTTGAGCCACAGGAGTGACGGAAGTCGCGACGGAGGGACTTCGAGGGCGAATACCGTCGCGCCGCTGCGACGGAGGGACTTTGAGGGCGAATACCGTCGCGCCGCTGCGACGGAGGGAGTTCGAGGGCGAATACCGTCGCGCCGCTGCGACGGAGGGACTTTGAGGGCGAACATCGTAGCAGGATACCCGAGATGGAAGCCGCGACGGAGGGTGTTCGACAGCGAACACTGTCGCGGGAAAGAGAGAGCCTGGGATGTTGAGTTCGGGTATTAATGTTTCCTTGTCTCCTTTTGCAAAGGAAACTCCGGAGCCATCGATGGATTGGAGTTCCGGACCAGGCCCATCGGAAGGACATCGAGGACGAACCCCAGGGGCTGCCCGTGGCTGAGACTTCGGCCGGGAGCCGAGTCCGGGAGGCTAGAGATCGTCGCCGCTGTGGATCTCGTCGTGGGACATGCAGTTGGGGGCGAGACCGTCGCTGGACATCCGAAGATGCTTTGCCGCTGGAGTCAACGCAGCGGGATCGCCGTTGGAGGGCAGAGTTCCAGGGACGTCGTGGGACAGAGAGCTGGAACGCGCCACGGAAGAGGATCACGGCGAGAGGATTTCGCCAGCCGTCCCGTAGTAGCCACGCCTTGCCCAGGGTTTTTGGATGGTTTTCCCCTCGAGCGTGAAGGCGAATGTCGAGGCGGCGGTCTGAAGACGCCCACGCAACCAACACGACCCCTTCTTCAGACCAGGGTACGAAGATTCCGAAGAGGAGCCAACGCGGTCGGGACGCCCGCTTTTCCAGAGGGGGGAGCAGTGTTGCGAGCACCGGGTATAGGCCCGTGCATAGCATGCTGGTGCTCGCAGCGGAAGACAGAAGAGGATCAACCCCCTTCGAGAAGACTATCAGGACGACGCCGTAGACTGTCTTGTACCGACCGCCGTAGCGTTCGGACGTGCGGGTTATACTGTCATTACTCTGTATATCCAAATATAGACATGTCGTGTATATTCCCGCGTATCATTCTACTCCTTTGCGTCGGGGTGGTTGACGATGGAAACACCCCGGCGCAACAATATCTTCTTATTTGTTTTCATTGAGTTCTCTTGCTTCTTGAGAACTTTTGTCGCCAGGGCTTCCTGTATGAACTTTTCACTCTTCGCAGTTGCCGTTTTCTTGAAATTTCTTTCAAACATGCAGAGTTGTGTTGTCAGTTCATCAAACGTTTTTTCCGCATCCTTAGTTAGTAGCATCCAACTAGAGCGAAATGTCTCAAATTCGTCCGGCAAAATGTGCAAAACTTTACATACTAACATTAATACTGGTAACTTATTTTCTTCCTTGGCTATGAGGCCATTATTTAGTTCATTCCATAGACTCCTTAATTTTGCTATGTGTGTAGAAGTATCCTCGCCAGACGTCCAACCAAAAACAAAAAAATCACTGCATATGTTAAACAGTTGATCTTTAGACGTCGCCTCAAACTGTTGTCTAAGCTTCCCACGCATCGTGCGCAGTTTCTTTGTCCATCATTTTCTCGTATACCGTGTCGGTAACTGAGCTTACTATCATCGACTTAGTGTAACTGTTCGCCTTACGGTAAAGTTCATTTTTCTCTTGTTCCTTCTTTTGTTCTGCTGTAGCATCTACAGCGAGAGTCTTTTGTTTGACTAGCTTCTGGTCAATTACGTCTAATGCTCCTTCATGATAATCTAGCATATCACGAATCTTTCGCTTCCAAACGGGCCAGTCTGTCTCGCCGGTCAGCGGCTTGATGTGCTTTGTCAGATCCATTTTTAATATGGCTCTCTAACATACTTCACAACGGCAACCTCACTAAATTGTGTTTTTCTTCAAGCAGCATAACTACGCCTCAAGTGTATAGCGTAGTTCCCTGGGTCCATAACCAGTTGTGGTTAAATGAAGTAGACGTGCCGTCAATAGAAAAAACTGGCTTAGCTTTTATTATAAATGCGTTGAGATACTTTTCGTTCAGATTATCACGTGGCAATTGTTTTTTCTTCTTCATACATCGCGCATCTCTCTTACAACAACACCCTCTGGTGTTAACAGCCATAAATTAACGTTTCGTATACTTTAATAAACCACATCGAAGAATTTAAAAACTGATAAAGGTATGTATAAGTTAATAGAGACCTGAAATAGACAAAATTATTGGTACGAAGCCAAAGTGGTTGAATGCCCGTGGGAAAGAGGTTAGCATAATTATCTGTTGATAGGAACAATTAAGCAGTTAATTATAAAATCGTGGGGACTTCCGTTTCTGGTGCGACTGAGTGAGGAGTGTAAGAGGCTGAGTGACGAGAAGTGGAAGAGTGTAGAGTGTGAGAGTGGAGTGCAGAAGAAAAGAAGTAGGGAAGGTGAAAGGTGGAGTAGCAGGAAGGTAGAAGGGAGAAAAGAAGAGGTATAGGAGAGAGGGGAGATAGAGGCAAAGGGCGAGAAGAGTAGTTTTGAGGTTAGGAAGAAAGGCGTGATAAGACGAGCAAAATAGGCGCGAGGAGGAAGAGGTAGCTGGCGACATCGGGCGGTGAAGAAAGGAAAGAAGGAGATAAGGAAGAGAGGGAAGGGAGAAAGAGAGTGGCGACAAAGTAGTAGAAGGAGGAACTAGACGAAAGGCATAGGGGGGAAAAGAGAGGGCAGAAAAGGAATAAGGAAGGATAGCAACGAATGGGAAACGAAAGGAAGGAGGTGGAAGAGAGGAGAGAGGAGATAAAGAAGAAAGGTAGGCCGACGAGTGCAGAAAGATTTAAGCTAGAAAGAAGAAATAGCACGGGAGGAATAGAAGAACTGCTGAGAAGAAAAAGAGAGAGGCAGGAGGAGGAGGTAGGGCTAGAGGAGGAAAAGGAAAAGGCGTTCAGAATAAGCAAGAAGGTAGCGAGATCGCCAACGGAAAAAGGAGGACAAGATGGGGACATAATAGAGATGCTGAGGCATATGAGGGAAGAGATAGCAGAAGGTAGGGAAGGGGCGAAGGAAAGGGAAAAAGGGCAGAGAGAATGGCTTAAAGGGGAGATAGAGGGGCTAAAAGAGGAGATGAAGAAGATGGGGGAAAAGTGGGAGAAAGAAATGGAGGAATTAAAAGAGGATGTGAGAGGGCTGGAGAAGAGAATGGAAAAGATAGAGAGAGAAAGAGGGAAGGGAGGGCGGCAACTAGAGGAGAGATTAGAAAAGCTGGAAATAAGAGAGGAAGAGGGGGGGCAGTAGGTAGGAAAGGGCAGGGAGACGAGATAGAAAAAAGAGTTAGGGAGCTGGAATGGAAGGTGGAGGAGAAAGAAAGGGAGGAGAGAAGGAAGAATATAGTGATAAGGGGGGTGGAGGACAAAGGAAGGACGGTAAAAGAGGGAGTGGAGGAGTTATTTAAGACCATGGGGATACAGGAAGGAATCGAGAAGGTAAGAAAGATAAGGGGGGGGGGAGGAGAGATGGTGGTAGTGAAGCTAAGGGATAGGGATACGGAAAGAAGAGTGATGGAGGAGAAGAAGAAGCTAGCAGGGAGAAAAGAGAGAATTGAGGATGATTTGACATGGAGGGAAAGGAGGATGAAGAGAAGTATAGAAGTAATAGCGGAAGGGGAGAGAAGAAAGGGGAAAAGGGTATGGTGAAATATGGTAGAGTGCTAATAGAGGGAGGCTGGTGGAGGTGGGACGAGAAAAACGAGGTGCTAAGGGATACAGAGGGGAGGGAATGGGGAATGGGCGAAGAAAGGGAGGAGACAAAGGGGAGGCAGGGGGAGGAAAAGGAGGGAGTCAGAAAAAGGATGGATAGAAACGAGTAAGAAAAATGGACAGCTGGCTAAGAGAGGAGAGACGGAAAGGAAAAGGTGGGAGGTAGTATGGTGGAATGTAGCGGGGCTCGCGAAAAAGGATGCAGAATTTTGGAAAAGGATAGGAAGGTGGGACATCATAATGATGATGGAAACGTGGGTAGAGGAGAAGGGGTGGAGAGCGGTAAGAGAAAAGCTGCCGAAGGGATTTGTATGGGATATGCAGGCAGCGAGGAGGGATAACATCAAGGGAAGAGCCAAGGGGGGAATGGTGGAGGTGAAGGCGAAAATAGGAACAAAAAAGTGGAACTTTGTAGGAGTATACGTGAACGGGGACTTGGGAAGGAAATTAGAAAGAATGGAGGAATGGGCGGATAAGGGAGAAGAAGAGGGGGAAACGCTAATAGGAGGAGATTTTAACGCAAGGACGGGAATAAAGGGAGGAGGGGTAGTGGGAGAGGAGGATGAGGGAGGGAGGAGGTCAAAAGACGGAACGGAGAACGCGGAGGGGAGAAAATTAGTGGGCTGGCTGGAGGAGAGGGGGTGGGGGATATTGAATGGGACCATGAAAGGAGATGAGAGGGGGGAATTCACGTATACTGGGGCAAGGGGGGAGACGGTCATTGACTATGTAGTAGGGGAGGTAGGCATAGCGGATACGGTGGACAGCTTAGAGGTAGGAGAAGGAGTGGAATCGGACCATCATCCGCTAATAGTGAGGATAAGGGAGGAGAGACGGGAGAGAAAAAGGGGAGAGGAAAATAGGAGCGGGACGGAGAGGGGAGGATGGAATGAGAAGGGCAGGGAGAGATTTAGAGAAGAGGTGGCGGGGATAGGGGAGGAAAGAAGATTAGGACTAAAGGAAGAAATACAGGAGGGATTGCAGAGGGTGAGACGGGGGTTGAGAGAGGGAGGGAAAGAAAGGGAGAGGAAGAGAATGGGATGGTGGGACGAGGAGTGCAGGATAGCAAAAGGGGAGGCAAGAAAGGTGTTGAGAAGATGGAGAAATGGGAGGGCGGGAGTCGAAGAGTACAGGGAGATAAAAAGGCATTATCAAAAAAATGTGAAGAAAAGAAAAAGGAAGAAGCGGACAGATTTATAAAGGAGGCGGAGGGAGTAAGGAATGAGAAAGAGGTGTGGGAGATAGTGAACAGGGGGAGGAAGAGGAGGAAGAGGATAAATGAGAAGATAGAAATGAAGGAGTGGAAGGAGCACTTTATGACGGTGCTGGGCGGAGTAGAAAGGCAAGTAGTGAGGGGGCAGGTAGGGAGGAGAAGAGAGGAGGAAAGGGACGAAATAGCGTGGGAGGAGGTAGCGAGGATATTTAGAAAGTTGAGGGACAAGAAGGCAATGGGGGGAGATCAAATACCGAATGAGGTATGGAAGTATGGGGGGCTGGAGGTGCAGGGGTGGGCGTGGGGGATCATAAATAAGGTGTGGAGAGGGGAGGGGTGGCCGGAAGAGTGGAAGGAGGGGGTAATAGTACCGATCGTGAAAAAAGGGGAAGGAGTGGGGGTAGAAGATTACAGGGGGGTGACAGTGATGCCTACACTGTATAAGGTGTATGCGGCGGTATTGGCGGAAAGATTAGTGGTAGAGATGGAGGAGGGTGGAATGGTGCCGGATAACCAGACGGGGTTCAGGAGGGGTATGGGGACAATGGACAACGTATATGTCTTAAATTATATGATCAACAGAAGGATCGAGAAGGCACGGGGAAAGATGATCGCGTTGTTCATTGATCTAAAGGCCGCGTTCGATTCAGTGGATAGGGAGGTGCTATGGAGAACATTAGAGGAGAGAGGGGTAAGCGAGGTTCTAAGGAGACGTATAGAGGAAGTTTATGCAGAGACGAAGAGCAGGGTAAGAGTGGGAGGAGAGGAGGGTGAGAGCTTCTGGACAGCTAGAGGTGTAAGGCAGGGGTGTCCGTTGAGCTCGCACCTATTCAACATACTGGTGGCGGACCTAGAGGAAGATCTGAGAAAGGGGGGATGGGGTGGGGTAAGGATTGGAGGGGAAAAGGTAAGATCCCTAGCATACGCGGACGATGTGGTCCTGGTGGCAGAGGAAGAGGAAGAGTTGGGAGGGATGATAGGAAGGTTAGAGAAGTACCTAGACAAGAAGAAGTTAGTGTTAAACGTGGAGAAGACGAAAATAATGAGATTCGTGAAAGGAGGGGGAAGAAAGAAGAAGCTAAGTTGGAGCTGGAAAGGAAGGAAGATAGAGGAAGTGACAAGGTTCACATATTTAGGGTATGAGATAGGAAGGAATGGAAGGCAAGAGGGACAGGTGGCGGCAAGGGCAAAAAAGGCAGCGGTAGCAATGAGGCAGGTGTGGGGAATCGGAAAAAGGGAATTCCCGAATGATGTAGCGAGGAGGTTATATCTGTTTGATGCGCTAGTATGGACGGTGGAGAGTTACGGAGTGGAGGTATGGGGATGGAAGGAAAGGAAAGCAGTAGAGGCGACGCAGGAAAGATATATAAGATGGGTATTAGGGGTAGAAAGGGTAACGCCGGGCTACATGGTAAGGAAAGAGGTGGATAGGGAAAAGCTACAGATAAAAGCAGGAAGAAGAGCATGGAATTTCGAGATGAGGCTGGAGGAAGGAGGAGGGAGTGAATTAGCGAGAAGGTGTTGGGAGGAAATAAAGAAAAGAGAAGGCAAAGAGGGAGAAGTGTCGCCGTGGGAGGAGGAAAGGAGAGGGTTTTACAGAGAAGTGGGGATAGGGATGGAAATGGTGAAAAGGCTGAGGGAAATGGGGAGAGAGGGGTATGGAGAAATAGAGAAAACATACAGAGAGAAGAACGAAAAACAAGCTTGGGAAAAGATATGCGGGTCAAGATATAACAGGTGGTACAGGTGGACAAGGGGGGAAGGGTTACCAGGATATTTGAAAAACGGATGGGGGGAAAGCAGATGGAGAAGGATTGCAAGGTACCGGTTGGGAAATGAAGTAAGGGAAGCAAGATATTGGGAGGATATGGAGAAAAGGGTATGCAGGGTGTGTGGGGGAGAGGAGGAAACATGGGAGCACGTCTGGGAAAGATGCAAAGAAAGGGGGGACAAAAGTAGCTGGCAGGAGAAAGTAAGAGAAGTGCTGGGAGAAGAGGGAGAGGGGAAAGGGTGGCTAAGAGCGCTGGAAGAAGAGAGGAGCAGGGTTCAGGGGGGATAGAGGGGAGAAGGAGGATAGAGAGAGAGAGAGAGAGGAGAGAGAGAGTGAGAGAGAGAGAGAGACAGAGAGAAAGTGAGAGAAGGAGAGAGAGAGAGAGAGTAAAGAAACGGAAGGATGGAAGGATGGAGGGATGGAAGGATGGAAGGATATGCAGAGAGAGTAATATAGGATAAATAACAGGCGAGAGAGTGAAGAAAGGCGTAGGGGGAGCGAGAGCGAAAGGGCGGCGAGTGGCGGCGAGGGCGGCGGGAGGCGAGCGAGAGAGACGAGAGGCGAGAGGGAGTGCGGGAATGCAAGCGAAAGAAAAAGGAGTGCAAAAAGTATATAATGTAAATAATGTAAATAGGGTTAGGATTAAGAAATAGGCATAAGTAGAGTTAAGCGGAGGGAGCAAAGCGGAAATGGAAGTTCTTGTAACCCCAAGGGGATCAATAAACAATACATACATACATACATTATAAAATCGTGTTAGAGGGCAGTATGTGTTGTAAATAGTGTTTTATAATTATAAGGTTGGCAATGCCTACATAGGCGGAAGTCGAGAACTGAGGTTGGCAACACAGTCGTAGACGGTGTTGCGTGGATCTTCGGGAACTTGCGTCCAATTCCAGGGAATGGAGGCGATGCCCGTGGAATGCAGAAACACTCTGCTCAAAGGATGCGTTCGGGTTTTGAATTCAGGAAGTAGAAGAATTAAAAGGAAACTTTATATTCAAGGTTGAACAAATATATATATTTTGAAGCGATTTAACAAATACGTCTATTCAGTATTAACTCTCGCAATAGAATGAATGATCTTCAATTTCGGTTGTTAACATAAATAATCAACTACATTTGTTTTCTAACGAGCGTTTACATAGTTCGGTGATAATTAATAAAAATTACAATGATAACAAGTGTTTAATTACCTAGCCATGAATATATTTAATTGAATAATTTCAGTATAAAGGAATAAGAAAAACCAACACCTTCATGAAGTTCCCCCCGTTACTTTAATTTGTTACGATCTCATGTGGTAACACATGAATATAGTCTAATGTTAGATGGCTCTGCATGGTCAAGTTTAGACGCGCCAAATTTAAATTGTTAAACGAAGCAACTGAAACTATGAACAAAGCATTCCAAGGAATACTACTTAGAGACGCTCGTTAAATAGTATTGATTAAATATTGGTTTCGGTTGCTTTGCTATTAAATCACGGATATCATATATAAACGCTCGTTCTTGATGAAAGAAGAACCAATCAAACGATTCGTTAAACAATCAATTAAGAAACTATCTATATAATTGGATAACTTTATTAACAAGAACATGTTACATTTTTCAATCCAGAACGACGACATCTTTGTACAATCACTCGTTGATCAACGCTTAAAGCATTCAGACGCATTTGTTAATTGTCCTACCTTAAAATATAAAACTAAAACCAAGTTACAACAGAAACTAGTCTCAGTTTATTTACTTAATTCCTTGCCGATCATCAGGCGAAGAAACTGGAAGCTGATACCAAGGGCGAACGTGAGCAGAGCGGATCAGCGCTCCACGGGCAGCGAACCCATCCGCATCCTTCTAAGAAAATCCCTGCTACATCATGTAACAAATTCAAATTTCCCTCCGAATGTAAAGCTACGTTCACATCATGGCGAGGTAATGCAAATGCAACATTCGATTCAAGCTTCGCGCTCCTTTAGTTCATGGTGAACTTACGGTTACACAACACCTCCCCCCTTATTAGAAAAGGGTGTTTTCACTAAAACAGCTTTTTTAAAAAGAAACGGAATCAACACACACACATTTGAATAAGAATACATTTCAACAAATAAAGTAAATCTAACACAATAACGCAACATAATAAAATTTCTTCCGCTACGTACAAATTTTAAGTTAGATTCGCCCTTATACAAGCTAATTTCAACTTATTTATATTGTACAATTTTAGACTTATTAACATTCAACGCCACTTCAACTGTGTATTTATTAAATTTGCGTACAATTTTGTATGGTCCGAGCCACTGGCAATCAAATTTGGAAACCTTTGGTTCTTTTAACAAATAAATATTGTCGCCTACTTCGAATTTTCATGGATTAACATTCTTATCATAGTATAATTTACTCCTCTCCTTAGCTTTCTCTAAGTTTGCAACGACAGTAGCTGAGTAGTAGTTAATTTACTGAATAAGTCATCATAATAGTTTATGAAAGTTCGTGGGACTTGCTCTTTTGCAAACTCAGTAGGAATAGTGGCTTTGTTGCCGAAAATTAACTCATGTGGAGTGAATCCGGTCGCCTCATGTACAGATGTATTGTATGAAAAGATTCCGAACCTAACCCAGTCGTCCCAGTCCTGTTTCTGACAATAATGTTTCAGGTAATCTACAAAGACACGATGAGCCCGTTCCAAAGAACCCAGAGATTGCGGATGAAAGGCGGTGGACGTTATTATTTTAATTTTAAATATCCTACAGAAATGCTTCATTATTTTACTTGTGAAATTACTGCCCTGGTCCGCATGAATCACTCTTGGGCATCCGAATCTACTAATAAATTGTTCAGCAAGCGCGATTGCTACGGTTATTGAGTCTATGACGGGTAGACGTATTGCATCAGAATATTTTGTTAAGTTATCCTGAAGTGTTAATAGATATTTATTTCCTTTCTTTGTTATAGGTGTAACGAGTTAATTACGGTGGGACGCGAATCTTCCCCCCACCACGCGCGCCTGGCGCGGCCCGCCGCTACCGAGCCCGGCCGCGAGATGGCCACGCGCCGAGCGACGTTCTCGCTCGCGAAGATGTTACGGCGCTCCATATAAGCCGGCGCGACGGGCCCGTCAGGCAGAGTCTGCCACGAGCGATACAAGCAAACGGAATAGCACTCTCCCGACGATCTCTTGCATACCAAGCTGTATCGTTGCGACTTTTTGGTTTCCCCCACCTCCACGGCTCCTAGAGAAACGCGAGTTCGCCGATCTCTAGACGCAGGTCGATATCCACGGTCAATTTTAGGGTCAGATCTAGTCTGTCCCGGAGGACATCCTATAGTCTCCGTTTCTCCCGCGGGTTGCACCCACTGGGCGAACGGACGCAAGACTTCCTGGTCAGGGCCATTGGTGGAGTCCACAGCCAAGGCACCAGAGCGACCACCCTCCGTTCCCACTACTACCGCCGAAACGACACGAGCCCGCGAACGCGACCGCGACGCGTCATCCGTACTCCGCCGTGATTTCTCCGCGAACCGCCGCGACCTCTCCGCGACCCGCCGCGCTAGGATAAGCCGTAGGTTAAGCCTTACATACTCTGTTAGCCAGCACAGACCTGGCCGGGCGACATTGTATAATACCATTAAGAATAAACAGACGCTACACAGTTCACCCTGCCTCGTTCTCTACGTGACCCTTCCGGTAATTAACCTCGAAGCGAGGTTACATTGGTAAGGGCCCAACTATATCCATTTGCACTTTTTTGAATGCTTTCTTTGGCGTGTCTGTGATTCGCATTGGTTGTTTCATTTTTGCTGAAAGCATTTTATTTCTTTGACAACTAGGACAGGTGCGCACAAATTCTGCAATCTCCTTTCCGATTTCAGGCCAATAAAAGTCCTGTCTAAGCCGAAAGTACAACTTGACTATACCCTGATGACCACCCATTGTTGATTCGTCATTCTGTCTAATGATTTCATTTCTAATAGGTTTTGATGGCGTCACAACCTCACCTGAACAAACAGTAATTAAATATCCCGGATCATTAAACACTTCCCTAAAGGTACGTTCCACGGAATTCCACTCAATAGGTTCTGTTAGAAAGTTTATTAACGGATCGGCGCAAGGAAGCTTTTACACAATTAGCGAAGCACAGAGTTTATTGAAAGCGATTATGCGAACACGAAACATATATTTTAAAGTTTGTAGATTTAAGTTACAGTTATAATTGGAATATATTACAGAAGTCAAACACAATAAATTAAACAGTTAATTACACAAAACACGATTGAATTATTTAACACAAAACCCAAGTAATAAGTTTATAAATAGTCTTAATCTTAATGCTAACAATTAGTAATAGGCGCAAGCAAAGTGCACAGCAATTATGCTCAGGCAAAGCAAAGTCGCGAAGCAGCTAATCAAGCAGTTTAATAAGGCGCAAGCAAGGTGCGTAAGCAAAGTATATTACCAGGCAGGTTGGTGTCCCAGAACAGAGAGATCGATCCAGGAAATCTCGGTCGATTTCCTGGAAGGAATCGCCTTCCCCCTCCATAGCTCGCGAGTCGATGGAAGGGGACGCGATCCGCGCTCCACATGAGTGAGCAGGCCGTTGCCACCTGCCTAATTAGCATAAGGCGACAATAGGTGTCAGCAATATGCCCCTTTCGCGAACAGGTTCCAAATCATTATTTTCTTTTGACACGCTAATTGTTTTTTCACCTAAAGAATCCATTAAATGCTTTAATGATATTGTTGATGACTTAATATACTTTATATCAAGGATTTCCTGGGCATTTGCTTGAAATCAGCGCCTTCCAACTTGCCTCTTGAGAGGCAAAAGCCGTCCCCCACCATCGTCCGTCGTTGCCATGGCGCATAGACGCGGCCGATTCAAAGTAACAGTTCCTTGTCTACGGAAATGTCGCGGTCTCCTTTTCAGCGTCGCGCGGTTTCCTTGACGACAAGTCACGCTGCTCGAAAGAAAGGTTAGAAGGGGAAGCAGGCGCGTGAGGGGCCCCTACGCTGGACGGCGCTGCTTTAAATAGTAGATGGAAAACAAAATATTTCCCACTCCGAAAGATTAAAGCTTCGCCAACATTAAACTTATATTGTTTTAGATACTCAATGGAGAATCTATTCCTTGCAATCAAATCCTTACTAATTTGCGAGGTGACTGAGTAATCAATAGGGATAAAATGAACTAAATTATCTCTACGCATATGCAAATGATCTTTGATTGGAAAAATGGTTGAAGAAACAGGAAGGTGAGTCGACTGTCCATGCACTACGTCAGTTGCCAGTATTCTTATTTTACACTGTTTCAGTACTCTATCATTTCCAGATTCTACTGAGGTCATTCCTTCTGAGGATCGCAATCTCTTCTTCCCATGGGCCCTAACTACAAAACATCCAGGCACCTTGGCCCCCATTTCAACTCGGGCCCCTTGCACAAGGTTGGCTTCTAACGCTTCCTGAAGCGGGGTGCCTTCAAAGTCGGCCTTTCCGTAATTCAACAGGCTAGCGAGTCGATGCGAAACACAAGTACATACCACTCCATGCGATCCTCCACCATCTAAACTTCTCGTACGGAGAAGAGGCGTCTCGTCTTCGTCTGCGGTAAAATATTCGTCATTGCCACTGTCGCTGTCATTGTTCAACCTGTCCACGACCTCATATTTCTTTACCTCTGTTTTCCCACGCGTAAGGAAAACAGCGGCCACCAATTCCTCGTTGTTTTTACTATACCTGTCCATTCCAAAACCTGCAAGCGGTGATATATCTGCGCCAACAAACACCCCTTCCAGACGCTTCGGACGATTCCCTGCCTCTGTACGGGCCACTGGCGAAGATCGTTTGTCGGAAGTGATTGCGTGAATAGATTTGAGGTGGTATGTAGTAAATAAGGTTGACTCCGTTTAATCAAACACTCAATTTATTCCGTAATAAGATCGCAAAGTTAAAACAAAGTCTCGCGTAAGGTCATCGGCATATACACGCAGGAACTGCTCGACACCAACTGACTCTCCTCACCAACCGTACCCTTAACCAGGGGTGGAAGAAAATGAAGGAATGAAATAGAAAAAGAGAAAGACAGAACACTCAAGAAATGCTGAAATAAAGGTAAAAGAGAAAGCTACGCGAGAAGCGGGTCCGCTTGAGCTCTCGCGGGCCTGGTCGCCACATGGTCCCAACGAACACCAGGCCCTAGCGAAACCCTCGAGAAACGAACTGTAGAAGAATAGGCAGGTAGTTGTAAACAGTAAAAGAATTTAGAAAAGTGAAAGTTGGAAACGTAGAGAAGAAAAAAGTGCTGAAGCGAAAGAACGCAGTGGCAGAAACACAACTGCCACAGATTTAACAGGATTTCGTGACAAAGCGTCGGCGTTTGAATTTACCTTTCCTGATTTATAAACTATATTGTAATCGTATTCGTTTAATCGGACTCTCCATCAAGAGACACGGTAGTGTCTCGCGCCAAGTATATATATAGATATATGCGTAGCGCGAGACCCACCAGTGTCTATATTACGCCGCGACCCGCTATCAAGGACCCTGAGATTACCGAATCTCAATAACGGCTGATCCGATTAGCTTTTTAATGGTCTTAATGGATAGCTTGGGTTTGATTTACATAAGAAAAGTGTCTTTGTTTTGTTCCTACGTGCCATATGAGCTGAGATATTCCGATGTGAAGTTGGAATTTGCTGAATTCTATGTTCTTAAAATTAAGAATCGTCGTCGTCGTCGTCGTCGTAAAGTGTAGGCAAGAGGGGAACGTGAAAGGGAGAGGAAACGTCTCCAATATCCACGTCGTTCATTGGAAGAAGGTTTCGGCACTTTCGGTCAATCGCGTAACAAATCGTTGTCACGTGACAGCCAGACAGAGAGAGCACATTTGTCGACGTGAACGTAACCTAGCTAATATCAAACAGTTATAATAAAATTGTTTGAAATGTCACGAGTTTTTACACCACATAGGACACTGAATTATTGTCTCAATTAACAAGGTAAGTCGCCAAAATTTTTTAATAGACTATTTATGTAGAGCATAACAGAGGGGACGCACAGACTTGAAAGTTGTCAGAAGAAGGTTCGACAGAGAAGCATCTTCTTTCGCACACGTTTCTACAAATTAATATATTGTTTTTATACCAGCAAACAATTTTTACATTACAGTTTTTATGTAAATCTTCTAGAAATGAAGGGGACGCAGGGGCTTAGATAGAAATGAAGGGGATGCACAGGGTTAGAGGTTGTCCGGAGAAGGTTAAATAGACAGAGAAGCATCTTGTTTCGTACAAGTTTTTGGAAATTTGTCAAATTAGCGTAGCATTAAGAATAAGAATTAAGATAATTAAGGCATACTGCTTGCAACGTAGAGTAAGTCACATTAGTGAAGAAAGTACGTTGAAAATGCATTTCCCTTGATACTTATCAATCTATTGTGAAAGATATTCGTAATACTTTATTAAAATCCACAGTAGTTCCCATGCTATTCATTAATTTTATTAGTTTCTCATTAACAATATTTCAATTCACCAAGAAACATACTAAATTAATTTTATTCCAACACCAATAAATTGTGCGTTAAAAATATTGGATCTCTTTGTTCATTTTCGCTAAATTACCATTAGCATTTAAATTTCCTCCAACAAGACTTTCTGCGCTCTCACTTCCTTCGGACACATTTTTTAGTCTCTACACTTACTATAGAAAAGTCCACTTTTCTTCTATAAGTTCTAAGTTATATTGTAACTAAAATGTGGATTTTATATATTTACAGATAATCGAAGCAGGAGCGAAAGAGAAATACTTGCTAACCCTGTTGCAACCCTGCTGTACGAGAAAATGAATTTTCATGTATAATTTTATTTTAGAGTTTTAAGAAATATGTATCGTACTACAAAATTTGTGAAATCTCCACAAAATTACCTTTTATTAAAAAAAGTCGTAAATTTATTAATGTGCAATATTTAGCTTCACAAAACTAATGATATACAAAAATTGCGCTAATTATAACAATGGCTATTTATACAAACAAAAACTGTATTAAATAATATTAACCAGATATATTTTTATACAAATAAATATTTCAATACGTATAAATATTTTATCAAGAGACACGGAGTGCTCTATAACGCCACGACCTGCTATCAAGAACTCTTCGATTATCGAATCAAGAGACACACCAGTGTCTATATTATGATAAAATTATCCAGTCATCAATAAATACTACAAAATGTGTGAAATCTCAACAAAATTACCTTTTTTAAAAAAAGGTACAAAAAGTGCGCCAAGTATATAATCCCATAAAAAATAATCCCATTTAAAAACATTGTCGTAAATTAATATCCCATCAAAAAAGAATCCCATTTAAAATCAGTGTCGTAAATTAATAGCTTTACAAAACTAATGATATACATAAATGGCGCCAATTATCACAACGGCTATTTATATAAAGAAAAAATGTATTTGTTCGCAAAAAGGACATCGTAACGACATCTCTTGAAAGTATCACTAATTAGGCAGGTGGCAACGGCCTGCTCACTCATGTGGAGCGCGGATCGCGTCCCTTTCCATCGACTCGCGATCCATGGAAGGGGAAGGCTCGGCCTTCCTAGAAATCACGGTCGATTTCTGGGAATCGGCCACTCTGTTCCTGACCTCAGCTTTTGGTAATTACTTTCTTTGCTTACGCACCTTGCTTGCGCTACATCTCGACTTGGCTTTAATAATTATTTTCGCTAACTTGCTTGTTAAATTCACGCTGGTGTTCTTGCTTCGCCAGATAATAATTTCTATTAAATTTAAGGATAGTTTGTGTAAATTGCTTGTGAAAATTGCTTGTGTAAATAACTGTTTATTGTGTTTGACCTTTGTACATATTCAAATTATAACTGTAACGTGTCGAAAACGCTTAATATTACATTTGACTAATCTGTGCTTAATAAAGACAAATTAAAAGCTTAGTGTGACTTATGACACATGATAATAAATTATATACGTTAAATAAACTTTCTTTCGTTAACATTCTCGTAACTTAGTGTTGTGCGACTCAAACCTTAGCTTGTGACCGCGCTTCTTAAAAGCTATTGAATATTCTTGCGCCGATCCGATATTAATGGTAACAGTATTAAATAATATAAAGCAGATATATTTTTATACAAATAAATATTTTCATACGAATAAATATTTTATTCAAAATACTTGGCGCTGCGAAACCAAAAAATCTTAATTTTCTTAGTTAATAAAAAAAAACAAGACGAAGCACCACTGAGACAAGAAAGAAAGAAAAAGATTTTAATGCAATTTATGCATATTTATTCAGTTTAGTAACACCAATTCGGAGAGCAGCGCCAAGTATTTTGAATAAAATATTTATTCGTATGAAAATATTTATTTGTATAAAAATATATCTGCTTAATATTATTTAATACATTTTTTCTTTATATAAATAGCCGTTGTGATAATTGGCGCAATCTATGTATATCATTAGTTTTGTAAAGCTATTAATTTACGACACTGCTTTTAAGGGGGGAGACCACTGTCTCGGTCCGAAATGAAAGGGTGTTTTCGGGAATTTATTTCAACCAAACAACGCAAGGAAATCAATTTATTGCTTAGTATAGTTAATAGTGTACATATCGAAGGGTAAGACAATTTTTTTTCAATCAAATTCATAAATCCGTTTCCTGTATACTCTTCGTCAAAATTTGCGCTCCGGCAAAAACATGCTAGTCGCGTTGACAGTCCCCAGGCCATATGGTTCATCGAAATTCAAAAAAACAATAATATTTAGAAACTAGAAGCTTGCCTCTATTACGTGACGATCGAAAAATGTCAAAATTGTAAAAAATAACAAAATGGCGGACCACTGAAGAAAAAAGTCATGTTTTCGGGGTACAAAATTGGGGAAATGTTGCTAAAAAAAATAGAAGCAGGTCGAAAATTGAAAATGTCTGATCGTCACGTAATAGCGACGGGTTTTCCGTACAATAAATGTCCTTGATCATGCCAATTGGATAGTTTTTTCTGTAGACTGTCAACGCGGTTGAAAAATATCATTCTGTGGGAAACGCGTCCAATGTTCCGCGTGGCTCAGTCGCGCGTTTGATACCGCTTCATGAAAAACACCATATCTCCGTCAATTTTGCGAATTTCTTCATAAAATTTGGAGAGAACATTCTTGAAACATACGTCTTTCAGAAAATGTAAAAAAAAAAATTTTCAGATTTGAGACAGTGGTCTCCCCCCTTAAATGGGATTCTTTTTTTATGGGATATTAATTTACGACAATGTTTTTAAATGGGATTATTTTTTATGGGATTATATACTTGGCGCACTTTTTGTACCTTTTTTAAAAAAAGGTAATTTTGTTGAGATCTCATTAAGTTTGAAGTGGGATCCTTCACGTTCTGTAGCCATACCAATGATCTATGATCCGTGACCACCATAAATTGATGACCGAATACATAGGGCCGAAAATGTTCGACGGCAAACGGAATAGGGTAACCTGTCCAGTGAGTGAACGCTTAAGCTGCATGTTTCTTAAAATTTGTATTCAAAAGTGATTATTTAATACCCTGAATGTTATTGCTGTAAGCGAGCTGTTTTATTAATAAAGTCCGACATCCCGGAACACAATTCTAGCAATGTTTGATAGTTATAACTTTCATTAAAAGTCTGGCAGAGGATTAAATAAAAAATGGGCCAATGACCAGTGAATGAACATAAATTTCTAGTGAATGAACAGGGGTATCAGTGAATGAACGGGTAAAGAGGTTAGGTTCCCAATGTATTTAGACGATTTTTTGTGCAAATAATTTTTCATTCCCCAATTGCGGTACACCAGTGAATGAATACGATAATATTTTTTAAGAAAATATGGTTCCCCAATGCTTTTATTTAGTACCCTCGATTAGTTAGGACAACTATAATGAATTAAATACATTTATCACAAATGAACTTTCCTTTTTTATCATAACAGGTACAATTCTCGTGCCACCATAAGGAGCATGAAGTACACTGAATCCAATCCTCTTTTGGAGGATCTTCAAATAGCTCTTCGCATTCAGGACATTTCCACTCACATTGTTTCGTTTCTTGAGTCTCTTTGTTGCCTTCTCCCGTATTCTTCTCCTTCTTCGTTGGTTTTGCTTTTTTTTGTTATTGCTTCCGGTTCTGATTTTTCTTTTCTTTCTCTTCCTTGATTATCTGTTCTTCCTTTTTCTTATATTCTCTTTTTCTCATCCTTTCAGACTTTTCTTTTTTTCTCTTCCTTGATTTTTTGTTCTTCCTTTTTCTTATCTTCTCTTTCTCTCATCCTTTCAGACTTTTCTTTTTCTTTCTCTTCCTTGATTTTCTGTTCTTTCTTTTTCTTTTCTTTTCTTTTTCTCATCCTTTGGAGTTTGATCACCTGTTGTTCTTCCTGTTCTTTTTTTTCTTTCGCGTCTCTCCATTCAGGTAGTGTAATGCAGAAGGGCTTATAGTACTTCTCCGTTTTCTTTCTTGAGGTGCTCTCAGCAAGTTGTTGAGAGATATCTAGATGTGTGTGCCAGGCCTGCTTAATTCTGTCTTCATTTGCATTCAATGGCGTGATTGCCTTTCCTTGACTCGGATCATATTGCACACAGTCTTTGGTAATATCACATACAAAATCCTTTACAACATCCTTTTGGATTGAATTGTCATCATCAACGTTATAGTTAAAAAAGTTTATCTCACTTTCTTGGGAATATCACAGTCATTATTATTGCTAGTAAATGCTAAATTATCTATCTTATTTCTATCATAGCTGTCATTATTATTTAGGTTGTCAATAATTTTATTTCCTATTTCTTGCAAATTATCACAGTGGTCGTTAGGATACAAAATATCCACTTCAGTAACACAGTCATGGCTCACGTCACAGTTGTAATTATCATCTTCAACGATTTCCATGGGCATACACATTATGTCCATACCTTGTGTTGGATTGGACTTTTCGGAACTACAATTTGATGTTCCACCAGCTGCTGTTTTTAAGACACACGTTTTCCACAGCAGAAAAGGGTTTTTATCGTCACCAACTTCATATGTCCCTTGTTTGAAATGATCGTGAAATATTTTCAGCCTTTCCTCTTTGATGGTATATTCTATTACATCTTTGATCGCAGAATAATTGAGAAATGTTGGCAGACTTTCTTCAGTTTCTTCATTAATTTCTGTTCGCCTGACAGAAATGCTATAGATTTGCTATAGTCTATAGCATTTAAATTTAACGGAAACAGTCCACAGGCTTTGAAGCTGTTTATTATTACCTCCTTCATGACAGAATCAAATGCTGGTTGAAATAATTTTGCAAAGTCCGCCCGCAGATTGGCGGCAGAAATCAAGCAGATCCTGATGTCAGAATTTGACCGCAAAACCATAATTTAATGCGGACATAGTAGGCAATTTTATATAATAGTATAGATTTAAACACAGTGCGAAAGTCTTAAGCATAAATAATATATATAGAACACGTTTATAAGACCGACTTGAAAGATCTGATTTCTACCATATTTTATGGAAGAAAGAAAAGTTGGGAAACCATGTATTTAGACGGGTATTGTAACATTTTTAATATTTTACTTAGCAGGTTGTTAGTCAATTGAATGCCAGGGAGGCTCAAAATAATTATTTAAACTTTTAAAGACAGTTCTTCCAAATATAATAGAATTGATGATAACTACTACTCATTCAGTCATCTTAGGGCGGTATTATCATCAATCGTTTTTTAGTTTTTAGCATGCGACATCCTCTACTAGTCTAGTAGATTAGTGAAGGATGCCGGAATTTTAAGACGATCTTAGTCTTAAGCAACGACGGATAATACCGCCCTTAGAGACGGGTATACCAAATATATACTCCGCAGCGAAATGCCGGCAAATGCGAGTGGTACTCGAGAGCCCTGAATGATCGAGTCCTCGGCCACTTATTCCCGCCACGGTGCTATTTCGCAAGCGAGAAGCGCTCGCCCGATCGCCGCCAGGCGGAGTCGCGTCCTGAACTATGTCAACAGAATCTGCCCAATTCCTTCTGTTTATCTGCCGTCAGATCGCGCTGCGCAGGGTCTGCTCGATTCCTGCCATTAAATTGAATCAGCAGACTCTCTTTACTTTCTGCCGCCAAACTGCTCGCAGGCTATGTCAACAGGATCTGCTCGGTTTCTATTGCCTCTCTGCCGTCAGATCGCGTTACACAGAATCTGATCGATTTTTGCAATTAAATTGTATTAGCAGACCCTGCCGCCAATCTGCTCGCAGGTTAAGGCAGCACAATCTGTCAGCTTTCTGTTGTCAGCCTACTTTCATTATCGAATATAACAAATCCTGTATCAAATCTGTAGTCTTTCTATCACAAACATTTGTATTCAGGCGTTGAGCAAAATCTGCAAATATGGACGTGGCTGACTGGGTACATAGTCCTTATTTAGTGTATGCACAAAAGCTTTAAAGTGGCTTAATTCCACCACACTGAAAGGGATATTGCACCCAAAAAAGAAATTTAATAACAATTTATCAATTTCATTTTTTCTGAAACAGATATTGTTATTTACATCATTTTCAATTCAAATAAATTTGATTTATTATCGTACATTTATTTCTAATTACTTTTTCCTAAAGACCTTTTCTCTTTTTACGTCCCATTTTTCTCTTTTCTTTTATTTTCAATTTTATTGTTTGCGCAATTAACCGAATCGTTTTATTGTAGGGAAATTTGTGGCCTCTAGTGGCTCTAGTCCTTCCAGTATGTACCGTTGGAGGCACTGTTGAAATGGGCAATTCATGAAATGCGTGCACCCTCCTGTGTATTATATAATAAATGCGTGAAGCGAGTATGTGTATAATACCATAATATATATATAATAATACCATTAATCTGCAATTAATCTAATGAAGACGAAAGTAAGAAATAAGTTAAACACGAAATCTGTTACTGGACTACTTCATTCGAAAGGTGCAATGACCGTACCTTGCTATGAAGTGCAAATAACGAACGAGCATCGTGAATTGTTTAACAACAGCATGTATGATTTTTAAAAAAATGTGAATACAGATGAGGAAGTCAGTGATTAACAATTTTTCGATTAACTCAAACGAATCTGGCGCGGACTAAACTGCTGATTCCCTGGACTCAAAGTTAATCGTAATGGGATCTAGGAGACGAGCAGTACCAACCCACGCCAGATTCGTTTGCGTTGTGCGTACCTCATTGTAAGGATTAAATTAATAAAATCAATAGAACGTGTATTTAATACATGTACACCTAACCTGACATAATTGTTTGCATGTGACAACTGCGATAAACAGTTTTTGGTATTGTAATTTACACTCATAAAAAAATCCGTAGTTCTACAGATTTTTGACGAGGAGGTCTACGGAATTCTACGGAATATTCAGTTCTTCCCTACGGACTTTCAAAAATCCCAGGTGGCAACACTGCTAGGGCAAAAAGTCGACAAGAGGTGCAAAATGGTATTTTCATTTCGTCACCAATATTCTCAAATAAATGTATTATAATAAAGGGATAAATTGGACAAGTTCGCCTAGGGCGCAAAAAAGACGCGTGCTGTGCGTGGCTATCTGACCGTCGCGCGCATGCGTCGAGCAGTCACGAATCCATCTGAGCGCTCGCGCCCATCGCGCACGCCCGACGCGCACGCAAAGCGTTCTATCTCGCTCCCAGTGATGCCAGAATCGTGGGACGCGGGACCAAACGCTTACCCCCATTATGACCTACCGCCGTCTCCCACTATGGCCTACCGTCGTCCCCCACTTTCTTCCCATCGCACTGCACACAAGCATAACCCTACCTCTGTCCGTGTGCCCGGCAGCCCAACAGGCAGCTCACACGGATAGGAGTAAAAATATTCTTGTGTACAGTGCGGGCCACCCAGGACTCCATGCACCCTCCTGGTTGGGTACGACTCACTGACTGGGAGTTGTACAATAAGATCACTGGAGACTTCGGGTTGCGGTCCTCTTTCTCCGGCCACAGGATATCGATGGCTGCATCCCGAGGGTTACTGTTTTCCTGAGGGGGAACCTGAGGAGATCCTCCTCGTATATCTCTTCAAAAAGTGTAAAGGACTTCTCGCTCGACCCCCGACTTGCGTCTTATATCAGGCAGAGAAGAGGAGCTAGGCGAGCTTGGCAGCGGACAGGACTCCAGTATTTTTGTCATATAGCAAAATGCCTTACTACTGAAATAAATTGTAGACTTAGGTTGTTGCGTAGGGCCGAGTGGAGCGACCGCTTGAGGTCCCTGGATAAGGCTGACCCCACTTTCTGGTCAAATTACAAGAGACTGACACGCTCCCCGACGATCATCCCGCCGCTGGATGTGGGCGGAACTTTAATAAGTGCGAATGGGGAGAAGGCTGAGGCTTTTGCGGAGGCCTTCGCTGAGGTTCATGGTCGCGTCTTGAGGATGGCGTCCGCTTTTGCAACGGTCGTGGATGATTTTGTGCAAAGACTAGACGAGTACACCTGCCCTTCCCCGTTGCGGGAATGCTATATCACACTGGGGCCGGTCAAGGATGCCATAAGGAGGCTCCAGGTCAAAAAGGCCCCTGGTGGAGACGGAGTTTCTGCTATAATGTTGAGGTCTGCATCCGGCAAGGTCTGGTTGCAGTTATACTACATCTTCAGGTCCTCGCTTATACACTCTTATTTTCCCGCGGCATGGAGGGTCGCAAAGGTTTCCCCAATCCCGAAGCCTGGGAAGTCGAAGACCAGTGTGGACGGCTACAGGCCCATTAGCCTTCTCCCTGTGATGGGAAAGTGTTTGAGATTCTGTTAGTTCACTATTCCGCCGCACCCAAGCTCACCGCAGCACCTACTGGGCAGCGGAATACGCCGCTGATCGATGATCGATCCGGCGATCGATTCTCCGGGTAGCTGCTCAGCCAATCACCGCTCACCACGTGAAACGAGCGGCCCAATCATAATGCATACTTTCTTGATCGATTCTCGAGGATTGTTCGAGAAGACGCTCAACCGTTTTCGGCGTTCCCTTTTGTTCACTCGCTTTTCATACCGCTTGTCGTGATAGACGTGTACCTACTCGTTTCATTTCGCAACGTGTAAATTATTTTCTCATCCCTTTCAGTGCTCACGAACAACTTTGTGCGCATTTTACCTTGCTCAGTGTAATTCTTATTGTTCACGAGTGAGTTAATTCATTCCTCTGCTCTTCTCTTCTCGTGCACAACACGTGTGCTCATTGCGTTTCGTGACCGCGTGTTGTGCTATCTCTGCTCAGCAGCAGAAACCATTGTGCTCGTTCAAGCTCATCGTGAGCTCTTTAAATAAAGTGACTCGGTCAATTTTGACTCAAAACTCAGTGCACCGCGTGTTACTTTCCCACCGTCGATCCCTAACCTTACTTTCCAGCGTGCTCAACCACTTAATTCGCAAACAGAAAGGTTTTTGAAAGATGTGTCCATAGGCATATGATGGAGTACCTTGAAGCAAATGGGATTCTTCTCAATCACCAGTTTGGATTCCGCCCTGGCCATTCAACTGTGCATCAGCTTGTGAGGGTTGCCCAGCTGATAGCTCACGAACTTAATGTGAAGAGATCAGCGGCCATGATCCTGCTGGACCTCTCCAGGGCCTTCGACTCTGTTTGGCACGAGGCCCTCCTCTACAAATTGGACAGGGTTGGCTTTCCCTGGGCACTGATTAAGTTAATTAGATCATACCTGGCTGACCGTAGCATCTATGTGTCTGTAAAGGGAAACAGCTCCCCAAAACACTCTGTATCGGCGGGGGTCCCTCGGGGTTCAATACTGGGCCCTTTATTATTCAACATCTTCATTAACGACTTGCCCATCGCCGACGACTGCTCCCTGGCTTTGTATGCTGACGATACATCCTCTTATTGCCTCCTCGTGGCAGGAGAAGATGCTGGTGCGTAGGCTGCAGTCTTACCTGGACCAAGTGATTTCCTATTTTAGGGGTTGGAAACTGACAGTCAACCCGGCAAAAACGCAGGCGATATTTTTTAATCGTTGGAAGACTGCTCCGAGTGGCCTAAAGCTGTGTATCGAGGGAGTGGACATCCCATGGTCCAATGAGGTCAGGTACCTTGGTTTGATCTTTGATAAGGACCTTACGATGGGTCCTGCGGTCATGGATAGGGTCCAGAAGACGAGAAAAGCTATTGCTGCCAAAACCCCATATCTTCGGCCGTCTTCCTTCCTCTGCCGTAAGCTCCGGTTGACTATATACAAAGTGTGCTTGAGGCCTATTCTCACCTACGGAGCGCAGGTTTGGGCCTGTGCGGCAAAAACCACCCTGGCCGCGACACGTATCACTCAGAACCGTGCCCTGAAAATCATCCTTGGAAGGCCCTTGCGGTACTCAACTGAAGCCTTGAACGAGGAGGCTGGTGTTGACTACTTCATTGACTACATTAGGAGGATTGTATCCGCCTACTCTGTGGCAGAACATTCAAATCCATTGATCAGACTCACGGGTACATACGATCGAAATCGGATCCCATACAGGATAAAAATCCAGTTCCCGCTCTCCTTTCGGGATTAGTCCTGCCACTGAGTTCTGCCCCATCGAGCACTTAAGTTCGGCCTTGCCCCCCGGGATGTGCTGCTGGTCTGACCTTGTGTGATGACTCACCTTGGGTCATGACGTTTGGATCTTGCCCTATTCTGATCTCGAAGCTCGCATTTTGTGCGCTGGTTATGTTGTGTTTTTGAAAGTTTTTCCCCATTACCATTATCTTTTTACAGTACTAGTTCATGTAGGTAATCCCACACCTATTAACTTAAAACTATTGGTAAGGGGGCCATAGCTCCTAGGAACAACATTCTGACTCGTGATAAAATGGAAAAAAAGCAGACGCTCCTTTTTCGGCCCATTCCAATCTCGTGCGATTTCTAAGCGTTTCAGTATTCATAGTTCCTATTTCTAGTATTTGTATTTTTAATGTTTTATAGTTTAATAGTTTATTATTTGTGTATTATTTTTTTATTAGTCATTATAATATTGTTATTGTTATTGTTATTAATTAATTAATTACTTATTTATTATTACTGTTATTATTATTACTATTATTCGACCTCGTGTTCTGTTCCGCTGCCACGTTGGAGCACGCCAGTGCTCAACGTTCGCTGAAGAACACAACTCCGAACGGCGGAGCGCACCACCGCTCGCCTGCAAAGGGGCATTATAACACGAAGTCGAGCAGACGACTTTTTTTTTTGCACATCCCGAACTCCCTTAATCCTTGTCCATGCCCAGAACCCGACGCGCGGGGCGTAAATACCAACTGCGCCGCCTACTCCAGGAACTCTATGAACCGGCCGTATCTGGAAAATATCTGCTCGGAATCCGTCCGCTTCCAGAAATTGTGAGCGACATCCTAATCACCGCTACACCGGAACCGACGGAGATATACGCCGTACCCGCACGACCGATGAATTGGGAATTGATACCGATCACTTGCCCCGCGGCGTGGGGATTAATTAAAATCGCCCCTGCACAACTCACGGCGCCTCCAACCTCTCTCGCGTGATTTCGCGCAGACCCAATACGTAAGGCATCCGCGGAACCCGACCAGACGGCGAACGAAAGTGTCCCGTGGGTCAAAATTGTCTGTAGTTAACGTTCTTCGGCTAACCCGCGTATTTTCCCCCAAAATCGACGCGAGGTGGCTCCTGTTGCGTGGCCGTCTGGTTTCCCTCTGGATCCTTCGTAGGGAATTCGGCGAGGGTCGATGCCCGTGGAGTGCTAAGGCACTCTGCTCCTTGGACGCGAATTTTTTAAGGAAATGGTTGTAATAATGATGAGGATAATAAAACAATAAAACGATTAAAATACAAATAACTAGTAACTTTAATAAACACAACGAAAAGATTTGAACGCTAATAAAGAATTCTAGAGGATTTTACTAATACGTGTGCTCCCTACTGCTTTCGGGGCTCGAGTGACGCTTTCCAAGCGGACGCTCTTACAACCGTTTTTTATTTTACAAGAGGTCCTTAACAACTAAACCAAACAAACATCTATTAGCTAAATTCCTCTTGGTCGATTTATTTCTTCCCGGTTGTTGATTTTTAGAATCAAGCGTTTATCATAGCTCTGGAATTTCACCTAGGAGAAAGGATCAAAGTGCGGTTCATTTATTCAAACACCCGTTTCCAAGGGGGTATCGATTAATTTATAATCTTGAAGTCCTCTCATTAAAGGATCTATAACTATTTTCAAACACCTCGGCCTTGTGCGAACTTCACTTTGTCTACCTTTCCCATTACATTCAGGTGATCCGATTCGAACTTCGCGCTTCTAAAGTTTATACTACACGCCGCTAGACGGGAGTCGTGTTGCGACGTGTAGTATAAGCGCGAAGTTCAGATTGAATCACCTGAATGTAATGGGAAAAGGAGACAAAGTAAAGTTCGCACAAGGCCGAGATGTTTGAAAATAGTCGTGTTGCGACTTCCGTCTGGCGGCGTGTAGTATAAGCTTCGGAAGCGCGAAGTTCAGATTGAATCACCTGAATGTAATGGGAAAAGGAGACAAAGTGAAGTTCGCACAAGGCCGAGGTGTTTGAAAATAGTTAGAGATCCATTAATGAGAAGACTTCAAGATTATAAATTAATCGATACGCCCTTGGAAACGGGTGTTTGAATAAATGAACCGCACTTTGATCCTTTCTCCTAGGTGAAATTCCAGAGCTATGTTGTTAAACGCTTGATTCTCAAAATCGACCAAGAGGAATTTAGTTTGTTTGGCTTAGTTGTTAAGGACATCTTGTAAAAATAAAAAACGGTTGTAAGAGCGTTCGCTTGGAAAGCGTCACTCGAGCCCCGACAGCAAAAGTGAACGGACGTACATATTAATAAAATTTCTCAAAGATTTATTTTGTGTTAAAATCGTTTCTTGAATTGATTATAGTTATAAGTTATTGTGTTCAAATCGTTTTATTCAATTATTATTATCGTTTTCATTATATTTATTACACAAAAATCCGCGTCCAAGAAGCAGAACGCTTTAGCGTTCCACGGGCATCGTCCTGCGCCGAATTCCCTACGAAGGATCCAGAGCAGTGATGCCAGAATCGTGGGACGTGGGACAGAACGCTTACCCCCACTATGACCTACCGTCGTCTCCCACTATGCCCTACCGGCGTCCCCCACATTCTTCCCACCGCACTGCACACAAGCATATTTTTACTCCTGTCCGTGTAAGCTGCTTGTTGGGCTGCCGTGCACGCGGACAGGAGTAAAAATATACTTGTGTGCAGTGCGGTGGGAAGAAAGTGGGGGACGCCGGTAGGGCATAGTGGGAGACGACGGTAGGTAGTAGTATAGTAAGGCCGATTCCAACCCAGGTCCTCTGAGGGGAGCGCGGGGGCGGGGGGAAGTGAGGGCGCGCGGGGGAGCGCGGCGGAGGGAAACATGGGCGCGGGGCCTGCGGGGAGAGGAAAACCGATTGCGCGCGCACGAGCCGCGGAGTGGGGGAAGCCGCGATGATGGAGGGGATCACTCCAGGCCGAGCCGCCGCGTAGACCGGACCCACCGCCGAAAACTTTTTAGAGGGAGTGAATGACCCCCGAGAACTTTTTTAAACCCCGATCCACCACCGGAAATTTTTTCCGAGCGAGAGAATGACCTTGGCCCACCCCCAAATATTTTTCCAAACCATTATGTGACATGCGGCGCGAAGAACGAAATAGATTTATGCAGTGTCTATAAATCTTAGAATTAGGAGGCGAGGAGGAAGATGAGTAAATAAAATGGAGACAGAATATACGTTTAAGATATATATATATATTGTTACATAAAAGTAAATAGAAATTAATATAAAATAGAATAGAAAATATAAAGGAATATAAAAACTATTGGGGGACGAGGGGGGGTGATGGAGGTGATGGGGGTGAAAGTCCCGACGATGCTGAGGGCGGGGGCCGCACCCGCGCACCCCTATACGACCGCGGCCGCCGCAGAGCCCCCGACCGCGGTGCGTGCAACCGCAACCGCACCCGCGCAACCCGCAGCCGCGCAACCCGCAGCCGCGCAGCCCCATACGTCGTTGCCTAGAACACACAGACACATCAATATAATACTAACACATTAAACATAATAAACATGAAACACATAAAACAATGCAAAGTATTACATACCTGTGGATGCGGCGACGGTGACGGCGAACGGGGTGGTGGCGACGGCGAACGGGGTGGTGGCGACGGCTGCGGCGACGGCCGCGGCGATCCCCAATCGCTCGACCACGTGGGCGACGGCGGTGCTGGTGGTGATGGCCCACGTGGTGGCGATGGGGATGGTGATGGGGGTGGGGACGGTGTGAGCCCTAGACATAGAAACTCATGCTAAAATATTGATACGAACACCTGATTTTAGAACACTTGGTTTCAACAGTTAAACGCGATAAATGTTAAAATATTGTTATGTACATACCTCGCCACCTCATCGAATCATAAACGGAGGGCGGCCTCCAATATCCCATAATTTCTAGAACAACTACACGTCTTTAATGTTTGAAGACAACTGGTCTCGCTGCATCTCCAGACTCTCGCATGCAAACTCCTATCATGAAATTGAGAAGTGCGTATCTTTGCAAAAGTGAGATGCTGTTGTTCTTCACATTCATTTTCGCTGACCATCCTTTCCTTATTCACACGCATCTTCTTTCCCTTCTTCTTTGACACATCATGCGACAAGACCACATCACTTTGAATACGTATCGAACGGGTATTGAATGTTTTTGAACATATATCAAACGGATATTGAACGGCTTCGAACGTGCATTGAACGGGTATTGAACGGCTTTGATCGGATATTGAACGTCTATCATACCACTTTGATCGTGCATCGAACGGCTTTGATCGGGTATCGAACGTGTATCGAACGACTTCTGCATAAGTATCGTCTTAATCTAGCGGACATCAAACGCATGAGGTTGGGTTGAGTGAGGGTGAAGAAAATTATACGCATTAAAAAATTGATTATATTTTATTTATGAATTTCCCTGGTGTTTAGACCACCAGTTGAATATTTTAAATACATTTTGCATGGCACAGTGTTTCGCGTGTCTGCCACATCGCAGAGTATTAACTACATTTAGCTTATTTAGAGATTTGATATCCTCGTAGTCAATGTCCAGCGTCTCGATGACCGCGTCTGCTCTCGTACTTTCATCGAGGAAATCCGCAAGCCAGTCGCGTTTCTGCAGCCCTTTAACATATACGACATGGCACGTGTCATCCTCTTCTTCATCGATCGCATCAGCTACAGCTTTCGAAATTAGCCGTTTAGCCATACTGTATGGAACTTCTCCATCGTCCCAGCGTAACCCATGATGTTTCGCCGTTAACCAGCGGATGCTTGATTTGTCAGATTTCGAAAGAAGATAATGCGGCATCGAACTCCCAAAAATATAGTGCGAGAGAATTGTTCCCATTCGTAGGACAGCCACTTCCTTGACGACAAATCTTCCATCAACGATGAACCCTTGCATGTCAACGAACGTTGGTACAGCCATTATCGATACAATTTGGAGGTCCACTCGCTTCCAAGACAGATGAGAGAATGCAGTCTTTCTCGTAAAACATCTCGATTTTCACGATGAAATTGTTTTGCGAATTTCATACAGGAGAGGGCGGGCAAGTAGCGTGGTAATTTAATTTATTTTGCGCACCATGTTTGTCAATGGATTGTATTCAACCACTCTATCGTGTAGAATCAGACAGTAGGCTGTAGTATTTGCAGGCACATTCTCTTTACACTCGAATTCTATGCGCACGTCCACGGTGCCATTCTTGATCGACTCATTTTGTCGCGAGCAATCAATTACCACGAGGGGGCCAAATTGTAAAAATTCAGCCACGGTGAATAATGCCTCGTTGCAACTATACCCATAATATGATTTACGGAATTGCGTATACATGTGATACAAGATGGCGTGCTTATTCTTGTCAAAGTCCAAGTTCAGATCATCATATGGGTAAAATTCCGAGTTGAGAAAAAGTTTTACATTGGCCAATTTGCAGTTGTTGAACATAGTAACGTCTTCACTCATCACATTTCTTCGACCAGTCTGTAGAGCAAGAATCACGCATCGCGGCTTCTCCAGCTGTGCAGATGCCTTCACGGCCCACGAATGCTTGGTCGTGCTCTGTAAGAGAGGATACTCGTACAGATCCCACGATTGAAAACAAATGCTCAGGTTTTGTCCACGTTCCAAAGTATGTAGCAACGATAGCTTATTAACGTCATTTAACGTCACATGGGGCATCCGCCATTGTAGCTTAACCAATTCAATTTCTGGTTCCAACATCGGCGATCCTATCAGAGCATTGTTGTCGTTGCGCGATCGTATTAAAATCAATTCGTGACGCGCATTAATAATCATGCGTTTGTAGTCCTCACAAAATCCCAGCAAATATTTGAGTGGGATGCAAAAATTGAAATTACTTTTCACTATTGGCCCATCCCGCCGTTTCAAGCCCCATCCAACATTCTCCATATTTTTGTCTTCGCCAGATGTCAGCGATACATAGTTTTTAAGCGTGCTAGTTATTCCAACGTTTCTGCTGCGATCAATCTCCACGCCATTCAGCTCGTATCGAATCTCATCGAATAAGAACGCCATGCAATTATTTCCCAACGTCACCGTTAATGCATCTTTTGGCTTATTTATCTTCAATTTCCCCTCCACATAGAGAAAACTTTCACACGGCAATGTGTATAAATCCTGCTGTTGTATCGGTATTCTTATCTCATCGCTGTATCCAAACGTTGTGTTGACGTATGGGTTGTATGTGTGAGTCTGAAGCTTGACGATGCGATCATCAAACGTCGGCTTCCCTCCAATACTTAGAATGTCAACCATTTTCAACCTAAATGCGCACAATGAATCCCAATGATTTCAAAAATGCAATGTTCGCAGCACTGAGCCTCTTCTTTTTAGCGTGATCGGAGCTGTTGCAGTTGTTGTTGCAGTTGTAAACAATTTCACTTGGAAGAAACGGGTTTCTAGAGTCGTTCAATACAAGCATCTCTTTCGTTCGCACTACATGTATTATCGTCGTCGCCGTCGTACGTGCAATCTGATGGTAATCTCTTCACCTCGAAAATCGAGCAACCGTCCGTTTTGATCCACAACGCGTATCGTTAGATCCGTAATGATCCGTGCGGTGATTGGAAGGTAAATGATCTGCGCGGGCGTTTCCGATATCTTATATCCTGGTGGAACTCTCGGAGAAAATTCATGTATCGTATGGACACGCCTACCACTGTTGTATGCACCAGCGGTCACGCTACATTCTATACGAACAATGTTCACGTTCATGATATTAATTGGATCGTCCGATTCGTGCCACCGTCCTGGTTCTAATACCCGATTCGTCGAGAATCCCAATAGCGATCCAATGTTATTAGGCTTTGTAAAATCTACGGTGAACCAACAGTACAGTTCGCTTTTCATGGTGTTGTTGTTGGGACGCAACACTATTGGATACGCATCGTTGTCACCACCATCGGTACCGTCGAGATTTTGAGGATACCGTTCGAGTAATCGCTGCTTCAAATACTTGGCAATGGCGTCTAGTTCGTAGGAGCCATGGGGAATCGTAATGTATTCAGGAGTGGTGTCGACGCTGTTGCTGATGTCATAGTTTACGGTGAAGTAGAATTTATCATTGCTCGAGTCGATGTTTGGTATGGTGTGATAAGTTTCAAAGGTTGTTAGACCAAGCTTGTAATCATCGTCACTCAAATCTATGGGTGGAAAGTAGCTCACCGCGAGGGTGCTACTCTTGCCGGTTAGAGTGAATGTTAACGACATATTCCGAACTGTACGGCTCGATTAGTACTGAATCAGAGTGGCGGGAAGTCAATCCTTAAATTTGGTACCGATCGTTTGTAGAAAGCGTAGACATAGTTGTCCACAATTGCTCTGATTGTACTTTTGATAAGACGTTCGATTGTATTCAATTTTCACAGCATCCTTATCCAGATATTTTACCAATTCCTTGGGCGGTCGAAGATTTCCAAAGCTGTCGAAATATATAGCTCCACACCCTCTCTTCGCATATGCCACCCAATGAGTCCCCGACCCCTCGACATTGTCCAAATTTACAATACCGCTCTCGTTTCGACGTACTCCTCCGACTGGTAGCGCGTTTCGCATAAAAACACCTCTAAAGAATGGAATACGCATACGTTTTGCCAACTCCTCCAATTGTGCATCAGTAGTTACACCCGCGGGCATTTTTATTTTCTTTTCGACGTTTTTTTTTTCGTTTCGATATTCCCTGTCCACGCTTGTATGGTGCGAGATAAAGTCCGCGGCCTTCCATGGAGCGATTATGACGTTGCATTTCCTGCAGCTGATGTTGCGCCGTCTTATTATCGTTTACCGCCTTGGCGATTCCCGCCGCTCCACCAGCTAATGATCCGAGAACACCTAGCAGCGGGAGAAGTGGTAATATACCACCCCGTTTTGCCACCGGAAGAATCCGCTTTTTCGGCGCTCTCTTTGGAGTACTTTTGCGGGGTTTTGTTTTCATCCCCATTCCGATTTTCGTCTTGGCTTTCATAGCTGTCCAAACAGCTGTAGCAGCACCTCTTTCACCCAGAGTCGAGTCTCGCGCAACGATGCGTTTTCGCGCTTTGTCAGCGAGAACTTTATCTGCCGCGTGCCTTTCGCCGAGGTCGTTGCTGCGCGAATATGCAATATCGTGTTCGCGACACGCCGCGTCCAACGGATTGATGCCTTGATCCCCTCTAGCCAATCGTTTTGCCAGATGTGTTCCTGGACCGCAAAACTGGTATCCCGGAATATGTAATTCGATAGGTAGCGCGTTTATCGCTCGATTTAACAAACCACAGCCTTTCTTTACTCTCGTCGGCGACATTCGCTACAGTTTTTAATCAATGGTGCTGGACCGTCGATATGTGTTCGCTGCCAAGGACGATTATAATGCTCCAGACACCGACGATACTGCCGAACCTCAGAATCAGCTTTTATGTGCTCGGGGAGTCTATCCCACAACTGATCAATGTGTCTCCCAAACTCTCGGAGTAGAATAATCTTTGGTATATATTTCAACTGCTCAGAGGTTAGGTCTCGAATATCGCAATTATCCGACAGGATCAGAAGCATTTTGAATACTGAGCTGTTTTGTGTCAATGCGAACCTATAAATAGGGCGCTTCGACGTATCAAAATCATTTTTCACAGTTTGCGGAGAGTATGCGATTCGTGCGACAACCTGTAACGATACGCGTGACAAATTTTGACGATAAATCACGAGTGATGTCTTCGAAAACCAGACGCAGACATGGTAGCATGCTACCAAACACTATACGCTGCCTCGTTTGTGGCCCATCAAATTGCGGAAAGACAAACGTGTTGGTGAGCTTGTTGGAAAGTCCTCACGGCGTCCGCTTCGAGAACGTGTACGTGTACTCCAAGTCGTTGCAACAGCCGAAATATCAGTATTTGGAGAATTTATTGACTCCGATAGATGAAATTGGCTACTTTACGTTTTCGAATAACAGTGACGTCATCCCACCGTGTGAATCGCTTCCGAATTCTATTTTCATCTTTGATGACGTGGCATGCGACAAGCAAGATACGATAAGGGAATACTTTGCAATGGGGCGCCACTCGAACGTTGACTGCTTCTATCTCTGTCAGACGTATGCAAAGATACCCAAACATCTTATCCGCGACAATGCCAATCTGTTGATTCTGTTTAAGCAGGATGGTACCAACTTGAAACATGTGTACAACGATCACGTAAACACTGACATGTCTTACGAGGATTTCTGCGCTTTGTGTCGTAATTGTTGGCAACGGGAGTATGGTTTCGTGGTAATAGACAAGGATAGCGCGATGTCCAATGGACGTTACAGAAAGGGATTTAACGAGTTTGTCGTACCGTGAGACGGTCAATTGTCATCAACACGTCGGTGGGAAAGCAACGTCAGCGGTACAACGATGATTGATATCGATACTCTGGAGATTAAGGATCGCGAGAGAATAGCGAAGGAAATTGCAAAAACTACCGAATCCATTCGCAAGAAACATCAGGCTTTGAAGACAGGCAAGATGGAGGAAGATGTCGCGTTGGAGAGATACTTCAAACCTATCGTCGAACCCTTAAAACATATTGTGGAAAATACCTCAGCGACAGAAGCTAGCACATCACCACCGATGAGCATAGACGTTGAAGGGAATGAAACATTAACGCCTAAAAAAATCCATCCGAAAGGGAACACATCGCGCAAGACAAAGAGGAAACGGCACATGTCGTCTGAATATTCACCCATAACCTCAACACCAGTTCAATCGAAGCATAAACGACGGAATGCTACATCAAACGAGTCTCCCGTTCCTCACACACCAATAAGTACATTTCCCAGTGTACAATCGCTTGCAACCATTGATGACGACGTTTTTGAAACTAGTCCCAATGAGTCGTTTGTAACATCTATCAGACAGCAACTTCAAACATCCGAGGGACAAGAAACGTTTCGCAGTCATTTCGGTCCGCTGGGGCAAAAATACATGAGCGCGATCCTAAGTGGTGATAAGGATACAACAATGGATTATGTGTACGGTGTATACTTTGGCAATAGTGGAACGATGCTTGGGGATAAGGCTTTCGATATAGACAAGGATGATAATATAATCATAGATGGTGTAAGATACGGAGGAACATCCGGTCTTTACGAACTGATTTTCAAGAGAATTCCCAATGATGCTATATACACCGATGCTGATAAACAAAAATACAAAAGTATACTGCTGGCGACGAATGCCCACAGACGCGGTCATGGTGCTAAAAATCCCATATTGAGCAACAAGGGATACAAGTACAGACATGTAATTGCACCGCTAATCCCACGCACATCAGTCAATAAAGCAGGGAAAGGTCTTAGGACACCACGAGCCATGGTGGTAAACGATAACAAGATCGATTACGTACACTGGGACGATCCCAACGAGCTGGTGGATCGATTGCGTTTGTTGGAAGCGTCACGTCAGGCGGGTAACAACTCTCATGATCCCGAAATTCTATCGATTGTCGAGGAACTACGCGAGGTAGGCCTCATTATATAAATTAAGCCGCATGCCAATGATGTGCACTGTATGCATCGAGATGCCGATCAACAAATTTGGGGTATCGCTCGAGAAGAGTGGAGCAGCTAGAATGGACTATTACAAATGGAGTGGTTTGCTTCGAAATTACATGCGAGATAACGCTCTTTGCGTGGTTGGTGCCGACTTTGATGCAAAATCATGCAAGATACGACGCGTAGCTCAACCGGTGGCTGACACCGATGCTGTCAATAAACTATACATGGAAAAGAACATTAAACTTTTGAGAGAGCGGCAGGAAGAATTAGAGAGGAAACTGATCGCGTTTCAAAGAGATATGCTGACGCTGCAAAACAGCGTTCAAAAGATATCGCAGGCGTTGAATTCTATCCCACAGCAGCGCTGCGAAGGAGAATCATGCGAGGCGGATGAACTTGCCCCTGGACCGATTGGGAGCACTTAATGAACGTGCCCGATAATTATCGCATCATTCGTGTCAAAGACACCTCTGCGATCAAACATGCAGCCATTATCGAAATCCAAGAGTAAAGAAAACCACGGCCGCAAGAAGCTACAACTCGTTGAGGAATTGCATGCTCCAGCTCGAAGACATTTTCCGCGGAGGCGTGTCATAGTGCATGGATACGATGATCTGTGGCAAGCTGACATTGTAGAAATGCGTCCATACTCACGATTCAACCAGGGACACCACTACATACTCACCGTCATCGATGTGTTGAGCAAGTATGCATGGGCGTTGCCGCTCAAGACTAAAAGTGGCGCTGAGGTGACTAAAGCGTTTGCAAAGATATTTAGAGATCGATATCCGAAAAATTTGCAAACCGATCAAGGAAAAGAATTTTACAACGCTGATGTGCAGAAACTCTTGGCAAAGCATAACGTTAATCATTATTCGACGTATTCTGTGATGAAGGCCTCCGTCGTAGAACGTTTCAATCGAACTTTGAAAAACAATATGTGGAAACTGTTTACGCTCAATGGAACCTATAGATGGACCGATGCTCTACCAAGTCTACTTGCAGAGTATAACGCACGAAAACATAGAACCATCGGAATGCGTCCTTGCGATGTTACCCCTGCGATCGCCGATAAGCTGCTAGCCAGCGTATACAGCAACATAAAGATCGCTGCTCCAGCGAGATTCAAGTTGGGCGAGTTTGTGCGCGTGAGCAAATTTAAAACCATATTCGATAAAGGCTATACGCCGAATTGGACAACGGAGGTGTTCAAGATAGCCAAAGTACAAGCAACTAATCCTGCAACGTATCTGCTGGTCGATTCCTGTGGAAAACCTGTTGCCGGAGGATTCTATGAACACGAGCTGCAACGCGTCACCGATCCTGATGTGTATCTAGTGGAAAAAGTCTTACGTAGGAAGGGGGATAAGGTGTACGTCAAGTGGTTGGGATTTGATAAATCACACAATTCTTGGATAAATAAAAATAATGTATTGTAGCATAATAATAGATGGTTCAATAAATACAATGATATATATATATGTGTGAACAATTTTTTATACATTAATTCCACCATTTATATTTTTACACAATACATAGAATAAACACAATAATAATTTTTTTATACATTCTCAAATAATTTTATATTATACAATAAATACAATTTCTATTTTACAATGGGATATTATAATGACCCCAAGGCAGAGTGTCGATCGAATTGGGTACGATATGCCGCTTGTCATCGTGTGGGCTTAGAGCGATTTTAGATTCCGAAATGGTGTACACTTTATGCAATTTAGACCGTATGCATGATTGTCTGCGAATCATTTCGATCTCCCTATGCAAACATTGCGCGTAGTCGTCGAAAGTTATCGTTCTGGCTATGACGTTGGTCTTGACGCCTTTCGCCTTTTTCATATCTTTTTTGCCGTCTACGCGAAGTGCATACATTTTCGCTCTAAGACCTACGAATTCAGTCATTATCGCACCGTTATTTTCATCCTTCATCAGCCCCGGAACCTTCTTATTTACGCGCGGCATATTATATTGATTGTCGGTAGGATAATCGCTCGTGTCAAATCTATCGATATTGTGTTTCATGGACTCGTAGATATCATCGCATTGAATGTGATAAATGAGACTATCTGTGTCGGTATATAGAATTTTACAATTTTTTCCATGCTTGGGCGACATGTACTCGTGGTGAAATTCGTACAAACAAATTTTTGATATGTCCAGAATGCACATACCCACATATATCGGCTTGTTGAATTTCACCTCGAGTTTTCGCAATTCAACAGCTATTAAATTTTCCGAAAAAACACTTCTGCTGTGGAAATTCGGTTTCGCAATCATTGCCTCCGCACCATATCGCCCTTCCCAATGTGTCAAAAGTTTTACATCCACGTGATTTCGTACATTTTCCATAGTTTTACCAAATACCGCGTTGTTCATCAATTTGTACAAATTTTTTTCAAAGTCGTTTGTCGCGCTTGTTCTAAACCGTGTATTGAGTTCGATATAATCGCGGAGCCAGGGAGATTGAGCGAATTGAAGCACGCGGTGTATCTTTGTAATACGAAGACCGTGTCGCGTGCACTGTTGCAGGTTGCGATAATGAATAACGTAACGCTGCTTATCGTATACCGTCGCGAGTAATTTGTCCTGCTTGCAACCAGGTGGTTTGGCACGCGTAGGGCAGAACGGTAGATCGGCATGAGCGTCGTGCAGACGTTGCGGATATTCCAGATCTACCTCAAGAATGTATCCCGTAGGTGAATCGATCGGGATTGAAGACACGTCAAAATTCGCAACATCTTCGACCCATTGAAATTTAGCGTATGGCAGGGGCTGACACATTGCCCATCCATACAAATTGTTCACGTCAAAGTACATCAAGTACGATGACTTTTCCGATGCGTCGTAAGATGACATGTACTTGTTATTGGCATGTGCGTATCTTCCGGAACATTGGCTTAAACCCCCACGTATACCGCGTTCGATAAACATAACCATATCGATGTCTGTGAGCAATTCGAATGTAATTTTAGTATGTTTTAGCATTGCATCCCATGTGAAACCAGGTAGAGTATAATAATGTGCTGAATCTAATCCGTAACTCTTGATACAACTTTCGCGAAAATTTTCAAAAATATCTGCCAATAACAAGACATCTGTTTTCAAATACAAGTCGCTGTATTCGCCCAAGGTTCTAATCTCGAAACGCTGCCAGACAGTCTCGGCGTGCGCGTAATCGCTCTCGGATACAGTCTCACCCGTTAACGAACTGTAGAATGACTCGCGCGGCGGTAAGCATGGGTCCTGCAGTTTGTCCTCGCAATCAAGGTATTCGTACGGAAAAACACCCTTTCGTGTCAATAAATTGAAATCCTCGGTGGATAATGTTTCAAATTGTGATTGTAAAATTTTTAATTTATCTGTGCTAAGAAAGGATGCTAATTTGTCGAGACTGGCGTTGAGAAATTTGTATGAATCGATGAACCGCATTTTAATACAATTTCGCGAGTCTGAATCAGCCGTATCTTCGACATTTTTTGTGAAAGAAATATACATTTCTTTAGTTATGGGTAATACGTCAACGTGACCTTCGAAAGCGATAGCTATTTCCTCGATAATGAAATGTGAATCATAGCCGGATAAATTGTGGAAAACTATGGGGATGTAAAACGCGTTTTTATAATTTAAATTGCACTCCGTATGTGCTGGGCCTCTAAACCGTCCGGACAGATGGCAATGATCGTGGACTCGTACATCGCTAGCCTCGAATGGTTTTTCGCAAATATGACAGTGTGTTGCATTGTGAAATGTCGACAACTGTTCGGGAGTTAAATCCAGCATTGGAACATTACTGGTCAGAATGGGTTTGACAAAATTCGCGAAATTTTTCAATTCGTCTACGAACCATGAAACGCAATCTGCGTCGCGGCGACATCGATACGTCGACAGCGATGTATCGTACGAACAATGCATATAATAGGCAATACTGTGTACTTTATGGTACTGATACGCGCATAATTTATCACCCATTCGGTGACTGTCCTCCGTTTTTGCGATGATGCACTCGAGATCTGCGTACACCACGAAAGGGAGCCGCTCCTTCCTGCAATGGTTGTCGAAGTTGAGGAGATTTTTGCCTTCGCTGGGCAGCAGGATGGCGCAGTCATTCATCTTGCCACAGTCCAGCGAATGAAGCTCCAACTTCGCGGCAGATCCGAAATAGTGCATGCATCTGTAAACCCAAAATTTTTTTTATTTAATTTGTTTCGCGAGACATTTCATCATTTTATATACATACCGATCGCAGATGAATTTCTTTTTTTGGTGCCTGCTCAGCTGCATGCCTACCAGCCGGGACAAATTCTTGATCCACACAAAGTGTCCTACATCGCCGTGCTCTTGATTCGGTGTGTAGAGCAGGTTGACGTGTCGATCCCTTTTTTGGCTAGTGAGGCGCAACGGAAATACTGTCGACCCTTTCTTCGTCTCGAAGGTGTAGATGTTGATGGAGATTTCATTCAACCGCTCAAATTTTCCAATTTACCTCAGGGACATTGGGAACTCAATGCCCTGGAGATTTAGCACAGACGTATAGTGCGGGTATGAACTTGGACGATCGGGATGTCTTTCCGCAGGATGGAGAGCGGCGACCACTGCCCATGCGAAACATGCATTGTCCGGGGATTGCACATTGATCGTTGCATTCTTCAACAATAAATCCTGTGGCAACTTGAAGTGGCACCCTGCGCGCAGCGGATTGTACTTGTTGACATTGATGGTCAGGTTGAGGATTCTCATCAATGCCCATCCGCTGTCGCGTTCCTGGAACTCTTCCAACGATGCCAGGGTGGGTTCGATGACGCATCGTTGGTACCACTCCTGTAGATCGGATGTGCGGAAGAGTTCGCAGTTCCGGGTGTTGATGCTCTTACTTGCACGTTTATCGCCCGCCACAAATTCGCCGTTGAACACTGTGTTCACTTTGAGGTTCCGCTGTTTCCTCAAAGCACCCCGCACATGTTCCAACACAATGGTTCCTGCATCCTGGAGGAAGTTGCGCGGTTCGATATAGTTCGAATTTAGCACGGCACCGGTTAATACGCGACTATCGAACGCAGCGTCTATTTCGCGCCACAAAAGTCCTGTGCTCGAATGTCCTGCACCATCATGCACAAAACGGCCGCGCAACGAATATTTTAGTCCTTCGAGCTGCGCGATTCGAGCAACCAACGATTGCCGAACACCGATCGATAATCGAGGACGTTTCACTCGGCTCTGTTCTTCCAACGATTCGATGCACTCGTTGCACCGTTCTTCCCACGCGAGGTATTCTTCCCGCGAAATCAATCGCGCAGATTGATCCAACACTTGCACGAATTCTCCCATGGTCGTAAATGGAATGTAAATGTAATGTCTTTTCCTCGCAACACGTTGCAACGATTTGAAGTTTTGTGCAGTTTGGAGCGCGCTTTTATGACTGGTGTCATGATTTGCGATCTCTGTCTTACTCTTTTGACGATCCAACCCAACATGGTTCTATGCAGTTTCTGCTGATACAGCAAAATTCTTTCTATGATTCACACATATGGCGCGCAAAAGTATTATATTACATTCAGCATGTGTTGAGACTTTTATCCTTGAGGATTGGGGCTCAAGTTACATACGATCTTTCGCTATGCTGCGACGTTAAGATTGAAATACATTATGGAAAAATCGGATGCTTTAAAATAAAATGCTGTGGTGGGGGAAGCAATTGTACCTCTATTTAAGCCAGTCTCCCGAACGCCATTCAATCAATCGCTCAGTAGCCTCAGTGACTTTCGACGAAACAATTTGTGCTCTGAAAAAATGTGTAGTACCAGTGCCGAAGGAAACGCCGGACACATGAATTATTACGTTCCGATCATGCAAGATGATGGCATAGCTCAATGCGGGGAGGATACAGTTGCTTGGTAAGGCTTAATTTTTCACATCTTCTCAAATTTTTTTATCTTTATTCCAGCACTTTCATAGCTTTGATTGTTCTCTTAGCCCGCGCCGAACATCGCGGATCATGGTCAGAAGATACGCATTAACATCTATGGGCAGCAAATATTTGGAAATTGGAATCAGAGTACGACCTACGATCGATGTAGAAATTATTCTCGGCGACAATCGTGGGATGTATCTCACGTTACCATATAATACATGGGGTCTACTATGCAACAATCGTGATGCTATCGAAGAACGTTCACGATTACCTGGATCACCTTCGATGCAGATGGATCAATTAACGATAGATTTTTGTGATATCTATAATTCTCCAATTGTAAGGATGATGCTACATAATAAGCCGCTGTATTTCAAACCGGATACAGTATCATTTTTATTAAATCTTGAATCATGTATAGACTATGTGTATCCACGGCTGCATCGAATTAGCAGAGATGTGGAGGCGAAATTTAAAACTTTTGTTAACGTGCTATGGCAGAGCGATGTTGCTTGTGAAACATTAGATGCGCGTCGTGCTGCTAAAATCATATGTGATAGTGAACATTACTGTGAGGATTATCATGTAGATTGCGAACTGGCAGCATGCGCCATCAATGATATTCTAGCTGATGCTCGTGGGAAAAAATGTTAAAATTATATTCTTTTAATTTTAAATAAAATTTCTTAAACGTATATTTTTTCTCCATTTACTTATCCGTCTTCCTCCTCGCCATCTAATTCTAAGATTCAGCGTTTATTTCGTTCTTCACACTGTGAAAATGACATCATCGTATGGAGATGCTCGGGGAGGACTCATATTACACACGATCGCGCGATACATTGCGGTGTTAAGATTGAAAATCATTTTAAAAAATTGGTAGCTTTAGAATAAGATGCGGTGGTGGTGGGGGGGGGGGGGGAAGCAACCTCTATTTAAACCAGTTCCCGGACGCTATTCAATCAATCGCTCAGTAGCATCAGTGACTTTCGACGGAACAAATAGTGCTCTGAAAAAATGTATACCATTGATGAAATACTCGCTGGGTGTGAGGATTGTTTCGTTCCGATCGTGCGAGATGACGGCGTAGCTCCATGTGGGGAGAATATATATCGTGACCGGTACGGTGTAATTTTCACATCTTCTCAAAATATTTATGTTTGTTCCTAATACGAGCGAGTACTTTCATAGCTTTGATTGTTCTCTTAGCCCGCGCCAAACGTCACGTATCATGGTCAGAAGATACGCATTAACAACCATGGGTACCAAATATTTGGAAATTGGAATCAACGTAGGCCGTACGGCCGATGTAGAAGTTCTTCTCGGCGACAATCATGGAAATCATCTCATATTATCATGGCATACATGGGGTCTACTATTCGACAACTATGATAACATCGAAGAATGTGCACGATTACCTGAACCGGACTACATGAGGATTGATAATTTATCGTTGGACTTTTTTCGGATCTCTGATTCGCCAATTATAAAGATGACAGATGGTGATGATACAGTGTATTTCACACTGGATACAGCAATATTTTTATTTAGTCTTCGGCCATGTATAGAGTATTTGTATCCGCGGCTGTATCAAACTGCAGAAGATGCGAGTGAAAAATTTGAAACTTTTGTTAACGTGCTACGGCAGAGCGATGTTGCCTGCGAAACATTAGATGCTCGTCGTGCTGCTAAAATAATACGTGATAGCAAATACTACGACGAGGAGTATCTTGTAGATTGCGAACTGGTAGCATGCGCCATCAGTGATATTCTAGTTGAAGCTCGTAGGAAGAAAAAATGTTAAATTATATTCTTTTTAAATAAATTTCTTAAACGTATATTCTGTCTCCATTTTATTTACTCATCTTCCTCCTCGCCTCCTAATTCTAAGATTTATAGACACTGCATAAATCTATTTCGTTCTTCGCGCCGCATGTCACATAATGGTTTGGAAAAATATTTGGGGGTGGGTCAAGGTCATTCTCTCGCTCGGAAAAAATTTCCGGTGGTGGATCGGGGTTTAAAAAAGTTCTCGGGGGTCATTCACTCCCTCCGGTTAGGTCTAAAAGTTTTCGGCGGTGGGTCCGGTCTACGCGGCGGCTCGGCCTGGAGTGATCCCCTCCATCATCGCGGCTTCCCCCACTCCGCGGCTCGTGCGCGCGCAATCGGTTTTCCTCTCCCCGCAGGCCCCGCGCCCATGTTTCCCTCTGCCGCGCTCCCCCGCGCGCCCTCACCTCCCCCCGCCCCCGCGCTCCCCTCAGAGGACCTGGGTTGGAATCGGCCTTACTATACTACTGTAGGTCATAGTGGGGTTAAGCGTTCTGTCCCACGTCCCACGATTCTGGCATCACTGATCCAGAGGAACCAGCCGGCCACGCAACAGTCGTAACACTCCGGAGACGTAACATACGTATAAAATGGGCTTAAAAACGACATATTATACATACATTTGCGACACGTCGTAAATGCATTTATGTATAATATGTCGTTTTTAAGCCCATTTTATACGTGTCATTTGTCGCAACTGTCGTAAATAGAAATATTCATTATTTTAAGGTTTCAACAATTAAAGTGTTGGAAAAATATAGTTCTTTCTGACTCGCTTGTTGTTTGCATGCGAATACTATAGAATACTGTAGAATACGTCGATAATGTCGAAAACTACGTATAATCGCCGCGTTCATAACCCCAAAAAAGTATTCCAAAGCGTGGTCTCGGTCTTAATATAATTCTTAATTATTGTTTTGTAATTGTTTAGATGAAACTAGTAAAAAAGAATCGTGAAAGGTAAAGTAATTAGAAATAAATGTACGATAAAAAATAAAATTTATTTGAATTGAAAATGATGTAAATAAAAATATCTGTTTCAGAAAAAATGAAATTGATAAATTGTGATCAAATTTCTATTTTTGGTGCAATATCCCTTTCAGTGTGGTGGAATTAAGCCACTTTAAAGCTTTTGTGCATGCACTAAATAAGGACTATGTAGTTCCATCGAGAAAAACATTAAATACAATACATTTAAATGTACAATATGAACAATTATACAATTCCATTGGACAAAATGAACAGTAAGGTGCTGTAATTTTAATTGATAGCTTCTTTTCCTAAAATAAAAATAGTCTTTTTATTAACATAATTTTTAATTTAAACAAATTGTATTTATTATTCTATATTGGGAAACTTAGTGGAGACGTGGCTTAGATTTCAGCCCTCTGATGGTAAGTTGGCAAACTATTAAAAGTAGATCCGGTTCCACCAAACACTGCGAATAAGTTTATATTAATCGAATAAGTAAAAATTTAGTGTTCAAAGAAATTTAAAAACACTCGTTTTTCACAACATGTCTATTTAAACACTGATAATCATATGGACTTCGACGGATTTCGACCTACTCTCATTGTCAGTAATTCAATTTTCTGTCACTAGTTGGCGTATCGAAATTCTTGGTTTCCCGATGCATTTCTCTTTTACTAACATATCAATATCCATTTTTTGTCAGTGTAACTTAATTTAATTTAACTTTTTTAATCACAATTATAATTATTAATAAATTGGCACTTCTGCATAACCTATACGAAAAATGTTTTATAGGTTAGTTATTTTCATTCTATACTTGAGGTCATTTTAGAAGGAACCTGCCGACCGACAAGTTCAGACCTGTTCTGCACATGTTGGCGCTCATTGGTGCCGAAACAAGCTACTATTGGTTATATACCAAACAAACGCTCTCTCAAAGCCAATGAGCTCATTCTACATGCGCGAAATGGGTTCCTTCTAAAATGACTTCAAGTATAGATATACGACATTTATGACACACTAGCATGCCCCGTGTCGGCTTCGCCCGAATTAGTAATGCCCCGTGTCTGCTTTACTTCAACTGTGAGAAGCGCCCGGCCCGATCGCCTCCTGGCGGTCGCGTCGCGTACTATCCATAGCAGACGGCCGCGTCATGACTTCTTTTATATACATAAAATTACACAGATTAATTAGGTTAGGTTAGGTTAGGTTTATTTTTCCTTGGCATAAATACATGTAGCACACTCTATGCCAAAGCGGCATTTCAAGTGTTACGTCCCTACTTCCTATTTGGGGCGCGATTTTACGGAGTTCACGTATTTAACCGCTTTTGAGCTAATCCAGGGATTTACGCTCTGGGATAGTTGAGATAATATCGGATAATATAAGGACGCACATTAACGCGATGTATATATATATAACATGCTTACTTTTTATTGGTCGATGCATGTCAAGTTCCAATAAATGGGAGCTTCTGGGACCCCGTTGATTTCCAAAACTTTCTCGGGTTTTGGGGCAGCCCACTCTCCTGGAATCAGGGTGTGCCCGAATTTGGGGGTTTCTTCCGATTCTCGGATGGTCGGGGTCTCCGGGACTCCCAAAAGCTCGACGTAGGTGGCAGGGGTGTTGCAAAACTGCCACCTTAATTTACGCAGTTGCACTTGCCGTCCCGCACGATGATTCCTTGGCATTAGTCTTTATTCTTATTCCAACGTGATTCTAACACTTTATATAGATTTACACAGTGATTAGTTTTTGCAATGCTGAATATTAATGCACTGAATTTGTAATTCTTTAACTCATTAATAATACTAATAATACGCTCCGCGGGTGGTCAGTCCCTTTTTATAGGACTACTGATCACTCCTTCTCCAGATTTGTCACATGACAATTAAGACGGTGGGAGATGAAATCTCCCAATCATCTGCCGTGGGATCCACCTGAAGAATTCTTTCCAGCGGGCTATCCGAGAGTGTTGTTTACTGCAGAATTTGAGCTATTGCGCGCCTATTTCGGTGTCTTCTGCGTGACTTAAGACGTATTTCTGCAGTTATACGAAACTCTCAGCAGCGTCGATAGTTAAATTCTTATTTTAATTCATTTTTTAGATGTTTACGCCATTGGGTTTTCGATGTGCTCTGTACGATTGGTTTCGTACAGCCCACATACTAGGGATTGAAGTTAATGTACATCGGTTCCGTATTGGAGCTCGATTTACTGGATATAAAGGGAGGGCAAATTTGTGGCGATGATCAGGAGCGCAGCTTCGTGAAGGTGTCGACTCCGCTGGCGGAAGGGGCCTCTGACCCATCAGCTGGCGTCCACTGGTCCCCTTTGTGTGCGCTCGATTGGCTAGCTGGTGTGCAGCTAGTAGGTGTGCGGCTACCTCTTTCGTGCTGGTTCTCCTGCTCGCTATTGCCGTCCGTTGATTCTTGACTTGATTTCTTCTTGTAGATTACGGATTACAATGCCTTATCGGCAACACTTGTATACTAGGTGTTTACAATACACCAAAGTACGAAATAGTAAATATAATCGATTTAAAGGGTTAGATAATAGTAGACTCCACGTCGCGGGACGTGACACAAGACATCTCTTATTTAGCCCAACGAACTCTAGTCCCTTACAGAATACTTCCATCTCTCCATTCATAACATTTCTCTCCCATTCCCATATCTCATATCTCACTTCTCATACCTTATATTTTACTGTACGAAGATAGCCAAACATAAACATATACTAAACTTATACTAAACTTCAGTAGTCTCATGTTCGATGTATCACAGCCATCACATAATAAAAACTCCAGTACTGGCATACAGCATCATATTAACATTATTCTTTTAAATGTCCCTCTTAATTCTATTTAAATAACCTACTATCATTTTTGCTACTAGTCCATTATCACCCCTGATTGCGTCCGCTATATCCTCTCCCTCTTGAATCCCCACTCTCTCTATGTCCATCTGTAGTCTTCTCCTCTCTCCTATATATCTGTCACAGCTCCAGAATATGTGATTTATGTCTTCTATTCCCCTTCCACACTCACAATCAGGTTTCTCCACCATCCCTTTTCTGAAGAGAGATTCAGCAAGGTTGTAATGATTAGCTCTTATTCTATTTAGGAAGCTAATGCTCTTCCTCTCCATTCCTATCATATTCACAAACCATGGTCTTCTGCTGCCTATATTGTTTTCCATTCTTGTAAAGTATTTCACATCTTTCTCCTCTCCGATTTTTCCCATATCTTCGTTCGATCTTCTCCATGCCCTCTCCTCCAGATCCGCTCTAATATCTTTCCATGGTATTTTCACCTCTCTCTTCGGTTCTGTCTCCGTGAGTTCCTTTGCATTGGTATCCGCTCTTTCATTTCCTTCTAACCCGCTGTGTGCTGGTATCCATGCGATCCTTAATTTACCTATTCTTCCTTCATCATTTTCTCCTCCTCCTTCGCTGTTTCGCCTGTCTCTTTCAATCAGTGCATTCCTGATTCTCCTTATTCTCCTATCACCTTTCTCTGGGATATCCCTATCTTTTTTCCCAATGCTCATTATTCCTTTTAGGACACTTAAGGCATCCGTAAAGATTATGACATCCTTTTCCTTCATTTCATTGTTCGCTATTTCCACAGCCTTTTCTATGGCTATTGCCTCTGTCGTATATATTGTTGCCATTCTACTTATGCTGATTCCTCTACTCTGCCAATGGGCAGACCCTGCCTTTGTATTTTTGATTATAATGCCCACGCCATTAGCCCTTGTATTTGGTATCTTGGAGCCGTCTGTGTATATTTCTATCGTTTCATCATTATTTATCCTCATCTTTTCCTTAATTTCTTTTATCAAAGGAATACTCTCTCTCATTCCCTCCAGTTCTTTCCAGATTCTTCCCATTTCCCAGTCCATTAATCTCTTCCATCTCTCCTCTTCTTTTTCCTCATCTCCTTCCCTTTCTTCCTCTCCTCCTTCTCTTATCCCCATCCATTCTTCCTCTATATCCTTTTCCATTACCTCCTCTATCTCTTCCGTATCTCCATATGCTTTCCTCAAACCTTGTTGCTCCTGTTCCTCCTCCTCTTCTCCTTCCCCTCCTCCTTTTATGGCGTCTAATACCTTATTCTCCCTTTTTCTTCTCTGTTTTGCCACGTATATATTGGATATCATTCTGGCTCTGTTCACTATATCCATTGTTCCCGCTTCCACCATCATTACATTTATTGGTGTCGACATTCTGTAACCCATTGCCGTTCTTATGCCAGCATTTTGGATTTTCTCTATTTTTTCTTTATTTTTTTTTCTGTTCGTAAAATATATTGGAATTCCATATTCTATAATTGATCTTATCAGAGCTTTATATAACATTACCATCGTCTCAGGATTGGCTCCTTTTTTAATATGTCCAATGTATCTTAACATGTTCATTCTTTTTCTTGTTTTTTGTACTACCATTTCCGTATGTTCCTCGAAGTTCAGTCTTCTGTCCAATATAATCCCTAGAAATCTTGTGCTTTCTTCTTCCGTAATTGCTCCATTCCCGATATTCATCTCTATTTTACCCCTTCTGATTGTATTATATCCTTGTGAGAAATTCACCGTCTTCGTCTTCTCCTCTGCTATATCTAGTTTTATATTTTTAAGATTCTTACTTAATTTCTCCCCAGCTTCTCTTATCCTTTCTATGTTAAGGAACCTTGCATTGCTCATCGTATACATCACCATGTCATCAGCATATTGTAGTATTTTAATGTGTTCATCTTTGACCCCTACAGTCAAATCCGCGGTGTATATGTTATACAAAATAGGGCTAAGTATCGCACCCTGGGGTAGTCCTCTCCTCTGTGTTCCCTCTATGGGGTTGTCGTATCTCCTTATGCACTTTATTTTCCTATTACTGATCCATGCCTCTATATATTTCACTATGCCTTCGGGACATTTTTTCTGTCTTAGTATTTTAACGAGGATTTTGTGATCCACATTATCATATGCTCCTCTTACATCTATAAAGATTGCTAATGTCTCTTTCCTCTTTTCGAAGCCCGATCTAATTTCCGACGTCAGGATAGCTAGATTGTCCATCGTGGACCTTCCTCTTCTGAATCCATTCTGTCCTTCATCCATTATGTTGTTAGTCTCGGCCCACTCCGTCAGCCTTCTGCCAACAATTCTTTCCATCACTTTTCCTGTACAATCTGTTAATGATATCAGTCTCAACGATTTTTTGTTTGCTTTGTCTAGAAAGATTATTATAGCTTTTTTCCATGCCCTTGGTATCTCTTTCTTTCTCCAAATCTCATTAAAAATCTTTACCATTTCCTTTAAGTATCCTTCTGTCAGATTTTTAAGTATTTTATAGTCTATTCCATTTTCACCTGGTGCTGATTTTCCATTAGATTTCTGTAATGCCATGATTTAATTTCTTGATTCCCTCTCTCCCTTTCTGTATTTGTTTCATTTCTCATTTCTTCCCATTCTTCTCTTTCTTCTTGTATCTACTCCTCTTCTTTCGTTTCCCCCATCTACTCTAGTGGATTTTGTAATATCTTATTTATCTCTTTCTCCTGCAATTGTCTTACTTCTTCTATTCTTACGTATGTATTGCTTTCTGTATTAAAACCTTTTTGCAGACTTTTAATTTTCCTCCATATATCCTGACCTTTGGTGCGATGATTTATTGTTCTTGTCATCTCTTCCCATGCTTTGTTTTTCTTGTCTTTTATCATATCCTTCATCTCCTTTTCCTCTTTCTTGAAAGCCAACCAGTATCTTTCATTAGGATTTTTGACAAATTCCTTAACTGACTTTTTCCTCGCCTCTTTCTTTTCCTTACATTTCTGGTCCCACCATGGATATTGTCTTCTTGCTGTTGCTGTATCCTTCTTAGTCCTTCCATTTCCTTCCCTATTGTTTTCCCTGTTCTTTTCCATTTCTATGAGTATGTCCTTTTTTTTCCTCACCCCTATCCCTTCTATTCCGTCGCCTATACTTTCTATAAGAGTGTCATACTTTTCTTCTAAGATCTTTGCATTTTCGATTTTTCCTTTCATATTTTCTTCTTCTCGTAGCCACCACAGTTTCAGGTCTCCCCATTTTATATCTTCCATATTATATTTTCTGGTTGTATATTTGATTTGATCCCATCTTTGTATTTTCCTCGTGATATGTATCTCTATTACTTGATGGTCTGAGCCTAATGTCTCCCCTTCCTCCTTTATACTTGTTTCTTGATATATTCCAAAATTTGCTATCAATAAGTCTAGGTTTAATGGTCTGTTTTTTCCAGATCCTGTTCTAGATGTCGTTTTGTCATTTATGATGAATAAGTCCTGTTCCTCAACCATCTCCGCCAGTATGATTCCTTCTCTATCATTCCTCCAACAATTCCATTCCTTGTTATTCGCGTTGAAATCACCCATCACTATGGTATCTATGTTCGGTCGTCTATTTTTGAAAACTCTATCCCATTCTCTCTTGTTGAGCGTGTATCCAGGAATTCTATACACTAGTATTATATCAAGTTCGTTGTCCTCCATCATTACTGTGATTGCCGTAATCTCCGTTTTACCTTTGACCCATTTGACATCATCACTTGTTTTCACCTGAATGTCATTTTTAATCAGGAAACATATGCCTCCTCCTCTTCTGTCCTCTCTATCTTTCCTGAGAGTGTTGTACCCTTTTATTTTAAGACTGAAGTTCTTCGTCATCCAGGTCTCTGTGATTCCCATTATGTCATATTCTCCAATCTTTTCTTTTAATTCCACTATTTTGTTCCTAATGCTCCTCGCATTCCACAGGGCTACTTTACATCCTGACGAATTTCTATTCATATTTTATCTTCCTCTAGTTCTAGTTTTACTTCTTCTATTTATTTATCCTTTTCTTTTTGAAACCTTCTTTTCTTCGTTATTTATTTTCTCTTTATTACTTTGTTCTTTCTTTTTATTAAAATTCCTTTCTTGACTTTTATTGACCTTTATCTAAGTCTTGTCTCTGTCCTTGGTCTTCTGGGTAGACCATCTGGTTTTCTATCTCCGTAAGCCTAGACGATTCTTGTATCTCCTCCTCTGTTGAATTGTCTTCTATTTCTTTCATTTCTGCTCCTTCTGATGCATCGTACATCATATCTTCTTGTTCATTCTCCCTCTCTTCTAACCATTCTATCGTTCCCGTGCTTTCACTTCCCGTAGTCATACTCTTCCAGTCTTCTGTTTCTGATGCACTTCTCTCTTCTGACGTTTCCTCTATTTCTTCTTTATCCTTCTTCTTCAGTCGCCTATCCAGTTTTCTTACATTTTTAATTTTCTCCTCTTCTTCTTCCATTTTCGTTTCACCTTCTCCACGTTTTCCCTTTTCTTTATTTGTATCTTCCTTTGTTTGCGTTCTGCTATTTTCCCCCACTTCCTTTCCTTTTACCTTTACCTTTACTTCCTTCCTTGGCTTCGTTATATTTTCCTCTGTCAAGCATTTATTTATTAATTTAACCTTTGGTTTGTCGGTGTAATTTTGTGTATTTACTTCATTCAACTGCGTGTTATTCCAATCTTCTTCTGTTTCTATTGATTCCCTTATCGTTTGCGTTTCCTTTTGTCTCTCCACCAGTTTCCTCATTACTTTAGCCATAATATTCCTATCATTTATTATTTTTACGATATCCTCTACTAAATCTTCCTCTCCTCTGTCTTTAAGGTGTTCTGAGTCGTATTTATCTCTTACTTCCTCTATTCTCCTTCTCTCTTCTGTTTGAATGTTCGGTCTGAAGTCCTTTTTGTGTGTTCCTTCCCGTCATATAATGGGATTTTCGTCCTTTGCTGAATTGTATTTATTTGGGTTGCTATGATGTTTCCCATCTATCCATCGATTTCTTCGGTATTCACTTCTTTGTTCCTCTTCTCTGAACTCCTCTTGCCTTTCTCTATTCCAGCCTTTCGATTTTTGTATTACCTTAACTTCTCTATCTCTTCTGGCCTCTTGGCCCCATCTGTTTTGCTCTGTCTCTCTGTTATAAACCGGGTCTTTCTTTCTTGTCATGTTCTCCTCCTCTTCTCTATCCCCTCCTTGGATTTGATTTCTTTTCCTGTTGTCCCATGATTTTTTAGCCTCTCTAACTCTTTTTCCACAGGTGATGCTAAATTCTCCCAGTATTCAATTTTATTTTTCCTTCTAAGAATTGGGAAATCTTTGTCCCATTCTTCCTCCTCACTTTCTTCTTCCTCCCTATCATTCCTCCCACCAAACTTGCTGATTCTTTCCTCTTTTCTTATTATTTCGTCTGCCGCATTATACGACACGTTTTTATAAGCCATAATCTTTTTGATCGCAGATTCTCTCTGAAATACTTTACATACTCTTGCTACACTCATGTGCCCTTCTCCACAATTTGCGCACATCGGTTCCTCCTCACATCTGCCATGGTTTTCTTTTGTGCATACATTTTTTCCGTGTCGCTCTACAAGCTGCCTGAATGTGTCCAAAACGTAGGCATCTAAAACATTGTCTAACTGCTTCGACAAACGGTTTTACTCTCAACCAAACATGACCAAAACCGATCAAAATTCTGGTTGGTAGAGAGTCTCCCCTCACCTTTATCAATATCGCCTTACCCTCCTCCCATACGGCTTTGCCTTCTTTCATTTTTCTCTTCTTAAGTCTTTCAAACGTGAAGTCTCCTTGGCCTTTTTTATCTGTTTTTCTAAATCTTCTATAGTTCCCTCCCACTCGTGTATTACACCCTTCCTCACCTTCCATCTTGGTGGAATGTACGAGGTGTAGCCAGCAGGCTTGAATCTGGATTCCGTTAGTATTCTGTTAGCGTCTTGACTGTTCTTATATTTTACTTCCGCCCTATTAAAACCTATCATTTTCAGGCTTTCCAAACGTACCCCTGTATTTAACAAAATATTATATATTTTAATTAGATTACCCTTTTTCGTAGAAGAAAGTTTTTCTTTGTCTAGTGCTATCGTTACTAAATATTCCTCCCTGCTAGATTCCCATTCATATGTATCATCTTTATCTACCTTGTTATTTTTCCCTCTCTGTCTCCTCGTGTTTTCTTTATCCCTTACCGTAACCTCCAAACCTCCTTCCTCTCTCTCGTAAGGTCATTTTTTCTCTGTCTCTCTTGTTTCTCTCTTCCTTGTCAGCATTTAGCATCTCCCGTATGTCTTCTTTCCCCGTCATTACCCCTTTGTTTCGATTCTTTGCTGATAACAATGACAATAATCCTTTATTGTCATCTATATCAAAACGTCTTTTATTTCCTCTGTCCTCCTCTTCATTTTTCTTTTTCCCGCCCTTCGGGCTCTCCTCTCCCTCCAGACTGCCTCCTGTGCTTCTTTTGAGGTTACTATCTTTTTACCTTTATTTCCCTTCTATTTTACCTGCCTATGTTCTCCTCTTCTTTCCTGATAATACCCCTCCGGGTTTACTTTCCGTTCCCCAACTCGATCTTATCCTTTTTCTTCCGTTTTCCAACTAAATATTCAAATCTTTTTACTAGTTACAAACACTCTCCGTCATCCGCCATCTTCCCTATTGTACCTCCAGATTAATTATATTTTACGTGATTACACATAGCCTATGTTCATTCTTGTTGTTCAAGGATGCTGTAGTTAAAATTTCGTAGTGATTGGTTCAGTACTTTTTGAGATTTTCTTGTGCATACAAATAAACGCTGTAGCTTTATTATAATATATATAGATATAGATATATATAGAATATATATATATATATATATATATATATATATATATATATAGATAAAGATAGATAATAGATAGATAATAGATTATATTATATTGTATAGATAGTATAGATAATATAGATAGTACAGATAGTATAGATAGTACAGATAGTATAGATAGTATAGATTCACGACATTTACTGCATTTATGACACGTGTCGTGTACAGTGATGCCAGAAAGAGGACGGGTCCTCTCGAGAATTTCCCCCACCACGCATGCACACTACGCCGGAGCGGCGTGTCCGTGAGCTCGGCGCTTCGGACAACGTCGGGAAGACGAGAGAGAAAACGAATGTGCGTCTTTCTCTCTCGTTCTTGAAACGCTGTGATTCATGGTGGGGTGCAAGCGACACGCGGCCGTGCGCGATGTTCTTGGGTGCCTCGAGATTCACTTTTCCCTTTCTGACATATGTATAATACTCTTGTAATGAAAAAAAATTTGGAAAAAATTTTATTACGGAAATCATGTTTTAAGACCTCCTGATTACGTTTTGGCTATTTAGAAAAGAGCTTTTTTTTAAATATCTCATATATTTGTTAACACGATTACGTTTAAACGGCAAAATGGATTTCAATGAAACTTTATATTTAAATTTTATATTGTCTTAAGATCCGATTAGATCACGAAAAACCATAATTACCCGTTGTGGTTCTTCGATTTTCACAGATGTACGAACTAAATTCTACATAAAAAAAGGTTAGATAAAGTTCTTCTGTAACTTCTTTAACAAAGAAAAATGTACATTCATAATTTCTTGTTTTCATTTTAAATTTCCGTACTTTTTATTCGAGCTATTTCTATTTTTCAAACCTTAAAATGAATTTTTTTATTAAAAGATGAATATTTTGATACTATAAATTGATGAACTTTGTTAAAATTAGAATCCACTCTTGGCCAGTAGCATGGACGCTATAGCGCCTTCGATAAAAAATATTTTTTCAGAGTATGATCTAAAATCTAAACGTAATGTTACGGGTTGTAGCAGGGATTTCAAGATCCGGTTGCGGATGGGTTCGCTGCCCGTGGAGCGCTAATGCGCTCTGCTCACGTTCGCCCTTGGTGTCGGCCTCCAGTTTCTTCCAGCGATTATCAGCAAAGAAGTAAGTTAATAAACTGAGACTAATTTCTGTTGTTACTTAGTTTTAGTTTTATATATTTAAGGTAGGACAATTAAGAAATGCGTCTGATTGCTTTAAACGTTTATCAACGAATGCTCGTGTACAAAGATGTCGTCTGTTCTATCTAAAATTAACATGTTTTTGTTAATAAAGATATCCAGTAATACAAAAGGTTTCTTGATTAATTATTTTACGAATTATACGATTGGTCCTTCGCTAACTAAAAACGAGCGTTTCACATGATATCAGTGATTTTATTAGCAAAGCAACCGAAACATTTATTTAATCGATATAATTTAGCGAGCGCCTCTAAGAGGTAAGTATTCCTTGGAAAGTTTGTTCGAGTTTCGATTGCTTCGTTTTACAGTTTAAACTTGGCGCGCCTAGAATTCGCTACGCAGAGCCATCTTACATGAAGCTAAGTTCACATGTTACCACGGCATACCGTAACATTCCTTCACCCTTACGGAGAAAAGGTGTTTTCATAAAACAACTTTTCTAATTTTACAATTTGCTGATGATAATATAATTTCGAATATATATATATAAATACCTTAATTAGTAACTTAATAAACATACAACTTGAATGAAACATTTAAGAACAACAATAAGAATTATTATAATTTAATTGAGATCTTAAAATCGCAAAGAAAATATCTCCTTTACAGAGATTTTTCGGTTAAGAATCGTCAGAAGAGCAGCCCGGCCTAACGCACGCTAATTTGAGTTTATTTGTGTGCACTATTTTAAATTTGTTAGAACCCAACATTATTTCTACTGTTAAATCGTTAATTGCCCTGCTGATCTTGTAGGGACCAATCCAATTACAGTCAAGTTTCGTCCTTGGTTCCTTTTGAAGGTAAACATCATCGCCTACGTTAAATTTACGAGGGTTTGCCCCACGGTCATAATACCTCTTACTCTTCTCCTTAGCTCGTTGTAAATTTTCAGCGGCAAGCGTCTGAGTAGTGGTGATTTTAACAAAAAGGTCGTCGAGGTACTGGACGAAAGTGCGCGGTACCTTCTCTTTGGCAAATTCAGAGGGAATTTCTGCTCTCACCCCAAAAACCAGTTCGTGAGGTGTAAACCCCGTGGCCTCATGCACCGAAGTATTGTATGAAAACATTCCGAATCGAACCCACTCATCCCAATCATTTTTAGCGCAATAATGCCTTAAATAATCGACAAAAACTCTGTGTGCTCTTTCTAGGGAACCTAAAGACTGGGGATGGAACGCCGTGGAGGTTATCCTTTGTATTCTGAATATTCGACAAAATCTTTTCATTACCTGACCAACGAAGTTTCTACCCTGGTCAGTGTGAATAACCCTTGGACAACCGAACCTGCTAATAAATTGCTCGGCCAGGGCAGTTGCTACAGTTATTGCTTCCATATTGGCTAACGGAATGGCATCGGAGTACTTAGTTAGGTTATCCTGCAAGGTGAGAAGGTACTTATTCCCTTTTGGGGTCAGGGGTAGAGGCCCTACGATGTCCATTTGAACCTTCTCGAAGGCTCGCCTCGGCGTGTCTGTGATACACATTGGTTGTTTGACTTTTGCAGAATGGATCTTGTTTCTCTGACAGGTGGGACAAGAACGGACAAATTCTGAGATTTCCCTCATCATCCCCTGCCAATAGTAGTGTTCCCTTACATACTTCTGGAGTTTACCCACACCCCTATGACCACCGGCTGAAGACTCGTGAGATTCTTTGATTATTTTTAAACGGCCAGACTTGGCAGGTGTTATAATTTCGCCAGTGCATATAGTAATTAAAAATTGAGAATCAGTGAAAATTCGCTTAAATAAATCCTCTACTTGTTCCCATTCAAAATCGTTAAAGCTATCAAGATCTTTTGAAATACTAAAGGTCCATGTTTTTAATGAACTCATGAGATTTTTAAGTGCCCTTAAGGAGGCTTCTATATAACCAAAATTTAAACATTCCGCAGAATTATCCTTGAAGAGTAAAAGAAAAATAGAAAATTGATCACCAGGAAGTGCCATAGCATCGCCAACCTCAAGTTGATATTGCCGCATCTGTTGCAGGGAAAATCTATTTCGTTTTAACAAATCAATCGTAACTTCGGAAGTAATATTGCCATTAAGTGGTAAAAAGTGAGCAAGATTGTCCCTCCGCATGTATAAATGATCCTTTATATACAGGATGGTTGGCAGAAGGGAAAGGTGAATTGTTTGTCTATTTATGTTCACATTATTAGCCATAACTTCACTAATCTCCTTATTGGGTGACTCATTTATTTCAGAATCTACTGAGGTCTTTTCAACGAGGGACTCCCGTGCAGCTTTGATCGTAGAACAGTTCGGTAATTCTGCCTCTGGATTTCCAATTCCAGGCATAACAGTTTCTTTTCGTGTCTCTTCATCCACAGTACAACAACAACAACAACAACAACAAGGTGCCCCTCTACCTTGACGATCAACACTCTGGAGCCCCATGCAAGTCACCGCAGGGGTCGACGAGTCACAGGGTCTCTTAGGAGCACTGCGAGCCCCGGGCTCATATCGAACACAGGCCGACGCCCTAGTCTCCTGAAGCGCGATCCAGAGGCTTGGAGTCAACGTTTGCCGACAGGAGGTTCGAAACGGCGACACCATGTCCGACTGGGAGAACCCTCTAAAATTCTCAATTTCTCTTTCAAATGTAAGTGATTTTAACATATCAGTTTCCAAATTTAGTGCCTCAGAATTATCAGCTTCTATCTTCTCGCGCGCCAAGAAGACAGATGCTACCATTACTTCTATTTCATTGCTAGTATTCTTGTCATCCGTTTCATCCGCCACAGAATCTGAAAACGGTGTCATGTCTGCACAGACAAGCACCCTCTCCGGATCTACAGAGTTAAAACGGATCGTATCGTCAGTCAGTGCGTTAGGTGATCGGGAGACGATGCTCTGGCAAGGATCAACAGGGTTTCGCGAGAGTGCATCCGCATTAGAATTGGCTTTTCCCGGTTTGTAAGCTATATTGTAATCGTACTCATTTAGACGAATTCGCCATCTCATTAATTTGGATGTGGGGTCCTTAGCGTTATGCAGCCATACTAGAGGGCGATGATCGGTAATCAAGGTAAATTGTTGGCCGTACAGGTAAGGTCGGAAATGCTCTACCCCGAACAATACTGCTAAAAGCTCCTTTTCAATCGTAGAATAATTGGTTTCAGCTCCGTTCAAAGTTCTAGAGGCATACGAGATAGGAAGATCACTACCGACCTGCCCTTGACTCAACACAGCACCTATGGCATAGTCCGAAGCATCGGTGGTCACGAGGAAAGGCCTGGTAAAATCAGGGTACTGCAGCAGGGGCTCTGAACAAATTACATCTCTCAGTTGCTCAAAAGACTTTTGAACTTTTGACGTCCAACGAAAAGGAATATCTCTTTTTAGTAAGCTAGTCAGGGGTTTGGCAATTTTGGCCATGTTGGGAATGAATCTCCTATAATAGCCCACGAGCCCCAAGAATTGTTTCACATTTTTCCTTGTTTTAGGTATCGGAAATTGCTTTACAGCTGAGACTTTTCCAGGATCCGGTTTCACCCCCGCACTCGAAATTACATGACCCAGGTAAACTATTTCCTTTTGTAAAAATCGGCATTTTTGTGGCTGTAAAGTTAACCCGGAATTTTGTAATCGCGCTAAAAGTACTTTTAATTTCCGATTATGCGCTTCAAGTGAATCCGCGTAGACGACAATATCATCCATGTAGACAAAAAGTTCTATGCCCTGTAACCCCGTTAGTATTAGGTCCATAACTCTTTGAAAGGTTGCGGGCGCGTTCTTTAGCCCGAACGGCATCCTGTTGAACTCAAAATGACCGTGTGGAGTTGAGAAGGCAGTCTTAGGTTTTGATTTCGGGTCCACGGGTATCTGATGGAACCCAGAGGCTAAGTCTAGAGTGCTAAAATACTTAGCCCCTCCTAATTGATCCAAGATCTCAGTAATATTAGGCAAAGGGTAGGCGTCCGAAACGGTCACTTCGTTCAATTTCCGATAATCTATGACCATTCGCCACTTAGGTTTTCCCGAAGAATCCGATTTTTTTGGAACTATCCACACCGGTGAATTATATGGTGAACACGAGGGTTGTATTATTTTGCTGCTCAGTAAGGAATCTACCTGCTTGTTTATTTCATCCTTGTGGACTAGAGGATATCTATACTGCTTAGTCTTAATAGGAATTTTGTCGATAGTAGTTATGGTGTGCTGTGTAACGTTAGTAGACCCTAAATTATCCGACGGGAGATAAAACTGGTATACGAATCTGTTTATAATTTCTAAAATACTACTCTTCTCAATCTCGTTTAAATGGTCTAGTTCGAGCAACCTAATCAACTGGGCTAATCTTTGAGCGCGATCTTTGGATTTGTCAACGTCGGGGTCGGAATTGATTGTTTGCGATAAATCAGAAAAAGGCTTAGAGTCAAATTCTTCTAACTCAATGGGAAGTACTGTTAGGACGATATGGTCGCATGTAGTATTTATAGCATATAGTTTTACAAAGCCATTTCGTTGACTAGCTAGACATTCGCCTAATAAAACACCGGGTCCAGCGTCTAATTGTCGTACGTAACCCGAAGAATTATTACCTATGGCGGGTACAGTAATTAAGGTTTTGGTTCGCGGGGGTAAATTAAGCGGGGTATTGACATTGAGGGAGGTTTCTCCTTTTCCAAATTTTAGTATGCCAGATAAATTTTCTTTAAATTCAATAGTTGCCTCTTGTTTTTGCAGAAACGAGATACCTAGGAGCCCGGCACTCCTAAGGGGAAAATCATCATTTACTATTTGGAAATGGATGGGAGTGTTGTGGATTATAACAACAACCTCGCCCTGCGTTTTGATTATCCCTGCACCAATACCCGTAAGTTCATAGACCTTTCCACTATTAATTCGCAAATCGGAGACTAATCCTGCGCGTTTTATTAAATTCAATTGTGAACCGGTGTCCACCAAGAATTTAGCGGAGCCCTGAGAAAAACGATCGCTCTCAAGGGAGACAACAGGTGGTCGAACGGCATCAATTACATCGAATCTGTGGCAGACACGATAGACACGGCGCGTGCAACGAGGGGTTTGGTCGGCACCGTGCCTTTTTGCTGACTCCCCTTTGAGTTTAAATTTTGGTGAGCTTTTAAAGATGTTGGGTCACACTGGTCCGCCCCGAAGGAACAATCGCGTTGATTTTGTCCCGAATTAAAATTTCTCCGGTCATCTCTAGTAGGTGAATAGCGCCGGTTCCTTTTAGAATTAAAGTCCCGCCGTTCTCTACCATGATTTGAGTTACGCCGATCCTCGGGTGTCGCGAATACAAACGAATTTTGTGAAGGTTGAGGACCCCGTTTATAGCATTGTGCCTCCAGGTGACCCGTTTTCCTACAGTAATTGCACCTTTTGAAATTACGAGTTGAAGGAACATACTTGTTATTGCTTACCAGCGGGCAATCTGACCGATAATGGCCAAATTGGTTGCAATTAAAACATCTAATGTTTTCATTTGAATTTACCGCGAACACCGTAGACCGATTTGCAGACAATCTGTGACTCACGCTGTTGCTCACATTCCTTTTCTGCCTAGCACACCTAGTAGCTAAACGGATAGCGTCTGCTAGTCCTTCCACCTCCTGATTAATAATGGACATCATCATCGCGTCATCACGTAAACCTCCCAGAAATCCCGATACCGCTTCTTCTTCGAGTACTGATTTGACACCCTTAACCTGCTCTGGGTTTGACTTTTCCTGAGCTATCTCTATTCCATTATCCAGAATTTCGTGCACTCTAGCACCAAACTCCTCTATAGTTTCCCCATCCTTACGCTCTATGTTCCTGAGATCGTCTAACGCGGCTTTGACATTGAAACTGTCCTCATACGCGACTTTCATTAAGTTGACCAATTCCTCTACCGTATTCGGCACCGTTCCCCCAGTAATTCTGTTATAGTCACGAATTTGCATCTTATTGCGCATGATAGCCAGTAAGTAGTATTTATCCTCCCTTTTCACAAGTGAGTCGGCTAATCTACACTGACTTATAAATTTGCTTACAGATCCCGGTTTCCCGTCGAAGCAAGGAATAAAATCAGCGACCATTTTGAGTGGCATACGCGAAGCTCCGTCTGACGGCCCACGCGAAAGGTTCGGTGCATTATTGTCAATGGGCCCAGTATCGTTACCCGAATCAGATACACTACTTTCCGAAGGAGTGGAATTTTGAAACGGCACTACATCTAGGGATGCAGCAGTGGAGCCGGAGGCACCTAAGTTAGGTACAGCCACTACATCTTCCACCACGAAGCAATTACCACTACTCAGACGGTTCTTGCGTTTTTTTACAAATTTTCGTGCGAACGGTGGCATTTTAAACTAACAAATATAACGATTCTAACGGCGATATTAAAATATAGAATTTTGATATGAACTCACAAATACAATGACGTAGATTAATGAATTAAACTGGACTCGCTCAAGTGACTGTTGGTTCGCTCGACTTTCCCGTTCCGAAGATCTGCTGATGCGTCCAGCGACGACTGCTTTGGTTCAGCTGCTCCAGTTGTAAAGTCCACGTTGCTCAATGAAGCCCCAAACAGCGACGGAAGGACGTTGAATGGTGGCTCCGTTGTCTCGTTCAGTTCCCCGTTGTCCCGATCAGCTCCGTTGTCTCGATCAGCTCCGTTGTCTCGATCGGCTCCGTTGCCTCGATCAGCTCCGTTGCCTCGATCAGCTCCGTTGTCTCGATCAGCTCCGTTGCCTCGATCAGCTCCGTTGTCTCGATCAGCTCCGTTGTCTCGATCAGCTCCGTTGTAAGGTTTTACGGCCAGGTGCGTGTGACTCCGAGAAGACTGGCACGGACATTCGAAGTCACCCTCCTCTGGTATTCACCCTTGTTCCTGGGGAAACCGTGCCCAAAAACCCAGGAAAGAGGGTTGCACGAACTGGCCAACGTTTCTTCAATTTTTGCGCCCGCGAGCCGGCAAATTTTGAGTATCCCACCGCTGTCACCAGAAACTGTTACGGGTTGTAGCAGGGATTTCAAGATCCGGTTGCGGATGGGTTCGCTGCCCGTGGAGCGCTAATGCGCTCTGCTCACGTTCGCCCTTGGTGTCGGCCTCCAGTTTCTTCCAGCGATTATCAGCAAAGAAGTAAGTTAATAAACTGAGACTAATTTCTGTTGTTACTTAGTTTTAGTTTTATATATTTAAGGTAGGACAATTAAGAAATGCGTCTGATTGCTTTAAACGTTTATCAACGAATGCTCGTGTACAAAGATGTCGTCTGTTCTATCTAAAATTAACATGTTTTTGTTAATAAAGATATCCAGTAATACAAAAGGTTTCTTGATTAATTATTTTACGAATTATACGATTGGTCCTTCGCTAACTAAAAACGAGCGTTTCACATGATATCAGTGATTTTATTAGCAAAGCAACCGAAACATTTATTTAATCGATATAATTTAGCGAGCGCCTCTAAGAGGTAAGTATTCCTTGGAAAGTTTGTTCGAGTTTCGATTGCTTCGTTTTACAGTTTAAACTTGGCGCGCCTAGAATTCGCTACGCAGAGCCATCTTACATGAAGCTAAGTTCACATGTTACCACGGCATACCGTAACAGTAATCACATTTCTCGCTAGATTTTTCGATAATTATATCAAGTTGCGACAAAGAATCACGCACTATTTACAAATTTATTACGCGCAGCGTCCACGCTACCGCTCGATGGAAACTACGGGAAAGTGGTGGTCTCTTCCATCGGGAGGGAAATATAAACGATTCGTTATGCAAAGCTAACATCGCGATATACGGTACATTAAAATGTGTAAATCGGTATGAAGGAATATTCCTTATGTCAGAAAGGGAAAAGTGAATCTCGAGGCACTCAAGAAGATCGCGCACGGCCGCGTGTCGCTTGCACCCCACCATGGATCACAGCGTTTCAAGAGCGAGAGAGAAAGACGCACATTCGTTTTCTCTCTCGTTTTCACGACGTTGTCCGAAGCGCCGAGCTCACGGACACGCCGCTCCGGCGTAGTGTGCATGCGTGGTGGGGGAAATTCTCGAGAGGACCCGTCCTCTTTCTGGCATCACTGGTCGTGTATGAAATCGAAAATTCGTGGGTGCGTTCCGATTCACGCATACTGCGCATGAAGTACAGAGACAACCGTTCCGTTTTAGTTACTGCGCGCAGTGGTGGTGCAGAGAATTCCCTAGAATCCTTTCACTTCCGGTGCAGCGAGCATGCAGCAAACGCAGATATTCCGAGGTGAAGCAGTCACTGCGCGCATGCGTATTTGTTTCTGTAATTCAAACTTGCAAGCAAAACACATGTGAAAACCCATAGCCAAATCTCAAATGTCTCCGGCAACATTCTAACATAGAGAAATTCAACAATTTAATGAAAAGTAATAAAAATAATTAATTCTCTAATGATCACAGCTGCCACTTTTCTAGGTTATCATTTCGAAGAAACATTATTTCACGTTATTTTTTTTAAATACAAACATATAATTATGTAGATATTACTTACCGAAAATGTAGCTTGAATAATGATTTAGAATATCCTGGAATAACACGTTCTACATAACCCGTTAACTTTTCTGCTACCACCTCCCCGCGTGTTTTTTTGTTTATAATTAAGAAAGTGTATAATATTTCTAATTCTAAATTATCAGTTAATAAACTATCTTCATTTTCACTTTCCTCAGACGAATCACTGCTGCTGCTAATTTCAGTATCACTGTTACTTAATATTAATATCGAGGATATTGTAACCAACATTTCTTTATTCATTGTAGCGTCCATCTTGATTTCGCATGAAACGCAGGGAAAAGCGTTCCGTTTTCAAGAACGCATGAACCGCAGTAACGAAACGGAACGATATGAATGCGCGCAGTGACTGCGCTGCGATCTCTGCACTCACTGCGTGAATCGGACCGCACCCCGTGTCTTTACCCACCACTGCCCACCACTGCAAGAGGCGGCTGTGTTTACGTTGGGTAAAAAATGTTGACACGTTTGAAATAATGTTTATGGGAGAACGTAGATATGATTAAATGTCAACTAAATAGTAGTTTCGTCAGCATCAATAAATACTTTTATGCATTTCGTGATAGTACAATTTCTTGAAGAGCCCGTTAGAATTTTGTGGTTTTGCAATGTATATTTTAATACGAATTTGTTTAATACATCTGTTACTTGCATTGGTTGTTGTCAGTAGTCCCGAAGAAGAACAAGGTGTTAAATATGCAAATAAATGTGAAGGTAATTCTATATACGCAACTTAGATGTATTTGTATAACCTTTTATAATACATAATAATACCGTTAATATAATTTTTACTTTATAGTTTGCAAAGTTGTTGCCACGGAGTTGGAAGCAAGATTAGCTGAAACTGCAAAAACACGTGATATATTGGAAATAGGGTATTCTGTTGATGATGTTTTGCCTAAGAAAAAGAAGGAATATAAAAATTCGTAAATTTGAAAGGGTTTTTTAAAGTTAGAAGGTAGGATACATTTGGTGTGATAATTTCTAAATTTTATTTTCAGAGAATTACGTTTGGTAGAGAGTATGGAGAATCTTTGTGAACGTATATTAAAATATAATATTCATAAGGAACGCGAGGATAGTACAAGATTTGCTAAAGGAATGAGTCAAACATTTAAGGCGCTTCATGGACTTGTGTAAGATGATATTTTCAAATAACCAATATATAATGAATTTGTTGTAATACTGAAGATGATGATTAATGATATTATGTTTATAGGGATAAAGGTGTCAAAGTTGAACTAGGAATCCCATATGAGTTATGGGATAAGCCATCTGTAGAAATTACAACTTTAAAATCACAATGCGAAGATTTACTTGAAAATCATGAATCTGACATTGAAGATTGGTATCATAATCTTCAAGAAGAAATTCCCTTAATTAGGTATTAACTGTAATTCTTCTATTTGAGATTTGCAATAATTTTTTATTAAATAAGTTAATTCACACCATATTAATTCATCTGTATATGCTATCAGATATTTATGTTCAGAGAGAGCATTAAAAGAACAAGATGACTCCTGCCTGAAAGATGAGGGTGATAATGGTAGCAATGTGAACAAAAATAGAAGAAAGAGAAAGGAAAATATAAAGATTAAGAAGATAGTAAAAGATGCAAAGGAAGAATTATGATGTATTAGACACAATTTATTATAACTACACTTCCTTTATAACCATAATCATTCATTATATCACTTCGGATTAAATTTAGTTACGCCTTTTTATCTAGTCTGTAAATACCATAGTTCTGCCAACTTTCTGCCACAGTGTATTTTTTTGCAGTGCAGTTTTTAATTGCTTTTTAATAAACAATTTTGTGATTACCAAAAATTATTTATATTTGGTTGCAATGACAATAACTTGAAGATAGTCATACAACTACAATAAACGACTATAATATTTATTATATTTACCCTATAGCAAATATGTCCATATGTATTCTGTTCTTGTTACTTTTAATAAATCTCAAAGAATATAAAAGTATGCTGCTTAGAGGAAAAAAAGCATACGATGGTCAGTTTCCTTGGTTAATACAGTTTCAAACAATAGCACCATGCGGTGGTGTACTTCTTTCATCCGACTGGGTTTTAACTGCAGCACAATGTGTACAAGACAAAAGAAATGTATGTTATGTTTCCACCTTTAATATTAAAAAACATTTATTTAATATTCCATTTTTATTTTCATAGTCCATTATTTTGTTTGCGAGTGGCTTAAACGAAACTGGATCTACACAAACAGCATCTGTAAAAGCTACTTACATATATCCTCAATATGAAGCTTACTCTGTTTTTCCTGATCGAGATTCTAACATAGCTCTTTTAAAACTTGTGGAACCATTTGCTGTATGTAATATTAAAATAATCTTACCAAATATTATTCCTGTCAGCTATGACAATAATTACAAATCATGTCTAATATTTGGTTGGCAAAGTTCTATTTCACCAACTTCAAAAGTTTTGGCTAAACCGATTCGATACAATGAAGTAGTTTTTAATTCCTGGAATCTATGCGCACACATGATTAAGACAAACGAAAATTACACAAATTTATTTTGTGCAATGGTTAAGTTTAAAAATGAAATGAAAGCTTGTGCTGGTAATCCTGGCTCCCCACTGATATGCGAAGATAAGTATAACCAAATAGCTTTGCTTGGAATTGCATCCTGGACAAACTTTTCCTTGGAATGTGGAGATCTTCCCACATATGTTGATCTTCACACATTTAGGTATAATTTTTAATAGAAACTTACAAACCTATAGCTATAAAGCCTTTTGTTTTGTAAGATTTCATATTTATATATTTAAAATTTAATTCAAACATGTAATATTTGTTTAAGGATATGGATAAACAATATAATATTTAATGATAAAGAAAAAGGAGAATGGGAAGCCAATAATAAATCAAATGAAAAGCACTTCAAATTTAAAGATAACGTTATTACATATGATAACGTACAGAATGACACAGGTCTATTAGAAATTAATTATTGGTTCAATAATACAAAGCTGTTACAAAATATATTTACAGCTGCAGAAAGATATCGAGTAACATCTGTGGAAAATATGAACACATCCCATTTTTGGAACAAATTACAGTTACCAGTTTTTGATCATAATAGTGATACAAATATTTCTAATTCTCATGGTCACCATGGGATGCCTTATACAGATATAATGAAAGAATCAAGTAATAGTATTTACAGATACAAAGAGATTGGAAATATTACAGGTTCTCAAAAGCAGAATCAAATTGTAGAAAATTTTAACAGACATGAACAGTTTGAAAATTTAAATAAATCCTTATTGTGTAACAACAATAACTTTGATAAAATAGCTATGCAACACAAAAAAAGTCAAATAGAATTAGATGATTTTGAACTTTTATTACCATTTAATTTTGAAGACATAACTACTTCCTATTCTAATTTTACTATTATGTACTCTAAAAGTCTATGGTTTTTTTATCTTATATTATGGTATATCTTTTATATTATTATCTATATGTAATATTTTATTCTTGAATATATACATATATCATATAAAATATACACAAGATAAAACATAAAATGTAGCGTAATAAGTTTAATTTAAACATATTATTCACTTTTCTTTCTGAAGCATGGTGGAACCCATTTCTTTTTACCACGGAGTTCTCTTAAGCGTTCATATTCTTCTTTAAAATCTTGATGTTCATCTCTAAATAGACCATAAAGTCTAAGTTGTTTCATTAATAAATCAGTTTCAATATGCCGTGGGTAATACTTAACGATTTCTGGTTGTTTATCTATTGGCTTTTCACTGAACAATTTCACAACTTTCATGGATTTTTGATTTGTTATTCTAGTTACTTCACCAAAAATGCGATTACTCAAACGATTCATACGATTAGCATAGTTAGTAGCCACTTTTGCGAGATCCACGTATTTGTTCATTGTTTAATATTTGATACGTGGTGATTAATTCTTTCGAAATACTTCCTAATGAAAGGAAATAAATTCAGGTTATGTACGCTGAAAAAATAGTAAGTCCGTTATGGTATAAATTTCAGTCACTTATAACACTCATAATTAGTTTTTAAGTAAACAAATGTTCTTTATTTCTAGTGCAAGACTAAAGTGATGCGAAACTAATTTTCAATACTGATTTGAACTATAAAATTCACCTGAAACGCTATCATGAACATGACTTTATGTTAAGGGGGTACACAGGGTGTTGACACCCAATGGCTGCGTTCAGCGGAACCAACCGCTAGGTAGCCGCTAGGTTGTGATTACTAGCGATTGGCGGAAATGTCATGCCGCTCGAAATTTCCGCCAATCGCTAATAATCGCTACCTAGCGGCTACCTAGCGGTTGGTTCCGCTGAACGCAGCCAATGGTTGCGTTCAGCCGAAACAACCGGTGAGCAACCAGTGGTGGGCAGTGGTGGGTCGTGTATTTTACACCGCGTCGTAAATGCATTTACGACGTGTCGCAAATGTATGTATAATATGTCGTTTTTAAGCCCATTTTATACGTGTCATTTGTCGCAAATGTCGTAAATAGAAATATTCATTATTTTAAGGTTTCAACAATTAAAGTGTTGGAAAAATATAGTTCTTTCTGACTCGCTTGTTGTTTGCATGCGAATACTATAGAATACTGTTGTTTGTTGCGTGATTACGCGAACGTAGTCACAGAAATGTATATAATCGATAGGTAAATTAGGAGCGAAGTTTGAAAGTAGATACTTGCGTATGATTAAGAAGTATTATAAAGGATGCGCAATGCGGGTGGCATTCGTGGGAAAGATCTTGGGCAGAGCTCGAGGGCAGGAAGAGGATACCTATTAACGAACCCCGAAACGAATCGCGAGTTTCTTCTAAGTCACGTAATCTCTTGAGAAGGCCTTGTCCCTTGTTAGACTTTAGGAGTGTTGATTGACACCAGAAGTGTTGGCGACGCTAAGGAAGTCATAAATTCTCTTCAAGAGTAGTCTACTCGACCCTCGTAGCCGAGCCAACTTTCTCTTCCCACGTGTGCACCCCGCTGTGTAACGGAAAAGCGCGCTTCCACCGAGTTTCCACCACCACCCGAAGACTGAGGGAAAGATGGACGTCGATTCGCGGGGGCGGACGGACATCCGCGGGACAACCTACCCTTTGAATCCGGCTCATCCCTCATCCTGATTGGCCAAAGGACTGGGAGGACGCCCAGGGATGGAAGGGGCACCACGTTCGAGGAAGGAAGGAGCAACGACGGAGGACTCGGAGAAGGCAGAACTTTTTTGACGCTTGAATGTACAAGTGCAGATTTCACTTACAAAGCAATTCCTTAAATTTATTAAGAATATATACCAGTTTTACCAGAACAAATAGTTTCTTTTTATTCATAACACCCGCGCACTCTGACGAGCAGAGCGGCTCAGCGCTCCACGGGCACCAACCTGCGTTCTGTCCTTAAAATCACCGCGAAAATACGCAACATGTTACGTATTTCAGCGGGGAAATTGGGAACTGGACGTGGATTGGTGCCCGTGGAGCGCTAAACCTCTCTGCTCGTTGGAGTGCGCGGGGATTTAAAATGAAACAAGTACACAGTCTTATGTTCAATATAAACTTCGAGTATATTCTCGATCAACTGGTTAGCTGGTTAGCTATCGAATGCGAAAAATGAAGTGAAGTGGCAAGAGCTCCGAGCTCGTCGACGAAGTCGATGTCAAGATCCTCCTGATCCTCCCTTATATCCTTGTTGTCCAATCAGCATGATGACATCCCTCAAGCTTCGTTAGTGGGCTGTCCTTCGCCCTTCCTTCATGCTTCCTCCCACTTTCGTCTGGCGATCGAGGCACGCTTTCCGATGACATGGGGGTAGTACATAGGCTACGTACAGTACATACATATCTCGCAGGTAAGTACGCGCAACCCTCAGGGTCAAGACGACGTCGTTAGGAAAAAGTTTATGACTTTATGACACCGGCCTCTTCCGGCCAGAGTTTTTACCCCTAACGGAACATCGGCAATTATAGAAAGGGAGGACAGAGTTTTAAATGCTTTTACGAGACGAGCCGCTGCCCGCTCGACGAAATTTGGCACGCAGATGTGCAAAGGAAAAGTTTAAGCTATTTATTATCCTCGTACGCCTTCTGAGTTCAGGCATCAGCTGTTTCATTGTAAGGACACGTTTAAAATAGGAAGGAAACCCCCCCCCCCCGAAAAGCATGACGCGCTCTCTAATAAACTCTTCTTCGTCCTCCGTTTCAAATCTCGCTCCTACATACTCTATATATATCGATTACATACATTTCCGCGGCCACATTCAAGCGATAGCGTAACACTGTAGAATACGTCGATAATGTCGAAAACTACGTATAATCGCCGCGTTCATAACCCCAAAAAAGTATTCCAAAGCGTGGTCTTGGTCTTAATACTCTTAATTATTGTTTTGTAATTGTTTAGATGAAACTAGTAAAAAATGAATCGTGAAAGATAAAGTAATTAGAAATAAATGTACGATAAAAAATAAAATTTATTTGAATTGAAAATGATGTAAATAAAAATATCTGTTTCAGAAAAAATGAATTTGATAAATTGTAATCAAATTTCTTTTTTTGGTGCAATATCCCTTTCAGTGTTTTGGAATTAAGCCACTTTAAAGCTTTTGTGCATGCACTAAATAAGGACTATGTAGTTCCATCGAGAGAAACATTACATAAAATACATTTAAATGTACAATATGAACAATTATACAATTCCATTGGACAAAATGAACAGTAAGGTGCTGTAATTTTAATTGAAAGCTTCTTTTTCTAAAATAAAAATAGTCTGTTTATTAACATAATTTTTAATTTAAACAAATTATATTTATTATTCTATATTGGACAACTTAGTGAAGACGTGGCTTAGATTTCAGCCCTCTGATGGTCGGTTGGCAAACTATTGAAAGTAGATCCGGTTCCACTGTTATGGGTTGTAGCAGGGATTTAGAATGAGGATATAGATGGGTTCGCTGCCCGTGGAGCGCTAATGCGCTCTGCTCACGTTCGCCCTTAGTTTCTGCCTCCAGCTTCTTCCAGCGACAATTAGGTTGAATAAATAGACTAAGAGTTATTTGTTTTGTATTATATTTTAAAGTAGGACAATTATGTGATACGTCAGTATGCTTTGGGTGTTGATCAACGAATCTGAGAACTGAGATGTCGTCGTTAAGAAAAAGAATGAAACATGTTTCTGTTAATAAAGATATCCAATCACACAAATGGTTTCTTAATTAATTATGTAACAAATTATTTGGTTGGTTCTTCGTTTACTAAGAACGAGCGTTTTACATGATATCCGTGATCTAATAGCAAAGCAACCGAAACCAATATTTAATCAATACTATTTAACGAGCGTTTCTAAGTAGTATTCCCCCAGTAAACAAACTGACTGCAGTCTGATGGCAGATTGATGTCAGATTCGAGTATATTCTGACGTCAGATTCGGGTTCTACTATGTCCGCATTTGACTATGGTTTTGTGGTCAGAGCCTGACATCAGGATCTGACCGCAGATTGATGTCAGATTTCGATCAGATCTTGCTGCCGTGGCTGACCGCAGATTGAGAGCAGAAATCGAGCAGATCCTGCGCAGCGCGATCTGACGGCAGATTCGTGTCAGATACAGAGCAGATTCTGACATCAGATTCGGTGCCTACTATGTCCGCATTTAACTATGGTTCTGCGGTCGGAGCCTGACATCAGGATCTGACCGCAGATTGATGTCAGATTTCGATCAGATCTTGCTGACAAAAACCGCCCGCAGATTGGTGGCAGAAATCAAGCAGATCCTGATGTCGGACATAGTAGGCAATTTTATATAATAATATAGATTTAAAAACAGTGCAAAAGTCTGTAGCGTAAATAATATATATAACACGTTTATAAGACCGACTTGAAAGATCTGATTCCTACCAAATTTTATGGAAGAAAAAAAGTTGGTAAACCATGTATTTAAACGGGTATTATAACATTTTTAATGTTTTACTTAGTTGTTAGTCAATTGAATGCCAGGGAGGCTCAAAATAATTATTTAAACTTTTAAAGACAGTTCTTCCACATATAAAAGAATTAATGATAACTACTATTTATTCAGTCGTCTTAGGGCGGTATTATTATCAATCGTTTTTTAGTTTTTAGCATGCGACATCCTCTACTAGTCTAGTAGATTAGTAAAGGATGCCGGATGCTTAAGACGATCTTCGTCTTCAGCAACGACTGATAATACCGCCCTTACAGTCGGGTATAACAAATATATACTCCGCAGTGGAATGCCGGCAAATACGAGTGGTACTCGAGAGCCCTGAATGATCAAGCCCTCGGCCACTTATTCCCGCCACGGTGCTATTTCGCAAGCGAGAAGCGGTCGCCCGATCGCGGCCTGGCGGGTCGCGTCGTGAACTATGTCAGCAGAATCTACTCGATTTCTGTTGCCTATCTGCCGTCAGATCGCGGTGCGCAGAGTCTGCTCAATTCCTGCCATTAAATTGGATTAGCAGACTCTGCTTACTTTCTGCCGCCATTCTGCTGTCAGATCCTGACATCAGAATCTGCTCTATTTCTGCCGCCTATCTGCCGTCAGATCGCGGTGCGCAGAGCCTGCTCGATTTCTGCCATTAAATTGGATTAGCAGATTCTCCGCAGTGTCTGCCGCCAAACTGCTCGCAGGCTATGTCAACAGAATCTGCTCTGTATCTGACACCAATCTGCCGTCAGATCGCGATGCGCAGAGCCTGCTCGATTTCTGCCGTTAAATTGGATTAGCAGACTCTGCTTACTTTCTGCCGCCAAACTGCTCGCAGACTATGTAAGCAGAATCTGCTCTATCTGCCATCAGATCGCGGTGCGCAGAGCCTGCTCGATTTCTGCCGTTAAATTGGATTAGCAGATTCTCCGCAGTGTCTGCCGCCAAACTGCTCGCAGGCTATGTCAACAGAATCTGCTCTGTATCTGACACCAATCTGCCATCAGATTGCGCTGCGCAGGGTCTGCTCGATTTCTGCCATTAAATTGGATTAGCAGATTCGCCGCAGTGTCTGCCGTCAAACTGCTCACAGGCTATGTCAACAGAATCTGCTCGATTTCTGCTGCCTATCTGCCGTCAGATCGCACTGCGCAGGGTCTGCTCGATTCCTGCCATTAAATTGTATCAGCAGACCCTGCCGCCAATCTGCTCTCAGGTTAAGGCAGCACAATCTGTCGGCTTTCTGCTGTCAGTCTGCTTTCATCATCGAATATAACAAATCCTGTATCAAATCTGTAGTCTTTCTGCCACAAACATTTGTACTCAGGCGTTGAGCAAAATCTGCAAATACAGACGTGGCTATCTGGGGTGTTTCCGATGGAAACAACTTTTAAAAAGAAAACAATACATCAGTACTAGCTTAAGTATGAAAAAATCGAATGAATACGTACTATACATATGATTACAACTACCCCTCCTCTTCCCGCGCCAGCCCTGCGGTAAACGAGCTACTCGGTCCACCCATTGTCCCGCAGGAAGCACGAGTTGAAGAATGATAGCTGCTCCGCAACATTTTACAATAGAAAGATATTATTCTATTACTAGGTAATATTAAATCGATTATAATGTAACGCATAGCTAATATACGGTAGTAATGTAACACCTTAACTAAACTCGTCTAAATAAACTCGTCTAAACTCGTCTAAATCTGCAAATACAGACGTGGCTATCTGGGCCTTGGAATACTTGTTTATATTTTCAGTTGCTTCGTTTGACAATTTAAATTTGGCGCGTCTAAACTTGGTCATGCAGAGCCATTAGACTATATTCATGTGTTACCACATGAGACCGTAACACTCCTTTACCCTTACGGAGAAAAGGTGTTTCCAAGAAACAACTTTTCTAAATCTATAATTCTTTAACTCGTAGTACACTTACAATTGCATTTTCCATGAGACCGTAACACTCTTTTTCCGTAAATTGAACATAACATAATAACAAGAATAAACATAATTTAAATTAAATTTAAACTTCAAAGCTCACTACCCAGATAGCACACCTCGTCTTAGAGACGTCTGGTTCATGTCCATGTTAGGTCTGAACGTCTGAACGGCCAAAGTCGTAACATGGCTGTTGTGAAGCCGTCTGTCCGGTATTTCTGAAGCGCTCTCTAGACGTCTGTCACTGGTCTGATAGACGTTTTAGCAGGCGTAGAGTAAACGTCTTCAAGACGTTTGCTACAGACGTCTGTATGAGGTCTGTAGCAGGTGTATGTAAGACGTCTGTAGCGTGTGTCTTTAAGACGTATGTAGCGTGTGTCTTTAAGACGTATGTAGCGTGTGTCTTTAAGACGTATGTAGCAGGTGTGTTTACGACGTCTGTAGCGTGTGTCTTTAACATGTCTGTACCAGACACTGTTAAGACATCTTGGAACAGACATTTCTGAGACGTGTCCGTTACATAGTAGTCGAAGTATTGTTCTTTTTTTACAATATCTTTATTTGCGTAGGGTATATTAATCACCCAGTATAATTCATATTTTTACAGACACAGGTATATAATGAAACGACAATTAGAAAAATATGTCTTATAGCGAATTCGGGAGACCCGCACTGGCCGCACTGAGTGCGAGTTTCCTCGCTTCCAATTGACTAAAAGTCGCACTCAGTGCGGCCAGTGCGGGTCTCCCGAATTCGCTATTAATTTCTAGATGTTGTAAAAAGTATTTTATTTTTAATGTTACCATGTATATACTTTTTTTGCATTTATGCGCATCCTTGTTCATTTTTGCAGATTAGTTTATATACAGCAGCCATATAAATATTAATTTAGTTGTATACAAAAAACAAATTTAATTATAATTATTTTTTTTTAAAATAAATATTAAACAACCATTTACAACATAAATATTAAATTAAAATTTAAAAAATTATTTTAATAATTCAGTGTAAAGAAACTGTATCTTAAATTACATATATATATATGGCTGAGCTGTCAATTTTTAGTGGCTTTTTAATTTTTACTTTTAAGTTTTAACTTGCAATGAAGTGGACGGCCCAACGAAACTGTTTTACCGACCCATAAATTGAAGATGACTGATCTTAGCGTCCTCTTCTCACACCAGCGTTCAAACCAAGAACTACTCTCGAATGATGTATACGTGTATGCGTATATAGCTATGAGCTACACTGCCCTCTTTAGTTAAAATGTCCTATCTAGCATTTTGAAACAACCGAGAAAACGGAAGTTTTATTATTTACTTTGTACCGTCCTTATTTCCCTTGATTAAAACATGTTGTTATTATTTCGTAACGGCCTAATATAATTTTTTGTAATAGGTATACCCGTAGGTAATGTATTATTAACGTACCAATTAATTAATTGTTTTAGATAGGATATTTTAACCATTTGGAAAGAAGTTTATGAAGCATGTAGAAGTCTTCCAACTTTACTTAAAAGGTAACAGACGAGTGGAACTTCAAATATTTCAACATGTCTCAAAAAATGAAAAAATGCTAGATAGGACAGTTTAACTAAGTAGGGCAGTACAAGCAGATAAAAGTGATGATAATTTCTCGGCATGTATACAACTTACTTAAATCTACAGACGGGATTTTTAAATTTTCATTACAGGCTTAGATAAAAAAGTTGAAAAAGCAACCTTTGTTATTATTTTCTTCCCTATTCCGAACAATTACAACTTTTGTGGGAACCGACGGAACACATCACCTAAATAGTAAACTAATCCTTCCAGCCCTAATACTTTTTTTTAAAAGAGAATAGAAAGATGCATCGATAGGTGTATAAAACATATGTAGTTCCATTAAAAAAGAGGTGATTTTGAACTTTTATTGAATAAAAAGTTTTTTATTAATTTTTACTTTTGCAAATTCTTGTCAACTGAAAACTGACTCACTTTTGTTGGAAATTTTTTTTCATCAGTTTCGTAGAAATACCTGAAAACCGTTGCGGTCGTTTTACATATATGGATTTGGGAAACAAATATCATAGCTTCGTACACATTTCAAACTTTTCTTGTATTTGGAAAAATGTTAATAGAAAAATTAAATAACAATCTAAATAATAATAAAATGGAAAAATTTGTTTGCAAGGAATAAATTCGTTGAGAGAAATTTATTCGATGAGAATTTATTCAACGGATAAAGATACTTTTTTTTATGCGAAGAGCGTTTCATCCGTAGTACATGAATAGGTAAGTAGTAGAATGGCGTCAAGTGCCCTGCCCAGTGGCGAATGACGAATGACGAGGAGTACGACGCGTCGCTTTTGCGACTGATCAAAATTTTGATCGTCCGATCAAAATGTGATTTGATGTTGTCCACATGCGTGATTTTTTTTACTGTTTTGGTGTCTACTTGTGTACACGGCAGTAGGTAAAATTTGTAATTCAGATGTGTACATTAGAAACAATATTGTTCACTTCCAATACTACACCTCTACATATATATATCTACCTGTAGGTAGATACATGTAATTTAATTGTAATGGAATATTTAACAAATCTTACCTGCAAATGATCAAAAATGCATTAAAAACTAAAAAATAATTTAAATATAATCGTGGGGCAGGATATTTCATCGCTTTCCATCGCTCATTTCGACGCTTGCTTCTGTATGAAATTGATTCATTTCATGTTGTAAAATATCCTGCACCACGATTTTGTTGAAATTCTTGTTTAGTGTTTAGTGCATTTTTGATCAAATTAAATTAAATCGTTCCGCTTAAAATATTTTTTATATACTTTTTTTGAATTATTATTTACTTTTTGGTGTCTCTGGCTTTGATTGGTGGTTACAGGCTGGTTTCAAATCGTTTGGAGTTGTGGTTATGCGTGTTTATCGTAGGGTGTGCAATTTTTTCACCTCCTCGGGGATTAATTTTTTCTTCAAAATTTTGTATTGTCATCAAAACTACATACGCCTGCAAAGTTTCAAGTCTATTCGATAGTTGGAAGTGGGTTAAAATTGCGTTTCTAGATTTGAACCAAACAAACAAAGAAACAAACAAACAGACAGCGGATTGAAGCTGAATAAAATCGTTTCGAACAATTGCTGCCTATTGTTATCGTTGCTCTTTGCAAACTTTCTGTTTCTCTGGTGTAAGGGAAGTGTAAAGAGATTATATTGTCGTGAGCAAGAATTTGCACCCCTGAATCAATAACTATTCATTAAAAAACCTTGCCGCAAAGTTGATTATAACAAAGGAGATAATGTTTAAATTTGAAAGAAAAAACACATAATGTAGCAAAGGAACCGCTGTTTGGTCCGGAAATGTTGTTAAAACTTTTACATATTGTACATATTACGTTTAACGAGTCGATTTACGAGTATTTGCTGTAAGAACTATGTCTTCTCAAACGCCGAGAATTTGGGTAGGTAATACAATGTATGTATGTATATCTACTTATCGTTAACATTGACCAGTCCACCAGAAAAAAAACTGAACAATGACTGTTTCGTGCCATCCTCTCGAGAATGCTATTGCGAGTTCTGCCAGATGTAAGTACCTACCTATTCCAACATCTGAACGTTAGTAAGCAACAGATGTCGGCGGGTTGGAACCACGGTTACTTTCCCTGCCTATCTTTCGCTGCTTTAAAAATTTCTTTAGAGTTTTGTGAAAGAGGAAGGACACCCAAAATTTCTAATTGCACAATATTATTGACCGTCTGTGAATCATATTGGATGGGTGCACAATAAAATTGAAAAGTTGCGCCATAATATTGAAAGGATGTACAATATATTACATGGTTAAAGAAGATCATCGGCCCCTAGACGTGGTTCACGTGGATCATTCCACGTGAACTCGTTCACTTTTCGGAGTAACATTTCGGACTCTGGTGCAACTTGGATGTGTTGTAGTCTTTAGGGATACATAAACATATCTCGAAGGATTTTTGAAAATTTCAAAAATTGTGCAAGTTACAGCTCTTTGAAATATAGTGTTTACTTTTTTTCCCAAAAATGGTAACTATTCAACTAACAAACCGATAAAAATGATCGTTTGGATGCTTACAGTGGAGATATAAGAGTACATAATAAAAATTATTTCACTGAAAAAATACAAATTTTTGACCATTTATTTTGCAATTCTTGTAAACAAATGCAATTTTATAATTTATGGCACCTTTGTAAAAATTTGAAAAAAATAGGACGATATAGCCCTGTTTGTCCTCTTTACGGACACGTTTTAAAAATCCTGGACACTTTAAAATTGGCCAAATGAAAATTAATTGAATGTAACGCTACGTCAAATCTGGCCGAGCCGTGTGGTACTCGCAGCGGCCAAGCGGCTATATCTGCTATTCTTATACAGCGTCATCGAATATGGTAAGTATTTGTAAAAAAACTGAAGAAGGAAAACTTTTACTGTTTTTTATACACTACATAATATGGTAACTGAATGTTTGGTGTTCGCAATAGTTTCCTTGAAACGAAGGTGACCCTCAATTTTTTAAACGGAATACTATATATTTGATTATGCAATATGAAAGCGACTGTCAAGACAAAGTCAGCCATATGATATACTATCACCTTCAAGGCTATACATGGTTAGGAATGAAATAAATATATCGAACTATCTATCTAGTAGATTGAATTTCATCTTTCAGTCCTAACCATGTGTAGTCTTGAAGGTCATAGTATATCATATGGTTGAATTTGTCTTGATAGTCGCTTTCATATTGGATAATCAAACATGTAGCATTCCATTTAAAAAATTGAGGGTCACCTTTGTTTCAAGGAAAATATTGCGAACACCAAAAATTGTGTTACCGTACTATGCTGAGTATAAAAAACACTAAAAGTTTATAAAAAACACAAATACTTACCATATTCGAGAATACTGTATAAGAATAGCAGATATAGCCGCTTGACCGCTTCGAGTACCGAACGGCTCAGTCAGTCGAGCCGGTGTGATTTGACGCAGCGTCAACTTTCGGCAATTTTTACACAGCCAATTTTAAAATGTCCATATTTTTGACAATTAGACCATGAAGGGGGAGGATAGAACTATATTCTGATTTTTTTTCAGATTTATAAAATCGCGCCCCATGTTAAAAAACTGCATTTGTTTAAAATAATTGCACGAAAAAGGTTAAAAAAAATTTCTTTTACACTGGAATAATTTTTCTTTAAAACATCAGTGTCTTCTCTACAAATCACCGTGAACCTCATCTCCATCCGTTTCCCACTTCCATAGTTATAATTTATTGAAAAAAAGTTAGCACTTACATTCAAACAGCTGGAAAATCGAGTTTCCAAAATTTTTAAAAATCCTTCGAGATATATTTATACAAAATTGAGCCACATCCGAAATGTTACTCCACAAAGTGTCCGATTTCGCGTGGAATGTCCAACTATGAATCCAGTCCGAGGGGACTCGTTGGAAAATGCATCGATTTCGGCTGTCGCGACCTTGGAGCCCGAAAGGCGTTCTCTGTTCTATGTATTTCCCACAGTTGTTTGCAGGTAATAGGTTCTCTGCTGAGGCACGTGTAGTTGGTGCTCGTGTGGATTCTGTACGCTGGCGCGTGTGATTGTCGCTGCCTTGTCCGCGGGTTCTCCGTGATGGAGATCTCGCGGGTCGCGATGGCTTGTGGACTTTGGAGGGTACGCGTTTACCTTCCACGTGTTTAGTCCCTTGGTGCCAGGTCTCCTAATTTCCCTGGCTTATTAAGGTTATTTCCCGAGCGGCGTCGAGCTCCGAGGCCCGGTTGAATCTATTGTTCCCTGTTTCGCTGTTTAGCGTTATATTGGGATACGACGCCTCGAGCTGTTTTTATGGAGGTCTGTCGTTTCGCGGGTACTGCACGTGTGCTTCAGGTTGTCGTGATCTTTACCCGTGGACGTTAGTCCATTGGGCTCGCGCGATTTGGGACAGTCCCTCGTTCCCCTTTTTAGTTAAGATTGCTGGCCGAGTTGGTGAATTTATTCGGACGAAAAACAGCAGCGGAGGCCGCCCGTGGTCGTCCCAAGTTGACGGCGCGGGACTTGTCTAATGTCTACCTGCGCCCCCCCCGCTTCGCTTCTTAAAGCGGTCTGTAGACGTTCAATATAATTGCGCAATATTGAATATTGCACATTATTATTGACCGTCTGTGGATCATATTACAAGATTATACAATATATTGTGTAAATCGCGTGGAGGAAAAAGTGACGTGATATAGATCTATTAATTAAGATCGTAGCGTAGCTGATTAAGTGGTTGCCTTCTCCGACATATATTTTATACCTACTCTATTTCATTATACAAGGTGTCGACGGGAATAGTAAACCATGTAGACCACCCCCGATGCTTCCTATTCGAGCGGGTTTTCTTCCAGTGAAAATCAGTAAATTTGCTAACGCAATATCTCGAAAACCAGTTGAAATAAGGTGTATACATTATAGGTTATTGAATTTGTCTGGAAACGCACTATCAAGTGATCTCTAAAAAAAATAGTTCCATTTAAAAAACCGGACTTGACCATCGTATCTCTTAAAATAATAATCGAAGAAAAAATTCGTATGCGCCAATTTTGCCCCCTCAAACCATGCAATTGCATGTAAATAATTCATTTTATCTCCAATACGATAGGAAATATCCTGCTGTTTGCTATTCCCGCCGACACCTTGTATAATGAAATAGAGTATAAAATATACATATTTCGGAGAAGGCAACCACTTAATCAGCTACGCTACGATCTTAATTAATAGATCTATCTCAAGTCACTTTTTCCTCCACGCGATTCACACAATATATTGTACAACCTTTCAATATTATTGCGCAACCTTTCAATTTTATTGCGCAACCTTCCAATATGATCCGCAGACGGTCAATAATATTGTGCAATATTGAATATTGCGCAATAATATTGAACGTCTACAGACCGCTTTACACATGTGTGTGTGGGGGTTGAACAATACAGTATCTTCATAAGTTGGTTGGTAATCTCTGCGATAAGGGCCCCTCAGAGTTGTTTCTTTCTGTAATAAAAAGATTTTTTCATTATATCGATAGTTTTGTAAAAGGTATTTATAAGCACATATTGTAACCGAATAAAGGCTACATATTCTCCTATCCGTGCCTTTTAGTAGGTACATAGTCGCATTGCTTTCGAATGTCGGGCGTTGCGGTCACGGTGCTGATTCCCAACGCTGCTGAAGTAAAAACAAAATTAGGGTAATGATGGCGACGACTCGTGGATAATTATCTTGGGACTACACTGTGATCGGTATCATTGTTTTGCTATAAATATTGGTCAAAAGCCCCAGGTACAGTGGGTTTTCCCTATGCAGGTAGGGGAGAGGTGGGTTGAAAGGGACATCGTAATTACCTGGAAGATAAAGGATCACACAGCCCATGGTGACAATATTTTTGTTTTACGAACATTTGTGTGCGGCAAGTCAGCGATATGTGAATCTACAGGCAATATTCATATCAAATGAAAATAAAATGTTTAAAATATACGAGTACATAACGCACGCAGGATTGATTAATTTTGGGGGGTTGTTAGGAACGGCGTAGATTTTACCCAAAACTCATGATCCGTCCGGGGATGTTTCGCGTTGCTTACATAAAGTAATAAAACATTATAGCAGCCGATATGCGGACGACTCGGCGAACTTTAAGCTATTCATCTTAAGTAGTTTATACTAGTATTGTCCTCAAATACCCTTGAAAAGAAGTTTTCTTTGTTCCATATTGTCCACCCATAACGGAACTCTATCTTTCAATATCTTCTACAGCCGTGTACGCATTTCGCTTTATACTCTTTATAGCTTCTCTTGTTAAATATTTTCTATATAGCATTCGAATATTTTCGACACCTTAAGTCCTTAGACAATAGGCAATGTTCCCTTCATCTGGTCGACAGGTCCGCGCGGTAAGTGTACCACCGATGAACCGAACAACAGGGCTGTAAACCTGCACCCGTCGGCAGATGCTCACGACTTCGACGCGGCCAGGTTAATCCTTGTCCTCGCATATTTATTATTGTCACCAGCACGCATCACCCTACCAAGGAGTGTCTGATATTCAAATGAAATTTATTACAATCATTACTATATGGAAACATGGTTGCAACTAACTAACCGAATTACTCGGATTATAGATGTTTTGTGTGGTCTTGTGTACCGAATCGGATGCAAAAATTCGATCTTTTTTTATTTTCTAATAGTTTGGGGTTTCGAAAATATGTCCCTAAAATATTAAGGTGGAATTCGTAGAACTACCAGAGTTATAGGGGCTTAAGACCGCAGCGTGGCACGTAATCGTTCCCTCGATCCTTGTATCTAAAGAGGCTATGACTGCCACCAGAGAAAACAGAGCTGCCCAAAATGATTTTTTTGAAGCTGAGGAAGGTTTCCTGTACGGTACTGGTATACCAGATTAAGGATAAGTTCCAGAAAATAGTCGTTATCTACCATAACTTCAGTCGTATAGGTCGTAACTGCACGAAAAACTTTAAACGCGTTTTTCTCGAAACAATTTTTCTAGATCGGCCGCACATTTTTCTCGAATACTACTGGACCGATTGAGCTAAAATTTGACGCACATTCAAAGTGAATTGGTACCTATAGTCTGAAGCGGAATTATATGTATAGTTTTAATACGATTGAACTCCCTGGCTGAAGTAGTTCAATCATGGCCGACGATTTTAATTCTCTGGCTGAAGTAATTCAATCATGGCCGACGATTGAATACCCATGATTTCAATCATGAGCGCTACGATTAAATATTGACTCGGGGTAAATCTTATTCATGAGTCTCGAATAAAATTTTCGTCTTTTAGACGAATTTAATTTTTTATTTGAAATAATTTTTTGCCCATCTCTGGGATCATCCGATGTAGAATAAAGAATGCAGTTTTTCTGAAACAGGTATAAATCCACGGCCGACCGCAGCGAATCGAGGTTGGCACCCCGCAGTCGAGGGTGAAATATTCATTACAGCGTATTAAGAAATTCTTATCTTCATAATATCGATATGGAAGTGACGGCAATGGATTCCTGGCATTCTCCCGATTAAAATCATACCAAATGTCGTGCAAATCGGACTACTTTTACACAGCAATACAAATCACGAAAAGAACAGAGATATCTGCGATTACCGAGAACACATTACATGAGTGTCACAAAATCTGCACAGGCAGTTATTCTAATTCTAGTGTTAATGTGGGTGACGGGAAAGTGATTCCTTGCTTTTCGCACCCTCACCCTTACCTAGCCACAACCAATACTAATACCGTCGGCTGTGAAACACTCGACAGTTCTAGTGTAAAGTAAAGTTTTTTATCTCGCAAATCAAAGCCTTGACAACATATGTCAAGGTCATTGCAGTCGGAGAATCCTTCTCTAATGTAAACATTTACCCATACCTGTTTCAGAAGAAAATAATTATTTGTTCTTTACTTATCGTATCGATATGAAAATGATACCTTATGTTTTTCCGATGAAAATCATACCAAATTTCATGTAAATCGGACTATTCTTAACGAAATTAGCTTTAGGTTATGGAAATTAATAGGGCCCTTTACACGGACGTTCCTGCCCGCGTTCCCGGCGTGCGTTCCCGGCGTGCGTTCCGGCGCGCGGCACGCAAAAGTACGTAGACGCCGGAGCGACGCTCCTTTGTGCACGCCAGAAGGTTATACTCGCCACTATTTAGAGACAGCGAGTTCGGCCTCATATTTCTACGTCGACTCCATCCACATGTTGTTTCCACGATCCACCGCAGTGGTGTATTGCGTACTACCTGTTCGATGTATATCATCGATCTGCGAAACGATCGATGATATCCTATATACCTCGATATACCTGGCTTATAGAGGATATCATAAATGCTATTACTGTAGGGTACACTGAAACATCTGTTTTTACGAAGCTACATTTGGTTGACCTGGAGGTGCTATAAATTATGGAAATGGTTTATGACTCAGTTATAACGACTGTAAAATTTTACAAGAGTACATTAAAAAAAAGGCCAAATGTTTCCCCGGCTGTTGTGACGATCATAATTATTACTAGTGACGGCAATAATTACCATGCCATTGCTTGTTTGAATATAAAAACTAATATTAATAGAAAATAAATACACATAGGCATGCAAGTGATGTTATATGTAAGATACATGATGAAGAGGTGTAATGTGCAAGATGTTTCTAAGAAAGGGGTAGTCTTCTCATGGCGCGTGATGCAGGTCAAATTTTTCACCCACGCTCTTGCGTGGCGTGCCAAAATGCACCACACTCCTGCCCGCGCGCCAGAAAGCACCACGCTCCTGCCCGCGCTCCAACCTAGATTCCAGAAGAGTTTACGTAAGAGACAGAAAAGGTAGTTAGAAAAGGAAAACGGCACTTGAAACCAAGGGTCGGAGCGCGCTCCAGGATTTCCGATAGTGCAGAAATCCTGGAGCGCGTGCCGAGCCTGGCAGCCAAGACTCCAGAGGCAACGCCGTCGATAAGCCGTGCCTCGATGGGTTTCAAGGACTTCGACCCTCGTGACCAGGGGGGGCCGTAAAATGTTGCCCCCTAAGACGTGGCAAATGGAAAATTCTACATTTCGCACCGGATCTTGGCGAAAGTGACGTGGATCGTTTCCTTATGTTTTCCCGATGAAAATGGTCCAAAAACGACACAAATCGGATTGTAATTAAGGAATCTTCATAATAAATTGATTTCCATAACTTCGTTAAAAATAGTGGTTAATAATTTCTCATGGAATCTCCTTCATTATTTTCCGAATTAGGCCCGGTGCAGACGAGCGGTTTGCGGCAGTTTGCCGCCGCGTGAATGTAACGTTGTGTGCCAGCAGTACATATATGTATATGGAGAGATTTATAAAATATATGTATATTTTGCGACAGTATTGTCGTATTGACGCGGCGGCAAACTGCCGCATGCCGCTCGTCTGCACCGGGCCTTATAAGGAATCAATTGGCGTCGTTTTCGCAAAGATCTGATGAGAAATGCGGTTATAAATGAGTACTGACAACATATACATTTTTTGTCTATTGTTAAGCAAAAAGTTAATAATGCCAGGAGATGCCGCACCGTTCTTTTTTACAAATTGAAACTGAAGGTATGCATAATGAGGCGCCATTGCAGAATTTTGCACCTTTTTTATCATTTTGGCAAATATCAGCGTTTATGTACACACTGGCACGAGTATAGTTTCCGCTCAGTTCAGTCCTTACATATCCGCGAGTGATACTATTTGTTTTAATATTTTAGAAGCGATCCCTTTCAGTTAATATACAATTCTAGTGATAATTTTTTATTTTCCAATCCGTTATGTGCGCATAAATGCAGTTCTCCGCTTTGATTTACATGCTTATTCAACGCGCAATGTGCTTACGATCCGGCTGATTCGTCTATCGGCTTTGTGATAATATGTACACACAATTGTTCCCTCGAAACTATGTATACTGGTGAAAGAAGACATCCGCTTGCTGATATAATGGGCATTATAGTGTAGCTATGTGTTGGTGAAGATACCGATTGAATCGTCGCTTCTACCGTTTTCACTCCTAATTTCGTCAATGTTCGCCCAGAATGTATTTCAAGGTTGAAGCCACTCTCGTCTGCATTATAAATTTCTTCAACTCCGACAGCTGGGATATTAGACTTTATTTAATGCAGATGTGTTCTCCATGCAAGTATTGATAATTATGTAAAAATCCACGTGTAGGGGAAAGCGGGGTAATTCCAGCCAGCGGGTGATTCCGGCCTCTTCTATTTCTTTAAATATAAGAAAATTTAAGAAAAAATTGAAACCGACTTCAAAAGAATGAAATTGTACTAAAAAGTAAAAAATTTTTTTCCTTATTTAACCTATGACTCTTGTATTTTTAAGTCGACGCCAGATTTATACAGTGCAAATGCTGAGGCACCGACTTAAAAAATATGAGAGTCGTAGATTAAATAAGGAAAACAATTATTTTTTACTTTTTAGTGCAATTTTATGTTTTTAAAAAATCGCGTAACTTGACTCTGTAAAGCAGGGAAGATCAGGTGGGCGGTTCGAGGACACTAGCATCCATAGCGTTTTCTACGTGCGGCGTGGAAGAGGGTGCTCGAAGCCAATGAAGCGGCGGGCATGCAACGGATAGGGAAAACTCTAGTTGTGTGCTCTTAGGCCCTAAAGGTGAAGTTCCACGGCGCGTGGCTCGGCTCGTCCAGGATCGGCGAGTCGGCTTGGCCAGCGCGAGTCGACGAGCCACGCGCCGTGGAACTTCACCTTAAGGGTACGAGCCTACACGCACACTACTAAAGGTTTCCATATCCGTGGCATGCCCGCCGCTTCATAGGCTTCGAGCACCCTCTTCCACGCCGCACGTAGAAAACGCTATGGATGCTAGCGTCCTCGGACCGCCCACCTGATCTTCCCTGCTGTAAAGGGTGGGCCCATGAGGACTGCATCAGTGCTGAAAAGGAAGATGATGCATTTGTATGTGATTATTGTTCATAAAATAATAAACAATCTGTATTAATCTATCCTTCTTTTACGATATTATATTTATATTTGATTATTTTCCGTAATTTTCAAGTTATCTAATAAAATATTTTTGGCTTATATGTAAAATATATATTTTTGTTATATTTTATTTGCAATAGTTATACCTAAAATATATATTTATAGATTTTAACATAAATTAATACATTTTAAATCATAAATATAAAGATTTTGTACGTTTACACGGTCTTCGAGTGGGTGTTCCGTTTTACCCCACCATTTGAGCGAGGCTTTTCCGTCGTTCCCAAAGATTTTTCTTAACAATGACCATGATTTTCTTATAGTCTAAGGTCCACTGAAGACTCCTGCTGAAGTCTCGTGTCTTTTTCTCCTCCCGATTTTAAGTTATCACCCTCCAAAGTTAAGCGTTCCGTCATACCCCACCTTCCCCTACATATTCCGCAATAAATGCAAATTTATCTGCATTTGTTCCACCTATCTCTGCACTCGCCTCCCACCTGTATAGCTGCTGCAAAGATTTAACCACGCGATAATTTTTCTGTACACTGGTAAGCGATCGACGTGCCTTTTTTCCACTTTTCCAAAACGTTACTGCTTTTCTCTTATAACTTAAGTCAACTTTTCCACCTTCATCATCAACAGTACATTCTGCAGGTTCAAAACTGTCTTCTTCTTCTTCTGCAGGCATAATGTACTCTACAACTTGTGCATCATGTGGTTCGGATGGATCGGCAAAATCGAGCACATAATCATGTTCAATTAATGGTAGGCAATGTATGTTTTGAAATTTTTTTATAATGTCACGAATTTCATTGTGCACTTCCATTTCTACCGAGTTCATAGGTGTCTGCGTTATACTCGCAATTTTAAACGTATTGGCTAACATCTTTATTACGTTAGCAACATTAATCAACTTCATTTTAAAGAAAAGCCTTGCAAGCAATGATCACTAACTTTTTTCAATTGAATGGTAACGGGCTGTTGGCATAAATGTAACTGCCGTAAGCTGCATCCTCGGGAATATTTATATGAAACAAAAGACGCGAGTGCATAAACATGTTTGCAGAAAAGTGGATGTGGCATAAAAGTATTATCAGTTAAGGACGGATCGACGTTTAAGTAGGCACTCACTTCATTTCTTACATATTTCATCATTTATTGATTATAATCTAAGATTACAGGTAATATATTGTATGATAAATACAATAATCATTTTTTTTCTCGTCGCTCTTTTTAATAATGGGACTTGAAGAGTCCTTTCATGTTGATTTCTATATGTATATCGGGGCTTATTAATAAATTATTTAGAACATCTTGATTTGTCATTTTTCGGCTGCTCTTTTTGCATATAACACAGTACAACAAATTTTGACTTTTTTTCGGACTTGGAACATTGAATAGCAGTTTTTTACAGGTTTTCGTGCCCACTAATTGAGTAATGTTAAAATATAATAATAATGAGTAATATATGTTGGAAGTGAAGCACGCAGAGGTGTGCAACGTGCAAAATTATGAATGAAACGCGAGATAATTAAGAATGAATCATGCATGTAATCAGAGAGTGATTGGAATCGAATTTTGGGGAAACAAATAAAAAGGAAGTAAGTAAGTTCTAATAATGATTTTTTTGTGAAAATAGACACATTAGAATAGTGGAAATAAAGACATAATAATATTTTTTTCGCGCTTGAAGCATATTCAGCCTACTTTGCGGCGGTTGGTATGGGGGCCTCAAGACGGGGACGGACCACTCCGCACCCTTCTTTGTCACAGGCGTATCCACCGGGGGTTGTGGCCACGGAGTGGGGATGACGAGGGTGCCTTCTTCCAAACCACAGCAAACTCTGTTACGGCAGTTACCGTCGATCCGCCGTTCACTTACGAACAAGCGATTTGAAGCGTCCTTTTATTTGGTATTTCCAAGTATTACTTTGGTGTATTTTTTTGGTGCATCAGTGTTTTCTACTACTCTCAGGCAAGTTCCGTATTTATATATTTCTAAAACTACTCTTTTATTTTTTAAAATACAGTTTTTACATATTTTTACTTCTTCCCCGTCGCAATAATGTCTGACAGATTTCCATTGAACAAATATTACATGCGTGCTAAAAGAGCATTGGATAAGTCCCTTCAGGAAGACGCCACGATATCACCAGCCACTAATTTCCAAATTTTACTTGATTTGTTTCAAACTAATGATTTTGCTTCACCTGGCACTGGTACTCTTCATTTAGATTCACGTTCTACAGGTTCATTTCACGCTCCGGCTACTAATATCCATCCTTCGCCTGGCAGTAGCTCCCAACTTTCTTTTAATACTTCCGAAAATAATGTTAATTGTCATTTAGATTCATATTCTACAAGCTCATTTCATGATCCGGCTATTGATATCCATTCTCCGTCTGGCAGTAGCTCCGAACTTACTTTGAATTTTTCTGAAAATAATGATAATTGTCAATCGCATGTAGAAGAAAATCCTGCCAATAGTGATAATTTCTCTTCTCCTCTAGCCCAGTGGGCTTTGCAACATAACGTTCCTCATAGTACGCTTAACCATTTGCTTTCAATTTTGAAAGAATCGCATTCCCTTGATTTGCCATCTGACGCCAGAACACTTTTAAAAACAGAAAGATCAATCGTGACAAAATGTGTTGAGCCAGGACACTATTATCATTTTGGAGTAAAAAATAGTATTCTACAACTTGTAAAATCTTTTGGTGTATCTCACATTCAAAATAATACAATTTATATTAATATTAACGTTGACGGTTTACCAATTTCTAAGAGTTCCGGTAGCCAGGTGTACCCCATTTTATGCAATATTGCAGGGTTCAAAGATATAGCAATGATCGGCATATACCATGGGTATCAGAAACCCAAGGATGCCAATTCTTTTCTCCAAGATTTTGTCAACGAAACCATAGACCTTATTAACAATAGAATCGTCATTAATGGGCAACTGTTTATTATTAAAATCAAATCGTTTCTTTGTGATGTCTCTGCCAAATCTTTTATTAAATATACAAAAGGTCACACTGGATATTATTCTTGCAGTAAATGCCATATCAGAGGCAGTAGCGTAGCTAGTACAACTTGTTTTCCAGATTCAGATACAATTCCTTTAAGAACAGATACGGATTTTAGATTACAAATTGGAAGGAAGCACCATAAGGGCATATCGATTTTAGAAAATATTCCCGGCATCGACATGATTAACTCCTTTCCTTTAGATTATATGCATTTAATTTGTCTTGGCGTAGTTAAGAAAGTACTCCTGAAGCTGTGGTGTCGTGGCAAATCCCGCACAAAACTTTCACAACATACAATATCCGAGATATCTTTAAAATTATTAGCTTTGTACAACAGTATTCCAGTAGAATTCAATAGAAAACCTCGAAGTCTGGATGATTTAAAAAGATGGAAGGCAACAGAATTTCGTCAATTTTTGTTCTATACAGGACCTGTAGTTTTATTCCGCACCATACCTACGGATAGATATACAAACTTTCTCCATTTACATGTAGCATCCGTTATTCTATCTCATTCACGACATTCTGTCTACATTGATCGCGCAGCTAATCTGTTGCAAAAGTTTGTTTCAAAATTTATAGAATTATATGGCCAACAATACGTGTCCCACAACATTCACAATCTTTTACACATTGCACAAGATGTAAACAATCATGGCTCGCTTGACGACTTCAGTTGCTTTCCATTCGAGAACTTTTTACAGGGCATTTCGAAGTGCGTTAGGAAGGGTCACCAACCATTAGAGCAAATAGTTAAACGCCATTTAGAGAAAATTAATTCTTTTCCAGACAAATTGCAGCCTAACGTAGAATATCCATTTTTTAAATCTCCACATTTTAAAGGACCATTAATCGACACAGTTCGCGACTCACATCAATTCGGAAGTATCGTATTTCCAGATTATACTTTAAAAATTAAAAAGCCTAATAACTGCTGCTGTCTTAACGACGGCAGCATTATTATTATATCCAACTTAGTTTTATCCGGTAATCAACAGCAAATAATTGGTAAACCATTTTTAACACTAACAGATTTTTATACAGATCCATTCAAATCATCAGATTTAGGAATATTCGTTGTAGATAATTTAGGTCCGTTACAAATTTTTAATGTCACAGACATATCTCACAAATGTGTCAAATTAGAAACAGAAGGCAAAGCTATTATATTTCCCTTAATTCATACGACTCTTCCGAAACACTAACAAAATGCTCTTCATTCTTTTGTATTTTCCAACTTGTAGCAATACAAATCATCCAGGTTTTGGGGTTTTCGATCGTTTAAACATGGCTTAAAAGTAATCAAATCAATCACTTTTTGCACTCCTATGCATGCTATTTATCCCGACCCATCTTCATCCTTTCCTAATGGAAGGAACCCACCACCTTCTCGCGATTTCCATCGAGCAATGATGGCTCTGCTTTTTTTTCTACTAAAATTATAGAAGTCATGGAACACGGTTGGAGTGTGGTCCACTTCCTGAAGGAAGGGAGGATCGAGGCAGTTCCGTCGACATGGCTGGAAGCAGGGAGGTGTTATTGGCCACAGTATGAGCAAGACCGTATCGAAGCGGCAATACTAAGGTGCAAGACACCCGCAGTTACGTGGCCGCAGTATACTGTCAAAACATTGACAAATACCATTTTTGGTACATTGAAATTATTACAATAATCACTATTCATTATATTAAATAATGGTTGATTGTACACCGATTACTTACTAATGTATGACTGCAGATGATTATGCTATGGCCAAAGGAGAGGCGAAGAAAGCACGGGACCACCTCGCACGGGACCACCTCGCAGGGGACCACCTCGGACGGAGAACCTCGCATGGCGCACTCAAACCAGCCCCCGATAGAAAATTTCCCTGTACGTTTCCTCCTTTTACGCTAATTGATATCTTGTTTTGCTAAATAGTAAGCGTTCCTCTGGGAATGCTCACATTCCAGTAGTTATCTTATATTTACTATTTATTCTAATTTTGTCTTTTTATTAGTTATATGTAGGAACAGCTTGCACAGCATCCTCGAGCACGGTGTCCTCACGCACGGGAGATCCTTGCAGCGCATCACCCTTGAAGGCATCACTTCGCACTGGAGCACCTCGACCGGGAGAACGTTGCAGAGGACCACCTCGCAGCGCATCACCCTTGAAGGCATCACTTTGCACCGGAGCACCTCGACCGGGAGAACGCTGCAGGGGACCACCTCGCACGGAACCACCTCGCACGGGACCACCTCGCACGGGACCACCTCGCAGGGGACCACCTCGGACGGAGAACCTCGCATGGCGCACTCAAACCAGCCCCCGATAGAAAATTTCCCTGTACGTTTCCTCCTTTTACGCTAATTGATATCTTGTTTTTCTAAATAGTAAGCGTTCCACTGGGAATGCTCACATTCCAGTAGTTATCTTATATTTACTATTTATTCTAATTTTGTCTTTTTATTAGTTATATGTAGGAACAGCTTGCACATCATCCTCGAGCACGGTGTCCTCACGCACGGGAGATCCTTGCAGCGCATCACCCTTGAAGGCATCACTTCGCACCGGAGCACCTCGACCGGGAGAACGTTGCAGAGGACCACCTCGCAGCGCATCACCCTTGAAGGCATCACTTTGCACCGGAGCACCTCGACCGGGAGAACGCTGCAGGGGACCACCTCGCACGGAACCACCTCGCACGGGACCACCTCGCACGGGACCACCTCGCAGGGCACCACCTCGGACGGAGAACCTCGCATGGCGCACTCAAACCAGCCCCCGATAGAAAATTTCCCTGTACGTTTCCTCCTTTTACGCTAATTGATATCTTGTTTTGCTAAATAGTAAGCGTTCCTCTGGGAATGCTCACATTCCAGTAGTTATCTTATATTTACTATTTATTCTAATTTTGTCTTTTTATTAGTTATACAGGGTGTCCCACGGTAGACTGGACAGTGCCGTAGCTCCTAAAGTATTGGAGATAAAAATTTTTAAAAAATAGTGAATTGCATGGTTCGAAGGGGCTAATAAATTAGCCTGAACGAATTTTTTTTCGATTATTATTTTAAAAAATACGATGGTCAAGTTCGGTTTTTCAAATGGAACTATTTTTTTTTAAGTCCTGAGTTGATAGTGCGTTCCAAGACAAATTCAATAAGCATCAATGTATACACTTTATTTTCACTGGTTTTTGAGATATTGCGCTTGCAAATTTACTGATTTTCACTGCAAGAAACTCCTCTGGAATAGCAAGGACCGGGGACGGTCTTACTGGCGCCACGGGTGGCACTGCCTGTTGAAATAGATACCTACCTGCGAAAGGTCTACGCCAGGCCCAAAGGCTGGACAATTCTTTTCCGCCAGAAATGCTACTTAGGTAGGTACATCTGCGGTATCGAGAAGCGCATCGTTACTTTTATTTCGCACTTGCTTCTAGGCTCGGATAGCCGGTTCGTCTGGGAGGGATGCAAGTTGGATTGGTTGGGTTCGGAGGAGTGAAAGTTGCTAGACTAAATTTCAACTATAGGGAGCAGATTGTATCAGAACCAATCGGATTTGCATCCCTCACAAACGGCTGCTAGAGAGCAAGAGGCCCTCTTCACAGCAATACCTTCTCCCCAATGCCCACCTTCTTTCGCATGGAATACGTCAACGCATGGTTTTGTTTTGATATCGAAGCTCATGTTTATACTCGAGAGGACCACGCGTCGACAGCGGGCTACCCCTTTTCTTACCGTGTCTCTCCACGAGGAGTATTGCCGATGGATTGTAGAAGCGCAGATGTCTGGATGCCAGTTGTTGAATTCAGGAGACGATAGAAACACTTTATTACAAAACACACATGTACTATAATTAAAGTAAATCGTATTCCTCTCGGGCAGGAGTCGCCCGACGTTCGTCAAGAAGATGCGGCCTGGTACCCCGTGGCGAGGACAACCCTTCGCAGGGTCTCGCTCGATTTTTATGACTTTTACCGGAAAAAGGTACGAATCCTGGGCCGAACGTAACGAATTGAGGTCGAGCCCCCGCAGTCGAGGGTGAAATATTCATTACAACTTATTAAGAAATTCTTTTCTTCATCGTATCGAAAGGGAAGTGACGCCAATGGATTCCTTATGTTTTTCTGATGAAAATCATACCAAATATCATGCAAATCGGACTACTTTGACACAAGCTATTTGTATTCCCTATGTAAAAGTTGTCCGATTTACACGACATTTGGCATGATTTTCATCGGGAATCCACAAGGAATCCAACGGCGACACTTCCATATCCATACGATAAAGAATAAAGAATTATTTTATTTCTGAAACAGATACAGGGTAATTATGGAGGTACGCCCGTCAAGAAGATGCGGCCTGGTACCCCGTGGCGAGGACAACCCTTCGCAGGGTCTCGCTTGATTTTTATTACTTCTACCGGAAAAAGGTACGAATCCTGGGCCGAACGTAACGAATTGAGGTCGAGCCCCCGCAGTCGAGGGTGAAATATCCATTACAGCGTATTAAGAAATTCTTTTCTTCATCGTATCGGGAGGGAAGTGACGCGAATGGATTCCTTATGTTTTTCTGACGAAAATCATACCACATATCATGCAAATCGGACTATGTACTTTGATACAAGCTATTTGTATTCCCTATGTAAAAGTTGTCCGATTTACACGACATTTGGCATGATTTTCATCGGGAAACCACAAGGAATCCAACGGCGACACTTCCATATCCATACGATAAAGAATAAAGAATTATTTTATTTCCTAAACAAATACAGGGTAATTCTGGAGGTATGCCCGTCGCCTCGTGGCGACGACAACACCCCGCAGTGCCCATCGAATTTTATGGCTTTCGACCCTCGAAGGGTTTGGAATATCATTAAGAAGTGAGAAATGTTTAGGATTTCAAATGTTTGCTTCTTTTCTTCGTCGTATCGAAGGAGAAAGTGATGCCAATGGATACCTGGCGTTTCGTCGATTAAAATCATAACAAATTTCATGTAAATCGGACAACTTTTACATAGGGAATACAAATAGCTTGTGTCAAAGTAGTCCGATTTGCATGATATTTAGTATGATTTTCATCAGAAAAACATAAGGAATCCATTGGCGTCACTTCCCTTTCGATACGATGAAGAAAAGTATTTCTTAATAAGTTGTAATTGATATTTCACCCTCGACTGCGGGGGCTCGACCTCAATTCGTTACGTTCGGCCCAGGATTCGTACCTTTTTCCGGAAAAAGCCATAAAAATCGGGCGAAACCCTGCGAAGGGTTGTCCTCGCCACGGGGTACCAGGCCGCATCTTCTTGACGAACGTCGGGCGACTCCTGCCCGAGAGGAATACGATTTACTTTAATTATAGTACATGTGTGTTTTGTAATAAAGTGTTTCTATCGTCTCCTGAATTCAACAACTGGCATCCAGACATCTGCGCTTCTCCAATCCATCGGCAATACTCCTCGTGGAGAGACACGGTAAGAAAGGGGGTAGCCCGCTGTCGACGCGTGGTCCTCTCGAGTATAAACATGAGCTTCGATATCAAAACAAAACCATGCGTTGACGTATTCCGTGCGAAAGAAGGTGGGCATTGGGGAGAAGGTATTGCTGTGAAGACGGCCTCTTGCTCTCTAGCAGCCGTTTGTGAGGGATGCAAATCCGATTGGTTCTGATACAATCTGCTCCCTATAGTTGAAATTTAGTCTAGCAACTTTCACTCCTCCGAACCTAACCAATCCAACTTGCATCCCTCCCAGACAAACCGGCTATCCGAGCCTAGAAGCAAGTGCGAAATAAAAGTAACGATGCGCTTCTCGATACCGCAGATGTACCTACCTAAGTAGCATTTCTGACGGAAAAGAATTGTCCAGCCTTTGGGCCTGGCGTAGACCTTTCGCAGGTATGTATCTATTTCAACAGGCAGTGCCACCCGTGGCGCCAGTAAGACCGTCCCCGGTCCTTGCTATTCCAGAGGAGTTTCTTGCAGTGAAAATCAGTAAATTTGCAAGCGCAATATCTCAAAAACCAGTGGAAATAAAGTGTATACATTGATGCTTATTGAATTTGTCTTGGAACGCACTTTAAAAAAAATAGTTCCATTTGAAAAACCGAACTTGACCATCGTATTTTTTAAAATAATAATTGAAAAAAAATTCGTTCGGGCTAATTTATTAGCCCCTTCGAACCATGCAATTCCCTATTTTTTAAAAATTTGTATCTCCAATACTTTAGGAGCTACGGCGCTGTCCAGTCTACCGTGGGACACCCTGTATGTAGGAACAGCTTGCACAGCATCCTCGAGCACGGTGTCCTCACGCACGGGAGATCCTTGCAGCGCATCACCCTTGAAGGCATCACTTCGCACCGGAGCACCTCGACCGGGAGAACGTTGCAGAGGACCACCTCGCAGCGCATCACCCTTGAAGGCATCACTTTGCACCGGAGCACCTCGACCGGGAGAACGCTGCAGGGGACCACCTCGCACGGAACCACCTCGCACGGGACCACCTCGCACGGGACCACCTCGCAGGGGACCACCCCGGACGGAGAACCTCGCATGGCGCACTCAAACCAGCCCCCGATAGAAAATTTCCCTGTACGTTTCCTCCTTTTACGCTAATTGATATCTTGTTTTGCTAAATAGTAAGCGTTCCTCTGGGAATGCTCACATTCCAGTAGTTGTCTTATATTTACTATTTATTCTAATTTTGTCTTTTTATTAGTTATATGTAGGAACAGCTTGCACAGCATCCTCGAGCACGGTGTCCTCACGCACGGGAGATCCTTGCAGCGCATCACCCTTGAAGGCATCACTTCGCACCGGAGCACCTCGACCGGGAGAACGTTGCAGAGGACCACCTCGCAGCGCATCACCCTTGAAGGCATCACTTTGCACCGGAGCACCTCGACCGGGAGAACGCTGCAGGGGACTACCTCGCAGCGCATCACCCTTGAAGGCATCACTTTGCACCGGAGCACCTCGACCGGGACCACCTCGCACGGGACCACCTCGGACGGAGAACCTCGCATGGCGCACTCAAACCAGCCCCCGATAGAAAATTTCCCTGTACGTTTCCTGCTTTTACGCTAATTGATATCTTGTTTTGCTAAATAGTAAGCGTTCCTCTGGGAATGCTCACATTCCAGTAGTTATCTTATATTTACTATTTATTCTAATTTTGTCTTTTTATTAGTTATATGTAGGAACAGCTTGCACAGCATCCTCGAGCACGGTGTCCTCACGCACGGGAGATCCTTGCAGCGCATCACCCTTGAAGGCATCACTTCGCACCGGAGCACCTCGACCGGGAGAACGTTGCAGAGGACCACCTCGCAGCGCATCACCCTTGAAGGCATCACTTCGCACCGGAGCACCTCGACCGGGAGAACGTTGCAGAGGACCACCTCGCACGGCATCACCCCTGAAGACATCACTTTGCACCGGAGTACCTCGATCGGGAGTACGTCGCTGGGGAGCATTTCGCACGACATCAACTCGCAGGGAGAAAATCGCACAGCTTTATCTCGCGCGGGAGAAAATCGCACGGCATTACCTCGCACAGGAGAGCTTCGCGTGGGGCAATCTTACATGGAAACACTTCTCCCGAGTGCAGGCGCACATGGGTCTTTTCGACGGACGCACAGTGGGACAAAACAACCCAACGGCAATCAAAAATCTATAGCTTTGGTTCTGGTCAAGATATTTTAATGAAAATTGGCTCAATTTAACCGCAAATTTACGGGCTTTATGTTGTAGTAATATAACTGATATTAACCTTTGGAAGCCCGTGCTAGGCCCGTGTATTTAGACCCATGTTTTTGAAAAGTGGGCTACTGGCCAATTACAAGGCACATTTTATTAACATACTTACTAGTTACTGTATTATATTGTGTAACCCCGTTTTTTAATATCTACTCTTGTTTAAATGTGATCTGTGCTCAAATTTTGCCAAAATCGCAAAAGTTAAGAGCTTATCAAAAACTTTTGTTTCCCATAGTTTTTATTCACGATTCTGAAAAATTTTTCTTCGAGAGGTACAATTTAAGTTAGTTAAAAATTAATTACACAGCTATATATTCTATTAAAGCCATACATTCGGGTAAAATGTTAATAAACTTTGTATACATTTTTAAAAAATTTCAACCATTCGCAATGGGAGTAATTGATATTATGTGAAAGAATGAACCTTTCTCTCTTAGAAACAAAAAGGATTAGTTGATACTTTGTGCCACTTTCCAAGAAAATAGTAATTGAAATCAAATGTACCTTACCTGCCTATTCGAGTTTTCTGTGCTGTCTCATGACTCCGGCTATACAAGTTATTTGCGTCACATATCTAATAAGTTAATCATTTCTTTCAGATATAGGGTGAAAGCACTAGTAGTCGACCACCCTCTAGTAGTCGACCACTTTTATTGTTTAGCTTAAAGAAATAAGTACTGAAATAAAGAATTTATTAAATCACAATTTTATATTATACTTTGAATTTCTAACTTTACAATACGACAAAAAGCGCCCTTCATAGGTAAAAAAAATAAATGGTTTTAAAGTGATTTGTAAACTCATTTTGATTCTACATGTGTCATTGCTGTTTTCTAACCCGAGAAGCATAAGTGTGCTTTGAATAGAAACGACAAATGTAATTCAGTTCTATACATTTTTTACTGGAAAATTATGCTATTTCACTGAAAAAGCATCGACAATTTTATATGAGCTTCAAGAATTTAAAAAAATGGGATAATTTATTTATTTATGGGAGGTCGGTAACTGGATCATCATTCCCTTTCAATTTTCAATAGTCGACCACAGCGGTCGACTTCTGAAGCTAACTGCATTCACAATGAATGCTAAAAGTCGACCACGTATTAACTATATATAATTTATTTTAATCTAACCTCAGAAACGGGATAACTGTGCATTATTAACACAAATTTAGAAAAATGAGTAATGAAAAAGACAGTGGTGCGAGAAGTCATGCAAATAAACAAAAATGTAAAAATAAATGTTTAAAAATAAAACAAAGAAGTTTTAAACAATATAGCAATGAGGCTTTAAAGAATGCTCTTATATTTAAAAATAAATTTTAGTTTGTAATGCGCACATAACCGGTTTTGAATTTCATATTAAAAAAGGTGGTCGACTACTAGCTATCGGACCGGTCGACTTTTAGAGTTAACCGGTCGATTATTAAAGCATTCGGACACTTTATTTTTAACGTTAATTATTTATTTTCCCCGAACTTTCCTACTAACACAAAATATTTAGTGATATATTAAATACATTTGAATTACTTCAATACATTTTATATATTTTATAACATTGATTGTTTATTTTTTTTCAGAACTTTTCATTCGAGTTTAGCTTTAAGTGGTCGACAACTAGTGCTTTCACCCTATCTTAATTACGTCTTTTTTCCTTCTTACTCTTTGAAACCATGAGGTGTAAGGGTCCGAAGATATCAAGAGCAATTCATCAGATCTAAAGTGAACTTATATTAATACAACTTAAAGGCCATAAATTTGCGGTTAAATTGAGCCAAATTTCATTAAAATATCTTGACCAGAACCAAAGTTATAGATTTTTTATCGCCGTCGCTTCGTTTTGTCCCACTGTGCGACGATATAATAGGTTTTAAAATATGATCCAAAATCTTCTACTGTGTCTGTTTTCCGCAGAGCTATTCTCCTTTTAAACGTGGCTCGAATTGTTATGTATACATACTGCGGTTTTGCATGAGTGCTTATGGTTTGCGGGCGAATTTTTCATTTGTGGAATGTATGATGCGTAAGTTTGTAATGTTCCTTCAATAATGTGTGCATGATATTGTTTATTGCTGAATGATAATATTTTCTAACGTATATATCGCAAAAACTATAGAGGTACCATTGGGGCCAAAAGTCCCTCAGACTGAAAATATATATTTGATTATTTAGTTTTATAATAATAAGGTGGCCAAAGTATAAAGAAATGATGCCAAAGCCTTTTTTGTTCAAGAAGTCATGCTTTCCTTTCAATATTGTATACCAAGAAGAATTAGTTTAATTTGTTGATTTGAAAAGAGTCTTTTACTTATTTAGTTTAATATTACACGAAAAAACATTAGAGACTTTTTACCCTATGCAATGAACTTATTGCCCCGTGCGTGGGGCAAGAAGTCCATTTTGCATTGATAAACCTTTTGTGGTATAACTCAACAGAAAATAACAGTATCAATCAACAAACGCACTTCGTGAACGTAAAGCATAATAGTTATAGTTTATATAAAATAACGCCAGATATCTCTAGAATGTTAGTACTAAATTTTACATAGGTTTATACAAAAAACGGGACTTTTAATGAAAAACGTTTACTATTTACATTGTTTTATGCATGTTGTTCGCATGCTTAAATTCTGAATGTATGTATTAGCGCATGGCGCTGCTCTTCTTCACTTCCATTTTGAATTACATATGTAACATTAAACAGAGTAGGCTACTGTGATGTTGTGTGACAAGGTATTATATTTTTGTACTATTTATTATGTTTAATATACTTTATTATTATTGCATACAAAAACTGACTGCACTCCGTATTCGAGAACCACCCGTTTCCACGTAATAATACTTAAAATAACAACATCGTAACATGCTAAACAAATCTGGGGAGCAGAGTCTGACGGGGCAGAACCATAGCCATCCGTGTTCGCATTTATAATACTTTATTTGTACTTTTTAAGTATTGTATAAGTATATATATATATATAGTTATTAGTTCCTAGTTAATACTTGTGTAAACAAACATGATATGTAACAATAATATGAATAAAAGTAATTGTTAAATACATATTTTATTAAACTTTATTTTATTCTCCTAACCATTTCCTCCATTAGATTTGTATTAAATCTAATTTGTTTTCAAATCATTTTTCATTTAGATGTTTGGGGTCAGGCATAATAACAGCGACGATGAGCCTCGCCCTTTCTATACTTTGCGTTTCTAACTCCACGGCGTTGTATTGTATATTTATAAAAGAAGACGATTTATTATTATTATTATTATTATTATATTTCATAATCTAAAAACCTGCATTTGACCTAATTAATTTAGACCTGATAATAACATCTGAAGCACGTCCTAATGTTGTCTTTTTAAGAGCTGTATCTTACCCAATTTAGGCCTAATAAAGATGTCTCAGTAACGGCTTTGAAACGCTTTTTCAACCGTCTGAATTACGGTCTGAAATATATTTGAAACGGACTTAAAGACGTCTTTAAACATATTTGAAACGGCTTTAAAGATGTCTTTAAACGTCTTTGAAATGGCTTTAAAGACGTCTTTAAACATATTTGAAACGTCTTTGAAACGGCTTTAAAAATGTCTTGAAGCTGTCCATTCAACGTCTTTGATGGTCTTTGAAACGACTTTTAAAGACGTCTTGAATCCGTCAAATCTGTAACATTGTTGCGTGTTTTCGCGGTGATTTTAAGAACAGAACGCGGGTTGGTGCCCGTTGAGCGCTGAACCGCTCTGCTCGTCAGAGTGCGCGGGTGTTATAAATAAATGAGAATATTTGTTCTGGTAAAACTTGCAGGTATATTCTTAATAAATTTAAGAGATAGCCTTTCAGTGAGAACAAGACTTGTACATTCAAGAATCAAAATCGTTCTGCCTTCTCGGGGTCCTCCGTCGTTGCTCCTTCCCTCCTCGAACGTGGTGCTCCTTCCATCCCTAGGCGTCCTCCCAGTCCTTTGGCCAATCAGGATGAGGGATGAGCCGGATTCAAAGGGTAGGCTGTCCCATGGATGTCCGTCCGCCCCCGCGAATCTACGTCCATCTTTTCCTCCGTCTTCGGGTGGTGGTGGAAAGTCGGTGGAAGCGCGCGTTTCCGTTACACAGCGGGGTGCACACGTGGGAAGAGACAGTTGGCTCGGCTACGAGGGTCGAGTAGACAACTCTTGAAGAGAATTTATGACTGCCTTAGCGTCGCTAACACTTCTGGAGTCAATCAACACTCCTAAAACTAACAAAGGATAAGGTCTTCTCAAGAGATTACGTGACTTGGAAGAAACTCGCGATTCGTTTCGGGTTTCGTTAATATTTATCCTCTTCCTGCCTTCGAGCTCTGCCCAAGATCTTTCCCACGAATGCCACCCGCATTGCGCATCCTTTATAATATTTCTTAATCATACGCAAATATCTATTTTCAAACTTCGCTCCTAATTTATCTATCGATTATATACATTTCCGTGACTACGTTCACGTAATCACGCAACAACATCAGCGGTGCAGAAGACCAAATCCAGGCCTAGCTGCGGCATTCAAGACGTCTCACAGACGATGGGAACGTCTGGCGCAGACAGCTGAAAGATGTCGCTGCGACGGATGTGTGCTATCTGGGTAAGAACATTTGTAACATACAAATTTTTTGAACTATATATCTTCGGTTGACGTACCCGGTCGAATACATGCTAATTTTAGTTTATTTGTATGCACAATTTTAAATTTATTAGAATCTAACATTATTTCAACAGTTAAATCATTAATCTTTCTACTAATTTTATAAGGACCTAGCCAATTACAATCAAGTTTGGTTCTCGGTTCTTTTAATATATACACATCATCGCCTACATTAAATTTACAAGTGTTCGCATCTCGGTCATAATAACCTTTACTTCTCTCTTTAGCTCGCTTTAAATTTTCTGCAGCAAGTGTCTGAGTAGTGGTGACTTTAACAAAAAGATCGTCTAAATATTGAACAAAGGTACGCGATACCTTTTCTTTAGCAAATTCAGAAGGGATCACCGCCCTTACCCCAAAAACTAATTCATGAGGCGTGAATCCCGTAGCTTCATGTACTGAAGTATTGTAAGAAAATATACCGAATATCTTATCCATTCATCCCAATCACTCTTGGTGCAATAGTGTCTTAAATAATCGACGAAGACCCTATGTGCTCTTTCAAGGGAACCTAAAGACTGGGGGTGAAACGCAGTGGAGGTTATCCTTTGTATTTTAAATACCTGGCAAAACCTTTTCATAACCTGACCAACAAAATTCCTGCCCTGATCGGTATGTATAACTCTTGGACACCCAAACCTACTAATGAACTGTTCAGCTAAAGCAATTGCTACAGTTGTTGCTTCCATATTAGCTAATGGGATGGCGTCCGAGTATTTGGTCAAGTTATCTTGCAAGGTGAGTAAATATTTATTTCCCTTCTTGGTCAGTGGCAGAGGGCCTACAATGTCCATTTAAACCTTTTCAAAAGCTTGCTTTGGTGTGTCTGTAATGCACATAGGTTGTTTTACCCTTGCAGAGTGGATTTTATTTCTCTGGCAAGTGGGATAAGTACGGACAAATTCTGAAATATCCTTCATCATTCCTGGCCAATAATAGTGCTCCCGCATGCACTTTTGGAGTTTCCCGATACCTCTATGACCTCCAATTGAAGACTCGTGAGATTCCTTGATTATTTTTAAACGATTAGACTTAATTGGGATTATTATTTCGCCCATGCATACAGTGATTTCAAATTTAGTCTCGGTGAAAACTTGTTTAAATAAATCTTCTACTTGATTCCATTCGGAATTATTAAAACTATCAGGATCCTTTGAAATACTAAAAGTCCATGTACTTAGTGAATTCAAAAGGTTTTTAAGTGCCCTAAGGGAAGATTCAATATATCCAAAATTTAAATTTTCCGCAGAGTTATCCTTGAAGAATAAAAGAAATATGGAAGATTGATCGCCAGGAAGTGCCATAGCATCGCCAACCTCAAGCTGATATTGTCGCATCTGTTGTAAGGTAAATCTATTTCTTTTTAACAAATCAATCGTAACCTTGGAAGTAATATTACCATTAAGTGGTAAGAAATGAGCAAGATTGCCCCTCCGCATATATAAATGATCTTTTACACAATGAATAGTGGGAAGAGGGAAAAGGTGAATAGGGTGAATAGTCTGTCCATTCCCGCTTACATTATTAGTCATAACATGATTCCTTTTAAATTCCATACTTCCTGAACAGGATGACTCGTTTATCTCGGACTCTACTGAGGGCTTTTTACTGAGGGTTTCCCGTGCAGCTTTGATCGCAGAACAATTCGGTATGTCAACCTCAGACATTTCAGTCTCTGGATTTCCACTTCCAGGCATAACAATTTCCTCTTGTATCTCTTTTCTCACAGAACAACAAGAACAATAACAAGGTGCCCCTCTACCTTGACGATCAACACTCTGGAGCCCCATGCAAGTCACCGCAGGGATCGACGAGTCACAAGGTCTCCTCTGAGCACTGCGAGCCCCGGGCTCATATCGAACACAGGCCGACGTCCTAGTCTCCTGAAGCGCGATCCAGAGGCTTGGAGTCAACGTTAGCCGACAGGAGGATCGAAACGACGGCACCATGTCCGACTGGGAGAACCCTCCAGAATTCTCAACTTTTCTTTCAAACTTAAGTAGTTCTAACATATCAGTTCGTAAATTCAATGCCTCAGAATTATCAGCTTCTGTCTTCTCGCGCGCCAAGAAGACAGATGCCACCATTACTTCTATTTCGTTACATGTATTTTTGTCGTGTGTTCCATCCACCATTGAATATGGAAACGGTGTCATGTCTGTACAGACAAGCACCCTCTCCGGGTTCGCAGAGTCAGAAGGGATCGTATCGTCAGTTGGTGCGTTTAGTGATCGAGGGACGATGCTTTGGCAAGGATCAACAGGGTTTCGCGAGAGAGCACCCGCGTTAGAGTTGACTTTTCCCGGTTTGTAAACTATGTTATAATCGTACTCATTTAAACGAATTCGCCATCTCATTAATTTGGATGTGGGATCTTTAGCGTTATGCAGCCATACTAGGGGGCGATGAACAGTAATCAAGGTAAATTGTTGGCCGTACAGGTAAGGTCGGAAATGCTCTACCCCGAACAATACTGCTAAAAGTTCCTTTTCAATTGTAGAATAATTGGTTTCAGCTCCGTTCAGAGTCCTAGAGGCATACGAGATAGGGAGATCTTTGCCGACCTCACCCTGACTCAACACAGCACCTACAGCATAGTCCGAAGCATCAGTGGTCACAAGGAAAGGTTTTGTGAAATCGGGGTATTGGAGCAGGGGCTTCAAACAAATTATATCTCTCAGTTGCTCAAAAGACCTTTGAACTACCGAGGTCCAACGAAAAGGAATATCTCTCTTTAGTAAGCTAGTCAAGGGTTTGGCAATTTTAGCCATATTGGGGATGAATCTTCTATAATAGCCCACGAGCCCCAAGAATTGTTTCACATTTTTCTTTGTTGTAGGTACAGGAAATTGCTTCACGGCTGAGACTTTTCCGGGATCCGGTTTCACTCCCGCGCTCGAAATTACATGACCCAGGTAAACTATCTCTTTTTGTAAAAATCTGCATTTTTGTGGCTGTAAGGTTAACCCGGAATTTTGTAGTCGCGCTAAAAGTACTTTTAATTTCCGATTATGTTCTTTAAGTGAATCCGCGTAAATGACAATGTCGTCCATATAGACGAAAAGTTCGACACTCTGTAACCCAGTTAGTATCAAATCCATAACTCTTTGAAAGGTTGCGGGCGCATTCTTTAGACCGAACGGCATCCTATTGAACTCGAAATGTCCGTGCGGGGTTGAAAAGGCAGTCTTAGGTTTGGATATCGGGTCAACGGGTATCTGGTGAAACCCAGAGGCTAAGTCTAAGGTGCTAAAATACTTAGCTCCTCCCAATTGATCCAAAATCTCAGTAATATTGGGTAATGGGTAGGCGTCGGACACGGTTACTTCATTCAATTTCCGATAATCAATGACCATTCGCCACTTATGTTTTCCGGACGAGTCAGATTTTTTCGGAACTATCCACACCGGTCAGTTATACGGTGAACATGAGGGCTGTATTATTTTGCTGCTTAGTAAGGAATCTACTTGTTTATTTATCTCATCTTTATGGACTAAAGGGTATCTGTACTGTTTGGTCTTAATGGGAACTTCGTCAGTAGTAATTATGGTGTGCTGTGTAACGTCAGTAGACCCTAAATTATCCATCGGAAGATAAAACTGGTATACGAATCTGTTTATAACTTCTAAAATACTACTCTTCTCAATCTCGTTTAAATGGTCTAGTTCGAGCAGCTTAATCAACTGAGCTAATCTTTGGGCGCAATCTTTGGATTTGTCAACGTCGGAGTCGGAATTGATTGTTTGTGACAAACCAGGAAAGGGCTTGGAATCAAATTCTTCCAACTCAATAGGAGGTACCGTTAGGACGATATGGTCACATGTAGTATTTATAACGTATAATTTTACAGAGCCATTTCGTTGACTAGCCAGACATTCCCCTATAAAAACACCGAGTCCGGCGTCTAATCTCCGTACATAACCTGAGGGATTACCACCCTTGGCAGGTATTGCGATTAAGATTCTAGTTCGAGGCGGTAAATTGAGTGGGAAATTAACACCGAATGGGGGTTCTCCTTTACCAAATTTTAACAGACCAGATAAGTTTTCTTTAAATTCAATAGTTGCCTCTTGTTTTTGCAGAAATGAGATACCTAAGAGCCCGTCACATTTAAGGGAGAAGTCATCACTTACTATTTGGAAATGGATGGGAGTGTTATGGATTAAAACAACAACCTCGCCCTGCGTTTTGATCATCCCTGCACCAATACCCGTAAGTTCATAGATCCTTCCACTATTAATTTGTAAATTGGAGACTAATCCTGCGCGTTTTATTAGATTCAATTGTGAACCGGTGTCCACCAGGAATTTAGCGGAGCCCTGAGGAAAACGATCGCTCTCAAGAGAGACAACAGGCGGTCGAGCGGCGTCGACTACATCGAATCTGTGGCAGACACGATAGACACGGCGCGTGCAATGAGGGGTTTGGTCGGCACCGCGCCTTTTTGCTGACTCCCCTTCGAGTTTAAATTTTGGTGAGTTTTAAAAGGTGTTAAGTCGCACTGGTCCGCCCCAGAGGATGAATCGCGTTGATTTTGTCCTGAATTGAAATTTCCCCGGTCATCCCTAGTAGGTGAATAACGCCGGTTCCTTTTAGAATTAAAATCCCGTTGCACTCTACCGCGATTTGAGTTACGCCGATCCTCGGGTGTCGCAGATGTAAACGAGTTTTGTGAAGGTTGAGAACCCCGTTTATAGCATTGTGCCTCCAAATGTCCCGTTTTTCTACAATAATTGCACCTTTTGAAATTACGAGTTGAGGGAGCATACTTGTTATTATTTACCAGCTGGCAATCTGACCGATAATGGCCAAATTGGTTGCAATTAAAACATCTAATGTTTTCATTTGAATTTACCGCGAACACCGTAGACTTATTGGCAGACAATCTGTGGCTCACGCTGTTAGTCACATTCTTTCTCTGTCTAGCATACCTAGTGGCTAAACGAATAGCGTCCTTTAATCCTTCCACCTCCTGGTTTACTATGGACATCATCATTGTGTCATCGCGTAAACCTCCTAAGAATCCTGATACCGCTTCCTCCTCAAGTACGGATTTAACACCGTTAAACTCGCCGGGTTTTGATTTCTCCTGAGCTATTTCTACCCCATTATCTAGCATTTCATACACTCTAGCACCGAATTCTTCTATCGTTTCCCCGTCCTTGCGCTCTATGTTCCTTAGATCATCCAAAGCGGCTTTGATGTTAAAACTGTCCTTATACGCAACTTTCATTAAGTTAACTAATTCCTCCACCGTTTCCACCACCGCATCCCCAACAATTCTATTATAATCGCGACTTTGCATCTTGTTGCGCATGATTGCCAATAAATTGTATTTATCTCCCCTTTTTACGAGAGAGTCAGCTAATCTACACTGATTTATAAATTTGCTTAAAGACCCCGGTTTCCCGTCGAAGAAAGGAATAAAATCAGCGATCATTTTGAATGGCATACGCGAAGCTCCGTCCGACGGTCCACACGAATGGTCCGGTGCATTAGTGTCAACAAAATCAATATCGCTACCCGAATCAGATTCGCTACTCTCCAAGGGAGTGGATTCTTGGAACGGCACTACATCTTCCTCCGTGAAGCTATTACCACTACTCAGACGTTTCCTGAGGTTTCTCACCCATTTTCGCGTGAGTGGCGGCATTTTCTTTTTTTTTTTTAAACGCATAATATAACAATTCTAACACGCGATATTATAAATATAAATATAAGATTTTGATATGAACTCACAGGTACAACAACGCAAATTAGCAACTAAATTCGACTTGCTCGATTGCCTGCTGATCCGCTCGACTTCTGTTCCGAAGGTCTGCTAGCGCGTCCAGCGACGACTGCGTTGCTTCAGCTGCTCCTGGTTCCGTGGAAAGATCCCTTAGATGCTGGTTCCCTCGTGGATTCTCCGTTCCGTGTGGTGAGTTCTGGTGTCCAAGTTGCTCGATGAAGCTCCAGACAGCGACAGATGAACGTTAACTGGCGGCTCCGTTGTCTCGATTAGCCTCGATGGGGAGATCCTGTGGCTGGGTGCATGTGGTTTCGGGATGACTGGCACGAACGTCCGACACCACACTCCTCTGGCATTCACCCGTGTTCCTGGGGAAACGTGCCCAAAACCCAGGAAAGAGGGTTGCACCAACTGGCCAACGATTGTTCAATCTTGCGCCCGCGAGCCGGCAAATTTGGAGCTATCCCACCGCTGTCACCAAAACTGTTACGGGTTGTAGCAGGGATTTCGAATGAGGATATAGATGGGTTCGCTGCCCGTGGAGCGCTAATGCGCTCTGCTCACGTTCGCCCTTAGTTTCTGCCTCCAGCTTCTTCCAGCGACAATTAGGTTGAATAAATAGACTAACAATAGAATTGTAAGAGTTAGTTGTGTTGTATTATATTTTAAAGTAGGACAATTATGTGATACGTCAGTATGCTTTGGGTGTTGATCAACGAATCTGAGAACTGAGATGTCGTCGTTAAGAAAAAGAATGAAACATGTTTCTGTTAATAAAGATATCCAATCACACAAATGGTTTCTTAATTAATTATGTAACAAATTATTTGGTTGGTTCTTCGTTTACTAAGAACGAGCGTTTTACATGATATCCGTGATCTAATAGCAAAGCAACCGAAACCAATATTTAATCAATACTATTTAACGAGCGTTTCTAAGTAGTATTCCTTGGAATACTTGTTTATATTTTCAGTTGCTTCGTTTGACAATTTAAATTTGGCGCGTCTAAACTTGGCCATGCAGAGCCATTAGACTATATTCATGTGTTACCACATGAGACCGTAACACCACCAAACATTCCGAATAAGTATATATTAATCGAATAAGTAAAAATTTAGTGTTCAAAGAAATTTAAAAACACTCGTTTTTCACAACATGTCTTTCTATTTAAACACTGATAATCATATGGACTTCGACGGATTTCGACCTATTCTCAGTAATTCAATTTTCTGTCACTAGTTGGCGTATCGAAATTCTTGGTTTCCCAATGCTAGAGCACTAAAGAGGTGAGTATGCGCATCCGCCATTTTGGGTCCTCTCCAGAGAGAAAACAACATGCAGAGTCCGTTAAGACCGGCTAAAACATATTGAAATACGGTAGCTACGATAGATTCGGTAGTAAATTCCGCGTGAAAAATATTCATTAATTAATTGTTATTCTAATCAATATAAAATGTAGTAATGTATTTGTGTGTTTTAGGTATATTTTTCAAGGTATAAAGGAATTAAAATGCCGTGTTACAGTGCTATTAATTGTAGCACGAGAACAGAAAAGAATGTTCGGCTTTTTAGGTTTCCAAAAGAGAAACATGTGATCCAGGAGCAGATTTCCCCTACTTGGGAAGGCCTGCTTTAGAGTACAGAGAAATGAAAAATGACAAAAGATAAATAGTATAGTCTGAAGAACTTATACAGTAAACGCAACTACGCTGGTGACAATCATACTATGCAATAGATTTCAGAAAGTATTGAGATGTACGGAGAACACATCAATGTCAGTGCAGAGATATTGGTTTGCCCCACTCATGGCCCTATTGAATGGATCGGCCATGTAATGGTGGTAAGCCGGTATCTTAAACTCGAAAAAAGGCCTGGGTCGTAATTGCCTCTGTGAAGCTAGAAAACATAGTGGATAATAACATAAAATACTAATTACCAAATTTGTAAAATAAGGTGTGTACCCTGTACTGCACCCTCTTAATACTTCATCTAAAAATGCATGTCATATTATACAGGGTGTCCGCGGGAACACTGGACAGCGGGATTTCTCCTAAAGTATTGGACGTAAAAATATGAAAAAAATATGGAATGCATGTTTCGAGGGGGCCAACTTATTAGCCCGAACGAATTTTTTTTCGATTATTATTATAAAAGATACGATGGTCAAGTTCGGTTTTTCAAATGGAACTCTTTTTTTTGAAGACCTGAGTTGATAGTGCGTTCCAAGACAAATTCAATAAGCATCAATGTATACACGTTATTTCCACTGGTTTTTGAGATATTGCGCTTGCAAATTTACTGATTTTCACTGCAAGAAACTCCTCTGGAATAGCAAGGACCGGGGACGGTCTTACTGGCGCCACGGGTGGCACTGCCTGTTGAAATAGATACCTACCTGCGAAAGGTCTACGCCAGGCCCAAAGGCTGGACAATTCTTTTCCGTCAGAAATGCTACTTAGGTAGGTACATCTGCGGTATCGAGAAGCGCATCGTTACTTTTATTTCGCACTTGCTTCTAGGCTCGGATAGCCGGTTTGTCTGGGAGGGATGCAAGTTGGATTGGTTAGGTTCGGAGGAGTGAAAGTTGCTAGACTAAATTTCAACTATAGGGAGCAGATTGTATCAGAACCAATCGGATTTGCATCCCTCACAAACGGCTGCTAGAGAGCAAGAGGCCCTCTTCACAGCAATACCTTCTCCCCAATGCCCACCTTCTTTCGTACGGAATACGTCAACGCATGGTTTTGTTTTGATATCGAAGCTCATGTTTATACTCGAGAGGACCACGCGTCGACAGCGGGCTACCCCTTTTCTTACCGTGTCTCTCCACGAGGAGTATTGCCGATGGATTGTAGAAGCGCAGATGTCTGGATGCCAGTTGTTGAATTCAGGAGACGATAGAAACACTTTATTACAAAACACACATGTACTATAATTAAAGTAAATCGTATTCCTCTCGGGCAGGAGTCGCCCGACGTTCGTCAAGGAGATGCGGCCTGGTACCCTGTGGCGAGGGCTGCCCTTCGCAGTGCCTCACCCGATTTTTATGGCTTTTACCGGAAAAAGGTACGAATCCTGGGTCGAACGTAACGAATTGGGGTCGAGCCCCTGCAGTCGATGGTGGAATATCCATTGCAGCGTATTAAGAAATTCTTTTCTACATCGTATCGAAAGGGAAGTGACGCCAATGAATTCCTTATGTTTTTCTGATGAAAATCATATGAAATATCATGCAAATCGGACTACTTTGACATAAGCTATTTGTATTCCCTATGTAAAAGTTGTCCGATTTACACGACATTTGTAATGATTTTCATCAGAAAACCGTAAGGAATCCATCGGCGACACTTCCATATCCATACGATAAAGAATAAAGAATTATTTTATTTCCTAAACAAATACAGGGTAATTCTGGCGGTACGCCCGTCACCTCGTGGCGGGGACTACACCCCGCAGTGTCCATCGAATTTTATGGCTTTCGACCCTCGAAGGGGTTCGAGTGCCTATTATGAAGTGAGAAATCTTCCACTCGCGCATTTCTCATCAGATCTTTGTAAAAACGACAACCATCGATTCCTAATGTTTCGCCGATGAAAGTGACACCAAGAACGAATTTTCGATTTTATACACGACACGAGTCGTAAATGTCGCAAATGTCGTAAATGTGTCATAAATATCGTATATCTAGTATGTAAATAACTAAACTATAAAATATTTTTCGTATAGGTTATGAAAAAGTGCCAATTTATTAATAATTATAATTGTGATTAACAAAGTTAAATTAAATTAAGTTATTGACGAAAAATGGATATTGATAGGTTAGTAAAAGAGAAATGCATTGAGAAACAAGAATTCGAAGTTCTTGGTTCTTTATATAGATATATATCGTCACCTACAGAGAATTTACAGGAATTGACTCTTTTGTCATAATCTAATTTGCTTTTCTGTTTTGCCCTTTCTAGATTTGCCGCTGCTATAGCTTGTGTAGTACTTATTTTTTAAAACAACTCATCCAAATGGTTAACAAAGGTTCGCGGAATTACTTCGTTCATGAACTCTGAGAGAATAATCGCCTTTATCCCAAACACAAGCTCGTGAGGAGTGAAACCAGTAGCCTCATGGACAGACGTGTTGTAAGAAAACAGGCCAAAACGAATCCAGTCGTCCCAGTCGGTCTTAGTACAGTAATGTTTCAGGTAATCAGTAAATACGCGATGCGCCCGTTCAAGAGATCCCAGTGATTGTGGGTGAAACGCAGTTGAGGTAATTCTTTGTATTTTAAATATTTTACAAAAGGTTTTCATAATGTTGCTAACAAAATTACTCCCCTGGTCGGTTTGAATTGTTCGAGGACACCCAAATCTACTGATGAATTGTTCAGCCAGAGCCAAGGCTACGGATACAGAGTCAATATTAACAAGTGGGATCGCGTCGGAGTACTTAGTAAGATTATCTTGAAGTGTTAACAAATACCGATTACCCTTCTTTGTTAATGGCAAAGGCCCCACAATGTCCATCTGTACCTTTTCAAATGCCTTTTTAGGAGTGTCAGTTATTCGCATTGGCTGTCTGGTCTTAGAGGAAAGGATTTTGTTCCTCTGGCAACTTGGACATGAACGGACGAAATTCTTTATTTCCTCTCCCATGCGTGGCCAGTAGAAATCTTCTCTGATTCTATCAAAAAGCTTACGGATACCTTGATGACCCCCGACGACGGATTCATGAAATTCTTTAATAATAAGAGGCCTCCTAGATGGAAGGGGAATTATAACCTCGCCTGTGCAAACGGTAATTGTATACTCGGAACTATTTAATTCTTCTTTTAAAAGGTGCATTATTATTGTATTTAGAGATGCTAATTGTCTTTACATTCAGGGTATCCATAAGGTGTTTAAGTGAAATTATTGAGGATTTAAGATGGACATGGTTTACCGGTTCTACTGCGCATGATTTTATGAAAAGATAAAAAGTAAGGGGTTTTGTATCAGGGAAGACCATTGTTTCCCCTACATTGGGGTTATGTGGTCTAAGTTGTTCGAGGGAGAATTTATCATTTTCTAACAAATCTGTAGTGGTTTGTGATTGAACTTCGTGGTCGAGAGAAAAGAAATGAATAAAGTTATCTTTGCGCATATAGAGATAATCTTTGGAATAGATAATATTAGGAGGAAAAGAATGATGAATGATTGGTGTTACTGGGGCAGTCTTTGTCATTAAGACTCTAAGGTTACTTTGTTTGTTTAGGTCACTGTTTCCTGAGGCCACATCAACGGAGGATCGTGTCTCATCAACTGCGCGCTTGGTCACAAATAAAGTCCGGCATATTTCAGCCTCTAAATTTGGCTCGTCAGCCCCTAACCAGACACAAGCCGCGGACCGCAGGTCGCGTACCTGGACGGGGTGCTTACAGCCTATCCGATGCTCCAGGTCAGACGAGCCTGAACCCTGAGGTACGTGGGCAGCCCCTAGCGACTTCTGTGGCGGGGTGCCTTCAAAGTCGGCCTTTCCGATGTCCATCAGACAGCCGGGTCGGAGCACCTCCTCACGATCCCTCGAGAGCGATCCTCCAACTACTACATTTCTAACGGGAGATTCACTCGTCCCAGCTATTCCCGTCGTAAGGTGAGTGTCACTGTTATTTGAACCATCATCAGAGTGATCAATCCCGACTAAGACCTCAGGTTGACCGTTGCTTTCTTTAGCATGGGCAAGAAAAATGGTAGCAATTATCTTTTCATTATTTTCCCATGTCCTATTACAGTCCGTATCCTCCACTCTTCCAGAGTCTACAAGTGGCACGTCGTCGGCGCCTACGACTACCCCTTGCAAACGCCTAAAGGATGAAGTATCAGTACAGTCCGTTGTGGTACAGTTACATTGAAGGTTCGAGACTGATGAAGAAGTTACGGGACAATGCAACCGCATTCGAATTTACTTTTCATGGTTTATATACTATGTTATAGTCGTATTCATTTAATTTAATCCGCCACCTCATGATGCGAGAAATAGGGTCCTTTATGTTATGAAGCCAGACCAACGTTCGATGATCGGTTGCTAACGTGAATTGTGGATCATACAGATAAGGTCGAAAATGATCAACGGCGTAGATAACGGCAAGTAATTTCTTCTCAATGGTGGAATAATTGATTTCTGCACTGTTAAGCGTTCTCGACGCGTACGCAATAGGAAGGTCTTTACCTATTTGGCCCTGGCTCAACACAGCTCCCACAGCATAATTTGAAGCATCAGTAGTTACAAGGAAGGGTCGTTTGAAATCCGAAAATTGTAATAATGGTCCGGAACAAATTCTATCGCGTAGATTTTCGAAGGCAGATTGAACATTGCTGTCCCAAATAAAGGGGACTTCCGCTTTCAATAATCGCGTTAAAGGTTTGGCGTTTTTCGCCATATCAGGAATAAATCGTCTGTAATAGCCAACCAGGCCCAAAAATGGTTTTATATTCTTTTTTGTTTTAAGGATGGGAAAGGATATCACGGCTTTGATCTTCCCGGGGTCTGGTTTCACTCCATCACTAGAAATGCTATGACCTAAGTAAGTAATTTCGCGTCGTAAGAATCGGCATTTCTCAGGCTGTAATGTTAACCCTGCATTCTGTAACCGGCCTAGTAATCTCCTTAACTTTCGAGAATGTTCTTCTATTGAATCGGCATATAGGACAATGTCGTCCATATACACAAACAGCTCGACTCCCTGCAGACCCGATAGGACTAAGTCCATGCATCGCTGGAAAGTGGCCGGGACATTTTTAGGCCGAAAGGCATTTTGTTAAATTCATAATGACCGTGGAGTGTCGAGAAAGCGGTTTTTTGCTTAGATTTGGGGTCCATAGGGATTTGATGGAAACCCGAAACAAATCAAGGGTACTAAAATATTTCGCTGCTCCGAGTTGGTCTAATATCTCTATTATATTAGGAAGTGGGTAGGCATCGCTAACTGTTTTTTCATTCAACAGGCGGTAGTCTATGACCATGTGCCAACGTGGCCCATCAGTGGAGTCTGATTTTTTGGGGACCACCCAAACAGGTGAGTTATAAGGAGAAGTTGACTGTTGAATGATATTATTTTCCAGCAATGCAGTGACTTGTTTCTTAATTTCCTCCTTATGAATTAGAGCTCTTACTACCCGCCCGCCCGGGTACTCGAGTACCCGGTGAGACCCCGGGTAGAAAAAAATTACTCGGGTACCCGGGTAGACAAAAATTACCCGAGTATCCATGAGATACCCGAGTAACTGAAATGTGATGAGATCGTTGAGAATTTCGATTTGACAGTCGATAGTCCTTTGGCCTTTCGATCATTTTCGGCTAACCTCAGTAATGAACGGAATAAACTTCAAGCAATTAAATGTGGTATTCTCCGCAGAACACATTCTGCAGAATGTGAAAATTGCGAACTGTCAACGTCCTTTGCACTTACAATAGGGTAGTTCGCCCTATTGCAGTGCCTGTCCCTATTAGTGTGTCTTTATATTTAAATAAGCCATGCTATGACTGTAGAAGCCCGAATCTGATGTAACTTTTATCATTCAATGTTGTTAAAAGCTAGATATAACGTTTCCCACTGGGGAGTATGATACACCATTGGAAAGCTTAAGAGTAGAGGAGTCACGGGTACCGTAAGCGTCCCATTCGGAAAATATAGATTAAAATATGTAGACATGGCATTGATGCACTCTTATCGAATCAAAACCAACTCCCTCAGTCGATGCAAAGTAAAACTCGGAAAATACTAGGAAAATGCATTGGTTTTGGGTTTTCGTTCACATCACTTGTCGGAGTTTGTTGCGGCTAGATCTGTTTAGCGGGCCTTCCGCCGTCTTTAGTAAGATTTAAGATAAAAAAATTTATTTCAGAAATAAATAAAACTGCACGTTTATTAGTTTGAAATGAGGATTCCAATTTTTTATATTTTATTGTTAAATACATTAAATACATTTGGCATTTTATAACAGATAATTTGGAGATAAAAAACTTCACATTTTCCTCGCATGATATAGAGGCCAGAGGGACGACATACCGCCGAAAATGTCACAGCCGTTATAATAGGAAATGGGAATGCAGGAAGATTGTAACATTACAATATTACAAATAAATTAACTGCTCTAGAATATGACAATTCGACTAACATGCATGCATCAGCAAATTTATTAGATAATTTAAAATACAGCGTTTCGTGTGCTGCACATACTTTACAGTTAGCTACAAAAGACGCCCCTGATACAGTTAAAAATTGTCAGTTATGATAAAGAAAGGCAGTAAAATAGTGCAACATTTTAATTATTTCAATTTGGCGACTTCTGCACTGCAAGACGCCCAGAAGGAACTGAATGTACCAGAACAGAAGTTAATTCAATCCTGTCCGACCCGATGGAATTCAACGTGCAGTATGTGTGACGGTCCTGTAAAAAACTGAAACGTAACAAATTAAATATTAACAATAGAAACGGAACCAAATTAAATATTAATTTTAAAACGATTCAATGTAGCGACCATAGAATTATGTTCTGAAACTAAGGTAACTATTTCCTTAGTTCTGCTAATCATCCATGGATTAATTAATAATCATTTAAAAGACAATAATTGGGACACTGTATAAGCTAAAGAATTTAAGGACATTTTAAAAAAATTCAAAAAATTTAAAAAACTCAACTGCTTAAAAAGCGAACTAAAATGATAAAAATAATAATAAGATGACAATTTAAATTAACTCAGTTGTCTGCAGCCGGAGGCCTTAAATCCTTTGTTGCTAATGATTTGAATAAATTACATTCGAACATGCAACTTTTGAACGTAACAATTTCGTAACGTCACATCCCCTGCTCGTAGATTCGATAAACATTCATATAGGTAGTGACAGTGCCCATCAAATTGCTTGTTTTCTTGACCCTAGAAGCAAAGATTTAACATTACAAGATATCGCATTAAAAATATAATTATAGATTCTATTCACAAGATTGGATATATATCAATTAATGAAAATAATACAGATAATGATAATACCATTTCAAGTTCTTCAGAAATTGATATGTATATGGACAAATATAAAAACCTGGCAGAATTGACAAAAATGTATTTGAGTATTCCGATTACATCTGTCAGGTCGGAACACACATTTTGTTCAGCTTGGTTACTACCTGGAAATATAGATTTATTAGTATTTTTACAGCAAAACAGAAATGTGTAGAGGTTAAGTTGCGAACAGAATCGTGATTCGAAGTCACACACTATTTCTTGTATAGAATTTATTATTCTACTTACCGTTGCGCACTATACCACGCTGCGGTGCGGCAGTAACCTAGTGCCACCGACACCGACGACTCACCGATCCCTCGCAGCAAAAGACATTATATCATAATACATATTCCCAGATAGCCACGTCTGTATTTGCAGATTTTGCTCAACGCCTGAGTACAAATGTTTGTGGCAGAAAGGCTAAAGATTTGATACAGGATTTGTTATATTTGATGATGAAAGCAGACTGACAGCAGAAAGCCGACAGATTGTGCTGCCTTAACCTGAGAGCAGATTGGCGGCAGGGTCTGCTGATACAATTTAATGGCAGGAATCGAGCAGACCCTGCGCAGTGCGATCTGACGGCAGATAGGCAGCAGAAATCGAGCAGATTCTGTTGACATAGCCTGCGAGCAGTTTGACGGCAGACACTGCGGCGAATCTGCTAATCCAATTTAATGGCAGAAATCGAGCAGACCCTGCGCAGCGCAATCTGACGGCAGATTGGTGTCAGATACAGAGCAGATTCTGTTGACATAGCCTGCGAGCAGTTTGGCGGCAGACACTGCGGAGAATCTGCTAATCCAATTTAACGGCAGAAATCGAGCAGGCTCTGCGCACCGCGATCTGATGGCAGATAGGCAACAGAAATAAAGCAGATTCTTCTTACATAGTCTGCGAGCAGTTTGGCGGCAGAAAGTAAGCAGAGTCTGCTAATCCAATTTAACGGCAGAAATCGAGCAGGCTCCGCGCACCGCGATCTGACGGCAAATTGGTGTCAGATACAGAGCAGATTCTGTTGACATAGCCTGCGAGCAGTTTGGCGGCAGACACTGCGGAGAATCTGCTAATCCAATTTAATGGCAGAAATCGAGCAGGCTCTGCGCACCGCGATCTGACGGCAGATAGGCGGCAGAAATAGAGCAGATTCTGATGTCAGGATCTGACAGCAGAATGGCGGCAGAAAGTAAGCAGAGTCTGCTAATCCAATTTAATGGCAGGAATTGAGCAGACTCTGCGCACCGCGATCTGACGGCAGATAGGCGGCAGAAATAGAGCAGATTCTGCTGACATAGTTCACGACGCAACCCGCCAGGCCGCGATCGGGCGACCGCTTCTCGCTTGCGAAATAGCACCGTGGCGGGAATAAGTGGCCGAGGGCTTGATCATTCAGGGCTCTCGAGTACCACTCGTATTTGCCGGCATTTCACTGCGGAGTATATATTTGTTATACCCGACTGTAAGGGCGGTATTATCAGTCGTTGCTGAAGACGAAAATCGTCTTAAGCATCCGGCATCCTTTACTAATCTACTAGACTAGTAGAGGATGTCGCATGCTAAAAACTAAAAAACGATTGATGATAATACCGCCCTAAGACGACTGAATAAATAGTAGTTATCATTAATTCTTTTATATGTGGAAGAACTGTCTTTAAAAGTTTAAATAATTATTTTGAGCCTCCCTGGCATTCAATTGACTAACAACTAAGTAAAATATTAAAAATGTTATAATACCCGTTTAAATACATGGTTTACTAACTTTTTTTTCTTCCATAAAATATGGTAGGAATCAGATCTTTCAAGTCGGTCTTATAAACGTGTTCTATATATTATCTACGCTACAGACTTTTGCACTGTTTTTAAATCTATACTATTATATAAAATTGCCTACTATGTCCGACATCAGGATCTGCTTGATTTCTGCCACCAATCTGCGGGCGGTTTTTGTCAGCAAGATCTGATCGAAATCTGACATCAATCTGCGGTCAGATCCTGATGTCAGGCTCTGACCACAAAACCATAGTCAAATGCGGACATAGTAGGACCCGAATCTGACGTCAGAATATACTCGAATCTGACATCAATCTGCCGTCAGACTGCAGTCAGTTTGTTTACTGGGTTAATAATCGTAACGCGCACATAATACTACATTCAATTGCTTGAAGTTTATTCCGTTCATTACTGAGGTTAACCGAAAATGATCGAAAGGCCAAAGGACTATCGACTGTCAAATCGAAATTCTCAACTATCTCATCACATTTCAGTTACTCGGGTATCTCATGGATACTCGGGTAATTTTTGTCTACCCGGGTAGCCGGGTAATTTTTGTCTACCCGGGTACCCGGGTATCGCACGGGTACCCGGGTAGTCCGGGTATCGCACGGGTACCCGGGTAGTCGGGTATCCTACGGGTACCCGGGTAGTCGGGTATCCTACGGGTACCCGGGTAATCGGGTATCCTACGGGTACCCGGGTACCCGAGTAATTTTTTTCTACCCGGGGTCTCACCGGGTACCCGAGTACCCGGGTATTTTTCTCGAGTTTCAACATTTACTTCCGCTATAATCGTTACTTCCGTTGACTTTGCCTCGCTCGACTTATGAACTATCATCTGCCCATTTATTTCATCTTTATTAAGGCTATTCCGATCTTCTATTTCCTCCCAAAACTCCTGAGAGAGAGAGAGAGAGAGAGAGGGTCATTATTTTTTATCCATGTTTTCCTTCCGCTGAAGGCGGACGCCACTTTACTCGAGATTCGATTCGATCGATCGATATCGTGGGTTCGCGGGAGATTATTTTATAGCCACGTTTCCCGTCCGCCGAAGGCGGGCGCCATTTCATTCAGAGAATGAGTGAGAGAGAGAGAGAGAGAGAGAGAGAAAAAGAGAGAGAGAGATAGAAAGTTTGTGTGTGAGAGAGAAAGAGAAGTATAGATTCTCAATCGCCCGTCTTTCTTTCTCTCTCTCGCGTACGATATCGGCGCATGCGCGTTACGGTCGAAAGCGACTTCTATACTTCTCTCGCTCGCACATGTCTTTCTTTCTCTCTCTCTCTCTCTTTCTCACGGTTTCAAGCTTTCAATGAGACCTCCCCACATAGAGTATATGCTCCAAGACCTATACGAGAATATCGATACCTGCGCGATATCTTTACCTCGCGATAGAGACCACTCTCTCTCTCTGTAAAGCCAACCTGACCGCGCGTGGACCGCGCCAAAGTGTACCTGGCCGCGCGTGGACCACTCCGATGCGAAGCTGGCGGCACGTGGGCCATTGTAATGGACCAATGGACCGCGTGTTGACCTCGTTCTAAAGTGTACCTGACGACTCTAAAGTGTATCTGACCGTGCGTGGACTACCCCACGGTGAACCTGACCGCGCGTGGCCCACTCCAAAGTGAACGTAACCGCGCGTGGACAGCTCCAAAGTGATCCTAACCGCACGTGGACCGCTCCAAAGTTAACCTGACAGCATGTGTGGACCACTCCGGTGTGAACCTGGCGGCATGTGGAGCACTCTAAGGACCGACCGCGTGTTGACCACTCTAAAGTGTACCTGACCGCGCGTGGTCCACTCCACGGTGAACCTAACCGCCGTGGAACACTCCAAAGTGAACCTTTTTTTTTATAGAGGGGGAAAATGCTTTATGCATACCCCGGTACTGGTACCGGGGTTATGTGGGACTCCCCACCCAAAAAGGTGGGATACCCACTAAAACCCCCTCTCAGGGCCGCCTTGGCCACGCCTCCACACTGTGGGGGGTACTTGGATTTTCTACTTCACCCCACAGTGTCCAACAAAGGTGGAGGCCACTCCTACGCACTGCCACAGCGTGCACTCAATAAATAAATACATATATATACATATTTACACGCACGATCCTACAAATCAGTAAATAAATAGAATATGTATATGTACATATAAATAAATAAATAAATACCAACAAGTAGGACTCATACAACCAGTGCACACCAACATCCTACACCTATAAAATCGGAATAAATACGCGCTAAAAGCAAAAACTGTCGCAGGCTCCATAGGCGGCGATTTCTCCACCCGCAGTTAGGGGGGAGAGGAGGGCGCCCTCCTAAAGGTAGGATTTCCAAGACACGATTTCGCCGCGGCGGCGAAATCGCGACGGTGAATCGCGGCCCGTCTCCGCGGCGAGCAGACCTCCGGTCCCGCGTTAAAGGACCCACTGGGTTCGAGCACTTGAAAGGGTCTATTCTAAGGTCGGTATACCTGTTTCAGAAAAATCAGATTGATTATTCTTTATCGTATCTCTATGGAAATGACACCGATGGCTTCCTTACGTTTTTCCAACGAAAATCGTACCAAATGTCATGTAAATCGGGCTATTTTTAACGAAGATAGCTTGAAATTATGCAAACGAATTTTTCAACTAATTTCCTTCATTATGCTCCGAATTACGTCGTTCTTGGTGTTAGTTTCATCGGCGAAACATAGCGAATCGATTGGCACCGTTTTCGCAGAGATCTGATGAGACATATGGAACTTGGATTTTTCCACTTTTAATGGTATTCCAAATCCTTCGAGGGTCGAAAGCCATAAAATTCGGTGCGGCATCACGGGAGGTTGACCTGCCTGCGTGGTGCCAGCCGGTATCTCTTTGACAGGCGTCGCTTCAGAATCACCCTGTACAATACAGTATGTACATATACATATTTACATATAGAGTCTCGAGGACGAAATGAGACGACGATTCGAGGTCTGTGAAGTTGGCACCCCCCAATTGCGAATTTTTATATAATAAAGATGGCATTCGTTTGCCGACATTTCTCCAACAAAAGCTTGGTTTGTCCACCCGTAAAAAAAAGATATACCTAAAGAATAAAACTGTAAACAATAAAAATATACATGTTAGATTTGTAGAAGTTATGAAACATTCATTGCACAGATGTACTGAAGCAGGGTCACGAAAGTATTCCATCGGCATTAATTACCTATACGCACCTTATTTTATATTAATATTACGTTTTTTCGACGTTGTCGCATGCTGTGCACTAGCTTTTCAGTTATTTTAGATTCGATAGAATTCCATACTTCTAAAATCTTTTGTTGTACTATGTCTTTTGAAGTATGTCGTACTTTTTTAATGTCCTGTGAATTTCAGCCTACAAATATTCGATGAAGTTAATGTCCAGACATTATGGGGATGTATGACATGTATGTAATCCATGAGGCATATTATACAATAATTATTCTTGCACAATTCTGGCCGTAATGCTTGCGGTCGTTGTCTTGCTATAAATAAAAATTCCCCACAAACCCCAATTTGGTAGAAATAATTTTTAATATATTATCAATATATTCGGTTCGGATAGAGGCCGTTATGCCTGAAGAAAACCGAATTCAGAAATGAATACTACAAATTTACGCCCTACTGTAAAGTACTGCGGTGGTTCCTTGATGTTATGGGGGTCTATGGTTGCAAACAGCACTAGAAATCTCGTTTTTATAGATGGCATTTTAGATGCACATAAATTTTTAAATATTTTAATAAACAATTTAGAAGAAAGTGCTACCAAATTGGGGTTAGTGGGGAATTTTACCGCAAGCATTACGGCCAGAATTGTGCAAGAATGATTATTGTGTAATATGCCGCATGGATTACATACATGTCATACATCCCCATAATGTCTGGACATTAACCTTATCGAATATTTGTGGGTGGAAATTCACAGGAGATTAAAAAACTACGACATAACTTCGAAGGACATACTACAATAAAAAATTTTAGAAATATGGATTTCTATCGAATAATAATAATATTAATATAAAATAAGGTACGTATAGGTAATTAATGCCGTTGAAATATTTCTGTGACCCTGCTTCAGTACATCTGTGCAATGAATGTTTCATAACTTCTACAAATCTAACATGTATATTTTTAGTGTAATTTTACAGTTTTAATCGCGAGCGTTCGAATACTTTCGTGAGTCACTGTATCTAATTATCCTGTTCTTTATGATTATAAGAACAGGGAGTATAATAATTATGGAACGAAAGTGGATGTGTGGGGAGAAGTATTAATTAAATTAAACAGGAAAGTTAAAGTATTTTTCAATTACATATATTTATTTCTTTACTGTGCCTAATTTTATTTATTTTTATTTATTCTTTCACTATATATGAGGCACTTAATGAAGGCATGGCAGACCGGCGGCGTGTTGCCCCGATGCAAAAATTTAACTGGCATTATTTCTAATGCCCCTCCTGCCAACAAATACGTTACGACAAAACACTGCCGCGTTACATCGGACGAAAGGAAACAGTTTCCGTACAGTATATCATTAAATATATCACATGGATTTACAAGAACAATTGATTTGTGCCGTTCAAAATCGTCCTATCATTCACGACAAAAAATTAGCCCGTTACAAAAGTGGAATTGTAAGTAAAAGCGCGTTGAAATCAATAAGTAGCGATTTAAAATCAGAAAGTATTATACATCAGAATATGATATACACACACATATACATATATATTTGAAATAATAAAATATTATTTTGTTATGGCTTCACATTGCCAATGGACTTCCCCAAGAGGCGAAAACAACCAGTCTGCGAATGCGTTGCGAATGTCCATTGCCCATAACTTGTCTATTCGGTCTTGCATACCGTTTTGTCTTGTTTGTTTTCAAGTTTTAGTGGGTGGCACTTGCATACTCGTGACATGTTTGTTGGACAATATTATTTATAGTTGCTGCTCCTTGACAAAAATTGAAGGCTATTGCTCGAAAAGACATTCCAGTGGCAAACACCTAAAGTATTATTTAAAATGAACAACAATTAATTAAAATAAACAGAAAATAATTTTTAAAAAACGAATAGTGACTTAACAATTGAATAATTAGTATACAATTTGGTTGTGTCGTTAATATAACTGGCTCTCAAACTCGCTCTGATATGGTTCCGTAAACTGGGGGAACATTGGCAGCACGGGATAACATTGGCATACGCCGGGGTTACATTGGCAGCTATACGCATGAACATAGAAATTCGTATTCGAGATCGAGATTTCATTACAGGTAACTTTGTTACGTATTAATAACTTATCTTACTGTCTTCAGATTAGTAAAAATTAACCTGTTAATGCTATTTATACCATGTGCCAATGCTACAATTAGATTTTACTTAAGATGTAAAAAGTAAAATAAAGTAAACAAATTTAAGTGTCAATGTATCTTAATGACTTCGGATTAGTAAAACTTGGTCTGTTTATGCTATTTATATGATGTGCTAATGTTACCCCGTACCGGCTGGTTTTTAAAATGTATTAAAGAAGGAAATGGACAAAATTTTTTGCATTTTTACACTTGTAGTGCATGCACAAAAGATGTAATGTTATGATAGGATACTTAAAGCAAATCTGAACATGTTAATTTTTACATTATATAACAAAATGTTTCAAAACCTGCCAATGTTCCCCCGGTTTACGGTACTTTCTAATCAACCTTTCATAGGACATACAAATGATTTTCAGATAAATTATAACTAAGCCAACTATCCAATGTATAGGGTGAAAGCACTAGTAGTCGACCACCCTCTAGTAGTCGACCACTTTTATTGTTTAGCTTAAAGAAATAAGTACTGAAATAAAGAATTTATTAAATCACAATTTTATATTATACTTTGAATTTCTAACTTTACAATACGACAAAAAGCGCCCTTCATAGGTAAAAAAAATAAATGGTTTTAAAGTGATTTGTAAACTCATTTTGATTCTACATGTGTCATTGCTGTTTTCTAACCCGAGAAGCATAAGTGTGCTTTGAATAGAAACGACAAATGTAATTCAGTTCTATACATTTTTTACTGGAAAATTATGCTATTTCACTGAAAAAGCATCGACAATTTTATATGAGCTTCAAGAATTTAAAAAAATGGGATAATTTATTTATTTATGGGAGGTCGGTAACTGGATCATCATTCCCTTTCAATTTTCAATAGTCGACCACAGCGGTCGACTTCTGAAGCTAACTGCATTCACAATGAATGCTAAAAGTCGACCACGTATTAACTATATATAATTTATTTTAATCTAACCTCAGAAACGGGATAACTGTGCATTATTAACACAAATTTAGAAAAATGAGTAATGAAAAAGACAGTGGTGCGAGAAGTCATGCAAATAAACAAAAATGTAAAAATAAATGTTTAAAAATAAAACAAAGAAGTTTTAAACAATATAGCAATGAGGCTTTAAAGAATGCTCTTATATTTAAAAATAAATTTTAGTTTGTAATGCGCACATAACCGGTTTTGAATTTCATATTAAAAAAGGTGGTCGACTACTAGCTATCGGACCGGTCGACTTTTAGAGTTAACCGGTCGATTATTAAAGCATTCGGACACTTTATTTTTAACGTTAATTATTTATTTTCCCCGAACTTTCCTACTAACACAAAATATTTAGTGATATATTAAATACATTTGAATTACTTCAATACATTTTATATATTTTATAACATTGATTGTTTATTTTTTTTCAGAACTTTTCATTCGAGTTTAGCTTTAAGTGGTCGACAACTAGTGCTTTCACCCTACACAATAATTAAACTAATTAATTTTTAATACACAAACAGAATATAGTTTTAATTTAAAAAATAAAAAGTACCTTAAGGTTACTGCTGAACGTTGTATAAAGCTTATTGCTTTTCCGTAGTTTAATCTGATTCCAGTATGTCAAGCAATTTATCAAAGCTATCTTTGCTCATACTTTGCCAAACGTGTTTTCCTCCTTCGCAATTAAAATATAGCCAACGCTCGTTTTTAGATTCGGGAGATTGGCATGACATTAATTGGCGTATGGTGGCGTGACAGTAATTGAAAAACAAACGTTATCGCAACAATTTCACTGCGTTCAGTGGGGTAACTGTCTGCGGTACGTTGCCGTACTCGGCGTACTCTCATCGACGCAAAGTGAAATAAGTCGAATTTGAAATAAGTAAGTACATCAATATGTAGCTTCTCTATACAGTAAATACTCGTTATAGCCCCCGTTTTTACCATGCATAGTACGCCCGGTGATTAAACCCACCATTTCTTGGAATCCTTCGGTCGAGAGTGAGAGAACGAAAGAGTCGACGGCAACTTCGTGGCAACTGTTTCGTTCCCTCTCGCTCGCGCTTCGGTTTTCTCACTCATGGCATCGGCCGCACGGAATAGTGTCCGCAACGCGTCGTACGCCCGCCGTCAGCCCCGTTCGTCTTCTCAAACAAAGTCCTCCTGCCACTCTACGGCCCCCTCCGGAGAATTGAAGTATGCAGCAAAGCGATTTCGTACGTCAAATCCTTCGGCGTTTCCATACCCTCCAGCTCCAGCCAATGGTGGCATGTTGTCGGTTGCCATGCACTGCTCCTGAGCCTCATTGCGTAATGCGTTGCCATTTTTTTTAATACTTTCATCGCTCAACATGTTACGATTGTAATTTTATCAGTCGTCTCCGGCAAGACTGATATGGGGGAGTAAAATATGCGAAATGTTTGGCACAAAATGCCAAACGCATTTTCTGAGACACTGCGTGCTCTGCACAGCCTATAATTGAAAATTCTTTTCCTTCTATCATTACATGCTTGATTTTTTGGGAACGGTTTCATCTTACGATGGGTCAATCGAAACGCCTCATCGCCAAGAATTGTGTGAGGAACTATCACGTTCGATCCCGGTAGGGGTTGTTCATCGGGAAAGTTAAATTCCCCGGATCGAATATTACGGCCCATGGCTGATTTTTCAAAAATTCCGCTGTCCTCCTCCTTGCCGTAAGACCCAACATCGATTACGGTAAATTTGTAATTTGCGTCAACCAACGCAAGCAAAACTATTGAAAAATAGTTTTTATAGTTGAAATACATGGAACCACTGTTTTGTGGGCACCTGACGCGTATATGTTTTCCGTCAATTGCCCCAACACAATTGGGATAATTCCATTTACTCTCGAAATCGAGACTAATTTTTTTTAAATCGTCTACAGTGGGCACTGGCAAAAAAATCGGGACTAATTTTTCCGCCAGTTGGCTAAGTACGTCCCGTACGATAACGCTAATATAGCTCGGCGATATTCTGAACGCGAAAGATAACGAGCGGAACGATTCTCCAGTAGCTAGAAACCTGTAAACAATATATAATGTAATTATTTCAGCTGGTGATTGTAAAAAAAGATGGAGGAACATTTGTGATGCACATATGAAAATGGGGCGACGCATCAAGTGACGCATCAAAATCAAAATACCCCCCACCACTCCGTCATCTCTGTGACGTCATCCATCGCGACCCGCTGCCGCGACAGCCGCCCATCCGTGCCCAGCCGCGCGTTGGATTTCCTGCGGTCTGGAAACTCAAATTTGGATTTCAAGGTCAGAGACAAATCCTTATCGTGGCCTTGAAACTCAAATTTGGGTTGGAATCGGCCTAGCCCTACTACTTATAGAAACTTCAGTAAGCTGGGAAGGTGTTGTATTTAGAAACACACTCAGAGGGCAATATTCCTGTTTCGCGGAAAAGAAGATTCGGCAGTACATCCAGTAGCATTGCCAAAAAGGCACAGAAATGATTCCAATACTGTACTGGATGTTTTAGAAAAAGAGCCTTCGGAAGGAAAAAAGTAATGGGTAGTATCAACAAATAATTGAAAGAGAATTGCGACTTCACATTCACATTTTTTAAAAGTATGGGGCTAGCGACTAAAAAATTTCCGCCACACATAATTGCGGAAACAAAGGATTCTGTGTTAAAATTTATTAATGGTCTTGACAAATCAGTACGAGCTACATGTGTTTTCGCGTATTGCAATGGTAGCGTATAGTATCCGTGGTGAGACCCTCCCCGAATCGCGGGGGGGGGGGGGATCACCGTGAGGTTTTCGTCGGCAAGAGCGAGATAATACCTCGGTCTCCCATCCCCAGGAGTCCAGGGTATCTATGAAGATTTCTCCACCATAAAAAAAAAGTGCCTATGGAACAAAGCCACAATGAGTGAAACGGGGGGAAAGAAAGAGAAAAGCGAGGGAATACGAACCAGTAGCGAATGATAACAAGTGCGAGTGTGACGTGAGCCAGGACCGTGAGCGTGATAGGGTAATTGGCGAACGGAAAGCGATAGAGAGGGAGAGAGAAAGAAAGATTGAGAGCAGATCAAAACAACCGATGAGGGAGGATCGAATGTACAAGAGCGAACAGAGAATGTACGAGAAAGCAAGGGCGTCCGTAGACTTTTTTCGAGGAGGGGGCAATTCTGAGGTGGCGGTGAAGAAATATATAGTAATGAAAAAGCAAGTAGCCCGCTTGCTTTTTTGAACTCAGTTTGTACTGCCAGTTTAATTAAAATTTTAAATCCAAAATTTACAAATATTCACTTTTTAAGTACAAACTTAATAAAGATCAATTTTTAAAAATAAGCGATCTTTTGTCAAGAGCCAGGGGGGCAACTGCCCCTTTTGCACCCTCCTCCGGATGCCCATGCAGAAAAATGTGGAGAGAGTGAAGCAAGAGCGTACAACGTATGTGATAATCAGTAGACGTGGGGTAATTATTATAAGACCATAGATACATTGTATATAAATGCACTAAAAAACACAACCGCTTTAATGAAATTACGTTACGATGAAATAAAATATATTTCTGGAAAAATTAACTCACCTTAATGTCAGAAGCAACTTGTCTTTCGGAGAAATTGGCTGTTTGACTCTGTCACAGGAGGGTTTTTCTAAAGCATTTTCAACAAGATTCAAAACGAACTGGACTTGTTCGTTGCTTAGCCTGAAGAATTTTCTGTGAGTTACGTCGTCACCGCACAAATGATTTCCAATTAATATATTGCAAAAACCCTCGGCATTTCTGTTCTTATACATGTTTTTCACTTGTTTCCTTTTTCTTTTTCCGTATAGTGTGCGAAGAAGTTCATCGTCTTCTTCTTCCTCTAACAATGTTAGTAACAGTAATTGTCTATTCATTTTACGAATTTAAATACCGTTAAAGCACACAACACGTCGCGATTTCAGGTTAACACGACTAACGAGAAGATTTCGTTTTATGAATTTTGTTTTACACTAATTCGATACCAACTAGTGCGTTTCGAATCACGATTTTGGAGAGATGCTTCCACTCCGAAGTCACAGAAACGAGTGTCGTACTAGCAAAGTTTTGGAGAGGTCCTAACCCAAAGCCAATGAAGTAACTGCATTTATGGCATCCTTCAGGTATATTCTATTTCTAGGTTTACCGGGAGGCGGAGTACGCGCACTATAGTGCGCGTCACTATTTTTCGCCGATCCCTCATGCAAAAAGTTAAAAGAGATTCGGGTAAAGTAAATAGTGTATCATCTGATACATAGATAGCATTGTTGTAAATTATCAATTATTAGTTAGAAGAAGATGGCGTATTGTTCCAAATTTAAGAATGAGTAAACAAGTGACTATTCAAAGCGACATATTTTTTGGCCGATAATTCCCTATTCAATGCTTGAAAGAAAAGGAAAATTTTTAAAAATTTTATTCAATATTGTTCTATTTTTTTTTAATAATATCATTTACATTACATACTATATGTATAACATTTTTTAAAAATAATACAAAGTAGGGGAAGGGGAAGCTGGGAGGGTAACGAGGTATGGGGTATCATAAAAAAACAATAATTGAAAAATATCTATTATTAAAAATTGGGACGATCTAGTCACGGCTATTCTATATTAGCCCTTCGGCTTGCGCAGTTACAGGTTTCTGTTGTGGATCTGAGTTGAATGTCGTTCATAACTTTCAATACTCCCGACTTTGCTTCCGCAAGTAGATGTGGTGGAAAATCATTGGCCAGCGACCCCATGCTTTTGAAAAACATCATGGTCGAATTGTTGTCGTCCTCAATCAATTTTTTGCAACTTTTAATAATTATTTGTCTTTCGACCGCCCTCTTTTGAAATACATCCATGACAGTATTTGTGCCAGGTCTGTGCTTTTTTGTTGTATTTTCCGATGTATGATCAAGCCTCCTCTTTCGCGAAGTAGATGCTTCTGGTTCCACAAATTCAGAGTATACTGGAGACTCTATCGTATCCTCCGCTAATACCTGCGGGTTATCGGCATCCGTGCAGGCTTCCATATCTGGAGCCTTTTCAGCTGCTGTCATATTGCTCTGGGTACTATAATAAAATGAAAAAGACAAATTTTTAAAATTTATTGCATTTTAGAATTCATATTCTGTGTAATAAATACTTGCCTTCTCTCAAACGGCACAACAGCTAAAAAACTCAAAAGGTCCAGCAACGGCCATTTTGATTTCGGCTGTGCTGCCAACCCCGTATCATGCTTACTTTCTCGTTTCGTTTTTAGAAAAGTATCGCGTATATTTTTCCATCTTCTTTTGCAATCGTCAACTGAAATAATTAGGTAATATATTTTTTGCAGGTTTGCATTCGGAATATCATATGAATACATGTGTAAGTGTCATATTATGAAACGTACTGAAGCATGTATGTGACAAATTAGTGTCCATACTTTTACTATAGCATAATATTTCCGATTTGAAACAAATTACTAAAAATTGCACGATGTAATGGAATTTTCTAAACTACATTGGAGCAATTGAATGGTCGGATGCAGTAAGGGGACTAGTACTCGAAAAGGGGAAAAATTATTGTCCAAACGCTGAGAAAGATTTGAAAATTAAATGTTGTTAAACTGTGTTCTTAAGAATGTAGTGTTGTAAAGCTCGTCGCGGCACACATTTTTTCTATTTAGAATTTGTTTATCCAGTCATTACTGATCGAGCAAAAAGTTATAAACAAAAAATTTTTCACCGTCGAAAGTCAATATTTCTTTGAACATAAATTGCGCTAACTTGAGTAAATATTAACGGATCGTTATGGGACTTTCGCTATAAACAAATTACTTGTTGATTGAATTATTAGCCCTAGTTGATGGCTGATGTAAATAAATATAATTAAACAATAGTTTACCTTTTCTTTTCATTTGGAGAGAGATTGCACCCCACAACGGGTCTTTGAGGTTGTGCTTCTTAAAGTTTATATCCGAACCATAGTACAAAATGGAATGAGGTGATACGAGATGAATTAATTTTTCGTCCTCCTGATCCGAAAACTTGCACTTGTGATTCGGGGGGGGGGGCCATTTCACCAACACTGGCTTACACGCACTTAAAACTTTCACGGAATTGCGCGTGGGAAACGTAGAACTCTGTTTTCTGTACTGACTAACTATTCCTGTAAGTCGTACTTTAAATACCACATCCCCCAGGGCGTGCATACCTTTGTAGGTGGAGTTTTGTGCGACACGGTGAATATTATTGGTCGAAAAAGCTCTACGCTTGCAGATCGTAGGCGTAGAGGTGGAAAAATACAGGTATAAAATAAAAGCGGGACTTTTAGTGCTTTTTCGGCGCGCGAGTCCTATGCTGTGGCCATCTGTGTGATGCCCTAAACGGATTGTTAGCGGGGCCATGGTTGACTACAGCTTTATGACACCGGACACTTCGCCCCCTACACGCTATAAAGTAATTAGGAAACATTTGCCAAGTAACTTGAAGAACAGCTGGACAGTTTTTAGGCTTAATCACCCATTGCTACAGGCTAATCCCCCTACGTTCAGCAGGCAATAAACCGTGCTCCGCTGCAGAAGAAATAAATTATAATTATGTTCCGAACGCTGATCGTGACGAAAATTAATCTTGTGGTCTGCACGGTGACCCAAAAAAGATGTTCTTATGTTAGATCGTAAAATGTTTTCCTGACAATGGAGTAGGAAACGAAATTGCTGTGAAGATGTGCTAATACACCTCGCGGTGAGACATGGGAAGAAACGGGGTAGGGTAGTCCGCTGATTTCGCGTGGTCCTGCCTGCGTTGTCCTCCCTTCAAATTAAATACAGATGCCGTCATCACTCAAATATAAACACGCACTCGAATTTTAAAACAAAAGCACGCATTGACGTATTCCGGGAGCTTGAAGTCCGATTGGACCATACTTAACCAATTTGCCCTGCATCCCTCCCAAACGGCCACTCTCTTGAAGAGCAATACCTCCTCCTCGAGGCCCACCTTCTCTCGCACGGAATGCGTGCTTCGGTTTTGAAATTCGAGTGCGTGTTTATATTCGAGAGATAAGGGATCCGTGTTTAATTAGCAAGGAGGACCATGTAGGCGGGACCACGCGAAATCAGCGGACTACCGCCTTTTCTTCCTGTGTCTCTCCATGAGGCGTATTGGTGGTGGACTTGGTGGATAATACTTTTTAATTGCTATATTGGTGACATCTTTCTCACGTGCGTCGGGGCAAAGCGGACTGAGAACGAAGGAAAAAGTCTTTCGCTAACGATCGGTAATTTCATATTTCCCAAAGGATGGTTCAATAACATCTGTTTGCCATTATGTCAAAAGGGCAATCATGACCGTCGTGCCGTCTTTAAGAACTGTAGGCATTCTTCAATCTGAGTTAATCGGTATATTGCTCTCCGGTGGGTAGTAGGTATAGGCGATGGCTTCGGACCTGCGCGTGCCGTTGTTAACCGCCAACGCGAGGGACAGTACGGTTATAAACCACAACCCTGTCGAGGCGCTCTGACCGATCAGCCAGAATATATTTTTGCCACCAGATGTGGGGTTTCCCCCCTTCATTTCGTAAAGAGGGAAAAGATTCTCCGCCGCCGAATTCAGAGGGGTAAATCCCCCCTCTTTGAGGAACGGTGTTTCCAATGTGTGATTTATAATTAAATTTCAACAACAATTACCTTCATCTCACTTTCTCTTCTTTATACGTTAAAATGAAAAATGTAAAATAGTTGAAAGCTGAAACATTGTACTGTATGAACTTCTGGTATCGGTATATGTATGTTCAATGTACATACCTGAGTCAGGGATTTACCCCTCTGAATTCGGCGGCGGAGGAGGAATCTTTTCCCTCTTTACGAAATGAAGGGGGGAAACCCCACATCTGGTGGCAAAAATATATTCTGGCTGATCGGTCAGAGCGCCTCGACAGGGTTGCGGTTTATAACCGTACTGTCCCTCGCGTTGGCGGTTAACAACGGCACGCGCAGGTCCGAAGCCATCGCCTGTACCTACTACCCACCGGAGAGCACTATACCGATTAACTCAGATTGAAGAATGCCTACAGTTCTTAAAGACGGCACGACGGTCATGATTGCCCTTTTGACATAATGGCAAACAGATGTTATTGAACCATCCTTTGGGAAATATGAAATTACGGGTCAAAAACAACGAATAAATTCTCGCTGAGCTCTGAGCCCCCTATGTTCCAACGCACAATGGGCGTCAATCTCAAGAGTATAGAAAAAAGTCAACATGCCATTTTTTTCCAATTAAAATGCCGAATCATATCAAGCTACTTTATAAAAAAAGTTCTTTGTCTTTTTTTGGCGAAGATACCTTGAAAACTATCTACTACTGGACCTCAAGAAGTCGATAAAAGGTTTAAAACTTCTTCGTTTGTATTGCAATGTGACTATTTTGTGCGTACATACAATCTATTCTATACTTTTTAAAATCTTTATATCTGGTGTGTTGGGTCCCTTCTCCCAATTAGCCGAGTGGCAGGTTGCCCAAATATTGAATAATTTCGTAGGAATATATTAACACTTTGTGAACAGTACCTATTTATTTAATATATTGGTACCGGGATAACATGGATACAGGTTTACAATTTTTTCTCCACATTCGCTTCGATTTAAAATTTTGCACAAAATAAAAACATACAAACTTTGACACGTGTTTACACACAGATCAGAAGTAGCCGCCATGATATTTTTCCCCTTTTTAGGTGCTCATATTATTAGTTTGCAAGAAATATATAAAGAAAACATAATCCCATAACTTTTGGATTTCAACTAGTTTCCTTATTTCTTGGGATTCTATCCCACTGTGGAAAGGGATCGCGCGGCGGTCTCCGCTAGACTCAGTTTGGAGCAGTCAAGGTTTTGGCCGCCGCGATTAGCCGCCCGCCAGGAGATTCCGCCATAATGGCGGAAAACAGACACTCATCCCATTGTGTTGCGTCTCGAGTAGCCTAGGTAGCTGCCGAGACAGACACACTGACAGAGCGGTTGGAAAACGCGCCTAGGAAAACGGATACACGCTTCTCCATAAGAGCGGTGCTTAGGATTCGCCGCCGCGATCCGCCGCCGCGGCGAATCGTGTCTTGGAAATCCTAGCTTAACCCTCTTGCTGGGGGGTTCACCACCCTGGGCCGCACCGTTCGGCTTCCTCTTACGGGCCTGCCTACGTCTCAATTGAGCCCTTCTTTGGGCCTTCAACCTAGCGGCCGCTGCCCGGGTATCCCTCAGGACCTTCTCCCCTCTCATTTCCCTCTGGGCCTTCGCACCCATGACCTTGGATGCGAAGGCACGGAGGTGTGCCCACTTCGCGTCGGTCCCCATGGCCAGGCGAACGATGGTGTCGGGATCTATCTGGGCCCCCAAGGCCTCAGCCAGTGCCCGGCGCTTATCCCCGAATGTCGGACATGCCGTGAGGACGTGCTCGGCGTCATGCCGCGCCACACCGCACTCCTCACATGCCCCGCTGCTCGCCCTGCCAATTCTCTGCCTAAAAGCCCCGAAAGACCCGTGGGCTGTGAGGAGCTGGGTCAGCCAGTAATCCGGCTGTCGTGCTATCCCAGCTCCCACCGCAAAGGTCCTTACATCAGGGACCAGCCGCCTCGTCCAGTTGCCCGGGTCCACCGCCTCCCAAACCTCCTGCCATTTCGCAAGGGCAGTCGCGAGAGCCCTATCCTTGTGGTCCGATAACCTCTCCCTCAACGCAATCAGGTCGCCCTGGAGGGCAGGGTTAGCCCTGTCCACCGCCCTTTGGAGGTAGACCTCCCTCCACATCCCCACCTTTATTTCCAGTGGCATCCTCCCCGCCAGGACACAGAGCGCCTGACCGGACACCGTGCGATACGCGGTCGTAGTCCTTATCAGGGCTGCCCTCTGTGCCCTGCGGAGGGTGGTACAATTCACCCCCACCTCGAGGGCAGACGCCCACACCGGGGCGGCGTATGTCAACACCGACTCCCAAACGTTATAATACAGTCTCCTCGACGCCACCGAGGGACCCCTAACGTTTGGGAGAAGGGACGAAAAGGCACCCGCCACCTTGTCAGCCTGTATAACCGCCTCATCCAGGTGAACCTTGAACCTCCGGTGGCAGTCCAGGGTCACCCCGAGGTATCGGACGGACTTTGCGGCCGCCACCAGCGACCCCATTACCGGGAAGCTCCTCATTTTATTGGAGCGGAGGCCCGCCAGGACGATGACCTCGGTTTTGTCCGAGGCCACCCCTAGGCCGGTAGCCTCGAACCAGGCCCTAACCCTCCCGAACGTTTCAGCCATCATTGCCTCCGCCTGGGATACGTCCCTAGCTGAGAACATAACCGCCAGGTCGTCGGCATAAGCAATGGCCTTTACAAAACGCCCGGGACCCACGGTCTTTATAACCCCGTCATAGACGAGGTTCCAAAGGAAAGGGCCCAGAACCCAGCCCTGGGGGACTCCCGCATACACGCCTGTTCTGACCTCGGCGTGCTGCGTGTGCACGGTCACCCAGCGGTCAGAGAAATAATCCCTAAGGACTCTAATGACCGCTGCGTTCACACGCCTCCTTTCGAGCTCTCCGATAATGAGGTCCCAGCGGACGGTGTTGAACGCGTTGCGCACGTCGATCAACACCATCACGCAGAGCCTCGGCTTGGTGGTAGCCACGCAGCCCTTTGCAAACCGCATCACCTCTCGGGTGGCCTCCACCGTCCCAACCCCTCTCCGGAAACCGAACTGGGTTGGGGAGAATGGGTCCCGGCCGATTTGTCGCTCGACCAGCGCCTTCACCGCGTACTCCCACACTTTACTAACAAGGGAAGGTCGCGATCCGGACGAGCGCTTTTTGAACGAGACCGGGCTCAAATTATGGGGACCGATGGGCATTAAAAAAGTGCACAACATTAGGGGTATCTCGCCAGCCGTTTTTAGAAAAGATGGCTTTAAACATTTACAGGTTACTAGATATACGAAAACAATCAAGTTCTCAACAGAAGCTGTTGTAGCTGCGAGCGTTACGCCGCAGGTTCATGTTCTAGAGGTTGTACGTTCGAGACTCGGCAATGGAAGTTTTATTTTTTTATTTTTTTCCAACTGCATTTCTATTTCTTATTCCTTTTTTTACTCACTGCTATATAAATAATATATAAGAATTATAAAGTATAGGATGTGGACTACAATTTTTAATAACACGTATAATATAATACAAGTAACGTAACACCTAATCTAATGTAAATATCGCAATGTGTGGTACAATATAAATTACGCAAATAGTAAGACACACAATACGCAGTAAAATATAAACAGCATAGCGAGCATACCTATAAGAATGGAAATATGTATTAATGAATCGCTGTTAAATTTGAAGTTCCTGTGCATTTGCCTGTTTCGGACAATCCTTTATATGCATATTATCATAAAAACAAATAAAACAAAAGCCGCATAAACACCACGCGCATTTAATAAAACACGGGTTATTACAACTACATATCATCTCTTTTAGATTAATGGGAAAACAAACCTGATTAACATTACAAAATACTTTCTTTTCGCTGGATAATTTTGACGCATACCATGCATATAATAGCATGTCCTTAAATATAGGCGCAGACAACTGGTTGTGAATAATGGCGTGTGTTTTGATAATATTCGCTCGATCTGTTATGTCTCTATTTTCGGAAACTAGTGTCTGGGCATTTTGTAATCTGGCAATGAAATTTTTAATTTCACGGAAAAAGTATACATCGCAGGGTTGGCATAACGGTGTGCATTTAGGCGGTATTACTTTTAAAGTGCATGTAGGAGTATTATTTGATGTTGGGTCACGGAATTTGCTGTCATACAAGGATGGATTAGTTTGACCACCCCAAGAATCTAAAATAAGTAAAAACTTGTCTCGACCAACGTATGGTTTAATAATAGTGTCCAAAAATTGTTCATATATGTCAGATTGTAATTTCCCCGATTTTGTACACGTTACGAAAACGTTACCAAAAATTTCCATTTGCTCCCGTACACTCACTCCCACGCGCGGACCAAAGCTACCATCCGCTTCTTGTAAAAAAATGAAAACTTTTGGTAATATTTCTCCAGAAAATGTGATCGCGTACTGTGCGGTATATGAATGAGTCATCTTATTTAAACTACCCGTAGCAACCTCTGTAATTTTCTCACCCTTGTATGACAACGTGCGCTTTAACTCTATTTTATATTCACAACCAGTTTGATCCGTATTTATGGCTAGCCTATCGTCGAATGAAGGTATTACATCGCGTACCTGATCCTGAAAAACTTGCGCTGCCTGAAGAGTATCCTGAAATGAGATTGTATCTTTTTTGCTCACAAAGCGCGTAACTTTACGTTGAGTAATTCTGTTTCGGAGTTTGAATTTAGTGACCCATGTATGTGAGGCTGAAAAATGAAAAGAATTTGATAAGAATTGATTAGCCGCTTGCATTGCCCATTGTTGTAAAGAACGTGTAGTGACTTGACGCTTTAAAGAACGTGCTTCTATGAATCTGTCATATGTCCAATTATTAATAAAAATATACTTATCTCTAACGCTTCCATTGTTCTCCACTACTTTCTTACACTTGTTCAATAAGCTGGAGGATGTCAATTGTTTGGTGATCTTACTGCGCACCGTTTTCCAAGTCCAATTTGGGTGTAATTGTAATGCCGTCACAGCCTTCACTTTGATTTCAAACGGGACTTCTACGCGCATGGTTTTCTCCGGTGGTTCGTATGATTCTTCATCAACATTGGCTTCCATCAATTCTTCGATATTATTGTCCTCTTCGCTGTCGTCCCATTCGTTGTGGTGAATATGCTCCTCTTCTTCAATTAGAACCATTTCTTCTATCATACTCTGTATCCTGCGGTATATCTCATTTCCAATTTCCGTTGATTCAGGTGGCGGTGATCCGGTTAGTAGTCGCGGAATTATTATTATCCTTTAAACGCTGTGTCGCATACTCTATCGCGTGTCCTAATATTGACTTATAATTATTGGTTGGTTCGGTAGAAGCACTCGATGAAATTCGCTCCATTTAAAAAATCGTCCGTGTCGTTTGGTTAAACACACGAAAGAATACTAACCGTTCGTTCCAAATAAAAGGTTCCAAGTCGTTTTGTTTCCCTTTCCACGACATTTTAAACAAAAGGGAAACACAGTAAAAGGGGGAAACATCAACGCTGGGTAAAATACCCTATTTAACAAAAACCTTCAAACGACAACGTTCCGCCCACTTTTGCAGCAGACCTTTGCCTTTAGACCAGTTTTATGAATCCTTTTATCACGTCGCTAATTACTCATCGCCTAAAACGGGGTTGGGGCACCAGTTTGGAAAATACGGCAATAAACTCGTTTAGAAAGAAAAGGCTTTTCGAGGTAGATAGCCGTTGTTTCCTTGCAATCGAACTCCTAATAATGAGATTTCAAATATCCTGTAGAGCACCTTAACGGCTTGTGTATAATATTTTCTAATATTTCACGATATTACAATTTATTTGTTATTGCAGACGTTACAATCTATGCGCACTTTTACTGTTGGTATACTACATGTTGCGTGATTCATGTTGCATCACATGTGGCGTTATTCATATTATGTGAAAAACCGACCGACAACCTCCCTGTGGTGCACATCGGTTAATACTAATGTCGGCGGTATTTTATTATTTTCCAGTATTATAGAATGTCCTATATGTTGTGGTATTTACATTATAATATATTGAAAAAATACGCCACATCCCATACATTTGTATGTTTACTTCTACTATTGCTGTATTATGTATTGCATGTACTCATTATAATATTATGTTCACATCTATATTATTTGCAATTTCTGCGCACGTATCTTTATATATACCTGGATACGTACTTATTTGTTCTGACCGGTGCTCTGACTCCCTCTCTCGTGGAGGCGGTACGGCTCTATATGTTAACTCTAACTTTCATTGTTATAGTATCTTTAATACGTTTCCCGACAACCTTTTTTCCAACAGCTTACTTGATGTATCTGGTGTGCTTATAAATGTTAATCACAGTCGCCTGGCAATACTATCTATTTATCGTCCACCTAGCTGCCCGATCACGTCTTTAAAAAAAAAAAAAAAAAAAAAAAAAAAAATTTGGAACTTTTTCTCACGGATATTTCTTGTTACGTTGATCGCATAGTATGCCTAGGTGATTTTAATGTCAACTTCAATAACTCTAGCAATTCAGATCTACATTACATTCATAGTATTATGTCTATTCTATCTTTAAAGCAAATCATTACTGAACCAACGCGGATTACGCAAAATTCGTCAACCTTGATTGACCTAATCTTGGTCAGCAGTGATGTGGACGTGGTCTCTTCGGGTGTACATGATATAAGTCACATTAGTGATCACTGTTTAATATATGCCTTCTTTGATATTCCTAAGACACGTACGCGACAGCGCTATGTTTTGAGTCGAGACCTAAATAGCATCCCTGTTGAGTGCTTCCGTATCGCTGCTGAGCAGGTCAATTGGGAGTCCATCCATAACTTGGAGACTACGGACTCCAAAGCTGAAGCGTTTACTACGTTAATTACTGCTCTATTTGATCAGTTCGCGCCTGTGCGCCTAAAGCGTGTCTCGAAGACTCCCATGCCGTGGCTCACACCTACTGTGAAAAAGCTTATGAACCATCGTAATCGTGCGCTAACTAAGTATAGGAGATTTGGAACGGCAGCTGCTTGGGATTACTACAAAATGCTTCGGAACCTCGTCAATTCCTCTATTCGTACGGAGAAGCGACTATATTTCAAGAATCTTTCCCGTCTTGGCTCCTCTAAGAGCTTCTGGCACTTTCTCTCTATTGCTGGGTTTCACAGGCCTTCACATTCCTCCTCTGTTCCTGATTCCTTTCCGGATCCCTCTGCTATTAATAATCACTTTCTTGATTCTCTACCTTCTACCTCTGTGTCTCCTGAGCTCATTTCCTATTATTCATCCCATACGAGTGAGTCCTCTGCTTCCTCTAGCTTCACTTTTGCACCTTTCTCATTAGGCGATCTTTACTCTGTTTTTAAAGGCATAAAACTTACCTCCTCCAACCCCTATGATATTTCTGGCATCATGATATTTACTTGTGTTCCTTACTGTCTTGATTCTCTGCTACATATCTTCAATTCTGCTGTCCTATCCTGGTCCTTCCCCGCTGCTTGGAAGCATTCCTTTGTCTATCCTATTCCCAAGTCTACTAATGCCACCACCCTTGATTCTCTTCGTCCTATTTCTCTTACGCCTTTCCTTTCCAAGATTCTTGAAAAGCTTTGTCTTGCGCAACTGCTGAGGCACTTTGACTCATGCAACGCTATTCCGCCGTTTCAGTCTGGCTTTCGTAGAGGTTATAGTACGAGCACTGCCTTGCTCCACATCTCGGATACTGTTCTTCGTGCATTTGACTCGCGCCGCTTAACTTGTATCACGTCTTTGGATTTCTCAAAAGCGTTTGATACAATTGATCACGACTTGCTGGGTGCCAAGCTTAGTTACCTTGGGCTGTCGCCTAGTGCTTTGTTATTCCTCAAATCTTATCTTTCATCGCGCACTCAGCAGGTTGTGCTCAAACGATCTTTACCTCTAATCTCGTCTATTAGACAGACTTCTCGTGGAGTTCCACAAGGCTCTGTGCTTGGTCCTCTTTTATTCAGTATTTACGTGAGTGATCTGCCTGAGGTATGTAATCATTGCCAAGCTTATATGTATGCGGACGACACCCAGCTAATTAAGGTTTTTGATCCCGACTGTGCTGATCTAGCTAAAGCAGAAGTTGAATCTGATTTACGTCGACTTATTCACTGGTCTGACTCTCATGGCCTCCAGCTTAATCCTACCAAAACCACTGTTCTTGTTGCTGGTTCTCCTATCTTCCTCAGTAATCTGTCCTCTTTTAACATATCCTTTGGCTCCTCTGTCCTTGGTGTACAACCTGTGTTAAAAAACTTAGGTGTGACCTTTGATCCCCATTGGTGTTTTGACCGTCATGTTGCTGTGTTATGTCGATCTGCCTTCTCTCGCATGCGTTCCCTTTACCCTTCACGTCGTATATTGTCTACCAACACAAAGCTCTTGTTATGTCAAGCCTTAATTATTTCCATTTTTGATTATGCCGATGTAGTGTATGGTCCGTGTCTTTCCTCTTCACTTTTGTCTGTTGTCCAACGTGTGCAGAACTCATGTCTCCGTTTCTCCTATAATGTTCGTAAGTACGATCACATAACACCTTCTTTCCAACGTTCTGGCTGGCTAAAGATGAAGCAGAGATGGATTTTCCATCTCTGCTGTCTTGTTTATAAGATACTTGCAACAGGTACGCCGAGCTATCTGTATGTTCTGCTGCGCTCCAATTTGTCCATGCGCTCGAGTGACTATATGTCAACGAGACGCTGTCTTGATTTGTCTGTACCTCACCATCGCTCCTCTAAATTCACTGCGTCCTTCTCCTACATATCTTCTTATTATTATAACCACATCCCGTCTAATATACGTTCTCTGTCATCGTTTGCTGCATTTCAGCTGAGTGCTCGTTCTTTCATCCTCTCGCAGTTCCCTATGTAAATGGCTTTTTCTCTTGCTTTTTCTTATACTTTCCCTGTTCTTAGCTATTTTGTTTTATTTATTTAGTGTTAGTCTACTTGTTCTCTTTCTTTCTTCCATCTTTTTATGTATCAACAACTTTTTAGGTTAGGTTGTAAAGCAGCGGTTAATGCTGAACCTCCTACTCTCCATTGTAATTTTAATTGTAATGGTGCAATAAAGACATTTAATAATAATAATATATTCAGTAGCCAAATACATAATTATTAAAAAACGAATTTTATTTTAATAAACGCTTTAGCCACACTTGTTATTAATAAAAAAATAAGTTGATTAATAAAAAACGTGTTATTAAAAATTGTAGTCCACATCCTATACTTTATAATTCTTATATATTATTTATATAGCAGTGAGTAAAAAAAGGAATAAGAAATAGAAATGCAGTTGGAAAAAAATAAAAAAATAAAACATCCATTGCCGAGTCTCGAACATACGACCTCTAGAATATGAACCTGCGGCGTAACGCTCGCAGCTACAACATCTTCTGTTAAGAACTTGATTGTTTTCTTATATCAAGTAACCTGTAAATGTTTAAAGCCATTTTTTATAAAAACGGCTGGCGAGATACCCCTAATGTTTTGCACTTTTTTAATGCCCATTGGTCCCCATAATTTGAGCCCGGTCTCGTTCAAAAAGCGCTCGTCCGGATCGCGACCTTCCCTTGTAAGTGCCGGGAGCACGCTAGTCGGGCGGTAGGCACCAGGCTCAGTGAGTTCCTTTCCGGGCTTGGGGATAAGGACCACCCTCGCCCTCTTCCAGGCCGGGGGATAGTTACCCTCCTCAGAGTGTCTGTAATGGCCTCCCCAAGGTCCCGGTGGAACGCCCTCGATACCCCGATCTCCACCTCCGACGGGACCGCATCCAGGCCCGGGGCCTTCTTAGGCTTCAGACGGGCAATAGCCTCGTCCACAAGGTCGAGATCGACGTCCGGAACCGCGTCTACGGGCGCTGGCTCGGTCCGCCCCCTTAGACGCATCCCCCCAGCGACTAGGCCACGGGGCGCGGGAGCCAGAGGAATTGGTGGTGGCGGCGAAGGGGAAGGAGGGGGGAGCCGTGACAAAGAGGTGGGACAAGACGTTCCCCACTTGAGTCGGGGTCATGTTCATCCTCGGTGGGCGCCCACCGAGTTTACTCATGACCGCTTTGTACGGCTTCCCCCAGGGGTCCAGGTCCACCTGGGAGCAGAGGCCCTGCCACTGGGCCTCCTTCGCCCTCCAGATCTTGACCTGGACTTCCCTCCAGATCTTGACCTGGACTTCCCTCCTTGATCGGGCATACGCCCTCCTTGCCTCCTCCTCCTCCGGGCCGCCCCTTTTTCTGCGCCTCTGCCACCGCCTCCTCGCCCTGAAAGACGCAGAGCGCGCATCGGCCACCTCGCGGCACCACCAGCCGTTGGGTTTCTTGCAGCCCCGGGGGAGAGATTTCTTAGGCCGGGCCAACCTCGTTACCGTCTCGAGGAGCCTCTGAAATCTTTCCGCCCTAGACTCAGTACCGGGCCCTGTAGGCGTCGTCGTAGTTGTCTCCTCCTGGTCCTTCAACCGACCAAAGAGGGTGCTGATGGCCTCCAAGTCAAGATCCTCCGTAGTATGTCTCTGTCACACCGGAGGCAGGGTAAAACCCCTAGACCTCCTAATGGTGTGGAGGACATATTTGTGATCGGAGAACGAATCTTGACTCAGCACCTCGCTCCTGATACCTTTATCGGTCCCCCGGTCGACGGACATAATATCAATAAATGACTTATGGTTGTTCCGTTCAAAGGTATGCTTAAATTTCACCGGGACCTTAACCGGTATCAGGCCATGCCTCCCGACCAAATCTAGGACCGCCGTTCCCTTCCGGTCGAGGCGGGAACCACCCCATACAGGGGATTTGGCGTTCCAATCACCCGCCAAGATCGCCCCCATCCCCGGGGACCTCAGCTCGGTCAGGACCCCCTCAGTAGAATCCAGATACTCCTCAAACTCAGGGAGTTTGCTCTTGGGGGAGCAGTAACAACTCAGCACGAGTTTGTTTTCCCAGATTACCGCTACCACCCCATTAGCCTCCACTGAACGCGCTAGTGTAGGGAAGTGGCCGTTAAACCCGGTAAAGGTGGGATCTCCTACCTGCGGTTGGTCGCTGCGATTGGTCGCAGCGATTTGACCCAGCGACTGGCCCTAGGCTCAATCTCCTTACCTGCGACCAAGTCCATTGCCACAGTGGGACAGAATCCCCATGAAGCAAGGAAACCAGTCAGAATTCAAAAGTTGTGTGGGGAGTATGTATTTTAATATGTTATCTGTAGACTACTAATATGAGCACCTAAATAAGGTATGACGCCTACTTCTGATCTATGTGTGAACACGTGTCTATGTTTGTAGGTATTTTTCCTGCAGAATTTTAAATGGAGTCCTTTAATTTTTGGTGATATAAAAGAACAATTTTTTTGGGGCCCCCAATGAGTAGTATCGATTCTAGTAAGTAATAGCAAATAATTAATTACGTACAGTTTTTTTCTATAAGAAACCAATTGAAAAAGTGTCAGCAATCATCGCCTTTTTAGTTGCCTTCCGGGAACTTCAAAGCAAATTTCTTTTTAAACGATTTTAATCAGCTTCGATCCTGTTTTTATTTGTTGTATGTATGTATGTATGTATGTATGTATGTATGTATGTTTGTTTGTTTGTTCGTTTTATTTGTTTGTTTGGTCCAAATCTGGAAACTCAATCTTAACCGACTTCCACCAATCCAATTGTCTTGAAACTTTGTGATGATGGCAATACAAAATTATGAGCAAAACCGAAGACTGTGAAAACATGACCCAGTCATCAATAATTTTAGCCCATAACCCCAAATTCAATGGACTTGAAATCAGCCACTCGCGTTCTTTACGAAAACGACAGAAATCCGCTGCGTTGGTCGGGTCGGTAGTCCGCATCGCGATTTCAATTTATCGCGGTCCTGTCATGGAGCGAAATCAGTCGACAGTGTACCGGTCGATTGTTTATGTATATGGAGATCGAGTACGAGGGAATGTATGTGAACATGAACAATATGATATAAGTAATTAATACAATTACTTAGCACTATAGGGTTTAAGCAAACTGTTAACCTGTATATAGCAATAAAAGATATTTGTAAAGAAGTCTGAACTGTGAAATGTAAACCAACAAACGGTAATTAGGAAATAAAAAATTATGCTAAGCGATTTTATTAAAAATTCACTAATAACTAATAAATAATTAATTTCTTGTACTACAATTTCGATGGTGCTTATTCACTTTAAATAAAATCTTGGAGCAGGATATTTAATAACCGAATATGAATCAATTTAACGCGGCATCAAGCGTCAAAATTAATTTGTTGTGAGATATCCTGCTCCACGATTTTATTTAAAGTGGAAAAACAACATCAAAATTATAGTACAAGAAAAGAATTTTTTTTCGTTTTTAGGGCATTTTTAACAAAATCGTTTAACATAAAAGTATTATTATATAGTTTACTTGTTTTATAATCAACAGATTATAATACTTGTCCTTGCTACTGCGGAAAAAACATTTGCGAATATTTGGCAATACATATTCGATTATAACCCGTGTGTCCGCGGGAACTAGAAACACCTTAATATCTCCTAAACTATTGGAGATAAAAATATTTAAAAAATAGGGAATTGCATGGTTCGAGGGGGCAAATTTATTAGCGCGGACGAATTTTTTTTCGATTATTATTTTAAAAGTTACGATGGTGAAGTTCGGTTTTTTAAATGGAACTATTTTTTTGGAAGGCCTGAGTTGATAGTGCGTTCGAAGACAAATTCAATAAGCTTTAAAGTATACACTTGATTTTCACTGGTTTTTGAGATATTGCGCTTGCAAATTTACTGATTTTCACTGGAAGAAAATTCTCTGGACCGGGGACGGTTTTACTGACGCCACGGGTGGTACTGCCTGTTGAAATAGATACCTACCTGCCAAAAGTCTACGCCAGGCCCAAAGGCTGGACAATTCTTTTCCGTCAGAAATGCTACTTAGGTAGGTACATCTGCTGTATCGAAAAGCGTGCCGTTAATTTTATTTCGCACTTGCTTCTACGCTCGGATGGCCGGTTCTTTTGGGAGGGATGCAAGTTGGATTGGTTAGGTGAGGAGGAGTGAAAGTTGCTAGATTAAATTGCAACAATAGGGAGCAGATTGTATCGGAACCAATCAGATTTGCATCCCTCACAAACGGCTGCTCTCTTCAAGAGGCCCTTTAAGAGCAACCAGGTACGTCTTCGAGCAATAATGCACCAATTACAATGGAGGAAATGTATATGTTTTTTGCTACAAACGTAATTCAAGGCATAATACAAAAGCCACATGAAAGATCGTATTGGACACCTTTAGAAATTTTCCAAACACCAATGTTTGCGAAATTGACTACTTTGCGGCGATATTTATATTAAAAAAATTTACATTTTTGTAATAATGAAGATTATAATCCGAGTACTCATCCAAATGTTAAGTTCAATAAAATTTTGGCCTGTTTATGACTATATAAATAAACAATGTGTCAGCTTATGTATTCCTGAAAGAGATATTTCAATTGATGAAAGTTTATTGTTATATAAAGGCAGATTAGGTTGGAAGCAGTACATTCCACTAAAACGAGCCCGTTTTGGAATAAAAATGTTTTGTTTGTGTGAAGCAATGACAGGATACTTACATTCTTTCATAATATACACTGGGAAAGGAACAATAATAAACAATAAATATAAAAATATGCCAATATCAACACAAGTAGTTTTATCCTTGATTGAACCTTTATTAGGGAAAGGATATTGTGTAACTGCAGATAATTTTTACACATCTGTAAATCTTGCGGAACTTCTTGTGGAAAGGAATACAGATATATATGGAACAGTTCGGTTACAAAGGAAAGCCATACCAAAACAATTACAAAATAAAACAATAGAAAAAGGCGAAATAATAGCTTTCAAGAGTCTATGCAACGAGCTGAGAAGCTATTGTGCTCCTTGCAATGACTTTACTTCGATTTCGGTAATTATTTTAAACACGGCAGCCTTCGCTTCAACAATACATTCTGGCCGAAAGGTCTTAACAGTCGCCGCAATACTTCGGAAAAAGAGAGTTGTGGGATCAGAATCCTGCTCTGGTAGCCTGGTAAGGTTAGCCAGTACCTTCTGCCTTTCCGCCATGTTTCTTTCCAGCATTTCTATGATGGTGTTCGAATCACTCCGGCGTCTTTTTGGTGCAGAAGTGGACGTTTCGTCTGAGGACCTCCTCCTCGAAGGCTCGATGTCGACCTCTGCAAAATTTGCCTCTTCTTCAAAAATATCTGGCGATGCTTCTGGCATAGTGTTGTTGATGTCGGCATTCTCCTCGTTGCGCTCAAGCGGTTCAACCTCCTGAGGAACTTCCATATTACTCTGGGTACTGTAATAAAATGAAGAAAATAAATTTTCAAGATTCAATATGATTTTAAAAATGATATTATGCGTAAAAATGCCTACCTTCGCTCGATTGGTACATTTTCCAAGAACTCCAACCTGGCTAGCAACGGCCACTTCGATTTGGGCTGTGCTGCTGAGCCCGTGCCATACTTGTTGGCGCGTTTGTGCTTCATGTAGGTGTCGCGTATGTTACGCCACCTGTACTTGCAGTCACTAACTAAAATAATTAGATAATACATATTATGCAGGTTCATGGCTACAGGAGAAACATTCAGGTCGTTATTATTTGCATTTGGAATATGATATGGATACATACAGCGGCTCACGAAAGTATTTTGATACCCTTTGAAATGGAATAACTTTTAAAGTGAAACTTCCTTACGCACGGTAGAGTGAATCGGCCTAATGACGCTGAACGTGTAACGATACGTTGCATATTTCTTTGAAAATTGCAGATTAAAAATTGATTTTAACGGAAAAACATGCTCTGACATTTCATAAATGATGTACACTACATAGATTCTAAAAATTAAAAACGAATTCTTTTCGACCGCCACTGTGTGACGCTGTATTGGTCAGATATTTAGATAAATTACAATCAAATATATTCATTTCATACTTTAGTTATCATAGGCCTATTGTCTCTTTCCTGGAATATGAATCTATGAAAACTTCCCAATAATAAACCAAAATATTCAATAATTCATTTATACTTGTTGAGAATTACCTAACAAATCTAACATATTTTTTACCCGGTGTAACTATATGAAGATTTGCAAGTAAGTAAGTTTCACTTCTGTAGTGTGTAGTGTAAAATAGACTGTCTTTTTTTGAGCATGTAATAACAATCAACGAAAGACTTTTTATAGATTTAAGTACGTTTTAGGGTTATGAACTGAAGATTTCGTCGAAAAGCCATCATTACTATTTTCTTCGCTATTCCGAACAATTGCAATTTCTTTCAAAACGACGAAACACGTCACCTGGTAACCTGATCCTTCTACCTTCTCCAAAAAGCTCAAGTCATTTGGCCCGACTCTAAAAAAGTTATTCTATTTCAACGGGTATCTGAATACTTTCGTGATACAGTGTAAGTGTTGTTGCAAGAGACGCACAGTGGTTCGAGTATACTACATGCTAGCTGGACAAAATTATTTTCTGGCGGGTTTGGGTTCATATGGGGTCCAAATTGTTAGAAAACATACCTGATTCGTATTACAGTTTATTATTTCACTAAAAATAGCAATAAAATAAAAATATGACTAATTCAATAAAGGAAAAAGGACAAAACGACAATATTGTACATTAAATATAATTAACAGTTATAACATTATGTCTATTCCTGTAATTTCTGAGTTTTTAAGTTATAAAACCTGGTTTTTGAAATCAGTTTTCTCTGCATCACTATTAAAATAGTGTTTTACAATATGTTCCACGTCGATCCACGCGACAAGGGTTGAATGTACGGAAAGTAGAGACTTTCTAGTTTATTTTAATCAATTGGTCGATCTGCAAAAATTTGCAAAACTATATTTTTTTAATTGTTTTCGAGCGCGACTGTGATATCTCTCCTGCCGAGCGTCGCGCTCGAAAACAATTAAAAAAATATAGTTTTGCAAATTTTTGCAGATCGACCAATTGATTAAAATAAACTAGTAAGTCTCTACTTTCCGTACATTCAACCCTTGTCGCGTGGATCGACGTGGAACATATTGTAAAACACTATTTTAATAGCGATGCAGAGAAAACTGATTTCAAAAACCAGGTTTTATAACTTAAAAACTCAGAAATTACAGGAATAGACATAATGTTATAACTGTTAATTATATTTAATGTACAATACTGTCGTTTTGTCCTTTTTCCTTTACTGAATTAGTCATATTTTTATTTTATTGCTATTTTTAGTGAAATAATAAACTGTAATATGAATCAGGTATGTTTTTTAACAATTTGGACCCCATATGAACCCAAACCCGCCAGAAAATAATTTTGTCCAGCTAGCATGTAGTATACTCGAACCACTGTGAGACGTATTGAAACAATTATGCGACAAATCAGTGCCCATATTTTTACCGCAATCTAAAATTTCCGCTTTGGAAAAAATTGCAAAAATCTTTAGGATGAAAGAGAATATTGCAAACCGCATTGGAGCATTTGATGGGATGCGTGTTTGGATATTGTGCCCTCAAAATAGTGTATCATTATACTTTAACCCTTTCGACACGACCAATTTCGATTTAGATTTTATTATACTTTCTTGCAGACATCGATTGTACTGGGCTGCGGATAGGTATAGATCAAATTTGAAAGTTTTAGGTTGGTTTTGAAAATTTGAAATGAAAACGCATATGCACATCTCTATGCTCACTAAGATAAATAAAAACAATAATTTAAAAACCTTTTAAGCAAAACAGTTGTAACATACTATGAATAGAAAGGCTACGATAAAAAATTTCAGAGAATTGTTCAATTACACGTGGTATAAATCGTGGTATAAATGAAACTTATCCATCACAAAAATTCACTGGACCATATGTGTCCCAACAGGGCCGAAAGGGTTAATTATAAGAATGGCTTTTCGATTGTATTATTACCTCTAGTTGATGAAAAAAATATAATTAAATAATACTGTACCTGTTCTGTTCACATGAATTTACACTGTCTTCCACACCTTGTTTTTCACCTCGTATTTTTTATGATCCGGGTGAGCGGCGTCATAGAGGATACGATTAGGGTCTACAGCCTCTATCAATTTGTCGTCCTCCTCACTCGAAAACACAATTTTTTTCGGCATGTCACGATATTGTCGACAACCACACGCAAAATTTAAACGGTCAGGCTGACACTATACAAGTCTGAAGCGTCCGGAAATGTTTCCTATACTGACTAACTACCCCTGTACGTCGCAGTTTAAATATTATTTTCATCAGGGCGTGCATCTTTCTGAGGGTGGAGTCTTCTGTGAAACTCTAAATACTATTGGTCACGAAGAAACTCCCAACTCGCAGATCGTAGGCGTAGAAGCGGAAAAATACAATAATAAAGTAACACCGGTGTTTTGGGTTTTCCCCGTGCCCGATTTCCAGCCGCCCTAAACAGATTATTAGCGGGCCACGGTTTACTACAGCTTTATGACACTAGACCTTCGGCTCCCTACGCGGTATAAAGTAATTAGGAAACATCTGCAAAGTAACTTGGAGAACAACGAAACAATTTTAAGTATTAATTCCCAATTGCTAACAAGCTAATTCCTCTATGTTCGGCAAGTAATACACCGTGTTTCACTACAGTATAAAAGAATAATAAGTATGGTCGGAACGTTGGCCGTGACGAAAATTAATTTTAAGGTCCGCACAATTGCCAAAAGAAGATGTTCTTATATTAGAGCGAAGAATGTTTCCCTGGCAATGGGGTAGGAAACGAAATTATTCTGCAGTAATACCGGTACGCCTCGCGGAGAGCCATATGAAGAAAAGGGGTGATCCGCTGACTGCGCGTGATGAGGCCCGCTTTGTCCTCCCTACAAATTCGAGAGAGATTTATCCCCTTATCTCTCAAGTATAAACACGCATTGTAGTATCAAAATTGAAGCACGCGCTTACGTTTTCGGTACGAGAGAACGTCGGCCACAGGGAGGAGATAGATATTACTGGACAGAGGTGGAAAGCTGCTGTTTCAACGGAATTCAGGAGCGATTGGTCATAATATAATCGCCTCCCCGTAGCACACGCTCTCTTGTACCGAATACGTCAACGCGTGCTTTTGTTTTGATATTCCAACGCGTCTTTATATTCGAGAGAGAAGAGATCGGTCTCGAATTTGCCGGGAGGACAAAGCAGGCGGCATCACGCGCGGTCAGCGGACCACCCCTTTCCTTCATGTGGCTATCGCGAGCCGTACAGGTGTTTCTGCAGAATAATTTCGATTCCCACCCCACTGCCAGGGAAACATTCTTCGATCCAACATAAGAACATCTTCTTTTGTTAGTGGGGGAAAATGTCACATCTGATTCCTAACAATTAATCAGGCTGATCGGCCTGAACGTCTCGCCAGGGTCGCGGTTTATGACCGTATTGTCTCGCGAGTCGGTGCGGCGGTTGACAACAGTACCCCTACGTGCGGGTCCGAAGTCATTGTAACGTCCGGTTGCCCGGGGACGACTAAACGTTATCAGGTTCTCGAGAAGAGAGCGGCGTCCCTCGAGAATCGGATAGGTGGGGGTTCGTTGGTAGAGTAAAGGAGTAAAATCCAACTTAAACTCAACAATGACTTTATTTGAACAACACTTATTCCTAATTATGAATATAATATTACTTACAACTACGATTATATATTTTATGTTTTTTTGTATTTTTATATTTTTTATCTTATATTTAAATGCTACTTGGCTATGTATTTATTGCAGAGCACGGCCGCTACCGCTTCCGGAGCGAGCTCGTAGACTCTTGGCAATGTCTGTAGTAAGAACAGCCGCTACCGTTTCCGGGGCGAGCTTGTACTTTTGACAGAGTTTTGGTTCTATGCTCAAATTGACCTCGCTTTTACCAAGTGCTTCGGCCGCTACCGTTACCGGGGCGAGCTCGATGCCTTTGCAAGAGCAAGGTACTATAGTTTTCAAATGAAATAGTCCAAAGAGGTGCACCAGTGACTTTTATACACTGGAGATCCGCCGCTACCGTTTCCGGGGCGAGCTGAATCTCACTGGTTGAAACTTAAGCTTCCTCTAGGTCTAAACATTCATCAACTAAAGAGCGTGGTTTTTGAATGTAGCTTGACTGAGCGCTGCGCTGCGTGCGCCTCCTTTTATACTGGAAAATTGGCGGGCTGGCGCATACGCAGTGAGTCGGTTTTCGTTATTTTACATTTTTCTCGCTTTATACATATTATTTTGTTTTGTATTTTTGTCAGTAATTATAATTAATTATTTCTAATATTTCTACAATATTTGTTTTTCTAATATCTGCTTAGTTTAATATTAATGTATAAAAGTATGTACAGTGGGTCTGCGCGGTATTGTAGTACAGGTTGTGTGGTAACGTAGTACGGTTCTACTTTATCGACGGTCGGTAACGCTGGGTTTGAGTCCCCGGGGGACGTTACACCTCCCCCTGGGGGATCTCTCGTCCTCGAGAGATTTATGTGAGGTGGTAACGGAACGCATGTTTATTTGTGTATATGATTATTTATTTTTTATATATATATTATAAATTTGGTTTATAAGGGCTGGCTGCTCCTGATCCGAACAACGCGAGTAATCGCCATACTCTTTTTCTAGGATCTTCTTTCGGAAGTATCCTATATGTTTCCCAGTCTGGGGCTGGGATGTGTATCTTTATCAGGGCTGGCCATTTAGGTGGAAGTACTTCTGGCACCTTAAAATTGAAGTCCGGTCCCTTCGGCATTTTGATATCCGGGGTTTTTGGAAACTCTGGCGTGGTCGGTAGAGTGTCAGGTGGAGTATTTGGAGGAGTACGAAGCTGTGTCTTGAGTTAGAAAGAGTTTGTTAATTTTTGGAAGAAATGAAAGGTTTTTAGGTACTCTACCATTGTTTCTGGTGATCCAGGGAATGGGGTAATTAATGGCGGACATGGTACCATCTCCTCAAATATCTTATTTAATTCTTTGGTTTGTCTTTTAAATCGATTGTGTCGAAGTAGTATGGTAAGGCCGATTCCAACCCAGGTCCTCTGAGGGGAGCGCGGGGGCGGGGGGAAGTGTGGGCGCGCGGGGGAGCGCGGCGGAGGGAAACATGGGCGCGGGGCCTGCGGGGAGAGGAAAACCGGTTGCGCGCGCACGAGCCGCGGAGTGGGGGAAGCTGCGATGATGGAGGGGATCACTCCAGGCCGAGCCGCCGCGTAGACCGGACCCACCGCCGAAAACTTTTTAGAGGGAGTGAATGACCCCCGAGAACTTTTTTAAACCTCGATCCACCACCGGAAATTTTTTCCGAGCGAGAGAATGACCTTGGCCCACCCCCAAATATTTTTCCAAACCATTATGTGACATGCGGCGCGAAGAATGAAATAGATTTATGCAGTGTCTACAAATTTTAGAATTAGGAGGCGAGGAGGAAGACGAGTAAATAAAATGGAGACAGAATATACGTTTAAGATATATATATTGTTACATAAAAAAGATTGAATAATATATAAATAAAAGTAAATAGAAATTTAATATAAAATAGAATAGAATATAAAAAGAAAAGAATATAAAGGAATAAAAACTATTGGGGGACGAGGGGGGGTGATGGAGGTGATGGGGGTGAAAGTCCCGACGATGCTGAGGGCGGGGGCCGCACCCGCGCACCCCTATACGACCGCGGCCGCCGCAGAGCCCCCGACCGCGGTGCGTGCAACCGCACCCGCGCAACCCGCAGCCGCGCAACCCGCAGCCGCGCAGCCCCATACGTCGTTGCCTAGAACACACAGACACATCAATATAATACTAACACATTAAACATAATAAACATGAAACACATAAAACAATGCAAAGTATTACATACCTGTGGATGCGGCGACGGTGACGGCGAACGGGGTGGTGGCGACGGCGAACGGGGTGGTGGCGACGGCTGCGGCGACGGCCGCGGCGATCCCCAATCGCTCGACCACGTGAGCGACGGCGGTGGTGGAGGTGATGGCCCACGTGGTGGCGATGGGGATGGTGATGGGGATGGGGACGGTGTGAGCCCTAGACATAGAAACTCATGGTAAAATATTGATACGAACACCTGATTTTAGAGCACTTGGTTTCAACAGTTAAACGCGATAAATGTCAAAATATTGTTATGTACATACCTCGCCACCTCATCGAATCATAAATGGAGGGCGACCTCCAATATTCCATAATTTTAATGATAGTACTACACTTCTTTGATGTTTGAAGACAACTGGTCTCGCTGCATCTCCAAGCTCTCGCATGCAAACTCCTATCATGAAATCGAGAAGTGCGTAGCTTTGCAAAAGTGAGATGCTGTTGTTCTTCACATTCATTTTCGCTGACCATCCTTTCCTTATTCACACGCATCTTCTTTCCCTTCTTCTTTGACACATCATGCGACAAGACCACATCACTTTGAATACGTATCGAACGGGTATTGAACGGCTTCGAACGTGCATTGAACGGGTATTGAACGGCTTTGATCGTGCATCGAATGGCTTTGATCGGATATTGAACGTCTATCATACCACTTTGATCGTGCATCAAATGGCTTTGATCGGGTATCGAACGTGTATCGAACGACTTCTGCATAAGTATCGTCTTAATCTAGCGGACATCAAACGCATGAGGTTGGGTTGGGTGAGGGTGAAGAAAATTATACGTATTAAAAAATTGATTATATTTTATTTATGAATTTCCCTGGTGTTTAGACCACCAGTTGAATATTTTAAATACATTTTGCATGGCACAGTGTTTCGCGTGTCTACCACATCGCAGAGTATTAACTACATTTAGCTTATTTAGAGATTTGATATCCTCGTAGTCAATGTCCAGCGTCTCGATGACCGCGTCTGCTCTCGTACTTTCATCGAGGAAATCCGCAAGCCAGTCGCGTTTCTGCAGCCCTTTAACATATACGACATGGCACGTGTCATCCTCTTCTTCATCGATCGCATCAGCTACAGCTTTCGAAATTAGCCGTTTAGCCATACTGTATGGAACTTCTCCATCGTCCCAGCGTAACCCATGATGTTTCGCCGTTAACCAGCGGATGCTTGATTTGTCAGATTTCGAAAGAAGATAATGCGGCATCGAACTCCCAAAAATATAGTGCGAGAGAATTGTTCCCATTCGTAGGACAGCCACTTCCTTGACGACAAATCTTCCATCAACGATGAACCCTTGCATGTCAACGAACGTTGGTACAGCCATTATCGATACAATTTGGAGGTCCACTCGCTTCCAAGACAGACGAGAGAATGCAGTCTTTCTCGTAAAACATCTCGATTTTCACGATGAAATTTTTTTGCGAATTTCATACAGGAGAGGGCGGGCAAGTAGCGTGGTAATTTAATTTATTTTGCGCACCATGTTTGTCAATGGATTGTATTCAACCACTCTATCGTGTAGAATCAGACAGTAGGCTGTAGTATTTGCTGGCACATTCTTTTTACATTCGAATTCTATGCGCACGTCCACGGTGCCATTCTTGATCGACTCATTTTGTCGCGAGCAATCAATTACCACGAGGGGGCCAAATTGTAAAAATTCAGCCACGGTGAATAATGCCTCGTTGCAACTATACCCATAATATGATTTACGGAATTGCGTATACATGTGATACAAGATGGCGTGCTTATTCTTGTCAAAGTCCAAGTTCAGATCATCATATGGGTAAAATTCCGAGTTGAGAAAAAGTTTTACATTGGCCAATTTGCAGTTGTTGAACATAGTAACGTCTTCACTCATCACATTTCTTCGACCAGTCTGTAGAGCAAGGATCACGCATCGCGGCTTCTCCAGCTGTGCAGATGCCTTCACGGCCCACGAATGCTTGGTCGTGCTCTGTAAGAGAGGATACTCGTACAGATCCCACGATTGAAAACAAATGCTCAGGTTTTGTCCACGTTCCAAAGTATGTAGCAACGATAGCTTATTAACGTCATTTAACGTCACATGGGGCATCCGCCATTGTAGTTTAACCAATTCAATTTCTGGTTCCAACATCGACGATCCTATCAGAGCATTGTTGTCGTTGCGCGATCGTATTAAAATCAATTCGTGACGCGCATTAATAATCATGCGTTTGTAGTCCTCACAAAATCCCAGCAAATATTTGAGTGGGATGCAAAAATTGAAATGACTTTTCACTATTGGCCCATCCCGCCGTTTCAACCCCCATCCAACATTCTCCATATTTTTGTCTTCGCCAGATGTCAGCGATACATAGTTTTTAAGCGTGCTAGTTATTCCAACGTTTCTGCTGCGATCAATCTCCACGCCATTCAGCTCGTATCGAATCTCATCGAATAAGAACGCCATGCAATTATTTCCCAACGTCACCGTTAATGCATCTTTTGGTTTATTTATCTTCAATTTCCCCTCCACATAGAGAAAACTTTCACACGGCAATGTGTATAAATCCTGCTGTTGTATCGGTATTCTTATCTCATCGCTGTATCCAAACGTTGTGTTGACGTATGGGTTGTATGTGTGAGTCTGAAGCTTGACGATGCGGTCATCAAACGTCGGCTTCCCTCCAATACTTAGAATGTCAACCATTTTTCAACCTAAATGCGCACAATGAATCCCAATGATTTCAAAAATGCAATGTTCGCAGCACTGAGCCTCTTCTTTTTAGCGTGATCGGAGCTGTTGCAGTTGTTGTTGCAGTTGTAAACAATTTCATTTGGAAGAAACGGGTTTCTAGAGTCGTTCAATACAAGCATCTCTTTCGTTCGCACCACATGTATTATCGTCGTCGCCGTCGTACGTGCAATCTGATGGTAATCTCTTCACCTCGAAAATCGAGCAACCGTCCGTTTTGATCCACAACGCGTATCGTTAGATCTGTAATGATCCTTGCGGTGATTGGAAGGTAAATGATCTGCGCGGGCGTTTCCGATATCTTATATCCTGGTGGAACTCTCGGAGAAAATTCATGTATCGTATGGACACGCCTCCCACTGTTGTACGCGCCAGCGGTCACGCTACATTCTATACGAACAATGTTCACGTTCATGATATTAATTGGATCGTCCGATTCGTGCCACCGTCCTGGTTCTAATACCCGATTCGTCGAGAATCCCAATAGCGATCCAATGTTATTAGGCTTTGTAAAATCTACGGTGAACCAACAGTACAGTTCGCTTTTCATGGTGTTGTTGTTGGGACGCAACACTATTGGATACGCATCGTTGTCACTGTCATCGGTACCGTCGAGATTTTGAGGATACCGTTCGAGTAATCGCTGCTTCAAATACTTGGCAATGGCGTCTAGTTCGTAGGAGCCATGGGGAATCGTAATGTATTCAGGAGTGGTGTCGACGCTGTTGCTGATGTCATAGTTTACGGTGAAGTAGAATTTATCATTGCTCGAGTCGATGTTTGGTATGGTGTGATAAGTTTCAAAGGTTGTTAGACCAAGCTCATAATCATCGTCGCTCAAATCTATGGGTGGAAAGTAGCTCACCGCGAGGGTGCTACTCTTGCCGGTTAGAGTGAATGTTAACGACATATTCCGAACTGTACGGCTCGATTAGTACTGAATCAGAGTGGCGGGAAGTCAATCCTTAAATTTGGTACCGATCGTTTGTAGAAAGCGTAGACATAGTTGTCCACAATTGCTCTGATTGTACTTCTGATAAGACGTTCGATTGTATTCAATTTTCACAGCATCCTTATCCAGATATTTTACCAATTCCTTGGGCGGTCGAAGATTTCCAAAGCTGTCGAAATATATAGCTCGACACCCTCTCTTCGCATATGCCACCCAATGAGTCCCCGACCCCTCGACATTGTCCAAATTTACAATACCGCTCTCGTTTCGACGTACTCCTCCGACTGGTAGCGCGTTTCGCATAAAAACACCTCTAAAGAATGGAATACGCATACGTTTTGCCAACTCCTCCAATTGTGCATCGGTAGTTACACCCGCGGGCATTTTTATTTTCTTTTCGGCGTTTTTTTTTTCGTTTCGATATTCCCTGTCCACGCTTGTATGGCGCGAGATAAAGTCCGCGGCCTTCCATGGAGCGATTATGACGTTGCATTTCCTGCAGCTGATGTTGCGCCGCCTTATTATCGTTTACCGCCTTGGCGATTCCCGCCGCTCCACCAGCTAATGATCCGAGAACACCTAGCAGCGGGAGAAGTGGTAATATACCACCCCGTTTTGCCACCGGAAGAATCCGCTTTTTCGGCGCTCTCTTTGGAGTACTTTTGCGGGGTTTTGTTTTCATCCCCATTCCGATTTTCGTCTTGGCTTTCATAGCTGCCCAAACAGCTGTAGCAGCACCTCTTTCACCCAGAGTCGAGTCTCGCGCAACGATGCGTTTTCGCGCTTTGTCAGCGAGAACTTTATCTGCCGCGTGCCTTTCGCCGAGGTCGTTGCTGCGCGAATATGCAATATCGTGTTCGCGACACGCCGCGTCCAACGGATTGATGCCTTGATCCCCTCTAGCCAATCGTTTTGCCAGATGTGTTCCTGGACCACAAAACTGGTATCCCGGAATATGTAATTCGATAGGTAGCGCGTTTATCGCCCGATTTAACAAACCACAGCCTTTCTTTACTCTCGTCGGCGACATTCGCTACAGTTTTTAATCAATGGTGCTGGACCGTCGATATGCGTTCGCTGCCAAGGACGATTATAATGCTCCAGACACCGACGATACTGCCGAACCTCAGAATCGGCTTTTATGTGCTCGGGGAGTCTGTCCCACAACTGATCAATGTGTCTCCCAAACTCTCGGAGTAGAATAATCTTTGGTATATATTTCAACTGCTCAGAGGTTAGGTCTCGAATATCGCAATTCTCCGACAGGATCAGAAGCATTTTGAATACTGAGCTGTTTTGTGTCGATGCGGACCTATAAATAGGGCGCTTCGATGTATCAAAATCATTTTTCACAGTTTGCGGTGAGGATGCGATTCGTGCGACAACCTGTAACGATACGCGTGACAAATTTTGACGATAAATCACGAGTGATGTCTTCGAAAACAAGACGCAGACATGGTAGCATGCTACCAAACACTATACGCTGCCTCGTTTGTGGCCCATCAAATTGCGGAAAGACAAACGTGTTGGTGAGCTTGTTGGAAAGTCCTCACGGCGTCCGCTTCGAGAACGTGTACGTGTACTCCAAGTCGTTGCAACAGCCGAAATATCAGTATTTGGAGAATTTATTGACTCCGATAGATGAAATTGGCTACTTTACGTTTTCGAATAACAGTGACGTCATCCCACCGTGTGAATCGCTTCCGAATTCTATTTTCATCTTTGATGACGTGGCATGCGACAAGCAAGATACGATAAGGGAATACTTCGCAATGGGGCGCCACTCGAACGTTGACTGCTTCTATCTCTGTCAGACGTATGCAAAGATACCCAAACATCTTATCCGCGACAATGCCAATCTGCTGATTCTGTTTAAGCAGGATGGTACCAACTTGAAACATGTGTACAACGATCACGTAAACACTGACATGTCTTACGAGGATTTCTGCGCTTTGTGTCGTAATTGTTGGCAACGGGAGTATGGTTTCGTGGTAATAGACAAGGATAGCGCGATGTCCAATGGACGTTACAGAAAGGGATTTAACGAGTTTGCCGTACCGTGAGACGGTCAATTGTCATCAACACGTCGGTGGGAAAGCAATGTCAGCGGTACAACGATGATTGATATCGATACTCTGGAGATTAAGGATCGCGAGAGAATAGCGAAGGAAATTGCAAAAACTAGCGAATCCATTCGCAAGAAACATCAGGCTTTGAAGACAGGCAAGATGGAGGAAGATGTCGCGTTGGAGAGATACTTCAAACCTATCGTCGAACCCTTAAAACATATTGTGGAAAATACCTCAGCGACAGAAGCTAGCACATCACCACCGATGAGCATAGACGTTGAAGGGAATGAAACATTAACGCCTAAAAAAATCCATCCGAAAGGGAACACATCGCGCAAGACAAAGAGGAAACGGCACATGTCGTCTGAATATTCACCCATAACCTCAACACCAGTTCAATCGAAGCATAAACGACGGAATGCTACATCAAACGAGTCTCCCGTTCCTCACACACCAATAAGTACATTTCCCAGTGTACAATCGCTCGCAACCATTGATGACGACGTTTTTGAAACTAGTCCCAATGAGTCGTTTGTAACATCTATCAGACAGCAACTTCAAACATCCGAGGGACAAGAAACGTTTCGCAGTCATTTCGGTCCACTGGGGCAAAAATACATGAGCGCGATCCTAAGTGGTGATAAGGATACAACAATGGACTATGTGTACGGTGTATACTTTGGCAATAGTGGAACGATGCTTGGGGATAAGGCTTTCGATATAGACAAGGATGATAATATAATCATAGATGGTGTAAGATACGGAGGAACATCCGGTCTTTACGAACTGATTTTCAAGAGAATTCCCAATGATGCTATATACACCGATGCTGATAAACAAAAATACAAAAGTATACTGCTGGCGACGAATGCCCACAGACGTGGTCATGGTGCTAAAAATCCCATATTGAGCAACAAGGGATACAAGTACCGACATGTAATTGCACCGCTAATCCCACGCACATCAGTCAATAAAGCAGGGAAAGGTCTTAGGACACCACGAGCCATGGTGGTAAACGATAACAAGATCGATTACGTACACTGGGACGATCCCAACGAGCTGGTGGATCGATTGCGTTTGTTGGAAGCGTCACGTCAGGCGGGTAACAACTCTCATGATCCCGAAATTCTATCGATTGTCGAGGAACTACGCGAGGTAGGCCTCATTATATAAATTAAGCCGCACGCCAATGATGTGCACTGTATGCATCGAGATGCCGATCAACAAATTTGGGGTATCGCTCGAGAAGAGTGGCGCAGCTAGAATGGACTATTACAAATGGAGTGGTTTGCTTCGAAATTACATGCGAGATAACGCTCTTTGCGTGGTTGGTGCCGACTTTGATGCAAAATCATGCAAGATACGACGCGTAGCTCAACCGGTGGCTGACACCGATGCTGTCAATAAACTATACATGGAAAAGAACATTAAACTTTTGAGAGAGCGGCAGGAAGAATTAGAGAGGAAACTGATCGCGTTTCAAAGAGATATGCTGACGCTGCAAAACAGCGTTCAAAAGATATCGCAGGCGTCGAATTCTATCCCGCAGCAGCGCTGCGAAGGAGAATCATGCGAGGCGGATGAACTTGCCCCTGGACCGATTGGGAGCACTTAATGAACGTGCCCGATAATTATCGCATCATTCGTGTCAAAGACACCTCTGCGATCAAACATGCAGCCATTATCGAAATCCAAGAGTAAAGAAAACCACGGCCGCAAGAAGCTACAACTCGTTGAGGAATTGCATGCTCCAGCTCGAAGACATTTTCCGCGGAGGCGTGTCATTGTGCATGGATACGATGATCTGTGGCAAGCTGACATTGTAGAAATGCGTCCATACTCACGATTCAACCAGGGACACCACTACATACTCACCGTCATCGATGTGTTGAGCAAGTATGCATGGGCGTTGCCGCTCAAGACTAAAAGTGGCGCTGAGGTGACTAAAGCGTTTGCAAAGATATTTAGAGATCGATATCCGAAAAATTTGCAAACCGATCAAGGAAAAGAATTTTACAACGCTGATGTGCAGAAACTCTTGGCAAAGCATAACGTTAATCATTATTCGACGTATTCTGTGATGAAGGCCTCCGTCGTAGAACGTTTCAATCGAACTTTGAAAAACAATATGTGGAAACTGTTTACGCTCAATGGAACCTATAGATGGACCGATGCTCTACCAAGTCTACTTGCAGAGTATAACGCACGAAAACATAGAACCATCGGAATGCGTCCTTGCGATGTTACCCCTGCGATCGCCGATAAGCTGCTAGCCAGCGTATACAGCAACATAAAGATCGCTGCTCCAGCGAGATTCAAGTTGGGCGAGTTTGTGCGCGTGAGCAAATTTAAAACCATATTCGATAAAGGCTATACACCGAATTGGACAACGGAGGTGTTCAAGATAGCCAAAGTACAAGCAACTAATCCTGCAACGTATCTGCTGGTCGATTCCTGTGGAAAACCTGTTTGCCGGAGGATTCTATGAACACGAGCTGCAACGCGTCACCGATCCTGATGTGTATCTAGTGGAAAAAGTCTTACGTAGGAAGGGGGATAAGGTGTACGTCAAGTGGTTGGGATTTGATAAATCACACAATTCTTGGATAAATAAAAATAATGTATTGTAGCATAATAATACATGGTTCAATAAATACAATGATACATATATATGTGTGAACAATTTTTTTATACATTAATTCCACCATTTATATTTTACACAATAAATAGAATAAACACAATAATAATTTTATATTATACATTCTCAAATAATTTTATATTATACAATAAATACAATTTCTATTTTACAATGGGATATTATAATGACCCCAGGGCAGAGTGTCGATCGAATTGGGTACGATATGCCGCTTGTCATCGTGTGGGCTTAGAGCGATTTTAGATTCCGAAATGGTGTACACTTTATGCAATTTAGACCGTATGCATGATTGTCTGCGAATCATTTCGATCTCCCTATGCAAACATTGCGTGTAGTCGTCGAAAGTTAGCGTTCTGGCTATGACGTTGGTCTTGACGCCTTTCGCCTTTTTCGTATCTTTTTTGCCGTCTACGCGAAGTGCATACATTTTCGCTCTAAGACCTACGAATTCGGTCATTATCGCACCGTTATTTTCATCCTTCATCAGCCCCGGAACCTTCTTATTTACGCGCGGCATATTATATGGATTGTCTGTAGGATAATCGCTCGTGTCGAATCTATCGATATTGTGTTTCATGGACTCGTAGATATCATCGCATTGAATGTGATAAATGAGACTATCTGTGTCGGTATATAGAATTTTACAATTTTTTCCATGCTTGGGCGACATGTACTCGTGGTGAAATTCGTACAAACAAATTTTTGATATGTCCAGAATGCACATACCCACATATATCGGCTTGTTGAATTTCACCTCGAGTTTTCGCAATTCAACAGCTATTAAATTTTCCGAAAAAACACTTCTGCTGTGGAAATTCGGTTTCGCGATCATTGCCTCCGCACCATATCGCCCTTCCCAATGTGTCAAAAGTTTTACATCCACGTGATTTCGTACATTTTCCATAGTTTTACCGAATACCGCGTTGTTCATCAATTTGTACAATTTTTTTTCAAAGTCGTTTGTCGCGCTTGTTCTAAACCGTGTATTGAGTTCGATGTAATCGCAGAGCCAGGGAGATTGAGCGAATTGAAGCACGCGGTGTATCTTTGTAATACGAAGACCGTGTCGCGTGCACTGTTGCAGGTTGCGATAATAAATAACATAACGCTGCTTATCGTATACCGTCGCGAGTAATTTGTCCTGCTTGCAACCAGGTGGTTTGGCACGCGTCGGGCAGAACGGTAGATCGGCATGAGCGTCGTGCAGACGTTGCGGATATTCCAGATCTACCTCAAGAATGTATCCCGTAGGTGAATCGATCGGGATTGAAGACACGTCAAAATTCGCAACATCTTCGACCCATTGAAATTTAGCGTATGGCAGGGGCTGACACATTGCCCATCCATACAAATTGTTCACGTCAAAGTACATCAAGTACGATGACTTTTCCGATGCGTCGTAAGATGACATGTACTTGTTATTGGCATGTGCGTATCTTCCGGAACATTGGCTTAAACCCCCACGTATACCGCGTTCGATAAACATAACCATATCGATGTCTGTGAGCAATTCGAATGTAATTTTAGTATGTTTTAGCATTGCATCCCATGTGAAACCAGGTAGAGTATAATAATGTGCTGAATCTAATCCGTAACTCTTGATACAACTTTCGCGAAAATTTTCAAAAATATCTGCCAATAACAAGACATCTGTTTTCAAATACAAGTCGCTGTATTCGCCCAAGGTTCTAATCTCGAAACGCTGCCAGACAGTCTCGGCGTGCGCGTAATCGCTCTCGGATACAGTCTCACCCGTTAACGAACTGTAGAATGACTCGCGCGGCGGTAAGCATGGGTCCAGCAGTTTGTCCTCGCAATCAAGGTATTCGTACGGAAAAACACCCTTTCGTGTCAATAAATTGAAATCCTCGGTGGATAATGTTTCAAATTGGGATTGTAAAATTTTTAATTTATCTGTGCTAAGAAAGGATGCTAATTTGTCGAGACTGGCGTTGAGAAATTTGTACGAATCGATGAACCGCAATTTAATACAATTTCGCGAGTCTGAATCAGCCGTATCTTCGACATCTTTTGTGAAAGAAATATACTTTTCTTTAGTTATGGGTAATACGTCAACATGACCTTCGAAAGCGATAGCTATTTCCTCGATAATGAAATGTGAATCATAGCCGGATAAATTGTGGAAAACTATGGGGATGTAAAACGCGTTTTTATAATTTAAATTGCACTCCGTATGTGCTGGGCCTCTAAACCGTCCGGACAGATGGCAATGATCGTGGACTCGTACATCGCTAGCCTCGAATGGTTTTTCGCAAATATGACAGTGTGTTGCATTGTGAAATGTCGACAACTGTTCGGGAGTTAAATCCAGCATTGGAACATTACTGGCCAGAATGGGTTTGACAAAATTCGCGAAATTTTTCAATTCGTCTACGAACCATGAAACGCAATCTGCGTCGCGGCGACATCGATACGTCGACAGCGATGTATCATACGAACAATGCATATAATAGGCAATACTGTGTACTTTATGGTGCTGATACGCGCATAATTTATCACCCATTCGGTGACTGTCCTCCGTTTTTGCGATGATGCACTCGAGATCTGCGTACACCACGAAAGGGAGCCGCTCCTTCCTGCAATGGTTGTCGAAGTTGAGGAGATTTTTGCCTTCGCTGGGCAGCAGGATGGCGCAGTCATTCATCTTGCCACAGTCCAGCGAATGAAGCTCCAACTTCGCGGCAGATCCGAAATAGTGCATGCATCTGTAAACCCAAATTTTTTTTATTTAATTTGTTTCGCGAGACATTTCATCATTTTATATACGTACCGATCGCAGATGAATTTCTTTTTTTGGTGCCTGCTCAGCTGTGCGCTCACCAGCCGGGACAAATTCTTGATCCACACAAAGTGTCCTACATCGCCGTGCTCTTGATTCGGTGTGTAGAGCAGGTTGACGTGTCGATCCCTCTTTTGACTAGTGAGGCGCAACGGAAAGACTGTCGACCCTTTCTTCGTCTCGAAGGTGTAGATGTTGATGGAGATTTCATTCAACCGCTCAAATTTTCCAATTTGCCTCAGGGACATTGGGAACTCAATGCCCTGGAGATTTAGCACAGACGTATAGTGCGGGTATGAACTTGGACGATCGGGATGTCTTTCCGCAGGATGGAGAGCGGCGACCACTGCCCACGCGAAACACGCATTGTCTGGGGATTGCACATTGATCGTTGCATTCTTCAACAATAAATCCTGTGGCAACTTGAAGTGGCACCCCGCGCGCAGCGGATTGTACTTGTTGATATTGACGGTCAGGTTGAGGATTCTCGTCAATGCCCATCCGCTGTCGCGTTCCTGGAACTCTTCCAACGATGTCAGGGTGGGTTCGACGACGCATCGTTGGTACCACTCCTGTAGATCGGATGTGCGGAAGAGTTCGCAGTTCCGGGTGTTGATGCTCTTACTTGCACGTTTATCGCCCGCCACAAATTCGCCGTTGAACACTGTGTTCACTTTGAGGTTCCGCTGTTTCCTCAAAGCACCCCGCACATGTTCCAACACAATGGTTCCTGCATCCTGGAGGAAGTTGCGCGGCTCGATATAGTTCGAATTTAGCACGGCACCGGTTAATACGCGACTATCGAACGCAGCGTCTATTTCGCGCCACAAAAGTCCTGTGCTCGAATGTCCTGCACCATCATGCACAAAACGTCCGCGCAACGAATGTTTCAGCCCTTCGAGCTGCGCGATTCGAGCAACCAATGATTGCCGAACACCGATCGATAATCGAGGACGTTTCACTCGGCTGTGTTCTTCCAACGATTCGATGCACTCGTTGCACCGTTCTTCCCACGCGAGGTATTCTTCCCGCGAAATCAATCGTGCGGATTGATCCAATAATTGGCGGATTACTTGCGCGAATTCTTCCATGATCGTAAATGGAATGTAAATGTAATGTCTTTTCCTCGCAACACGTTGCAACGATTTGAGGTTTTGTACAGTTTGGAGCACGCTTTTATGACCGGTGTCATGATTTGCGATCTCTGTCTTACTCTTTTGACGATCCAACCCAACATGGTTCTATGCAGTTTCTGCTGATACAGCAAAATTCTTTCTATGATTCACACGTATGGCGCGCAAAAGTATTATATTACATTCAGCACGTGTTGAGACTTTTATCCTTGAGGATTGGGGCTCAAGTTACATACGATCTTTCGCTATGCTGCGACGTTAAGATTGAAATGCATTATGGAAAAATCAGATGCTTTAAAATAAAATGCTGTGGTGGGGGAAGCAATTGTACCTCTATTTAAGCCAGTCTCCCGAACGCCATTCAATCAATCGCTCAGTAGCCTCAGTGACTTTCGACGAAACAATTTGTGCTCTGAAAAATGTGTAGTACCAGTGCCGAAGGAAACGCCGGACAAATGAATTATTACGTTCCGATCATGCAAAATGATGGCATAGCTCAATGCGGGGAGGATACAGTTGCTTGGTAAGGCTTAATTTTCACATCTTCTCAAAATTTTTTATGTTTATTCCAGCACTTTCATAGCTTTGATTGTTCTCTTAGCCCGCGCCGAACATCGCGGATCATGGTCAGAAGTTACGCATTAACATCTATGGGCAGCAAATATTTGGAAATTGGAATCAGAGTACGACCTACGATCGATGTAGAAATTATTCTCGGCGACAATCGTGGGATGTATCTCACGTTACCATATAATACATGGGGTCTACTATGCAACAATCGTGATGCTATCGAAGAACGTTCACGATTACCTGGATAACCTTCGATGCAGATGGATCAATTAACGATAGATTTTTGTGATATCTATAATTCTCCAATTGTAAGGATGATGCTGCATAATAAGCCGGTGTATTTCAAACCGGATACAGTATCATTTTTATTAAATCTTGAATCATGTATAGACTATGTGTATCCACGGCTGCATCGAATTAGCAGAGATGTGGAGGCGAAATTTAAAACTTTTGTTAACGTGCTACGGCAGAGCGATGTTGCCTGCGAAACATTAGATGCGCGTCGTGCTGCTAAAATCATATGTGATAGCGAACATTACTGTGAGGATTATCATGTAGATTGCGAACTGGCAGCATGCGCCATCAATGATATTCTAGCTGATGCTCGTGGGAAAAAATGTTAAAATTATATTCTTTTAATTTTAAATAAAATTTCTTAAACGTATATTTTTTCTCCATTTACTTATCCGTCTTCCTCTTCCACACCTAATTCTAAGATTCAGCGTTTATTTCGTTCTTCACACCGTGAAAATGATATCATCGTATGGATATGCTCGGGGAGGACTCATATTACACACGATCGCGCGATACATTGCGGTGTTAAGATTGAAAATCATTTTAAAAAATTGGTAGCTTTAGAATAAGATGCGGTGGTGGTGGGGGGGAAGCAACCTCTATTTAAACCAGTTCCCGGACGCTATTCAATCAATCGCTCAGTAGCATCAGTGACTTTCGACGGAACAAATAGTGCTCTGAAAAAATGTATACCATTGATGAAATACTCGCTGGGTGTGAGGATTGTTTCGTTCCGATCGTGCGAGATGACGGTGTAGCTCCATGTGGGGAGAATATATATCGTGACCGGTACGGTGTAGTTTTCACATCTTCTCAAAATATTTATGTTTGTTCCTAATACGAGCGAGTACTTTCATAGCTTTGATTGTTCTCTTAGCCCGCGCCAAACGTCAAGTATCATGGTCAGAAGATACGCATTAACAACCATGGGTACCAAATATTTGGAAATTGGAATCGACGTAGGCCGTACGGCCGATGTAGAAGTTCTTCTCGGCGACAATCATGGAAATCATCTCATATTATCATGGCATACATGGGGTCTACTATTCGACAACTGTGATAACATCGAAGAATGTGCACGATTACCTGGATTATCTTCGATGCAGTTTGATGATTTATCGTTGGACTTTTTTCGGATCTCTGATTCGCCAATTATAAAGATGACAGATGGTGATGATACAGTGTATTTCACACTAGATACAGCAATATTTTTATTTAGTCTTCGGCCATGTATAGAGTATTTGTATCCGCGGCTGTATCAAACTGCAGAAGATGCGAGTGAAAAATTTGAAACTTTTGTTAACGTGCTACGGCAGAGCGATGTTGTCTGCGAAACATTAGATGCTCGTCGTGCTGCTAAAATAATACGTGATAGCAAATACTACGACGAGGAGTATCTTGTAGATTGCAAACTGGTAGCATGCGCCATCAGTGATATTCTAGTTGAAGCTCGTAGGAAGAAAAAATGTTAAATTATATTCTTTTTAAATAAATTTCTTAAACGTATATTCTGTCTCCATTTTATTTACTCGTCTTCCTCCTCGCCTCCTAATTCTAAGATTTGTAGACACTGCATAAATCTATTTCATTCTTCGCGCCGCATGTCACATAATGGTTTGGAAAAATATTTGGGGGTGGGCCAAGGTCATTCTCTCGCTCGGAAAAAATTTCCGGTGGTGGATCGGGATTTAAAAAAGTTCTCGGGGGTCATTCACTCCCTCTTAAAAGTTTTCGGCGGTGGGTCCGGTCTACGGGGCGGCTGGGCCTGGAGTGATCCCCTCCATCATCGCAGCTTCCCCCACTCCGCGGCTCGTGCGCGCGCAATCGGTTTTCCTCTCCCCGCAGGCCCCGCGCCCATGTTTCCCTCCGCCGCGCTCCCCCGCGCGCCCTCACTTCCCCCCGCCCCCGCGCTCCCCTCAGAGGACCTGGGTTGGAATCGGCCTTATCATACTACTTGTCGATTACCTGATCGCTTCGGCATCTTAACGATGAATGAGAATATGGTATGCGCAAGCGTGGATTTGAATGGTATGTTGGGCCCTGGCGTAGTGGTGCCCTCTAGCGGATTTTTTTAAAAATTTTTGTCTGCAACTTTATAACTACGCGACAATGTTGCATTTATGCTATTATTTTATAGGTTATTAGATAGGTAGGTTTTAATTATTTTTTAGGAAAAATATATTTATTATATAAAAACAAACTATTGTGTGAGTGTTAAATACATTGTGTGTGTGTGTGTGTATATGTATTTGTAGAGTGTAGTGTAATATATATAAAATAACTTAAAACTATGTGTGAGTGTTAATTACATTTTGTTCATGTATGTATTGTATATTTGTAAAGTGTAGTGTAAAAAATAGATATAAAAATAACTTAAAAATATGTGTGTGTGTTAATTACATTTTGTTTGTGTATGTAGTGTGTATTTGTGATGTGTGGTGTGTATATAAATGTAAATATTAAGGTGTAACTGATGTGCAGATATTGCAATCTCTTGCCGGTCTTGCGATATATAAAGTTCGATGGCACAATCGACATGTTCTCCATCTTTTTAAATTATTTTTCGCCAGTAGATGATCTTCTAATGGCTCTTCTTCCGTTATTTCTACTCTTTGTGTACACATGACGCAAATTATGCCACTTTTATAATAGTAAACATCTGCGTCGTAATACTTTTTCAGGCACGTGTAGCTGTCCATTGTGCCTGATAATACTAATAAGACTGATGAAATCCTTTGTCTGCCACTCTCTTATATAGGCTTCCTATGCAGGGTTGCAACTTTGTGTAGAAAGTTAAGTTTTTACCGGATACATGTGAATGATCCTCTTTTGTTTTTAAGTCATTTATAAGTCATTTATAATGTCATTTATTTAAATTTTCTCTAGGCAATATCTATCGCGGCTTTTTCTGTCATTTCTTCAGGTAAATAGGCCTTTTTTATCCTATTCATATGTACGATTCTAGTTTGTTTCAAAGTGATTGCTATTTTAAGATTGCTATTCCCTAGAATTTCAGTAATTTGGTATGGTCCGCTGTATTCGGGTCCTAATTTTTCGCGCCTCGGATTTAATAACCAAACCCAATCTCCTACTTCATATGTTTGAGGTTGTATCTTCCGGTCATAATAATGCTTCTGTCGAACTTTTGATTCTTCCAAATTGTTTCGCGCCATTTGTCGAATGTTAGTTAGTTTGTGTATTAATTCGTCGACGTAATCCGGATATGTTTTAATATTGTCCGTTGGGGGAATACTTGAAGGAAGACGTGCTTTTCTACCGTAAACAAGTTCGTGAGGCGTAAATTTCGTGCCTTCGTGAGTGCTTGTATTATACGAGAACATTGCTTGAGGTAACCACTGGTCCCATTGTCTTTCTTTTCATACATAATGTCGTAGATATTCAATAAGAACATGATGACTTCTTTCTAATGACCCATTGGACTGAGGATGGTATGCAGATGTTCGATATTGTTTGATGTGGAATGTTTTGGCTAACTTCTTCATAAGGGAATTCATAAAATTTGGCCCTTGATCAGTGAGGATAGCTTTAGGACTTCCAAATTTGCAGATAAAATGTTCTGTGAATGCTTTAGCTATGTCTTTTGCAGTTATGTTTATTAATGGTATTGCAAGGGAATATTTAGTTAGGTTATCTTGGATAGTAAGTATATAACTATTTCCTATATTAGTAAAAGGTAATGGTCCTACTATGTCCATAGAAATTTTGTCAAATGCATCTAATGGTGTATCTGTTAATACCATAGGCTCTTTATTTTTTACTCTCACCAATTTAGTTTTCTGGCATTCCAAACAAGTTTTGATAAATTGTGTTATTTCGTATTTCATATTCTTCCAGTAATATTTGCTTCTTATTCGATGGTATGTTTTAGTAATTCCTTTGTGTCCCCCTACAGGTGTTTGGTGATTTTCTAGGATGATCTGTTGTCTATCTTGTATGGAAGGAGTTAAGAGAGTGCCTTTACAAAAAATAAATTGGATGTCTTCTTGTACGAATATTATTTCTATTAAATTTCGTAGTTTATTTTGTGAGATTTTATTTCCTTCTGCTGATATATATACTTTTGTGGCTTTTTCAGGTATTAAGTATGTATGAAGTGTCCTCAATGAGTTGTACAAATCTTCTTCTGTTGGATGGTCTGTTGTGATGAGTCCAAGGATTGTATGTTTTCCTTCTTTAATTTTTACTACTTCTCCGACTTTTAATGGAATTAGAAGTTTGTGAGTTTTTATGTTTTTTTCTTTATATAATTTTTCTCCTGCTAATCCTATTGGTTTTCCCTCTGTGTTTATAAATGTTATAACATATCCTTTTCCCATCCATAAGTGATCCTCTACTTCAGTGTTTTGTTTTTTGACAGGAACATTTGACACTATTTTTGGTCTGCCTGTTGTATGTTGCGGAGGTGGAGTGGTTGGGAGTGATAATGGTGGAAGAGATAACAATGGTGGAGGGGATAATGAAGGAGGTATGAATATTTTTTTTATTTTTATGGGAGTTATGGGAGCTGTATCTGTACTAGAGTTTAATTTTTGTTTCTTCTTTTTAGGTGCATGGTGAGTGTTTTTTTCTGAGCTTGTTTCTGCACTAATTTTGGGAGGGTCTTTGTAATTATGTTTCGGTACTATAGTTGTTTCGTCTATTTCTTCTATTAAGTCCTCTTGAAATGTCTTGGTGTTAGATTTTGTCTTTGTGTTGTTTTGTCTTATATCTTGAGGGGGTATTGCTGCTTGAGGGATTACTGAGTTTCGAAGGGGTGCATAAGCTTCTACTGGTACTGTAATTTGAGGTGGTGTGTGTACTTCTACTGGTACTGGAGTTTGAGGTGGTGTATGTATTTCTACTGGTACTGGAATTTGAGGTGGTGCATGTACTTCTACTGGTATTGTAATTTGAGGTGGTGTATGTACTTCTACTGGTATTGTAATTTGAGGTGGTGTATGTACTTCTATGCCTTGTTTTTTCACTTCTGGTTGAGACGAAGAGGTATTTCTTTTTATTCTCCTTTTTAATTTTTGTCGTTTAGTTTCTTTTGAATCACTTTCGTCATATGAGAAATCGGAATCTGATGAACTAAGTCTTGGTTGTTTACATGGAGCTGGATTTCCTGAGGTTGAGGCAGTTGTTTCTCTTTGTCGTGTGTTAGGTTGGTGGAATTGTTTCTGTTTTTTGTTGTCATGAGAACTTGTTTCTGAGTGTGCTCGCTTCGCGTTTAGTGGTAATGCTATTGGGTTTCTAGATAAAGCGTCCGCGTTTGTATTATACTTTCCGGGTTTATATAAAATTTTATAATCGTATTCCGCAAGTTTAATTTTCCATCGCATTAGTCGAGATGTTGGATTCGAGAGATTTTGTAACCATTCTAAGGGTTTATGGTCTGTTATGAGAAAAAATTTTCTACCATAAATGTAAGGTCTAAAATGAAATACCGCGTATATAATTGCTAAAAGTTCCCGTTCTGTCGGTGAATATCGCGTTTCTGCATTGTTTAGGACACGAGATGCATAAGCTATTGGTAAATCTTTTCCTATTTCTCCCTGACTAAGAACTGCACCTACAGCAAGTCTTCTCAAAATCCGGAAATTGTAGAATAGGTTCCTTGCAGAGCACTTCTCGTAGAGTTTCAAATGCTTTTTGTTGTTTGTATGTCCATTCAAATTGATAATCCTTTTTTGTGAGATTGGAAAGTGGTCTTGCAATTTTTGAAAAATCTTTTATAAATCTTCTATAATATCCACTTAGTCCTAAGAACTGTTTTACATTTTTAACGGTTGTTGGTGTTGGGAATTCTTTGACTGCTATTATTTTCCGTGGATCTGGCTTGACTCCTTCCTCTCCTATTATATGCCCTAAGTATGAAACTTCTTTCTTCAAGAATTCACATTTGTCTGGTTGAAGGTGAAGATCTGCTTCTCTTAGTCTATTCATTAATCGTTTGAATTTGGTTGCATGTTCCTTGAGTGAGCTGGCATATATGACGATGTCATCTAAGTATACAAAGAGTTCTATACCTTGAAGCCCGGTTAAGACTTGGTCCATGAGCCTTTGAAAGGTTGCTGGTGCGTTTTTAAGTCCAAACGGCATTCTATTGAATTCATAATGCCCGTAAATTGTAGAAAAAGCTGTTTTATGGCGATCGTCTGGATGCATGGGAATTTGATGAAACCCAGATGCAAGATCAAATACGGAGAAATATTTCGCACTTCCTAACTGATCTAATATGTCAGTTATATTTGGTAAAGGATAGGCATCTCCAATTGTTTTTTCATTTAATTTCCTGAAGTCAATTACCATTCTAGATTTTCTTACGCCTTCTGAATCTTCTTTTTTTAGTACAATCCATATAGGCGAGTTATAGGGAGATAAAGATGGTTGTATTATTCCTTTTTCCAGTAATTCCTTAGTTTGTTTTTTTACTTCTTCTTTAAATGTCTGAGGGTAACGATACTGCTTTGTAAAGACAGGTACGTCATTTTCTGTTATGATTTTGTGGTAAGCTTTATTTGTTGCCTCTAACTTTTCTCCTGGGATGTGGAATCTATCCGCATGTTCCTTTATTAGGTCTTCGACACTGGTTCGTTCCTCTGAATTTAAATGGTCCAGCCTTAATAACTGTAATAACTGGTGAGTTCTATTGGTTTTTATGTATTTATCTGCTTCTTCTTCTCCTATAGGTACTTCTATAAATTGTTCTAATTCAACTGATGGTATAGGAATTTTAATGTCTTGTGTGGATGTATTTATTGCAAAAAGACATGCCATGCCGTTGTCATTTGATACTATTGCGTTTCCCATATGTAAATTAGGGTGAATATTAATCTTAGGAATATATCCTGTGCTGGTCTGTGTATTAAGGACTCGTACGTATATTTGACTCCTTGTTCTGGCTGGTATTGTGACCATTTCAGGGTCGATGAATGGAATAGTTTCTGGTCCAATGGTTATTGCTGATCTTGTGTAATCAATAGTTGCTCCGTTGGTTTGAAAGAAATCTGTTCCCAATATTCCATCCTGTCTTATAGGAAGGTCTTCTACGACGTGGATGATAACTTCCGTGTTTAAAGTTCTTATTTTGATGTATCCTATGGTGCTAAGTAAACCGTCCGTGATGCCATTCAGATCAAATAGGGTATCCATGAAGATTGGAATGTTGGAAGAAACAGCACATCTTTTGATTACATTCAGGTCTGATCCTGTGTCGATCATTAGTGTTGCTTGTCCTCCGCTAAATCCTATATCAGAAAGAAGGATGCTAGGTGGTTTTCTTATTTGTTCTGTTTTGAGTCTGAGTATGGCCTGTCTACGTACCATGCGGGGTTGTGCTTCTTCTTTTTCTTTCCTCTCAAAATACATCTTTTTTCTGCATTGGTCTATTGTGTGACCTCGGAATTTGCAATATTCGCAAGATATGCTATCATAAGCTCGGTTTCTGCATTCTTGTACCGTATGACCTGGTCTCCGACAATAATCACAATATGTGCTAGATTGAGGAGTTCTGTTCGTGTAACATTGACTTCTACAATCTTGCGTCGTGTGACCTGTTCTTCGGCAGTTGCTGCAATATTCGTTGGATTGAGGGGCTCTGTTAGCTTGGCTCCTGCAATCTTGCGTCATGTGTCCTGGTCTTCGGCAGTTGTTACAATATTCATTGGTTTTATTAGTATAACTCCGGTTACTACAATCTTGTGTCATGTGACCTGGTCTTCGGCAGAAGTCACAGAATGTATCCTTTTGGTTTTTATTGAGATTCCTACACTCTTGTATTGTATGTCCCGTTCTCTTACAATGTTGACAGGTTTTTTGTTGCCAGTCGGCGCGTGAAACTTGCTGGCTACTGCAGGTGGTGACGTCATGGCCGTATCCAAGGCAGTTTATACATTGATTAGGTTGATTTACTCCTGTTGCTATTTTCGTTCTTATTTGATATTCGTTATATTCCGCTTCTGCTTTAATAGCGACGTTGATAGCGCGATCAAGACTGGTGTAGGTGCATTCGTGTATTCTATTATATATTTCGATCTTTAAACCCGTTAGAAAGGCTTTAACAGCGTTTTGTTCTGCGTTTATATTAAATTGAGCTTCATGCCCGGGTACTTCTATTGTGTTACAATGTCGGATTTGTAGAAGTAGATTAGATACGCGGCTGCTATAATCTACTGTTGTTTCGTTCGGCAATTGTGCAATTTTTGATAATTCGCCGTATAATTGGATTGATGTGTGTAATGGAGCAAAACGCGAGCTTAGTACGGAAATGAGATTGCCGATTGTATTATATTCTCCGCTTAAAACTACTCTTGAAGCTTGTCCGTAAAGCTTATTTTTAATGAGTTGAACTAATCCATATTGTGCATTAGGATTTACCATGCGTCGTGCATGTCGACAACTTTTAATAAATTGATGTAGTGGTATATTTCTACCATCAAAAGAAGGTACCGTATCGGCTGTATCGCGTAAACTAATGTGTGGTAGATGAGGATATACATTCGTACCTGTATTCATATTAATTTGAGGGTTTGAAGTTCCTGGAATATTTTCATTTTCAATAGTTTCTGGAGTGTCTGGAGTTTCCTGAGCCTCCGTATTGATTGCTAAATTAGCCATTCTTTCTCCAAGTGTGTCAGGCATTGCTAAGTCTTTAAGTCTCTAATTTATTAAGAAAAATTTTCTAAGAAAATACTCACTTTTGGAGTGATCTTACTAAGCGAAAATATCCTTTTTCAACGAGATATCCCACCGCTGTCACCAAAAATATATCCAACCTGTAACGTCCGGTTGCCCGGGGACGACTAAACGTTAGCAGGTTCTCGAGAAGAGAGCGGCGTCCCTCGAGAATCGGATAGGTGGGGGTTCGTTGGTAAAGTAAAGGAGTAAAATCCAACTTAAACTCAACAATGACTTTATTTGAACAACACTTATTCCTAATTATGAATATAATATTACTTACAACTACGATTATATATTTTATGTTTTTTTGTATTTTTATATTTTTTATCTTATATTTAAATGCTACTTGGCTATGTATTTATTGCAGAGCACGGCCGCTACCGCTTCCGGAGCGAGCTCGTAGACTCTTGGCAATGTCTGTAGTAAGAACAGCCGCTACCGTTTCCGGGGCGAGCTTGTACTTTTGACAGAGTTTTGGTTCTATGCTCAAATTGACCTCGCTTTTACCAAGTGCTTCGGCCGCTACCGTTACCGGGGCGAGCTCGATGCCTTTGCAAGAGCAAGGTACTATAGTTTTCAAATGAAATAGTCCAAAGAGGTGCACCAGTGACTTTTATACACTGGAGATCCGCCGCTACCGTTTCCGGGGCGAGCTGAATCTCACTGGTTGAAACTTAAGCTTCCTCTAGGTCTAAACATTCATCAACTAAAGAGCGTGGTTTTTGAATGTAGCTTGACTGAGCGCTGCGCTGCGTGCGCCTCCTTTTATACTGGAAAATTGGCGGGCTGGCGCATGCGCAGTGAGTCGGTTTTCGTTATTTTACATTTTTCTCGCTTTATACATATTATTTTGTTTTGTATTTTTGTCAGTAATTATAATTAATTATTTCTAATATTTCTACAATATTTGTTTTTCTAATATCTGCTTAGTTTAATATTAATGTATAAAAGTATGTACAGTGGGTCTGCGCGGTATTGTAGTACAGGTTGTGTGGTAACGTAGTACGGTTCTACTTTATCGACGGTCGGTAACGCTGGGTTTGAGTCCCCGGGGGACGTTACATCATTATAAATAGGTACGTACCATTCACCGACAGAACAACATACGGATTAACTCAGACTGAAAATTTTTTTTGTATATCGTCTCGTACTTTTCTTTTGATTTTGGTGGCAGAAAATTTTCTTCAATCGCTTTTGCAGCTTCTGGTGCTTCGAGGGGCGTGTGGTGTAGTATCCCGTATTGCTATCACTCTCATTATTTCTCATTTTATCTTTTAAATCTATTCTTTAATAAAAAGGGGTGCTGTGACAGTTGTAATATCACGACATTGAGAATACCTGGAGAGGGAACAGAGCAATGGCGGCCGGTCCGAGAAAGAGGAAAAGTAACGGGTGAATCTATCTCTGTCTTACAACAGGCTATGGATATGTAGTGCATGTAGTGAAGTTATCTGCGTACACACATGCATACATAACACAAATAGTACAGAGTGAGAGGGATAATAGGAAGAAGGATAGGTTCACCCGTCATTTTTTATTTCCCTCAGACCGCTGTCTCTACTTCTTCCTATTGCTGTTCCCTCTCCAGGTATACTTATAGCTCAATGTATCAAGATAAAACACATATGATCGATAACGATTAGTCGAACAACTGCATCTTCATATCACAGGGTAACGTCAAACACCAGTTTCCTTGGGAGCAAAGTAAAAAATTGCGAATACGCATGCGCGTAAAGTCTTTTTCCCTTGGGAGAAAAGTAGAAAACGCGAATACGTCTGAAATTGGCCAATTTGCTTCCGCTCAGCAGGCGTAAAAAAACACCCATTTTCATGCAGGTGTTGAAAAAATAAATTCACATTTCACTCCGAGCCCGCTTTTGTCCCAACGCACAGTGGGCCGGAATCTCGAGAAATAGAGAGACTATTCAACATGCCATTTATCGGAACCGAAATGCCGAATCATATTAACCTACTATATAAAAAAAGTTTTACGATTTTCTTTCGGCAAAGAGAGAAATTTGGTTTTCTTTCGGCAAAGAGAGAAATTTGATTTTCTTTCGGCAAAGGTTGAAAACTATTACTGGATCTAAATAGAATTGCATAAAAAGTCTGAAACCCCTTCGTCTGTATTGCTTTGGGATTCTTTTGGCTTACAATTTTTTCTACAATTTTTAAAATCTTTATTTCTAGCTTCATCTTGGGTCTCACCACCCATTGGCCGATTGGAAAGTTGTCAAAATATGTTATACTCTCGCAGTAATGTATCTACACATTTTGTGAACAGTATTTGGTATATAGGGTAAATCCGGGAGACGCGGTCGAGCTAGAGAGTTGGTCGAGTGGCTATATTCAGACTCTACATCTGTGTACAGGGTGATTGGCCCGAAACGCCTGATCCGCCTCGCAACCGTGACGAGGTCAACTCCACGTGGTGTCCCTCCGAAGTTATGGTTTTCGACCCTCGAAGGGGTTGGAGTACCTATTAAGAAATGAGAAATCTTCGATTTCCTCATTTTTCATCAGATCTGTGCGAAAGCGACGCCAATGGATTCCTGGCGTTTCATCGATTAAAATCATACCAAACATCATGCAAATCGGACTACTTTGACACAAGCTATTTGTATTCCTTATGTAAAAGTAGTCCGATTTACACGACATTTGGCATGATTTTCATCAGCGAAACATAAGGAATCCATTGGCGTTACTTCCCTTTCGATACGATGAAGAAAAGAATTTTTTCTTAATACGCTGTAATGGATATTTCATCCTCGACTGCGGCCACACGACGTCAATTCGCTACGTTCGACCCAGGATTCGTACCTTTTTCCGAAAAAAGCCATAAAATTCGATGGGCACTGCGGGATGTTGTCCCTGCCACGGGGTGCCAAGTCGCATCTTTTTGACGGGAATCATCCTGTACCTGCCTATTTCCGAAATAAAATAATTCTTTATTCTTTATCGTATGGATATGGAAGTGTCGCCGATGGATTCCTTGTGGTTTTCCGATGAAAATCATGCCAAATGTCGTGTAAATCGGACTACTTTTACATAAGGAATACAAATAGCTTGTATCAAAGTAGTCCGATTTGCATCATGTTTGGTATGATTTTAATCGACGGAACGCCAGGAATCCATTGGCGTCGCTTTCGCACAGATCTGATGAAAAATGAGGAAATCGAAGATTTCTCATTTCTTAATAGGTACTCCAACCCCTTCGAGGGTCGAAAACCATAACTTCGGAGGGACACCACGGGGGGTTGATCTCGTCACGGTTGCGAGGCGGATCAGGCGTTTCGGGCCAATCACCCTGTATATGTAAAAGTGTGTTAAGGTTCTGAACAATTAATTCTCTAAGAATCTACTGTTTCGACCAACCCTCCGGCTCGACCACGACTCTAGGATTTACCCTAGGATAACATGGATAAGGTTCACAAATATTTTTGCATGTTTCGCCTTGTGGGACAAAAGTGGGCTCGAACCGAGGCGGAAATTCCAATTATCTTTTACAGCCGGTAATTTAGAATTTTTCGAAGCGAAATTTCTTCGTTCGTTTACGGTAGGCAATTACTTGTTTACGAAACGTTCTTCGGGAACCATTTGTGTACCTTATGTCGAACAGGGACAATTGACAGCGTGCCATTTTTTGCAGGTGTTCCAACTCTCTTCGCACTGAGTTAATCCGTTGATTGCTCTGTCACCAACTGCTACACGGGGACTTGGGAAACGCACGTACCGTTGTCTACCACCGGCTCGCGGGACCATACGGTCATAAACCGCGACCCTGGCAAGAGGCTCTGACCGATCAGCCTGATGAATTTTTCACAGCGGGGCGAGGCGAAAATTCATTAGTTGTTTATGATCGGTAATTTCATATTTTCCCATGAACGTATCCCGTTTGCCACATTTCTAAAGAACAATCAGCACGTGGTGGGGTCTTTAAGAATTTTAAGCATTCTTCAGCCTGAGTTAATTCGTATATTGCTCTGCCGGTGGATGGTACATATCTATAAAGACTTGGGACCCGCACGTACCGTTGTCTACCACCGGCTCGCGGGACCATACGGTCATAAACCACGACCCTGACGAGAGGCTCTGACCGATCAGCCCGTTCAGTAGGGTAAAGGCAGGTAATATGGAACATCTGATTTCAAAAGCTGGTCAAAAGTAGGGGAATTTGTTTTTTTTGTAATAAAACTGATATGAGGAGACGAAGGAACTAATGCATAATCATATTTACATAGTCAAATGTAAAAAAATCAAATTGTTTTGCAATTATAGTGAAAAATTCTGAAAAGAGTGAAAATCAGACGTTCGAAAAATGGATCCTAATATGGGACACCTAGGATATTTGTAAAGAAAACTAAAAAATTTTTACTTTTTTTTACCAAAAATGAAGATTTATTAAGTAGAAGATAGAAAGAAATAAATATGTGGTAGGTATTTTCCGCCCCCACTTCATCACCAGCGAGAGGGTGCCATTGTCAGGGAAACATTCTTCGATCTAACATAAGAACATCTTCTTTTGGTAATTGTGCGGACCATAAAATTAATTTTCGTCACGGTCAACGTTCCGACCTTTATTATTCTTTTATACTGTAGCGAAACGCGGTTTATTGCATGCCGAACCTAGAGGAATTAGCTTGTAGCAATTGGGGATTAGCCTAAAAATTGTTCAGCTGTTCTGCACGTTACTTGGCAGATGTTTTCTAACTACTTTATATTGTGTAGGGGGCCAAAGGTCTAGTGTCGTAAAGCTGTAGTAAAGCGTGTTTCCATACGACCACTGCACTTTCCATGGCATATTTATCAAATTCTTTTAGTTCTATTCTAATTATTGACGTTAATTTATGACGAATTGACGTTATTTTCTTAAATAACGCCAAACTTATATATTAACATTTTTTGTATCAATTTCCTTAATCTGCCGGCGGTTCGCGCCCCCGGGAGCCGCGCGAGCGGGCGCACCGTGTACAGGGTGAATCCTGGAGCCACTGGACTCAAAGAGATGCCGCCTGGCACCCCGTGGCCGAGGTCAGGTCCCCGCAATGCCTCACCGAATTTTAGGGTTTTCGACTTTCGAAGGGGTTGGAATATATTAAGAACTTGAGAAATGTCCAGGATTTCCGCAATTTCTCATCAGATCATTGGGAAAACGACGCCAATCGATTCCTTATGTTTCGTCGATGAAACTCACACCAAGAACGACGTAATTCGGAGCATAATGAAGGAAATTTCATGAAAAATTACTTTCACGCTAGCTTCGTTAAAAATAGTCCTATTTGCATGAAATTTGGTACGACCTTCATCGGAAAAACATAAGGAATCCATCGGTGTCACTTCCATATCGATACGATAAAGAATAAAGAATGCAGTTTTTCTGAAACAGGTATAAATCCACGGCCGACCGCAGCGAATCGAGGTTGGCACCCCGCAGTCGAGGGTGAAATATTCATTACAGCGTATTAAGAAATTCTTATCTTCGTAATATCGATATGGAAGTGACGGCAATGGATTCCTGGCGTTCTCCCGATTAAAATCATACCAAATGTCATGCAAATCGGACTACTTTTATACAGCAATACAAATCACGAAAATACCTGTTCTTTTGTAGAAGTCATTTTGTAGAAGTTACCTGCAACAATGAGAATCGACCGAAATAAGGAGTTAGAAACACCCGAGATTAATCAGAATGACGAGACACAGGGTATCCGTGTTCAGCAACAGTATCGGCACTTACCTGATGGTGAGAATAGAAACAATAGAAGTGGGAAAGAACAGTAGGAAGGAAATAACGATAACAAAGGAACGGAGTAGAAACCCAGGGAGATGGAGGGAGGAGCAAGGGGACCAAGGTGGGCGGCATCTCCCGACCGGTAGCCCCGCGGCAGACGGGTGCAACATATGCTACCAGGGATTCCCCGTCACACCTCCCCAGTAAGACTCCCCTCCGGTAAAGGTAAACGGAAATGTAGGAGACGCAAGGAAGGACGACGGACAGGGGATAACAGCAGTGAGGAAGCGGAGCAAGTATCGAAACAGAGGGAGGAAGGAGCAAGGGGACCAAGGTGGGCGGTATCTCCCGACCGGTAGCCCCGCGGCAGACGGGTGCAACATATGCTACCAGGGATTCCCGTCACACCTCCCCAGTAAGACTCCCCTCTGGTAAAGGTAAACGGAAACGCAGGAGACGCAAGGAAGGACGACGGACAGGGGAGAACAGCAGTGAGGAAGCGGAGCAAGTATCGAAACAGATGGAGGGAGGAGCAAGGGGACCAAGGTGGGCGGCATCTCCCGACCGGTAGCCCCGCGGCAGACGGGTGCAACATATGCTACCAGGGATTCCTCGTCATACCTCCTCAGTAAGACTCCCCTCCGGTACAAGAGGTACGAGCTGGGTAGGTGCACGAAAGGACAACGGCAAGGGGATAAAAGCAGAGAGGAAGCAGAGTTGCCATCGAGGCGGATGGGGGGATGGGTTGGGGGACTATGGTGCCGGCATCTCCCGATCGGGTAGCCCCGCGGCAGACGGGTGCAACATATGCTACCAGGGATTCCCCGTGACACCTCCCCTGTAAAGTTTCCCCCCCCCCGTAAGAACGGAGGATAGCTCAGCGGACGCGAGAGAGTGCTGGGGCAGGCGGTTATCTCCCGAACGGGTAGCCCCGCGGCTGACGGGTGCAACATATGCTACCTGGGATTCCCCGCTTAACCCCCCGCGAAAATAGAAAGGGGATAATAGCAACCTAGACGCAGGAGGATACAGAGTCGACACGGAGACAGGTGGGTAACCGCTGGTCGGATCGTACCGCGAGACATTACACGGACCGTGACGCTCGCGGGCGGTTCGGTTCACCGGATCCGGAAGCAGTGACGAACAATACGAGTCCGGTTGACGGGACACGGGGCGAAGGGTCTCTAGGCCTTCAACGTGGGCCACCCCTGCCTCGAGGGCATCCTGGCCTAGCACAGGGGTAACACCGATCTTGGTGGGACACCCCCCCCACGTTTCCGTCTACGACCCGTCCCGCAGGTAAGAAGACCAGAGGAGCAGGAGGATCACAGCAGAGGAGTAAAGAGCAGGCGAGATCGAGAGAGAGAGACGGGCTTCAAAAGCAGGAAGAGAGCCCTCGGGCGACAGTTTTGCCGAGCCAAGCGGAGACGCAGCGGTAAGGCAAAGCTGGTCATAAGCAAGGCAAATTGTATCGAAACAGGCGTACTCAACGCCAGAAGCGACTACCGGCGCACCGGCTGAACACACCTGGACACGGGGTCACCCGTGGGGGCGGGTGGTGACCGCCCCGACCGGATGGTGCCTCACTTTTGGACCTCGACAAAATAGTGGAACACCCAAATCTCACATGGAAGGGAAGGGGGTACGGGATAATAGTTAGTCAGAGTTGCAGTTGGGGACAGCTAGCTTAGCTCAAATTATGACAAGGGTAATGGGTATCAGGCTAGGAGAATGAGGGAGTAAAATCAGGGGATAGGGGCTTGGGCGTAGGAGGGTGGGATCATAACCAGCTTTTGCGCACGGGCACACAATCCAGATCTCGGCGGCCAAACGTCCGACCGAGACTCTGAGAATGGATACCGGCATACCGGTCCAGGAGTTCCACGAAGTCGAGTATAGGGGGTAGATAGACGGAAGGTCCATTAGTACGGCGTCGAGGCACCATCCTACAAACCGCGGTAAATCATTAGTGACGAGCTGGTCTCGTGGACCCGAGGCGGAGGCTGGCGCAACGCGTAAGACTCCGGCACACCGAGGTGTGTCTAGGTAGGGATCGCCCTCCCCCGACGTATGGTCTCATCGGAGAAACAGGGTAGAGCTACTATGGGTTAATGCGCACCATGTGAATCGGCCCCCACAGCCACTACCCCGATAAAAAGGGGCCCCTGTCTCACGGGCCGTGGCCGGGAGACTAGGCGCGGGGCCTAAAGAGCCGAGTGGCACAGTCGCACCTCCTATAATAGGGAGGCCCTTTCACCTTCAGGGGGTGTTAGGAGCGGTGAATACCGGGCGGCGCGGTCCGCCCTGGGGAACATCCGAAAGAGCATGATTTGTAAGCTCACTGGTCGGTGTGGCCCGAGCTGCGCCTGGGATCTGGGACCTCGTTTCACTGATCCCTCCGTATATTGTCGATACTAAATGACTAAATGACTAATGGATACCGTATAGACCCCGGGTGGTTCCCTTCCCCTCCATCGCTGTTGCGGTGGAACGGATGGGGCCCTCCTGCGGGGGTACGACAGAACAAATTTAATCAAGGATCATTAGAATGATCACAAAATTATCCCCCCTTTAATCACTCTTTCAACGAAATGCCAATTGTTACAAAATTTTAATATGGCAAGTAGTAGGGCTATGAGAGTTCTAACCCAAATTTGAGTTTGAAGGCCATTTCCCCCTCCCCTCCCCCGACCCTGAAACTCAAATTTGAGTTTCAAGGTCGTACGAAATCCATCGCAGCGGGGCGACGGGCAGCCGATGACGTCATACAGATGGGCGGAGTGGTGGGGAGTATTAGCGCGAGACCAGATATCGATCAATCGATAACCGAATTCATACCGAAGTGCTACACTCTCTTGGGCGTGGTACCGACTACTGTCGGTAAGGAAGGAAATATTAATTTTAGGATATTAATTTAAATGAAAAAACAGAATCCAGGCGACGAGGCTCGAACCCAAGACTGCCACGGTACGAGTCAGCCGCCTAACCGACTCCCCCAACGTCCACTCTCTGACATTAGTCTTTCTCCAATGGTACATATACCAAGCGTCACACGCGTCCGTTTTTTATCGGACGATCTCGGGAAAGATCGGAGTAGTATGGTAAAGCGGTTTCCAACGCAGGTCCTCTGAGGGGAGCGCGGGGGCGGGGGGAAGTGAGGGCGCGCGGGGGAGCGCGGCGGAGGGAAACATGGGCGCGGGGCCTGCGGGGAGAGGAAAACCGATTGCGCGCGCACGAGCCGCGGAGTGGGGGAAGCTGCGATGATGGAGGGGATCACTCCAGGCCGAGCCGCCGCGTAGACCGGACCCACCGCCGAAAACTTTTAAGAGGGAGTGAATGACCCCCGAGAACTTTTTTAAATCCCGATCCACCACCGGAAATTTTTTCCGAGCGAGAGAATGACCTTGGCCCACCCCCAAATATTTTTCCAAACCATTATGTGACATGCGGCGCGAAGAATGAAATAGATTTATGCAGTGTCTACAAATCTTAGAATTAGGAGGCGAGGAGGAAGACGAGTAAATAAAATGGAGACAGAATATACGTTTAAGAAATTTATTTAAAAAGAATATAATTTAACATTTTTTCTTCCTACGAGCTTCAACTAGAATATCACTGATGGCGCATGCTACCAGTTCGCAATCTACAAGATACTCCTCGTCGTAGTATTTGCTATCACGTATTATTTTAGCAGCACGACGAGCATCTAATGTTTCGCAGACAACATCGCTCTGCCGTAGCACGTTAACAAAAGTTTCAAATTTTTCACTCGCATCTTCTGCAGTTTGATACAGCCGCGGATACAAATACTCTATACATGGCTGAAGACTAAATAAAAATATTGCTGTATCCAGTGTGAAATACACTGTATCATCACCATCTGTCATCTTTATAATTGGCGAATCAGAGATCCGAAAAAAGTCCAACGATAAATTATCAATCCCCATGTAGTCCGGTTCAGGTAATCGTACACATTCTTCGATGTTATCACGGTTGTCGAATAGTAGACCCCATGTATGCCATGATAATATGAGATGATTTCCATGATTGTCGCCGAGAAGAACTTCTACATCGGCCGTACGGCCTACGTCGATTCCAATTTCCAAATATTTGGTACCCATGGTTGTTAATGCGTATCTTCTGACCATGATACGTGACGTTTGGCGCGGGCTAAGAGAACAATCAAAGCTATGAAAGTACTCGCTCGTATTAGGAACAAACATAAATATTTTGAGAAGATGTGAAAATTATACCGTACCGGTCACGATATATATTCTCCCCACATGGAGCTACACCGTCATCTCGCACGATCGGAACGAAACAATCCTCACACCCAGCAAGCATTTCATCAATGGTATACATTTTTTCAGAGCACTATTTGTTCCGTCGAAAGTCACTGATGCTACTGAGCGATTGATTGAATAGCGTCCGGGAACTGGCTTAAATAGAGGTGCAATTGCTTCCCCCCACCACCGCCACCACCGCATCTTATTCTAAAGCTACCAATTTTTTAAAATGATTTTCAATCTTAACACCGCAATGTATCGCGCGATCGTGTGTAATATGAGTCCTCCCCGAGCATCTCCATACGATGATGTCATTTTCACGGTGTGAAAAACGAAATAAACGCTGAATCTTAGAATTAGGTGTGGAAGAGGAAGACGGATAAGTAAATGGAGAAAAAATATACGTTTAAGAAATTTTATTTAAAATTAAAAGAATATAATTTTAACATTTTTTCCCACGAGCATCAGCTAGAATATCATTGATGGCGCATGCTGCCAGTTCGCAATCTACATGATAATCCTCACAGTAATGTTCGCTATCACATATGATTTTAGCAGCACGACGCGCATCTAATGTTTCACAAGCAACATCGCTTTGTTGTAGGACGTTAACAAAAGTTTTAAATTTCGCCTCCACATCTCTGCTAATTCGATGCAGCCGTGGATACACATAGTCTATACATGATTCAAGATTTAATAAAAATGATACTGTATCCGGTTTGAAATACAGCGGCTTATTATGCAGCATCATCCTTACAATTGGAGAATTATAGATATCACAAAAATCTATCGTTAATTGATCCATCTGCATCGAAGGTGATCCAGGTAATCGTGAACGTTCTTCGATAGCATCACGATTGTTGCATAGTAGACCCCATGTATTATATGGTAACGTGAGATACATCCCACGATTGTCGCCGAGAATAATTTCTACATCGATCGTAGGTCGTACTCTGATTCCAATTTCCAAATATTTGCTGCCCATAGATGTTAATGCGTATCTTCTGACCATGATCCGCGATGTTCGGCGCGGGCTAAGAGAACACTCAAAGCTATGAAAGTGCTGGAATAAACATAACAAATTTTGAGAAGATGTGAAAATTAAGCCTTACCAAGCAACTGTATCCTCCCCGCATTGAGCTATGCCATCATCTTGCATGATCGGAACGTAATAATTCATTTGTCCGGCGTTTCCTTCGGCACTGGTACTACACATTTTTTCAGAGCACAATCTGTTTCGTCGAAAGTCACTGAGGCTACTGAGCGATTGATTGAATGGCGTTCGGGAGACTGGCTTAAATAGAGGTACAATTGCTTCCCCCACCACAGCATTTTATTTTAAAGCATCCGATTTTTCCATAATGTATTTCAATCTTAACGTCGCAGCATAACGAAAGATCGTATGTAACTTGAGCCCCAATCCTCAAGGATAAAAGTCTCAACACGTGCTGAATGTAATATAATACTTTTGCGCGCCATACGTGTGAATCATAGAAAGAATTTTGCTGTATCAGCAGAAACTGCATAGAACCATGTTGGGTTGGATCGTCAAAAGAGTAAGACAGAGATCGCAAATCATGACACCAGTCATAAAAGCGCGCTCCAAACTGCACAAAACTTCAAATCGTTGCAACGTGTTGCGAGGAAAAGACATTACATTTACATTCCATTTACGACCATGGGAGAATTCGTGCAAGTGTTGGATCAATCTGCGCGATTGATTTCACGGGAAGAATACCTCGCGTGGGAAGAACGGTGCAACGAGTGCATCGAATCGTTGGAAGAACAGAGCCGAGTGAAACGTCCTCGATTATCGATCGGTGTTCGGCAATCGTTGGTTGCTCGAATCGCGCAGCTCGAAGGACTAAAATATTCATTGCGCGACCGTTTTGTGCATGATGGTGCAGGACATTCGAGCACAGGACTTTTGTGGCGCGAAATAGACGCTGCGTTCGATAGTCGCGTATTAACCGGTGCCGTGCTAAATTCGAACTATATCGAGCCGCGCAACTTCCTCCAGGATGCAGAAACCATTGTGTTGGAACATGTGCGGGGTGCTTTGAGGAAACAGCGGAACCTCAAAGTGAACACAGTGTTCAACGGCGAATTTGTGGCGGGCGATAAACGTGCAAGTAAGAGCATCAACACCCAGAACTGCGAACTCTTCCGCACATCCGATCTACAGGAGTGGTACCAACGATGCGTCGTCGAACCCACCCTGGCATCGTTGGAAGAGTTCCAGGAACGCGACAGCGGATGGGCATTGACGAGAATCCTCAACCTGACCGTCAATATCAACAAGTACAATCCGCTGCGCGCGGGGTGCCACTTCAAGTTGCCACAGGATTTATTGTTGAAGAATGCAACGATCAATGTGCAATCCCCAGACAATGCGTGTTTCGCGTGGGCAGTGGTCGCCGCTCTCCATCCTGCGGAAAGACATCCCGATCGTCCAAGTTCATACCCGCACTATACGTCTGTGCTAAATCTCCAGGGCATTGAGTTCCCAATGTCCCTGAGGCAAATTGGAAAATTTTAAGCGGTTGAACGAAATCTCCATCAACATCTACACCTTCGAGATGGAGAAGACGAAGACGGTCTTTCCGTTGCGCCTCACTAGTCAAAAGAGGGATCGACAAGTCAACCTGCTCTACACACCGAATCAAGAGCACGGCGATGTAGGACACTTTGTGTGGATCAAGAATTTGTCCCGGCTGGTGAGCGCACAGCTGAGCAGGCACCAAAAAAAGAAATTCATCTGCGATCGGTACGTATATAAACTTATGAAATGTCTCGCGAAACAAATTAAATAAAAAAAATTTTGGGTTTACAGATGCATGCACTATTTCGGATCTGCCGCGAAGTTGGAGCTTCATTCGCTGGACTGTGGCAAGATGAATGACTGCGCCATCCTGCTGCCCAGCGAAGGCAAAAATCTCCTCAACTTCGACAACCATTGCAGGAAGGAGCGGCTCCCTTTCGTGGTGTACGCACATCTCGAGTGCATCATCGCAAAAACGGAGGACAGTCACCGAATGGGTGATAAATTATGCGCGTATCAGTACCATAAAGTACACAGTATTGCCTATTATATGCATTGTTCGTACGATACATCGCTGTCGACGTATCGATGTCGCCGCGACGCAGATTGCGTTTCATGGTTCGTAGACGAATTGAAAAATTTCGCGAATTTTGTCAAACCCATTCTGGCCAGTAATGTTCCAATGCTGGATTTAACTCCCGAACAGTTGTCGACATTTCACAATGCAACACACTGTCATATTTGCGAAAAACCATTCGAGGCTAGCGATGTACGAGTCCACGATCATTGCCATCTGTCCGGACGGTTTAGAGGCCCAGCACATACGGAGTGCAATTTAAATTATAAAAACGCGTTTTACATCCCCATAGTTTTCCACAATTTATCCGGCTATGATTCACATTTCATTATCGAGGAAATAGCTATCGCTTTCGAAGGTCACGTTGACGTATTACCCATAACTAAAGAAAGGTATATTTCTTTCACAAAAAATGTCGAAGATACGGCTGATTCAGACTCGCGAAATTATATTAAATTGCGGTTCATCGATTCGTACAAATTTCTCAACGCCAGTCTCGACAAATTAGCATCCTTTCTTAGCACAGATAAATTAAAAATTTTACAATCCCAATTTGAAACATTATCCACCGAGGATTTCATTTTATTGACACGAAAGGGTGTCTTTCCGTACGAATACCTCGATTGCGAGGACAAGCTGCAGGACCCATGCTTACCGCCGCGCGAATCATTCTACAGTTCGTTAACGGATGAGACTGTATCCGAGAGCGATTACGCGCACGCCGAAACTGTCTGGCAGCGTTTCGAGATTAGAACCTTGGGCGAATACAGCGACTTGTATTTGAAAACTGATGTCTTGTTATTGGCAGATATTTTTGAAAATTTTCGCGAAAGTTGTATCAAGAGTTACGGATTAGATTCAGCACATTATTATACTCTACCTGGTTTCACATGGGATGCAATGCTAAAACATACTAAAATTACATTCGAATTGCTCACAGACATCGATATGGTTATGTTTATCGAACGCGGTATACGTGGGGGTTTAAGCCAATGTTCCGGAAGATACGCACATGCCAATAACAAGTACATGTCTTCTTACGACGCATCGGAAAAGTCATCGTACTTGATGTACTTTGACGTGAACAATTTGTATGGATGGGCAATGTGTCAGCCCCTGCCATACGCTAAATTTCAATGGGTCGAAGATGTTGCGAATTTTGACGTGTCTTCAATCCCGATCGATTCGCACACGGGATACATTCTTGAGGTAGATCTGGAATATCCGCAACGTCTGCACGACGCTCATGTCGATCTACCGTTCTGCCCGACGCGTGCCAAACCACCTGGTTGCAAGCAGGACAAATTACTCGCGACGGTATACGATAAGCAGCGTTACGTTATCCATTATCGCAACCTGCAACAGTGCATGCGACACGGTCTTCGTATTACAAAGATACACCGCGTGCTTCAATTCGCTCAATCTCCCTGGCTCCGCGATTATATCGAACTCAATACACGGTTTAGAACAAGCGCGACAAACGACTTTGAAAAAAATTTGTACAAATTGATGAACAACGCGGTATTCGGTAAAACTATGGAAAATGTACGAAATCACGTGGATGTAAAACTTTTGACACATTGGGAAGGGCGATATGGTGCGGAGGCAATGATCGCGAAACCGAATTTCCACAGCAGAAGTGTTTTTTCGGAAAATTTAATAGCTGTTGAATTGCGAAAACTCGAGGTGAAATTCAACAAGCCGATATATGTGGGTATGTGCATTCTGGACATATCAAAAATTTGTTTGTACGAATTTCACCACGAGTACATGTCGCCCAAGCATAGAAAAAATTGTAAAATTCTATATACCGACACAGATAGTCTCATTTATCACATTCAATGCGATGATATCTACGAGTCCATGAAACACAATATCGATAGATTCGACACGAGCGATTATCCTACCGACAATCCATATAATATGCCGCGCGTAAATAAGAAGGTTCCGGGGCTGATGAAGGATGAAAATAACGGTGCGATAATGACCGAATTCGTAGGTCTTAGAGCGAAAATGTATGCACTTCGCGTAGACGGCAAAAAAGATACGAAAAAGGCGAAAGGCGTCAAAGACCAACGTCATAGCCAGAAGGATAACTTTCGACGACTACGCGCAATGTTTGCATAGGGAGATCAAAATGGTTCGCAGACAATCATGCATACGGTCTAAATTGCATAAAGTGTACACCATTTCGGAATCTAAAATCGCTCTAAGCCCGCACGACGATAAGCGGCATATCGTACCCAATTCGATCGACACTCTGCCCTGGGGTCATTATAATATCCCATTGTAAAATAGAAATTGTATTTATTGTATAATATAAAATTATTTGAGAATGTATAAAAAATTATTATTGTGTTTATTTTATTTATTGTGTAAAATATAAATGGTGGAATTAATGTATAAAAATTGTTCACACATATATATATATATGTATCATTGTATTTATTGAACCATGTATTATTATGCTACAATACATTATTTTTATTTATCAATTGTGTGATTTATCAAATCCCAACCACTTGACGTACACCTTATCCCCCTTCCTACGTAAGACTTTTTCCACTAGATACACATCAGGATCGGTGACGCGTTGCAGCTCGTGTTCATAGAATCCTCCGGCAACAGGTTTTCCACAGGAATCGACCAGCAGATACGTTGCAGGATTAGTTCCTTGTACTTTGGCTATCTTGAACACCTCCGTTGTCCAATTCGACGTATAGCCTTTATCGAATATGGTTTTAAATTTGCTCACGCGCACAAACTCGCCCAACTTGAATCTCGCTGGAGCAGCGATCTTTATGTTGCTGTATACGGTGGCTAGCAGCTTATCGGCGATCGCAGGGGTAACATCGCAAGGACGCATTCCGATGGTTCTATGTTTTCGTGCGTTATACTCTGCAAGTAGACTTGGTAGAGCATCGGTCCATCTATAGGTTCCATTGAGCGTAAACAGTTTCCACATATTGTTTTTCAAAGTTCGATTGAAACGTTCTACGACGGAGGCCTTCATCACAGAATACGTCGAATAATGATTAACGTTATGCTTTGCCAAGAGTTTCTGCACATCAGCGTTGTAAAATTCTTTTCCTTGATCGGTTTGCAAATTTTTCGGATATCGATCTCTAAATATCTTTGCAAACGCTTTAGTCACCTCAGCGCCACTTTTAGTCTTGAGCGGCAACGCCCATGCATACTTGCTCAACACATCGATGACGGTGAGTATGTAGTGGTGACCCTGGTTGAATCGTGAGTATGGACGCATTTCTACAATGTCAGCTTGCCACAGATCATCGTATCCATGCACTATGACACGCCTCCGCGGAAAATGTCTTCGAGCTGGAGCATGCAATTCCTCAACGAGTTGTAGCTTCTTGTGGCCGTGGTTTTCTTTACTCTTGGATTTCGATAATGGCTGCATGTTTGATCGCAGAGGTGTCTTTGACACGAATGATGCGATAATTATCGGGCACGTTCATTAAGTGCTCCCAATCGGTCCAGGGGCAAGTTCATCCGCCTCGCATGATTCTCCTTCGCAGCGCTGCTGCGGGATAGAATTCGACGCCTGCGATATCTTTTGAACGCTGTTTTGCAGCGTTAGCATATCTCTTTGAAACGCGATCAGTTTCCTCTCTAATTCTTCCTGCCGCTCTCTCAAAAGTTTAATGTTCTTTTCCATGTATAGTTTATTGACAGCATCGGTGTCAGCCACCGGTTGAGCTACGCGTCGTATCTTGCATGATTTTGCATCAAAGTCGGCACCAACCACGCAAAGAGCGTTATCTCGCATGTAATTTCGAAGCAAACCACTCCATTTGTAATAGTCCATTCTAGCTGCTCCACTCTTCTCGAGCGATACCCCAAATTTGTTGATCGGCATCTCGATGCATACAGTGCACATCATTGGCGTCCGGCTTAATTTATATAATGAGGCCTACCTCGCGTAGTTCCTCGACAATCGATAGAATTTCGGGATCATGAGAGTTGTTACCCGCCTGACGTGACGCTTCCAGCAAACGCAATCGATCCACCAGCTCGTTGGGATCGTCCCAGTGTACGTAATCGATCTTGTTATCGTTTACCACCATGGCTCGTGGTGTCCTAAGACCTTTCCCTGCTTTATTGACTGATGCGCGTGGGATTAGCGGTGCAATTACATGTCTGTACTTGTATCCCTTGTTGCTCAATATGGGATTTTTAGCACCATGACCGCGTCTGTGGGCATTCGTCGCCAGCAGTATACTTTTGTATTTTTGTTTATCAGCATCGGTGTATATAGCATCATTGGGAATTCTCTTGAAAATCAGTTCGTAAAGACCGGATGTTCCTCCGTATCTTACACCATCTATGATTATATTATCATCCTTGTCTATATCGAAAGCCTTATCCCCAAGCATCGTTCCACTATTGCCAAAGTATACACCGTACACATAGTCCATTGTTGTATCCTTATCACCACTTAGGATCGCGCTCATGTATTTTTGCCCCAGCGGACCGAAATGACTGCGAAACGTTTCTTGTCCCTCGGATGTTTGAAGTTGCTGTCTGATAGATGTTACAAACGACTCATTGGGACTAGTTTCAAAAACTTCGTCATCAATGGTTGCGAGCGATTGTACACTGGGAAATGTACTTATTGGTGTGTGAGGAACGGGAGACTCGTTTGATGTAGCATTCCGTCGTTTATGCTTCGATTGAACTGGTGTTGAGGTTATGGGTGAATATTCAGACGACATGTGCCGTTTCCTCTTTGTCTTGCGCGATGTGTTCCCTTTCGGATGGATTTTTTTAGGCGTTAATGTTTCATTCCCTTCAACGTCTATGCTCATCGGTGGTGATGTGCTAGCTTCTGTCGCTGAGGTATTTTCCACAATATGTTTTAAGGGTTCGACGATAGGTTTGAAGTATCTCTCCAACGCGACATCTTCCTCCATCTTGCCTGTCTTCAAAGCCTGATGTTTCTTGCGAATGGATTCGGTAGTTTTTGCAATTTCCTTCGCTATTCTCTCGCGATCCTTAATCTCCAGAGTATCGATATCAATCATCGTTGTACCGCTGACGTTGCTTTCCCACCGATGTGTTGATGACAATTGACCGTCTCACGGTACGGCAAACTCGTTAAATCCCTTTCTGTAACGTCCATTGGACATCGCGCTATCCTTGTCTATTACCACGAAACCATACTCCCGTTGCCAACAATTACGACACAAAGCGCAGAAATCCTCGTAAGACATGTCAGTGTTTACGTGATCGTTGTACACATGTTTCAAGTTGGTACCATCCTGCTTAAACAGAATCAACAGATTGGCATTGTCGCGTATAATATGTTTGGGTATCTTTGCATACGTCTGACAGAGATAGAAGCAGTCAACGTTCGAGTGGCGCCCCATTGCAAAGTATTCCCTTATCGTATCTTGCTTGTCGCATGCCACGTCATCAAAGATGAAAATAGAATTCGGAAGCGATTCGCACGGTGGGATGACGTCACTGTTATTCGAAAACGTAAAGTAGCCAATTTCATCTATCGGAGTCAATAAATTCTCTAAATACTGATATTTCGGCTGTTGCAACGACTTGGAGTACACGTACACGTTCTCGAAGCGGACGCCGTGAGGACTTTCCAACAAGCTCACCAACACGTTTGTCTTTCCGCAATTTGATGGGCCACAAACGAGGCAGCGTATAGTGTTTGGTAGCATGCTACCATGTCTGCGTCTGGTTTTCGAAGACATCACTCGTGATTTATCGTCAAAATTTGTCACGCGTATCGTTACAGGTTGTCGCACGAATCGCATCCTCTCCGCAAACTGTGAAAAATGATTTTGATACGTCGAAGCGCCCTATTTATAGGTCCGCATCGACACAAAACAGCTCAGTATTCAAAATGCTTCTGATCCTGTCGGATAATTGCGATATTCGAGACCTAACCTCTGAGCAGTTGAAATATATACCAAAGATTATTCTACTCCGAGAGTTTGGGAGACACATTGATCAGTTGTGGGACAGACTCCCCGAGCACATAAAAGCCGATTCTGAGGTTCGGCAGTATCGTCGGTGTCTGGAGCATTATAATCGTCCTTGGCAGCGAACGCATATCGACGGTCCAGCACCATTGATTAAAAACTGTAGCGAATGTCGCCGACGAGAGTAAAGAAAGGCTGTGGTTTGTTAAATCGAGCGATAAACGCGCTACCTATCGAATTACATATTCCGGGATACCAGTTTTGCGGTCCAGGAACACATCTGGCAAAACGATTGGCTAGAGGGGATCAAGGCATCAATCCGTTGGACGCGGCGTGTCGCGAAAACGATAATGCATATTCGCGCAGCAACGACCTCGGCGAAAGGCACGCGGCAGATAAAGTTCTCGCTGACAAAGCGCGAAAACGCATCGTTGCGCGAGACTCGACTCTGGGTGAAAGAGGTGCTGCTACAGCTGTTTGGGCAGCTATGAAAGCCAAGACGAAAATCGGAATGGGGATGAAAACAAAACCCCGCAAAAGTACTCCAAAGAGAGCGCCGAAAAAGCGGATTCTTCCGGTGGCAAAACGGGGTGGTATATTACCACTTCTCCCGCTGCTAGGTGTTCTCGGATCATTAGCTGGTGGAGCGGCGGGAATCGCCAAGGCGGTAAACGATAATAAGGCGGCGCAACATCAGCTGCAGGAAATGCAACGTCATAATCGCTCCATGGAAGGTCGCGGACTTTATCTCGCACCATACAAGCGTGGACAGGGAATATCGAAACGAAAAAAAAAACGTCGAAAAAAAAATAAAAATGCCCGCGGGTGTAACTACCGATGCACAATTGGAGGAGTTGGCAAAACGTATGCGTATTCCATTCTTTAGAGGTGTTTTTATGCGAAACGCGCTACCAGTCGGAGGAGTACGTCGGAACGAGAGCGGTATTGTAAATTTGGACAATGTCAAGGGGTCGGGGACTCATTGGGTGGCATATGCGAAGAGAGGGTGTCGAGCTATATATTTCGACAGCTTTGGAAATCTTCGACCGCCCAAGGAATTGGTAAAATATCTGGATAAGGATGCTGTGAAAATTGAATACAATCGAACGTCTTATCAAAAGTACGATCAGAGCAATTGTGGACAACTATGTCTACGCTTTCTACAAACGATCGGTACCAAATTTAAGGATTGACTTCCCGCCACTCTGATTCAGTACTAATCGAGCCGTACAGTTCGGAATATGTCGTTAACATTCACTCTAACCGGCAAGAGTAGCACCCTCGCGGTGAGCTACTTTCCACCCATAGATTTGAGCGACGATGATTACGAGCTTGGTCTAACAACCTTTGAAACTTATCACACCATACCAAACATCGACTCGAGCAATGATAAATTCTACTTCACCGTAAACTATGACATCAGCAACAGCGTCGACACCACTCCTGAATACATTACGATTCCCCACGGCTCCTACGAACTAGACGCCATTGCCAAGTATTTGAAGCAGCGATTACTCGAGCGATATCCTCAAAATCTCGACGGTACCGATGGTGGTGACAACGATGCGTATCCAATAGTGTTGCGTCCCAACAACAACACCATGAAAAGCGAACTGTACTGTCGGTTCACCGTGGATTTTACAAAGCCTAATAACATTGGATCGCTACTGGGATTCTCGACGAATCGGGTATTAGAACCAGGACGGTGGCACGAATCGGACGATCCAATTAATATCATGAACGTGAACATTGTTCGTATAGAATGTAGCGTGACCGCTGGCGCGTACAACAGTGGGAGGCGTGTACATACGATACATGAATTTTCTCCGAGAGTTCCACCAGGATATAAGATATCGGAAACGCCCGCGCAGATCATTTACCTTCCAATCACCGCACGGATCATTACGGATCTAACGATACGCGTTGTGGATCAAAACGGAAGGTTGCTCGATTTTCGAGGTGAAGAGATTACCATCAGATTGCACGTACGACGGCGACGACGATAATACATGTGGTGCGATCGAACGAGATGCTTGTATTGAACGACTCTAGAAACCCGTTTCTTCCAAGTGAAATTGTTTACAACTGCAACAACAACTGCAACAGCTCCGATCACGCTAAAAAGAAGAGGCTCAGTGCTGCGAACATTGCATTTTTGAAATCATTGGGATTCATTGTGCGCATTTAGGTTGAAAAATGGTTGACATTCTAAGTATTGGAGGGAAGCCGACGTTTGATGACCGCATCGTCAAGCTTCAGACTCACACATACAACCCATACGTCAACACAACGTTTGGATACAGCGATGAGATAAGAATACCGATACAACAGCAGGATTTATACACATTGCCGTGTGAAAGTTTTCTCTATGTGGAGGGGAAATTGAAGATAAATAAGCCAAAAGATGCATTAACGGTGACGTTGGGAAATAATTGCATGGCGTTCTTATTCGATGAGATTCGATACGAGCTGAATGGCGTGGAGATTGATCGCAGCAGAAACGTTGGAATAACTAGCACGCTTAAAAACTATGTATCGCTGACATCTGGCGAAGACAAAAATATGGAGAATGTTGGATGGGGGTTGAAACAGCGGGATGGGCCAATAGTGAAAAGTCATTTCAATTTTTGCATCCCACTCAAATATTTGCTGGGATTTTGTGAGGACTACAAACGCATGATTATTAATGCGCGTCACGAATTGATTTTAATACGATCGCGCAACGACAACAATGCTCTGATAGGATCGTCGATGTTGGAACCAGAAATTGAATTGGTTAAACTACAATGGCGGATGCCCCATGTGACGTTAAATGACGTTAATAAGCTATCGTTGCTACATACTTTGGAACGTGGACAAAACCTGAGCATTTGTTTTCAATCGTGGGATCTGTACGAGTATCCTCTCTTACAGAGCACGACCAAGCATTCGTGGGCCGTGAAGGCATCTGCACAGCTGGAGAAGCCGCGATGCGTGATCCTTGCTCTACAGACTGGTCGAAGAAATGTGATGAGTGAAGACGTTACTATGTTCAACAACTGCAAATTGGCTAATGTAAAACTTTTTCTCAACTCGGAATTTTACCCATATGATGATCTGAACTTGGACTTTGACAAGAATAAGCACGCCATCTTGTATCACATGTATATGCAATTCCGTAAATCATATTATGGGTATAGTTGCAACGAGGCATTATTCACCGTGGCTGAATTTTTACAATTTGGCCCCCTCGTGGTAATTGATTGCTCGCGACAAAATGAGTCGATCAAGAATGGCACCGTGGACGTGCGCATAGAATTCGAGTGTAAAGAGAATGTGCCTGCAAATACTACAGCCTACTGTCTGATTCTACACGATAGAGTGGTTGAATACAATCCATTGACAAACATGGTGCGCAAAATAAATTAAATTACCACGCTACTTGCCCGCCCTCTCCTGTATGAAATTCGCAAAAAAATTTCATCGTGAAAATCGAGATGTTTTACGAGAAAGACTGCATTCTCTCGTCTGTCTTGGAAGCGAGTGGACCTCCAAATTGTATCGATAATGGCTGTACCAACGTTCGTTGACATGCAAGGGTTCATCGTTGATGGAAGATTTGTCGTCAAGGAAGTGGCTGTCCTACGAATGGGAACAATTCTCTCGCACTATATTTTTGGGAGTTCGATGCCGCATTATCTTCTTTCGAAATCTGACAAATCAAGCATCCGCTGGTTAACGGCGAAACATCATGGGTTACGCTGGGACGATGGAGAAGTTCCATACAGTATGGCTAAACGGCTAATTTCGAAAGCTGTAGCTGATGCGATCGATGAAGAAGAGGATGACACATGCCATGTCGTATATGTTAAAGGGCTGCAGAAACGCGACTGGCTTGCGGATTTCCTCGATGAAAGTACGAGAGCAGACGCGGTCATCGAGACGCTGGACATTGACTACGAGGATATCAAATCTCTAAATAAGCTAAATGTAGTTAATACTCTGCGATGTGGTAGACACGCGAAACACTGTGCCATGCAAAATGTATTTAAAATATTCAACTGGTGGTCTAAACACCAGGGAAATTCATAAATAAAATATAATCAATTTTTTAATACGTATAATTTTCTTCACCCTCACCCAACCCAACCTCATGCGTTTGATGTCCGCTAGATTAAGACGATACTTATGCAGAAGTCGTTCGATACACGTTCGATTCACGTTCAAAGCCGTTCGATTCACGTTCGAAGAGGTACGATTGACGTTCATTACATGTTCGAAGTGGTTCATTACATGTCCAATACACGTTCAAAACCGTTCAATACTCGATCAAAGTCGTTCAATACACGTTCGATTCACGTTCGATTCGCGTTCGAAGTGGTATCATTCACGTTCGAAGAGGTACGATTGGCGTTCATTACATGTTCGAAGTGGTTCTATACCCGTTCAATACCCATTCAAAGCCGTTCATTACCCGTTCAATTCACGTTCGATTCACGTTCAGAGTGGTACGATTCACGTTCGATTCGCGTTCAGAGGGGTACGTTAGACGTTCGATACCCGATCAAAGCCGTTCAATACCCAATCAAAGCCGTTCGATGCATGATCAAAGTGGTATGATAGACGTTCAATACCCGATCAAAGCCGTTCAATACCCGTTCGATGCACGATCAAAGCCGTTCAATATCCGTTCAATACCCGATTAAGGTGGTATGATAGACGTTGGATACATTTAAGTGATATGGTCTAGTCGAATGATGTGTCAGAGAAGAAGGGAAAGAAGATGCGTGTGAATAAGGAGAGGACGGTCAGCGAAGAAGAAGATAAGTACATGGAGGAGGATGGTCAGCGAAAATGCAGGTGGCTTGTGATGGAGATGGTGAAGAACAAAGGCATCCTACTTTGCAAAGCTACGCACTTCTCGGTTTCATGATAAGATTTTAGATGCGAGAGCCAGGAGATGCAGCGAGACCAGTTGTCTTCAAAGCTTGACAGGCAACAGTTCTTAATAGTTAACTTTTTTTTTGTGTGAGCCAAGTTTTGTTACAATAATGGGAATAACGCGGATAGCACCAGAGTGCGACCCCGAGGTATGTACATAACAATATTTTCAACATTTATCGCGTTTAACCGTTGGAACCAAGTGCTCTTAAATCGGGGGTTCGTCTTCCGAGGGTTAAAATGTCATTATTATATCCTAGATTTTTCTAGCAATCGCCACCGCCGTCGCCCACCTGGTCGTCGGATTGGGGATTGCCGCAGCCGTCGCCGCAGCCGTCGCCGCCACCACAGTCCCCACCGCTATCACCGCCGCCGCCTCCGCATGTATGTAATACTTTGTATTGGTGCGTGCGTTTGATATTTATTATGTTTGATGTGTTAATATTATATCAACGTTTGCGTATGTGTTCTAGGACATACCGCTGCATGTCATGCAGGATTGGTTGGCGGAATTGGAGACGTGGGCGCACCAAGTTGCGCCCATCGGGGTCCAGATGCGGCGGTCGGGGCCGGTAATCGGTCCCATAGCGGCGTGGACGCAGCGCGACCCTCCCCCCCCCGATCGATCACGACCATCACCTCCATTGCCTCTATCACCCCCGTCACCCCCATCGCCACCGTCGCCCCTACCACCCCTATCACCTCCCTCCCCACCTCCCCCCTCACCATCACCCTCATAGTTTTTTTTCTTTTATATATTTTTTTCATATTCTTTTTTATATTCTATTTTTATATGCTATTTTTATATTCTATTTTTATATTTCTATTCTTATATTTCTATTTTTATATTTCTATATTATATATATATATATATATATATATATATATATATATATTCTATATATATATATTCTATATTCTATATTATATATTTATATTCTATTTTTCATATTTCTACTTTATATTTATATTTATATTTATATTCATTTATATTTATATTCATTTATATTGTATTGTATTTTATTTTATATTTTAATTGTATTTTTATATTTTTATATTTCTATTTTTCTATTTTTATATTCGTTTTTTATATTTTTTGTAACAATATATATACCTTAAACACATATTCTGTCCCCATTTTATTTACCCGTCTTCCTCCTCGCCACATAATTTTAAGATTCACGCCTTCTTCACACCGCTACATGATGGTTGCTCCAGAGGAGTCGAATTACGCGAGATCGCGTGATACGCGGCGGCGCTTGAAATACTGTTATCTATAGAATGCATGCGACTGTACCACTGTGTATTGTTGTCTTCTTCCCTCCCTCGAATTTAAGCTTTAGAATGCATGCTCTCTCTCTTTCCCATCCATCCGAAGACGCGGTGTGTAAAAACGCCGATCTTTCCCGACATTGCCCGACATCGTCCGATGAAAAAATAATGTATTATGCTTGGTGACGCTCTGTATATGTACCATTTATTAAAGACTAATGTTACAGCGTCGGCGTTGGGGGAGTTGGTTAGGCGGCTGACTCGTACCGCGGAGGTCTTGGGTTCGAGCCCCGTCGCCCGAGATTCTGTTTTTCATTTATATTAATATCTTAAATTAATATTTCCTTCCTTACCGACTGTGGCGATACCACGCCCGATAGTAGCAGCAATTCACCCGCGGTTCCTCCTCGATGCCGGATTCGGTATCTGTTCGGTATCGATTGATTCGATATCTGGTCTCGCGCTATAACCCCCACCACTCCGCCATCTCGATGACATCATCCGCCGCTGCCCGATCTCGATGACGTCATCCGCCCGGCCACGCGCTGCCCGCGGGGAATTTTTCCGCCGACCTTGAAACTCAAATTTGAGTTTGAAGGGAGGGGGGGGGGAAATGGCCTTCAAACTCAAATTTGGGTTAGAACTGTCATAACTATACTACTTTAACATTCACTCTAACCGGCAAGAGTAGCACCCTCGCGGTGAGCTACTTTCCACCCATAGATTTGAGCGACGATGATTACGAGCTTGGTCTAACAACCTTTGAAACTTATCACACCATACCAAACATCGACTCGAGCAATGATAAATTCTACTTCACCGTAAACTATGACATCAGCAACAGCGTCGACACCACTCCTGAATACATTACGATTCCCCATGGCTCCTACGAACTAGACGCCATTGCCAAGTATTTGAAGCAGCGATTACTCGAGCGGTATCCTCAAAATCTCGACGGTACCGATGACAGTGACAACGATGCGTATCCAATAGTGTTGCGTCCCAACAACAACACCATGAAAAGCGAACTGTACTGTCGGTTCACCGTAGATTTTACAAAGCCTAATAACATTGGATCGCTATTGGGATTCTCGACGAATCGGGTATTAGAACCAGGACGGTGGCACGAATCGGACGATCCAATTAATATCATGAACGTGAACATTGTTCGTATAGAATGTAGCGTGACCGCTGGCGCGTACAACAGTGGGAGGCGTGTCCATACGATACATGAATTTTCTCCGAGAGTTCCACCAGGATATAAGATATCGGAAACGCCCGCGCAGATCATTTACCTTCCAATCACCGCAAGGATCATTACAGATCTAACGATACGCGTTGTGGATCAAAACGGACGGTTGCTCGATTTTCGAGGTGAAGAGATTACCATCAGATTGCACGTACGACGGCGACGACGATAATACATGTGGTGCGAACGAAAGAGATGCTTGTATTGAACGACTCTAGAAACCCTGTTGTGCCAAGGCGCCTGGGGTCGAGATTCTAGGTGTGAATCTCGGGGTGCTCCTGGGCGTCCTTCGCGATCGTCGTCCACGGGCTCCGGAGGTTCGGGTGATTATGCCGGGACGGAAGGATTCGGTTGAGAACCCGGAGGTAGGAGATCGTTGCAGGTTAAAGAGTTGGAACTCACCGTAAGGTTAACAAGTTTATTCAGTCCCGATCTGGGTGACAGTGACACTGTGCCTAGGTTGGCGTGAGTCTTGTATACAGTCGGGTGATGTTCCCGTAACAAAGCTTTATCAAGTCTGAGCTCCCGTTGTTCATACGTCGTTCTTATAATGTAATCGGGGCGAAGCGGGGACCATCGGGGTCTCCGCCTTTGCCTGCTTTTTAGAGGTTTCGCCATGTGCTGACGGGTCTCGGTGCGTTTCCGAGATCCCTTACGCTGATGTGCCGAATTCCGGCCGCTCGATTGCGGCAATCGGTATGTGCGTGGTGTCGAAACGCTTAGGTGTCGGCCCGGGCACAACAACCCGTTTCTTCCAAGTGAAATTGTTTACAACAACTGCAACAACAACTGCAACAGCTCCGATCACGCTAAAAAGAAGAGGCTCTGTGCTGCGAACATTGCATTTTTGAAATCATTGGGATTCATTGTGCGCATTTAGGTTGAAAAATGGCTGACATTCTAAGTATTGGAGGGAAGCCGACGTTTGATGACCGCATCGTCAAGCTTCAGACTGACACATACAACCCATACGTCAACACGACGTTTGGATACAGCGATGAGATAAGAATACCGATACAACAGCAGGATTTATACACATTGCCGTGTGAAATTTTTCTCTATGTGGAGGGGAAATTGAAGATAAATAAGCCAAAAGATGCATTAACGGTGACGTTGGGAAATAATTGCATGGCGTTCTTATTCGATGAGATTCGATACGAGCTGAATGGCGTGGAGATTGATCTCAGCAGAAACGTTGGAATAACTAGCACGCTTAAAAACTATGTATCGCTCACATCTGGCGAAGACAAAAATATGGAGAATGTTGGATGGGGGTTGAAACGGCGGGATGGGCCAATAGTGAAAAGTCATTTCAATTTTTGCATCCCACTCAAATATTTGCTGGGATTTTGTGAGGACTACAAACGCATGATTATTAATGCGCGTCACGAATTGATTTTAATACGATCGCGCAACGACAACAATGCTCTGATAGGATCGCCGATGTTGGAACCAGAAATTGAATTGGTTAAACTACAATGGCGGATGCCCCATGTGACGTTAAATGACGTTAATAAGCTATCGTTGCTACATACTTTGGAACGTGGACAAAACCTGAGCATTTGTTTTCAATCGTGGGATCTGTACGAGTATCCTCTCTTACAGAGCACGACCAAGCATTCGTGGGCCGTGAAGGCATCTGCACAGCTGGAGAAGCCGCGATGCGTGATCCTTGCTCTACAGACTGGTCGAAGAAATGTGATGAGTGAAGACGTTACTATGTTCAACAACTGCAAATTGGCCAATGTAAAACTTTTTCTCAACTCGGAATTTTACCCATATGATGATCTGAACTTGGACTTTGACAAGAATAAGCACGCCATCTTGTATCACATGTATACGCAATTCCGTAAATCATATTATGGGTATAGTTGCAACGAGGCATTATTCACCGTGGCTGAATTTTTACAATTTGGCCCCCTCGTGGTAATTGATTGCTCGCGACAAAATGAGTCGATCAAGAATGGCACCGTGGACGTGCGCATAGAATTCGAGTGTAAAGAGAATGTGCCTGCAAATACTACAGCCTACTGTCTGATTCTACACGATAGAGTGGTTGAATACAATCCATTGACAAACATGGTGCGCAAAATAAATTAAATTACCACGCTACTTGCCCGCCCTCTCCTGTACGAAATTCGCAAAAAAATTTCATCGTGAAAATCGTGATGTTTTACGAGAAAGACTGCATTCTCTCGTCTGTCTTGGAAGCGAGTGGACCTCCAAATTGTATCGATAATGGCTGTACCAACGTTCGTTGACATGCAAGGGTTCATCATTGATGGAAGATTTGTCGTCAAGGAAGTGGCTGTCCTACGAATGGGAACAATTCTCTCGCACTATATTTTTGGGAGTTCGATGCCGCATTATCTTCTTTCGAAATCTGACAAATCAAGCATCCGCTGGTTAACGGCGAAACATCATGGGTTACGCTGGGACGATGGAGAAGTTCCATACAGTATGGCTAAACGGCTAATTTCGAAAGCTGTAGCTGATGCGATCGATGAAGAAGAGGATGACACGTGCCATGTCGTATATGTTAAAGGGCTGCAGAAACGCGACTGGCTTGCGGATTTCCTCGATGAAAGTACGAGAGCAGACGCGGTCATCGAGACGCTGGACATTGACTACGAGGATATCAAATCTCTAAATAAGCTAAATGTAGTTAATACTCTGCGATGTGGTAGACACGCGAAACACTGTGCCATGCAAAATGTATTTAAAATATTCAATTGGTGGTCTAAACACCAGGGAAATTCATAAATAAAATATAATCAATTTTTTAATGCGTATAATTTTCTTCACCTTCACCCAACCCAACCTCATGCGTTTGATGTCCGCTAGATTAAGACGATACTTATGCAGAAGTCGTTCGATACACGTTCGATACCCGATCAAAGCCATTCGATGCACGATCAAAGTGGTATGATAGACGTTCAATATCCGATCAAAGCCGTTCAATACCCGTTCAATGCACGTTCGAAGCCGTTCAATATCCGTTTGATATATGTTCAAAAACATTCAATACCCGTTCGATACGTATTCAAAGTGATGTGGTCTTGTCGCATGATGTGTCTAAAGAAGAAGGGAAAAAGATGTGTGGGAATAAGGAGAGGATGGTCTACGAAGAAATGTGCAGTTTGTGAAAATGAATGCGGAGAACAACAGCATCGTACTTTTGCAAAGCTACGCACTTCTCGATTTCATGATAGGAGGGGGTTTTTACATGTGAGAGCTAGGAGATGCAGCGAGACCAGTCGTCTGTTAATTGTGGAAGGCGAACAGTCTGATTTCTGTGAAAAGTTTTTGTGTAACACTTTTTTCATTTTAAGTGAAATTGCTTTGAAGACGATTGCTTTCCAAGGATATCGTCAGTCGTTCAACGCATAGAAAATACAATCGAATAATACCGTGAGTTTCCATTATCATATCTTTTTCTTTTAGCGAATCGCTGTGTTAGTAACTTTGAGAATTATAAGAAAAAAATCGGTTTCAGATTATGTCATTGCCCATAAATTTGGAACGTCCAGCTACCGCTACGATCACCGCTGCTGCGACCATTATTCATTCATCCAGTCCGAAAGTGTATGTGGCGTGTCGAAATGTTGCGGTTCAAACCGAAGAAATTCGATGCGCAGAACTTTATGAGGCGGAAGCTAATCAGGATGGTGACATTTATTTAAAAGTATTTCGCAACCTAACGAATGGTTATGCGTATGAGTACCTCGATGATGAGCAATATTGGTTGCGCCGATACGCAGACCAAATGTTTATAAACAATTACAACGATGATGATGATGATAATTATTATTATATACGTAGGAATATAGCTCGGCGGAATCGTGAGGGTGTTCCAAAAAGCGTGGTTTGGCGAAACGTGAAAACAGAGATTGATGATGATTCCATTTTCGCGAATAAAATATCGGGGCTTGGGGCTAGCGTTGTTGCAGTTCAAACTGACCCTGCGCAAGTTCCTGTAGATTTATCATTAAATATGCTATTTGCTGATGATGTTATCGAGTGGGATAATTAAGCCAAAACCACTCGCCACCTGCGTCCTTAGAATAGTTTATATTTTTTATATTTTCTATTCTAGTTTTAAATTCTATGTAACAATATATATATATCTTAAACGCATATTCTGTCTCCATTTTATTTACTCGTCTTCCTCCTCGCCTCCTAATTCTAAGATTTGTAGACACTGCATAAATCTATTTCATTCTTCGCGCCGCATGTCACATAATGGTTTGGAAAAATATTTGGGGGTGGGCCAAGGTCATTCTCTCGCTCGGAAAAAATTTCCGGTGGTGGATCGGGGTTTAAAAAAGTTCTCGGGGGTCATTCACTCCCTCTTAAAAGTTTTCGGCGGTGGGTCCGGTCTACGCGGCGGCTCGGCCTGGAGTGATCCCCTCCATTATCGCAGCTTCCCCCACTCCGCGGCTCGTGCGCGCGCAATCGGTTTTCCTCTCCCCGCAGGCCCCGCGCCCATGTTTCCCTCCGCCGCGCTCCCCCGCGCCCTCACTTCCCCCCGCCCCCGCGCGCCCCTCAGAGGACCTGGGTTGGAATCGGCATTACCATACTACTGCAGTCGGTGGTGGTGGTGGTGGTGAGGACAGCATCGAGGACTCCTCATCCTCCGACACCGATGACAACGATGATAGCGATGACAGCGACAACATCGCTGCAGCCATTGATGGCTTGCTGGTAAGTGATATTGTGATAGGATATTGTGCGGAATGTATTAATATTATATTTGCGTTTACATGTTTTAGAACCTGCCACCGCTGCCACCACTGCCCCAGATAGAGCGTTTGCGGGACATGCTCCCGGATCTTGCTCGCGCCACCGCCAACGCAGCGCGGAGAGATTAATTTATATAGATTTTAATTTGTTTAGTTAATTTCATTTGTATATATTTTTTCTATTTTTACTATTTTTTTCTATTTTTTCTATTTTTTCTATTTTTACTATTTTTTTCTATTTTTACTATTTTTTCTATTTTATATTATTATTATTCATACTTTTATTCATATTCTTCTTCATATTCTTATATTATTCATATTCTTATATTTATTCCATGTTATTTTATTATATTTTATTATTATATTCCTTTTTTATTATATTTCTATTTAGTTGTATATTTATATTTTTTTCTATAACAATATATATTTCTTAAACTTATATTATTTCTACATTTTATTTACCTGTCTTCCTTATCCTTTCGCCACATAATTCTAACATTTGCAGACACTGCATAATTCTATTTCGTTCGAGCCTTCTTCGCGCCGTTGAATGACGTCATCGCACGCGGCTGCTCCAGAGGAGTCAAATTACGCACGATCGCGCGAGACGCTGCGACGCTAAGTATTGCTCTCTCTTTCCCTCCACGAATTTAGATTTTAATGTAATGCTCTCTCTTTCCTTCCTCCGAATACGTGGTTTGTAAAATGCCGATCTTTCCCGACATTGTCCGAAACATCATCCGATAAAAATAAATTATTATTTCTCTGTGTTAGGGGGAAAATTCGATCACATATTGGTTTGGAAACAATTTTCGGGGTTGGGCCAAGGTCATTTCCTCACTCGGCTAGGTATAAAAAATTTTCGGGCGTGGGTCAGGTCTGGAGAGGTCTCCGTGGCTGGCTATCGAAAGAAGAAAGAAGAAAGGATATGTATGGTTTGTAAGAAAGAGGAAGAAACAGTGAAACACGTGATTGAAGCATGTGAAGTAAGTGGAGAGAGTGGCAGCAATTGGAAAGAGGTAATTAGAGGAGAAGGGACAAACTTGGTTATTCTATAGGAGATAATAGGGAGAAGGAAAAGATGGGAAGAACAGGAAAGTGATAAAAGATGATTATGCAACATAAAATAGATTAGGAAACACTTGTAAAATAAAGAAAATTTGTTAAGACACAGCAGGATACATTAGAAGGGTAGGACTTACACTGACACAATCACGGGAATGAAATGGAAAGAGTATATGATCGTTAAATTGTAACACAAAAGTGGGTAACAAATTAAATTATTATTATTATTATTATTATATTTTTTCTTTTTATAATGTATTTTTTATATTGAATTTTTATATTTTTATTTTTTAATTCATATTTTTATATTCATATATATATATATATATATTTTTTATTTTCTTTTATATTTTTATTGAGTTTTATATTGTATTGTATTTTATTATCTATTTTAATTGTATTTTTATATTTTTATATTTTTAATTTCATTTATATTCATTTATATTTATTTTTTTATATTGTATTGTATTTTATCTTATATTTTTATTGTATTTTTATATTTTTTCTTTTTTATATTATATTCTTTTATATTCTATTTTTATGTTTTTTTTCTTTTTATATTATATTTATTATTTTATTTTATTCTTTTTTATTATATTTCTTATTTAATTGTATTTTATTGTTTTTTATATTGTATTGTACTGTATTTTATTTTCGTATTTAATTGTATTTTGTTTTATTTTATTTTATTATTATTTTATTTTATTTTATTTTTCAATTGTATTTTTATATTTTATTGGTGAAGAAGTGTGATCGAAAATAGAGCAGATAAGTATATACATCCAAGAACAAGAAAGAGAGATGAAAATAAAAGAGTCAAAGTTCCTAAGAGAATTAAGAGACGTGGCAAGCAAACCAGGAGATAAGTCGAAATACTTATGAGGGAAGAAGAAAAAAAGGAGAGGAGAATTAGAATGGATAGGAAGATTCATACAGGGTAGTGAAACGAGGACATGTAAATATTGGATATCGAAAGATGAAAGGATATGTAGGCTTTGTAGGAAAGAGGAAGAAACAGTGAAACACGTGATTGAGGTAATTAGATGAGAAAGGATAAACTTGGCTATTCTACAGGAGATAATAGGGAGAAGGAAAAGATGGGAGGAAGAGGAAAGTGATAAAAGATGATTATGCAACATAAAATAGATTAGGAAACACTTGTAAAATAGAAAAATTGGTTAAGACACAGCAGGATAGATTAGAAGGGTGGGACTTACACTGACACAATCATGAGAATGAAATGGAAAGATTATTTCATCGTTAAATTGTAACGCAAAAGTGGGCAATAAATTAAATTATTATTTTTATTATTATTATTATATTTTTGTCTTTTTATATTGTATTTTTATATTCTATTTGTATGGAGAGAACTCAAAGATGTTGAGAATCGTGCGGTTTATTTAGAGATAAAGAATTGTGGCGATACAATAGATACGTAACACTTTCGGCGAATGTTGTTGAGATATTACTGTTCTGTGTAACTGAGCACTCGGGTCGGTCACGAGAGCGTGAGTGCGTATGAATGTAGACGAGGTGTTGTGTGGAAGAGTATGTATGTATGATGTCGCGAAAAGTAAATAGGAAGTCCATCAGCTGTTCGTGAATGTTCATGTTGTCATGCGATTGATGTGAAGATGAGAAAAAGAGAAGGAGAAAGAACGAGAGATTGAGAGACAGAGACAGAGAGAGAGAGAGAGAGAGAGAGAGAGAGATGGTTCTGCTGATACACTATTTATATTCTATTTTTATATTTCTATTGTTTAATTAATTGAACAATATGTAATCATTTTACAAATATTGCAATCTATTTGCTTGTCTGTCTCCCTCCTTCACTTGTCATCAATTTCTATCGACTCTGCATAATTCTTTCTATGATTCTCGCCTCCAATTCTAAAGACGATACTACGTAATAAGTCGCTGTATTTCAAACTGAATACAGTATCATTTTTATTTAATCTTAAGTCATGTGTAAGCTATGTGTATCCGCGGCTGTATCAAACTGCAGAAGATGTGAGGACAAACTTTAAAACTTTTGTTACTGTGTTGTAACAGGGCGACGCTGCCTGCGAAACATTACATACGCGTCGTGCTGCTAAAATAATATGTGATAGCGAATACTACGACGAGGATTATCTTGTAGATTGCGAACTGGTAGCATCTGTCATCAATGATATTTTAGCGGAGGCTCGTAGGAAAAAAATGTTAAATTATATTCCATTTCTGTTTATATTTTTATATTCTTTTAATTGTAATTAAATTTCTTAAACATATTATTTCTCTATTTACTTATCCGTCTTCCTCCTTCTCACCTCACCAATTTCTGCTGACACCACATAATTCTTTTTATGATTCGTGCGTTCGTTACGCCACAAAATGATGTAATCTTGCACGGCGGTCCCATCACGGGGGATTCAAATTACACGTGATCGCGCAATACGCTGCGATGTTAAGATTGAAAGGCATTTTTAAAAATTGTTAGCTTTAGAGTGTGTGTTTGCTACATATTGGTTCGGTAGATCGGTGAGGGAGGGGATTAAAATTATTATTTCTCTGCGTTGGGAAAAAAATGTCTGTTGATATGGAAAAGATTTTTTCTGCTATGCCGCATAATTTTAAGATTCGACGTTTCTACATGTATTGTATTTTGTTCTTCACGCTGCCAAATGACGTCATCTAGCGCGGCTGCTCCAGAAGAGTCAGATTTCGCGAAATCTCGCGATACGCCGCGACGTTAAATCGGAACGCTTTGAAATACTGTTAGCTTTAGAATGCTCGCTACATAATGGTTTGGAAAAATATGTCTGTTTGCTACATAACAGTATGCTATAAAAAATTATTATTATTTCTCTGTGTTGGGGAAAACTTTCCATCACATATTGGTATGGAAAAAAGTATCTGCTGACGCCGCATAATTCTTTCTATGATTCGTGCTGCCAAATGTCGCCATCCTGCACGACTGCTAGAGGAGATTCAAATTACACACGATATGCAACGACGTTAAATCGGAACGCTTTGAAATACTGTTAGCTTTAATAAAATGTGTTTGTATCACTATGTAGCGCTGTCTCTTTTCCTCTCCCAGATTTAGCTTTAAAGTAAATCGGAACGCTTCGAAATACTGTTAGCTTTAGAATAAAATGTGTTTGTATCACTATGTAGCGCTGTCTCTTTCCCTCTCCCAGATTTTAGCTTTAAAGTAATGTTCTATCTCTTTCCCACCCTCCGAAGACGCGGTGTGCAAAAAAAACGCCGATTTTTCCCGAGATCGTCCGAAATAATTCCCAATAAAAATAAATTATTAAAACAATTTCAGCTAGATAATGGTTTGGAAAAATATTTGGGGGGTGGGTCATTCACTCCCTCCGGTTAGGTCTGAAAAAGTTCTCGGGGGTCATTCACTCCCTCTTAAAAGTTTTCGGCGGTGGGTCCGGTCTCCGCAGCGGCTCGGCCTGGAGTGATCCCCTCCATCATCGCAGCTTCCCCCACTCCGCGGCTCGTGCGCGCGCAACCGGTCTTCCTCTCCCCGCAGGCCCCGCGCCCATGTTTCCCTCCGCCGCGCTCCCCCGCGCGCCATCACTTCCCCCGCCCCCGCGCTCCCCTCAGAGGACCGGCGTTGGAAACCGCTTTACCATACTACTGATCGGCGTTTACACACCGCGTCTTCGGAGGGTGGGAAAGAGATAGAACATTACTTTAAAGCTAAAATCTGGGAGAGGGAAAGAGACAGCGCTACATAGTGATACAAACACATTTTATTCTAAAGCTAACAGTATTTCAAAGCGTTCCGATTTAACGTCGCGGCATATCGTGTGTAATTTGAATCTCCTGGAGCAGTCGTGTAGGATGGCGACATTTGGCAGCGCGAATCATAGAAAGAATTAAGCGGCGTCAGCAGAAACTTTTTTCCATACCAATATGTGATGGAAAGTTTTCCCCAACACAGAGAAATAATAATAATTTTTTAATCACCGATATAGCAAACTGTTATGTAGCAAACAGACATATTTTTCCGAAGCATTATGTAGCAAGCATTCTAAAGCTAACAGTATTTCGAAGCGTTCCGATTTAACGTCGCGGCGTATCGCGCGATTACGCGTAATTTGACTCCATCTGCATGCGATGATGTCATTTTCACGGCGCGAAGAACGCTCGAACGAAATAAACGCCGAATCTTAGAATTAGGTGGCGAAACCCGCGAAAACTTTTTCAGACCCCGATCCACCACCGGAAATTTTTTCCGAGGGAGGGGACAACCTTGACCCACCCCCGCACCGATCTAGCAAACCAATATGCAGCAGAAATTTTTTTCCCCAGCGCAGAGAAATAATAATTTTTTAATCAACGATCCACCGAACCATTATGTAAAAATATTATTTCAAACAGATATGTAGCAAGCATTCTAAAGATTTTAAAGCGAACAGTATTTCAAAGCGTTCCGATTTAACGTCGCGGCGTATCGCGAGATTTCGCGAAATCTGACTCTTCTGGAGCAGCCGCGCTAGATGACGTCATTTGGCAGCGTGAAGAACAAAATACAATACATGTAGAAACGTCGAATCTTAAAATTATGCGGCATAGCAGAAAAAATCTTTTCCATATCAACAGACATTTTTTTCCCAACGCAGAGAAATAATAATTTTAATCCCCTCCCTCACCGATCTACCGAACCAATATGTAGCAAACACACACTCTAAAGCTAACAATTTTTAAAAATGCCTTTCAATCTTAACATCGCAGCGTATTGCGCGATCACGTGTAATTTGAATCCCCCGTGATGGGACCGCCGTGCAAGATTACATCATTTGGTGGCGTAACGAACGCACGAATCATAAAAAGAATTATGTGGTGTCAGCAGAAATTGGTGAGGTGAGAAGGAGGAAGACGGATAAGTAAATAGAGAAATAATATGTTTAAGAAATTTAATTACAATTAAAAGAATATAAAAATATAAACAGAAATGGAATATAATTTAACATTTTTTTCCTACGAGCATCCGCTAAAATATCATTGATGACAGATGCTACCAGTTCGCAATCTACAAGATAATCCTCGTCGTAGTATTCGCTATCACATATTATTTTAGCAGCACGACGCGTATATAATGTTTCGCAGGCAGCGTCGCTCTGTTACAACTAAGGCTGTTCGAGAACTCGGAAAAAGCGAGCCGAGTCAGACTCGGTTTTTCGAGCCGAGCCGAGCCGAGTACCCGTAAAAACCGAGTGGCTCGGAAGAACCGAGCGGCTCGATAAAACTGAGTAGCTCGAATATTTTCGAGCGGCTCGAAAGAAGCGAGCGGCCCGAAAGAACCGAGAAGCTCAATAAAACCGAGTAGCTTGAATATTTTCGAGCGGCTCGAAAGAAACGAGCGGCCCGAAAGAACCGAGAAGCTCGAATATACTTCGAGCAGATCGAAATTATCGAGCAGCTTGAAGCTTGAAGCTTGAACGTTTCGGGCAATACGAATGTTTCGTATATTTTAGGTTACGTTTATCTACTGTAATGTAAATAATGGTTCTCCATAAGTAATGTAAATAATTCAAATGTAAGCTGTAAATGGCAATATTCTGTAACTTTTGAAAGTAAGTACTAAATTCAAATCTTTCTTTTTTCTTCATTTTTTCGTTTATCTATGAACATATTCATACACTTCTCTTTATGTTATCTTTCTTTTCTTCTTAATTTTTCTTTTTTCCTACTTTTTTACCTTTATCGTATGGAGCGCACGTTGGCATTCACAACAGACACTTTTACGTCGCGGGCGAACGACAGTTATACGTCGGTAACGCTGCATTACTTAGACGAAAATTTTGATATAAAAAATTATACACTGGACATACGCTGCATGCCAAAAGCACATACAAGCGAGAATTTGCAAAGCCTACTGCAAACCAGTATAGTTGTGTGGGGCCTGGATAAATGTGGTGTAAATATTTTTTTCGTCACGGACAACGCGGCTAACATAGTCAAGGCCATAAGATTGGGCCGTACGTGGGAGCGCATCCCTTGCTTCGCTCACACTCTGCAGGTAAATAAATAATGAGAAATAATTCAAAGTAAAAATAAATAATAAATCGTCAACATATCATATTTAATACAACGAGTTTTTTTCAGTTGGTTATTAAAGATGCAATTGAGGATTCCAAAGAATTGGTGCGGATATTAAACAAATGCAAAGACATTGTGTCATTTTTCCACCGATCAGCATCGGCCACCGACAAACTCAGGAAACAGCAGCAAAGAGACTCTCCCGATTGCGAGCCTCTGAAATTGATTGGCAATGTGGAGACGAGGTGGAACTCCCAATTCGATATGCTACATCGCTTACTACAGGTAAAACGTTCAATAAATGCAGTTCTTGGTGAGCGGCGGATGCGGAAAAATATAAACAGCTCTGAGTGGTCCATGATCAACGAATATTGCAAATCATTGAAAATATTCAAAGAAGCAACCCTCTTATTAACAATCGAAAATACACCAACATTGCCCAGATACATTCCCGCCATACACGGTTCACAAAACGAATTAACCCACACTACAGAGAACAAGGACACTCCGCCAACACAATTAAAAAATAATTTATTACTACACTTAAATACTAGATTCAAGTTTATAGAAGGTTGCAATTCTTTAATCATTGCAATGGTCATGGACCCTCGCATTAAAGACCGATCATTGGCGGGAGAAAAGAAAGAAGCGGCTCACAATTTGCTGTATCTAATTGCAACCGAGTACCTCGATGTAAGCGACGAGCATGAGACAAGTGTATCGCCAAACCAACCGTCAGGTGGGTGTAAAACAATAAGCGATCATTACATATTGTGTTGAATGTTGTATGTTATATATTTTGTTTTTATTGCAGTGTCATCGCCTTCGGGGAGCCTGTTTGCTTTTTTCGAAGGTTTTCATACAGTGGAGGAGAATACCAACGATACCGCGGGCAAAGCACTCCACAAGGAAATCAAGGTGTACATGGAGGACAAAATTGTACCAAATGACACATCCATTACAAAGTGGTGGAGGGAGAATGCAGCCCGCTACCCGCTCTTGGCACCCGTTGCCAAACAATTTTTGGGGATACCTGCGACACAGGCCTACAGTGAGAGGCTGTTCTCACTTGCGGGAAATATTATCAACGAAAAAAGAGCGTCTCTATTGTCGGAGAAAGTTGAGCAAATTTGTTTTTTATGCGCAAATGTAGGAAAATAAAATGGTGTTATATTTAATAATATGTGTACATTACGTTGTGTAATTCTCTAAAAGTCAACTGTTTAAAATAATGTAAATAGTATATGTTTGAGAATTAAATGGTTGAGCACGCTGGAATATTAGGTTAGGGATCGACGGTGAGAAAGTAACACGCGGTACACTGAGTGTTGAGTCAAAGATGACCAAGTCAATTTATTTAAAGCGCTCACGATGAGCTTAGGTGAGCACAATGGTTGGTGTACGAAGCACGCGGCCACTTGATACAAGATGGACACACGTGGTGCGCACAAAACTGAAACGGATGAGCACAATGAAAATAACTCACTCGCGTGAACAATACAATAATGATGAGCACGGCAAAGGAGTATGAGAACAGTTTTTAGCACTGAAAAGTACTGATCAATGATTTCACACGTTGCGAGATGAACAAGGCAAGACACGTTATCACGACAAGCGGTATGAAAAGCGAGTGAACAAAGGATGTGCCGAAAACGGTTGAGCGTCTTCTCGAACAATCCTCGAGAATCGATCAAGAAAGCATGCATTATGATTGGGCCGCTCGTTTCACGTGGTGAGCGGTGATTGGCTGAGCAGCTACCCGGAGAATCGATCGCCGGATCGATCATCGATCAGCGGCGTATTCCGCTGCCCAGTAGGTGCTGCGGTGAGCTTGGGTGCGGCGGAATAGTGAACTAACGGAATCTCAAACATTCTCCCGCCATCAACAGCTGTTGGATGATGTTGATGTAGAATCTGAAACAGGCAAAACTGCCAATTTTGCAATTGGCCTGATTAATGTTGTCGTGGCAGTCTTGAGTGTTACCACTCGAGTGAGCCCATCCTTTCCTGGGTGAAGAGTGATGACAGGAACAAGTGGCCACTTGCTCGGTGGAAACCGTTCATCCGTGATGAGCACTAAGGATCCCATCTTGATCTCATTTGATGGGTGATGCCACTTCGAGATGGAGAGTTGACGTTGGAGATAGTGCGATGACCATTGAGTCCAGAAATGTTGAGTCCGTTGTTGAAAAAGTCGCCATCAGGCTGATGGTGAGATGATTGCATGCTCGACAGATGGTTCTGGTAGAGTCGTAAGAGGCTGCCCGATGAGGAAGTGAACAGGTGTGAGGGTGGAGATGTCTTCAGGGTCATCACTGAGAGGCTCGAGCGGTCGTGAATTGAGCATGGCTTCTATCTGGGTAAGAAGTGTGCTGAATTCTTCATAGGTGAGCACCGTCTCACTGACGGTTCGCCGAAGATGGTATTTAATCGACTTCACGACGGCTTCCCATTTGCCTCCCATGTGAGGAGCTGCTGGTGGATTGAAGCACCAGCCAGTGTTGTCATTGACAAACAGCTGACTGAGTTGCTGATGATCCTGTGAGCCCTGAATGAACATTCTCTTGAGAATGGTGTCTGCTCCGATGAAATTCGTTCCACAGTCGGAGTAGAGCGTGGGATTCCTCGTCTTGATGTGAATCTTCTGTAGGCAGCGATGAATCCTTCAGTTGAGTAGTCTGTGACAATGTCCAAATGCTGAGGTCGTAAAACAGACGAAAACACAGATCCAGCCCTTCTGAGTTTTTGCGCCTCGCCCCTTCCAAGTCTTGAGAATGATGGGACCCGCGTAGTCGATGCCAGTGTGGGTGAATGGTCGTGAAGGTGCAACTCTCGAAAGAGGTAGTTGGCCCATCAGTTGATGGGCACGGATCCCCCTTTGTCGAGCACACACAACACACCGTAGCACATGAGTCTTGACTGGCGCTCGCCCTCCGATGATCCAATAACTGTTTCTGATATGAGCGAGGGTGAGCTGGGTCCCTCCGTGCATAGTTTGTCGATGGGCATGGTCTATAATCAGAGTAGACAGACGTGAGTGGCGAGGTAAGATTGCTGGATGCTTACTCTCATACACCATATGGGCATTGTTGAGTCGGCCTCCAACTCGAATGATTCCTTTTTCATCGATGAAGGCTGTGAGTCGATTGAACACATGGGATGTTGGCATCGAGGAGCCTGAGCTGAGGGCCTTGAGCTCGGTTGAGAAGTAAATTGCTTGAGTGGCCTTGATCCAAAAGTTCCTGGCCCATTCCAAGTCCTCTGGCAAGAGTGAGATGATTTGCAGAGACAATGGCAACTTCTTCATTCTAGTGAGGATTCTGAAACAAACTGAAGTGATGCGATAAAGTTTGTTGAGAGATGAGTATTTGTAAATGAGGTCCCAGTGGTATTTGATCTGTTGAACGTTGAGTAGATTTGAAATTCCAGGACGAGCTTCTAGTGCACTCGAGTCGTCCTTCAAAATTGGTTGGGGTGGCCATGATGGTCCCGTCCACCACAGTTCATGCTGTTCAGGCTGAGCTGTTGTTAAGCCTCTTGATGCGCAATCAGCTGGGTTTGACTTCCCTGGTACATGTCTCCAGTGTGCATCTTGGGTGAGCTCATGAATTTGAGAGACACGATTCCGTACGTAGTCCTTCCAGCGTGAAGCGTGAGCTTTGATCCAGATTAGCGTCACTTGAGAATCCGTCCACAGATGTGTTGTAGCAATGTTGAGCTGCAGGGTTGCTTGAACATACTTCATGAGCTTCGCAAGCATCAATGCTGCAGTAAGCTCGAGCTTCGGGATAGTGAGCTTCTTGAGGGGTGCTACCTTCGATTTGGAGCACACGAGTGTCGACACTGTGTGATTAGTGGACGGTGATGTAACGGTAAGATAAATTACCGCCGCCATGGCGAGCTGAGAAGCGTCAGAGAATCCATGTAATTCCACTGTTGAATTGCTGAAGGTGTTGAACCACCTTGGAATTGAGAGCCTGGCCAGGCCTGTGAGATCTTCTCTGATGTTGAGCCAATTGGATGTGACTTGGGATGGCAGTGGATCATCCCAGCTGATTTTGTGCAGCCACAACTCTTGCAAAAGTGTTTTTGCTCGAATGATGACTGGTGACAGAAATCCGAGTGGATCAAATATTTTTGCTACTTCTGAGAGGATGAGGCGTTTGGAGAGCTGAGAGGTTGAACTTGCTTTTGAAGAGAATGAAAAGTTGTCATTGAAAACATTCCAATGTAATCCAAGTATTTTGGTATTGCAGTCGTCGAGTGAAATGATTGAGCCATGGGCTCGTGTGGTCTGTGAAATTAATTCAAGCAACGGAGGGTATGTCGAATGCCATTTGGCAAGTGGAAAACCTCCCGCGTTGCACAGGTCTCTTAATTGTTGAGCAATGATGATAAGTGTCTCACCTGTGTCGGCGCCACCAAAAATGTCGTCAACGTATCTGGCGTGGGTGATGCATGGCACTGCGAGTGGAAAGCGATGACCCTCGTCTTCCACCAATTGCAGGAGAGCTCTTACAGCCAGAAATGGAGCAGCCTTTGTACCATAAGTGACTGTGGTGAGCTTGTAAGGCACCTCCTTGTAATTTTCATCTATCCAGAGCACCCTCTGGAGGTCTTGATCATCTTCATGCACCTTGACTTGACGATACATCTTTGTCACATCCGTGGCAAAAATGAACTTGTGCTGACGGATCCACATTAGCACATCCGTGATGTTGAGAAAAAGATTTGCGCCAGTGTGCATGAGGTCATTGATTGAGTGCCCAGATGTGGTCGGGCTTGATCCATTGAAGACGACCCTCAACTTTGTCGTCTCGCTGTCGAGCTTGATCACTCCATGGTGTGGTAGATAGAAAACAGAATGAGTGTTAGGTGATATGGATGGTGCTCTTACCATGTGTTGAAGCTCCACGTATTCCTTCATGAATCCTTGGTACAGATTGCAGTACTCGTTGTTTTTGTTGAGCTTGTTGAGCGTGCGCTTCAAGCAAGCATGTGCAGTCTGATAGGAATTACCAAGTAGCTTCGGAGAAGATCTGAGAGGGATGCGTACGATGTAACGTCCTGTAGAATCACGAGTGTGTGTCGCTCGAAAGTGATCCTCACATTCTTGTTCTTCAGGGGTGAGTAGAGTCGGTGTGTCCAGTGGGAGTTCTTCTTGAATCCAAAACTTGGCCAGTAGTTCTTGAAGAGCGTTATCCTTGTGCTGCACTGTGGCAGAGTGATGCAAGGAGCTGAGTTGATTGGAATCAACGGTGATTGGTCCAAGAACGAGCCACCCAAATATTGACAGCTGAGCAATTGGCATTGAAGGATCGGCCTTCCTAATATTGGGCTTGATGATCTGCCCATAAGTATCTGCGCCGATGACAATGTCAATGGGTCTTGACGTCAGAAAGTCTGGATCGGCCAGTTGAAGGCCGTTGATATGTGGCCATTCTTGCTGAGGTGATTCCACCGATGGCAAATTTGACGTCAGTGCCCTGAGTATGTGTGCTTGAATATGCACAGTTGCTGGGCAGTAATTGGAGCGAAGCGAAATTGGCACGACTCCTCGAGTCTGAGTAGCTTTGTTGCCTCCAATGCCGAAGACAGAGATTGTTGAATGGATGCGTTGGAGCTTGAGCTGAGTAACAAGCTCCTCCTTGATGAAGGTAATTTCGGAGCTTGCGTCGATGAGCATCCTGACTGGAAGAGACGTCATCGATGTGATGAGCTGAGCGTTGGCGGTTGCCAACAGAGTCATTGATGAGCTTGAGGTGAATTTGGCTGCTGAATGCACAAATGCTGGTGGACCTGTTGAGCTGAGCTGGAGAAATGTTGAGCTTGTAGTTGATGCGACGACTGCACCGACACATCAATGTGTCGAGCCTTGAGCTGCGTGTGGTTGAGCCGATGGTTTGTCGCTGGCCTGAGCAGACGGTTGCTTTGGTGGCAGATGCAACATCGTGTGGTGTGGGGCGCCACACGTCTTGCATCTGAGAGCAGACTTGCAGCCATCTGTAAAGTGTCGGCCGCAGCAATTCCTGCACAGGTTGTTCGAGGTTATGACCTTGCGCCTTGCTTCGACGGTCATCCCTCTGAATTGAGGGCACATGACCATAAAGTGGTCTCCCTTGCAGACGTCGCAAGGGTACGCCGTCGACTTTGACCGTTGAGCAGGTTGAGTAGGTTGAGTAGGTTGAGCATCCCTTTTGGTTTGAACTGTATGCGTGCCGGCCTTGCGTTGAGCTGAACGTGTTGTTGTAGACGTGCTGGCTGACGCCTTATTCGTGGAGCTCTCTGCCTGCTCCAATGCTGAGCTTTTGGCCTCGATGAAGGACAAGAGCTTCTCGTACCTCGGGTATTCGGAGGTATTTACCAGCGACGTCTCCCAGGCCTCACGAGTCACCTTGTCGAGGGACTTGGTTATGGTATGCACCAAGATGCAGTTGTGCATGTCGTCGTGAGCTTTGAGTGCAACCAAGGATTCATTCACTTGGTTGACGGTTGAGGCCAAGTCCTTGAGTGAAGTTGCGCAGCGCGTGGTGATCGGGGGTAGAGTGAGCAGTTTCTCCAGCTGCTCCTGGATGAGCAGGCGTTTATTGGAAAAACGCTTCGTCAATAGATCCCAGCACGCCTGGAATGATGAGCCCCTGAGTGGGAAGGCGTTGACTCGCTTCGCTGGTTCTCCACTCAGGCTTGAGCGGAGATAGTGAAGGCGATCTATGTCCATGAGTGCGGAGTCTTGGATGATGAGCGAAGAGAAGAGCTCACTGAACGTTGGCCACTCACTGTAGCTGCCAGAGAATTTTGGCAGCTCGATCTCTGGCAGCTTGGTTGCGCGTGCAGGCGCTGGCTTGGCATGAGCAGAACGTAGGTCGGCGATCACTTCGACGTCCTCCTTAAGGCGGCTCAGGTGGAGCTTCATCTCCCACACTAGCTGCCGCTCGTGTACTGCCACTTCGGTGGCAAAGTATTCGTGGTCGAGGAACTTGGCAGGCCACACGGCCTCGAAGTGCTCGTGCTCTCGGCAGAACGCTTGGTGGATTTCCTCCACCTGAGCGTTGAGCAGCTGCACCTCATCTAGAGAGGTGGAGTGAGCGTGAGACGGCAGCTGTGTTTTTAAGGTGGTGAAGGATTTGAAACGACCCACCTGAGTTCTCGCCTTTATGGTGAGCTGAGATGAAAGTGCAGCCGGGGACGCAGATCTTGACCTTCCCTTGTTCTCCTGAGCAGTGGTGGTTGCCTGCGGCTCCTTGGGGACAGTGAGCGTGGCTGCCGTCGCCGGCTTCTCATCCTTGGCCTCCTTGGCGACCTTGGGGAGAGTGAGCGTGATCTCCTTATCAGCCATCGTTGAGATGAGCGGTTGATTGTCTCTCACAATGCACTACACTGCACTTTCACCGTCGCTCCGGCTCGAAGGACCAAAAATGTTTGAGAATTAAATGGTTGAGCACGCTGGAATATTAGGTTAGGGATCGACGGTGAGAAAGTAACACGCGGTACACTGAGTGTTGAGTCAAAGATGACCAAGTCAATTTATTTAAAGCGCTCACGATGAGCTTAGGTGAGCACAATGGTTGGTGTACGAAGCACGCGGCCACTTGATACAAGATGGACACACGTGGTGCGCACAAAACTGAAACGGATGAGCACAATGAAAATAACTCACTCGCGTGAACAATACAATAATGATGAGCACGGCAAAGGAGTATGAGAACAGTTTTTAGCACTGAAAAGTACTGATCAATGATTTCACACGTTGCGAGATGAACAAGGCAAAACACGTTATCACGACAAGCGGTATGAAAAGCGAGTGAACAAAGGATGTGCCGAAAACGGTTGAGCGTCTTCTCGAACAATCCTCGAGAATCGATCAAGAAAGCATGCATTATGATTGGGCCGCTCGTTTCACGTGGTGAGCGGTGATTGGCTGAGCAGCTACCCGGAGAATCGATCGCCGGATCGATCATCGATCAGCGGCGTATTCCGCTGCCCAGTAGGTGCTGCGGTGAGCTTGGGTGCGGCGGAATAGTGAACTAACGGAATCTCAAACAGTATATATATATATATATATTATTATTAAAACATAATTAGTCTATGATTATTATCTGCCGTGATTTCATACGTTCTTTTATAAATATTTACCATCCCCATTCAAGCAGATTTCTATTGTGATCTTACATTAATTAAATAAAAACTAAGAATATTAAAAATTAATAATGCAAGGTTTACATATTTAAATGTTTACAAGTACTTAACGATTCTTTGTAATTACGCTTATTTATATTTATTTAATTATTTATTTATTTATAAGCGGGTAACGCCCTGTGTTAACAATGTTAAAACTCATACGATAAAGGTAAAAAAGTAGGAAAAAAGAAAAATTAAGAAGAAAAGAAAGATAACATAAAGAGAAGTGTATGAATACGTTCATAGATAAACGAAAAAATGAAGAAAAAAGAAAGATTTGAATTTAGTACTTACTTTCAAAAGTTACAGAATATTGCCATTTACAGCTTACATTTTAATTATTTACATTACTTATGGAGAACCATTATTTACATTTCAGTAGATAAACGCAACCTAAAATATACGAAACATTCGTATTGCCCGAAACGTTGAAGCTTCAAGCTTCAAGCTGCTCGATAATTTCGATCTGCTCGAAGTAAATTCGAGCTTCTCGGTTCTTTCGAGCCGCTCGTTTCTTTCGAGCCGCTCGAAAATATTCAAGCTAATCGGTTTTATTGAGCTTCTCGGTTCTTTCGGGCCGCTCGCTTCTTTCGAGCCGCTCGAAAATATTCGAGCTACTCAGTTTTATCGAGCCGCTCGGTTCTTTCGAGCCACTCGGTTTTTACGGGTACTCGGCTCGGCTCGGCTCGAAAAACCGAGTCTGACTCGGCTCGCTTTTTCCGAGTTCTCGAACAGCCTTAATGCAGAGTCGATAGAAATTGATGACAAGTGAAGGAGGGTGACAGACAAGCAAATAGATTGCAATATTTGTAAAATGATTACATATTGTTCAATTAATTAAACAATAGAAATATAAAAATAGAATATAAATAGTGTATCGGCAGAACCATCTCTCTCTCTCTCTGTCTCCCTCTCTCTCTATCTCTCTCTCAATCTCTCTTTCTTTCTCCTTCTCTTTTTCTCTTCTTCTCATCAATCGCAAGACAACTTGAACATTTTCGAACAGCTGATGGACTTCCTATTTACTTTTCACGACATCATACATACATACTCTTCCACACAACACCTCGTCTACATTCATACGCACTCACGCTCTCGTGACCGACCCGAGTGCTCAGTTACACAGAACAGTAATATCTCAACAACATTCGCCGAAAGTGTTACGTATCTATTGTATCGCCTCAATTCTTTATCTCTAAATAAACCGCACGATTCTCAACATCTTTGAGTTCTCTCCATACAAATAGAATATAAAAATACAATATAAAAAGAAAAAATATAATAATAATAATAAAAATAATAATTTAATGTATTACCCACTTTCGTGTTACAATTTAACGATGAAATAATCTTTCCATTTCATTCTCATGATTGTGTCAGTGTAAGTCCCACCCTTCTAATGTATCCTGCTGTGTCTTAACAATGTTTTCTATTTTACAAGTGTTTCCTAATCTATTATATGTTACATAATTTTCTTTTATCACTTTCCTGTTCTTCCCATCTTTTCCTTCTCCCTATTATCTCCCATAAAATAGCCAAGTTTTCCCCTTCTCCTCTAATTACCTCTGCCCAATTTCCGCCATTCTCCCCACTTACTTCATATGTTTCAATCGCATGTTTCACTGTTTCTTCCTCTTTCTTACATACCCTTTCTTCTTTCATTAGCCAATATTTGCATGCCCTTGTTTCACTACCCTGTATGAATCTTCCAATCCTTTCTAATTCTCCTCTCCTTTTATCATTTTTCCCCCATAAGCATTTCGGCTTATCTCCTGGTTTCCTTGCCACCTCTTTTAATTCTCTTAGGAACTTTGACTCTTTTACTTTCATCTGTCTTTCTTGTTCTTGGATGTCTTTTACTTATCTGCTTTATTTTTTTATCCACATTTCTCCTCCAATAAAAATATAAAAATACAATTAAAATAGAAAATAAAATAAAATAATAAAAGAAAATACAATTAAATACGAAAATAAAATACAATACACTATAAAAAACAATATAAATATAAAAGAAACTAGGGGGAACCACGTGACGTGCGCGAGAGAATAACGTGTGTAAGCAGACAGGCGAAAGAAATAGACGAAAAGTGTGGCAAAAGTGCGCAGAAAATAACGAGGTGGGGTGAAAAACACGGGGAGAAGACAAGGTTCCGGTGGACAGTATAATCCACAGTTAATAAAATGTCGAAGGGTGAAATAAAAGGTGAAGAAGAGAAGGTGTGAAACGAGTGCACGAAGTATAAGAGACGTGGCAAGGATAAGTGACATCTACGGGAGTGGAAAAAGTAAGAAGTCAAAACGGAGACAGCAGTAGGTAAAGAAGAGCAGAGACTCCAATGAACCGAGCAGGCGAAGGCGGGGAAGTGCAAAAGGAATCGAGAAGAAGGGGAAGACCATCGTTGGCAGAACAGCTGGGAAGAAGTAGAGCGGGCAGCGAAGGCTCGATATTGGACACGTTCAAGAGGAAACGGGAGGGCGAAGAGGAGCAGGAGAGGTTAAGGGCCGAAAAGGAAATAGAGGAAGAATTCCTAAAAGCGAGGAAAATAGGGAGGTCGCCTCCGACGAAGAAAACTGAGGCAGTTATAGGAACTGCGGTAACGCCGGTCTGCCAGGAGACGGAACAGGACAGAGAAATGGATAAATTAGACAAATTGATAGAAGTAGTGATGGCAGTTAAGAATGGATTGGAGGAACTGAGAAAAGATAATAGAGAGCTGAGGGACGAGTGGAAGAGGAGGGATGAGATATGGGAAAAGGAAAGAAAGGAAATGAGAGATAGGATAGAAGTACTGGAGGCCAAGAAGGATCAGGCAGAGAGGCTGACAGAAAGACTGGAGGGGCTAGAAAGGAAGGAAGAGGCTAGAGAAAAAAGAGAGAGAAGAAACAATATTACCCTAAGGGGAGAGGATTTACCGCGGAAAGAGACGCCGAAGGATACGGTGGAGTATGTGTTAAGGCACGAATTGCAGGTAGAAGCAGAAATCGAGGAAGCCTACTGGGTAGGAAGGGGAGAGAAAAGAGGGCTACTGATAGCGAAGTTAAAAAGCTGGCAACAGAAAAGAGCAATAATGCTAAAGAAGAATACATTGAAAGATAAGAGGCTGTTTATTGACAATGATCTGACAAAAAAGGAAAGGGAGATACAAAAAATTATTAAAGATATCGCCAAAGCGGAAAGGGAGCAAGGGACAAAGGTGAAAATTGGATACAGGAAAATAAAAATCAACGATAAGACATTTATTTGGAAAGAGGATGGTGGGCTGAAGGAAGTAAATTTTTGGAGTCGGCAAAGTTCTGTGTACCTCTAAATTATTGGAGGATCACAGAGCTTACAAGGACAATGTATCTAACAGAGAAATACAGAAAAAAGGGGGGAAGCTGTATACGTTTTTCGCGGACCTAAGCGCTGCATTTGACAACGTGGATAGAGTAAAACTTCAGAACATAATGAAGAGAATGGAAATAAGTAAACGCTTGAGAATGAGAATCGGAGAAATTTACAAAGAAACAAGAAACACAATAAAAGTAAACGGAGAAATGTCATCGAAATTCTGGACAACAAAAGGGGTAAGACAGGGATGCCCACTGAGTCCAACGTTATTTACAATATATGTAGCGGACTTGGAGGAAACCATGAGGAAAAACCAAGCAGGAGGAGTTAGAGTAGGAAAAGAAAAAATCTGGACTCTAGCATATGCGGACGATATAGCGTTACTGGCAAATGAACCAAAGGATCTTAAGGACATGATACGAAGATTCGGAAAATACCTTGAAAGGAAAGGGTTTCAACTGAACGCAGAGAAATCTAAGGTGTTGATTTTCCATAAAGGAAGAGGAAAGAAGAAGAGAGAAGAATGGGGCTGGCAGGGGCACAGTCTAGAAGAAGTAAAGGAGTTCAAATACTTGGGGTATAATTTTCAGAAAAACGGGGGCAGAGAGGTGCACATAAGGGAAGTCATAAAGAAAGCTAGAATAGCAATGGCGCAGATATGGGGAATAGGACAAAGAATGTTCAAGAACAATTTTGAGAGAAGAATGAGGATATTCAGAAGCATAGTGAAAAGTATCTTGCTGTACGCGTCAGAAATTTGGGGTTGGATGGAAGCAGAAAAGTTAGAGAAGATACAGGAGAAATACATAAGGTGGACTTTAGGTCTGGACTTTAATACACCAGCATATCTAATTTTGGAGGAAACAAAAACAGACAAAGTAAGGATAGAAGCGGGGAAAAGAGCAATAAAATATGAGGAGAAAGCGAAACGGCTGAACAAGAATAAAATAGTACAAGAATGCTGGAGGGAAATAGACGCGAAGCAAGCAGAGAAAAAGTCGAAGTGGGAGGAAATGAGAGATGCATACTACAGGCAGAAAATGATGGATATCCAAGAAATGGAAATAGAAAGAAGACGGGGAAGAGAGTTCGCTGAGGAACTAGCGCAAAGGGACAGGGCAGAGCAGGTTCAATGGCAATACGACAGAATACAAGGAGGCAGATACAACGCACATTGCACAGAAATAAGGGATGACCAAAGAGCAAATTACCTAGACGAAAACTACAGAGGCAGAGACCAAAGCATGATTGCTAGGTTCAGATGTGGAAACGAAGAGCGGGGGAGCAAGTACTGGAAGAAGGAAAAAGACACAGTATGCAGACTATGCAATGGAGCTAGAGAGACGCTGAGTCACATGCTACAAGACTGTAAGGAGCTGAAAAGAGAGAATTCAACGATCAGAGCGATTCTAAAGGGAGAAGAAGAAGGAGCGGAGTGGATGCGAATGGTTCTGGAAAAAAGGAGAAGAAAAGAAGAACAAGATGAAGGAAGAAATCAAATTGAAAGCGCATCAATGAGTTAACAGTCCCAGAAACACTTACACATATAACACATGTAACCCCATTTTGAGGCCGAAAGGCAAAAAATAAACCTATTTACTACTATAAAAGAAACTAAAATAAAACAATAAAAGAAAATACAATAAAATAATAAATATAATATAAAAAGAAAAAATAAAAAAGAATATAAAAAGAATATAAAAATATAAAATAAAAAAATAAAAAAATATAAAAATTAATTATAAAAGTATATAATATAAAAAAGAAAATATATATGTAAGTTTGTACTTACGCGCCAAACTTGGTCGCCGGACTGTGACGGCCCCACGACCAGGGACAACGCTCGCGAGGCGACGCGGTAGACGTTAATACTAACGAATGATAAAGACACGTGCTTCAGATAAAGCTAATGATTATTAAGGACAATTGTATTGATTCAGGTATGTTAGTAATTATCTTTTTGTAAATACGTTATTAGCCTTGAGCTAATCTGTAAATATGTTTATTTTTAAAACAGTTTTTTTTCTGCATCAACGAGTGTCAACTTAATAACCTACAAATCCGAATCCCTAATCCGTGAAGTCTTGAATACAGACTTACATATAAAAATAGAATATAAATAGAATATAAAAATAATAGAATATAAAAATTCAGTATACAAATAAAAATATAATAATACAATATAAGAATAAAAGATATAATAATTTAATTTATTGTCCACCTTTGTGTTACAATTTAACGATCATATACTCTTTCCATTTCAATCCCGTGATTGTGTCAGTGTAACTCCTACCCTTCTAATGTATCCGGCTGTGTCATAACAATTTTTTTCTATTTTACAAGTGTTTCCTAATCTATTTTATGTTGCATAATATTCTTTTATCACTTTCCTGTTCTTCCCATCTTTTCCTTCTCCCTATTATCTCCCATAGAATAGCCAAGTTTTTTCCCTTCTCCTCTAATTACCTCTTTCCAATTTCTAAATACAACACAATGTAAAAACACAATATAAATATAAAAGAAAATAAAATAAAATAATAATAAAATAAAAGAAAATACAATTAAATACGAAAATAAAATACAGCACAATAAAATATAAAAAAAACAATATAAATATAAAAGAGACTAAAATAATAAAATAAAATAAAAGAAAATACAATTAAATACGAAAATAAAATACAGTACAATACAATAAAAAAAAAACAATATAAATATAAAAGAGAATAAAATAATAAAATAAAATATAACAAAATACAATTAAATAAGAAAATAAAATACAATACAATATAAAAAACAATATAAATATAAAAGAAACTAAAATAAAACAATAAAAGAAAACAAAGTACAATTAAATAAGAAATATAATAAAAAAGAAAAACATAAAATAGAATATAAAAGAATATAAAAGAATATAAAAAAAGAAAAGATATAAAAATACAATAAAAATATAAGATAAAACACAATACAATATGAAAAAAAAAATATAAATGAATATAAATGAAAATAAAAATATAAAAATACAATTAAAATAGATAATAAAATACAATACAGTATAAAAAACAATATAAATATAAATATAAAAGAAACTAAAATAAAACAATAAAAGAAAAGAAAGTACAATTAAATAAGAAATATAATAAAAAAAGAATATAATATAAAAATGAAAAAACATCAAATAGAATATAAAAGAATATAAAAAAAGAAAAAATATAAAAATACAATAAAAATATAAGATAAAACACAATACAATATAAAAAACAATAAATATAAATGAATATAAATGAAAATAAAAATATAAAAATACAATTAAAATAGATAATAAAATACAATGCAATATAAAAATCAATATAAATATAAAAGAAAATAAAATACAATTAAATAAGAAAATAAAAAATATATATATTATATATATGAATATAATATATGAAATAAAAAATAGAAATATAAAAATTCAATATAAAAATACATTATAAAAAGAAAAAATTATAATAACTTCGAACATGCATCGAACGTCAATCGTACCACTTCGAACGTCAATCGTACCACGTTCGAAGTGGTACGATTGACGTTCGAAGTGGTACGATTCACGTTCAGAGGGGTACGATTCACGTTCAGAATGGTACGATTCACATTCAGAGTGGTACGATTCACGTTCGAAGCACGTTCGATGCACGATCAAAGTGGTACAATACACGTTCGATACACGATCAAAGTGGCGTGGTCTAGTCGAATGATGTGTTCAAAGAAGAAGGGAAAGAAGGTGCGTGTGAATAATGAGAGGATAATCAGCGAAGAAGATGATATGTGCATGGAGGACGAAGGAGGTGGTGAACGAAGAAGAATGTGGAGAAAAAAAGGCACGCTACTTTGCAACGTAAGCAACACTCAGCTAAGATAAGCTTCCGCATGCGAGCACCTACGACTTGAAATGGAAGGGTGCAGCCACAGTAATTTAAATGTATCTTGAACGCGTGTTGCCACGCATCGCGGTGGCTGCGTGCCCCGACGGTGATGATGATGATCTAAGGCGGGTGTTCGGCGTAGATCTGTCGGTAAGTGATACTGTATAGAGAGAACTAAAAAATTATTGAGAATAGTGCGGTTTATTGAGATAGAGACTAGATAATGAGGTGATACAATAGAGGTGTAACGATTTCGACGTCTGTTGTCGAGATACTACTGCTCTGTATAACCGAGCACTCAGGTCGGTCACGAGAGCGCGAGTGTGTGTGAGTGTCTGTGTAGAAGAGTATGTATGTATGATGTCGCGAGAAGTAAATGAGAAGTCCGTCAGCTGTTCGAGTGAAAGAGAAAGGTAGAGAAAAAGAGAGATGGACAGAGAGAGATGATTTTGCCGAAACAGATACTTTGCAATGTTTTTACGCGTTTTGGTGTTTGTGTTGTTTAAATGTTGCAATGTTTTATCGAGATTTCTGTGTTCTAGAACCTATCGCAGCCGCAAACGCCGCATCATCAGGGTCCGCAGGATGCAGCCGGCGTTGGCGTTGGCAATGGCGACGATGGCAGTGATATTGATACTGATGACATCGCTAGCGATAATAGCGAAGATATCAGTACTGACGTCTGGCCGGTTAGTGATGCTGCGATAATGCATTATACGGAATATTTACACGTATCAATATTATATTGAGGTTTACGTGTTTTAGAACCTGCCACCACTGCCACCGCCGCCCCAGATAGAGCATTTGCAGGACATGCTCCCTACCATCGCTCTCGCTACCGCCAACGCCGCTCGCGCTGCCGCCGCCCGCGGTGTGCGATTTATATAGATTTTAATCTTTATTTATTTTTCATTTGTTTATATTTTTCAATTTCTATTTCTATTTCTATTTTATATTTTTTATTTTCTATTTATATTCGATTTTTATATTCTTTTAATTTTAAATAAAATTTCTTAAACATATATTATTTCTCCATTTTATTTATCCATCATCCTCCTCGCCACTTACTTCTAAGATTCAGCGTTTATTTCGTTCTTCGCGCCGTGAAAATGACATCATCACATGCAGATGTCCCGGAGGTTACACGATACGCCGCGACGTTAAATCGGAACGCTTTAGAATACTGTTAGCTTTAGAATAAAATGTGTTTGTATCGCTATGTAGGGCCGACTCTTTCCCTCTCTCGAATTTAGCTTTTAGAATAATGTTCTCTCTTTCCCTCCTCCGAAGACGCGGTGTGTAAAAAACGCCGATCTTTCCCGAGATCGCCCGAAACAATTTCCAATAAAAAATAAATTATTATTTTTCTGCGCTGCAAAAAATTCTGCTGATGCTACATATTGGTTTAGAAAAAATATTCTGGCCCGGTCTAAAAAAAGTTGGAGGTGCGCCAAGGTCATTCCCTCCCTCGGTTAGTTATAAAAAAAGAAATTTGGGGTTGGGCCAAAGTCATTCCCTCCCTCGGTTAGGTATAAAAAATTTTCGGGGATGGGCCAGGTCTGGAAAGGTCTCCGTGGTTGGCTATCGAAAGAAGAAAGGATATGCAGGGTTTGTAAGAAAGAGGAAGAAACAGTGAAACACGTGATTGAAGCATGTGAAGTAAGTGGAGAGAGTGGCAGCAATTGGAAAGAGGTAATTAGAGGAGAACGGACAAACTTGGTTATTCTATAGGAGATAATAGGGAGAAGGAAAAGATGGAAAGAACAGGGAAGTGATAAAAGATGATTATGCAACATAAAATAGATTAGGAAACACTTGTAAAATAGAAAAAGGGTATAGCCGGTTAAGATGGTCAAATGTGCCCCTGAACCGAATTCAAATCGCGCTGAGTCATTCGAAAGCTTATAAAAAAAGAATGATTTCTGCCAAGTTTCAACTTTGTATTTCGACCCGGGGGGTAGTAAGGGGTAAAAATAGAAAATCTGGTTTTTGCCGAATTTCTCCTATACCAGCGGATGAAAAATTTTGAAAAAATTCAGAGGCATGTCTGTTATCGGTGCACATATTAGGGAATCGTGTCAGATTTTTAAATTCAAAAACCAAGCTGTGAAAAATAAAAAACCCCAAAAAATGCTGAAAAATGCCGGTTTTGTATCGAAGCAGTCTTGATACTATACTTATATTTTTACTGTAAATCCGCATCATTGTTACTATTGTCTTGAATTTTTTTCAGATTTTTTACTTTGGTGCGCCGCAGTTAAAAAAATTAAAAACCGATTTTTTCGCCGTTTTTTCCGTGTCAGAGTAACTAATAGGTCGAACTTTCGTACATACTTTATGGAATAAGTCTTTTATGCAATCTTCAATGTCTTCACATGCAGCAAAACAGCGTAGGAATGAAACGAACTAAACATGCTGTGCCATTACAGTCTAAAATGTTTATCGTATTTTCAACGGCGTCAATGGCGCAGCGGTAAAGTGGTCGACTGTTGAATCGCGGCGAACTTTTTGAACGTAGGTTCGAGCCTCGGAACTTCTGAGTCCCACAGGGTCGTATTTTTTTCACATTAATTATGTATTCTTTCGATTTCTAGCTATATGACAATGATCGATATTTATATACAAATGTTTTAAAAACATATTAAAATTATTTTAAAACGAAAATTATTGTTAGGTATCCTGCCAATTACAGCATTGTTTAACTTCTGAATTTTGGAAACAAGAGAGAGTTGTATGATCTACAAGAAGAGGCGAAATAATTACAAAACAACACACAATTGTTGCTGCAATCCATCCACAATTGTTAAAGGTAAGAGATTAGAAAATCAATTTCATATAATATTAATTTAGTGCAGGGAATGTTGTAACAATACTGTAATTGACGGCATACTTGTCCAGAGAAATGGTGGCATCAAATTCTTCTCAAGTCATTTTTATGTATATTTCAATTATTAAAATATTTTTAATATGTTTTTAAAACATTTTGTTGCGCCAAGGCGCCTGGGGTCGAGATTCTAGGTGTGAATCTCGGGGTGCTCCTGGGCGTCCTTCGCGATCGTCGTCCACGGGCTCCGGAGGTTCGGGTGATTATGCCGGGACGGAAGGATTCGGTTGAGAACCCGGAGGTAGGAGATCGTTGCAGGTTAAAGAGTTGGAACTCACCGTAAGGTAAATGTCCCAGGGGTTGGACGTTTAAGGCGAAGGTTGCGTTACTACGGCTTTTTATAAGTAAAAATAATATAATTTGAACTAAATATGTATCCAATCGTTAAACCGAGTTTTCTTCTTTCAGAAAATGTAGTATAGAGTATCATTTATATAAAGAAAAATATTAAAAATTATAATTTAGAAAAGTGTTCACTTGTCCCAGTGATTGGACAGAATTTACGGCATGTCCCAGTGATTGGACTTAGCTGTCCCAGTATTTGGACATAAAACAAAATTGAATAAAAACCGTTGCTATAGCAATAATTGCCATTTCTTTATACTGCGGAGTTTTATTATGTTTGAAAACAAAATAAAAACAATAAAATGTACAAATAAAACCTCATTATAATTTTATAACCTCAAATATTTAGGCGCGAACGTGCGCACGCGCACACACAATTATACACGCACGGAAAATCGTAACAATAAAAAAGGTCTTTCATTTAATTCAGAGTTATTAATTAATTCATTGAATAAACATTAATATGAACATTTATTTGTTTAAAATTTTTCTAAACATAAAAAGGAATATATTATTATTTTATAAAATATAAACAAGTTAAATATGACAATTTATGAGTTCGTTCCATTCTTATTTTTCTAGCATCTCGTAATGACATGCCATTTTGAACTGCTTTCACAGCAGTCTCCACATTTTGTGGTGTGTAAGATTTCTTTATTACTTTTCCGTTTGGCATTTTGTTTTTAAATAATTTCTTATTCAAAATTTAAGTTAGATTGTTCTTTGAACAGAATCTAAAATTAATGAATAAAATATGTAAAACTAAATAAAAAATATTAAATTAGAGAATTTTATTAATATTTAAATGCTTTAAACACTGACACAATGGTATTGATTCCAAATTAACTCGCGTCCAAATGCGTCCAAACAGTCACCAAAACGGGCCACGTCACCAAATATGGTGCTCCAGTTATTGAACAACGCGTCCAGTGACTAGGCCTTGCGGCGATTTCATGTACTAGTGCATGGACACGGTAGTTTTTAATTAAACAAAAGAAAAATCATTTAAATACACATGGCTATTAATTGAACAGACTTTAATAAGTCTAAAAAAACCTTTACTTAGTATAAAAGCACGCTGAATGTAGTATTTACGAACTTAAGAGAGACGCTCTCAATCTTAGTCGAACACTTAGTAAGGCTTGTCATGATACATTAAGTTCGTGATTGCTACACAATAATATTTCTTTTTCAATTAATACATCATGTTTCTGAACTCTTTTCACGATTTTTAGTATAAAAATAAACAAGGATAATTATTTTATGTCCTGAACTTCATGAATATTGTTTTAAAATTTAATATTAACAGAAATTCGTGGCACTGTCCAATCACTGGGACGTGTCCAACCACTGGGACATTTACCTTAAGGTTAACAAGTTTATTCAGTCCCGATCTGGGTGACAGTGACACTGTGCCTAGGTTGGCGTGAGTCTCGTATAAAGTCGGGTGATGTTCCCGTAACAAAGCTTTATCTAGTCTGGACGAAGCGGGGACCATCGGGGTCTCCGCCTTTGGCCTGGGTTTGGGGTGATTTTGCCATATGCTGACGGTCTTTGTGCGCTTCTGAAATCGCTTACTCGGTTGTGTCTGATTTCGGCCGCTCGATTGCGGCAATCGGTATGTGCGTGGTGTCGACACGCTTAGGTGTCGGCCCGGGCACAACATCCCCCCCCCCCTTATGGAGAGGGTGCTTAGGGGGATTTTTCCCTATCGGTCTACAAAATTCCCGGGCTACCCTACACCGTCAAGGCTTCGGTGTATTCGCTGTCCTCGGCTGGTCTTCTGGGCTTTGTCGCTTTTGGTTGTTTGGGAATCAGTATTTTATGGCGCTGTTGATAATCGCGTGTTAACAAATATATGACTATTAGGCTAAGTATTACTAGTACAATAGTTGTTGTTGTTGGGTGTACAATTTGCCAGGTCGCTAGTCCCGGTTGGGGGTTGTTATTCTCTAATTCGCTTTCTACCTGGTTAAGTTGGTTGTATAGCGTTGAAAATTCGGATGGATTTTTCAGGAGTTTATCTAGCTGAAACCGCGAGAGGGGTTGCGCTGGTTCGCCCCTGTGTGCCGCGTTTAACGCTACTGTTATGTCGTAACGTGGTGCCGTTGGTAGTTCGAGATCTTGACTGTACGCTGTTTGTCGCTTTTTTAATACTACGTCCTTACTTCGGATATTACAATTTCCCGTGATCTTGAGAATTCCTGTCTTATCTATATTGACGTGTTCCGGTTGCCGTTCGTTACACTGTATGGTCAGTGTTTCGGGCTGGCGCGTCGCGAAAATCCACGTGTCCGCGTACGAGGTCCCTATCCACATTGTGTGGTTCGCCGTAATGTACTTTATTTCGCAATTTTTGGGGGACTCATCCGTGGGTTGCAGCCATAGGCTTGCTTCGCACTCGAGATCGTTATTTGCGTTGTGCGCTAGCATGGGTTGTTCGCAGTAATACTGATCGGCTACTCGTTTGCATCCCCTTAGCTCGTCTTGACTGGTGGGCACATACTGGTTGCTGCTTGCGTCAATGACGAGTATCGGTGTTCTTATGACTAATACCGCGTATGAATTTCCATGAACATGGATTGGGGCTGGAGTTGCCTCGATCACTGTGAACGTTTGTGAGGAAATGAGGGGAACGGTTATTACTGCTATCAACCTAGTCCTATCGAAATACGCAGTGACCGATGACAATTTCTCGATCACGTTAGTATTTTCTAAGTTGGGTGCTATTGAGAATGTGAGTCCGTTTGGGAGATGCTGTACGGCTGTTTGTAGTAACCTAGTGATTTGCGCGCTCGACAGTACGTTTGTGCTAATGATGCCTCCTTTGAGGTATGTAGTATTGCAACACATCGTCTACGTCTTGTGTCAAGTCGGTCAGTAGGGCATTTAACGTGATGAAATGATCTACTACGTCAGCTCTTCGCGTTTGTTGTAGTATGGTCGTTTCAATTTGCGCGCGTAATAGTCTCGTCTGTCTCGCTAGTATTTGTTCGTATGGTGTGAACCCTGTTGCCGTATGCGGGGTTGTATTATATGTAAACATGGCGTAAGGTAGCCATTTATCCCAGTCGGACTGGTCATTATCTATGTAGTGTCGCAAGTATTCTACAAGGGTTTTATGCGATCTTTCTAATGCTCCGTTGGACTCTGGGTGATACGCGGTTGTCTGTATTTTCTTGATTCGAAAAAGTTTACATATGTTTTTAAACATTTCGCTGAGAAAATTTCTCCCTTGATCCGTTAGAATCTTTTCGGGTACGCCTATTCGCAGATAATTTTCTCGACCACTGCTTCCGCTATCGTGGCCGCTTCCTGGTTTGGCAGGGGGATCGCCTTGCTAAATTTTGTGAGGGAAGGTTATTATGTAGATATTCCCTTGATTGCTCTCCGGTAGGGAGCGGCAGTATCCAGTCCCGTGGTGTATCGGTGATCTCCAATGGAGCCCTAGTTTTTTTTCCTAACTTATTCTTCTGACAGGCGCTACATTTTTGTATGTACTCCTCAATATCTTTATTCATTCCTTCCCAGCTGTATTTTAATTTTATTCTGTGTGTGGTCCTTTTGATACCTTGATGTCCTCCTATGGGCGTGCAATGGTATTCATATAGAATTTGTTGTTTCGTTTCTTCGTCGTAGACGTTGGTCGTCCCTGTCTCTTCTTCCTCATTTTGCAACGCGAGCACATTCCGGCTCAACGCGTCTGCGTTCGTATTGTTCTTTCCTGACTTATGTATGATTTCATAGTCGTACTCGGCTAATAGAATTCTCCATCTTATTAATCGGGATCCCGGGTCCTGTACCCTAAATAGCCATGTCAGTGCTTTATGATCCGTAACGACTTTAAATGATGTGCCGTAGACGTATGGTCGGAAGTGTTTGACTGCCCAGACGATGGCTAGCAATTCTTTTTCCGTTGTGCTATAATTCCTTTCAGCTTTGTTTAGTACTCGGCTCGCATACGCGATTGGTTTGTCTTCCCCTATCTTCCCTTGTGACAATATTGCGCCTATTGCTACATCGGATGCGTCGGTCGTTACTATGAATTCTTTGGTGAAATCTGGGTAAATTAATAGGGGTGCCGTAGTCAGTGCCTCTTTTAATGTATCAAAAGCATTTTGCTGCTCGGCTGCCCAGATGAACTCAACCTTGCTGCTCGTGATGCTGGATAGGGGTTTAGCTATTTTTGAATATTCTGGGATGAATCTACGGTAGTATCCTGCTAATCCTAAAAACGCTTGTAACTCTTTTAATTTGGATGGCGTAGGGAATTCTTTTACCGCTTTGGTTTTTTCGGGGTCTGGTTTAATCCCTTCGGGAGTAATTATATGTCCCAAAAATCCTACTTCCTTTCGCAGAAACGCGCATTTTTCCGGTTGTAGTTTTAGGTTATATTTGCGGAGAGTGTCCATAATTTTCCTCAGCCGTATGTTATGTTCTTTTAAATTGGCTCCATAGATGACAATATCGTCGAGGTAAACGAAACAGTCTATTCCCTGTAACCCGATCAGCGCAGCGTTCATCGCTCGCTGAAATGTTGCCGGTGCATTTTTCAGTCCGAACGGCATGCGGTTGAATTCGAAATGTCCTTGAGGGGTTGAAAATGCTGTCTTGCACTTATCGCGTTCGTCCATAGGAATTTGGTGGTATCCGGATGCCAAATCGAGGGTGGTAAAGTACTGTGCTTTTCCTAGCTGATCTAATATGTCCGTGATATTGGGTAGTGGGAATGAGTCACCTATGGTGACTTCATTGAGTTTCCTATAGTCGACTACCACGCGATATTTCTTGTTTCCCTCATTGTCGGTTTTTTTGGGTACTACTAATAGGGGTGCGTTCCATGGGCTAGCGCTGTGTCTGATGATGTCGTCCTCTAGCATTTTTTCCACTTGTTTCCGTACCTCTTGTTTGTGAATTTCGGGTAATCTATAGGGCTTGATATTGCAGGGTGTTGTGTCGCTTTTTACAAGGACTCGGTGACCGGTTACTGTGGCCATTGATAACTGATCTCCCGGTAAATGAAATGTGTCATGATATTCCTTGCATATTTCCTCCATAGCTGCCTTTTCTTCTTTATTCATATGCTTGCGGTCTACCTGTTCTAACACCCGGGCGATGCGCGTTGTCAGCGATTCCCTCGCGGTCAATGCTCGAACCGCTGCGGCACTATCGTTCCAATGAATTATTTCGTTAACCGGTATTTCACTTAATTGAATTCGCGGCACGGTTACTGTTTCCTTTTCTGTGGTTGTGTTTACAATACAGGCCACGCATTTTCCTTCTTTGGGTCTCGTTAGCCCTTCCCCTAAGTATATGCCTTCGGCTAGCTGTTGTTTCTCTATTGTACCGTCTCGGATGCTATCTGTAGGGACCATTATCAGTTGTTGTGTGCGTGCGGGTATCGTTATTTCCGTGCTTCTACTTAACGTTTTCCAGGGTTTTCCGTTTACTAGTAGGCTTTGCTCGGGGTAGCTAATAGTTACTCCGTTATCTTTGAGAAAATCTACTCCTAGTATCCCGTCTGCGTTTGTTAAGGTGTTCCCTTCTACTACATATAATGGGTGTATTACCCTTTTCCCATTTATTTTAAATGTGGCATCTATTTTTCCTAGTGTTCCTATTTTTTCCCCTGAGAATGAAACTAGCGTAACTTCAGCTTTTCTTATTTTGATGTCGCCCGGAAGGGCTCTCCTAGCGATTAGGGATACTTCCGTCCCGTTATCTATTAGCATTATGGTTTGTTTGCTTTTACTATTTTTTATTTCTACTTCTATCCTATCTGAGGTGTGTCCGCCTTTGGAGAGGGATCCTATTTTAATCATGCGGTAGGTTTGCGCGGTTTTTTGAGTAAGTGAGTCGCGATCCGGTGATTCGGAACTATCGCGGCTGCTTTGTGTGGAATGTGCGCTGTCAGCGCTTCTGTGTCGCGGCTGGCGTTTTCCTTCGGAGGTCGGTTGCTGACCCTCTGATTTATGCCTTGTCAATTTCTCGGTTTTTCCTTTTGCCGTTACCGTTTGCACTCGGCGGTTATTTTCTGAAAAAAATTTTTTCCCACTTTGTTTATCCTTGTCTTTGTTTTTCCAACACTCCTTAGTGTCATGCCCTGCTCGTTTACAGTTGTTGCAGTAGCGCGATGCTGTCTTGTTTTTATTCTGCGTAGGGGGGTTTGTCCCGCGCGTCGCCGGTTGTTTCGTGATTGCCCGTTCTTCATCTATGGCTATCGTGATTGCCTCCTGTAAGTCGGCGGGTCTTTGTGATTTTACTAAGATCTTTAGGTCATCGCGGAGTCCGTCCTCGAATATAGTCAATGTCTGTTTTTTGAATACCTTCACGGTTGCGGTTTTCTCTATTTGACTGTCTTTATCGTCGATTCCGGTCGCTATTAGTTCCCTTAATAATTTCGATACACGATTTCCGTATTGATGTGCGCTTTCATTGAGGCCCTGCCTACTATATAACAATTCCCTTTGTACAGTTGAAGCTGTACGGGGAGGTTTGTAAACTGAAGTTAGTACATCCTCTAGGTCCTGCATGGATAAGATGCGGCGCGTCTGTACTTCGTCCAGGGCGTCGCCTCCGACTCGTAACGCGATTATCCCCCGTAGGATCTGGGCCTGTTCTTCCGCCGTTTGATATGTGTGGTATACATATTTACAGGCGGTCAGGAACCCAGGTAATTCCTTGGGGTCCTTCCCGTTGAATAGGGGTAGGGTTTTTATGGTGTGAAGTATTTCTCGAGTGTCTGTTACGTACGGTGCGTAAGTTAGGTCGTTTATCTCGAGGTTGGTGGGAACGAATCGACTCGAGCGCCTCGGGTTTTCCTCTGGATTGTGAAAATTATCGAAATGGACCGTAGTCCTGCCTGAGGGGCCGGGCGTTGCGTGTGTCGAGTTCATCGTTTCCCTTAGTCTACTTATTTCTCTATCTATCGAGTCCTGTAGCGGACCTTCCCCTGCCTCTAGTGCTCCTAGCCTGTCGTTTATTCCTAGCATTCCGTTCGTTACCTGAGCTAGAGAGGTGGTTACTCCCGTGAGTAATCTCTCTAGGTTCGCTAGTCGGTCCGCGAGACTTGGTTCTGCGTCTGCGCCCGCGGTTGCTGGATGGGGGGACGACATGGTTGTGATTCCTTCGCTCGGAATTAAACTATAGTCTAACTCGTTAAACGGGTATAGTCTCCTAGCGGTTAAATGTCTAGGCGTAATCGGTAATCTGGTCGAGACGCTGAGGTCTTCGCTAGATCCGACGTCTAGAGCAAGTCGCGTACGTTCTCCGATTTCACGAAAGGTTTCGAATGTGGTGTTGAAGATAGCTTCGCGAGGGAGTTGTTTTGTACGGACTTTAAAGAATCTACGGGGGGCACTTCGGCGAATTGCTCTAGGCGAGAGAATTTCCTTTCGCTCAGATAATTCTAAATTACGCTCGATGTCCGCATATAATGATTTCGCTCGGCGCTTGGGAATTGTGACGTGCAGCCTGAGGTTGCTGATAGTGGTGTTTCGCACTTACAGTACGTAGATCAGGTGCTGCATCGCTCGTCGATTTATGAGAGGTAGACTGTCCTGGCGGCGTCCTCTACTGGCGTCCGTCGTTACTGCGGAGTGGCTGCCTTTCTGGTTAAGGGGTCGTTGTCTCCGCTGCGTCCTGTTGTCACCGTTGATCAGGCTTGGTCCTTACGTTAGCAGGATCCCACCGCTGCCACCAATTGTTGTGCCAAGGCGCCTGGGGTCGAGATTCTAGGTGTGAATCTCGGGGTGCTCCTGGGCGTCCTTCGCGATCGTCGTCCACGGGCTCCGGAGGTTCGGGTGATTATGCCGGGACGGAAGGATTCGGTTGAGAACCCGGAGGTAGGAGATCGTTGCAGGTTAAAGAGTTGGAACTCACCGTAAGGTTAACAAGTTTATTCAGTCCCGATCTGGGTGACAGTGACACTGTGCCTAGGTTGGCGTGAGTCTCGTATAAAGTCTGGTGATGTTCCCGTAACAAAGCTTTATCTAGTCTGCTGTCGCATTGCTCGTACGTCGTTATTATACCTTAGTCGGGACGAAGCGGGGACCATCGGGGTCTCCGCCTTTGGCCTGGGTTTGGGGTGATTTTGCCATATGCTGACGGTCTTTGTGCGCTTCTGAAATCGCTTACTCGGTTGTGTCTGATTTCGGCCGATCGATTGCGGCAATCGGTATGTGCGTGGTGTCGACACGCTTAGGTGTCGGCCCGGGCACAACAATTTGTATATAAATATCGATCATTGTCATATAGCTAGAAATCGAAAAAATACATAAGTAATGTGAAAAAAATATGACCCTGCGGGACTTAGAAGTTCCGAGGCTCGAACCTACGTTCAAAAAGTTCGCAGCGATTCAACAGTCGAACACTTTACCGCTGCGCCATTGACGCCGTTGAAAATATAATAGACATTTTAGACTGTAATGGCACAGCATGTTTAGCTCGTTTCATTCCTACGCTGTTTTGCTGCATGTGAAGACATTGAAGATTGCATAAAAGACTTATTCCATAAAGAATGTACGAAAGTTCGACCTATTAGTTACTCTGACACGGAAAAAACGGCGAAAAAAATCGGTTTTTAATTTTTTTAACTGCGGCGCACCAAATTGAAAAATCTGAAGAAAATTCAAGACAATAGTAACAATGATGCGGACTTACAGTAAAAATATAATTATAGTATCAAGACTGCTTCGAAACAAAACCGGCATTTTTCAGCATTTTTTGGGGTTTTTATTTTTCACAGCTTGGTTTTTGAATTTAAAAATCTGACACCATTCCCTAATATGTGCACCGATAACAGACATGCCTCTGAATTTTTTCAAAATTTTTCTTCCGCTGGTATAGGAGAAATTCGGCAAAAACCTGATTTTCTATTTTTACCGTTTACTACCCCCCGGGTCGAGATACAAAGTTGAAACTTGGCAGAAATCATTCTTTTTTTATAAGCTTTCGAATGACTCAATGGCACAAACTCCCCCCCCCCCTTTTACTAATTCTAAACAAGTACCTCGCCCCAAAAACTCCTTAAATCGAGACCACGTCTCACCCCTTCTCAAGACCCTACAAGTCAAGACCACGATCACCCCTTTCCCATTAAAACTCCAGAAATCCATCCGATGGGTTAAGCATATAATTCCCTATTCATAAAAACCCCGGAAATGTAATTGCGAAGAATATTTGGTGTACGTGACAGAAACGCGTCTAATAATAGACGCACCATTGTAAAAACCCCGGTAGTCCTACTGCGACTTATTTATTAAATATGTCAAGGCCTATACCGCGCGTACCCCCGCGACAATTATATAAATACGAGGGGACCGAGACAGAAGTCCTCTTTCTACGAAACCTATCCGCGAAAGGACCACATAAAAGTATTTCTAAATAGTGTAAATCAACGACGTTCATCAAATTGTAAGCATTTATAATTACCATTTAACCGAATTGAACATCACCATCATCTATTTCATTCTTGTCTTATTATTGCTTATTACTTTCATATTACTATGCATAGTTATTGCTTATTGCTTTCATAAAACTGTGCATAGTTATTGCTTATTGCTTTCATATATTTTGTATTCTTAAGCTTATTGTATTTCATATTATCTTATACTATCAACGCTTATTGCTTTTCACATTATTTTGCATTTTAACGCCTATTGCGTTCATACTTTTGTCTTATTAACGCATATTGCCGATATCATTCTACTTTATTATCGTATATCGTATTTCATGTCCATACATATTTTGCTATTGCTTATTTTATATAAATGTCATGTGCTAATGCTTAATGTCCTACGCATAATTGTAAAGTGTAACTGCCATCACAAACCGTGTATGGCATAACCAAGTGTTTTAAATTGAATAAACACACTTTATTCTAAATCACGCCTCGAACTATCGTATCCATTCTTCGGTTGCGGGGATTCTCAAATCAAAACAAGCTGCAGCGACAGCTGATCTCGGTCCGCGAACGCGAAAGTGCCTACTGTGTTTACCAACGTTCTTTCGCATGGGCCGTGAATAGCCGTATTCCTAGACGGATTTCGTGGAAGTATTACGAGTAAATTCATATATAAATGCAACGGTGAATGCGATCGCCCAGTCAAAAACAAACAAAGTGTTCTAACGGGTGTCTTCCAAGTGCGTATTCGAGTTCAAACCTTCCCTGGTCAGACAGAGTGTTGAATTTTAGATTCTCGCCAACCTTCCCTCAAACCAAGAGTGTTGAAATTTAGATTCTCGCCAACCTTCCCTCAAACCAAGAGTGTTGAATTTTAGATTCTCGCCAACCTTCCCTCAAACCAAGAGTGTTGAATTTTAGATTCTCGCCAACCTTCCCTCAAACCAAGAGTGTTGAATTTCAGATTCTCGCCACCCCTTTCCTAAAACGATCAGAGTGTTGAAACCTTGTATTCTCGCCTGATGATTGCCCCACCTGTCAGTGTCCATGAAGACACCACCCAGGACGTGACATAATTTTGGTGACAGCGGTGGGATTTTCGTCCACCGTCGATAGAAACAAGTTCTTAAACACGGTACCCACAAAGTCCCGATAGTTCACATGTATATTACGCGCCCTCAACAGATCGCGGTAGCTTACAGGAGCCGCGAGGTAGAAAACATTAATGCATATATGCAATCACTAATTTGTGTAAAAGGGAGTCTAGCAACAACAAACCAGGGCGACGATATTTGCCTTTGCTGTTCCTGGTTGGAGCCTGCGAATACGGTGACTGTATACATCGGCCATTACTATCAAACACATTATTCGTTTTCCCCTTGCCCTCGGTGCAATTACGAAATATACAAAATTCGCCCCATAAGTAGGTGCGCCGTATGCACGGAATTTTACAACCTCTCTAACGAGGATTACGGTCAATTCAATAACCAAGAGGACCCCGATATTTAAATAACGACTACCTGCCACGACATAAGTTGGTCACCAAAGGTGGGACGTTCGTTTGCCTCTAACAGGAATTAGAACCTCCAAAATTTTCGGTACCCGAAATACCCGATTAACTATTATGAACAACCAAAGTCAAATTCGAGACACGCCATATTAACCAAGCCGCAGACTGCGAGGCGTATTACCAGATTCAAATACACTATTCTGTGTATCTGGAATATTTGCTTAAACTGTTTTAATTCTAACCCGGTGGAAGTGGACGAGATTTACCAAGAACACTACCACCAACCTAACGATATATTTCCTGAGTGCCCTCGTTGCAGAAACTTTTTGCTTACAGTACGTTCTGTAAATAGTCGTGCCGAGTGCATCAAACGAAAACGTCTTTCAAATAAGAATTGCCATAGATTCGATAGTAACTTCCCGGGTAGAGAATACGGTAGGATTTAAATAACGACTACTGTACGCCCTAATCAAGAAAATTAAAATCAGTACCCCGAAAGTAGAATCGAAGGGAATTAAAATGTCTGTGTACGGCGAAACCGAGGATTCTTGCGTGATGAACCAAGACGCGGGCCCTTCTAATGATTCAATAGAAGTCGAGACAGCCGAAATAATGGAACGACTACAAATATTACGCGAGAAACAAGCCGAAATTGACAGGTTGCACGCGAAATTTGTAGTAAACCCAGAACCCAAAACGCACTCGGGCGTAGCCACCGGATCGTTGGACCCCTCGTTTAAAAATCTTTCCGATAAAATACTGAATATCGAGATGAGGATGGAGAAGCTTCTTGCACCCCCGCCAGTTACAAATAATTTTGCCACGCCGGGCTCCTCCCGTTTCGATAGGAAGTCAATAATAAATCGTGGCAATATTCCGGAAGTACTAAATCGCAACAATATTCCGGACCAGGATCCATCACCCCAGATTACGTTAAAGGACGCCATAGAGACCGTCCCGATTTTTAACGGGCACAACATACCCGTAGAGCAATTCGCGAGAGCCTGTAATAGAGCTAAGGCTCTGGTTCCCCCGCAAGCCGAACCCCAGCTAGCGAGGTTGTTACGAAATAAGCTACAAGACCATGCATGCTTGGCCGTTGAGGATAGGGTCTTTGACTCCGTGAACGAATTAATTAAACGACTTAAACGCATCTTCTCCCCGGCTAAAACGTCGGATCACTATCGCGGAGAATTAGCAAACGTCATCAAAGGACCCAACGAACACATATTGGAGTATATCTCGCGCGTTAAAGACCTACGATTCGCTATTTTAGAAGAGGATAGGGAATACTACCGCGACTACGCACGAAACCGTCCCGAAGACCTAGATCACTTAACGCTGGACTCATTCGTCGATGGCCTTCCGCCCCACATAAGGGCAAGATTACTCCAACACCAATTCGAAACCCTCGACGAGGCTTTCGATCTCGCCGTTCTCGTGGATAAAAAGATTCATAGGGATCGTCTCAGATTCTCCGAAACAAAGGCTCCGAAGTTAACATGTCAAGTTTGCAACAAGACAGGACATGACGCACTATCCTGCCGTGGTAATCAAAATGCCGCCTCGCGACCTTCCGAGAGGTACCCTCCAAATCGCGTAACGGGATATAGCAATCAGGCACCCGCTCCTCTGCTCCCCAACTGGGACAGAACTCGACCTCCTCCTTCTAGACCTACCGAAATACGCATCTGCTCGTACTACAAAAACCCTGGACACCTGATCTCGGAATGTAGGAAACGAATATTTAATAGAAACGGAAGAAATCCCGGAACTTTCGAGGAACGCGGTTCGGGAAACGCTCCGCCCCTACGGTCAAACATGGATGCGTACCGTGGAACGGGCCTAACGGGAGCGCGTCCAATAATAGCATTAGCGAGGCCAAGAACGCCGGAACTAGGATCGCCACAGCATGGTTAAATACCAATGTCGAAGCACCGTCAGTAATGATTCCCTCCCCCGACTTCGAGACTACGCCAGAACTAATGATCGATACTGGGTCCGAAGTAAACCTATTAAAAATCCAAGCCGTAAAGCGAACCCAAGAGATAGACGCAAAACGCCAGCTACTACTCAAAGGCATCTCTCCGGACCCCGTTCCCACACTTGGCACGATCAGAATAACCCTTTTGGGAGATGACGTCACGTTCCACGTAGTTGAAAACGATTTCCCAATTAAGCCACAAGGAATATTAGGTACGGAATTCTTTATAAAACAGAATGTCTCAATACACTATTCCAAGAGGGAATTGGACTTCCACGGAAACTCCATCCCATTCGTGAACAGGAACCAAGTCGTGCTACCCGCAAGGTCAAAAACAGTTTCCTTCGTCCACGTATCTAACCCAGATATAGACGAAGGGTATTTACCTTTGTTAGACTTAGGCACTGGAATTCACGCCGGTAACGCTCTTGTCCGTAATCAAGACGGCAAGGCATACTTGCAGATGATAAATTCCAACGAAACAGACTCAACGATTTCAATACCCACTGTCGAATTGGAGAAATTCGAAGCGATAATTCCGGAACCCAAACGCAAACGACCGAAAGAGACTACGACGCCTATAGGCATCACTCCCATCCACCCCCTAATAAAAAACAAGTCCCTCTTAGCCCTGGATCCGTCGATCCACCATCTCGAGGCGTCCGCGACGATGCACTCACTCTTACCCCCAACGCTACACGCCAAATCAATCCTTCCCTTAAATTCCCAAGAATCTCTTGCGGCTACGCCGGAACAGGAATTATCAACAATTTCCGAGGAAACCCCTCCAAGGGCAGAAAGAATACAAAGTTCAATTTCAGTGGAACATCTGAATCCAGAGGAAAAGCGCCATGTCCAAAACATTATAACAATATATCAAGACCTCTTCCATTTATCAGACGAGAAGTTGGGTCATACGAACGCCATCCAACACGGGATCCAGACAACAGACCCAGTGGCTATCAATATAAAACAATACTGTTTCCCACCGGTACATAAGAAGGAAATCGACAAACAAGTACACAAGTTACTGGAAGATGAAATCATAAAACCGTCATTATCGCCTTACAATTCGCCCGTCTGGATCGTGTCAAAGAAGCCAGGCCCCAATGGAGAACCTTTGTGGCGAATGGTAATCGATTTTAGAGAACTAAACAAAAAGACCGTTCCCGACGCATACCCGCTTCCGAATATCAACGAGATATTGGACCAATTAGTAGGAGCCAAATATTTTTCCGTGTTCGATCTCGCCTCTGGTTTCCATCAAATACCCATGAAGCCTGAAGATGCACCGAAAACAGCATTCTCTACACCACATGGACACTACGAGTTCGTAAGAATGCCATTGGGGCTTTGTAATGCACCCGCGACTTTCCAACGCTTAATGGACCACACGCTTACGGGACTTCAGGGCACGGAAATGTTTGTCTACCTGGACGATATCGTCCTTTACGCGAGTTCTCTCACAGAACACTTAATAAAATTTAAGAAACTCGCTCACCGCCTACGAGAGGCAAATCTCAAACTCCAACCTTCCAAATGTAAATTCTTACACAAAGAAGTCGCATATTTAGGCCACGTAATTACTGAGGAAGGCGTGAAACCGGATCAACAGAAAATTCAAGCCGTTAAGAACTACCCAGCACCTCGTACACCAAAGGGTATTAAAGAATTCCTCGGACTGACCGGATATTATAGAAGATTTATCCCAGAATTTTCTAAGACCGCTCGTCCGTTAACTCAATTATTAAAGAAAGACACAAAATTTGACTGGGGACCGTCCCAACAAATAGCTTTCGATCATTTAAGATCTGCATTACAAAGGGAACCTATCCTGCAATACCCGAATTTTGAATTAGAATTCCACGTCACTACAGATGCTTCTGAATACGCGATAGGAGGAATATTAAGTCAAGCTGGCGATGAAAAGGAACTACCGATCGCGTACGCTTCTCGCCTTTTAAACAAAGCGGAAACAAATTACGCGACAATAGAAAAGGAACTATTAGCTATCGTATATTGTGTAAGACACTTCCGACCCTACCTATATGGAAGAAAGTTCATTTTATTTACTGACCATCGACCCTTGATATGGTTGCATAAAGTAAAGGACCCAACCTCGCGCCTCGTCAGGTGGCGACTGAAATTAGCTGAATACGAATATGAAATTCACTACCAACCGGGAAAAAGCAATAAACTTGCCGACGCCTTATTTCGTAATCCCCCTACAGTGGAGGCATGCCCAATACGAGAGGAAGCCGACGACGATTGGGAGGAGCCGCCCCCGCCTAAACGAGGCCCAGGGAGGCCTCGGGCCTCCGAAGCACCCACCTCTGCTTCGGAACCCACAAGTAAAACCCGCCTAAGAACGGCACCTACGAGAACCCAGCCGCACCGAACGGTACGCAAAACTCCGACGCCTATAACAGAGCCTGCACCAGAAACCCTGCCCGAACCGATGGACAGCGTAGTAGAAGAGGACCAAGAAGAAGAGGACCAAGAAGAAGAGGACCAAGGAGAGGAGGACCATGGAAAAGAAAAGGGACAGACAGATACCCCTTATGAAATTATTTCACCTCCGCAGTCCCCAACACCACCAGAACAGGAAGACCCCGATTCCGAGGTGGAGTCCAACGCGTCGGACGAATCGACAACCGATTCGGATTGCTCAATAATCAAGCTGGACGACTCCCTCGATAAAGCGTACGAAGAAAGTCCTGATCGAGACATAAGGATAACGCCGTTAATTAGTCGCGACCCATTATCCCTACGAAAAGAAACACTTATTTTCTTTTTAAGCGCCGATGGAAAACCTTGCGACAACGGAGCTAAACAGTTGCAAGAATCGGGAGCGCTAATGATAACAAGCGAACTCACGTTAGGCCGGGCCCACGTAACTTATAATAAGGGACAAATTCTGGTCGGTCTGGTTATTAAAGAAACTCAAAATACACCCTTAACCACAATAACTTGGGACGAGACTATTTCCTCTTTTAAACACACAATGCGCGAGCTGATAATATATTCATTCAGCATAGCCAAAACGCCTAGTATTGATCACTTGAATTGGCAGGATATCATTATGGATATCCTCGAAGCCGTCAACGAAGAAGAAATTAGCGTCACCATATGTTTACAAATAGTCCGAATCCCAGAGGAATCGGAACGCCAAAACATTATTACGGAAAACCACGCGTCCGCTTTAGCCGGACACAAAGGAGTGACTAAGACATACAATCGAATCCGTCATTATTATTTTTGGAAGGGAATGAAGAAGGCCGTGGAAGATTACGTACGGAACTGCGCGGACTGTCGACGGAAGAAACTCGTTCGCGTTAAAACCAAACAACCGATGATCCTCACCGACACGCCTGGACATGCCTTTGACAAAATCGCATTGGATATAGTAGGGCCGTTACCAACTACAAGGGAAGGAAATACCTACATCCTAACTATGCAAGATTTATTAACAAAATACATCGTGTGCGAACCTCTTAAACAATCCACAGCGATAAAAATAGCTGATGCGTTTATAAAACGATTTATTTGTCAATTCGGAGCTCCGAGAGCCATTCTCACTGACCAAGGAGCAAATTTTACTGGTAAATTCATGAAGGCTATCGCGCAAAAGTTTAAAATCGAACAATTTCGAACCACAGCCTTTCACCCACAGACCAACGGCTCTCTAGAGCGATCGCATCTCGTTTTAACAGAATATTTAAAAATGTTTATCGGTAGATATAGTGACTGGGACGAATTGACCAATTTAGCTGCGTTTTCTTATAATACCAGCGTCCACGAGGGCACTGGTTACACCCCTCACGAGTTAGTATTCGGGAAAATAGCCCGGGTACCCAGTCGAAAACGGGTGCCCGAAGATTTTGAAAATGAAACGTACAACCATTATCTTTCAAAATTAAGTACGAGGGTGCAAGAACTGCAAACCGCTGCTGCAGAAAAGTTAAATAAATCAAAACTTCGGTACAAGAAATATTATGATCGTCACATAAACGAAGAAACCTTTAAACCGGGCGACTCTATCTTCGTGCTAATAGAACCGAGGAAAGGGAAATTCGGAGACCAGTATTCTGGTCCACACACAATATTAGAAGTTATTCCTTCGCAAAATCTGCGAATTTCCTGGAAAGGAAAGACTAGAATCATACACGCTAATAAAGCGCGTCTTGGTCAAATGCGCGAGAACCCCGGTTGAAACTAATCATATATACATGCGAATATAATTTAATAAATGTGAATTCAATCATAGATTCCATCAAGCATGCCACACAGGAGGAAGAACCTCCAAAAGCCCTGGCAACACGCGGGAGGCATACAGAGAAGGCTGTCCCGCATGCGCTGGACGAGACGGGAAGCCCTCAGGGAGGGACGAAGCCTATCACCCCTCCTCCCAAGGATTGCCTCCTCCGTTGTTGTCAGGGAAGCAGATCCAGTCCCCGAGGTGATCACCCTGGGCGACTCGCCGACACCAGCGATGGACTGGGAGACGTTCCAGGAGGCCGTCACCCCGCCGGCCCCTCAAGTCACCCATCAATCCCCACCTCCTGAAGTCCCTATCCCATCCACCATCCCTCCCTGTCCAGATGTGGTGGATATCCAGGACACGGGGTCAGCTACGAGGATCCCAGATCATAGGGAGCTGACGCCCGAGTTCCTGAGATGGTTCGATGACCTCTATCAAAGTGGTCAGGACCTCACCTTCATCCTGGACGACCTCATATACCAAGACCTCTCCTATTCCTATCCCCCTTCCTAATCCCACATAATTTCCTTCCTTGTATATAGTTCCTCCTCCACCTCCTACTTTTAATTTAGGTATAGTTCTTTCTTTTTTGTTTAGGCCCCTTGGCCAGAAAATTCTGTTTTATTTTAGTTCCTTTCCCCCTTTCGGCAAAACTCACAAAAGAGAGAAAGGAAAGCACGTTTCATAATCAATCCACCCCATCTTACATTCAAATAAATCCACCAAACCTTATTGTTAAGAAATGTACACATTTCTTCGCATAAGGGGGGAGGTGTGATATCCCACTATTTTTCGCGCGGTACTATTTAAACATCTTCGTATAAACCTCCAAGTCACTCCACCAAAGTCCTTCCAAATCAACAAATACCCCTTTTCCCCAATCGCTGATCACCTCGATGATGTACCTTAGCGGTCCCCATCTCGAGATGGTCAGTACAAAACCTCCTTCGATTATTCGCCATACGAGGCACAAACTCCCCACCCCCCCTTTTACTAATTCTAAACAAGTCCCTCGCCCCAAAAACTCCTTAAATCGAGACCACGTCTCACCCCTTCTCTAAGACCCTACAAGTCAAGACCACGATCACCCCTTTCCCATTAAAACTCCAGAAATCCATCCGATGGGTTGAGCATATAATTCCCTATTCATAAAAACCCCGGAAATGTAATTGCGAAGAATATTTGGTGTACGTGACAGAAACGCGTCTAATAATAGACGCACCATTGTAAAAACCACGGAAGTCCTACTGCGACTTATTTATTAAATATGTCAAGGCCTATACCGCGCGTACCCCCGCGACAATTATATAAATACGAGGGGACCGAGACAGAAGTCCTCTTTCTACGAAACCTATCCGCGAAAGGACCACATAAAAGTATTTCTAAATAGTGTAAATCAACGACGTTCATCAAATTGTAAGCATTTATAATTACCATTTAACCGAATTGAACATCACCATCATCTATTTCATTCTTGTCTTATTATTGCTTATTACTTTCATATTACTATGCATAGTTATTGCTTTCATAAAACTGTGCATAGTTATTGCTTATTGCTTTCATATATTTTGTATTCTTAAGCTTATTGTATTTCATATTATCTTATACTATCAACGCTTATTGCTTTTCACATTATTTTGCATTTTAACGCCTATTGCGTTCATACTTTTGTCTTATTAACGCATATTGCCGATATCATTCTACTTTATTATCGTATATCGTATTTCATGTCCATACATATTTTGCTATTGCTTATTTTATATAAATGTCATGTGCTAATGCTTAATGTCCTACGCATAATTGTAAAGTGTAACTGCCATCACAAACCGTGTATGGCATAACCAAGTGTTTTAAATTGAATAAACACACTTTATTCTAAATCACGCCTCGAACTATCGTATCCATTCTTCGGTTGCGGGGATTCTCAAATCAAAACAAGCTGCAGCGACAGCTGATCTCGGTCCGCGAACGCGAAAGTGCCTACTGTGTTTACCAACGTTCTTTCGCATGGGCCGTGAATAGCCGTATTCCTAGACGGATTTCGTGGAAGTATTACGAGTAAATTCATATATAAATGCAACGGTGAATGCGATCGCCCAGTCAAAAACAAACAAAGTGTTCTAACGGGTGTCTTCCAAGTGCGTATTCGAGTTCAAACCTTCCCTGGTCAGTCAGAGTGTTGAATTTTAGATTCTCGCCAACCTTCCCTCAAACCAAGAGTGTTGAAATTTAGATTCTCGCCAACCTTCCCTCAAACCAAGAGTGTTGAATTTTAGATTCTCGCCAACCTTCCCTCAAACCAAGAGTGTTGAATTTTAGATTCTCGCCAACCTTCCCTCAAACCAAGAGTGTTGAATTTCAGAAACCTTATATTCTCGCCTGATGATTGCCCCACCTGTCATTGTCCATGAAGACACCACCCAGGACGTGACATATATTTATTTTTTTTATATTGTATTGTGTTTTATCTTATATTTTTATTGTATTTTTATATTTTTTCATTTTTTATATTCTTTTATATTCTATTTTATGTTTTTTCTTTTTTATTATATTTCTTATTTAATTGTACTTTGTTTTCTTTTATTGTTTTATTTTAGTTTCTTTTATATTTATATTTATATTGTTTTTTATATTGTATTGTATTTTATTTTCTTATTTAATTGTATTTACTTTTATTTTATTACTTTATTTTATTTTCTTTTATATTTATATTGTTTTTTATATTGTTTTTTATATTGTATTGTATTTTATTTTCTTATTTAATTGTATTTTGTTATATTTTATTTTATTATTTTATTCTCTTTTATATTTATATTGTTTTTTTATATTGTATTGTAATGTATTTTATTTTCGTATTTAATTGTATTTTCTTTTATTTTATTTTATTATTTTAGTCTCATTTATATTTATATTGTTTTTTTATATTTTATTGTACTGTATTTTATTTTCGTATTTAATTGTATTTTCTTTTATTTTATTATTATTTTATTTTATTTTCTTTTATATTTATATTGTGTTTTTACATTGTGTTGTATTTAGAAATTGGAAAGAGGTAATTAGAGGAGAAGGGAAAAAACTTGGCTATTCTATGGGAGATAATAGGGAGAAGGAAAAGATGGGAAGAACAGGAAAGTGATAAAAGAATATTATGCAACATAAAATAGATTAGGAAACATTTGTAAAATAGAAAAAAATTGTTATGACACAGCCGGATACATTAGAAGGGTAGGAGTTACACTGACACAATCACGGGATTGAAATGGAAAGAGTATATGATCGTTAAATTGTAACACAAAGGTGGACAATAAATTAAATTATTATATCTTTTATTCTTATATTGTATTTTTTTATTTTTATTTGTATACTGAATTTTTATATTCTATTATTTCTATATTCTATTTATATTCTATTTTTATATATTTTCTTTTTTATATTATAAACTTTTATAATGAATTTTTATATTTTTTTATTCTTTTTATATTCTTTTTTATTTTTTCTTTTTATATTATATTTATTATTTTATTGTATTTTCTTTTATTGTTTTATTTTAGTTTCTTTTATATTTATATTGTTTTTTATAGTGTATTGTATTTTATTTTCGTATTTAATTGTATTTTCTTTTCTTTTATTATTTTATTTTATTTTCTATTTTAATTGTATTTTTATATTTTTATTGGAGGAGAAATGTGGATAAAAAAATAAAGCAGATAAGTAAAAGACATCCAAGAACAAGAAAGACAGATGAAAGTAAAAGAGTCAAAGTTCCTAAGAGAATTAAAAGAGGTGGCAAGGAAACCAGGAGATAAGCCGAAATGCTTATGGGGGAAAAATGATAAAAGGAGAGGAGAATTAGAAAGGATTGGAAGATTCATACAGGGTAGTGAAACAAGGGCATGCAAATATTGGCTAATGAAAGAAGAAAGGGTATGTAAGAAAGAGGAAGAAACAGTGAAACATGCGATTGAAACATATGAAGTAAGTGGGGAGAATGGCGGGAATTGGGCAGAGGTAATTAGAGGTGTTAGAAAGTTTATTAGAGGATCGGCGCAAGAAACTAAAGTCTATTAAGGAGCACTAGGACAATTATATTTACAGCGTTCATGAACTAAAATACACTTATAAGTTAAGTTCTGTACAAAGGTCACACAGTTAAATTAACAGTTATTTTACACAACACGTCTGACTAGATATTACACAAAACAAGTAACACTTAGAAATTAGTATTCAGCTCAAACGTAGCGATTATTGGCTGGCGAAGCAAAGTCGCAAAGCGTAAAGATTCGAAGCAATTTCGAATAAAGCGCAAGCAAGGTGCGAGAGAGCGAAAAGTGCGTAGTGTAATTAAAGCGTGTTTACTGAAGCAAAGTCGCGAACAGAATCCAAGATCCAGGAAACCGCGCTCGATTTCCTGGAAGGAAGAGAGTCCCCCTTCCATCGATCGCAAGTTGATGGAAGGGGCAGTGATCGACGCTCCACATGAGTCAGCTGGGCCGTTGCCATTGCCTAATTACCGGTGGGCCTAGAAGATGGCGCAAGAATGCAGAATTTCTTGAACAAGAGGAGAAGGGGAAAACTTGGCTATTTTATGGGAGATAATAGGGAGGAGGAAAAGATGGGAAGAACAGGAAAGTGATAAAAGAAAATTATGTAACATATAATAGATTAGGAAACACTTGTAAAATAGAAAACATTGTTAAGACACAGCAGGATACATTAGAAGGGTGGGACTTACACTGACACAATCATGAGAATGAAATGGAAAGATTATTTCATCGTTAAATTGTAACACGAAAGTGGGTAATAAATTAATTTATTATTTTTATTATTATTATTATATTTTTTCTTTTTATATTTTATTTTTATATTCTATTTGTATGGAGAGAACTCAAAGATGTTGAGAATCGTACGGTTTATTTAGAGATAAAGAATTGAGGCGATACAATAGATACGTAACACTTTCGGCGAATGTTGTTGAGATATTACTGTTCTGTGTAACTGAGCACTCGGGTCGGTCACGAGAGCGTGAGTGCGTATGAATGTAGACGAGGTGTTGTGTGGAAGAGTATGTATATATGATGTCGTGAAAAGTAAATAGGAAGTCCATCAGCTGTTCGAAAATGTTCAAGTTGTCTTGCGATTGATGCGAAGAAGAGAAAAAGAGAAGGAGAAAAAAAGAGAGATTGAGAGAGAGATAGAGAGAGAGAGAGATGGTTGTGCCGATACACTATTTATATTCTATTTTTATATTTCTATTGTTTAATTAATTGAACAATACGTAATCATTTTACAAATATTGCAATCTATTTGCTTGTCTCTCTCCCTCCTTCACTTGTCATCAATTTCTATCGACTCTGCATAATTCTTTCTATAATTCTCGCCTCGAATTCTAAAGACGATACTACGTAATAAGTCGCTGTATTTCAAACTGCATACAGAATCATTTTTATTTAATCTTAAGTAATGTGTAAGCTATGTGTATCCGCGGCTGTATCAAACTGCAGAAGATGTGAGGACAAACTTTAAAACTTTTGTTACTGTGTTGTAACAGAGCGACGCTGCCTGCGAAACATTATATACGCGTCGTGCTGCTAAAATAATATGTGATAGCGAATACTACGACGAGGATTATCTTGTAGATTGCGAACTGGTAGCATCTGTCATCAATGATATTTTAGCGGAGGCTCGTAGGAAAAAAATGTTAAATTATATTCCATTTCTGTTTATATTTTTATATTCTTTTAATTGTAATTAAATTTCTTAAACATATTATTTCTCTATTTACTTATCCGTCTTCCTCCTTCTCACCTCACCAATTTCTGCTGACACCACATAATTCTTTTTATGATTCGTGCGTTCGTTACGCCACCAAATGATGTAATCTTGCACGGCGGTCCCAACACGGGGGATTCAAATTACACGTGATCGCGCGATACGCTGCGATGTTAAGATTGAAAAACATTTTTAAAAATTGTTAGCTTTAGAGTGTGTGTTTGCTACATATTGGTTCGGTAGATCGGTGAGGGAGGGGATTAAAATTATTATTACTCTGCGTTGGGAAAAAAATGTCTGTTGATATGGAAAAGATTTTTTCTGCTATGCCGCATAATATATTGTATTTTGTTCTTCACGCTGCCAAATGACGTCATCTAGCGCGGCTGCTCCAGAAGAGTCAGATTTCGCGAAATCTCGCGATACGCCGCGACGTTAAATCGGAACGCTTTGAAATACTGTTCGCTTTAAAATCTTTAGAATGCTTGCTACATATCTGTTTGAAATAATATTTTTACATAATGGTTCGGTGGATCGTTGATTAAAAAATTATTATTTCTCTGCGCTGGGGAAAAAAATTTCTGCTGCATATTGGTTTGCTAGATCGGTGCGGGGGTGGGTCAAGGTTGTCCCCTCCCTCGGAAAAAATTTCCGGTGGTGGATCGGGGTCTGAAAAAGTTTTCGCGGGTTTCGCCACCTAATTCTAAGATTCGGCGTTTATTTCGTTCGAGCGTTCTTCACGCCGTGAAAATGACATCATCGCATGCAGGTGTCTCAGAGGAGTCAAATTACGCGTAATCGCGCGATACGCCGCGACGTTAAATCGGAACGCTTCGAAATACTGTTAGCTTTAGAATGCTTGCTACATAATGCTTCGGAAAAATATGTCTGTTTGCTACATAACAGTTTGCTATATCGGTGATTAAAAAAGTATTATTATTTCTCTGTGTTGAGGAAAACTTTCCATCACATATTGGTATGGAAAAAAGTTTCTGCTGACGCCGCTTAATTCTTTCTATGATTCGCGCTGCCAAATGTCGCCATCCTACACGACTGCTCCAGGAGATTCAAATTACACACGACATGCCGCGACGTTAAATCGGAACGCTTTGAAATACTGTTAGCTTTAGAATAAAATGTGTTTGTATCACTATGTAGCGCTGTCTCTTTCCCTCTCCCAGATTTTAGCTTTAAAGTAATGTTCTATCTCTTTCCCACCCTCCGAAGACGCGGTGTGTAAACGCCGATCTTTCCCGAGATCGTCCGATAAAAAACGGACGCGTGTGACGCTTGGTATATGTACCATTGGAGAAAGACTAATGTCAGAGAGTGGACGTTGGGGGAGTCGGTTAGGCGGCTGACTCGTACCGTGGAAGTCTTGGGTTCGAGCCTCGTCGCCTGGATTCTGTTTTTTCATTTAAATTAATATCCTAAAATTAATATTTCCTTCCTTACCGACAGTAGTCGGTATCACGCCCAAGAGAGTGTAGCACTTCGGTATGAATTCGGTTATCGATTGATCGATATCTGGTCTCGCGCTAATACTCCCCACCACTCCGCCCATCTGTATGACGTCATCGGCTGCCCGTCGCCCCGCTGCGATGGATTTCCTACGACCTTGAAACTCAAATTTGAGTTTCAGAGTCGGGGGAGGGGAGGGGGAAATGGCCTTCAAACTCAAATTTGGGTTAGAACTCTCATAGCCCTACTACTTGCCATATTAAAATTTTGTAACAATTGGCATTTCGTTGAAAGAGTGATTAAAGGGGGGATAATTTTGTGATCATTCTAATGATCCTTGATTAAATTTGTTCTGTCGTACCCCCGCAGGAGGGCCCCATCCGTTCCACCGCAACAGCGATGGAGGGGAAGGGAACCACCCGGGGTCTATACGGTATCCATACTGTCAGATCTTATAACTCCTTTCTTCTTCTTTTCCAGGTTTTACCACGGATCAAACACACATGTTCCAGGACATCTTCATCATCAGGTAAGTGTTTAGTCGATTTTAGACTTTGGTCCTTTGTGTCTGTTCTTGTGTCTTTTTGCAGGTTCCGCCGCTGCTGGTGCTGTTTGGTCAACCCTTAGCCAGGAAGACAGCATCCCCCACCGGCCGCTAGGAATGGAATTAATTCCATACGTAGTGCCCGGAGGAGAACATAGCCGCTTTCCCAGAGCCCCCTCTTCACGCTCAAGGCGGTCGACCCTGGAGGGGGAACCGCACGTGGATCTAACCTAACCCAACCTGACCACATGTAGCACACTTCAATGTGAACCTAACCGCACGTGGACCATTTCAAAGTGAACCTAACCACACGTGGAACTATCCTTTTTTTTATAGAGGGGGAAAATGCTTTATGCATACTCCAGTACTGGTACCGGAGTTATGTGGGACTCCCCGCCACACCGGCGAAATACCCACTAAAAAACCCCTCTCTATCGTGCCTCCTTAGGTGCCGGCCTCCGCACCGCGGAGGGGACTTGGATGTATTACTTCTCCCCACGGCCACCCACAATGGGTGGAGGTCCCTCCTTATTGCCCCTACGGGCATCCTCGTATACACATGTACGTGAGTAATTACGCATACGACCCGTAAATATGTAGGTACATTCGCCAATAGACCGACAGGCTCTCCTAGCCGTCTCCAGTATACAAAAACACACCGGTTAAATACGCGCTAAAAATAACAATAAAAAATAGGAATAGGAGTAGGATACAACTATACATGACTTCCGGTTAAATACGCGCTAAAAAAGGAATACAGATAAAACTGGGATAAAACTGTAAATGACTACCGGTACAAGGACCAGGGTATAGACTAGACTAGACTAGAGTAACTAGATATCTACGTTACGTTGACAGAACATAAGTGGGTAAGGGCGCGCTGCAGGCCCACACCTGCTTTACCATACTTTGGAGCAACCCCCCCTATGGGGGTGGGGCCCTTCTAACCCTCTTCGCAGGGGGGGGGGGTCTTCCTCCCTGCGTGGCACAGTCCCTCTTTCTCTTTCGGACCCGCCTACGCCTATCTTGTGCTCTTCTCCGGGCTTCCTCCCTAGCGACCGCCGCCCGGGCATCCCGGAGCTCCTTTTCCCTCCTTATTTCCCTTTGGGCCTTCTTACCCATTACAGCTGTCGCGAAGGCTCCTAGCTGCCGCCAGCTCTCATCGCTCTTCATGGCCCGGCTTATAACGGTCCCAACCTCTATCGGGGCCCCGCCGGCCGCCTCCAATGTGCTCCGCTCTTCGTCGAACGCCGAACATTCCATGAGCAGGTGCTCCGCATCATCTCTGCCCGCACCGCATTCTTCGCACGCCTCGCTGTCAGCCTTCCCAATCCTCTTTCTAAATGCAGCGAACGACCCGTGCGAGGTGAGGAGCTGGGTCAGCCAATAGTTGGGTTGACGTGCCACCCCCTGGCCTTCCAAGAACGTCGTCACCGCCGGGATCAATCGCCTAATCCAATTGGCCTCATCGTACCCTTCCCACATATCCTGCCATTTAGACACCGCCGTCCCAAGAGCCCTTCTTTTGTGCTCCAACAGCTTGCTTCGTAGTGCCGCCGTGTCACCCCGTAGAACTGGGTCAACGCATTCAGCCGCCGTTGCCGCATATACGTCCCTCGACATGCCCACCTTGAGCTCGAGGGGCAGTCTCCCCGACAGCACACACAGCGCCTGGAAGGATACCGTACGATAGGCCGCGGTAGTTCTTATCAATGCCGCTCGCTGGGCCCTACGTAGGATTGTACGGTTGACGCCCACACTCATTGCCGCCGCCCACACCAGGGAGACATACATAACAACCGATTTCCAAACGCTGTAATACAGCCTCCTCGACCCCACCATGGGACCTTTGACGTTCGGGAGTAAGGACGCCAGCGCCCCGACCACCCTATCTCCTCTCTTGACCGCCTCTTCCAGGTGCGTCCGATACCTACGCCGGCAGTCCAGAGTAACCCCCAGATATTTTACGGAGCAGGCGCCGCGACCTGGGACCCCATCACCGGAAAACTCTACAGCTTGTCACTGCGGAGACCCGCAAGGACAATAACCTCCGTTTTCTCGGTTGCCACCCCCAGTCCAGCCGCCCCGAACCAGGACCCCACCTTACCCAGTGTATCTGTCATCATTGCCTCTGCCTGGTCCGTGTCCCTAGCCAAGAACACGACCGCCAGATCGTCGGCGTACGCTACGGCCTTAAGAAATCTCCCGGTGCCCACGGCCTTTATCACACCATCATATACCAAGTTCCATAGGAACGGGCCCAGGACGGAGCCCTGAGGGACCCCCGCAGTGACAACCTTCCTGACCTCCCCGTTCCGTGTGTGGACTGTTACCCATCGGTCCGAGAAGTAGTCCCTGAGGACTCTAATGACCGCCGGGCGGACACCCCTCTTCTGCAATTCCCCAATGATGCGGCCCCAACTGATGGTATTAAACGCATTCTTGACGTCTATCAAAACCATCACACATATTCTGGGCTTTGTAGTAGCCACACAGCCCTCCGCGAATTTCACGATCTCTTGGATCGCCTCGACCGTACCCGTTCCTCTGCGAAAGCCAAACTGGGTATCAGCAAAGGGATCCCGGCCAATATCCTGCTCGATTAACGCCTTGACCGCATACTCCCACACCTTGCTGAGTGCCGGGAGGATGTTAATTGGGCGATATGCCCCGGGGGCGGTGGGCTCCTTCCCGGGCTTCGGTAAGAGCACAACCCTCGCTCTTTTCCAAGTGGCCGGAATGACCGAGGGGAATTGCGGAGAGGTCCGCAGCGTGTCCACTATCGCCGCCCTAAGCTCAGTAGGGAACGCCTTCCTTATCCCCGCCACCACTTCTGACGGGACCGTATCCAGTCCAGGGGCCTTCTTTGGTTTTAGCCGCCGGATCGCTTCTTCTACCAGTTCCATGCCTAGCTCCGCCTCATCGTCCGGCCCGATCTCGATCGCGACCGCATCCCTCGCCCACCCCCAGACCCATCCCGGCCCCTGCAATACCGATGGCGCGGAGGGGGGCGCACGGTGGTGGGGGCGTAACAAATAACTGCGAGATCACCACCTCCACCTGAGCCGGGGACATGTCCATCCTGTGCTGGCTCCCACCAAGTTTTGCCATTACCGCTTTGTACGGCCTACCCCAGGGGTCCATGTCGACCTGGGAGCATAGGCCCTGCCACTGGGCCTCCTTCGCCCTCCAGATCGTGACCTGCACCTTTCTCCGAGCCACAGAGTAGGTCCTCCGCGCCTCCTCCGCTTCCACGCCGCCCTTTCTTCTACGCCTCTGCGACCGTCTCCTTGCTCTAAACGATGCCGCCCGCGCCTCTGCGACCTCCCGGCATCACCAGCTGTTGGGTTTTCTGTTTCCCCGGGGAAGGGATTTCCTCGGAAGAGTGGTCCTTGTCACCTCTTCGAGGAGCCTCTGCAACCCATCCGCCCTCGGTTCGCTCACTACGCCTGTTTCACCGAGGTCCACCGCCCCCTCTTCTTCCAACTGCCCACTCAGTCTCCCGAACTGCTGGACTACTTCGTCCAGGTCCAGATCTTTAGTAGAAAATTTCTGCCAAGCCGGGGCAGGTGCCGATCCCCTCGTCCTCCTGATGGTATGGAGCACAGATCGTGCTCCATACCATCCCTTTCCTATCGAGGCGCCCCCCTCCCCAGGCCGGTGACCTCGCGTTCCAGTCGCCCGCCAACACTGCCCCCATACCTGGGCATCTCATTTCTGAGAGGATACCCTCAATAGAGTCAAGATAATCATTACAAGCTGCCCCTCCCAGATTACTGCGCTACCCCATTCGCGACCACCGGGCGCGCCAGCGTCGGGAAATGGCCGTTAAATCCGGTAACCCAGATGGACACATCTCCGGCAGCGTCATTAAACCAATAATTCAGCTGCCGGTAGGGCTCCGAGACAGCGACCACGTCTACATTCAATTGGGACATAACATGCTCCATCATATCCTGTGCCAAACGGCACCTGTTAAGGTTGATTTGCACTATTCTAAGGGCCATTACGTGCAACTGACCCAGTGTCCCTAGCCTCCGTCCCAGTTCTTGTCCTGTTCAGCGGGCAGGCCAAGGACGCCGTCACATGGCCTTCGCCCTCGCCTTCACCCACGTAAGGCCCGATCTGAATCGCATCACCTCCTGCGGGTTCTTTAGTTCATTAGTGGGGACCTCTACGACCGCAGTCTGAGTCCCCCTCTGCCCCAGCCTTAACATTTTCAGACTAAGTTGCTCCGAGGCCACCTTAATCGCACCGCCCAGGCCCCTCAAGATTTCTGGGCCCTCCACCGTCGGGTCCAGGTCCCTAATTTCCAGACATGTTCTATTCTGGAGCGAGGAACACTCCAGCCCGGTGCCGATTTTGTCCCTAATACACTGGGCTAAGGCTTCCGATTTAACGTTCTTTTCAACCTCGAGCAGAATATGACCCAGACGAGTCTTCTTGACGCCCTTCACCCCAGCGAGTGTCTCCCTGCCCTTAGATAGGAGGAGCTTATACGTATCGATGTACGTAGACGAGGGGACCACCTTCACTAGTACCGCCTCCGGCCTTTTTCTCACAGGAGGGGCAGGTTTCGGGGGGATTTTCCGTGCCACCTGCCCGTTTCGGGGGTTTATTCCACTGGAGCCTTCCCCCCGACCCTGCTGACTGGGTTGCTGCTGTTGGCGGGGCCCCTGTGTCCCCTGAGTCCCCCGCTGGGTTTGCTGCCCAAATGTCTGTTGTAGTAGCGGCCACTGGAGCGGCGGTGCACCATCCTCCTGACGCTGTTGTATCCCCTGCTCGGTCCCCCGTGCGGAGTCTAGATGTGCCCTTTGGGTCTGCAGGTCCCTCTTCCTCTGCTCCTTCCGGGCCCTCTTTACCTGGCCCTTGGTCAGCGTCGGCCTCCATGTGGTACCTTGCTCTTGCTGCTGCTCAATCGACTGCGGGACGCGGGCGGCGGCGTCGGGGCGCCTACCCGCCTCCAGGTGTTCCTCGCCCATTGGGACCATCCCCGTCCCACGCTCCACATCATCCGGATTTACCGTCTCCATAGTAGACACACCCGTCATCACCTCAGCGTAGGCCCTCTTCTCATTCAGGTGCGCCCTGCCTTTATCCTCCATCGGTGATGTCCGTTGCCGCTTGGTCATCTGCTGCTTCACCCCCTGCGGGGAGTCCCTTCTGCTCTTGCTTCCAGAGGCCTCCTGTCAAGCCCGGGGGAAGGCTTGCCTCTACACCCTCTCGACGGGGAGTACTGGGTCCCTCGGTCCATTGTGGTCTTCTTAGACCTCTCTACATTCCCAGTTGTCTGGGACCTGGGGAGCCGGGGTTTATCTGGCACTAGCTCAGCACTTCCCCCCGTCGTGGGGATCTTCGTCAGGCCCTCCTTCAACCGAGTAATTGCCCGTGTGGCGGACACCTGCGCCACCACGGTTGCCGCCCTGTCACAGCCACGGGAGATTTTACTCATGAACCCCTAGTACCCATTTCACAGACGCGACTTTGGAGGACGCCTTTCTGCTACTAAGTTCCTCGATCGCCTTCTCGCATAGCTGCACAACCGCATTTAGCCTTGTGGCTGCTTCCGCCGGGCGTCTATCGGTCGAATCCTCCTTAGGGCTAGTCCCAACTGGGGCATCCGCCGTCACCCTAGGCCTCTCGAGGGGGGCCATAGGGACCGTAGGGACCATGACTACCGCGCTATCCGCCTCTGTTCCGTCAGGGAGGACTACCAGATCCATCAGAACCTTCATTTTGGGGGATGAGGCCCTGTTTATCACCTCGGGTTTACCCGCGCTGTCACCCTCGACTTCAGGGTTCTCCCCTGAGCCGTCACAAGGGGAGCCCGCCTTCCTCTCGCTCTCCAGTCCAACCTTAGGAGGCAGCTTGGTTCCAGACGGAGGGGTCCTTGCCATGGTTCTTCCTCTGAACACTCCCTGGGGTGGGATCTCAACAATCGCCGTGGGGGACATCGAGAAGGCCCCGCCTTTCCCGCTTCTCTTTTCATTGGGGGGCGGCGTCTCCGGGATCAACCACCCTCCCAGGCTCGGTAGGCCTCCTCTCGGTCTCTCTCGTACTTCCTCTCTCCTGGGCTTCAGCTTCGCTCCTCCAGGGAGGGTTGTCTGCTGTGAGCAGTCCACCGTAGTAGTATAACAACGGGGATTCTAACTCAGGTCCTCTGAGGGGAGCGCGGGGGCGGGCGGAAGTGAGGGCGCGCGGGGGAGCGCGGCGGAGGGAAACATGGGCGCGGGGCCTGCGGGGAGAGGAAGACCGGTTGCGCGCGCACGTGCCGCGGAGTGGGGGAAGCCACAATCGTGGAGGGGATCACTCCAGGCCGAGCCGCCGCGGAGACCGGGCCTACCGCCGAAAACTTTTTCCGAGGGAGTGAATGACCCTCTAAAAAATTTCTGGGGGGCGGATCCTGTATAAAAAACCTCTTTTTCAGACTCGATCCGCTCCCCAGAAATTTTTCCCCCCAAATATTTTTTCCAAACCAATATGCGACATACAGACATTTCCAACGCAGAGAAATAATAATTGTTTGAGATTCGGTAGTTCCGATCTCCGCCACACCCAACTCATCGCAGCACCTCCTGGACAGCGGATCGACAAGCCCGATCCACAATCGATCGACCAATCAGGTGTCAGCGACAGAATGCTCAGCCAATTGCATTTCCCCACGTCGCTCGATCCTCCAGACTTTTGGAGAAGACGACTAACGGAAATCGATCGGCCATATTGCTCTTATTATTCTTGTTCACGCAGAGTACAAGTACGGACGCGTTAGTTTTCACTGAACGTTTAGATCATTGTAACTCGTGAATTCTCACAAAATTGCTCACCTTAGTGCTCAACCGCGTAATTTCTCGCCTCTCAACTCAATATCGTGCTCAGACTCATAGTTTATCGATTGTGGATCGTGGGCTGTTACGCGGCCACGTGTGCGAAGTTTGCGTTTTGTCTCAACGAGACAAAGAACTGTACATTCGCAGCACAACGTGCATCTGTTCGGGCTCACCCACTCACCATTTCAAATTGTGACTCACTCCGCGAGTGTAAAATAAATTAATTGTACATTGCTCATCAATACTGTGCGTTCTTCACTCAACCTAACCGGCAGCTCACGCTCATCGCGATCTCTTTCGCGAACATTTTGGTCCTTCGAGCCGGATTATTGTGTGAAGTTCTGTGCAGTGCTCACCCAGAACAGTTCAATCTCATCACTCAGTGCTCATCATGTCCGACGGAGAGAACAACTCCACCAAGACCAGCTCAGAGACCCGGTCCCGGTCGCCGTCACCTAACCCTCAAGGAGGGCAGGTCGCCGAGGTCAGTCTCCAGGTCCCCACAGAGCCACCGACTCAACGCGCTGGCAGGTCGAGATCCTCTTCCCCAACAACGGTACCGGCTCCGCTCATTATCAAGGCGAAATCGCAGGTCAGTCGGTTCGAGGCTTTGCAAGCGTTGCGAATTGAAATCCCCAAGGATCCAGAGTCGACGTCCCTCGGCGAGGTGCAGTCGCTGCTGGACAGCATCACCGAGCTACTCACAGCGTTCCTCAGCGAGCACGCACATATGGAGGAATTCTGGCCAGTGAAGTGCCTCTCGCACGGGTACTTCGCCTCAGATCTCCTGGGTCGCGAGATGACTCTCGTGGCTCAGCTCAAAAGGGCACTCAAGCGCATAATTTCTCAACGCTCAAATTCAGCACAACTCAGTTCATCCGTTCACACCGACTCAACCTCTGAAGTGATGGCCAGCAGAGCTGCCAAAATTCCAGAGCTGGCCATTCCCAAATTTGGGGGAAAGTTTGTGGAATGGCCTGCCTTCAGCGAGCTGTTCACCTCGCTCATTATTAAAGACTCGAGGCTTGCAGAGATAGACCGCCTCTGCTATTTGAGGGCAAGTTTGACAGGCGAACCATCCCGACGGGTCAACGCCTTCCCTCTTCGAGGCTCATCCTTCCAGGCTGCTTGGGACTACCTGGAAAAGCGCTTCTCCAACAAGCGGCTACTCATTAAGGAGCAGCTTGACAAGCTGCTCTCCATCTCGCCGATCTCAACACGATCGGCACCTGCTCTCCACGACCTGGCTGCCACCATCAACGAGGTGAACGAGACGCTCATCGCGCTGGGTGCTGACAAGGAGATGCACAATTGCCTCTTAGTGCATGTGCTCACTAACAGCCTTGACAAGGTGACGCGAGAGGCCTGGGAAACCTCTCTCGCCAACTCAACGGAGTGCCCCAGCTACAAGGCTCTGCTAGCCTTTGTGGAAACCAAAGGTGGCGCTTTAGAGCAGATGGAGGCCACATCAAAGAAGCCAGCGACCCTTCCAACCTCCACTGCTCGCTCATCTCTGAGGAGGTCTACTGCTCACCCTGCGACGCAGGCAAAATCTCAACCACAGACGTCGTCCAAGGCCCAGTCGACGAAATATCCTTGCGACTGGTGCCGCGCAGACCACTTCGTGGTCATGTGCCCTAAGTTCAGGGAAACGCCAGTGACCGAGCGTCGCAACTTCATCGTCGCCCGATCACTGTGCAAAAATTGCTGTGGTCGACATAACACTGAGGTGTGCAAATCGGCTCGCCGGTGCAAGATTTGTGGGGCCAAGCACCATTCGATGCTGCACCCCTCTCAACCAGCAGTTGCTCAAGGCTCAACACCAGCTAAGCCCAGGTCGACGACCGAGCCCAGCTCTACTCAACAAGCCCCTCCTACGGAAGGGAAGAAGTCAGAGGATGACCCTGACTACTGAAGCGTTGGTGCAGTCGTCACCTCACTCTCACCCAACTCACCAAGCTCAAGCACAACAGGTCTAACTCATACGGCTCCGTCTCACCCAGCCACTGGTTGCCACGCAACCTCGCTCACGCTCACCCTATTAGCAACAGCTAACGCACAGCTCATCTCACCTGTGGCCTCGCTGCCAGTCAGGCTACTCATCGACTCAGGCTCAGAGCTCACCTTCATCAAGGAGGAGCTCATCACTCAACTTAACCTTCAAAGAATCCACTCATCCATTTCAATTATTGGCATTGGAGGCAACAAAACTACTCACACTCGAGGCGTCGTGTCAATCACTCTACGATCAAGCTACGACTCCTCCACGGTCTCCACTCAAGCTCATGTTCTGCGAACTCTCACATCCAGTCTACCATCCGTTGAAGCACCACGTCAAGATTGGCCACATCTCACCAGGTTAAGGTTAGCTGATCCAGATTTTCTAAAACCTAGGCCTATTGACATAATTATTGGTGCAGACTCATATGGGAAAATTATAAAACCTAACCTCATAAAGGGTGACCCTTCAATGCCAATTGCCCAGTGCTCAATCTTTGGGTGGCTCGTTCTTGGGCCAATTAACACACCTCAGTCTCAATTCAGCTCGTCGCACACAGCTGCAGTCATGCAGCACAGCGACAAAACAATACAAGATCTATTGGCTAAATTCTGGATTCAAGAAGAGCTCCCGACAGATACGCCCTCAAAGCTCACCCCTGAAGAACAAGAATGTGAGGATCACTTTCGGGCGACACACACTCGTGATTCTACAGGAAGGTACATCGTACGTATCCCTCTCAAGTCATCTCGAAGTCTGTTGGGCATTTCCTACCAGACAGCCCATGCCTGTCTGAAGCGAACACTCAACAAGCTCAACAAAGATTCTGAATATCGCAATCTCTACCAAGGGTTCTTGAAGGAATATGAGGCACTCCATCATATGGTAAGAGCTCCCTCACTCTCACCTAATACTCACTCTGTTTTTTATCTTCCACATCATGGAGTGCTCAAGCTCGACAGTCAGACCACGAAGTTGAGGGTCGTCTTCAATGGCTCAAGCCCAACTACAACGGGGCACTCGATCAACGATCTCATGCATACTGGTGCGAACCTTCTACTCAACATCTCGGATGTGCTGCTGTGGATTCGCCAGCACAAGTACATTTTCGCCACAGACGTGACAAAAATGTACAGACAAATCAAGGTTTGCGAAGACGACCAGGACCTCCAGAGGATACTGTGGATTGACGAGGATTCAAAGGAGGTGCCCTACAAACTCACTACGGTCACTTATGGAACCAAGGCTGCGCCGTTTCTCGCTGTCAGAGTACTACTGCAGTTGGTCGAAGACGAAGGACATCGTTTTCCCCTGGCAGTACCGTCAATCACTCATGCCAGATATGTCGACGACATATTCGGCGGCGCCGATACAGGTGAGACACTCATTACAATTGCTCAACAATTAAATGACGTGTGCAAGGCGGGAGGTTTTCCACTTGCCAAGTGGCAATCAACCTACCCTCCATTGCTTGAATCAATTTCTCATGACGTGCGAGCTAGCAACTAGTACATAGCACTTGACGACTGCAATACCAAAATCCTCGGATTACAATGGAACGCTCTCACTGACAACTTCTCATTCTTAACAAAACCTCTCAGCGACTCAAGGCTCACTAAACGTCTCATTCTCTCTGAAGTAGCAAAGATATTTGATCCACTCGGCTTCTTAGCTCCAGTCATCATTCGGGCAAAAGCACTTTTGCAGGAATTGTGGCTGCACAAACTGAACTGGGACGACCCACTGCCTTCCCAAGTCACTGCTCACTGGCTCACCATCAGAGAAGATCTAACAAGTCTGGCCAGACTCTCAATACCAAGGTGGTTCAACACCTTCTCCTACTCGACAGTGGAATTACATGGATTCTCTGATGCCTCTCAGCTCGCCATGGCAGCGGTAATTTACATTATCGTGTCCACACCGTCCACAGCTCACAAAGTGTCGACACTAGTGTGCTCCAAAACCAAGGTAGCACCACTCAAGAAACTCACAATCCCAAGGCTCGAACTCACTGCAGCTTTAATGCTGGCAAAGCTCACGAAGTATGTTCAAGCTACTCTTCAACTCAACATCTCTACAACTCATCTGTGGAAGGACTCTCAAATCTCACTCTCATGGATCAAATCACATGCTTCACGCTGGAAGGATTACGTACGGAATCGTGTCTCCCAAATTCAAGAGCTCACTCCACACGCACATTGGAGACACGTTCCTGGAACGGCGAATCCAGCTGACTGTGCCTCTCGAGGCCTAACAACACATCAGCTTGAACACCACGAGCTTTGGTGGACGGGACCATCTTGGCTCACTCAACCCAGTGACTCATGGCCCTCTCAACCTACATTGAAGGACAGTCCAAGCATGCAGGAAGCTCGTCCTGGAATCTCAAATTTGCTCAACATTCGAAAACTCGAATATCACTGGGACCTCATTTACAAATACTCATCTCTCAACAAACTCTTTCGTATCACTTCAGTTTGTTTCAGAATTCTGTCACATTTAAGGAGGTCAAGGATTTCCTTACCACTCATCGTTCAGTCGCCCGAGGATCTGGAGAGGGCCAGGATCTTCTGGATTAAAGCGACGCAGTCCCTTTACTTCGCACACGAAATAAGGACGCTCAGCTCTGGCGCGACGCTGCCATCTTCTCACATCTTCAATAGGCTCACGGCCTTTATCGACCAAGAAGGAGTGATCCGAGTCGGGGGCCGACTCAACAACGCTCACATTGCATATGGAAGTAAGCATCCTGCAAATTTGCCTCGTCACTCACGTCTGTCCGATCTGATTATAGATCAAGCTCACCGAGAAACTCTCCATGGAGGGACTCAGCTCACGCTCGCTCAAATCAGACAGACCTACTGGATCATCGGTGGTCGAGCTCCAGTGAAATCTCACATTCTACGGTGTGTTGTGTGTGCTCGGCAAAGGGGGATCCGTGCCCATCAACTGATGGGCCAACTACCTCTTTCACGAGTCACACCCACACGCCCATTCACCAACACTGGACTGGACTATGCTGGTCCTGTCACTTTAAGGACGTGGAAAGGGCGAGGCGCCAAGACTCACAAGGGATGGATCTGTGTGTTCGTCTGTCTCACCACCTCAGCTGTTCATCTCGAGCTAGTCACCGACTACTCCACAGATGGTTTCATAGCCACGTACAGGCGTTTCATCTCACGGAGAGGAATCCCTCACTCCCTCTACTCAGATTGTGGCACCAACTTCATCGGAGCAGATGCCACGCTCAAGAGGATGTTCACTCAGGGCTCTCAAGATCACCAAACTCTCGCTCAGCTGTTGGTCAACGACAACACTCGCTGGTGTTTCAACCCTCCAGCCGCACCACACATGGGAGGCAAATGGGAGGCTGTGGTGAAGTCGACGAAACATCATCTTCGGCGAACAGTGAGTGAAACAGCACTCACCTACGAAGAGTTCAGCACACTTCTCACGCAGATTGAGGCCCTGTTGAATTCACGACCTCTCGAGCCCCTCAGCGACGATCCTGATGACGTCGCAACGCTCACTCCTGCTCACTTCCTCATTGGCCACCCGCTCTCAGCTCTACCGGAACCCTCTGTGGAGCACACATCCATCTCACCATCTGCGCGGTGGCAACTCATCCAACAGAAGACTCAACAATTCTGGACTCAATGGTCATCTCATTATCTGCAACGTCAGCTCTCAATCTCGAAGTGGCATCATCCATCCAACGCCATCAAGGTCGGCTCTCTGGTGCTTATCACCGATGAGCGGTTTCCCCCTAGCAAGTGGCCACTTGCTCGGGTTCTCACTCTTCACTCAGGGAAGGATGGACTGACCAGGGTGGTGACGCTCAAGACCGCCACTACCATCTTAACCAGGCCAATCGCAAAATTGGCCGTTTTGATTGTTACAGATTCATCATCAACATCTTCTTCCAGCTGTTGAGGCCGGGAGCATGTTTGAGATTCGGTAGTTCCGATCTCCGCCACACCCAACTCATCGCAGCACCTCCTGGACAGCGGATCGACAAGCCCGATCCACAATCGATCGACCAATCAGGTGTCAGCGACAGAATGCTCAGCCAATTGCATTTCCCCACGTCGCTCGATCCTCCAGACTTTTGGAGAAGACGACTAACGGAAATCGATCGGCCATATTGCTCTTATTATTCTTGTTCACGCAGAGTACAAGTACGGACGCGTTAGTTTTCACTGAACGTTTAGATCATTGTAACTCGTGAATTCTCACAAAATTGCTCACCTTAGTGCTCAACCGCGTAATTTCTCGCCTCTCAACTCAATATCGTGCTCAGACTCATAGTTTATCGATTGTGGATCGTGGGCTGTTACGCGGCCACGTGTGCGAAGTTTGCGTTTTGTCTCAACGAGACAAAGAACTGTACATTCGCAGCACAACGTGCATCTGTTCGGGCTCACCCACTCACCATTTCAAATTGTGACTCACTCCGCGAGTGTAAAATAAATTAATTGTACATTGCTCATCAATACTGTGCGTTCTTCACTCAACCTAACCGGCAGCTCACGCTCATCGCGATCTCTTTCGCGAACAATAATTTATTTTTATTGGGAATTGTTTCGAACAATGTCGGGAAAGATCGACGTTTTCACACCACGTCTTCGGAGGGTCGGAAAGAGAGAGCAATATTTTAAAGCTAAATTCGAGAGAGGGAAAGAGACAGCGCTACATAGCGATACGAACACATATTTTTTATTCTAAAGCTAACAGTATTCTAAAGCGTTCCGATTTAACGTCGCAGCGTATCGCGCGATCGTGTGTAATATGAGTCCTCCCCGGGACACCTGCATGTGATGACGCCATTCAACGATGCGAAGAACGCTCGAGCGAAATAGAATTATGCAGTGTCTGCAAATATTAGAATTAAGTGGCGAAAGGAGAAGGATGGGTAAATAAAATGGAGAAATAATATACGTTTAAGATATATATATTGTTACATAGAATATAAAACTAGAATAGAAAATAGAAAAATAGAAAAATATAAAAAAATATAAACTATTCTAAGGACGCAGGTGGCGAGTGGTTTTGGCTTAATTGTCCCACTCGATAACATCTTCAGCAAATAGCTTATTTAATGATAAATCTACAGGAACTTGCGCAGGGTCAGTTTGGACTGCAACAACGCTAGCCCAAAGCCCCGATATTTTATTCGCGAAAATGGAATCATCATCAATCTCTGCTTTCACGTTTCGCCAAACCACGCTCTTTGGAACACCCTCACGATTCCGCCGAGCTATATTCCTACGTATATAATAATAATCATCATCATCATCATCATCGTTGTAATTGTTTATAAACATTTGGTCTGCGTATCGGCGCAACCAATATTGCTCATCATCGAGGTACTCATACGTATAACCATTCGTTAGGTTGCGAAATACTTTTAAATAAATGTCACCATCCTGATTAGCTTCCGCCTCATAAAGTTCTGCGCATCGAATTTCTTCGGTTTGAACCGCAACATTTCGACACGCCACATACACTTTCGGACTGGATGAATGAATAATGGTCGCAGCAGCGGTGATCGTAGCGGTAGCTGGACGTTCCAAATTTATGGGCAATGACATAATCTGAAACCGATTTTTTTCTTATAATTCTCAAAGTTACTAACACAGCGATTCGCTAAAAGAAAAAGATATGATAATGGAAACTCACGGTATTATTCGATTGTATTTTCTATGCGTTGAACGACTGACGATATCCTTGGAAAGCAATCTTCTTCAAAGCAATTTCACTTAAAATGAAAAAAGTGTTACACAAAAACTTTTCACAGAAATCAGACTTCTGAATGTCCTTAAAGATTGATGAGCAACTGGTCTCGCTACATCTCCTGGCTCGCATATGTATAAAAAACCCTACCCATCATGAAACTGAGAAGTGCATAGCTTTGCAAAAGTAAGAATGAAATAGAATTATGCGACGTCAGCAAATCTTAGAATTAAGTGGCGAGGACATAAGGAGGAAGACGGGTGAATAAAATGGAGAAATAATATACGTTTTAAGAAATTTTATTTAAAATTAATAGAATATAATTTAACATTTTTTCATACAAGCATCAGGTAGAATATCGTTGATTGCACATGCTACCAGTTCGCAATCTACAAGATACGCCGCATCGAAATATTCGCTATCACGTATGATTTTGGCAGCACGACGCGCATCTAAGGTTTCGCAGGCAACATCGCTCTGCTGTAGTACGTTGACAAAATTTGAAAATTTCATCCTCACATCTTCTGCAGTTTCATGTAATCGCAGATACACATAGTTTACACACGGCTCAAGATTAAACAAATATGTTACTGTATTCGGTTTGAAATACAGCCACTTAGTATCTAGTGTCATCTTTACAATCAGAGAATCATACATCCGACAAAAATCAACCGATAATTCATTAATCCGTAGCGATTCTGATCCAGGTAATTGTGCACGTTGTTCAATGGTTGTACTTGTTGCGGCTAGTGCACACCACGTATACCATGATAATATGAGATGATTCCCGCGATTGTCGCCGAGAACAACTTCGACATCAGCCATAGGTCCTACGCTGATCCTAATTTCCAAATATTTGCTACCCATGATTGTTAATGCGTATCTTCTGACCATGATCCGCGATGCTTGGCGCGGCCTAAGAGAACAATCAAAGCTATGAAATTGTCCACTCGTATTAGGAATAAACATAAATAAAATTTCAAGAAGATGTGAAAATTAAGTCTTACCTGTCAAAAGTATTCTCCCCGCATTGAGCTACGCTATCATCTCGCATGATGGGAACGTAATAATTCATGTGTCCGACGTTTCCTTCGGCACTGGTACTGCACATTTTTTCAGAGCACTATTTGTTCCGTCGAAAGTCACTGTGGATACTGAGCGATTGATGGAATAGCGTTCGGGAGACTGACTTAAATATGACCTAAATTGCTTCCCCCATCACAGCATTTTATTTTATTTTATTTTAAAGCATCCAATTTTTCCATAATGTATTTCAATCTTAACGTCGCAGCATATCGCACGGTTGCATGTAACTTGAGCCCCATCCTCAAGGATAAAAGTCTCGACACGTGTTGAATGTAATATAATACTTTTGGGAACGTACAATCTTAGAATTATGCGGAATCAGCAGAAACTGCATAGAACCATGTTGGGTTGGATCGTCAAAAGAGTAAGACAGAGATCGCAAATCATGACACCGGTCATAAAAGCGCGCTCCAAAACTGCACAAAGCCCCAAATCGTTGCAACGTGTTGCGAGGAAAAGACATTACATTTACATTCCTTTTTACAACCATGGAAGAATTCGCGCAAGTAATCCGCCAATTATTGGATCAATCCAGACGATTGATTTCGCGAGAAGAATACCTCGCGTGGGAAGAACGGTGCAACGAGTGCATCGAATCGTTGGAAGAACACGTTGGAAGAGTTCGGCAATCGCTGGTTGCTCGAATCGCGCAGCTCGAAGGACTAAAATATTCGTTGCGCGGCCGTTTTGTGCATGAAGGTGCTGGACATTCGAGTACGGGACTTTTGTGGCGCGAAATAGACACAGCTTTCGATAGCCGCGTGTTAACTGGTATCGTGTTAAATTCGAATAACATCGAGGATTCCAACTTCCTTCAGGATGCGGCGACCATTGTGCTAGAGCATGTGCGGGACACTTTGAGGAAACATCGAAACCTCAAAGTGAACACTGTATTCAACGGTGAATTTGTGGCGGGTGACAAGCATGCTTGTAAAACCATCAACACCCGAAGCTGTGAACTCTTCCGCACATCCGATCTGCAGGAGTGGTACCAGAGATGCGCCATCGAACCCACCCTGACATCGCTGGAAGAGTTCCAGGAACGCGACAGCGGATGAGTATTGACGAGAATCATGAATCTGACCGTCAATGTCAACAAGTACAATCCGCTGCGCGCGGGGTGTCACATCCAGTTGCCGCAGGAATTGTCATTGAAGAAGGCAACGAGCAATGTGCAATCCCCGGACAATGCGTGTTTCGCGTGGGCAGTGGTCGCCGCTCTCCATCCTGTGGAAAGAAATGCCGATCGCCCAAGTTCGTACCCGCACTATACTTCCATATTAAATCTCCAGGCCATTGAGTTCCCAATGTCCCTGGGGCAAATTGGAAAATTTGAGCGGCTCAACAACATCTCCGTCAACATCTACACCTTCAAGATGGAGAAGACGAAAACGGTCTTTCCGCTGCGCCTCACCAGCCAAAAGAAGGATCAACACGTCAATCTGTTCTACATGCCCAATCAAGAGCACGGCGATGTAGGGCACTTTGTGCTGATCAAGAATTTGTCCCGGCTGGTGGGTATGCAGCTGAGCAGACACAAGGCAAAGAAATTCATCTGCGATCGGTATGTATAAAAAACATATGAAATGCTGAAATATCTCACGAAACAAATTAAATAAAAAAATTTTTGGGTTTACAGATGCATGCACTATTTCGGATCTGCCGCGAAGTTGGAGCTTCATTCGCTGGACTGTGGCAAGATGAATGACTGCGCCATCCTGCTGCCCAGCGAAGGTAAAAATTTGCTTAACTTCGATAACCACTGCCGGAAGGAGCGACTCCCCTTCGTGGTGTACGCAGATCTGGAGTGCATCATCGCAAAAACAGAGGACAACCGAGTGGGTAATAAATTATGCGCGTATCAACACCACAAAGTTCATAGCATAGCATATTATATGCATTGTTCGTACGATACATCGTTATCAGTGTATCGATGTCGCCGCGACGCGGATTGTGTTTCGTGGTTCGTAGACGAATTGAAAAATTTTGCGAATTTTGTCAAACCCATCTTGTCCAGTAATGTTCCAATGCTAGATTTAACTCCCGAACAGTTGTCGACATTTCACAATGCAACACACTGTCATATTTGCGAAGAACCATTCGAGGCTAGCGATGTACGAGTCCACGATCATTGCCATCTGTCCGGACGGTTTAGAGGCCCAGCACATTCGGAGTGCAATTTAAATTATAAAAACGCGTTTTACATTCCCATAGTTTTCCACAATTTATCCGGCTATGATTCACATTTTATTATCGAGGAAATAGCTACCGCTTTTGAAGGTCACGTTGACGTATTACCCATAACGAAAGAAAAGTATATTTCTTTCACAAAAAATGTCGAAGATACGGCTGATTCAGACTCGCGAAATTATATTAAATTGCGATTCATCGATTCGTACAAATTTCTCAACACCAGTCTCGACAAATTAGCATCCTTTCTTAGCACAGATCAATTAAAAATTTTACGATCCCAATTTGAAACATTATCCACCGAGGATTTCAATTTATTGACGCGAAAGGGTGTCTTTCCATATGAATATCTTGATTGCGCTGACAAACTGCATGACCCATGCTTACCGCCGCGCGAGTCATTCTACAGTTCGTTAACGGGTGAGACTGTATCCGAGACCGATTACGCACACACCGAAACTGTCTGGCAGCGTTTCGAGATTGGAAACTTGGGCGAATACAGCGACTTGTATTTGAAAACAGATGTCTTGTTATTGGCAGATATTTTTGAAAATTTTCGCGAAAGTTGTATCAAGAGTTACGGATTAGATTCAGCGCATTATTATACTCTACCTGGTTTCACATGGGATGCAATGCTAAAACATACAAAAATTACATTCGAATTGCTCACAGACATCGATATGGTCATGTTTATCGAACGCGGTATACGTGGGGGTTTAAGCCAATGTTCCGGAAGATACGCACATGCCAATAACAAGTACATGTCATCTTACGACGCATCGGAAAAGTCATCGTACTTGATGTACTTTGATGTGAACAATTTGTATGGATGGGCAATGTGTCAGCCCCACCATACGCTAAATTTCAATGGGTCGAAGATGCTGCAAATTTTGACGTGTCTTCAATCGGTGTCGATTCGCTTACGGGGTACATTCTCGAGGTAGATCTGGAATATCCGCAACGTCTGCACGATGCTCATACCGATCTACCGTTCTGCCCGACGCGTGCCAAACCACCTGGCAGCAGGCAGGACAAGTTACTCGCGACGGTATACGATAAGCAGCGTTACATCATCCATTACCGCAACCTGCAGCAGTGCACGCGTCACGGTCTTCGTATTACAAAGATACACCGCGTGCTTCAATTCGCTCAATCTCCCTGGCTCCGCGATTACATCGAACTCAATACACGGTTTAGAACAAGCGCGACAAACGACTTTGAAAAAAATTTGTACAAATTGATGAACAATGCGGTATTCGGTAAAACTATGGAAAATGTACGAAACCATGTGGATGTAAAACTTTTGACACATTGGGAAGGGCGCGGAGGCAATGATCGCGAAACCGAATTTCCACAGCAGAAGTGTTTTTTCGGAAAATTTAATAGCTGTTGAATTGCCAAAACTCGAGGTGAAATTCAACAAACCGATATACGTGGGTATGTGCATTCTAGACATATCAAAAATTTGTTTGTACGAATTTCACCACGAGTACATGTCGCCCAAGTATGGAAAAAATTGTAAAATTCTATATACCGACACAGATAGTCTCATTTATCACATTCAATGCGATGATATCTACGAGATCATGAAACACAATGTCGATAGATTCGACACGAGCGATTATCCTACCGACAATCCATATAATATGCCGCGCGTAAATAAGATTGTTCCGGAGCTGATGAAGGACGAAAATAACGGTGCGATAATGACCGAATTCGTAGGTCTTAGAGCGAAAATGTATACACTTCGCGTAGACGGCAAAAAAGATACGAAAAAGGCGAAAGGCGTCAAGACCAACGTCATAGCCAGAACGATAACTTTCGACGACTACGCGCAATGTTTGCATAGGGAGATCGAAATGATTCGCAGACAATCATGCATACGGTCTAAATTGCATAAAGTGTACACCATTTCGGAATCTAAAATCGCTCTAAGCCCACACGATGACAAGCGGCATAACGTACCCAATTCGATCGACACTCTGCCTTGGGGTCATTATAATATCCCATTGTAAAATAGAAATTGTATTTATTAACTCGTTTCTTATAAATAGTGGAATTATTGTATAATATAAAATTCTTCGCGCATGTATAGAAAATTATTATTGTATTTATTATTGTATTTATTAACGCATTCATATATGTATCATTGTATTTATTGAACCATATATTATTTTTTACAATACATTATTTTTATTTATCCATGAATTGTGTGATTTATCAAATCCCAACCACTTGACGTACACTTTATCCCCCTTTCTACGCAACACTTTTTCCACTAGATATACATCAGGATCGGTGACGCGTTGCAGCTCGTGTTCATAGAATCCTTCGGCAACAGGTTTTCCACAGAAATCGACCAGCAGATACGTCGCGGGATTCGTTGCTTGTACTTTGGCTATCTTGAACACCTCCGTTGTCCAATTCGGCGTATAGCCTTCATCGAATATGGTTTTAAATTTGCTCACGCGCACAAACTCGCCCAACTTGAATCTCGCTGGAGCAGCGATCTTTATGTTGCTGTATACGGTGGCTAGCAGCTTATCGGCGATCGCAGGGGTAACATCGCAAGGACGCATTCCGATGGTTCTATGTTTTCGTGCGTTATACTCTGCAAGTAGACTTGGTAGCGCATCGGTCCATCTATAGGTTCCATTCAGCGTAAACAGTTTCCACATATCGTTCTTCAAAGTTCGATTGAAACGTTCTACGACGGACGCCTTCATCACCGAATACGTCGAATAATGATTAATGTCATGCTTTGTCAAGAGTTTCTGTACATCGGCGTTGTAAAATTCTTTTCCTTGATCGGTTTGCAAATTTTTCGGATATCGATCTCTAAATATCTTTGCAAACGCTTTAGTCACCTCAGCGCCACTTTTAGTCTTGAGCGGTAACTCCCATGCATACTTGCTCAACACATCGATGACGGTGAGTATGTAGTGATGACCCTGGTTGAATCGCGAGTATGGACGCATTTCTACAATGTCAGCTTGCCACAGATCATCGTATCCATGCACTATGACGCGCCTCCGCGGAAAATGTCTTCGAGCTGGAGCATGCAATTCCTCAACGAGTTGTAGCTTCTTGCGACCGTGGTTTTCTTTACTCTTGGATTTCGATAATGGTTGCATGTTTGATCGCAGAGGTGTCTTTGACACGAATGATGCGATAATTATCGGGCACGTGCATTAAGTGCTCCCCATCGGCCCGAGAAAATTCTGGACAAGTTCAATCGTCTCGCACGCTTCTCCTTCGCAGCGCTGATGCTGTGGGATAGAATTCGACACCTGCGATATCTTTTGAACGCTGTTTTGCAGCGTCAGCATATCTCTTTGAAACGCGATCAGTTTCGTCTCTAATTCTTCCTGCTGCTCTCTCAAAAGTTTAATGTTCTTTTCCATGTATAGTTTATTGACGGCATCGGTGTCGGCCACCAGTTGAGCTACGCGTCGTATCTTACGTGATTTTGCATCAAAGTCGGCACCAACCACGCAAAGAGCGTTATCTCGCATGTAATTTCGAAGCAAACCACTCCATTTGTAATAGTCCATTCTAGCTGCTCCACTCTTCTCGAGCGTTACTCCAAATTTATTGATCGGCATCTCGATGCATACAGTGCACATCATCGGTGTGCGGTTTAATTTATATAATGAGGCCTACCTCGCGGAGTTCCTCGACAATCGATAGAATTTCGGGATCGTGAGAGTTGTTACCCGCCTGACGCGACTCCTCAAGCAAACGCAATCGATCCACCAGCTCGTTGGGATCGTCCCAGTGTACGTAATCGATCTTGTTATCGTTTACAACCATGGCTCGTGGCACCGTTATACCTTTCCCTGTCCTACTAGCTGATGCGCGGGGGATTAGCGGTGCAATTACATGATTGTACTTGTATCCCTTGTTGCCCAATATGGGATTTTTAGCACCATGATCGCGTCTGTGGTCATTCGTTGCCAGCAGTATACTTTTGTATTTTTGTTTATTGGCATCGGTGTATACAGCATCATCGGGAATTCTCTTGAAAATCAGTTCGTAAAGGCCGGGTGTTCCTCTGTACTTTACACCATCTATGATTATATTATCATCCTTGTCTATATCGAAAGTCTTATCCCCAAGCATCGTTCTACTATTGCTAAAGTATACGCCGTACACATAGTCCATTGCTCCATCCCTATCACCACTTATGATTGTGCTCATGTATTTTTGCCCCAGCGGACCGAAATGACTGCGAAACGTTTCTTGTCCCTCGGGTGTTTGGAGTTGTTGTCTAATAGATGTTACAAACGACTCATTGGGACTAGTTTCGAAAACGTCGTCATCAATGGCTGAGAGCGATCGCACACTGGGAAATGTACTTATTGGTGTGGGAGGAACGGGAGACTCGTTTGATGTGACATTCCGTCGTTTATGCTTTGATTGAACTGGTGTTGAGGTTATGGGTGAATATTCCGGTGACATGTATCGTTTCCTCTTTGCCTTGCGCGATGTGTTCCCCTTCGGATGGATTTTTGTTTCAGGCGTTAATGTTTCATTCCCTTCAACGTCTGTGCTCATCAGCGGTGATGTGTCGTGATGCTCATGAGCTTCTGCCGCTGCAGTATTTTCCACGATATGTTTTAGGGGTTCGACGATGGGTTTGAAGTATCTCTCCAACGCGACATCTTCCTCCATCTTGTTAGTCTTCAAAGCCTGATGTTTCCGGCGAATGGAATCGCTGGTTTTTGCAATTTCCTTCGCTATTCTCTCGCGATCCTTAATCTCCAGAGTATCGATATCAGTCATCATTTTTGTTGCAGACGTTGCTTTCCCACCGACGTGTTGACGACAATTGACCTTCTCACGGTATGGCAAACTCGTTAAATCCCTTTCTATAACGTCCATTGGACATCGCGCTATCTATGTCTATTACCACGAAACCATACTCTCGTTGCCAACAATTACGACACAAAGCGCAGAAATCCTCGTAAGACATGTCAGTGTTTACGTGATCGTTGTACACATGTTTCAAGTTGGTACCATCCTGCTTAAACAGAATCAACAGAATGGCATTGTCGCGTATAAGATGTTTGGGAATCTTTGCATACGTCTGATAGAGATAGAAGCAGTCAACGTTCGAGTGGCGCCCCATTGCAAAGTATTCCCTTATCGTATCTTGCTTTGTATCAAAGATAAAAATGGAATTCGGAAGCGATTCGCTCGGTGGGATGACGTCACTGTTATTCGAAAACGTAAAGTAGCCAATTTCATCTATCGGAGTCAATAAATTCTCCAAATACTGGTATTTCGGCTGTTGCAACGACTTGGAGTACACGTACACGTTCTCGAAGCGGACGCCGTGAGGAATTTCCAACAAGCTCACCAGCACGTTGGTCTTTCCACAATTTGATGGGCCACAAATGACGCAGCGTATAGTGTTTGGTAGCATGCTACCATGTCTGCGTCTTGTTTTCGAAGACATCACTCGTGATTTATCGTCAAAATTTGTCACGCGTATCGTCACAGGTTGTCGCACGAATCGCATCCTCTCCGCGATCTGTGAAAAATGATTTTGATCGTCGAAGCGCCCTATTTATAGGTCCGCACCAAAGCAAAACAGTTCAGTATTCAAAATGCTTCTGGTCCTGTCGGATAATTGTGATATTCGAGACATAACCTCTGAGCAGTTGAAATATATACCAAAGATTATTCTACTCCGAGAGTTTGGGAGACACATTGATCAGTTGTGGGACAGACTCCCCGAGCGTATAAAAGCCGATTCTGAGGTTCAACAGTATCGTCGGTGTCTGGAGCATTATAATCGCCCTTGGCAGCGAACGCATATCGACGGTCCAGCACCATTGATTAAAAACTGCGGCGAATGTCGCCGACGAGAGTAAAGAAAGGCTGTGGTGTATTAAATCGGGCGATAAACGCGCTACCTATCGAATTACATATTCCGGGATATCAGTTTTGCGGTCCGGGAACTCATCTAGCAAAACGATTGGCTAGAGGGGATCAAGGCATCAATCCGTTGGACGCAGCGTGTCGCGAACACGATATTGCATATTCGCGTAGCAACGATCTCGGCGAAAGGCACGCGGCAGATAACGTTCTCGCTGACAAAGCGCGAAAACGAATCGTTGCGCGAGACTCGACTCTGGGTGAAAGAGGTGCTGCTACGGCTGTTTGGGCGGCTATGAAGGCCAAGACGAAAATCGGAATGGGGATGAAAGCAAAATTGCGCAAAAGGACTCCGAAGAGAGCGCCGAAAAAGCAGATTCTTCCGGTGGCAAAACGGGGTGGTATATTACCACTTCTCCCGCTGCTAGGTGTTCTCGGATCATTAGCTGGTGGAGCGGCGGGGATCGCCAAGGCGGTAAACGATAATAAGGCGGCGCAACATCAGCTGCAGGAAATGCAACGTCATAATCGCTCCATGGAAGGCCGCGGACTTTATCTCGCGCCATACAAGCGTGGACAGGGAATATCGAAACGAAAAAAAAAAACGTCGAAAAGAAAATAAAAATGCCCGCGGGTGTAACTACTGATGCACAATTGGAGGAGTTGGCAAAACGTATGCGTATTCCATTCTTTAGAGGTGTTTTTATGCGAAACGCGCTACCAGTCGGAGGAGTACGTCGAAACGAGAGCGGTATTGTAAATTTGGACAATGTCGAGGGGTCGGGGACTCATTGGGTGGCATATGCGAAGAGAGGGTGTCGAGCTATATATTTCGACAGCTTTGGAAATCTTCGACCGCCCAAGGAATTGGTAAAATATCTGGATAAGGATGCTGTGAAAATTGAATACAATCGAACGTCTTATCAAAAGTACAATCAGAGCAATTGTGGACAACTATGTCTACGCTTTCTACAAACGATCGGTACCAAATTTAAGGATTGACTTCCCGCCACTCTGATTCAGTACTAATCGAGCCGTACAGTTCGGAATATGTCGTTAACATTCACTCTAACCGGCAAGAGTAGCACCCTCGCGGTGAGCTACTTTCCACCCATAGATTTGAGTGACGATGATTACGAGCTTGGTCTAACAACCTTTGAAGCTTATCACACCATACCAAACATCGACTCGAGCAATGATAAATTCTACTTCATCGTAAACTATGACATCAGCAACAGCGTCGACACCACTCCTGAATACATTACGATTCCCCATGGCTCCTACGAACTAGACGCCATTGCCAAGTATTTGAAGCAGCGATTACTCGAACGGTATCCTCAAAATCTCGACGGTACCGATGGTGGTGACAACGATGCGTATCCAATAGTGTTGCGTCCCAACAACAACACCATGAAAAGCGAACTGTACTGTCGGTTCACCGTAGATTTCACAAAGCCTAATAACATTGGATCGCTATTGGGATTCTCGACGAATCGGGTATTAGAACCAGGACGGTGGCACGAATCGGACAATCCAATTAATATCATGAACGTGAACATTGTTCGTATAGAATGTAGCGTGACCGCTGGTGCGTACAACAGTGGGAGGCGTGTCCATACGATACATGAATTTTCTCCGAGAGTTCCACCAGGATATAAGATATCGGAAACACCCGCGCAGATCATTTACCTTCCAATCACCGCACGGATCATTACGGATCTAACGATACGCGTTGTGGATCAAAACGGACGGTTGCTCGATTTTCGAGGTGAAGAGATTACCATCAGATTGCACGTACGACGGCGACGACGATAATACATGTAGTGCGAACGAAAGAGATGCTTGTATTGAACGACTCTAGAAACCCGTTTCTTCCAAGTGAAATTGTTTACAACTGCAACAACAACTACAACAGCTCCGATCACGCTAAAAAGAAGAGGCTCAGTGCTGCGAACATTGCATTTTTGAAATCATTGGGATTCATTGTGCGCATTTAGGTTGAAAAATGGTTGACATTCTAAGTATTGGAGGGAAGCCGACGTTTGATGACCGCATCGTCAAGCTTCAGACTCACACATACAACCCATACGTCAACACAACGTTTGGATACAGCGATGAGATAAGAATACCGATACAACAGCAGGATTTATACACATTGCCGTGTGAAAGTTTTCTCTATGTGGAGGGGAAATTGAAGATAAATAAGCCAAAAGATGCATTAACGGTGACGTTGGGAAATAATTGCATGGCGTTCTTATTCGATGAGATTCGATACGAGCTGAATGGCGTGGAGATTGATCGCAGCAGAAACGTTGGAATAACTAGCACGCTTAAAAACTATGTATCGCTCACATCTGGCGAAGACAAAAATATGGAGAATGTTGGATGGGGCTTGAAACGGCGGGATGGGCCAATAGTGAAAAGTCATTTCAATTTTTGCATCCCACTCAAATATTTGCTGGGATTTTGCGAGGACTACAAACGCATGATTATTAATGCGCGTCACGAATTGATTTTAATACGCTCGCGCAACGACAACAATGCTCTGATAGGATCGCCGATGTTGGAACCAGAAATTGAATTGGTTAAACTACAATGGCGGATGCCCCATGTGACGTTAAATGACGTTAATAAGCTATCGTTGCTACATACTTTGGAACGTGGACAAAACCTGAGCATTTGTTTTCAATCGTGGGATCTGTACGAGTATCCTCTCTTACAGAGCACGACCAAGCATTCGTGGGCCGTGAAGGCATCTGCACAGCTGGAGAAGCCGCGATGCGTGATCCTTGCTCTACAGACTGGTCGAAGAAATGTGATGAGTGAAGACGTTACTAGACTTAACCCCTTATTTCTTCTTCTACAGGTTTCCCCGAAGGCTGTCCTGGCACCATCTTAGAAGCTTCACCATCAGGTAAGTAACGGGTCTGCACTCGGACTAGGATTCTTTGTTCCATTTCCCTCTTCTTCCAGTTTCAGGTCCTGTCGCTGGAGCTCGGCCGACATTTAGCCAGGTAAGCAGCATCCCCCAGCGGTCGCTAGGCCCGGAACTAATTCCATGCGTAGCGCCCTAAGGAGAACATAGCCGCTTCCCCAGAGCCCCCTCACCACGCTCAAGGCGGTCGACCCTGGAGGGGGACGTGGAACTATCCTAACCTAACCTAACCGCATATGGACCACTTCAAAGTGAACCTAACCTAACCGCATATGGACTACTGTCGGTAAGGAAGGAAATATTAATTTTAGGATATTAATTTAAATGAAAAAACAGAATCCAGGCGACGAGGCTCGAACCCAAGACTTCCACGGTACGAGTCAGCCGCCTAACCGACTCCCCCAACGTCCACTCTCTGAAATTGGTCTTTCTCCAATGGTACATATACCAAGCGTCACACGCGTCCGTTTTTTATCGGACGATCTCGGGAAAGATCGGCGTTTACACACCGCGTCTTCGGAGGGTGGGAAAGAGATAGAACATTACTTTAAAGCTAAAATCTCGGAGAGGGAAAGAGACAGCGCTACATAGTGATACAAACACATTTTATTCTAAAGCTAACAGTATTTCAAAGCGTTCCGATTTAACGTCGCGGCATATCGTGTGTAATTTGAATCTCCTGGAGCAGTTGTGTAGGATGGCGACATTTGGCAGCGCGAATCATAGAAAGAATTATGCGGCGTCAGCAGAAACTTTTTTCCATACCAATATGTGATGGAAAGTTTTCCCCAACACAGAGAAATAATAATAATTTTTTAATCACCAATATAGGAAACTGTTATGTAGCAAACAGACATATTTTTCCGAAGCATTATGTAGCAAGCATTCTAAAGCTAACAGTATTTCGAAGCGTTCCGATTTAACGTCGCGGCGTATCGCGCGATTACGCGTAATTTGACTCCTCTGAGACACCATGCATGCGATGATATCATTTTCACGGCGCGAAGAACGCTCGAACGAAATAAACGCCGAATCTTAGAATTAGGTGGCGAAACCCCCGAAAACTTTTTCAGACCCCGATCCACCACCGGAAATTTTTTCCGAGGGAGGGGACAACCTTGACCCACCCCCGCACCGATCTAGCAAACAAATATGCAGCAGAAATTTTTTCCCCAGCGCAGAGAAATAATAATTTTTTAATCAACGATCCACCGAACCATTATGTAGAAATATTATTTCAAACAGATATGTAGCAAGCATTCTAAAGATTTTAAAGCGAACAGTATTTCAAAGCGTTCCGATTTAACGTCGCGGCGTATCGCGAGATTTCGCGAAATCTGACTCTTCTGGAGCAGCCGCGCTAGATGACGTCATTTGGCAGCGTGAAGAACAAAATACAATACATGTAGAAACGTCGAATCTTAAAATTATGCGGCATCAGCAAAAAAAATCTTTTCCATATCAACAGACATTTTTTTCCCTACGCAGAGAAATAATAATTTTAATCCCCTCCCTCACCGATCTACCGAACCAATATGTAGCAAACACACACTCTAAAGCTAACAATTTTTAAAAATGTTTTTCAATCTTAACATCGCAGCGTATCGCGCGATCACGTGTAATTTGAATCCCCCGTGATGGGACCGCCGTGCAAGATTACATCATTTGGTGGCGTAACGAACGCACGAATCATAAAAAGAATTATGTGGTGTCAGTAGAAATTGGTGAGGTGAGAAGGAGGAAGACGGATAAGTAAATAGAGAAATAATATGTTTAAGAAATTTAATTACAATTAAAAGAATATAAAAATATAAACAGAAATGGAATATAATTTAACATTTTTTTCCTACGAGCATCCGCTAAAATATCATTGATAACAGATGATACCAGTTCGCAATCTACAAGATAATCCTCGTCGTAGTATTCGCTATCACATATTATTTTAGCAGCACGATGCGTATATAATGTTTCGCAGGCAGCGTCGCTCTGTTACAACACAGTAACAAAAGTTTTAAAGTTTGTCCTCACATCTTCTGCAGTTTGATACAGCCGCGGATACACATAGCTTACACATGACTTAAGATTAAATAAAAATGATACTGTATGCAGTTTGAAATACAGCGTCTTATTACGTAGTATCGTCTTTAGAATTGGAGGCGAGAATCATAGAAAGAATTATGCAGAGTCGATAGAAATTGATGACAAGTGAAGGAGGGAGACAGACAAGCAAATAGATTGCAATATTTGTAAAATGATTACATATTGTTCAATTAATTAAACAATAGAAATATAAAAATAGAATATAAATAGTGTATCGGCAGAACCATCTCTCTCTCTCTCTCTCTCTCTCTCCCTCTCTCTCTCTCTCTCTCTCTCTCTCAATCTCTCGTTCTTTCTCCTTCTCTTTTTCTCTTCTTCACATCAATCGCAAGACAAGATGAACATTCTCAAACAGCTGATGGACTTCCTATTTACTTTTCGCGACATCATACATACATACTCTTCCACACAACACCTCGTCTACATTCATACGCACTCACGCTCTCGTGACCGACCCGAGTGCTCAGTTACACAGAACAGTAATATCTCAACAACATTCGCCGAAAGTGTTACGTATCTATTGTATCGCCTCAATTCTTTATCTCTAAATAAACCGCACGATTCTCAACATCTTTGAGTTCTCTCCATACAAATAGAATATAAAAATACAATATAAAAAAGACAAAAATATAATAATAATAATAAAAATAATAATTTAATTTATTGCCCACTTTTGCGTTACAATTTAACGATGAAATAATCTTTCCATTTCATTCCCGTGATTGTGTCAGTGTAAGTCCTACCCTTCTAATGTATCCTGCTGTGTCTTAACCAATTTTTCTATTTTACAAGTGTTTCCTAATCTATTTTATGTTGCATAATCATCTTTTATCACTTTCCTCTTCCTCCCATCTTTTCCTTCTCCCTATTATCTCCTGTAGAATAGCCAAGTTTATCCTTTCTCATCTAATTACCTCTTTCCAATTGCTGCCATTCTCTCCACTTACTTCACATGCTTCAATCACGTGTTTCACTGTTTCTTCCTCTTTCTTACAAAGCCTACATATCCTTTCATCTTTCGATATCCAATATTTACATGTCCACGTTTCACTACCCTGTATGAATCTTCCTATCCATTCTAATTCTCCTCTCCTTTTTTTCTTCTTCCCTCATAAGTATTTCGACTTATCTCCTGGTTTGCTTGCCACGTCTCTTAATTCTCTTAGGAACTTTGACTCTTTTATTTTCATCTCTCTTTCTTGTTCTTGGATGTATATACTTATCTGCTCTATTTTCGTTCACACTTCTTCACCAATAAAATATAAAAATACAATTGAAAAATAAAATAAAGTAAAATAATAATAAAATAAAATAAAAGAAAATAAAATAATAATAGAATTAAATACGAAAATAAAATACAGTACAATGCAATATAAAAAACAATAAAATACAATTAAATAAGAAATATAATAAAAAAGAATAAAATAAAATAATAAATATAATATAAAAAGAAAAAAACCATAAAAATAGAATATAAAAGAATATAATATAAAAAAGAAAAAATATAAAAATACAATAAAAATATAAGATAAAATACAATACAATATAAAAAAATAAATATAAATGAATATAAATGAAAATAAAAATATTAAATATAAAAATACAATACAATATAAAACTCAATAAAAATATAAAAGAAAATAAAAAAAAATATATATATATGAATATAAAAATATGAATTAAAAAATATAAATATAAAAATTCAATATAAAAAATACATTATAAAAAGAAAAAATATAATAATAATAATAATAATAATAATAATTTAATTTGTTACCCACTTTTGTGTTACAATTTAACGATCATATACTCTTTCCATTTCATTCCCGTGATTGTGTCAGTGTAAGTCCTACCCTTCTAATGTATCCTGCTGTGTCTTAACAAATTTTTTTATTTTACAAGTGTTTCCTAATCTATTTTATGTTGCATAATCTTCTTTTATCACTTTCCTGTTCTTCCCATCTTTTCCTTCTCCCTATTATCTCCTATAGAATAACCAAGTTTGTCCGTTCTCCTCTAATTACCTCTATCCAATTGCTGCCACTCTCTCCACTTACTTCACATGTTTCAATCACGTGTTTCAAGAGGGGGGGATGGCACCTCTGCGCAGCGTATCCCTGACCAGGTCACGCAAGTGGTCAGGGTGGGCCCTGAGGACACAGGCCACCACCTGTGAGGGAACCGAGTCAAGCCCCCGGGCTTTGGCAGGCTTGATTTTAGCCAAAACCTCCTTTATAAGGGCGTCATCGACGGAGCTCATCACTTGCTCGTCGGAGCCCACAGAAACCCTACTCATGACGGAGCCCACTGATGGTCTTGGTGGGGGCAGCAGGGGAGACAACACAAAAAGGTCCTCAATCAGTTGTCTCACCTGGGAAGGGGTCATGACCGCCCTGGGGGACCGGCCCTTCAAGGTTGCCGTGACTACCTTGTATGGCTTCCCCCAGGGATCAGAATCCACCATCGAGCACAGTTTCAGCCAGTGGGTCTCCTTGGCCTTCCAAATCTTTTGCTGGACGACCCTCCTTGTCCGCGCGTACGCCTTCCTGGCCTCGTCAGCATCAGGGGCACCCTTTTTCCTCCGGCGCTGAAACCATCTCCTGGCCCTAAAGGAGGCACTTCTGGCGTCCGCAATTTCTTGGGACCACCAGAAATTAGGCCTGCGTGTTCCCCGGGGTGTTACTTTTTTAGGGAGGACCGCCTCGGAGACCTCCTCCAGGAGGCGTTGCATCCTTTTAGCCAACGCTTCAGGCTCTGTAACAGGGGGCGATTGCCGCCCAGGATGCAAATTCTCGGGAGAGAGAAGTACGCGGTACGTAAGCACCACGTCAGGGTCAAAGTCCCTAACCGAGTACCGGGCCCATTCAGGGGGGGGGGGGGAAGGGGGCCAGGCCTCCCGGGGTTCGCCAAGGTATGGGCCACGTACCTGTGGTCCGAAAAAGAGAAATAAGATAGGACCGCGCTGTTGGTGATACGCCGGGCCGTAACCCGGTCGGTGGACATTACGTCAATAACGGAAGATCCCTTATTATGGTGGAAGAAGGTGGCCCGGTCCCTAAGGGAGGTCGGAACAAGCCCATACCTTGCGAAGGACTCCATACAGGCAGCCCTCCTCCTGTCGAGTATCTTACCACCCCATGCCGGGGATTTCGCGTTCAAATCGCCAGCGACTATTACACCGCTGGCCATGGTCCTAGCCTCTGCTACGATGGCCTCAAGGATGTCCAAGCCCCAAATTCGGGCAACTTATGCCTGGGTGGGCAGTAGCAGCTGATGATGGAGAGATCCTCCACAACAGCCGCCGCCACTCCACCCGCGGCAAGAGAAGGTACCCTGGAGGGGAATCTCCCGTTAAACCCCGTGACCCACACGGAGGAGTCGCCGGACGCGTCATTAAACCAGTCATCCATCTGCCTGAATGGCTCCGAGATGATGACAACGTCTGCCTTAAGGACCGAGACGTTCTGGATCATTATATCGTGGGCCAATCTACTCCTATTCAGATTAATCTGAATGATTTTAAGGGGCATTTACAGACGGGATTTATCAGGCCCCCTCGCGGCTCTGCCCTCCGTTGCGAGCCTTGTGCGGTTTGCTGGGCAAGCCAGCGAAGCCGTGACATGGGCAGCCCTGGGACCCATGACACCTTCCTTGGTGCAGATGATATACCTGGGAGGGTTGGGGCATTTAGCGATCAGGTGCCCCTCAATGCCACACTTCCTACAGAGCTCGGTACCCTCTTTGGAGGACTGGCAGCTCTTCGCCAGGTGACCCAGTTGGTGGCAGAGGTAGCACCTGGAGAGCTTCGGAAGTGTCCTGCAGCGGACAATTGTGAGTCCGATCGTAAAGCGGAGAGCGGACGTGCTGGACCTAACCGAATTGGTCGGAATGTCGACCACCGCCGTCTGTGTGCCCAACGGGTCCATCTTAAGCATCTTAAGTTTCATGCCCGCCGGGTCCGTTTTAAAGGCGGTCCCGAGGTCGCAAAGGACCTCCGCCCCCTCGACCATGGGATCAATTCCCCTTATTTCCAGGGCCGTACGGTCCTGGAGAGGGGCACAGTCAATCCCAGTGCTCCCCAACTTCTCGCGGAGATTGTTGGCCAGGCTATCAGCGCTCGTCTTCTTATCGAGTTCCAGCAACACGTGGCCCATACGCGTCCTCTTAACTCCAACCACACCTTCCAACGACTCCCTGCTTTTGGAGAGAAGGGTCTTATACGTCTCTATGTGCGTAGACGTGGGAGCGACCCTAATTAGGACCGCCACGGGCCTCTTCTTCGGGGGCCTCCGCTTCGAAATTGAAGCCTTCTGCTTCTCGGGGGAAGGGTTGGAGTCCCCCTACCCGGGCCGGCCGGGGTCGCCCGGGGATCTTGTTGTGGTGGGTTATTCTGGGACAGCTGCGTTTTCTGCCTCCTGCCTCTTAAGCCGTTTCTCTCTTTTGCGCTGACCACGGGATGGCTACTGGGACCAGCCCTCTTTCCCAGGTTCACCCTCCGGAGGCGCCTCACCATGGTCCGAATGCTCCGTCTGGGGGGAGGGGCGAGTTTCAACTCCCCCGACCCCACTTCTTTCCGCGGAGCCGCAGAGTCCCCGTCCGGATCTGAGACCACCTCCGAAAAGAGTCTCCTCTTCGAGTCCCCACCATAATCCTCGGGGGGAGATGTCCTAAGCCTCTTCTTCTTACTTTTACTAGCGGCCTTGTTTCCGCTCCTCACTCCGGATTGGGCCTTGCTTGGATTACTCGGTACAGTCTGTGCGCCCGAGCTGTTCACCTGGATCCCGATATCTCGCGTCTCGATACCACGGGAAGGTGACCTTCCCGTGGGTTGAGAGTTGGGTAGAGGGTCGTTCCCAATAGGAGGGTCGATCCCTTTCTTCCCAAGCCCGGGGGCCATGCTGTCGGAGCACCCCGCCCAACGATGGATTGCGTGGGTAGCCCTAGCTTCCGCAATTGAGGCTGTTGCCGCCTCGCAGTCTTTGGCCATTTCTGAGGCAAACTTCAGGACCCCCTTGATTGAAGAGACCTTCTTCGCTTTCACGGCTCCGGCAAGTCTTGGTGAGGCCGCTCAGCAAGGTGGCGACCTCAGCCAGCAACCTCCCGGTTTTGGCCTTCGGGGTGTTTTCCAACCCCGACGACCCCACTTGCTCCCTGATTTTGGGGGGAGGGATCGCCGGAGTGAGGAACTCGTGGCCAGCGGGCTCGAGGCCCACCCTACGCCTTTCCGGGGCATCTTCGACCCGAGTTGCAGAGCTAGACCTAAGTCTGCCACTCGCCTTTTCACCAAACATCTCAGGGAGTGTCTCTTGCTTCCTTACAGAGTGGGGCCTTGAGGCCCTACTCCCGTGGGATTTTTCCTCATTCTGCAGAGGCGCAGTCCCTCCGAAATCGGAGTCCGTACTCCGGGTCACATTCCCCGTCCCGGTAGGGGGAGTTCGCTTTAACGCCTTTCCCTTAAAGATGTCGTGGAGAGTACGCTCATCAACCGACCTCTGTTCAGTCGACTGGATACGCGGGAAGCCCCCGTGACTGCCACTCGAATAGAGGGGAGGTGAGTCCGAGATCACCATGATCTCGTCCTCCAGGTGTCCTGACTCCCCCTGTCCCGACGTTGTTCCAATGGCCTTCTCCAGTTGGTGCTGCATGAACCCCCCAATGGTGCCTACCCCGCCGGAGTCGCCCCCGGGAGTACCCACCCCCCAGACCTCCTTGCAAAGGCCACTGAGGTCATTCTCCTTAATGCTCTTTGTGTCTAACCACACATTATCCGTCTCATTGTCCGAGGAAGTATTGCCAAGTCCTGCAGCTGTATCTTCTTGCGGAGCGTGCAATAGCGCAGTCGCGCTCGCCCCGTTGACATCGGTCCGCCGCATCAAGTCGATGTCATCGGTCTTACTCGGTCCCTGCTCGCTGCCGACAAGGCGAGTAGGGTCTGGTCTCATACCAGTTTCCGCCGGTTTATCATCCGAGGCCCGGCTAAGAAAAGACATGATCCATTAAATTGTCTTAAGGGGCGACGGCCCCACCGCCCAGCGGATTTACTCCAAACTCGACCTCGATGTTTAGGCCATGGCAACGTGTCGATAATATCGGAGGGACCTCTAAGTGCCTAATGGTCCTAACGGGACTCCAAGCTCCCACTCCAACTCACCCCATCTCGGGCAGGCCGAGGGACGTCAGGCGTGGACTCGGCTGCCCACCTTCCAGATAGGGTCCAGCAGAAACAATATCCCAGGGGATATTAGGCCTCTTGACTAGCTGGTTAACAATTCCTCGCCCCACCCCGGAGGGCCCCATCCGTTCCAACGCCAAAGCGATGGGAGGGGAGGGAACCACCGCGGGTGCACCCCGCATCCTTACGTGGATGGATGTTAATTTGCTTTATGCATTACAGGTACCACGTCGCCGACGGGGGATGAAGAGTCCATCGGGAAGACACTAGCGGGGCGAAACAAGTCCGAACCCATACAGGTACCGACCTAGGTAAGTATCTGCTTTTAGACAGCTATCACACGTAAAGTTCTCCTTCCTTTGTGGTCCTTTTGGTATTTTTAGGGGGTCCACCAGGTGATGTTTGGCCACTCGCCCGTTTGGCCGACCCTTGGCCAGGAAGGCAGCATCCCCCGACGGCCTCTAGGCAAGGGATAGATCCCTCACGTAGCGACCGACGGGGAACATAGCCGCTTTCCTAGAGCCCCCTCTCCACGATCAAGGCGGTTGACCTTGGAGGGGGGAACCTAACCACACGTGGAACTATCCTAACCTAACCTAACCGCACGTGGCCCACATCAAAGTGAACCTAACAACACGTGGAACTATTCTAACCTAACCTAACCGCACGTGGCCCACTTCAAAGTGAACCCAACCACACGTGGAACTATCCTTTTTTTTTTTTTTTTTTTTTTTTTATAGAGGGGGAAAATGCTTTATGCATACCCCGGCGGACCGCCGGGGTTATGTGGGACTCCCGACCAAATAGGTGGACTACCCACTAAAAACCCCCTCCAGGTGGAAACCACCTTATTCGGCGCCCTATGGGGAGAGGGGCGCACGATTTGGTACTACTTGCTCCCTCCCCCCCCGAATCCGGAGGGCACCCGCCTTAAGCACTTCCACGTTGGACTGGAAGGCACCTCCTAACTCCACGCCTTATTACACGACATACACGCAAAAAACGCGAGACGTCGCTCACACTCAGACACGCACGTACACATATATAGCGGTTAAATACGCGGAAAAAATCTACATACACTCATGCGCACATGCACTCATACTCATACAGTCAAACGATAAGGCGGTTAAATACGCGCGGGACATCACCTACACATACATGCACTCAACATGGTCACTGACACATGCGGTTAAATACGCGGACCGTGTCTCACCGGGACTGCAACACAATATACATATAACATATTTATATTAAAAAACGGAATAAATAAGTAAAATAAAACTGGGTCAATGTGGCCTCCAGTTGTCGGGGCTAAAGGGAAAGAGGAACGAAGGGAAAGAAGAGAGGGGGGGTTCCACTCAAATTCCCGTGGGAGGGGGAAGGACCCTCCTCCTTTTGGCAGGGCGAGCTGCCCCCTGGCGACCCCCGGTTCTTTTCCCCGCCCTCCTCCTTGCTTCGGCTTTCCTCGCCGCCGCCTCCTGTCTGAGGGACTCATTTCTACGTGCCCGCGCCTTAGCCACTTTGTGTTGCTCCTTAGTGGCCCTATCCGTCATTACCTCGCGGGCAAAGGCCCTCAGGGCCTCCCAGTCTTCCACAGAGCGCGTGGCCAATCCAATAACGGTCTGGGTGCTGACCGGGGCCCTCAAGGCGGTGGCCAGCACCAGCCTTTGTGCCTCATACGTGGGGCATGCGACGAGAACATGCTCGGCATCGTCCCACGAGTCCCCCCCACAATCATCACATGATGTCACGTCTGATTTGCCTATCTTGTTCTTAAAGACGTTGAAGGCACCGTGGGAGGTCAGGATCTGTGCCATCCAATAGTCAACTTGTAGGACACTCCCTGGTTGGCCCCCCTGGAAAACGGAGACTGAGGCAATCAGCCTCCTGGTCCAATTTTGGTGGTCAAAGGCCTCCCAGTCCCTCTGCCACTCCTCCATGGCGTCATGAAGGGCTTCCCTCCTGGACGCAGCCCCCCTTTCTGCCAGCCTGACGGGGTCCCCAGCCAGGGACGGATCCATCCTATCCCGGATTTTGTTCCCGAAGATCCTCCTCCACATGGTGATTTTATGGAGAATGGGCATACGCCCCGCTATCACGCACAGGGCATTGTATGCCACCGTTCTATATGCGGTCGTGGTCCTAATCAGTGCCGACCGTTGGGCCCTCCTCAGGACCGACCTGTTGTGCCCAGTCTCCATGGCCGAGGACCAGGCCGGGGCCGCATAGAGGACGATCGACTCCCACACCGCATAATACAAGCGCCTCGACTGCGTGGAGGGGCCTCCGATGTTCGGGAGGAGGGACGCCAGCGCCCCCATCACCCTATCTCCACGTGCCGCTGCCTCCAGAAGGTGGGCCTTAAAGTTCCTGTGGCAATCAAGAACAATGCCGAGGTACTTGATCGTTTCCGCCGATGTGACCTGCATACCGATGACGTCAAACGTTTCAATCTTCGAGCCCCTACGGCCCGTCAGGAAGATTATCTCCGTCTTCTCTGGGGCAACCTCTAATCCCGTCCTGCGGAACCACTGGCTCGTCACCGCCATGGCGACGCCGAGCTGCTCCCGAAACTGGCATATGTCCCTCGCCGAGAACAACAGGGCCAGGTCATCCGCATACGCTATTGCGCGGGTATTCCTGACCCCGCTGATCCTCTCGAGAAGCTCGTCATAAACCAGATTCCAGAAGAACGGTCCGAGGACGGAGCCCTGGGGAACTCCCGCCCAAATCTCTTCTTCCACATGCTCCGTGGGATTGTGGACTACCACCCATCTGTCCGAAAAATAATCCTTGACCACTCTTATGAGAGTGGTGGGGACCCCCCTGCTCGCCAGTACCTCAACAATCAGATCCCAGCTGACCGAATTAAACGCATTTCGGACGTCTATTGCCACCATCGCACATAGACGGTTTTTCCTTGCACAGGTCTTAGCATAGTCGGTCACTTCCAGGATCGCGTCCACTGTCCCCACCCCCTTGCGGAACCCATACTGAGCCGGGTGGAATGGGTCCGGACCCGTGAACGACTCTATCAGGGCCTTTATTGCATACTCCCAGACCTTACTAAGGGCTGGGAGTATGCTGATAGGTCTAAATGCTGTTGGGGATGACGGATCCTTTCCTGGTTTAGGGATCAGTACCACTCTTGCGCGCTTCCATGCAGGGGGAATGGTCCCCCTCCTGAGCGTGTCTCTGACCATGTCTGCCAGTTGGCCCTGGTGGGTCCTTGCGACCCAGGCGACCACCTGGGACGGGACAGCGTCCAGCCCAGGGGCTTTCGTCGCCTTTATTCTGGCCACGACACCCTCTATTAGGGGGCCATTCACCCTGCCAACCACCTCGTCCTCGGTGGCTCTCAAGAGCCAGCTCCTGAGTGAGGCCCGGGCCTCGATAGCTCGGGGGACCACACTCGCGGGCGGTGTTGTCACAAAGAGGTGACGAACGATGTTTCGGACCTGGGAGGGGAGCATCTCCGTGTCCGGGGACCTACCCTTCAGGGTAGCCATAACCGCCTTTTATGGCTTCCCCCATGGGTTCGCGTCCACTGTGGCCGTAAGATCCGCCCAATGACCTTCCTTTGACCTCCAGATCTTACGTTGGAGGTCCTTGGATGCCGCAGCGTACGCCGCCCTCGCGCTCTCCTTGTCCGGGTGGTCTTTCCGTTTCTTCTTCTGGTGCCATCTTCTGGCCCTGCACGCTGCCCGCTTGGCAGTGGCAATCTCCGTGTTCCACCAGTAGTTCGGCCTCCGGTCACCTCTGGGTTGGGCCTTTTTAGGACAGAGTGCGGTCGTGGCCAGCTCCAAGGCCGACTGCATCTTCTGCGCAAGAGGAGTTGAATCCTGCAGGGTCGGGGTCCCCTCACTGTCCAGCTTGGGGGGAATACCAGCATCTGCCTCCGCATATACCTCACCATATTTGGCCACCACCTCGTCTGGGTTCAGGTCGCGGGTGGAAAATTGCCTCCAGGCCGGGGGAGGCGGCTGAACCCTCCTCGGTTCATCGAGCGTGTGGCACACATATTTATGGTCAGAGAACGACGTATGCGGCAGTACAGCGCTCTTCCTGATCCTCCTGGCTGTAACACGGTCCGCTGACAAAACGTCAATGAAGGATCTGCCTCCGTGGCGGTGGTGTACGAAGGTGGCCTGGTCCTTAAGGGCGATTGGGACCAGCCCCTGGACCGCAAATGCCTCCATTGCTGCCTGGCCCTTCCAGTCCAGCTTGGGCCCCCCCCACGCTGGGGACTTTGCGTTTAGGTCCCCCGCGATCAAAATTCCCCGGCATCGGGTTCTTACTTCCGAGACGATGTCCGTCAGGGTATCCAAGTACCCCGTAAACGCTTCGCCTTTCTTCCGAGGGGAGCAGTAACAGGAAATGACCGTGATGTCCCCGATCGTCGTCACTGCCACCCCTTCTGCCGCAAGAGTCGCCGTTCTGGTGGGGAGTCGGCCTCCGAGGCCCGTTACCCAGATTGACGCATCACCCGTGGCGTCATTGAACCATTTATCAAGCTGTTTAAATGGTTCAGCAATGACGACCACGTCCGCCTTAATGATGGTGGCGTTATGGACCATAACGTCCTGCGCCAATCTGGACCTGTTTAAATTTATCTGGAGGACCTTAAGGACCATTGGCACCTCGTGTAGTCCTACCCTCACGTGTAGTGCGGCCCTCCGACCCCTGCACCTTCCGGTTAGCCGGGCAACCCAGCGAGGCGGTGACGTGCGCCGCCCTAATGCCCAATACACCGTTTCTAGTGCATATTATGCACTTAGGGCGGTTCGGACACTTATCGATCTGGTGCCCCGCCCCCCCACATTTCCTACACGTCTCGCCTCCGTCTGCTGGCATCGTGCATGCCCTTGCCATATGGCCAAGCTGGTGGCATCGGAAGCACCTATTAATTTTTGGGAGCACCCGGCACCGAACCACGGTCAGTCCCGTCCGGAACTTCACACGTGGAACTATCCTAACCTAACCTAACCGCACGTGGCCCACTTCAAAGTGAACCTAACCACACGTGGACTTATCCTAACCTATCCTGACCGCACGTGGCCCTCTTCAAGGTGAACCTAACCGCACGTGGAACTTTTTTTTTGTTTTACTTGGCGGAAATCCCCACGGATACCCCCCACCCGCGGGGGCGGGCAGGGGGTTATGTGGGACTCGAACCCACTAAAACCACCAAGGTGATCAACCTCGCGCGTGGAGCCGCGCGCCTGAGGGGAGGGATTTTTGTGCGAGATCAAACTAGCGATACGTTCGCTACCCTCCCCCCTGCGCTTCGTGCGGCACCGCGCGAGGTCCCCTCAACGGGGTCGTCCCTGGGGGAGTATCAAGACCTCCCTCAGCAATGGTCTCCGGGATCGGCGACGCGCGACGGATCACGCGTCCGCGTCGCCTCTTCCGGGGTCGCTGCTACTAGGGCGGGTGGTGTCCCCCGACACCCCCACCCCGCGACCCCGCGATCGAACTCCTACCCGGTCGCTGCGTAATTACGGTCGCGACCGGGCCGGGGCGCTGACGGCCTGCAGGGCCGCCCAAGCCGCCCGAACCGAGGGGGCCTTTCGGCGACCGGGTGTCAGAAAACACCCGGGGGACACCCCGGTCGGGCGGCTGACTAAAACGCCTACAGGGCGGCCCGCTATCGGCCGCCCGTCTTGCCCCGAGAGCTCGATCGCTCTGATGGGAGCGGTTTGCCTGCCGCTCCCCCAGGCGGGGCCCTTATCATGGACCCCCCCGTTCGCCTTCACTGCGACGCCGCCGCGGCCATGGCGCGTTCAATGCCACAACTCGCTGGCCACGGCGGCAACTCGTCGCGCCATCTGTGGCGGCCCCTAACAACGAGGGCCACCACACCTCCAGCTCCACCGCTCACTCGCACGCGCCCCCCTCTCTCACAGAGGGGGCGCACCGGGCATAACGGCCGCGCCCGTTGCGCGGCGCGGCCCCTTCCCACTCCCCGTGTCGGGGGAGTAACTTGACGCGGCCCGGGGCCTGACAACCGGGGGAGCGGGGCGATTTACGCAACTAAATCGCCACACGACCTCCCCCGACCTCGGGTCATCTTCTCGCGCGCCCTCTCCTCGTGGCTGCGCGACGAGGGCGATAACCCGCCCTCTCGCGGTCCCTCTCCGCCTCCTCCTTCTCCAACATTATGGCTTCGGAGAAGGAGGCCATGGCCTCCCAACAGCCCCGATCCTCCGCCATCCGACGCATGATCGTCGGCAGCGAGAGGTCGGGACCGAGCTGCAGCTCTAGGACCCGGCGATCGTCCTACCACTCCAGACACCTGGCCAGAGTGTGCTCCGCCGAGTCCTCGACGCCCCGGCCGCAGGTGTGGCACTGCGACGTTGCCTCCCGCCCTATTCGACACAAGTAATCCCCGAAGCATCCTACTCCGGTGATCACCTGCGTCAGGCGGAAGGTGAGCCTGCCATACCTGCACCCCACTCATTCAGCGAGAATGGGCAGGAGCGCCCCGACGACGCGACCCTCCCGATACCGCACGTGGAACTATCCTAACCTAACCTGACCGCAAGTGGCACAATTCAATGTGAACCTAACCGCAAGTGGACCATTTTAAGGTGAACCTAACCACACGTGGACCTTTTTTTTGTAGGAGGGGGAAAATGCTTTATGCATACCCCGCCAGAGAACTGACGGGGTTATGTGGGACTCCCGGCCGAATAGGCGGACAACCCACTAAAAACCCCCTCCCGATGAGCCACCTCATCGTATAGTACTTGCTCCCTCCCCCCCCCCCAGTTACCTGGAGGCACCCTCCTTACCGCCATGGCGGTCCACCTCATACGTGTCACATTCACACAACGAAGTAAATAAATACGCGGCATTCGCTCTGTCAAAACACTGACGGTTAAATATGCGGAGGGACGCCACATCATCATTCATACATCACGGTTAAATACGCGGAGACCCATACTACATAAACAACATATACGGTTAAATACGCGAGGGACTCCACATGACTAAACCACAGACATCACAATAATACAGAGACGGTTAAATTACGCGGATAAAAAGTGTGCCCACCAAAAAGGGGTGGGTCCACCGTATAATCAAAATCGGTTCAATTACGCGGCTAAATGGTGTACCCACCAAAAAGGGGGCGAGTCCACCATATACCCACAAATCGCGGTTAATTTACGCGGCTAAAATGTGAAGATGTACCCCCTCCAAAAAGAGGTGAGTCACCTACGCGCCTAAAAACTTCACGACTATGGGGGAGTGTCGGGAGGAGGGGGGATAACCTCCTCCTCTTAGGGGGGGGGGAAGCACCCTCGGCTGCGTGCTGTGGGATTTCTCTTGCCCTTCCCTCTCCTCGCCTCGGCTCTACTTACGGCAGCCCTCCTACACGCCTCCGCCCTCCTTGCCAGCGCCCCGCGCCTGGCTATTTCGTTTCTGGCGGCCCGCTCCGCTGCCACTCGAGCTAGCTCCTTTTTTGCCCTGTCCTTTATGGCCCCCTGGGCGAACCTCCTAAACGCTTCCCATTTGTCCTCCGTCCGGGTGACCAAGGCGATCAGAGTCTCGGTGCGGACCGGTGCACCGAGCTCTTCAGCCAGCTTATCCCGGAGCAAGGAGTACGTGGGGCACACCGTAAGGACGTGTTCGGCATCGTCCAGCATCTTCCCCCCCCCCCCGCAATCGTCGCAGTACGGGTTCTCCGTCTTGCCGATCTTTTTACGGAACGCGTTGAAGGACCCGTGGGAGGTGAGCAGCTGGGACACCCAGTAGTCCGTTTGGAGTACCGGGGCCCCAACCACCTCCACGAAGGTCTCAACGGACGGAATGAGTCTCCTCGTCCAGTTGGTACCGTCGAAACCCTCCCACGCGTCCCGTCATTGATCCATGGCCTCCTCGAGCGACCTTTTCTTGACTGCGGCGATCCTTGCTGCCGGCACCGCCGGGTCGTCACCACCTTCTTGCCCCGAACCGCAGCGGGCTTTCTCTTTATAGATGGCGGCCCACCTGGCCACCTTCAGGTGAATTGGCATGCGGCCCGCCAGCACGCACAGCGCATGGTAGGCTACCGTCCTGTACGCCGTCGTTGATCTAATAAGGGCTGACCTCTGGGCCCTCCGAAGAGCGGCCCTATTCCCTTCGAGGTCCAGTGCGCTGGCCCACGCTGGTGCAGCGTACAGGACGATAGACTCCCATACTGAATAGTAAAGGCGCCTTGCCTGTACTGAAGGTCCACCTAAATTTGGGAGGAGGGAGGATAGGGCCCCCATAACCCTATTGCCTCTGGCCGTTGCCTCCTGGATATGAGCCCTGAAGCTCCTTCGGCAGTCTAAGATAATGCCGAGGTACTTCAGGGTCTCCGCCGACGTGATCCTGGATCCCAGGATGTCGAAAGGGATACTCTTCTCCCCCCTCTGGCCCGTGAGGAGAATGATCTCGGTCTTCTGGGCGGCGATCTCTAGGCCCGTTCTCCTAAACCACCCCCCGACTTTACCCATGACTATGGGCAGCCTCTCCTCGAACTGGGCAACGTCCCTCACCGAGAAGAGGATGGCCAGATCATCGGCGTACGCCACCGGCTTGACCTGCCTCTCCTCAGCGAGGAGAGCGAGGAGGTCGTCGTACACCAGATACCAGAAGAAGGGGCCGAGGAAGGACGCCTGGGGGTCACCGGCCCATATCCTTCTGGTGACATGCTCGGTGGGGTTGTGCACCACCACCCACCTATCGGTGAAGTAATTTCTCACCAGCTTGGTGACGACCGACGGAACGCCTCATCTGGCTAGGACCTCAAGAATGAGGTCCCAGCCAATCATATTAAACGCATTTTTCACGTCGATCGCCACCATGAGGCAGAGGCGGTTCTTGGGGGCGCACTTCCCCGCGAACCTCGTCACCTCCAGGGTCGCGTCCACGGTGCCCACCCCCCGTCTGAAACCGTACTGCGACGGGTGGAAGGGGTCCGGCCGGTATAACTCTCCACCAGAGCCTTAACAGCGTACTCCCAGACTTTACTAAGGGCCGGGAGCACGCTGATAGGCCTGTACGCCGATGGAGAGGCCGGGTCCTTGCCCGGCTTCGGTATGAGCACCACCCTCGCCCTCTTCCAAGAGGAGGGATGGTGCCCCTCCTTATGGTGTCCCTCACCAGGGCCCGGAGGTGGTCGGGGTGGTTCCTGGCCACGCACGCCACCACTGGCGTGGTTACTCACGCCTTAGCTGGCTTGATCTTGGCCACCGCACCCCGAATCAGCTCCTCGTCCACCCTCGCCACAACGGCCTCCTCTTGCCCCCTAGTCACCCAGTTGTCGAGGGACCCCTGGGCACGCCCCGCCCGGAGAGGGGGCCGCGGGGGAACCGTAACAAACAGCTGGTCGATGATGACCCGCACCTGGGTAGGGGTCATTACCTCCCCGGGGGATCTCCCCCTCAGGGTGGCCATCACCACCTTGTACGGCTTCCCCCACGGGTTTGCATCCACTGACGCGTTAAGGGCCGCCCAGTGCGCCTCCTTGGATCTCCAGATCTTTTTATGGAGATCCCTGCGCGCCAGCGAATACGCAACCCTAGCCTCATCGGCATCCGGGTACCCCCTCTTCCTGCGGCGCTGAAACCACCTCCTCGCCCTGTCGGCCACACGCTTAGCGTCCGCTATCTCCTGGTTCCACCAGAAATTCGGTCGTCGGCCGCCTCTAAAGCGAGCCTTCTTGGGCAACAGCTCTTCGGCGATCAGCTGGAGGGATCTTTGCATCCCCCGAGCGAGCGACTCGGAACCAGGAGGCACGGTCGGGACCTCCTGGTTTTGCGAGGGGAACAGGCCCCTGGTTATCCCCCCGTACCTCTCCAGGATCTCCGCCGGGTTCATGTCCCGGACGGAGTACTGCTCCCAGGCAGGTGGGGGAGGGGGGAGCCTCTTCGATTCGCCAAGCGTGTGGCAGACATACATGTGGTCGGAGAAGGAGGTGTGCCTCAGCACCGCACTCGATCTCACTCTCCGGGAGGTGACGCGGTCGGTGGCCATAAATGTGGCCCTGTCCCTTAATCTCGCGGGGACCAGTCCCCACGATGCAATAGCCTCCGAGAGCTCCTGGCCCCTGCGGTCCAGTTTCTTGCCCCCCCCCCCCACGCCGGGGACTTGGCATTGAAGTCGCCAGCCACCACGATATCGCTGTTCCGCGTCCTGGCCTCCGCGACCACCCCCGCCAGAGAGTCGAGATAGGCCGCGAATTCGGGGAGTTTCTTGCTGGGCGGGCAGTAGCAGCCGACGAAGGTTGTATCGCCAACCACAGCAGCTGCCACCCCCTCTGCCGCTAAGGGTGGGGTGCAGGAAGGGAGTCTGCCCCCGAAGTCCGTGACCCAGACCGACGCGTGGCCCGTGGCGTAGTTATACCAAATAGGGAGTTGTTTGAACGGCTCCGATATTACCACCACGTCGGCTGCGATCACAGTGGCATTCTGGGTCAAAATATCCTGGGCCAGCCGGGATCTATTAAGGTTGATCTGCAGAATCTTTACGATCATTATCGTTTCCGCACAGACCCCCCACCTATGCCCTTACCCAGGCCCTCCGTTGCCGTGTCCCTTCTATTCGTGGGGCAGCCCAGAGAGGCGGTTACGTGGGCTGCTTTGGCTCCCGTAACCCCGTTACCGGAGCAGCTAATACCTGGCCTTATTGGTGCAGCTGTCGATCTGGTGACCAGGGGCACCACACTTCCGGCACAGCTCACCCTCCTCTTTGGGGGCCTGGCAATCCTTCGCCAAATGTCCCAGGCGGTGGCACCTGAAACACCTGTTAATTTTAGGCAGGGGCCTACATTTTACCATTGTAAGCCGCGTTCTAAACCTCAGTCCCTGAGTGTCCGCGTTCAGTGCGTTGGCCGGGACCTCGACCACCGCCGTTTGGGTGCCCGAATACCCCAACTTCAGCATTTTTAATGCTATCTCCTCATTAGGCACCTTGGTGGCCGCACTCATGTCTGCCACCAGCTCGGGGCCCTCCACGGTCGGGTCGATACCCCGGATTTCGACCGCAATCCTCTCCTGGAGGGGAGCGCACTGTATCTCTCCCTCCGGGAATCGGGTCCTAATTGCTTCCGAGACCTCGCTAGCCGCCGCCTTGTTCCCCAACTCGAGGAGGACGTGCCCCACTCTCGTCCTCTTGACCCCGACCACTTCCTCCAAGGATTGCTTACCCTTGGAGAGGAGGGTCTTGTAGGTCTCGAAGTATGTCGAGGACCGAGGGACCTTAATGAGGACCGCCTCCGGTCTCTTCGTAGGTGGCCTGGGTCTGCGTTTATGTCCCTGGGCAGGAGTCCTGTCGTCCCCCCGAGGGTTGATCTGGGGCGGCTGGGCGGGCACACCACTCTGCGTCTGCCCGTTTTGTGAGGTGAGCGGTATCACCCGCTGTTGTTCGGCCCGCGACTCGCGCAGCTTAGCACGTTTCTTCTTTCGCCGCTGGCTGCGGGTGGTCCGATTGGACCAGCCCTCCCGTGGCTGACCCGTGTCGCTATCCACGCCTCCCCCCTGCCGCCCCCCTCCCGAGCCAACGGTTCCTTGGGGTCCGGAGTGGGAGGAGGAGGCAGGGTGCTGGTTGACGTGGAGTCACCCTTCGTCACCTCCGCGAATAGCCTGCGCTTGGTGCAATTAAGCTCCTCAGGGTTGTCCGCCGGGGATGTCCTCAACCTCTTGCTAGCCTTGGACCCCCCTGGGTTATTGTACCTCACCTTCTCATCCCCGGGAGGGGGTGCCTTGTCCCGCATGGGGGCCTCATCTACCCTCGTAGCGGGGGGGGGGTCGGTAGGGTGGCGAACCTTCGCAGCGCTTGATTCGCCCTGGCCTCGCCCAGGGTCTTTACCGCCTCGCGGCACACACCACCGATCTTGTCAGCTGCCTCCCTGACCATACCCCTCGTCGCCGGGCCGGAGACCGCCAAGGTGGAGAGCTCGCAAACGGCCAGCGACAAGGTTTTCAGGAGGGTGGCAACTTCTCCCAGGAGCCTATCCGCCCTATCGTCGACCGACTCGCTACTTGCCACCCGGGCGCCCCTCGCTTTCGGCGCCGGGAGTTTAGGTAGGGCAAACTCCCCGACCTCCCGGGAGCCCTGCGGCCCCCCTGTTTCCTCAACAGCTCGTCCACCCTCGTGGTCGAGCTTGACCTGGCCCTGAACTTCCCATCAGGGATCCCTGTTAGCTTGACTATTGGCAGCCGGTCCGGCCTCACATCATCCTTTCGGCTACCCCCAGAGCTTTCTCCCTTGCCCAGAGGGGGGTGTTCCAGCTCCTTTTTCCGGCCTAGGTCCCTTTTTTGGGGAGGGGTTCGCGCCAATGCGCGACCGCTAAATGCACTGGTTTGCTGGGCCGTAGAGGTGGGAGGGAGGGAGACTTCCCCTCCGAGGCTAACGACACACATATCGGTTAATATACGCGCTAAAATGAAACATCACAATAAGAGGTAGCGGAGGCGGACCCTCAGCGGCCTCGGGCGGGACTATCCACCCCCCGGGTTGGGGGGGAACCTCCTGGTCCTCTTGCTTGGAGGTCTCCCACCCTGGGCAGCACCACCCCCTTTCCTCTTCCGCGCCTGCCTCCGCCTACATTGGGCCCTTCTAAGGGTTTCCTCCCTGGCCACCGCTGCTCGGGCATCCCGCAGCTCCTTCTCCCTCCGCACTTCCCTTTGGGCCTTCCTACCCATCACCCCAGTGGCAAAGGCCCTTAGGTGGTCCCACCTCTCGTCACTCACCACAGCCCTGGATATGATGGATTCGGCCGTTATCGGGGCGCCCATTGCCTCCGCCAGAATCCGCCGCTCATCTTCGAAGGCTGGGCAGGCCGTGAGGACGTGCTCCGCGTCGTCTCTTCCCACGCCGCACTCCTCACAAATTTCACACTCGGCCTTCCCAATTCTACACCTGAATGCGGCAAACGACCCGTGCGCGGTAAGGAGCTGGGTCAGCCAGTAGTCACGCTACCGTGGGATACCCACCCCCTCCATGAATGTCGTAACCGCGGCGACAAGACGCTTCGTCCAGCTCCCCGCATCATAGGCATCCCACATTGCCTGCCACTTTCCAACAGCGGCCGCCAGGGCACGTTTCTTGTGCAGGGCCAATCTGGCCCTTAACGCCGCCGTGTCCCCCTGCAGCTGCGGGTTGTCGCGGTCAGCCGCCTTCGCCTCATACACCTCCCTCCACATGCCCGCCTTCAGGTCGAGGGGCATCCTCCCCGCTAGTACGCACAGAGCGTGAAGGGAGACCGTGCGGTAGGCCGTGGTGGTCCTGATCAGGGCCGCCCTCTGTGCCCTGCACACTCGTCGCCGGCGCCCACACCGGGGAGGCATACATTTCCACCGATTCCCAAACACAGAGGGGCCCCTAACATTTGGGAGTAGCGGCGCCAGTGCTCCGACCACCTCCTCCAGGTGGGTTTTGAACCGGCGCCTGCAGTCGAGCGTGACCCCCAGGTAACGCACCCCATGACCGGGAAACTCCTTTCCTTATCGCTGCGGAGGCCCGCGAGGACAACAACCTCCGTCTTCTCCGTAGCTACCCCCAGCCCAGCCGCCCCAAACCAGGACCCCACCTTACCAAGGGTATCTGTCATCATTTTTTCTGCCTGCTCCGTGTCCCTGGCCGAGAACACAACCGCCAGATCATCGGCGTATGCTACCGCATTCACAAACCTCCCGGTGCCCACAGTCTCTATCACCCCGTCATAAACTAAATTCCACAGGAACGGACCCAGGACCGAGCCCTGGGGCACCCCCGCAGCGACAGCCATCCTGACCTCCCCGCTCCGAGTATGGACTATTACCCAGCGGTCCGAGAAGTAGTCCCTGAGGACTCTAATTACCGCCGGGCGAACCCCCCTCCTTTGCAGTTCACCGATGATGCGATCTCAGCCGATGGCATTGAACGCGTTCCGCACATAGTAGTAAGGTAAAGCGGGTTCCAACTCAGGTCCTCTGAGGGGAGCGCGGTGGCGGGGGGAAGTGAGGGCGCGCGGGGGAGCGCGGCGGAGGGAAACATGGGCGCGGGGCCTGCGGGGGGAGGAAAACCGGTTGCGCGCGCACGAGCCGCGGAGTGGGGGAAGCCGCGATGATGGAGGGGATCACTCCAGGCCGAGCCGCCGCGTAGACCGGACCCACCGCCGAAAACTTTTTAGAGGGAGGGTATGACCCCCGAGAACTTTTTCAGACCTAATCGGAGGGAGTGAATGACCTTGGCCCACCCCCAAATATTTTTCCAAACCATTATGTGACATGCCACACGCATCTTCTTTCCCTTCTTCTTTGACACATCATGCGACAAGACCACATCACTTTGAATACGTATCGAACGGGTATTGAACGTTTTCGAACGTATATCAAACGGATATTGAACGGCTTCGAACGTGCATTGAACGGGTATTGAACGGCTTTGATCGGGTATTGAACGTCTATCATACCACTATGATCGTGCATCGAACGGCTTTGATCGGGTATCGAACGTGTATTGGACGACTTCTACATAATAATGATAAGTATCGTCTTAATCTAGCGCACATCAAACGCATGAGGTTGGGTTGGGGGAGGGTGAAGAAAATTATACGCATTAAAAAATTGATTATATTTTATTTATGAATTTCCCTGGTGTTTAGACCACCAGTTGAATACTTTAAATACATTTTGCATGGCACAGTGTTTCGCGTGTCTACCACATCGCAGAGTATTAACTACATTTAGCTTATTTAGAGATTTGATATCCTCGTAGTCAATGTCCAGCGTCTCGATGACCGCGTCTGCTCTCGTACTTTCATCGAGGAAATCCGCAAGCCAGTCGCGTTTCTGCAGCCCTTTAACATATACGACATGGCACGTGTCATCCTCTTCTTCATCGATCGCATCAGCTACAGCTTTCGAAATTAGCCGTTTAGCCATACTGTATGGAACTTCTCCATCGTCCCAGCGTAACCCATGATGTTTCGCCGTTAACCAGCGGATGCTTGATTTGTCAGATTTCGAAAGAAGATAATGCGGCATCGAACTCCCAAAAATATAGTGCGAGAGAATTGTTCCCATTCGTAGGACAGCCACTTCCTTGACGACAAATCTTCCATCAACGATGAACACTTGCATGTCAACGAACGTTGGTACAACCATTATCGATACAATTTGGAGGTCCACTCGCTTCCAAGACAGACGAGAGAATGCAGTCTTTCTCGTAAAACATCTCGATTTTCACGATGAAATTTTTTTGCGAATTTAGTACAGGAGAGGGCGGGCAAGTAGCGTGGTAATGTAATTTATTTTGCGCACCATGTTTGTCAATGGATTGTATTCAACCACTCGATCGTGTAGAATCAGACAGTAGGCTGTAGTATTTGCAGGCACATTCTCTTTACACTCGAATTCTATGCGCACGTCCACGGTGCCATTCTTGATCGACTCATTTTGTCGCGAGCAATCAATTACCACGAGGGGGCCAAATTGTAAAAATTCAGCCACGGTGAATAATGCCTCGTTGCAAGTATACCCATAACATGATTTACGGAATTGCGTATACATGTGATACAAGATGACGTGCTTATTCTTGTCAAAGTCCAAGTTCAGGTCATCATATGGGTAAAATTCCGAGTTGAGAAAAAGTTTTACATTGGCCAATTTGCAGTTGTTGAACATAGTAATGTCTTCACTCATCACATTTCTTCGACCAGTCTGTAGAGCAAGGATCACGCATCGCGGCTTCTCCAGCTGTGCAGATGTCTTCACGGCCCACGAATGCTTGGCCGTGCTCTGTAAGAGAGGATACTCGTACAGATCCCACGATTGAAAACAAATGCTCAGGTTTTGTCCACGTTCCAAAGTATGTAGCAACGATAGCTTATTAACGTCATTTAACGTCACATGGGGCATCCGCCATTGTTGTTTAACCAATTCAATTTCTGGTTCCAACATCGGCGATCCTATCAGAGCATTGTTGTCGATGCGCGATCGTATTAAAATCAATTCGTGACGCGCATTAATAATCATGCGTTTGTAGTCCTCACAAAATCCCAGCAAATATTTGAGTGGGATGCAAAAATTGAAATGACTTTTCACTATTGGCCCATCGCGCCGTTTCAAGCCCCATCCGACATTCTCCATATTTTTGTCTTCGCCAGATGTCAGCGATACATAGTTTTTAAGCGTGCTTGTTATTCCAACGTTTCTGCTGCGATCAATCTCCACGCCATTCAACTCGTATCGAATCTCATCGAATAAGAACGCCATGCAATTATTTCCCAACGTCACCGTTAATGCATCTTTTGGCTTATTTGTCTTCAATTTCCCCTCCACATAGAGAAAACTTTCACACGGCAATGTGTATAAATCCTGCTGTTGTATCGGTATTCTTATCTCATCGCTGTATCCAAACGTCGTGTTGACGTATGGGTTGTATGTGTGAGTCTGAAGCTTGACGATGCGGTCATCAAACGTCGGCTTCCCTCCAATACTTAGAATGTCAGCCATTTTTTCAACCTAAATGCGCACAATGAATCCCAATGATTTCAAAAATGCAATGTTCGCAGCACTGAGCCTCTTTTTTTAGCGTGCTCGGAGCTGTTGCAGTTGTTGTTGCAATTGTTGTAAACAATTTCACTTGGAAGAAACGGGTTTCTAGAGTCGTTCAGTACAAGCATCTCTTTCGTTCGCACCACATGTATTATCGTCGTCGCTGTCGTACGTGCAATCTGATGGTAATCTCTTCACCTCGAAAATCGAGCAACCGTCCGTTTTGATCCACAACGCGTATCGTTAGATCCGTAATGATCCGTGCGGTGATTGGAAGGTAAATGATCTGCGCGGGCGTTTCCGATATCTTATATCCTGGTGGAACTCTCGGAGAAAATTCATGTATCGTATGTACACGCCTCCCACTGTTGTACGCGCCAGCGGTCACGCTACATTCTATACGAACAATGTTCACGTTCATGATATTAATTGGATCGTCCGATTCGTGCCACCGTCCTGGTTCTAATACCCGATTCATCGAGAATCCCAGTAACGATCCAATGTTATTGGGCTCTGTAAAATCTACGGCGAACCGACAGTACAGTTCGCTTTTCATAGTGTTGTTGTTGGGACGCAACACTATTGGATACGAATCGTTGTCACTGTCATCGGTACCGTCGAGATTTTGAGGATACCCCTCGAGTAATCGCTGCTTCAAATACTTGGCAATGGCGTCTAGTTCGTAGGAGCCGTGGGGAATCGTAATGTATTCAGGAGTGGTGTCGACGCTGTTGCTGATGTCATAGTTTACGGTGAAGTAGAATTTATCGTTGCTCGAGTCGATGTTTGGTATGGTGTGATAAGTTTCAAAGGTTGTTAGACCAAGCTCGTAATCATCGTCGCTCAAATCTATGGGTGGAAAGTAGCTCACCGCGAGGGTGCTACTCTTGCCGGTTAGAGTGAATGTTAACGACATATTCCGAACTGTACGACTCGATTAGTACTGAATCAGAGTGGCGGGAAGTCAATCCTTAAATTTGGTACCGATCGTTTGTAGAAAGCGTAGACATAGTTGTCCACAATTGCTCTGATTGTACTTCAGATAAGACGTTCGATTGTATTCAATTTTCACAGCATCCTTATCCAGATATTTTACCAATTCCTTGGGCGGTCGAAGATTTCCAAAGCTGTCGAAATATATAGCTCGACACCCTCTCTTTGCATATGCCACCCAATGAGTCCCCGACCCCTCGACATTGTCCAAATTTACAATACCGCTCTCGTTTCGACGTACTCCTCCGACTGGTAGCGCGTTTCGCATAAAAACACCTCTAAAGAATGGAATACGCATACGTTTTGCCAACTCCTCCAATTGTGCATCGGTAGTTACACCCGCGGGCATTTTTATTTTCTTTTCGGCGTATTTTTTTCGTTTCGATATTCCCTGTCCACGCTTGTATGGTGCGAGATAAAGTCCGCGACCTCCCATGGAGCGATTATGACGTTGCATTTCCTGCAGCTGATGTTGCGCCGCCTTATTATCGTTTACCGCCTTGGCCATCCCCGCCGCTCCACCAGCTAATGATCCGAGAACACCTAGCAGCGGGAGAAGTGGTAATATACCACCCCGTTTTGCCACCGGAAGAATCCGCTTTTTCGGCGCTCTCTTTGGAGTACTTTTGCGGGGTTTTGTTTTCATCCCCATTCCGATTTTCGTCTTGGCCTTCATAGCTGCCCAAACAGCTGTAGCAGCACCTCTTTCACCCAGAGTCGAGTCTCGCGCAACGATGCGTTTCCGCGCTTTGTCAGCGAGAACTTTATCTGCCGCGTGCCTTTCGCCGAGGTCGTTGCTGCGCGAATACGCAATATCGTGTTCGCGACACGCCGCGTCCAACGGATTGATGCCTTGATCCCCTCTAGCCAATCGTTTTGCCAGATGTGTTCCTGGACCGCAAAACTGGTATCCCGGAATATGTAATTCGATAGGTAGCGCGTTTATCGCTCGATTTAACAAACCACAACCTTTCTTTACTCTCGTCGGTGACATTCGCTACAGTTTTTAATCAATGGTGCTGGACCGTCGATATGCGTTCGCTGCCAAGGACGATTATAATGCTTCAGACACCGACGATACTGCCGAACCTCAGAATCGGCTTTTATGTGCTCGGGGAGTCTGTCCCACAACTGATCAATGTGTCTCCCAAACTCTCGGAGTAGAATAATCTTTGGTATATATTTCAACTGCTCAGAGGTTAGGTCTCGAATATCGCAATTATCCGACAGGATTAGAAGCATTTTGAATACTGAGCTGTTTTGAGTCGATGCGGACCTATAAATAGGGCGCTTCGACGTATCAAAATCATTTTTCACAGTTTGCGGAGAGGATGCGATTCGTGCGACAACCTGTAACGATACGCGTGACAAATTTTGACGATAAATCACGAGTTATGTCTTCGAAAACCAGACGCAGACATGGTAGCATGCTACCAAACACTATACGCTGCCTCCTTTGTGGCCCATCAAATTGCGGAAAGACAAACGTGTTGGTGAGCTTGTTGGAAACTCCTCACGGCGTCCGCTTCCAGAACGTGTACGTGTACTCCAAGTCGTTGCAACAGCCGAAATATCAGTATTTGGAGAATTTATTGACTCCGATAGATGAAATTGGCTACTTTACGTTTTCGAATAACAGTGACGTCATCCCACCGTGCGTATCGCTTCCGAATTCTATTTGAATGATTTTTAATTCAATGATTTTGCATCAAAGTCGGCACCAACCACGCAAAGAGCGTTATCTCGCATGTAATTTCGAAGCAAACCACTCCATTTGTAATAGTCCATTCTAGCTGCTCCACTCTTCTCGAGCGATACCCCAAATATCACGCGTATCGTTACAGGTTGTCGCACGAATCGCATCCTCTCCGCAAACTGTGAAAAATGATTTTGATACGTCGAAGCGCCCTATTTATAGGTCCGCATCGACTCAAAACAGCTCAGTATTCAAAATGCTTCTGATCCTGTCGGATAATTGCGATATTCGAGACCTAACCTCTGAGCAGTTGAAATATATACCAAAGATTATTCTACTCCGAGAGTTTGGGAGAGACATTGATCAGTTGTGGGACAGACTCCCCGAGCACATAAAAGCCGATTCTGAGGTTCGGCAGTATCGTCGGTGTCTGAAGCATTATAATCGTCCTTGGCAGCGAACGCATATCGACGGTCCAGCACCATTGATTAAAAACTGTAGCGAATGTCACCGACGAGAGTAAAGAAAGGTTGTGGTTTGTTAAATCGAGCGATAAACGCGCTACCTATCGAATTACATATTCCGGGATACCAGTTTTGCGGTCCAGGAACACATCTGGCAAAACGATTGGCTAGAGGGGATCAAGGCATCAATCCGTTGGACGCGGCGTGTCGCGAACACGATATTGCGTATTCGCGCAGCAACGACCTCGGCGAAAGGCACGCGGCAGATAAAGTTCTCGCTGACAAAGCGCGAAAACGCATCGTTGCGCGAGACTCGACTCTGGGTGAAAGAGGTGCTGCTACAGCTGTTTGGGCAGCTATGAAGGCCAAGACGAAAATCGGAATGGGGATGAAAACAAAACCCCGCAAAAGTACTCCAAAGAGAGCGCCGAAAAAGCGGATTCTTCCGGTGGCAAAACGGTGTGGTATATTACCACTTCTCCCGCTGCTAGGTGTTCTCGGATCATTAGCTGGTGGAGCGGCGGGGATGGCCAAGGCAGTAAACGATAATAAGGCGGCGCAACATCAGCTGCAGGAAATGCAACGTCATAATCGCTCCATGGAAGGTCGCGGACTTTATCTCGCACCATACAAGCGTGGACAGGGAATATCGAAACGAAAAAAAATACGCCGAAAAGAAAATAAAAATGCCCGCGGGTGTAACTACCGATGCACAATTGGAGGAGTTGGCAAAACGTATGCGTATTCCATTCTTTAGAGGTGTTTTTATGCGAAACGCGCTACCAGTCGGAGGAGTACGTCGAAACGAGAGCGGTATTGTAAATTTGGACAATGTCGAGGGGTCGGGGACTCATTGGGTGGCATATGCAAAGAGAGGGTGTCGAGCTATATATTTCGATAGCTTTGGAAATCTTCGACCGCCCAAGGAATTGGTAAAATATCTGGATAAGGATGCTGTGAAAATTGAATACAATCGAACGTCTTATCTGAAGTACAATCAGAGCAATTGTGGACAACTATGTCTACGCTTTCTACAAACGATCGGTACCAAATTTAAGGATTGACTTCCCGCCACTCTGATTCAGTACTAATCGAGTCGTACAGTTCGGAATATGTCGTTAACATTCACTCTAACCGGCAAGAGTAGCACCCTCGCGGTGAGCTACTTTCCACCCATAGATTTGAGCGACGATGATTACGAGCTTGGTCTAACAACCTTTGAAACTTATCACACCATACCAAACATCGACTCGAGCAACGATAAATTCTACTTCACCGTAAACTATGACATCAGCAACAGCGTCGACACCACTCCTGAATACATTACGATTCCCCACGGCTCCTACGAACTAGACGCCATTGCCAAGTATTTGAAGCAGCGATTACTCGAGGGGTATCCTCAAAATCTCGACGGTACCGATGACAGTGACAACGATTCGTATCCAATAGTGTTGCGTCCCAACAACAACACCATGAAAAGCGAACTGTACTGTCGGTTCGCCGTAGATTTTACAAAGCCCAATAACATTGGATCGCTATTGGGATTCTCGACGAATCGGGTATTAGAACCAGGACGGTGGCACGAATCGGACGATCCAATTAATATCATGAACGTGAACATTGTTCGTATAGAATGTAGCGTGACCGCTGGCGCGTACAACAGTGGGAGGCGTGTACATACGATACATGAATTTTCTCCGAGAGTTCCACCAGGATATAAGATATCGGAAACGCCCGCGCAGATCATTTACCTTCCAATCACCGCACAGATCATTACGGATCTAACGATACGCGTTGTGGATCAAAACGGACGGTTGCTCGATTTTCGAGGTGAAGAGATTACCATCAGATTGCACGTACGACAGCGACGACGATAATACATGTGGTGCGAACGAAAGAGATGCTTGTACTGAACGACTCTAGAAACCCGTTTCTTCCAAGTGAAATTGTTTACAACAATTGCAACAACAACTGCAACAGCTCCGAGCACGCTAAAAAAAGAGGCTCAGTGCTGCGAACATTGCATTTTTGAAATCATTGGGATTCATTGTGCACATTTAGGTTGAAAAAATGGCTGACATTCTAAGTATTGGAGGGAAGCCGACGTTTGATGACCGCATCGTCAAGCTTCAGACTCACACATACAACCCATACGTCGGATACAGCGATGAGATAAGAATACCGATACAACAGCAGGATTTATACACATTGCCATGTGAAAGTTTTCTCTATGTGGAGGGGAAATTGAAGATAAATAAGCCAAAAGATGCATTAACGGTGACGTTGGGAAATAATTGCATGGCGTTCTTATTCGATGAGATTCGATACGAGCTGAATGGCGTGGAGATTGATCGCAGCAGAAACGTTGGAATAACTAGCACGCTTAAAAACTATGTATCGCTGACATCTGGCGAAGACAAAAATATGGAGAATGTCGGATGGGGCTTGAATTGGCGCGATGGGCCAATAGTGAAAAGTCATTTCAATTTTTGCATCCCACTCAAATATTTGCTGGGATTTTGTGAGGACTACAAACGCATGATTATTAATGCGCGTCACGAATTGATTTTAATACGATCGCGCAACGACAACAATGCTCTGATAGGATCGCCGATGTTGGAACCAGAAATTGAATTGGTTAAACTACAATGGCGGATGCCCCATGTGACGTTAAATGACGTTAATAAGCTATCGTTGCTACATACTTTGGAACGTGGACAAAACCTGAGCATTTGTTTTCAATCGTGGGATCTGTACGAGTATCCTCTCTTACAGAGCACGGCCAAGCATTCGTGGGCCGTGAAGACATCTGCACAGCTGGAGAAGCCGCGATGCGTGATCCTTGCTCTACAGACTGGTCGAAGAAATGTGATGAGTGAAGACGTTACTATGTTCAACAACTGCAAATTGGCCAATGTAAAACTTTTTCTCAACTCGGAATTTTACCCATATGATGACCTGAACTTGGACTTTGACAAGAATAAGCACGCCATCTTGTATCACATGTATACGCAATTCCGTAAATCATATTATGGGTATACTTGCAACGAGGCATTATTCACCGTGGCTGAATTTTTACAATTTGGCCCCCTCGTGGTAATTGATTGCTCGCGCACAAAATAAGTCGATCAAGAATGGCACCGTGGACGTGCGCATAGAATTCGAGTGTAAAGAGAATGTGCCTGCAAATACTACAGCCTACTGTCTGATTCTACACGATCGAGTGGTTGAATACAATCCATTGACAAACATGGTGCGCAAAATAAATTACATTACCACGCTACTTGCCCGCCCTCTCCTGTACTAAATTCGCAAAAAAATTTCATCGTGAAAATCGAGATGTTTTACGAGAAAGACTGCATTCTCTCGTCTGTCTTGGAAGCGAGTGGACCTCCAAATTGTATCGATAATGGTTGTACCAACGTTCGTTGACATGCAAGGGTTCATCGTTGATGGAAGATTTGTCGTCAAGGAAGTGGCTGTCCTACGAATGGGAACAATTCTCTCGCACTATATTTTTGGTAGTTCGATGCCGCATTATCTTCTTTCGAAATCTGACAAATCAAGCATCCGCTGGTTAACGGCGAAACATCATGGGTTACGCTGGGACGATGGAGAAGTTCCATACAGTATGGCTAAACGGCTAATTTCGAAAGCTGTAGCTGATGCGATCGATGAAGAAGAGGATGACACGTGCCATGTCGTATATGTTAAAGGGCTGCAGAAACGCGACTGGCTTGCGGATTTCCTCGATGAAAGTACGAGAGCAGACGCGGTCATCGAGACGCTGGACATTGACTACGAGGATATCAAATCTCTAAATAAGCTAAATGTAGTTAATACTCTGCGATGTGGTAGACACGCGAAACACTGTGCCATGCAAAATGTATTTAAAATATTCAACTGGTGGTCTAAACACCAGGGAAATTCATAAATAAAATATAATCAATTTTTTAATGCGTATAATTTTCTTCACCCCCCCCAACCCAATCTCATGCGTTTGATGTGCGCTAGATTAAGACGGTACTTATCATTATTATGTAGAAGTCGTCCAATACACGTTCGATACCCGATCAAAGCCGTTCGATGCACGATCATAGTGGTATGATAGACGTTCAATACCCGATCAAAGCTGTTCAATACCCGTTCAATGCACGTTCGAAGGCGTTCAATATCCGTTTGATATACGTTCAAAAACGTTCAATACCCGTTCGATACGTATTCAAAGTGATGTGGTCTTGTCGCATGATGTGTCAAAGAAGAAGGGAAAGAAGATGCGTGTGGCATGTCACATAATGGTTTGGAAAAATATTTGGGGGTGGGCCAAGGTCATTCACTCCCTCCGGTTAGGTCTGAAAAAGTTCTCGGGGGTCATTCCCTCCCTCTAAAAAGTTTTCGGCGGTGGGTCCGGTCTACGCGGCGGCTCGGCCTGGAGTGATCCCCTCCATCATCGCGGCTTCCCCCACTCCGCGGCTCGTGCGCGCGCAACCGGTTTTCCTCTCCCCGCAGGCCCCGCGCCCATGTTTCCCTCCGCCGCGCTCCCCCGCGCGCCCTCACTTCCCCCCGCCACCGCGCTCCCCTCAGAGGACCTGAGTTGGAACCCGCTTTACCTTACTACTGCACATCTATCAATACCATTACGCATATTCTGGGCTTTGTAGTGGCCATACAGCCCTCCGCGAATCTCATAATCTCCCGGACCGCCTCCACTGTTCCCGTTCCTGTACGGAAACCAAACTGCGTATCCGCGATGGGATCCCGGCCGATGTCCTGCTCAATTATCGCTTTAACAGCATACTCCCACACCTTACTGAGTGCCGGGAGGATGCTGATTGGGCGATAGGACCCAGGGGCAGTAGGGACCTTCCCGGGCTTTGGTATAAGGACCACCCACGCTCTCTTCCAGGTGTCCGGGATGACTCCCCTCCTAAGGGTGTCCACGACCGCCGCTCTAAGCTCCGCTGGGAACGCCTTCGTTACCGCCGCCACCACTTCCGACGGGACCCCATCCTACCCCGGGGCCTTTTTCGGCTTAAGCCGCCGGATCGCCTCCTCGATCAGGTCCATTCCCAGCTCCGCCTCTTCATCCATCCCTATCTCGGCCGCTGTCATATCCCTCTCCCTTCCCCGAGCCTCTCCCAACCCCCCCCCGGTATTGAAGGCACGGGTGTAGGGGCACCGTTGGGGGGCGTAACAAAAAGCTACGAGACAACTCCCCGCACCTGGGCCTGGGACATTTCCATTCTATGTGGGCTCCCACCAAGTTTCCTCATTACGGCCTTGTACGGCTTTCCCCATGGGTCCAGGTCGACCTGGGAGCATAGGCCCTGCCACTGGGCCTCCTTTGCCCTCCAGATCGCCACCTGGACCCTTCTCCGGGCGTCGGAGTACGCCCTCCGCGCCTCCTCCGCCTCCATGCCTCCTCTTCTCCTGCGCCTCTGCGATCGCCTCCTTGCTCTAAATGATGCCGCCCGCGTTTCCGCAACATCTCGGCACTACCAGCCATTGGGATTTCTAGTTCCCCTTGGAAGGGATTTCCTCGACAGGGTGGTCCTCGTTGTTTCCTCCAGGAGTCTCTGGAATCTATCCACCCTCGGCTCGCACCTTACCCCAGCCTCCCCGGGATCCGCCGCCTCCATCCCCTCACCCTGCTCCAACCGGCCACTCAGTCGCCCAACCTGTCGGACCACTTCCTCCAGGTCCAGATCCTTGGTGGAGAATCTCTGCCACACCGCAGGGAGTGCTGATCCCCTCGACCTCCTAATAGTATGAAGAACATACTTGTGGTCCGAGTACGAGTCCTGTGCAAGCACCTCGCTCTTCACCCCCTAGCTGTAACCCGGTCCACAGACATTATGTCTATAAAGGATCTCCTGTTATTTCTCTCGAACGTGTGCCTATACCTGTCTGGGACCTTAACCGGCACCAGTCCATGCCTCCCCAGCATATCAAGGACTGCTGTCCCCTTCCTGTCGAGGCGCCCCCCCCCCCAGGCAGGGGACCTCGCATTCCAATCCCCCACCAACACTGCCCCCACACCCGCGGATCTCTTTTCCGCGAGGATACACTCCATTGTGTCCAGGTACTCCTCGAACTCCGCGAGTTTATTTTTAGGCGAGCAGTAACAGCTCATAACCAGTTTCCCCTCCCAGATTACCGCCGCCACCCCATTCGCCACCACGGGACGTGCCATCGTCGGGAAGTGCCCGTTGAAACCAGTTACCCATATGGACGCATCCCCAGCAGCATCATTAAACCAATACTTTAGCTGCCGGTAGGGCTCCGAGATGGCGACCACATCTACATTCAACTGAGACACTACGTGCTCCATCATTTCTTGCGCTAGACGGCACCTATTAAGGTTAATCTGCACAATTCTAAGTGCCATTACGGGCGCCTGACCCTGCGTCCCTAGTCTCCGTCCTAGGTCTCATCCTATTGAGCGGGCAGGCTAGGGACGCCGTCACGTGGGCGATCCTAGCTCCCGTCAGCCCCTGCCTGGAGCAAACCCCGCATTTGGGGGGGGGGGGGGTTATGGCACCTCGCAATGAGGTGGTCCGCCTCCCCACATCTCCTACATAATTCGTGCCCCTCCCCAACCGCGCCGCACTCACGTGGAACTATCCTAACCTAACCTGATCGCACGTGGCACAATTCAATGTGAACCTAACCGCACGTGGACCTTTTTTATGTGAACCTAACCACAGATGGACCTATCCCTACCCAACCTGACCGCATGTGGCCCTCTTCAAGGTGAACCTAACCGCACGTGGAACTATCCTAACCTAACCTGACCGCACGTGGAGCACTTCAAAGTGAACCTAACCACACGTGCACATATCCTAACCTAACCTGGCCGCAAGTGGCGTGCTCTGGGATCAACGAAACAGGCAACCGCTCGGGCCGTAGATCGACACGCAACGGGTCGCGACGTTCTACTAGGGGAGAAGTGCACGACTACGTAGCCGGAACATTCGCCGCCGGTGGTGTACCCTCGCTAATGGAACCACGAAGGTCCACCCGGAGTATCGGGCACCGACGGGAGCCAGCCTCGTCGACGATGAATCTCCCCATTCGATCTTTTGGGTTTCTCTGGTTTACCCCTGAACGATTTCACGTACTCTTGAACTCTCTCTTCAAAGTTCTTTTCAACTTTCCCTCACGGTACTTGTTCGCTATCGGTCTCGTGGTTGTATTTAGCCTTAGATGGAGTTTACCATCCACTTAGGGTTGCACTCGAGTCGTCAATACGTAGCGAATCGCGACGAACGCGCGACAAATATCGAGTGTTATCGTCAAAATCGGCAATCGGTAATTTCACACGCGAGACAACGAGTGACATCTCGGTGCGACCAGGAAGCAGATAGGGAGACGACAGGGAAATCGAAGGGAATCGTAGCCTCCCAGTGACCGGAACAACGCGGTGACCCGTCGACGCAGTAAGGTAGGCCCAGCGATCAGAGAGACTAGTCACAGCGAAACCTAACGTAGATTTCGGCGGCGGAGGCTCGACGGTACGTCGCACGCGAATCGGGAAGGGCGCTCGTCGATTCAAGTCACATAGTTCGCGAGAACGTAGGAACACGCGCGTACGACGCAACGTACGAACCACACGATACAAGGACCCGGACAAACCGCGATTCCCTCGCGTAACATTCCCAACAAAAAAAGACCCGCGACGCGAACACGCGGTCGTCAACGCGTCGGATCACGAATCGATCGACGTTCGATCTCGACCGTGGGAGGCCCCGCTTGTCGGCGGAATCGCGAGGCTCCGGGGATTCGAGTAGGACGATCTAGATATCGCGTTACCCGAGACTCGAGCGAAACGCTCGCGACAGATGCTAATCAGAGAATAGGGAAATAATAATCACCGCGAGAAACGACCAGCTGGAAGCTGGAAGCTAGAAGCTAAAAGAAAACAGAACCCTTCGGTAGGCGACCGACCGGACCGGGGCGAAAGACGAGCGCGAGAATCGGCGTAAAGAAAAAGTGGAGATAACCTCCGAGCGACGAAAACGTCAAAAGAATAGGGAATAGAACCGCGACCGCGAGACGAACGAAACGCAAGAATCACACGCGTCGGGGAACGCGCGAGGATAAAGGGAAAGGAAACAAATAAACTCGTTAGCAGGTCGTTCGTTAGTTCATTCAATTATTTATTTATTTATTCACTTACAACTAGGGGCCGAGATACGCAACATATAACAGATAACAGATAACTAATTAATCGATTAACCGATCACTGGACGCGGAGCTCGCCGCTTCGCGCTCACCACACTACACTTCACTCGCTCGATCGTTCACCTCACTTGGCCTCGAGGCGCGTCGTTTTGCTTCGCTCGGCCCGGAGTCGGCTGGGGTCGCTTCGTCCCGCGTGGAGTCGAGGACGATTCCTCGCGACCGGAGGAGGCTGCGCGCCGCCCGCTGCCTAGAACAAACAAACAAACAAACAAATGGAGGCGGGAAAATCTCTGTACCACTAGCACCGATACCTTGGAACGGTTGGAGCCGGGATCTCTTCCCCGCGCTCGAGCGAGCGGCATGGGGGGCGCCTTGGAATCCACTTCGGGCAAAGTTCAGTCCCCTTAGGGACGGTTCGTGCCCGGCTGGCCGACGAGGCGACGAACCATAGCTGCGAGCGAAGGCGAGGGCGATGGGGCTCGCGACTCGGAGAACTATCACCTTGGAGAAGAAGCGGGCGGGGCGCGGCGAGAAAAATCCTCCCTCCCTCAATGGCCGGTTGGCCGGAGACCCGCGAACCTGTAAAGAATAGAAAAGATTAACGAAGATCGGTGTAGGGTTTTGGTTTTGGCTGGGAGCCGGGAAACAGAAGGGAAAAGGAGATAGGTAGAGACGAGCGTCTACAAACGAACGAACAAACACCGTAGAATCGTAGCTAAAAATCTGGCGACAATAATCGTTATACTAACCTGTAAACGAGCGACGGGAGGTGTTCCGGTGTCGCGCGACGCATCCCGTCGACCTATATATACACGAGCCGGGGAAAATGGAGAGATGAGTTTTCTTCCTTTTACCGAGAACATTAACGGGGAAACAGGCTAACCTATACACTTACCTTTCACCTCTCGAGTCGCGTCTCGCGACACCGCGACGCGCAACGCCGACCACAGAGACACGTTCCCGGATGGACGAGGATCCGCAGACGCGTGGAAGTTACCTGCAACAATGAGAATCGACCGAAATATGGAGTTAGAAACACCCGTGATTAATCAGAATGATGAGACACAGGGTATCCGTGTCCAGCAACAGTATCGGTACTTACCTGACGGTGTGAATAGAAACAATAGAAGTGGAAATAACGATAACAAAGGAACGGGGTAGAAACCCAGGGAGATGGAGGGAGGAGCAAAGGGACCAAGGTGGGCGACATCTCCCGACCGGTAGCCCTGCGGCTGACGGGTGCAACATATGCTACCAGGGATTCCCGTCACACCTCCCCAGTAAGACTCCCCTCCGGTAAAGGTAAACGGAAACGCGGGAGACGCAGGGAAGAACAACGGAGCCACGCGCCCAACGCTGCTCCGACCGAGACGTTCGGAACGTCGCTCTCCCTTATAGATACCGAACGGCCGGCCGGAACGCCGGCGCCGCCGCACCTTTGGCACGGGCGCATATGGGTGAAAACCGTCGCTACAACAGCCCGGCCGCACGGCACGTTTGGACTTAGCCGCGGGGAGCGTCGGAGACAAGAGTAAACCGAATAAACGAATTATTATAAACAATCGCCGCGAACATTATCACGATAAATACACTGTCCCAAACGACATTTGAAAATAATTTCTCGCAACTTAGAAATATTTCGGACCGAAAGGTGTTTTTCGCGTTTTTCTCGAAAACGAGCGCGACGGCCGCGGTCGAACCATTAATGTAATACGTTCGCAATGCAACGAGGAACAAGGATCTATAATTGTTTTGGCGATCGGACGAGTTTGGCTTTTGGACGATGGTGCCGGTAGACTTTGAGATCTGACGGGACTGTGAAATATTTCGGACCGAAAGGTTTTTTTCGTTTTTTTCTCGAAAACGAGCGCGACGACCGCGGTCGAACCATTAATGTAATACGTTTGGAATGCAACGGGGAACAAGGATCTATAATTTTTTTTGGCGATCGGACGAGTTTGGCTTTTGGACGATGGTGCTCGTGGACTTTGAGATCTGACGGGATTTAGAAATATTTCGGACCGAAAGGTGTTTTTCGCGTTTTTCTCGACAACGAGCGCGACGACCGCGCGCGAACCATTAATGTAATACGTTTGCAATGCAACGAGGAACAAGGATCTATAATTTTTTGGCGATCGGACGAGTTTGGCTTTTGGACGATGGTGCTCGTGGACTTTGAGATCTGACGGGAGTGTGAAATATTTCTTACCGAAACGTGTTTTTCGTGTTATTCTCGAAAACGAGCGCGACGACCGCGGTCGAACCATAAATGTAATACGTTCGCAATGCAACAAGGAACAAGAATCTATAATTGTTCTGGCGATCCGACGAGTTTGGCTTTTGGACGATGGTGCCGGTGGACTTGGGGATCTGACGGGACGTGGAAATATTTCGGACCGAAAGGCGTTTTTCGCGTTTTTCTCGAAAACGAGCGCGACGGCCGCGGTCGAACCATTAATGTAATACGTTCGCAATGCAACAAGGAACAAGGATCTATAATTGTTTTGGCGATCAGACGAGTTTGGCTTTTGGACCATGGTGCCGGTGGACTTTGAGATCTGACGGGACTTTGAAATATTTCGGACCGAAAGGTGTTTTTCGCTTTTTTCTCGAAAACGAGCGCGACGACCTCGGTCGAAACATTAATGTAATACGTTCGCAATGCAACTAGGAACAAGGATCTATAATTTTTTGGCGATCGGACGAGTTTGGCTTTTGGACGATGGTGCTCGTGGACTTTGAGATCTGACGGGAGTGTGAAATATTTCTTACCGAAACGTGTTTTTCGCGTTTTTCTCGACAACGAGCGCGACGACCGCGCGCGAACCATTAATGTAATACGTTTGCAATGAAACGAGGAACAAGGATCTATAATTGTTTTGGCGATCGGACGAGTTTGGCTTTTGGACGATGGTGCCGGTGGACTTTGAGATCTGACGGGACTGTGAAATATTTCGGACCGAAAGGTTTTTTTCGTTTTTTTCTCGAAAACGAGCGCGACGACCGCGGTCGAACCATTAATGTAATACGTTTGGAATGCAACGGGGAACAAGGATCTATAATTTTTTTTGGCGATCGGACGAGTTTGGCTTTTGGACGATGGTGCTCGTGGACTTTGAGATCTGACGGGATTTAGAAATATTTCGGACCGAAAGGTGTTTTTCGCGTTTTTCTCGACAACGAGCGCGACGACCGCGCGCGAACCATTAATGTAATACGTTTGCAATGCAACGAGGAACAAGGATCTATCATTTTTTGGCGATCGGACGAGTTTGGCTTTTGGACGATGGTGCTCGTGGACTTTGAGATCTGACGGGAGTGTGAAATATTTCTTACCGAAACGTGTTTTTCGTGTTATTCTCGAAAACGAGCGCGACGACCGCGGTCGAACCATAAATGTAATACGTTCGCAATGCAACAAGGAACAAGAATCTATAATTGTTCTGGCGATCCGACGAGTTTGGCTTTTGGACGATGGTGCCGGTGGACTTGGGGATCTGACGGGACGTGGAAATATTTCGGACCGAAAGGCGTTTTTCGCGTTTTTCTCGAAAACGAGCGCGACGGCCGCGGTCGAACCATTAATGTAATACGTTCGCAATGCAACAAGGAACAAGGATCTATAATTGTTTTGGCGATCAGACGAGTTTGGCTTTTGGACCATGGTGCCGGTGGACTTTGAGATCTGACGGGACTTTGAAATATTTCGGACCGAAATGTGTTTTTCGCTTTTTTCTCGAAAACGAGCGCGACGACCTCGGTCGAAACATTAATGTAATACGTTCGCAATGCAACTAGGAACAAGGATCTATAATTTTTTGGCGATCGGACGAGTTTGGCTTTTGGACGATGGTGCTCGTGGACTTTGAGATCTGACGGGAGTGTGAAATATTTCTTACCGAAACGTGTTTTTCGCGTTTTTCTCGACAACGAGCGCGACGACCGCGCGCGAACCATTAATGTAATACGTTTGCAATGAAACGAGGAACAAGGATCTATAATTGTTTTGGCGATCGGACGAGTTTGGCTTTTGGACGATGGTGCCGGTGGACTTTGAGATCTGACGGGACTGTGAAATATTTCGGACCGAAAGGTTTTTTTCGTTTTTTTCTCGAAAACGAGCGCGACGACCGCGGTCGAACCATTAATGTAATACGTTTGGAATGCAACGGGGAACAAGGATCTATAATTTTTTTTGGCGATCGGACGAGTTTGGCTTTTGGACGATGGTGCTCGTGGACTTTGAGATCTGACGGGATTTAGAAATATTTCGGACCGAAAGGTGTTTTTCGCGTTTTTCTCGACAACGAGCGCGACGACCGCGCGCGAACCATTAATGTAATACGTTTGCAATGCAACGAGGAACAAGGATCTATAATTTTTTGGCGATCGGACGAGTTTGGCTTTTGGACGATGGTGCTCGTGGACTTTGAGATCTGACGGGAGTGTGAAATATTTCTTACCGAAACGTGTTTTTCGTGTTATTCTCGAAAACGAGCGCGACGACCGCGGTCGAACCATAAATGTAATACGTTCGCAATGCAACAAGGAACAAGAATCTATAATTGTTCTGGCGATCCGACGAGTTTGGCTTTTGGACGATGGTGCCGGTGGACTTGGGGATCTGACGGGACGTGGAAATATTTCGGACCGAAAGGCGTTTTTCGCGTTTTTCTCGAAAACGAGCGCGACGGCCGCGGTCGAACCATTAATGTAATACGTTCGCAATGCAACAAGGAACAAGGATCTATAATTGTTTTGGCGATCAGACGAGTTTGGCTTTTGGACCATGGTGCCGGTGGACTTTGAGATCTGACGGGACTTTGAAATATTTCGGACCGAAAGGTGTTTTTCGCTTTTTTCTCGAAAACGAGAGCGACGACCTCGGTCGAAACATTAATGTAATACGTTCGCAATGCAACTAGGAACAAGGATCTATAATTTTTTGGCGATCGGACGAGTTTGGCTTTTGGACGATGGTGCTCGTGGACTTTGAGATCTGACGGGAGTGTGAAATATTTCTTACCGAAACGTGTTTTTCGCGTTTTTCTCGACAACGAGCGCGACGACCGCGCGCGAACCATTAATGTAATACGTTTGCAATGAAACGAGGAACAAGGATCTATAATTGTTTTGGCGATCGGACGAGTTTGGCTTTTGGACGATGGTGCCGGTGGACTTTGAGATCTGGCGGGACTTTGAAATATTTCGCGACCGAAAGGTGTTTTTCGCGTTTTTCTCGAAAACGAGCGCGACGACCTCGGTCGAAACATTAATGTAATACGTTCGGAATGCAACGAGGAACAAGGATCTATAATTGTTCTGGCGATCCGACGAGTTTGGCTTTTGGACGATGGTGCCGGTGGACTTGGGGATCTGACCGAACGTGGAAATATTTCGGACCGAAAGGCGTTTTTCGCGTTTTTCTCGAAAACGAGCGCGACGGCCGCGGTCGAACCATTAATGTAATACGTTCGCAATGTAACGTGGAACAAGGATCTATAATTTTTTTTGCGATCGGACGAGTTTGGCTTTTGGACGATGGTGCCGGTGGCCTTTGAGATCTGACGGGACGTGGAAATATTTCGGACCGAAAGGTGTTTTTTGCGTTTTTCTGGAAAACGAGCGCGACGACCGCGGTCGAACCATTAATGTAATACGTTCGCAATGCAACAAGGAACAAGGATCAATAATTGTTTTGGCGATCGGACGAGTTTGGCTTTTGGACGATGGTGCCGGTGGACTTTGAGATCTGACGGGACTTCGAAATATTTCGGACCGAAAGGTGTCTTTTACGTTTTTTTCGAAAACAACCGCGACAACCGCGGTCGAAACAATAATGTAATACGTTCGCAATGCAACGCGGAACAAGGATCTATAATTGTTTTGGCGATCGGACGAGTTTGGCTTTTGGACGATGGTGCCGGTGGCCTTTGAGATCTGACGGGACGTGGAAATATTTCGGACCGAAAGGTGTTTTTTGCGTTTTTCTGGAAAACGAGCGCGACGTCCGCGGTCGAACCATTAATGTAATACGTTCGCAATGCAACAAGGAACAAGGATCAATAATTGTTTTGGCGATCGGACGAGTTTGGCTTTTGGACGATGGTGCCGGTGGACTTTGAGATCTGACGGGACTGTGAAATATTTCGGACCGAAAGGTGTTTTTGCGTTTTTCTCGAAAACGAGCGCGACGACCGCGGTCGAACCATTAATGTAATACGTTCGCAATGCTACAAGGAACAAGGAACTATAATTGTTTTGGCGATCGGACGAGTTTGGCTTTTGGACCATGGTGCCGGTGGACTTTGAGATCTGACGGGACTTTGAAATATTTCGGACCGAAAGGTGTTTTTCGCTTTTTTCTCGAAAACGAGCGCGACGACCTCGGTCGAAACATTAATGTAATACGTTCGCAATGCAACTAGGAACAAGGATCTATAATTTTTTTTGCGATCGGAAGAGTTTGGCTTTTGGACGATGGTGCCGGTGGCCTTTGAGATCTGACGGGACTTGGAAATATTTCGGACCGAAAGGTGTTTTTCGCTTTTTTCTCGAAAACGAGCACGACGACCTCGGTCGAAACATTAATGTAATACGTTCGCAATGCAACTAGGAACAAAGATCTATAATTTTTTGGCGATCGGACGAGTTTGGCTTTTGGACGATGGTGCTCGTGGACTTTGAGATCTGACGGGAGTGTGAAATATTTCTTACCGAAACGTGTTTTTCGTGTTATTCTCGAAAACGAGCGCGATGACCGCGGTCGAACCATTAATGTAATACGTTCGCAATGCAACGCGGAACAAGGATCTATAATTGTTTTGGCGATCGGACGAGTTTGGCTTTTGGACGATGGTGCCGGTGGCCTTTGAGATCTGACGGGACTTTGAAATATTTCGGACCGAAAGGTGTCTTTTACGTTTTTTTCGAAAACAACCGCGACAACCGTGGTCGAAACATTAATGTAATACGTTCGCAATGCAACGCGGAACAAGGATCTATAATTGTTTTGGCGATCGGACGAGTTTGGCTTTTGGACGATGGTGCCGGTGGACTTTGAGATCTGACGGGACTGTGAAATATTTCGGACCGAATGGTGTTTTTTGCGTTTTTCTCGAAAACGAGCGCGACGACCGCGGTCGAACCATTAATGTAATACGTTCGCAATGCAACAAGGAACAAGGATCTATAATTGTTTTGGCGATCAGACGAGTTTGGCTTTTGGACCATGGTGCCGGTGGACTTTGAGATCTGACGGGACTTTGAAATATTTCGGACCGAAAGGTGTTTTTCGCTTTTTTCTCGAAAACGAGCGCGACGACCGCGGTCGAACCATTAATGTAATACGTTCGGAATGCAACGAGGCACAAGGATCTATAATTGTTCTGGCGATCCGACGAGTTTGGCTTTTGGACGATGGTGCCGGTGGACTTGGGGATCTGACCGGACGTGGAAATATTTCGGACCGAAAGGTGTCTTTTACGTTTTTTTCGAAAACAACCGCGACAACCGCGGTCGAAACAATAATGTAATACGTTCGCAATGCAACGCGGAACAAGGATCTATAATTGTTTTGGCGATCGGACGAGTTTGGCTTTTGGACGATGGTGCCGGTGGCCTTTGAGATCTGACGGGACGTGGAAATATTTCGGACCGAAAGGTGTCTTTTGCGTTTTTCTCGAAAACGAGCGCGACGACCGCGGTCGAACCATTAATGTAATACGTTCGCAATGCAACAAGGAACAAGGATCAATAATTGTTTTGGCGATCGGACGAGTTTGGCTTTTGGACGATGGTGCCGGTGGACTTTGAGATCTGACGGGACTGTGAAATATTTCGGACCGAAAGGTGTTTTTTGCGTTTTTCTCGAAAACGAGCGCGACGACCGCGGTCGAACCATTAATGTAATACGTTCGCAATGCAACAAGGAACAAGGATCTATAATTGTTTTGGCGATCGGACGAGTTTGGCTTCTGGACCATGGTGCCGGTGGACTTTGAGATCTGACGGGACTTTGAAATATTTCGGACCGAAAGGTGTTTTTCGCTTTTTTCTCGAAAACGAGCGCGACGACCTCGGTCGAAACATTAATGTAATACGTTCGCAATGCAACTAGGAACAAGGATCTATAATTGTTTTGGCGATCGGACGAGTTTGGCTTTTGGACGATGGTGCCGGTGGCCTTTGAGATCTGACGGGACGTGGAAATATTTCGGACCGAAAGGTGTCTTTTGCGTTTTTCTCGAAAACGAGCGCGACGACCGCGGTCGAACCATTAATGTAATACGTTCGCAATGCAACAAGGAACAAGGATCAATAATTGTTTTGGCGATCGGACGAGTTTGGCTTTTGGACGATGGTGCCGGTGGACTTTGAGATCTGACGGGACTGTGAAATATTTCGGACCGAAAGGTGTTTTTTGCGTTTTTCTCGAAAACGAGCGCGACGACCGCGGTCGAACCATTAATGTAATACGTTCGCAATGCAACAAGGAACAAGGATCTATAATTGTTTTGGCGATCGGACGAGTTTGGCTTCTGGACCATGGTGCCGGTGGACTTTGAGATCTGACGGGACTTTGAAATATTTCGGACCGAAAGGTGTTTTTCGCTTTTTTCTCGAAAACGAGCGCGACGACCTCGGTCGAAACATTAATGTAATACGTTCGCAATGCAACTAGGAACAAGGATCTATAATTTTTTGGCGATCGGACGAGTTTGGCTTTTGGACGATGGTGCTCGTGGACTTTGAGATCTGACCGGAGTGTGAAATATTTCTTACCGAAACGTGTTTTTCGTGTTATTCTCGAAAACGAGCGCGACGACCTCGGTCGAAACATTTATGTAATACGTTCGGAATGCAACGAAGAACAAGGATCTATAATTGTTTTGGCGATCGGACGAGTTTGGCTTTTGGACGATGGTGCCGGTGGACTTTGAGATCTGACGGGACTGTGAAATATTTCGGACCGAAAGGAGTTTCTTGCGTTTTTCTCGAAAACGAGCGCGACGACCGCGGTCGAACCATTAATGTAATAGGTTCGCAATGCAACGCGGAACAAGGATCTATAATTGTTTTGGCGATCGGACGAGTTTGGCTTTTGGACGATGGTGCCGGTGGACTTTGAGATCTGACGGGACTGTGAAATATTTCGGACCGAAAGGTGTTTTTTGCGTTTTTCTCGAAAACGAGCGCGACGACCGCGGTCGAACCATTAATGTAATAGGTTCGCAATGCAACGCGGAACGAGGATCTATAATTGTTTTGGCGATCGGACGAGTTTGGCTTTTGGACGATGGTGCCGGTGGACTTTGAGATCTGACGGGAGTGTGAAATATTTCTTACCGAAACGTGTTTTTCGTGTTATTCTCGAAAACGAGCGCGACGACCGCGGTCGAACCATAAATGTAATACGTTCGCAATGCAACGCGGAACAAGAATCTATAATTGTTCTGGCGATCCGACGAGTGTGGCTTTTGGACGATGGTGCCGGTGGACTTTGAGATCTGGCGGGACTTGGAAATATTTCGGACCGAAAGGCGTTTTTCGCGTTTTTCTCGAAAACGAGCGCGACGGCCGCGGTCGAACCATTAATGTAATCCGTTCGCAATGCAACGAGGAACAAGGATCTATAATTTTTTTGCGATCGGACGAGTTTGGCTTTTGGACGATGGTGCCGGTGGCCTTTGAGATCTGACGGGACTTTGAAATATTTCGGACCGAAAGGTGTCTTTTACGTTTTTTTCGAAAACAACCGCGACAACCGCGGTCGAAACATTAATGTAATACGTTCGCAATGCAACGCGGAACAAAGATCTATAATTGTTTTGGCGATCGGACGAGTTTGGCTTTTGGACGATGGTGCCGGTGGACTTTGAGATCTGACGGGACTGTGAAATATTTCGGACCGAAATGTGTTTTTTGCGTTTTTCTCGAAAACGAGCGCGACGACCGCGGTCGAACCATTAATGTAATACGTTCGCAATGCAACAAGGAACAAGGATCTATAATTGTTTTGGCGATCGGACGAGTTTGGCTTTTGGACGATGGTGCCGGTGGACTTGGGGATCTGACGGGACGTGGAAATATTTCGGACCGAAATGTGTTTTTCGCATTTTTCTCGAAAACGAGCGCGACGACCGCGGTCGAACCATTAATGTAATACGTTCGGAATGCAACGAGGAACAAGGATCTATAATTGTTCTGGCGATCCGACGAGTTTGGCTTTTGGACGATGGTGCCGGTGGACTTGGGGATCTGACCGGACGTGGAAATATTTCGGACCGAAAGGCGTTTTTCGCGTTTTTCTCGAAAACGAGCGCGACGGCCGCGGTCGAACCATTAATGTAATACGTTCGCAATGCAACGAGGAACAAGGATCTATAATTTTTTTTGCGATCGGACGAGTTTGGCTTTTGGACGATGGTGCCGGTGGCCTTTGAGATCTGACGGGACATGGAAATATTTCGGCCCGAAAGGTGTTTTTCGCTGATTTCTCGAAAACGAGCACGACGACCTCGGTCGAAACATTAATGTAATACGTTCGCAATGCAACTAGGAACAAAGATCTATAATTTTTTGGCGATCGGACGAGTTTGGCTTTTGGACGATGGTGCTCGTGGACTTTGAGATCTGACGGGAGTGTGAAATATTTCTTACCGAAACGTGTTTTTCGTGTTATTCTCGAAAACGAGCGCGATGACCGCGGTCGAACCATTAATGTAATACGTTCGCAATGCAACAAGGAACAAGGATCTATAATTGTTTTGGCGATCGGACGAGTTTGGCTTTTGGACCATGGTGCCGGTGGACTTTGAGATCTGACGGGACTGTGAAATATTTCGGACCGAAAGGTGTTTCTTGCGTTTTGCTCGAAAACGAGCGCGACGACCGCGGTCGAACCATTAATGTAATAGGTTCGCAATGCAACGCGGAACGAGGATCTATAATTGTTTTGGCGATCGGACGAGTTTGGCTTTTGGACGATGGTGCCGGTGGACTTTGAGATCTGACGGGACTGTGAAATATTTCGGACCGAAAGGTGTTTTTTGCGTTTTTCACGAAAACGAGCGCGACGACCGTGGTCGAACCATTAGTGTAATACGTTCGGAATGCAATGGGGAACAAGGATCTATAATTGTTTTGGCGATCGGACGAGTTTGGCTTTTGGACGATGGTGCCGGTGGACTTTGAGATCTGGCGGGACTTGGAAATATTTCGGACCGAAAGGTGTTTTTTGCGTTTTTCTCGAAAACGAGCGCGACGACCGCGGTCGAACCATTAATGTAATACGTTCGCAATGCAACAAGGAACAAGGATCTATAATTGTTTTGGCGATCGGACGAGTTTGGCTTTTGGACGATGGTGCCGGTGGCCTTTGAGATCTGACGGGACGTGGAAATATTTCGGACCGAAAGGTGTTTTTTGCGTTTTTCTGGAAAACGAGCGCGACGTCCGCGGTCGAACCATTAATGTAATACGTTCGCAATGCAACAAGGAACAAGGATCAATAATTGTTTTGGCGATCGGACGAGTTTGGCTTTTGGACGATGGTGCCGGTGGACTTTGAGATCTGACGGGACTGTGAAATATTTCGGACCGAAAGGTGTTTTTGCGTTTTTCTCGAAAACGAGCGCGACGACCGCGGTCGAACCATTAATGTAATACGTTCGCAATGCTACAAGGAACAAGGAACTATAATTGTTTTGGCGATCGGACGAGTTTGGCTTTTGGACCATGGTGCCGGTGGACTTTGAGATCTGACGGGACTTTGAAATATTTCGGACCGAAAGGTGTTTTTCGCTTTTTTCTCGAAAACGAGCGCGACGACCTCGGTCGAAACATTAATGTAATACGTTCGCAATGCAACTAGGAACAAGGATCTATAATTTTTTTTGCGATCGGAAGAGTTTGGCTTTTGGACGATGGTGCCGGTGGCCTTTGAGATCTGACGGGACTTGGAAATATTTCGGACCGAAAGGTGTTTTTCGCTTTTTTCTCGAAAACGAGCACGACGACCTCGGTCGAAACATTAATGTAATACGTTCGCAATGCAACTAGGAACAAAGATCTATAATTTTTTGGCGATCGGACGAGTTTGGCTTTTGGACGATGGTGCTCGTGGACTTTGAGATCTGACGGGAGTGTGAAATATTTCTTACCGAAACGTGTTTTTCGTGTTATTCTCGAAAACGAGCGCGATGACCGCGGTCGAACCATTAATGTAATACGTTCGCAATGCAACGCGGAACAAGGATCTATAATTGTTTTGGCGATCGGACGAGTTTGGCTTTTGGACGATGGTGCCGGTGGCCTTTGAGATCTGACGGGACTTTGAAATATTTCGGACCGAAAGGTGTCTTTTACGTTTTTTTCGAAAACAACCGCGACAACCGTGGTCGAAACATTAATGTAATACGTTCGCAATGCAACGCGGAACAAGGATCTATAATTGTTTTGGCGATCGGACGAGTTTGGCTTTTGGACGATGGTGCCGGTGGACTTTGAGATCTGACGGGACTGTGAAATATTTCGGACCGAATGGTGTTTTTTGCGTTTTTCTCGAAAACGAGCGCGACGACCGCGGTCGAACCATTAATGTAATACGTTCGCAATGCAACAAGGAACAAGGATCTATAATTGTTTTGGCGATCAGACGAGTTTGGCTTTTGGACCATGGTGCCGGTGGACTTTGAGATCTGACGGGACTTTGAAATATTTCGGACCGAAAGGTGTTTTTCGCTTTTTTCTCGAAAACGAGCGCGACGACCGCGGTCGAACCATTAATGTAATACGTTCGGAATGCAACGAGGCACAAGGATCTATAATTGTTCTGGCGATCCGACGAGTTTGGCTTTTGGACGATGGTGCCGGTGGACTTGGGGATCTGACCGGACGTGGAAATATTTCGGACCGAAAGGTGTCTTTTACGTTTTTTTCGAAAACAACCGCGACAACCGCGGTCGAAACAATAATGTAATACGTTCGCAATGCAACGCGGAACAAGGATCTATAATTGTTTTGGCGATCGGACGAGTTTGGCTTTTGGACGATGGTGCCGGTGGCCTTTGAGATCTGACGGGACGTGGAAATATTTCGGACCGAAAGGTGTCTTTTGCGTTTTTCTCGAAAACGAGCGCGACGACCGCGGTCGAACCATTAATGTAATACGTTCGCAATGCAACAAGGAACAAGGATCAATAATTGTTTTGGCGATCGGACGAGTTTGGCTTTTGGACGATGGTGCCGGTGGACTTTGAGATCTGACGGGACTGTGAAATATTTCGGACCGAAAGGTGTTTTTTGCGTTTTTCTCGAAAACGAGCGCGACGACCGCGGTCGAACCATTAATGTAATACGTTCGCAATGCAACAAGGAACAAGGATCTATAATTGTTTTGGCGATCGGACGAGTTTGGCTTCTGGACCATGGTGCCGGTGGACTTTGAGATCTGACGGGACTTTGAAATATTTCGGACCGAAAGGTGTTTTTCGCTTTTTTCTCGAAAACGAGCGCGACGACCTCGGTCGAAACATTAATGTAATACGTTCGCAATGCAACTAGGAACAAGGATCTATAATTGTTTTGGCGATCGGACGAGTTTGGCTTTTGGACGATGGTGCCGGTGGCCTTTGAGATCTGACGGGACGTGGAAATATTTCGGACCGAAAGGTGTCTTTTGCGTTTTTCTCGAAAACGAGCGCGACGACCGCGGTCGAACCATTAATGTAATACGTTCGCAATGCAACAAGGAACAAGGATCAATAATTGTTTTGGCGATCGGACGAGTTTGGCTTTTGGACGATGGTGCCGGTGGACTTTGAGATCTGACGGGACTGTGAAATATTTCGGACCGAAAGGTGTTTTTTGCGTTTTTCTCGAAAACGAGCGCGACGACCGCGGTCGAACCATTAATGTAATACGTTCGCAATGCAACAAGGAACAAGGATCTATAATTGTTTTGGCGATCGGACGAGTTTGGCTTCTGGACCATGGTGCCGGTGGACTTTGAGATCTGACGGGACTTTGAAATATTTCGGACCGAAAGGTGTTTTTCGCTTTTTTCTCGAAAACGAGCGCGACGACCTCGGTCGAAACATTAATGTAATACGTTCGCAATGCAACTAGGAACAAGGATCTATAATTTTTTGGCGATCGGACGAGTTTGGCTTTTGGACGATGGTGCTCGTGGACTTTGAGATCTGACCGGAGTGTGAAATATTTCTTACCGAAACGTGTTTTTCGTGTTATTCTCGAAAACGAGCGCGACGACCTCGGTCGAAACATTTATGTAATACGTTCGGAATGCAACGAAGAACAAGGATCTATAATTGTTTTGGCGATCGGACGAGTTTGGCTTTTGGACGATGGTGCCGGTGGACTTTGAGATCTGACGGGACTGTGAAATATTTCGGACCGAAAGGAGTTTCTTGCGTTTTTCTCGAAAACGAGCGCGACGACCGCGGTCGAACCATTAATGTAATAGGTTCGCAATGCAACGCGGAACAAGGATCTATAATTGTTTTGGCGATCGGACGAGTTTGGCTTTTGGACGATGGTGCCGGTGGACTTTGAGATCTGACGGGACTGTGAAATATTTCGGACCGAAAGGTGTTTTTTGCGTTTTTCTCGAAAACGAGCGCGACGACCGCGGTCGAACCATTAATGTAATAGGTTCGCAATGCAACGCGGAACGAGGATCTATAATTGTTTTGGCGATCGGACGAGTTTGGCTTTTGGACGATGGTGCCGGTGGACTTTGAGATCTGACGGGAGTGTGAAATATTTCTTACCGAAACGTGTTTTTCGTGTTATTCTCGAAAACGAGCGCGACGACCGCGGTCGAACCATAAATGTAATACGTTCGCAATGCAACGCGGAACAAGAATCTATAATTGTTCTGGCGATCCGACGAGTGTGGCTTTTGGACGATGGTGCCGGTGGACTTTGAGATCTGGCGGGACTTGGAAATATTTCGGACCGAAAGGCGTTTTTCGCGTTTTTCTCGAAAACGAGCGCGACGGCCGCGGTCGAACCATTAATGTAATCCGTTCGCAATGCAACGAGGAACAAGGATCTATAATTTTTTTGCGATCGGACGAGTTTGGCTTTTGGACGATGGTGCCGGTGGCCTTTGAGATCTGACGGGACTTTGAAATATTTCGGACCGAAAGGTGTCTTTTACGTTTTTTTCGAAAACAACCGCGACAACCGCGGTCGAAACATTAATGTAATACGTTCGCAATGCAACGCGGAACAAAGATCTATAATTGTTTTGGCGATCGGACGAGTTTGGCTTTTGGACGATGGTGCCGGTGGACTTTGAGATCTGACGGGACTGTGAAATATTTCGGACCGAAATGTGTTTTTTGCGTTTTTCTCGAAAACGAGCGCGACGACCGCGGTCGAACCATTAATGTAATACGTTCGCAATGCAACAAGGAACAAGGATCTATAATTGTTTTGGCGATCGGACGAGTTTGGCTTTTGGACGATGGTGCCGGTGGACTTGGGGATCTGACGGGACGTGGAAATATTTCGGACCGAAATGTGTTTTTCGCATTTTTCTCGAAAACGAGCGCGACGACCGCGGTCGAACCATTAATGTAATACGTTCGGAATGCAACGAGGAACAAGGATCTATAATTGTTCTGGCGATCCGACGAGTTTGGCTTTTGGACGATGGTGCCGGTGGACTTGGGGATCTGACCGGACGTGGAAATATTTCGGACCGAAAGGCGTTTTTCGCGTTTTTCTCGAAAACGAGCGCGACGGCCGCGGTCGAACCATTAATGTAATACGTTCGCAATGCAACGAGGAACAAGGATCTATAATTTTTTTTGCGATCGGACGAGTTTGGCTTTTGGACGATGGTGCTCGTGGACTTTGAGATCTGACGGGAGTGTGAAATATTTCTTACCGAAACGTGTTTTTCGTGTTATTCTCGAAAACGAGCGCGATGACCGCGGTCGAACCATTAATGTAATACGTTCGCAATGCAACAAGGAACAAGGATCTATAATTGTTTTGGCGATCGGACGAGTTTGGCTTTTGGACCATGGTGCCGGTGGACTTTGAGATCTGACGGGACTGTGAAATATTTCGGACCGAAAGGTGTTTCTTGCGTTTTGCTCGAAAACGAGCGCGACGACCGCGGTCGAACCATTAATGTAATAGGTTCGCAATGCAACGCGGAACGAGGATCTATAATTGTTTTGGCGATCGGACGAGTTTGGCTTTTGGACGATGGTGCCGGTGGACTTTGAGATCTGACGGGACTGTGAAATATTTCGGACCGAAAGGTGTTTTTTGCGTTTTTCACGAAAACGAGCGCGACGACCGTGGTCGAACCATTAGTGTAATACGTTCGGAATGCAATGGGGAACAAGGATCTATAATTGTTTTGGCGATCGGACGAGTTTGGCTTTTGGACGATGGTGCCGGTGGACTTTGAGATCTGGCGGGACTTGGAAATATTTCGGACCGAAAGGTGTTTTTTGCGTTTTTCTCGAAAACGAGCGCGACGACCGCGGTCGAACCATTAATGTAATACGTTCGCAATGCAACAAGGAACAAGGATCTATAATTGTTTTGGCGATCGGACGAGTTTGGCTTTTGGACGATGGTGCCGGTGGCCTTTGAGATCTGACGGGACTTGGAAATATTTCGGACCGAAAGGTGTTTTTTGCTTTTTTCTCGAAAACGAGCACGACGACCTCGGTCGAAACATTAATGTAATACGTTCGCAATGCAACTAGGAACAAAGATCTATAATTTTTTGGCGATCGGACGAGTTTGGCTTTTGGACGATGGTGCTCGTGGACTTTGAGATCTGACGGGAGTGTGAAATATTTCTTACCGAAACGTGTTTTTCGTGTTATTCTCGAAAACGAGCGCGATGACCGCGGTCGAACCATTAATGTAATACGTTCGCAATGCAACGAGGAACAAGGATCTATAATTTTTTTTGCGATCGGACGAGTTTGGCTTTTGGACGATGGTGCCGGTGGCCTTTGAGATCTGACGGGACATGGAAATATTTCGGCCCGAAAGGTGTTTTTCGCTTTTTTCTCGAAAACGAGCACGACGACCTCGGTCGAAACATTAATGTAATACGTTCGCAATGCAACTAGGAACAAAGATCTATAATTTTTTGGCGATCGGACGAGTTTGGCTTTTGGACGATGGTGCTCGTGGACTTTGAGATCTGACGGGAGTGTGAAATATTTCTTACCGAAACGTGTTTTTCGTGTTATTCTCGAAAACGAGCGCGATGACCGCGGTCGAACCATTAATGTAATACGTTCGCAATGCAACAAGGAACAAGGATCTATAATTGTTTTGGCGATCGGACGAGTTTGGCTTTTGGACCATGGTGCCGGTGGACTTTGAGATCTGACGGGACTGTGAAATATTTCGGACCGAAAGGTGTTTCTTGCGTTTTGCTCGAAAACGAGCGCGACGACCGCGGTCGAACCATTAATGTAATAGGTTCGCAATGCAACGCGGAACGAGGATCTATAATTGTTTTGGCGATCGGACGAGTTTGGCTTTTGGACGATGGTGCCGGTGGACTTTGAGATCTGACGGGACTGTGAAATATTTCGGACCGAAAGGTGTTTTTTGCGTTTTTCACGAAAACGAGCGCGACGACCGTGGTCGAACCATTAGTGTAATACGTTCGGAATGCAACGGGGAACAAGGATCTATAATTGTTTTGGCGATCGGACGAGTTTGGCTTTTGGACGATGGTGCCGGTGGACTTTGAGATCTGGCGGGACTTGGAAATATTTCGTACCGAAAGGTGTTTTTTGCGTTTTTCTCGAAAACGAGCGCGACGACCGCGGTCGAACCATTAATGTAATACGTTCGCAATGCAACAAGGAACAAGGATCTATAATTGTTTTGGCGATCGGACGAGTTTGGCTTTTGGACGATGGTGCCGGTGGCCTTTGAGATCTGACGGGACTTGGAAATATTTCGGACCGAAAGGTGTTTTTCGCTTTTTTCTCGAAAACGAGCACGACGACCTCGGTCGAAACATTAATGTAATACGTTCGCAATGCAACTAGGAACAAAGATCTATAATTTTTTGGCGATCGGACGAGTTTGGCTTTTGGACGATGGTGCTCGTGGACTTTGAGATCTGACGGGAGTGTGAAATATTTCTTACCGAAACGTGTTTTTCGTGTTATTCTCGAAAACGAGCGCGATGACCGCGGTCGAACCATTAATGTAATACGTTCGCAATGCAACGAGGAACAAGGATCTATAATTTTTTTTGCGATCGGACGAGTTTGGCTTTTGGACGATGGTGCCGGTGGCCTTTGAGATCTGACGGGACATGGAAATATTTCGGCCCGAAAGGTGTTTTTCGCTTTTTTCTCGAAAACGAGCACGACGACCTCGGTCGAAACATTAATGTAATACGTTCGCAATGCAACTAGGAACAAAGATCTATAATTTTTTGGCGATCGGACGAGTTTGGCTTTTGGACGATGGTGCTCGTGGACTTTGAGATCTGACGGGAGTGTGAAATATTTCTTACCGAAACGTGTTTTTCGTGTTATTCTCGAAAACGAGCGCGATGACCGCGGTCGAACCATTAATGTAATACGTTCGCAATGCAACAAGGAACAAGGATCTATAATTGTTTTGGCGATCGGACGAGTTTGGCTTTTGGACCATGGTGCCGGTGGACTTTGAGATCTGACGGGACTGTGAAATATTTCGGACCGAAAGGTGTTTCTTGCGTTTTGCTCGAAAACGAGCGCGACGACCGCGGTCGAACCATTAATGTAATAGGTTCGCAATGCAACGCGGAACGAGGATCTATAATTGTTTTGGCGATCGGACGAGTTTGGCTTTTGGACGATGGTGCCGGTGGACTTTGAGATCTGACGGGACTGTGAAATATTTCGGACCGAAAGGTGTTTTTTGCGTTTTTCACGAAAACGAGCGCGACGACCGTGGTCGAACCATTAGTGTAATACGTTCGGAATGCAACGGGGAACAAGGATCTATAATTGTTTTGGCGATCGGACGAGTTTGGCTTTTGGACGATGGTGCCGGTGGACTTTGAGATCTGGCGGGACTTGGAAATATTTCGGACCGAAAGGTGTTTTTCGCTTTTTTCTCGAAAACGAGCACGACGACCTCGGTCGAAACATTAATGTAATACGTTCGCAATGCAACTAGGAACAAAGATCTATAATTTTTTGGCGATCGGACGAGTTTGGCTTTTGGACGATGGTGCTCGTGGACTTTGAGATCTGACGGGAGTGTGAAATATTTCTTACCGAAACGTGTTTTTCGTGTTATTCTCGAAAACGAGCGCGATGACCGCGGTCGAACCATTAATGTAATACGTTCGCAATGCAACAAGGAACAAGGATCTATAATTGTTTTGGCGATCGGACGAGTTTGGCTTTTGGACCATGGTGCCGGTGGACTTTGAGATCTGACGGGACTGTGAAATATTTCGGACCGAAAGGTGTTTCTTGCGTTTTGCTCGAAAACGAGCGCGACGACCGCGGTCGAACCATTAATGTAATACGTTCGCAATGCAACAAGGAACAAGGATCTATAATTGTTTTGGCGATCGGACGAGTTTGGCTTTTGGACCATGGTACCGGTGGCCTTTGAGATCTGACGGGACTTTGAAATATTTCGGACCGAAAGGTGTCTTTTACGTTTTTTTCGAAAACAACCGCGACAACCGCGGTCGAAACATTAATGTCATACGTTCGCAATGCAACGCGGAACAAGGATCTATAATTGTTTCGGCGATCGGACGAGTTTGGATTTTGGACGATGGTGCCGGTGGCCTTTGAGATCTGACGGGACTTGGAAATATTTCGGACCGAAAAGTGTTTTTTGCGTTTTTCTCGAAAACGAGCGCGACGACCGCGGTCGAACCATTAATGTAATACGTTCGCAATGCAACAAGGAACAAGGATCAATAATTGTTTTGGCGATCGGACGAATTTGGCTTTTGGACGATGGTGCCGGTGGACTTTGAGATCTGACGGGACTGTGAAATATTTCGGACCGAAAGGTGTTTCTTGCGTTTTTCTCGAAAACGAGCGCGACGACCGCGGTCGAACCATTAATGTAATACGTTCGCAATGCAACAAGGAACAAGGATCTATAATTGTTTAGGCGATCGGACGAGTTTGGCTTTTGGACGATGGTGCCGGTGGCCTTTGAGATCTGACGGGACTTTGAAATATTTCGGACCGAAAGGTGTCTTTTACGATTTTTTCGAAAACAACCGCGACAACCGCGGTCGAAACAATAATGTAATACGTTCGCAATGCAACGCGGAACAAGGATCTATAAATGTTTTGGCGATCGGACGAGTTTGGCTTTTGGACGATGGTGCCGGTGGCCTTTGAGATCTGACGGGACGTGGAAATATTTCGGACCGAAAGGTGTCTTTTGCGTTTTTCTCGAAAACGAGCGCGACGACCGCGGTCGAACCATTAATGTAATACGTTCGCAATGCAACAAGGAACAAGGATCAATAATTGTTTTGGCGATCGGACGAGTTTGGCTTTTGGACGATGGTGCCGGTGGACTTTGAGATCTGACGGGACTGTGAAATATTTCGGACCGAAAGGTGTTTCTTGCGTTTTTCTCGAAAACGAGCGCGACGACCGCGGTCGAACCATTAATGTAATACGTTCGCAATGCAACAAGGAACAAGGATCGATAATTGTTTTGGCGATCAGACGAGTTTGGCTTTTGGACGATGGTGCTCGTGGACTTTGAGATCTGACGGGAGTGTGAAATATTTCTTACCGAAACGTGTTTTTCGTGTTATTCTCGAAAACGAGCGCGATGACCGCGGTCGAACCATTAATGTAATACGTTCGCAATGCAACGAGGAACAAGGATCTATAATTTTTTTTGCGATCGGACGAGTTTGGCTTTTGGACGATGGTGCCGGTGGCCTTTGAGATCTGACGGGACATGGAAATATTTCGGCCCGAAAGGTGTTTTTCGCTTTTTTCTCGAAAACGAGCACGACGACCTCGGTCGAAACATTAATGTAATACGTTCGCAATGCAACTAGGAACAAAGATCTATAATTTTTTGGCGATCGGACGAGTTTGGCTTTTGGACGATGGTGCTCGTGGACTTTGAGATCTGACGGGAGTGTGAAATATTTCTTACCGAAACGTGTTTTTCGTGTTATTCTCGAAAACGAGCGCGATGACCGCGGTCGAACCATTAATGTAATACGTTCGCAATGCAACAAGGAACAAGGATCTATAATTGTTTTGGCGATCGGACGAGTTTGGCTTTTGGACCATGGTGCCGGTGGACTATGAGATCTGACGGGACTGTGAAATATTTCGGACCGAAAGGTGTTTCTTGCGTTTTGTTCGAAAACGAGCGCGACGACCGCGGTCGAACCATTAATGTAATAGGTTCGCAATGCAACGCGGAACGAGGATCTATAATTGTTTTGGCGATCGGACGAGTTTGGCTTTTGGACGATGGTGCCGGTGGACTTTGAGATCTGACGGGACTGTGAAATATTTCGGACCGAAAGGTGTTTTTTGCGTTTTTCACGAAAACGAGCGCGACGACCGTGGTCGAACCATTAGTGTAATACGTTCGGAATGCAACGGGGAACAAGGATCTATAATTGTTTTGGCGATCGGACGAGTTTGGCTTTTGGACGATGGTGCCGGTGGACTTTGAGATCTGGCGGGACTTGGAAATATTTCGGACCGAAAGGTGTTTTTCGCTTTTTTCTCGAAAACGAGCACGACGACCTCGGTCGAAACATTAATGTAATACGTTCGCAATGCAACTAGGAACAAAGATCTATAATTTTTTGGCGATCGGACGAGTTTGGCTTTTGGACGATGGTGCTCGTGGACTTTGAGATCTGACGGGAGTGTGAAATATTTCTTACCGAAACGTGTTTTTCGTGTTATTCTCGAAAACGAGCGCGATGACCGCGGTCGAACCATTAATGTAATACGTTCGCAATGCAACAAGGAACAAGGATCTATAATTGTTTTGGCGATCGGACGAGTTTGGCTTTTGGACCATGGTGCCGGTGGACTTTGAGATCTGACGGGACTGTGAAATATTTCGGACCGAAAGGTGTTTCTTGCGTTTTGCTCGAAAACGAGCGCGACGACCGCGGTCGAACCATTAATGTAATAGGTTCGCAATGTAACGCGGAACGAGGATCTATAATTGTTTTGGCGATCGGACGAGTTTGGCTTTTGGACGATGGTGCCGGTGGACTTTGAGATCTGACGGGACTGTGAAATATTTCGGACCGAAAGGTGTTTTTTGCGTTTTTCACGAAAACGAGCGCGACGACCGTGGTCGAACCATTAGTGTAATACGTTCGGAATGCAACGGGGAACAAGGATCTATAATTGTTTTGGCGATCGGACGAGTTTGGCTTTTAGACGATGGTGCCGGTGGACTTTGAGATCTGGCGGGACTTGGAAATATTTCGGACCGAAAGGTGTTTTTTGCGTTTTTCTCGAAAACGAGCGCGACGACCGCGGTCGAACCATTAATGTAATACGTTCGCAATGCAACAAGGAACAAGGATCTATAATTGTTTTGGCGATCGGACGAGTTTGGCTTTTGGACCATGGTACCGGTGGCCTTTGAGATCTGACGGGACTTTGAAATATTTCGGACCGAAAGGTGTCTTTTACGTTTTTTTCGAAAACAACCGCGACAACCGCGGTCGAAACATTAATGTCATACGTTCGCAATGCAACGCGGAACAAGGATCTATAATTGTTTCGGCGATCGGACGAGTTTGGATTTTGGACGATGGTGCCGGTGGCCTTTGAGATCTGACGGGACTTGGAAATATTTCGGACCGAAAAGTGTTTTTTTCGTTTTTCTCGAAAACGAGCGCGACGACCGCGGTCGAACCATTAATGTAATACGTTCGCAATGCAACAAGGAACAAGGATCTATAATTGTTTTGGCGATCAGACGAGTTTGGCTTTTGGACGATGGTGCCGGTGGACTTGGGGATCTGACGGGACGTGGAAATATTTCGGACCGAAAGGCGTTTTTCGCGTTTTTCTCGAAAACGAGCGCGACGGCCGCGGTCGAACCATTAATGTAATACGTTCGCAATGCAACAAGGAACAAGGATCTATAATTGTTTTGGCGATCAGACGAGTTTGGCTTTTGGACCATGGTGCCGGTGGACTTTGAGATCTGACGGGACTTTGAAATATTTCGGACCGAAAGGTGTTTTTCGCTTTTTTCTCGAAAACGAGCGCGACGACCTCGGTCGAAACATTAATGTAATACGTTCGCAATGCAACTAGGAACAAGGATCTATAATTTTTTGGCGATCGGACGAGTTTGGCTTTTGGACGATGGTGCTCGTGGACTTTGAGATCTGACGGGAGTGTGAAATATTTCTTACCGAAACGTGTTTTTCGCGTTTTTCTCGACAACGAGCGCGACGACCGCGCGCGAACCATTAATGTAATACGTTTGCAATGAAACGAGGAACAAGGATCTATAATTGTTTTGGCGATCGGACGAGTTTGGCTTTTGGACGATGGTGCCGGTGGACTTTGAGATCTGACGGGACTGTGAAATATTTCGGACCGAAAGGTTTTTTTCGTTTTTTTCTCGAAAACGAGCGCGACGACCGCGGTCGAACCATTAATGTAATACGTTTGGAATGCAACGGGGAACAAGGATCTATAATTTTTTTTGGCGATCGGACGAGTTTGGCTTTTGGACGATGGTGCTCGTGGACTTTGAGATCTGACGGGATTTAGAAATATTTCGGACCGAAAGGTGTTTTTCGCGTTTTTCTCGACAACGAGCGCGACGACCGCGCGCGAACCATTAATGTAATACGTTTGCAATGCAACGAGGAACAAGGATCTATCATTTTTTGGCGATCGGACGAGTTTGGCTTTTGGACGATGGTGCTCGTGGACTTTGAGATCTGACGGGAGTGTGAAATATTTCTTACCGAAACGTGTTTTTCGTGTTATTCTCGAAAACGAGCGCGACGACCGCGGTCGAACCATAAATGTAATACGTTCGCAATGCAACAAGGAACAAGAATCTATAATTGTTCTGGCGATCCGACGAGTTTGGCTTTTGGACGATGGTGCCGGTGGACTTGGGGATCTGACGGGACGTGGAAATATTTCGGACCGAAAGGCGTTTTTCGCGTTTTTCTCGAAAACGAGCGCGACGGCCGCGGTCGAACCATTAATGTAATACGTTCGCAATGCAACAAGGAACAAGGATCTATAATTGTTTTGGCGATCAGACGAGTTTGGCTTTTGGACCATGGTGCCGGTGGACTTTGAGATCTGACGGGACTTTGAAATATTTCGGACCGAAATGTGTTTTTCGCTTTTTTCTCGAAAACGAGCGCGACGACCTCGGTCGAAACATTAATGTAATACGTTCGCAATGCAACTAGGAACAAGGATCTATAATTTTTTGGCGATCGGACGAGTTTGGCTTTTGGACGATGGTGCTCGTGGACTTTGAGATCTGACGGGAGTGTGAAATATTTCTTACCGAAACGTGTTTTTCGCGTTTTTCTCGACAACGAGCGCGACGACCGCGCGCGAACCATTAATGTAATACGTTTGCAATGAAACGAGGAACAAGGATCTATAATTGTTTTGGCGATCGGACGAGTTTGGCTTTTGGACGATGGTGCCGGTGGACTTTGAGATCTGACGGGACTGTGAAATATTTCGGACCGAAAGGTTTTTTTCGTTTTTTTCTCGAAAACGAGCGCGACGACCGCGGTCGAACCATTAATGTAATACGTTTGGAATGCAACGGGGAACAAGGATCTATAATTTTTTTTGGCGATCGGACGAGTTTGGCTTTTGGACGATGGTGCTCGTGGACTTTGAGATCTGACGGGATTTAGAAATGTTTCGGACCGAAAGGTGTTTTTCGCGTTTTTCTCGACAACGAGCGCGACGACCGCGCGCGAACCATTAATGTAATACGTTTGCAATGCAACGAGGAACAAGGATCTATAATTTTTTGGCGATCGGACGAGTTTGGCTTTTGGACGATGGTGCTCGTGGACTTTGAGATCTGACGGGAGTGTGAAATATTTCTTACCGAAACGTGTTTTTCGTGTTATTCTCGAAAACGAGCGCGACGACCGCGGTCGAACCATAAATGTAATACGTTCGCAATGCAACAAGGAACAAGAATCTATAATTGTTCTGGCGATCCGACGAGTTTGGCTTTTGGACGATGGTGCCGGTGGACTTGGGGATCTGACGGGACGTGGAAATATTTCGGACCGAAAGGCGTTTTTCGCGTTTTTCTCGAAAACGAGCGCGACGGCCGCGGTCGAACCATTAATGTAATACGTTCGCAATGCAACAAGGAACAAGGATCTATAATTGTTTTGGCGATCAGACGTGTTTGGCTTTTGGACCATGGTGCCGGTGGACTTTGAGATCTGACGGGACTTTGAAATATTTCGGACCGAAAGGTGTTTTTCGCTTTTTTCTCGAAAACGAGAGCGACGACCTCGGTCGAAACATTAATGTAATACGTTCGCAATGCAACTAGGAACAAGGATCTATAATTTTTTGGCGATCGGACGAGTTTGGCTTTTGGACGATGGTGCTCGTGGACTTTGAGATCTGACGGGAGTGTGAAATATTTCTTACCGAAACGTGTTTTTCGCGTTTTTCTCGACAACGAGCGCGACGACCGCGCGCGAACCATTAATGTAATACGTTTGCAATGAAACGAGGAACAAGGATCTATAATTGTTTTGGCGATCGGACGAGTTTGGCTTTTGGACGATGGTGCCGGTGGACTTTGAGATCTGGCGGGACTTTGAAATATTTCGCGACCGAAAGGTGTTTTTCGCGTTTTTCTCGAAAACGAGCGCGACGACCTCGGTCGAAACATTAATGTAATACGTTCGGAATGCAACGAGGAACAAGGATCTATAATTGTTCTGGCGATCCGACGAGTTTGGCTTTTGGACGATGGTGCCGGTGGACTTGGGGATCTGACCGAACGTGGAAATATTTCGGACCGAAAGGCGTTTTTCGCGTTTTTCTCGAAAACGAGCGCGACGGCCGCGGTCGAACCATTAATGTAATACGTTCGCAATGTAACGTGGAACAAGGATCTATAATTTTTTTTGCGATCGGACGAGTTTGGCTTTTGGACGATGGTGCCGGTGGCCTTTGAGATCTGACGGGACGTGGAAATATTTCGGACCGAAAGGTGTTTTTTGCGTTTTTCTGGAAAACGAGCGCGACGACCGCGGTCGAACCATTAATGTAATACGTTCGCAATGCAACAAGGAACAAGGATCAATAATTGTTTTGGCGATCGGACGAGTTTGGCTTTTGGACGATGGTGCCGGTGGACTTTGAGATCTGACGGGACTTCGAAATATTTCGGACCGAAAGGTGTCTTTTACGTTTTTTTCGAAAACAACCGCGACAACCGCGGTCGAAACAATAATGTAATACGTTCGCAATGCAACGCGGAACAAGGATCTATAATTGTTTTGGCGATCGGACGAGTTTGGCTTTTGGACGATGGTGCCGGTGGCCTTTGAGATCTGACGGGACGTGGAAATATTTCGGACCGAAAGGTGTTTTTTGCGTTTTTCTGGAAAACGAGCGCGACGTCCGCGGTCGAACCATTAATGTAATACGTTCGCAATGCAACAAGGAACAAGGATCAATAATTGTTTTGGCGATCGGACGAGTTTGGCTTTTGGACGATGGTGCCGGTGGACTTTGAGATCTGACGGGACTGTGAAATATTTCGGACCGAAAGGTGTTTTTGCGTTTTTCTCGAAAACGAGCGCGACGACCGCGGTCGAACCATTAATGTAATACGTTCGCAATGCTACAAGGAACAAGGAACTATAATTGTTTTGGCGATCGGACGAGTTTGGCTTTTGGACCATGGTGCCGGTGGACTTTGAGATCTGACGGGACTTTGAAATATTTCGGACCGAAAGGTGTTTTTCGCTTTTTTCTCGAAAACGAGCGCGACGACCTCGGTCGAAACATTAATGTAATACGTTCGCAATGCAACTAGGAACAAGGATCTATAATTTTTTTGCGATCGGAAGAGTTTGGCTTTTGGACGATGGTGCCGGTGGCCTTTGAGATCTGACGGGACTTGGAAATATTTCGGACCGAAAGGTGTTTTTCGCTTTTTTCTCGAAAACGAGCACGACGACCTCGGTCGAAACATTAATGTAATACGTTCGCAATGCAACTAGGAACAAAGATCTATAATTTTTTGGCGATCGGACGAGTTTGGCTTTTGGACGATGGTGCTCGTGGACTTTGAGATCTGACGGGAGTGTGAAATATTTCTTACCGAAACGTGTTTTTCGTGTTATTCTCGAAAACGAGCGCGATGACCGCGGTCGAACCATTAATGTAATACGTTCGCAATGCAACGCGGAACAAGGATCTATAATTGTTTTGGCGATCGGACGAGTTTGGCTTTTGGACGATGGTGCCGGTGGCCTTTGAGATCTGACGGGACTTTGAAATATTTCGGACCGAAAGGTGTCTTTTACGTTTTTTTCGAAAACAACCGCGACAACCGTGGTCGAAACATTAATGTAATACGTTCGCAATGCAACGCGGAACAAGGATCTATAATTGTTTTGGCGATCGGACGAGTTTGGCTTTTGGACGATGGTGCCGGTGGACTTTGAGATCTGACGGGACTGTGAAATATTTCGGACCGAATGGTGTTTTTTGCGTTTTTATCGAAAACGAGCGCGACGACCGCGGTCGAACCATTAATGTAATACGTTCGCAATGCAACAAGGAACAAGGATCTATAATTGTTTTGGCGATCAGACGAGTTTGGCTTTTGGACCATGGTGCCGGTGGACTTTGAGATCTGACGGGACTTTGAAATATTTCGGACCGAAAGGTGTTTTTCGCTTTTTTCTCGAAAACGAGCGCGACGACCGCGGTCGAACCATTAATGTAATACGTTCGGAATGCAACGAGGCACAAGGATCTATAATTGTTCTGGCGATCCGACGAGTTTGGCTTATGGACGATGGTGCCGGTGGACTTGGGGATCTGACCGGACGTGGAAATATTTCGGACCGAAAGGTGTCTTTTACGTTTTTTTCGAAAACAACCGCGACAACCGCGGTCGAAACAATAATGTAATACGTTCGCAATGCAACGCGGAACAAGGATCTATAATTGTTTTGGCGATCGGACGAGTTTGGCTTTTGGACGATGGTGCCGGTGGCCTTTGAGATCTGACGGGACGTGGAAATATTTCGGACCGAAAGGTGTCTTTTGCGTTTTTCTCGAAAACGAGCGCGACGACCGCGGTCGAACCATTAATGTAATACGTTCGCAATGCAACAAGGAACAAGGATCAATAATTGTTTTGGCGATCGGACGAGTTTGGCTTTTGGACGATGGTGCCGGTGGACTTTGAGATCTGACGGGACTGTGAAATATTTCGGACCGAAAGGTGTTTTTTGCGTTTTTCTCGAAAACGAGCGCGACGACCGCGGTCGAACCATTAATGTAATACGTTCGCAATGCAACAAGGAACAAGGATCTATAATTGTTTTGGCGATCGGACGAGTTTGGCTTCTGGACCATGGTGCCGGTGGACTTTGAGATCTGACGGGACTTTGAAATATTTCGGACCGAAAGGTGTTTTTCGCTTTTTTCTCGAAAACGAGCGCGACGACCTCGGTCGAAACATTAATGTAATACGTTCGCAATGCAACTAGGAACAAGGATCTATAATTGTTTTGGCGATCGGACGAGTTTGGCTTTTGGACGATGGTGCCGGTGGCCTTTGAGATCTGACGGGACGTGGAAATATTTCGGACCGAAAGGTGTCTTTTGCGTTTTTCTCGAAAACGAGCGCGACGACCGCGGTCGAACCATTAATGTAATACGTTCGCAATGCAACAAGGAACAAGGATCAATAATTGTTTTGGCGATCGGACGAGTTTGGCTTTTGGACGATGGTGCCGGTGGACTTTGAGATCTGACGGGACTGTGAAATATTTCGGACCGAAAGGTGTTTTTTGCGTTTTTCTCGAAAACGAGCGCGACGACCGCGGTCGAACCATTAATGTAATACGTTCGCAATGCAACAAGGAACAAGGATCTATAATTGTTTTGGCGATCGGACGAGTTTGGCTTCTGGACCATGGTGCCGGTGGACTTTGAGATCTGACGGGACTTTGAAATATTTCGGACCGAAAGGTGTTTTTCGCTTTTTTCTCGAAAACGAGCGCGACGACCTCGGTCGAAACATTAATGTAATACGTTCGCAATGCAACTAGGAACAAGGATCTATAATTTTTTGGCGATCGGACGAGTTTGGCTTTTGGACGATGGTGCTCGTGGACTTTGAGATCTGACCGGAGTGTGAAATATTTCTTACCGAAACGTGTTTTTCGTGTTATTCTCGAAAACGAGCGCGACGACCTCGGTCGAAACATTTATGTAATACGTTCGGAATGCAACGAAGAACAAGGATCTATAATTGTTTTGGCGATCGGACGAGTTTGGCTTTTGGACGATGGTGCCGGTGGACTTTGAGATCTGACGGGACTGTGAAATATTTCGGACCGAAAGGAGTTTCTTGCGTTTTTCTCGAAAACGAGCGCGACGACCGCGGTCGAACCATTAATGTAATAGGTTCGCAATGCAACGCGGAACAAGGATCTATAATTGTTTTGGCGATCGGACGAGTTTGGCTTTTGGACGATGGTGCCGGTGGACTTTGAGATCTGACGGGACTGTGAAATATTTCGGACCGAAAGGTGTTTTTTGCGTTTTTCTCGAAAACGAGCGCGACGACCGCGGTCGAACCATTAATGTAATAGGTTCGCAATGCAACGCGGAACGAGGATCTATAATTGTTTTGGCGATCGGACGAGTTTGGCTTTTGGACGATGGTGCCGGTGGACTTTGAGATCTGACGGGAGTGTGAAATATTTCTTACCGAAACGTGTTTTTCGTGTTATTCTCGAAAACGAGCGCGACGACCGCGGTCGAACCATAAATGTAATACGTTCGCAATGCAACGCGGAACAAGAATCTATAATTGTTCTGGCGATCCGACGAGTGTGGCTTTTGGACGATGGTGCCGGTGGACTTTGAGATCTGGCGGGACTTGGAAATATTTCGGACCGAAAGGCGTTTTTCGCGTTTTTCTCGAAAACGAGCGCGACGGCCGCGGTCGAACCATTAATGTAATCCGTTCGCAATGCAACGAGGAACAAGGATCTATAATTTTTTTGCGATCGGACGAGTTTGGCTTTTGGACGATGGTGCCGGTGGCCTTTGAGATCTGACGGGACTTTGAAATATTTCGGACCGAAAGGTGTCTTTTACGTTTTTTTCGAAAACAACCGCGACAACCGCGGTCGAAACATTAATGTAATACGTTCGCAATGCAACGCGGAACAAAGATCTATAATTGTTTTGGCGATCGGACGAGTTTGGCTTTTGGACGATGGTGCCGGTGGACTTTGAGATCTGACGGGACTGTGAAATATTTCGGACCGAAATGTGTTTTTTGCGTTTTTCTCGAAAACGAGCGCGACGACCGCGGTCGAACCATTAATGTAATACGTTCGCAATGCAACAAGGAACAAGGATCTATAATTGTTTTGGCGATCGGACGAGTTTGGCTTTTGGACGATGGTGCCGGTGGACTTGGGGATCTGACGGGACGTGGAAATATTTCGGACCGAAATGTGTTTTTCGCATTTTTCTCGAAAACGAGCGCGACGACCGCGGTCGAACCATTAATGTAATACGTTCGGAATGCAACGAGGAACAAGGATCTATAATTGTTCTGGCGATCCGACGAGTTTGGCTTTTGGACGATGGTGCCGGTGGACTTGGGGATCTGACCGGACGTGGAAATATTTCGGACCGAAAGGCGTTTTTCGCGTTTTTCTCGAAAACGAGCGCGACGGCCGCGGTCGAACCATTAATGTAATACGTTCGCAATGCAACGAGGAACAAGGATCTATAATTTTTTTTGCGATCGGACGAGTTTGGCTTTTGGACGATGGTGCCGGTGGCCTTTGAGATCTGACGGGACATGGAAATATTTCGGCCCGAAAGGTGTTTTTCGCTGATTTCTCGAAAACGAGCACGACGACCTCGGTCGAAACATTAATGTAATACGTTCGCAATGCAACTAGGAACAAAGATCTATAATTTTTTGGCGATCGGACGAGTTTGGCTTTTGGACGATGGTGCTCGTGGACTTTGAGATCTGACGGGAGTGTGAAATATTTCTTACCGAAACGTGTTTTTCGTGTTATTCTCGAAAACGAGCGCGATGACCGCGGTCGAACCATTAATGTAATACGTTCGCAATGCAACAAGGAACAAGGATCTATAATTGTTTTGGCGATCGGACGAGTTTGGCTTTTGGACCATGGTGCCGGTGGACTTTGAGATCTGACGGGACTGTGAAATATTTCGGACCGAAATGTGTTTTTCGCATTTTTCTCGAAAACGAGCGCGACGACCGCGGTCGAACCATTAATGTAATACGTTCGGAATGCAACGAGGAACAAGGATCTATAATTGTTCTGGCGATCCGACGAGTTTGGCTTTTGGACGATGGTGCCGGTGGACTTGGGGATCTGACCGGACGTGGAAATATTTCGGACCGAAAGGCGTTTTTCGCGTTTTTCTCGAAAACGAGCGCGACGGCCGCGGTCGAACCATTAATGTAATACGTTCGCAATGCAACGAGGAACAAGGATCTATAATTTTTTTTGCGATCGGACGAGTTTGGCTTTTGGACGATGGTGCCGGTGGCCTTTGAGATCTGACGGGACATGGAAATATTTCGGCCCGAAAGGTGTTTTTCGCTGATTTCTCGAAAACGAGCACGACGACCTCGGTCGAAACATTAATGTAATACGTTCGCAATGCAACTAGGAACAAAGATCTATAATTTTTTGGCGATCGGACGAGTTTGGCTTTTGGACGATGGTGCTCGTGGACTTTGAGATCTGACGGGAGTGTGAAATATTTCTTACCGAAACGTGTTTTTCGTGTTATTCTCGAAAACGAGCGCGATGACCGCGGTCGAACCATTAATGTAATACGTTCGCAATGCAACAAGGAACAAGGATCTATAATTGTTTTGGCGATCGGACGAGTTTGGCTTTTGGACCATGGTGCCGGTGGACTTTGAGATCTGGCGGGACTTGGAAATATTTCGGACCGAAAGGTGTTTTTTGCGTTTTTCTCGAAAACGAGCGCGACGACCGCGGTCGAACCATTAATGTAATACGTTCGCAATGCAACAAGGAACAAGGATCTATAATTGTTTTGGCGATCGGACGAGTTTGGCTTTTGGACGATGGTGCCGGTGGCCTTTGAGATCTGACGGGACTTGGAAATATTTCGGACCGAAAGGTGTTTTTCGCTTTTTTCTCGAAAACGAGCACGACGACCTCGGTCGAAACATTAATGTAATACGTTCGCAATGCAACTAGGAACAAAGATCTATAATTTTTTGGCGATCGGACGAGTTTGGCTTTTGGACGATGGTGCTCGTGGACTTTGAGATCTGACGGGAGTGTGAAATATTTCTTACCGAAACGTGTTTTTCGTGTTATTCTCGAAAACGAGCGCGATGACCGCGGTCGAACCATTAATGTAATACGTTCGCAATGCAACGAGGAACAAGGATCTATAATTTTTTTTGCGATCGGACGAGTTTGGCTTTTGGACGATGGTGCCGGTGGCCTTTGAGATCTGACGGGACATGGAAATATTTCGGCCCGAAAGGTGTTTTTCGCTTTTTTCTCGAAAACGAGCACGACGACCTCGGTCGAAACATTAATGTAATACGTTCGCAATGCAACTAGGAACAAAGATCTATAATTTTTTGGCGATCGGACGAGTTTGGCTTTTGGACGATGGTGCTCGTGGACTTTGAGATCTGACGGGAGTGTGAAATATTTCTTACCGAAACGTGTTTTTCGTGTTATTCTCGAAAACGAGCGCGATGACCGCGGTCGAACCATTAATGTAATACGTTCGCAATGCAACAAGGAACAAGGATCTATAATTGTTTTGGCGATCGGACGAGTTTGGCTTTTGGACCATGGTGCCGGTGGACTTTGAGATCTGACGGGACTGTGAAATATTTCGGACCGAAAGGTGTTTCTTGCGTTTTGCTCGAAAACGAGCGCGACGACCGCGGTCGAACCATTAATGTAATAGGTTCGCAATGCAACGCGGAACGAGGATCTATAATTGTTTTGGCGATCGGACGAGTTTGGCTTTTGGACGATGGTGCCGGTGGACTTTGAGATCTGACGGGACTGTGAAATATTTCGGACCGAAAGGTGTTTTTTGCGTTTTTCACGAAAACGAGCGCGACGACCGTGGTCGAACCATTAGTGTAATACGTTCGGAATGCAACGGGGAACAAGGATCTATAATTGTTTTGGCGATCGGACGAGTTTGGCTTTTGGACGATGGTGCCGGTGGACTTTGAGATCTGGCGGGACTTGGAAATATTTCGTACCGAAAGGTGTTTTTTGCGTTTTTCTCGAAAACGAGCGCGACGACCGCGGTCGAACCATTAATGTAATACGTTCGCAATGCAACAAGGAACAAGGATCTATAATTGTTTTGGCGATCGGACGAGTTTGGCTTTTGGACGATGGTGCCGGTGGCCTTTGAGATCTGACGGGACTTGGAAATATTTCGGACCGAAAGGTGTTTTTCGCTTTTTTCTCGAAAACGAGCACGACGACCTCGGTCGAAACATTAATGTAATACGTTCGCAATGCAACTAGGAACAAAGATCTATAATTTTTTGGCGATCGGACGAGTTTGGCTTTTGGACGATGGTGCTCGTGGACTTTGAGATCTGACGGGAGTGTGAAATATTTCTTACCGAAACGTGTTTTTCGTGTTATTCTCGAAAACGAGCGCGATGACCGCGGTCGAACCATTAATGTAATACGTTCGCAATGCAACGAGGAACAAGGATCTATAATTTTTTTTGCGATCGGACGAGTTTGGCTTTTGGACGATGGTGCCGGTGGCCTTTGAGATCTGACGGGACATGGAAATATTTCGGCCCGAAAGGTGTTTTTCGCTTTTTTCTCGAAAACGAGCACGACGACCTCGGTCGAAACATTAATGTAATACGTTCGCAATGCAACTAGGAACAAAGATCTATAATTTTTTGGCGATCGGACGAGTTTGGCTTTTGGACGATGGTGCTCGTGGACTTTGAGATCTGACGGGAGTGTGAAATATTTCTTACCGAAACGTGTTTTTCGTGTTATTCTCGAAAACGAGCGCGATGACCGCGGTCGAACCATTAATGTAATACGTTCGCAATGCAACAAGGAACAAGGATCTATAATTGTTTTGGCGATCGGACGAGTTTGGCTTTTGGACCATGGTGCCGGTGGACTTTGAGATCTGACGGGACTGTGAAATATTTCGGACCGAAAGGTGTTTCTTGCGTTTTGCTCGAAAACGAGCGCGACGACCGCGGTCGAACCATTAATGTAATAGGTTCGCAATGCAACGCGGAACGAGGATCTATAATTGTTTTGGCGATCGGACGAGTTTGGCTTTTGGACGATGGTGCCGGTGGACTTTGAGATCTGACGGGACTGTGAAATATTTCGGACCGAAAGGTGTTTTTTGCGTTTTTCACGAAAACGAGCGCGACGACCGTGGTCGAACCATTAGTGTAATACGTTCGGAATGCAACGGGGAACAAGGATCTATAATTGTTTTGGCGATCGGACGAGTTTGGCTTTTGGACGATGGTGCCGGTGGACTTTGAGATCTGGCGGGACTTGGAAATATTTCGGACCGAAAGGTGTTTTTCGCTTTTTTCTCGAAAACGAGCACGACGACCTCGGTCGAAACATTAATGTAATACGTTCGCAATGCAACTAGGAACAAAGATCTATAATTTTTTGGCGATCGGACGAGTTTGGCTTTTGGACGATGGTGCTCGTGGACTTTGAGATCTGACGGGAGTGTGAAATATTTCTTACCGAAACGTGTTTTTCGTGTTATTCTCGAAAACGAGCGCGATGACCGCGGTCGAACCATTAATGTAATACGTTCGCAATGCAACAAGGAACAAGGATCTATAATTGTTTTGGCGATCGGACGAGTTTGGCTTTTGGACCATGGTGCCGGTGGACTTTGAGATCTGACGGGACTGTGAAATATTTCGGACCGAAAGGTGTTTCTTGCGTTTTGCTCGAAAACGAGTGCGACGACCGCGGTCGAACCATTAATGTAATACGTTCGCAATGCAACAAGGAACAAGGATCTATAATTGTTTTGGCGATCGGACGAGTTTGGCTTTTGGACCATGGTACCGGTGGCCTTTGAGATCTGACGGGACTTTGAAATATTTCGGACCGAAAGGTGTCTTTTACGTTTTTTTCGAAAACAACCGCGACAACCGCGGTCGAAACATTAATGTCATACGTTCGCAATGCAACGCGGAACAAGGATCTATAATTGTTTCGGCGATCGGACGAGTTTGGATTTTGGACGATGGTGCCGGTGGCCTTTGAGATCTGACGGGACTTGGAAATATTTCGGACCGAAAAGTGTTTTTTGCGTTTTTCTCGAAAACGAGCGCGACGACCGCGGTCGAACCATTAATGTAATACGTTCGCAATGCAACAAGGAACAAGGATCAATAATTGTTTTGGCGATCGGACGAATTTGGCTTTTGGACGATGGTGCCGGTGGACTTTGAGATCTGACGGGACTGTGAAATATTTCGGACCGAAAGGTGTTTCTTGCGTTTTTCTCGAAAACGAGCGCGACGACCGCGGTCGAACCATTAATGTAATACGTTCGCAATGCAACAAGGAACAAGGATCTATAATTGTTTAGGCGATCGGACGAGTTTGGCTTTTGGACGATGGTGCCGGTGGCCTTTGAGATCTGACGGGACGTGGAAATATTTCGGACCGAAAGGTGTCTTTTGCGTTTTTCTCGAAAACGAGCGCGACGACCGCGGTCGAACCATTAATGTAATACGTTCGCAATGCAACAAGGAACAAGGATCAATAATTGTTTTGGCGATCGGACGAGTTTGGCTTTTGGACGATGGTGCCGGTGGACTTTGAGATCTGACGGGACTGTGAAATATTTCGGACCGAAAGGTGTTTCTTGCGTTTTTCTCGAAAACGAGCGCGACGACCGCGGTCGAACCATTAATGTAATACGTTCGCAATGCAACAAGGAACAAGGATCGATAATTGTTTTGGCGATCAGACGAGTTTGGCTTTTGGACGATGGTGCTCGTGGACTTTGAGATCTGACGGGAGTGTGAAATATTTCTTACCGAAACGTGTTTTTCGTGTTATTCTCGAAAACGAGCGCGATGACCGCGGTCGAACCATTAATGTAATACGTTCGCAATGCAACGAGGAACAAGGATCTATAATTTTTTTTGCGATCGGACGAGTTTGGCTTTTGGACGATGGTGCCGGTGGCCTTTGAGATCTGACGGGACATGGAAATATTTCGGCCCGAAAGGTGTTTTTCGCTTTTTTCTCGAAAACGAGCACGACGACCTCGGTCGAAACATTAATGTAATACGTTCGCAATGCAACTAGGAACAAAGATCTATAATTTTTTGGCGATCGGACGAGTTTGGCTTTTGGACGATGGTGCTCGTGGACTTTGAGATCTGACGGGAGTGTGAAATATTTCTTACCGAAACGTGTTTTTCGTGTTATTCTCGAAAACGAGCGCGATGACCGCGGTCGAACCATTAATGTAATACGTTCGCAATGCAACAAGGAACAAGGATCTATAATTGTTTTGGCGATCGGACGAGTTTGGCTTTTGGACCATGGTGCCGGTGGACTATGAGATCTGACGGGACTGTGAAATATTTCGGACCGAAAGGTGTTTCTTGCGTTTTGTTCGAAAACGAGCGCGACGACCGCGGTCGAACCATTAATGTAATAGGTTCGCAATGCAACGCGGAACGAGGATCTATAATTGTTTTGGCGATCGGACGAGTTTGGCTTTTGGACGATGGTGCCGGTGGACTTTGAGATCTGACGGGACTGTGAAATATTTCGGACCGAAAGGTGTTTTTTGCGTTTTTCACGAAAACGAGCGCGACGACCGTGGTCGAACCATTAGTGTAATACGTTCGGAATGCAACGGGGAACAAGGATCTATAATTGTTTTGGCGATCGGACGAGTTTGGCTTTTGGACGATGGTGCCGGTGGACTTTGAGATCTGGCGGGACTTGGAAATATTTCGGACCGAAAGGTGTTTTTCGCTTTTTTCTCGAAAACGAGCACGACGACCTCGGTCGAAACATTAATGTAATACGTTCGCAATGCAACTAGGAACAAAGATCTATAATTTTTTGGCGATCGGACGAGTTTGGCTTTTGGACGATGGTGCTCGTGGACTTTGAGATCTGACGGGAGTGTGAAATATTTCTTACCGAAACGTGTTTTTCGTGTTATTCTCGAAAACGAGCGCGATGACCGCGGTCGAACCATTAATGTAATACGTTCGCAATGCAACAAGGAACAAGGATCTATAATTGTTTTGGCGATCGGACGAGTTTGGCTTTTGGACCATGGTGCCGGTGGACTTTGAGATCTGACGGGACTGTGAAATATTTCGGACCGAAAGGTGTTTCTTGCGTTTTGCTCGAAAACGAGCGCGACGACCGCGGTCGAACCATTAATGTAATAGGTTCGCAATGCAACGCGGAACGAGGATCTATAATTGTTTTGGCGATCGGACGAGTTTGGCTTTTGGACGATGGTGCCGGTGGACTTTGAGATCTGACGGGACTGTGAAATATTTCGGACCGAAAGGTGTTTTTTGCGTTTTTCACGAAAACGAGCGCGACGACCGTGGTCGAACCATTAGTGTAATACGTTCGGAATGCAACGGGGAACAAGGATCTATAATTGTTTTGGCGATCGGACGAGTTTGGCTTTTAGACGATGGTGCCGGTGGACTTTGAGATCTGGCGGGACTTGGAAATATTTCGGACCGAAAGGTGTTTTTTGCGTTTTTCTCGAAAACGAGCGCGACGACCGCGGTCGAACCATTAATGTAATACGTTCGCAATGCAACAAGGAACAAGGATCTATAATTGTTTTGGCGATCGGACGAGTTTGGCTTTTGGACCATGGTACCGGTGGCCTTTGAGATCTGACGGGACTTTGAAATATTTCGGACCGAAAGGTGTCTTTTACGTTTTTTTCGAAAACAACCGCGACAACCGCGGTCGAAACATTAATGTCATACGTTCGCAATGCAACGCGGAACAAGGATCTATAATTGTTTCGGCGATCGGACGAGTTTGGATTTTGGACGATGGTGCCGGTGGCCTTTGAGATCTGACGGGACTTGGAAATATTTCGGACCGAAAAGTGTTTTTTGCGTTTTTCTCGAAAACGAGCGCGACGACCGCGGTCGAACCATTAATGTAATACGTTCGCAATGCAACAAGGAACAAGGATCTATAATTGTTTTGGCGATCAGACGAGTTTGGCTTTTGGACCATGGTGCCGGTGGACTTTGAGATCTGACGGGACTTTGAAATATTTCGGACCGAAAGGTGTTTTTCGCTTTTTTCTCGAAAACGAGCGCGACGACCTCGGTCGAAACATTAATGTAATACGTTCGCAATGCAACTAGGAACAAGGATCTATAATTTTTTGGCGATCGGACGAGTTTGGCTTTTGGACGATGGTGCTCGTGGACTTTGAGATCTGACGGGAGTGTGAAATATTTCTTACCGAAACCTGTTTTTCGTGTTATTCTCGAAAACGAGCGCGACGACCGCGGTCGAACCATAAATGTAATACGTTCGCAATGCAACAAGGAACAAGAATCTATAATTGTTTTGGCGATCGGACGAGTTTGGCTTTTGGACGATGGTGCTCGCGGACTTTGAGATCTGACGGGACTTTGAAATATTTCGCGACCGAAAGGTGTTTTTCGCGTTTTTCTCGACAACGAGCGCGACGACCGCGCGCGAACCATTAATGTAATACGTTTGCAATGCAACGAGGAACAAGGATCTATAATTGTTTTGGCGATCGGAAGAGTTTGGCTTTTGGACGATGGTGCCGGTGGACTTGGGGATCTGACGAGACGTGGAAATATTTCGGACCGAAATGTGTTTTTCGCGTTTTTCTCGACAACAAGCGCGACGACCGCGCGCGAACCATTAATGTAATACGTTTGCAATGCAACGAGGAACAAGGATCTATAATTGTTTTGGCGATCGGACGAGTTTGGCTTTTGGACGATGGTGCCGGTGGACTTGGGGATCTGACGGGACGTGGAAATATTTCGGACCGAAATGTGTTTTTCGCATTTTTCTCGAAAACGAGCGCGACGACCGCGGTCGAACCATTAATGTAATACGTTCGGAATGCAACGAGGAACAAGGATCTATAATTGTTCTGGCGATCCGACGAGTTTGGCTTTTGGACGATGGTGCCGGTGGACTTGGGGATCTGACCGGACGTGGAAATATTTCGGACCGAAAGGCGTTTTTCGCGTTTTTCTCGAAAACGAGCGCGACGGCCGCGGTCGAACCATTAATGTAATACGTTCGCAATGCAACGAGAAACAAGGATCTATAATTTTTTTTGCGATCGGACGAGTTTGGCTTTTGGACGATGGTGCCGGTGGACTTTGAGATCTGACGGGACTGTGAAATATTTCGGACCGAAAGGTGTTTTTTGCGTTTTTCACGAAAACGAGCGCGACGACCGTGGTCGAACCATTAGTGTAATACGTTCGGAATGCAACGGGGAACAAGGATCTATAATTGTTTTGGCGATCGGACGAGTTTGGCTTTTGGACGATGGTGCCGGTGGACTTTGAGATCTGGCGGGACTTGGAAATATTTCGGACCGAAAGGTGTTTTTTGCGTTTTTCTCGAAAACGAGCGCGACGACCGCGGTCGAACCATTAATGTAATACGTTCGCAATGCAACAAGGAACAAGGATCTATAATTTTTTGGCGATCGGACGAGTTTGGCTTTTGGACGATGGTGCTCGTGGACTTTGAGATCTGACGGGAGTGTGAAATATTTCTTACCGAAACGTGTTTTTCGTGTTATTCTCGAAAACGAGCGCGACGACCGCGGTCGAACCATAAATGTAATACGTTCGCAATGCAACAAGGAACAAGAATCTATAATTGTTTTGGCGATCGGACGAGTTTGGCTTTTGGACCATGGTGCCGGTGGACTTTGAGATCTGACGGGACTGTGAAATATTTCGGACCGAAAGGAGTTTCTTGCGTTTTTCTCGAAAACGAGCGCGACGACCGCGGTCGAACCATTAATGTAATAGGTTCGCAATGCAACGCGGAACAAGGATCTATAATTGTTTTGGCGATCGGACGAGTTTGGCTTTTGGATGATGGTGCCGGTGGACTTTGAGATCTGACGGGACTGTGAAATATTTCGGACCGAAAGGTGTTTTTTGCGTTTTTCTCGAAAACGAGCGCGACGACCGCGGTCGAACCATTACTGTAATAGGTTCGCATTGCAACGCGGAACGAGGATCTATAATTGTTTTGGCGATCGGACGAGTTTGGCTTTTGGACGATGGTGCCGGTGGACTTTGAGATCTGACGGGAGTGTGAAATATTTCTTACCGAAACGTGTTTTTCGTGTTATTCTCGAAAACGAGCACGACGACCGCGGTCGAACCATAAATGTAATACGTTCGCAATGCAACAAGGAACAAGAATCTATAATTGTTCTGGCGATCCGACGAGTGTGGCTTTTGGACGATGGTGCCGGTGGACTTTGAGATCTGGCGGGACTTGGAAATATTTCGGACCGAAAGGCGTTTTTCGCGTTTTTCTCGAAAACGAGCGCGACGGCCGCGGTCGAACCATTAATGTAATACGTTCGGAATGCAACGAGGAACAAGGATCTATAATTGTTCTGGCGATCCGACGAGTTTGGCTTTTGGACGATGGTGCCGGTGGACTTGGGGATCTGACCGGACGTGGAAATATTTCGGACCGAAAGGCGTTTTTCGCGTTTTTCTCGAAAACGAGCGCGACGGCCGCGGTCGAACCATTAATGTAATACGTTCGCAATGCAACGAGGAACAAGGATCTATAATTTTTTTTGCGATCGGACGAGTTTGGCTTTTGGACGATGGTGCCGGTGGCCTTTGAGATCTGACGGGACATGGAAATATTTCGGCCCGAAAGGTGTTTTTCGCTTTTTTCTCGAAAACGAGCACGACGACCTCGGTCGAAACATTAATGTAATACGTTCGCAATGCAACTAGGAACAAAGATCTATAATTTTTTGGCGATCGGACGAGTTTGGCTTTTGGACGATGGTGCTCGTGGACTTTGAGATCTGACGGGAGTGTGAAATATTTCTTACCGAAACGTGTTTTTCGTGTTATTCTCGAAAACGAGCGCGATGACCGCGGTCGAACCATTAATGTAATACGTTCGCAATGCAACAAGGAACAAGGATCTATAATTGTTTTGGCGATCGGACGAGTTTGGCTTTTGGACCATGGTGCCGGTGGACTTTGAGATCTGACGGGACTGTGAAATATTTCGGACCGAAAGGTGTTTCTTGCGTTCTGCTCGAAAACGAGCGCGACGACCGCGGTCGAACCATTAATGTAATAGGTTCGCAATGCAACGCGGAACGAGGATCTATAATTGTTTTGGCGATCGGACGAGTTTGGCTTTTGGACGATGGTGCCGGTGGACTTTGAGATCTGACGGGACTGTGAAATATTTCGGACCGAAAGGTGTTTTTTGCGTTTTTCACGAAAACGAGCGCGACGACCGTGGTCGAACCATTAGTGTAATACGTTCGGAATGCAACGGGGAACAAGGATCTATAATTGTTTTGGCGATCGGACGAGTTTGGCTTTTGGACGATGGTGCCGGTGGACTTTGAGATCTGGCGGGACTTGGAAATATTTCGTACCGAAAGGTGTTTTTTGCGTTTTTCTCGAAAACGAGCGCGACGACCGCGGTCGAACCATTAATGTAATACGTTCGCAATGCAACAAGGAACAAGGATCTATAATTGTTTTGGCGATCGGACGAGTTTGGCTTTTGGACGATGGTGCCGGTGGCCTTTGAGATCTGACGGGACTTGGAAATATTTCGGACCGAAAGGTGTTTTTCGCTTTTTTCTCGAAAACGAGCACGACGACCTCGGTCGAAACATTAATGTAATACGTTCGCAATGCAACTAGGAACAAAGATCTATAATTTTTTGGCGATCGGACGAGTTTGGCTTTTGGACGATGGTGCTCGTGGACTTTGAAATCTGACGGGAGTGTGAAATATTTCTTACCGAAACGTGTTTTTCGTGTTATTCTCGAAAACGAGCGCGATGACCGCGGTCGAACCATTAATGTAATACGTTCGCAATGCAACGAGGAACAAGGATCTATAATTTTTTTTGCGATCGGACGAGTTTGGCTTTTGGACGATGGTGCCGGTGGCCTTTGAGATCTGACGGGACATGGAAATATTTCGGCCCGAAAGGTGTTTTTCGCTTTTTTCTCGAAAACGAGCACGACGACCTCGGTCGAAACATTAATGTAATACGTTCGCAATGCAACAAGGAACAAGGATCTATAATTGTTTTGGCGATCGGACGAGTTTGGCTTTTGGACGATGGTGCCTGTAGCCTTTGAGATCTGACGGGACTTAGAAATATTTCGGACCGAAAGGGGTTTTTCGCTTTTTTCTCGAAAACGAGCACGACGACCTCGGTCGAAACATTAATGTAATACGTTCGCAATGCAACTAGGAACAAAGATCTATAATTTTTTGGCGATCGGACGAGTTTGGCTTTTGGACGATGGTGCTCGTGGACTTTGAGATCTGACGGGAGTGTGAAATATTTCTTACCGAAACGTGTTTTTCGTGTTATTCTCGAAAACGAGCGCGATGACCGCGGTCGAACCATTAATGTAATACGTTCGCAATGCAACGAGGAACAAGGATCTATAATTTTTTTTGCGATCGGACGAGTTTGGCTTTTGGACGATGGTGCCGGTGGCCTTTGAGATCTGACGGGACATGGAAATATTTCGGCCCGAAAGGTGTTTTTCGCTTTTTTCTCGAAAACGAGCACGACGACCTCGGTCGAAACATTAATGTAATACGTTCGCAATGCAACTAGGAACAAAGATCTATAATTTTTTGGCGATCGGACGAGTTTGGCTTTTGGACGATGGTGCTCGTGGACTTTGAGATCTGACGGGAGTGTGAAATATTTCTTACCGAAACGTGTTTTTCGTGTTATTCTCGAAAACGAGCGCGACGACCGCGGTCGAACCATAAATGTAATACGTTCGCAATGCAACAAGGAACAAGAATCTATAAGTGTTTTGGCGATCGGACGAGTTTGGCTTTTGGACCATGGTGCCGGTGGACTTTGAGATCTGACGGGACTGTGAAATATTTCGGACCGAAAGGAGTTTCTTGCGTTTTTCTCGAAAACGAGCGCGACGACCGCGGTCGAACCATTAATGTAATAGGTTCGCAATGCAACGCGGAACAAGGATCTATAATTGTTTTGGCGATCGGACGAGTTTGGCTTTTGGACGATGGTGCCGGTGGACTTTGAGATCTGACGGGACTGTGAAATATTTCGGACCGAAAGGTGTTTTTTGCGTTTTTCTCGAAAACGAGCGCGACGACCGCGGTCGAACCATTACTGTAATAGGTTCGCATTGCAACGCGGAACGAGGATCTATAATTGTTTTGGCGATCGGACGAGTTTGGCTTTTGGACGATGGTGCCGGTGGACTTTGAGATCTGACGGGAGTGTGAAATATTTCTTACCGAAACGTGTTTTTCGTGTTATTCTCGAAAACGAGCGCGACGACCGCGGTCGAACCATAAATGTAATACGTTCGCAATGCAACAAGGAACAAGAATCTATAATTGTTCTGGCGATCCGACGAGTGTGGCTTTTGGACGATGGTGCCGGTGGACTTTGAGATCTGGCGGGACTTGGAAATATTTCGGACCGAAAGGCGTTTTTCGCGTTTTTCTCGAAAACGAGCGCGACGGCCGCGGTCGAACCATTAATGTAATCCGTTCGCAATGCAACGAGGAACAAGGATCTATAATTTTTTTGCGATCGGACGAGTTTGGCTTTTGGACGATGGTGCCGGTGGCCTTTGAGATCTGACGGGACTTTGAAATATTTCGGACCGAAAGGTGTCTTTTACGTTTTTTTCGAAAACAACCGCGACAACCGCGGTCGAAACATTAATGTAATACGTTCGCAATGCAACGCGGAACAAGGATCTATAATTGTTTTGGCGATCGGACGAGTTTGGCTTTTGGACGATGGTGCCGGTGGACTTTGAGATCTGACGGGACTGTGAAATATTTCGGACCGAAAGGTGTTTTTTGCGTTTTTCACGAAAACGAGCGCGACGACCGTGGTCGAACCATTAGTGTAATACGTTCGGAATGCAACGGGGAACAAGGATCTATAATTGTTTTGGCGATCGGACGAGTTTGGCTTTTGGACGATGGTGCCGGTGGACTTTGAGATCTGGCGGGACTTGGAAATATTTCGTACCGAAAGGTGTTTTTTGCGTTTTTCTCGAAAACGAGCGCGACGACCGCGGTCGAACCATTAATGTAATACGTTCGCAATGCAACAAGGAACAAGGATCTATAATTGTTTTGGCGATCGGACGAGTTTGGCTTTTGGACGATGGTGCCGGTGGCCTTTGAGATCTGACGGGACTTGGAAATATTTCGGACCGAAAGGTGTTTTTCGCTTTTTTCTCGAAAACGAGCACGACGACCTCGGTCGAAACATTAATGTAATACGTTCGCAATGCAACTAGGAACAAAGATCTATAATTTTTTGGCGATCGGACGAGTTTGGCTTTTGGACGATGGTGCTCGTGGACTTTGAGATCTGACGGGAGTGTGAAATATTTCTTACCGAAACGTGTTTTTCGTGTTATTCTCGAAAACGAGCGCGATGACCGCGGTCGAACCATTAATGTAATACGTTCGCAATGCAACGAGGAACAAGGATCTATAATTTTTTTTGCGATCGGACGAGTTTGGCTTTTGGACGATGGTGCCGGTGGCCTTTGAGATCTGACGGGACATGGAAATATTTCGGCCCGAAAGGTGTTTTTCGCTTTTTTCTCGAAAACGAGCACGACGACCTCGGTCGAAACATTAATGTAATACGTTCGCAATGCAACTAGGAACAAAGATCTATAATTTTTTGGCGATCGGACGAGTTTGGCTTTTGGACGATGGTGCTCGTGGACTTTGAGATCTGACGGGAGTGTGAAATATTTCTTACCGAAACGTGTTTTTCGTGTTATTCTCGAAAACGAGCGCGATGACCGCGGTCGAACCATTAATGTAATACGTTCGCAATGCAACAAGGAACAAGGATCTATAATTGTTTTGGCGATCGGACGAGTTTGGCTTTTGGACGATGGTGCCGGTGGACTTTGAGATCTGGCGGGACTTGGAAATATTTCGGACCGAAAGGTGTTTTTTGCGTTTTTCTCGAAAACGAGCGCGACGACCGCGGTCGAACCATTAATGTAATACGTTCGCAATGCAACAAGGAACAAGGATCTATAATTGTTTTGGCGATCGGACGAGTTTGGCTTTTGGACGATGGTGCCGGTGGCCTTTGAGATCTGACGGGACTTGGAAATATTTCGGACCGAAAGGTGTTTTTCGCTTTTTTCTCGAAAACGAGCACGACGACCTCGGTCGAAACATTAATGTAATACGTTCGCAATGCAACTAGGAACAAAGATCTATAATTTTTTGGCGATCGGACGAGTTTGGCTTTTGGACGATGGTGCTCGTGGACTTTGAGATCTGACGGGAGTGTGAAATATTTCTTACCGAAACGTGTTTTTCGTGTTATTCTCGAAAACGAGCGCGATGACCGCGGTCGAACCATTAATGTAATACGTTCGCAATGCAACAAGGAACAAGGATCTATAATTGTTTTGGCGATCGGACGAGTTTGGCTTTTGGACCATGGTGCCGGTGGACTTTGAGATCTGACGGGACTGTGAAATATTTCGGACCGAAAGGTGTTTCTTGCGTTTTGCTCGAAAACGAGCGCGACGACCGCGGTCGAACCATTAATGTAATAGGTTCGCAATGCAACGCGGAACGAGGATCTATAATTGTTTTGGCGATCGGACGAGTTTGGCTTTTGGACGATGGTGCCGGTGGACTTTGAGATCTGACGGGACTGTGAAATATTTCGGACCGAAAGGTGTTTTTTGCGTTTTTCACGAAAACGAGCGCGACGACCGTGGTCGAACCATTAGTGTAATACGTTCGGAATGCAACGGGGAACAAGGATCTATAATTGTTTTGGCGATCGGACGAGTTTGGCTTTTGGACGATGGTGCCGGTGGACTTTGAGATCTGGCGGGACTTGGAAATATTTCGGACCGAAAGGTGTTTTTTGCGTTTTTCTCGAAAACGAGCGCGACGACCGCGGTCGAACCATTAATGTAATACGTTCGCAATGCAACAAGGAACAAGGATCTATAATTGTTTTGGCGATCGGACGAGTTTGGCTTTTGGACCATGGTACCGGTGGCCTTTGAGATCTGACGGGACTTTGAAATATTTCGGACCGAAAGGTGTCTTTTACGTTTTTTTCGAAAACAACCGCGACAACCGCGGTCGAAACATTAATGTCATACGTTCGCAATGCAACGCGGAACAAGGATCTATAATTGTTTCGGCGATCGGACGAGTTTGGATTTTGGACGATGGTGCCGGTGGCCTTTGAGTTCTGACGGGACTTGGAAATATTTCGGACCGAAAAGTGTTTTTTGCGTTTTTCTCGAAAACGAGCGCGACGACCGCGGTCGAACCATTAATGTAATACGTTCGCAATGCAACAAGGAACAAGGATCAATAATTGTTTTGGCGATCGGACGAATTTGGCTTTTGGACGATGGTGCCGGTGGACTTTGAGATCTGACGGGACTGTGAAATATTTCGGACCGAAAGGTGTTTCTTGCGTTTTTCTCGAAAACGAGCGCGACGACCGCGGTCGAACCATTAATGTAATACGTTCGCAATGCAACAAGGAACAAGGATCTATAATTGTTTAGGCGATCGGACGAGTTTGGCTTTTGGACGATGGTGCCGGTGGCCTTTGAGATCTGACGGGACTTTGAAATATTTCGGACCGAAAGGTGTCTTTTACGATTTTTTCGAAAACAACCGCGACAACCGCGGTCGAAACAATAATGTAATACGTTCGCAATGCAACGCGGAACAAGGATCTATAATTGTTTTGGCGATCGGACGAGTTTGGCTTTTGGACGATGGTGCCGGTGGCCTTTGAGATCTGACGGGACGTGGAAATATTTCGGACCGAAAGGTGTCTTTTGCGTTTTTCTCGAAAACGAGCGCGACGACCGCGGTCGAACCATTAATGTAATACGTTCGCAATGCAACAAGGAACAAGGATCAATAATTGTTTTGGCGATCGGACGAGTTTGGCTTTTGGACGATGGTGCCGGTGGACTTTGAGATCTGACGGGACTGTGAAATATTTCGGACCGAAAGGTGTTTTTCGCTTTTTTCTCGAAAACGAGCGCGACGACCTCGGTCGAAACATTAATGTAATACGTTCGCAATGCAACTAGGAACAAGGATCTATAATTTTTTGGCGATCGGACGAGTTTGGCTTTTGGACGATGGTGCTCGTGGACTTTGAGATCTGACCGGAGTGTGAAATATTTCGTACCGAAACGTGTTTTTCGTGTTATTCTCGAAAACGAGCGCGACGACCGCGGTCGAACGATTAATGTAATACGTTCGCAATGCAACAAGGAACAAGGATCTATAATTGTTTTGGCGATCGGACGAGTTTGGCTTTTGGACCATGGTGCCGGTGGACTTTGAGATCTGACGGGACGTGGAAATATTTCGGACCGAAAGGTGTCTTTTGCGTTTTTCTCGAAAACGAGCGCGACGACCGCGGTCGAACCATTAATGTAATACGTTCGCAATGCAACAAGGAACAAGGATCAATAATTGTTTTGGCGATCGGACGAGTTTGGCTTTTGGACGATGGTGCCGGTGGACTTTGAGATCTGACGGGACTGTGAAATATTTCGGACCGAAAGGTGTTTTTTGCGTTTTTCTCGAAAACGAGCGCGACGACCGCGGTCGAACCTTTAATGTAATACGTTCGCAATGCAACAAGGAACAAGGATCTATAATTGTTTTGGCGATCGGACGAGTTTGGCTTTTGGACCATGGTGCCGGTGGACTTTGAGATCTGACGGGACTTTGAAATATTTCGGACCGAAAGGTGTTTTTCGCTTTTTTCTCGAAAACGAGCGCGACGACCTCGGTCGAAACATTAATGTAATACGTTCGCAATGCAACTAGGAACAAGGATCTATAATTTTTTGGCGATCGGACGAGTTTGGCTTTTGGACGATGGTGCTCGTGGACTTTGAGATCTGACCGGAGTGTGAAATATTTCTTACCGAAACGTGTTTTTCGTGTTATTCTCGAAAACGAGCGCGACGACCGCGGTCGAACCATTAATGTAATACGTTCGCAATGCAACAAGGAACAAGGATCTATAATTGTTTTGGCGATCGGACGAGTTTGGCTTTTGGACCATGGTGCCGGTGGACTTTGAGATCTGACGGGACTGTGAAATATTTCGGACCGAAAGGTGTTTCTTGCGTTTTGCTCGAAAACGAGCGCGACGACCGCGGTCGAACCATTAATGTAATAGGTTCGCAATGCAACGCGGAACGAGGATCTATAATTGTTTTGGCGATCGGACGAGTTTGGCTTTTGGACGATGGTGCCGGTGGACTTTGAGATCTGACGGGACTGTGAAATATTTCGGACCGAAAGGTGTTTTTTGCGTTTTTCACGAAAACGAGCGCGACGACCGTGGTCGAACCATTAGTGTAATACGTTCGGAATGCAACGGGGAACAAGGATCTATAATTGTTTTGGCGATCGGACGAGTTTGGCTTTTGGACGATGGTGCCGGTGGACTTTGAGATCTGGCGGGACTTGGAAATATTTCGGACCGAAAGGTGTTTTTCTCGAAAACGAGCGCGACGACCGCGGTCGAACCATTAATGTAATACGTTCACAATGCAACAAGGAACAAGGATCTATAATTGTTTTGGCGATCGGACGAGTTTGGCTTTTGGACCATGGTACCGGTGGCCTTTGAGATCTGACGGGACTTTGAAATATTTCGGACCGAAAGGTGTCTTTTACGTTTTTTTCGAAAACAACCGCGACAACCGCGGTCGAAACATTAATGTCATACGTTCGCAATGCAACGCGGAACAAGGATCTATAATTGTTTCGGCGATCGGACGAGTTTGGATTTTGGACGATGGTGCCGGTGGCCTTTGAGATCTGACGGGACTTGGAAATATTTCGGACCGAAAAGTGTTTTTTGCGTTTTTCTCGAAAACGAGCGCGACGACCGCGGTCGAACCTTTAATGTAATACGTTCGCAATGCAACAAGGAACAAGGATCAATAATTGTTTTGGCGATCGGACGAATTTGGCTTTTGGACGATGGTGCCGGTGGCCTTTGAGATCTGACGGGACGTGGAAATATTTCGGACCGAAAGGTGTCTTTTGCGTTTTTCTCGAAAACGAGCGCGACGACCGCGGTCGAACCATTAATGTAATACGTTCGCAATGCAACAAGGAACAAGGATCAATAATTGTTTTGGCGATCGGACGAGTTTGGCTTTTGGACGATGGTGCCGGTGGACTTTGAGATCTGACGGGACTGTGAAATATTTCGGACCGAAAGGTGTTTCTTGCGTTTTTCTCGAAAACGAGCGCGACGACCGCGGTCGAACCATTAATGTAATACGTTCGCAATGCAACAAGGAACAAGGATCTATAATTGTTTTGGCGATCAGACGAGTTTGGCTTTTGGACCATGGTGCCGGTGGACTTTGAGATCTGACGGGACTTTGAAATATTTCGGACCGAAAGGTGTTTTTCGCTTTTTTCTCGAAAACGAGCGCGACGACCTCGGTCGAAACATTAATGTAATACGTTCGCAATGCAACTAGGAACAAGGATCTATAATTTTTTGGCGATCGGACGAGTTTGGCTTTTGGACGATGGTGCTCGTGGACTTTGAGATCTGACGGGAGTGTGAAATATTTCTTACCGAAACGTGTTTTTCGTGTTATTCTCGAAAACGAGCGCGACGACCGCGGTCGAACCATAAATGTAATACGTTCGCAATGCAACAAGGAACAAGAATCTATAATTGTTTTGGCGATCGGACGAGTTTGGCTTTTGGACGATGGTGCTCGCGGACTTTGAGATCTGACGGGACTTTGAAATATTTCGCGACCGAAAGGTGTTTTTCGCGTTTTTCTCGACAACGAGCGCGACGACCGCGCGCGAACCATTAATGTAATACGTTTGCAATGCAACGAGGAACAAGGATCTATAATTGTTTTGGCGATCGGACGAGTTTGGCTTTTGGACGATGGTGCCGGTGGACTTGGGGATCTGACGAGACGTGGAAATATTTCGGATTGAAATGTGTTTTTCGCGTTTTTCTCGACAACGAGCGCGACGACCGCGCGCGAACCATTAATGTAATACGTTTGCAATGCAACGAGGAACAAGGATCTATAATTGTTTTGGCGATCGGACGAGTTTGGCTTTTGGACGATGGTGCCGGTGGACTTGGGGATCTGACGGGACGTGGAAATATTTCGGACCGAAATGTGTTTTTCGCATTTTTCTCGAAAACGAGCGCGACGACCGCGGTCGAACCATTAATGTAATACGTTCGGAATGCAACGAGGAACAAGGATCTATAATTGTTCTGGCGATCCGACGAGTTTGGCTTTTGGACGATGGTGCCGGTGGACTTGGGGATCTGACCGGACGTGGAAATATTTCGGACCGAAAGGCGTTTTTCGCGTTTTTCTCGAAAACGAGCGCGACGGCCGCGGTCGAACCATTAATGTAATACGTTCGCAATGCAACTAGGAACAAGGATCTATAATTTTTTGGCGATCGGACGAGTTTGGCTTTTGGACGATGGTGCTCGTGGACTTTGAGATCTGACCGGAGTGTGAAATATTTCTTACCGAAACGTGTTTTTCGTGTTATTCTCGAAAACGAGCGCGACGACCGCGGTCGAACCATTAATGTAATAAGTTCGCAATGCAACAAGGAACAAGGATCTATAATTGTTTTGGCGATCGGACGAGTTTGGCTTTTGGACCATGGTGCCGGTGGACTTTGAGATCTGACGGGACTGTGAAATATTTCGGACCGAAAGGAGTTTCTTGCGTTTTTCTCGAAAACGAGCGCGACGACCGCGGTCGAACCATTAATGTAATAGGTTCGCAATGCAACGCGGAACAAGGATCTATAATTGTTTTGGCGATCGGACGAGTTTGGCTTTTGGACGATGGTGCCGGTGGACTTTGAGATCTGACGGGACTGTGAAATATTTCGGACCGAAAGGTGTTTTTTGCGTTTTTCACGAAAACGAGCGCGACGACCGCGGTCGAACCATTAATGTAATACGTTCGCAATGCAACCCGGAACGAGGATCTATAATTGTTTTGGCGATCGGACGAGTTTGGCTTTTGGACGATGGTGCTCGTGGACTTTGAGATCTGACCGGAGTGTGAAATATTTCTTACCGAAACGTGTTTTTCGTGTTATTCTCGAAAACGAGCGCGACGACCGCGGTCGAACCATTAATGTAATACGTTCGCAATGCAACGCGGAACAAGGATCTATAATTGTTTTGGCGATCGGACGAGTTTGGCTTTTGGACGATGGTGCCGGTGGACTTTGAGATCTGACGGGACTGTGAAATATTTCGGACCGAAAGGTGTTTTTTGCGTTTTTCACGAAAACGAGCGCGACGACCGCGGTCGAACCATTAATGTAATAGGTTCGCAATGCAACCCGGAACGAGGATCTATAATTGTTTTGGCGATCGGACGAGTTTGGCTTTTGGACGATGGTGCCGGTGGACTTTGAGATCTGACGGGACTTTGAAATATTTCGGACCGCAAGGTGTTTTTCGCTTTTTTCTCGAAAACGAGCGCGACGACCTCGGTCGAAACATTAATGTAATACGTTCGCAATGCAACTAGGAACAAGGATCTATAATTTTTTGGCGATCGGACGAGTTTGGCTTTTGGACGATGGTGCTCGTGGACTTTGAGATCTGACCGGAGTGTGAAATATTTCTTACCGAAACGTGTTTTTCGTGTTATTCTCGAAAACGAGCGCGACGACCGCGGTCGAACCATTAATGTAATACGTTCGCAATGCAACAAGGAACAAGGATCTATAATTGTTTTGGCGATCGGACGAGTTTGGCTTTTGGACCATGGTGCCGGTGGACTTTGAGATCTGACGGGACGTGGAAATATTTCGGACCGAAAGGTGTCTTTTGCGTTTTTCTCGAAAACGAGCGCGACGACCGCGGTCGAACCATTAATGTAATACGTTCGCAATGCAACAAGGAACAAGGATCAATAATTGTTTTGGCGATCGGACGAGTTTTGCTTTTGGACGATGGTGCCGGTGGACTTTGAGATCTGACGGGACTGTGAAATATTTCGGACCGAAAGGTGTTTTTTGCGTTTTTCTCGAAAACGAGCGCGACGACCGCGGTCGAACCATAAATGTAATACGTTCGCAATGCAACAAGGAACAAGAATCTATAATTGTTTTGGCGATCGGACGAGTTTGGCTTTTGGACGATGGTGCTCGCGGACTTTGAGATCTGACGGGACTTTGAAATATTTCGCGACCGAAAGGTGTTTTTCGCGTTTTTCTCGACAACGAGCGCGACGACCGCGCGCGAACCATTAATGTAATACGTTTGCAATGCAACGAGGAACAAGGATCTATAATTGTTTTGGCGATCGGACGAGTTTGGCTTTTGGACGATGGTGCTCGTGGACTTTGAGATCTGACGGGAGTGTGAAATATTTCTTACCGAAACGTGTTTTTCGTGTTATTCTCGAAAACGAGCGCGACGACCGCGGTCGAACCATAAATGTAATACGTTCGCAATGCAACAAGGAACAAGAATCTATAATTGTTTTGGCGATCGGACGAGTTTGGCTTTTGGACGATGGTGCTCGCGGACTTTGAGATCTGACGGGACTTTGAAATATTTCGCGACCGAAAGGTGTTTTTCGCGTTTTTCTCGACAACGAGCGCGACGACCGCGCGCGAACCATTAATGTAATACGTTTGCAATGCAACGAGGAACAAGGATCTATAATTGTTTTGGCGATCGGACGAGTTTGGCTTTTGGACGATGGTGCCGGTGGACTTGGGGATCTGACGAGACGTGGAAATATTTCGGATTGAAATGTGTTTTTCGCGTTTTTCTCGACAACGAGCGCGACGACCGCGCGCGAACCATTAATGTAATACGTTTGCAATGCAACGAGGAACAAGGATCTATAATTGTTTTGGCGATCGGACGAGTTTGGCTTTTGGACGATGGTGCCGGTGGACTTGGGGATCTGACGGGACGTGGAAATATTTCGGACCGAAATGTGTTTTTCGCATTTTTCTCGAAAACGAGCGCGACGACCGCGGTCGAACCATTAATGTAATACGTTCGGAATGCAACGAGGAACAAGGATCTATAATTGTTCTGGCGATCCGACGAGTTTGGCTTTTGGACGATGGTGCCGGTGGACTTGGGGATCTGACCGGACGTGGAAATATTTCGGACCGAAAGGCGTTTTTCGCGTTTTTCTCGAAAACGAGCGCGACGGCCGCGGTCGAACCATTAATGTAATACGTTCGCAATGCAACTAGGAACAAGGATCTATAATTTTTTGGCGATCGGACGAGTTTGGCTTTTGGACGATGGTGCTCGTGGACTTTGAGATCTGACCGGAGTGTGAAATATTTCTTACCGAAACGTGTTTTTCGTGTTATTCTCGAAAACGAGCGCGACGACCGCGGTCGAACCATTAATGTAATAAGTTCGCAATGCAACAAGGAACAAGGATCTATAATTGTTTTGGCGATCGGACGAGTTTGGCTTTTGGACCATGGTGCCGGTGGACTTTGAGATCTGACGGGACTGTGAAATATTTCGGACCGAAAGGAGTTTCTTGCGTTTTTCTCGAAAACGAGCGCGACGACCGCGGTCGAACCATTAATGTAATAGGTTCGCAATGCAACGCGGAACAAGGATCTATAATTGTTTTGGCGATCGGACGAGTTTGGCTTTTGGACGATGGTGCCGGTGGACTTTGAGATCTGACGGGACTGTGAAATATTTCGGACCGAAAGGTGTTTTTTGCGTTTTTCACGAAAACGAGCGCGACGACCGCGGTCGAACCATTAATGTAATACGTTCGCAATGCAACCCGGAACGAGGATCTATAATTGTTTTGGCGATCGGACGAGTTTGGCTTTTGGACGATGGTGCTCGTGGACTTTGAGATCTGACCGGAGTGTGAAATATTTCTTACCGAAACGTGTTTTTCGTGTTATTCTCGAAAACGAGCGCGACGACCGCGGTCGAACCATTAATGTAATACGTTCGCAATGCAACGCGGAACAAGGATCTATAATTGTTTTGGCGATCGGACGAGTTTGGCTTTTGGACGATGGTGCCGGTGGACTTTGAGATCTGACGGGACTGTGAAATATTTCGGACCGAAAGGTGTTTTTTGCGTTTTTCACGAAAACGAGCGCGACGACCGCGGTCGAACCATTAATGTAATAGGTTCGCAATGCAACCCGGAACGAGGATCTATAATTGTTTTGGCGATCGGACGAGTTTGGCTTTTGGACGATGGTGCCGGTGGACTTTGAGATCTGACGGGACTTTGAAATATTTCGGACCGCAAGGTGTTTTTCGCTTTTTTCTCGAAAACGAGCGCGACGACCTCGGTCGAAACATTAATGTAATACGTTCGCAATGCAACTAGGAACAAGGATCTATAATTTTTTGGCGATCGGACGAGTTTGGCTTTTGGACGATGGTGCTCGTGGACTTTGAGATCTGACCGGAGTGTGAAATATTTCTTACCGAAACGTGTTTTTCGTGTTATTCTCGAAAACGAGCGCGACGACCGCGGTCGAACCATTAATGTAATACGTTCGCAATGCAACAAGGAACAAGGATCTATAATTGTTTTGGCGATCGGACGAGTTTGGCTTTTGGACCATGGTGCCGGTGGACTTTGAGATCTGACGGGACGTGGAAATATTTCGGACCGAAAGGTGTCTTTTACGTTTTTTTCGAAAACAACCGCGACAACCGCGGTCGAAACATTAATGTCATACGTTCGCAATGCAACGCGGAACAAGGATCTATAATTGTTTCGGCGATCGGACGAGTTTGGATTTTGGACGATGGTGCCGGTGGCCTTTGAGTTCTGACGGGACTTGGAAATATTTCGGACCGAAAAGTGTTTTTTGCGTTTTTCTCGAAAACGAGCGCGACGACCGCGGTCGAACCATTAATGTAATACGTTCGCAATGCAACAAGGAACAAGGATCAATAATTGTTTTGGCGATCGGACGAATTTGGCTTTTGGACGATGGTGCCGGTGGACTTTGAGATCTGACGGGACTGTGAAATATTTCGGACCGAAAGGTGTTTCTTGCGTTTTTCTCGAAAACGAGCGCGACGACCGCGGTCGAACCATTAATGTAATACGTTCGCAATGCAACAAGGAACAAGGATCTATAATTGTTTAGGCGATCGGACGAGTTTGGCTTTTGGACGATGGTGCCGGTGGCCTTTGAGATCTGACGGGACTTTGAAATATTTCGGACCGAAAGGTGTCTTTTACGATTTTTTCGAAAACAACCGCGACAACCGCGGTCGAAACAATAATGTAATACGTTCGCAATGCAACGCGGAACAAGGATCTATAATTGTTTTGGCGATCGGACGAGTTTGGCTTTTGGACGATGGTGCCGGTGGCCTTTGAGATCTGACGGGACGTGGAAATATTTCGGACCGAAAGGTGTCTTTTGCGTTTTTCTCGAAAACGAGCGCGACGACCGCGGTCGAACCATTAATGTAATACGTTCGCAATGCAACAAGGAACAAGGATCAATAATTGTTTTGGCGATCGGACGAGTTTGGCTTTTGGACGATGGTGCCGGTGGACTTTGAGATCTGACGGGACTGTGAAATATTTCGGACCGAAAGGTGTTTTTCGCTTTTTTCTCGAAAACGAGCGCGACGACCTCGGTCGAAACATTAATGTAATACGTTCGCAATGCAACTAGGAACAAGGATCTATAATTTTTTGGCGATCGGACGAGTTTGGCTTTTGGACGATGGTGCTCGTGGACTTTGAGATCTGACCGGAGTGTGAAATATTTCGTACCGAAACGTGTTTTTCGTGTTATTCTCGAAAACGAGCGCGACGACCGCGGTCGAACGATTAATGTAATACGTTCGCAATGCAACAAGGAACAAGGATCTATAATTGTTTTGGCGATCGGACGAGTTTGGCTTTTGGACCATGGTGCCGGTGGACTTTGAGATCTGACGGGACGTGGAAATATTTCGGACCGAAAGGTGTCTTTTGCGTTTTTCTCGAAAACGAGCGCGACGACCGCGGTCGAACCATTAATGTAATACGTTCGCAATGCAACAAGGAACAAGGATCAATAATTGTTTTGGCGATCGGACGAGTTTGGCTTTTGGACGATGGTGCCGGTGGACTTTGAGATCTGACGGGACTGTGAAATATTTCGGACCGAAAGGTGTTTTTTGCGTTTTTCTCGAAAACGAGCGCGACGACCGCGGTCGAACCTTTAATGTAATACGTTCGCAATGCAACAAGGAACAAGGATCTATAATTGTTTTGGCGATCGGACGAGTTTGGCTTTTGGACCATGGTGCCGGTGGACTTTGAGATCTGACGGGACTTTGAAATATTTCGGACCGAAAGGTGTTTTTCGCTTTTTTCTCGAAAACGAGCGCGACGACCTCGGTCGAAACATTAATGTAATACGTTCGCAATGCAACTAGGAACAAGGATCTATAATTTTTTGGCGATCGGACGAGTTTGGCTTTTGGACGATGGTGCTCGTGGACTTTGAGATCTGACCGGAGTGTGAAATATTTCTTACCGAAACGTGTTTTTCGTGTTATTCTCGAAAACGAGCGCGACGACCGCGGTCGAACCATTAATGTAATACGTTCGCAATGCAACAAGGAACAAGGATCTATAATTGTTTTGGCGATCGGACGAGTTTGGCTTTTGGACCATGGTGCCGGTGGACTTTGAGATCTGACGGGACTGTGAAATATTTCGGACCGAAAGGTGTTTCTTGCGTTTTGCTCGAAAACGAGCGCGACGACCGCGGTCGAACCATTAATGTAATAGGTTCGCAATGCAACGCGGAACGAGGATCTATAATTGTTTTGGCGATCGGACGAGTTTGGCTTTTGGACGATGGTGCCGGTGGACTTTGAGATCTGACGGGACTGTGAAATATTTCGGACCGAAAGGTGTTTTTTGCGTTTTTCACGAAAACGAGCGCGACGACCGTGGTCGAACCATTAGTGTAATACGTTCGGAATGCAACGGGGAACAAGGATCTATAATTGTTTTGGCGATCGGACGAGTTTGGCTTTTGGACGATGGTGCCGGTGGACTTTGAGATCTGGCGGGACTTGGAAATATTTCGGACCGAAAGGTGTTTTTCTCGAAAACGAGCGCGACGACCGCGGTCGAACCATTAATGTAATACGTTCACAATGCAACAAGGAACAAGGATCTATAATTGTTTTGGCGATCGGACGAGTTTGGCTTTTGGACCATGGTACCGGTGGCCTTTGAGATCTGACGGGACTTTGAAATATTTCGGACCGAAAGGTGTCTTTTACGTTTTTTTCGAAAACAACCGCGACAACCGCGGTCGAAACATTAATGTCATACGTTCGCAATGCAACGCGGAACAAGGATCTATAATTGTTTCGGCGATCGGACGAGTTTGGATTTTGGACGATGGTGCCGGTGGCCTTTGAGATCTGACGGGACTTGGAAATATTTCGGACCGAAAAGTGTTTTTTGCGTTTTTCTCGAAAACGAGCGCGACGACCGCGGTCGAACCTTTAATGTAATACGTTCGCAATGCAACAAGGAACAAGGATCAATAATTGTTTTGGCGATCGGACGAATTTGGCTTTTGGACGATGGTGCCGGTGGCCTTTGAGATCTGACGGGACGTGGAAATATTTCGGACCGAAAGGTGTCTTTTGCGTTTTTCTCGAAAACGAGCGCGACGACCGCGGTCGAACCATTAATGTAATACGTTCGCAATGCAACAAGGAACAAGGATCAATAATTGTTTTGGCGATCGGACGAGTTTGGCTTTTGGACGATGGTGCCGGTGGACTTTGAGATCTGACGGGACTGTGAAATATTTCGGACCGAAAGGTGTTTCTTGCGTTTTTCTCGAAAACGAGCGCGACGACCGCGGTCGAACCATTAATGTAATACGTTCGCAATGCAACAAGGAACAAGGATCTATAATTGTTTTGGCGATCAGACGAGTTTGGCTTTTGGACCATGGTGCCGGTGGACTTTGAGATCTGACGGGACTTTGAAATATTTCGGACCGAAAGGTGTTTTTCGCTTTTTTCTCGAAAACGAGCGCGACGACCTCGGTCGAAACATTAATGTAATACGTTCGCAATGCAACTAGGAACAAGGATCTATAATTTTTTGGCGATCGGACGAGTTTGGCTTTTGGACGATGGTGCTCGTGGACTTTGAGATCTGACGGGAGTGTGAAATATTTCTTACCGAAACGTGTTTTTCGTGTTATTCTCGAAAACGAGCGCGACGACCGCGGTCGAACCATAAATGTAATACGTTCGCAATGCAACAAGGAACAAGAATCTATAATTGTTTTGGCGATCGGACGAGTTTGGCTTTTGGACGATGGTGCTCGCGGACTTTGAGATCTGACGGGACTTTGAAATATTTCGCGACCGAAAGGTGTTTTTCGCGTTTTTCTCGACAACGAGCGCGACGACCGCGCGCGAACCATTAATGTAATACGTTTGCAATGCAACGAGGAACAAGGATCTATAATTGTTTTGGCGATCGGACGAGTTTGGCTTTTGGACGATGGTGCCGGTGGACTTGGGGATCTGACGAGACGTGGAAATATTTCGGATTGAAATGTGTTTTTCGCGTTTTTCTCGACAACGAGCGCGACGACCGCGCGCGAACCATTAATGTAATACGTTTGCAATGCAACGAGGAACAAGGATCTATAATTGTTTTGGCGATCGGACGAGTTTGGCTTTTGGACGATGGTGCCGGTGGACTTGGGGATCTGACGGGACGTGGAAATATTTCGGACCGAAATGTGTTTTTCGCATTTTTCTCGAAAACGAGCGCGACGACCGCGGTCGAACCATTAATGTAATACGTTCGGAATGCAACGAGGAACAAGGATCTATAATTGTTCTGGCGATCCGACGAGTTTGGCTTTTGGACGATGGTGCCGGTGGACTTGGGGATCTGACCGGACGTGGAAATATTTCGGACCGAAAGGCGTTTTTCGCGTTTTTCTCGAAAACGAGCGCGACGGCCGCGGTCGAACCATTAATGTAATACGTTCGCAATGCAACTAGGAACAAGGATCTATAATTTTTTGGCGATCGGACGAGTTTGGCTTTTGGACGATGGTGCTCGTGGACTTTGAGATCTGACCGGAGTGTGAAATATTTCTTACCGAAACGTGTTTTTCGTGTTATTCTCGAAAACGAGCGCGACGACCGCGGTCGAACCATTAATGTAATAAGTTCGCAATGCAACAAGGAACAAGGATCTATAATTGTTTTGGCGATCGGACGAGTTTGGCTTTTGGACCATGGTGCCGGTGGACTTTGAGATCTGACGGGACTGTGAAATATTTCGGACCGAAAGGAGTTTCTTGCGTTTTTCTCGAAAACGAGCGCGACGACCGCGGTCGAACCATTAATGTAATAGGTTCGCAATGCAACGCGGAACAAGGATCTATAATTGTTTTGGCGATCGGACGAGTTTGGCTTTTGGACGATGGTGCCGGTGGACTTTGAGATCTGACGGGACTGTGAAATATTTCGGACCGAAAGGTGTTTTTTGCGTTTTTCACGAAAACGAGCGCGACGACCGCGGTCGAACCATTAATGTAATACGTTCGCAATGCAACCCGGAACGAGGATCTATAATTGTTTTGGCGATCGGACGAGTTTGGCTTTTGGACGATGGTGCTCGTGGACTTTGAGATCTGACCGGAGTGTGAAATATTTCTTACCGAAACGTGTTTTTCGTGTTATTCTCGAAAACGAGCGCGACGACCGCGGTCGAACCATTAATGTAATACGTTCGCAATGCAACGCGGAACAAGGATCTATAATTGTTTTGGCGATCGGACGAGTTTGGCTTTTGGACGATGGTGCCGGTGGACTTTGAGATCTGACGGGACTGTGAAATATTTCGGACCGAAAGGTGTTTTTTGCGTTTTTCACGAAAACGAGCGCGACGACCGCGGTCGAACCATTAATGTAATAGGTTCGCAATGCAACCCGGAACGAGGATCTATAATTGTTTTGGCGATCGGACGAGTTTGGCTTTTGGACGATGGTGCCGGTGGACTTTGAGATCTGACGGGACTTTGAAATATTTCGGACCGCAAGGTGTTTTTCGCTTTTTTCTCGAAAACGAGCGCGACGACCTCGGTCGAAACATTAATGTAATACGTTCGCAATGCAACTAGGAACAAGGATCTATAATTTTTTGGCGATCGGACGAGTTTGGCTTTTGGACGATGGTGCTCGTGGACTTTGAGATCTGACCGGAGTGTGAAATATTTCTTACCGAAACGTGTTTTTCGTGTTATTCTCGAAAACGAGCGCGACGACCGCGGTCGAACCATTAATGTAATACGTTCGCAATGCAACAAGGAACAAGGATCTATAATTGTTTTGGCGATCGGACGAGTTTGGCTTTTGGACCATGGTGCCGGTGGACTTTGAGATCTGACGGGACGTGGAAATATTTCGGACCGAAAGGTGTCTTTTGCGTTTTTCTCGAAAACGAGCGCGACGACCGCGGTCGAACCATTAATGTAATACGTTCGCAATGCAACAAGGAACAAGGATCAATAATTGTTTTGGCGATCGGACGAGTTTTGCTTTTGGACGATGGTGCCGGTGGACTTTGAGATCTGACGGGACTGTGAAATATTTCGGACCGAAAGGTGTTTTTTGCGTTTTTCTCGAAAACGAGCGCGACGACCGCGGTCGAACCATAAATGTAATACGTTCGCAATGCAACAAGGAACAAGAATCTATAATTGTTTTGGCGATCGGACGAGTTTGGCTTTTGGACGATGGTGCTCGCGGACTTTGAGATCTGACGGGACTTTGAAATATTTCGCGACCGAAAGGTGTTTTTCGCGTTTTTCTCGACAACGAGCGCGACGACCGCGCGCGAACCATTAATGTAATACGTTTGCAATGCAACGAGGAACAAGGATCTATAATTGTTTTGGCGATCGGACGAGTTTGGCTTTTGGACGATGGTGCTCGTGGACTTTGAGATCTGACGGGAGTGTGAAATATTTCTTACCGAAACGTGTTTTTCGTGTTATTCTCGAAAACGAGCGCGACGACCGCGGTCGAACCATAAATGTAATACGTTCGCAATGCAACAAGGAACAAGAATCTATAATTGTTTTGGCGATCGGACGAGTTTGGCTTTTGGACGATGGTGCTCGCGGACTTTGAGATCTGACGGGACTTTGAAATATTTCGCGACCGAAAGGTGTTTTTCGCGTTTTTCTCGACAACGAGCGCGACGACCGCGCGCGAACCATTAATGTAATACGTTTGCAATGCAACGAGGAACAAGGATCTATAATTGTTTTGGCGATCGGACGAGTTTGGCTTTTGGACGATGGTGCCGGTGGACTTGGGGATCTGACGAGACGTGGAAATATTTCGGATTGAAATGTGTTTTTCGCGTTTTTCTCGACAACGAGCGCGACGACCGCGCGCGAACCATTAATGTAATACGTTTGCAATGCAACGAGGAACAAGGATCTATAATTGTTTTGGCGATCGGACGAGTTTGGCTTTTGGACGATGGTGCCGGTGGACTTGGGGATCTGACGGGACGTGGAAATATTTCGGACCGAAATGTGTTTTTCGCATTTTTCTCGAAAACGAGCGCGACGACCGCGGTCGAACCATTAATGTAATACGTTCGGAATGCAACGAGGAACAAGGATCTATAATTGTTCTGGCGATCCGACGAGTTTGGCTTTTGGACGATGGTGCCGGTGGACTTGGGGATCTGACCGGACGTGGAAATATTTCGGACCGAAAGGCGTTTTTCGCGTTTTTCTCGAAAACGAGCGCGACGGCCGCGGTCGAACCATTAATGTAATACGTTCGCAATGCAACTAGGAACAAGGATCTATAATTTTTTGGCGATCGGACGAGTTTGGCTTTTGGACGATGGTGCTCGTGGACTTTGAGATCTGACCGGAGTGTGAAATATTTCTTACCGAAACGTGTTTTTCGTGTTATTCTCGAAAACGAGCGCGACGACCGCGGTCGAACCATTAATGTAATAAGTTCGCAATGCAACAAGGAACAAGGATCTATAATTGTTTTGGCGATCGGACGAGTTTGGCTTTTGGACCATGGTGCCGGTGGACTTTGAGATCTGACGGGACTGTGAAATATTTCGGACCGAAAGGAGTTTCTTGCGTTTTTCTCGAAAACGAGCGCGACGACCGCGGTCGAACCATTAATGTAATAGGTTCGCAATGCAACGCGGAACAAGGATCTATAATTGTTTTGGCGATCGGACGAGTTTGGCTTTTGGACGATGGTGCCGGTGGACTTTGAGATCTGACGGGACTGTGAAATATTTCGGACCGAAAGGTGTTTTTTGCGTTTTTCACGAAAACGAGCGCGACGACCGCGGTCGAACCATTAATGTAATACGTTCGCAATGCAACCCGGAACGAGGATCTATAATTGTTTTGGCGATCGGACGAGTTTGGCTTTTGGACGATGGTGCTCGTGGACTTTGAGATCTGACCGGAGTGTGAAATATTTCTTACCGAAACGTGTTTTTCGTGTTATTCTCGAAAACGAGCGCGACGACCGCGGTCGAACCATTAATGTAATACGTTCGCAATGCAACGCGGAACAAGGATCTATAATTGTTTTGGCGATCGGACGAGTTTGGCTTTTGGACGATGGTGCCGGTGGACTTTGAGATCTGACGGGACTGTGAAATATTTCGGACCGAAAGGTGTTTTTTGCGTTTTTCACGAAAACGAGCGCGACGACCGCGGTCGAACCATTAATGTAATAGGTTCGCAATGCAACCCGGAACGAGGATCTATAATTGTTTTGGCGATCGGACGAGTTTGGCTTTTGGACGATGGTGCCGGTGGACTTTGAGATCTGACGGGACTTTGAAATATTTCGGACCGCAAGGTGTTTTTCGCTTTTTTCTCGAAAACGAGCGCGACGACCTCGGTCGAAACATTAATGTAATACGTTCGCAATGCAACTAGGAACAAGGATCTATAATTTTTTGGCGATCGGACGAGTTTGGCTTTTGGACGATGGTGCTCGTGGACTTTGAGATCTGACCGGAGTGTGAAATATTTCTTACCGAAACGTGTTTTTCGTGTTATTCTCGAAAACGAGCGCGACGACCGCGGTCGAACCATTAATGTAATACGTTCGCAATGCAACAAGGAACAAGGATCTATAATTGTTTTGGCGATCGGACGAGTTTGGCTTTTGGACCATGGTGCCGGTGGACTTTGAGATCTGACGGGACGTGGAAATATTTCGGACCGAAAGGTGTCTTTTGCGTTTTTCTCGAAAACGAGCGCGACGACCGCGGTCGAACCATTAATGTAATACGTTCGCAATGCAACAAGGAACAAGGATCAATAATTGTTTTGGCGATCGGACAAGTTTTGCTTTTGGACGATGGTGCCGGTGGACTTTGAGATCTGACGGGACTGTGAAATATTTCGGACCGAAAGGTGTTTTTTGCGTTTTTCTCGAAAACGAGCGCGACGACCGCGGTCGAACCATTAATGTAATACGTTCGCAATGCAACAAGGAACAAGGATCTATAATTGTTTTGGCGATCGGACGAGTTTGGCTTTTGGACCATGGTGCCGGTGGACTTTGAGATCTGACGGGACTTTGAAATATTTCGGACCGAAAGGTGTTTTTCGCTTTTTTCTCGAAAACGAGCGCGACGACCTCGGTCGAAACATTAATGTAATACGTTCGCAATGCAACTAGGAACAAGGATCTATAATTTTTTGGCGATCGGACGAGTTTGGCTTTTGGACGATGGTGCTCGTGGACTTTGAGATCTGACCGGAGTGTGAAATATTTCTTACCGAAACGTGTTTTTCGTGTTATTCTCGAAAACGAGCGCGACGACCGCGGTCGAACCATTAATGTAATAAGTTCGCAATGCAACAAGGAACAAGGATCTATAATTGTTTTGGCGATCGGACGAGTTTGGCTTTTGGACCATGGTGCCGGTGGACTTTGAGATCTGACGGGACTTTGAAATATTTCGGACCGAAAGGTGTTTTTCGCTTTTTTCTCGAAAACGAGCGCGACGACCTCGGTCGAAACATTAATGTAATACGTTCGGAATGCAACGAAGAACAAGGATCTATAATTGTTTTGGCGATCGGACGAGTTTGGCTTTTGGACGATGGTGCCGGTGGACTTTGAGATCTGACGGGACTGTGAAATATTTCGGACCGAAAGGAGTTTCTTGCGTTTTTCTCGAAAACGAGCGCGACGACCGCGGTCGAACCATTAATGTAATAGGTTCGCAATGCAACGCGGAACAAGGATCTATAATTGTTTTGGCGATCGGACGAGTTTGGCTTTTGGACGATGGTGCCGGTGGACTTTGAGATCTGACGGGACTGTGAAATATTTCGAACCGAAAGGTGTTTTTTGCGTTTTTCTCGAAAACGAGCGCGACGACCGCGGTCGAACCATTAATGTAATACGTTCGCAATGCAACAAGGAACAAGGATCAATAATTGTTTTGGCGATCGGACGAGTTTTGCTTTTGGACGATGGTGCCGGTGGACTTTGAGATCTGACAGGACTGTGAAATATTTCGGACCGAAAGGTGTTTTTTGCGTTTTTCTCGAAAACGAGCGCGACGACCGCGGTCGAACCATTAATGTAATACGTTCGCAATGCAACAAGGAACAAGGATCTATAATTGTTTTGGCGATCGGACGAGTTTGGGTTTTGGACCATGGTGCCGGTGGACTTTGAGATCTGACGGGACTTTGAAATATTTCGGACCGAAAGGTGTTTTTCGCTTTTTTCTCGAAAACGAGCGCGACGACCTCGGTCGAAACATTAATGTAATACGTTCGCAATGCAACTAGGATCAAGGATCAATAATTTTTTGGCGACCGGACGAGTTTGGCTTTTGGACGATGGTGCTCGTGGACTTTGAGATCTGACCGGAGTGTGAAATATTTCTTACCGAAACGTGTTTTTCGTGTTATTCTCGAAAACGAGCGCGACGACCGCGGTCGAACCATTAATGTAATAAGATCGCAATGCAACAAGGAACAAGGATCTATAATTGTTTTGGCGATCGGACGAGTTTGGCTTTTGGACCATGGTGCCGGTGGACTTTGAGATCTGACGGGACTTTGAAATATTTCGGACCGAAAGGTGTTTTTCGCTTTTTTCTCGAAAACGAGCGCGACGACCTCGGTCGAAACATTAATGTAATACGTTCGGAATGCAACGAAGAACAAGGATCTATAATTGTTTTGGCGATCGGACGAGTTTGGCTTTTGGACGATGGTGCCGGTGGACTTTGAGATCTGACGGGACTGTGAAATATTTCGGACCGAAAGGAGTTTCTTGCGTTTTTCTCGAAAACGAGCGCGACGACCGCGGTCGAACCATTAATGTAATAGGTTCGCAATGCAACGCGGAACAAGGATCTATAATTGTTTTGGCGATCGGACGAGTTTGGCTTTTGGACGATGGTGACGGTGGACTTTGAGATCTGACGGGACTGTGAAATATTTCGGACCGAAAGGTGTTTTTTGTGTTATTCTCGAAAACGAGCGCGACGACCGCGGTCGAACCATTAATGTAATAGGTTCGCAATGCAACGCGGAACGAGGATCTATAATTGTTTTGGCGATCGGACGAGTTTGGCTTTTGGACGATGGTGCCGGTGGACTTTGAGATCTGACGGGAGTGTGAAATATTTCTTACCGAAACGTGTTTTTCGTGTTATTCTCGAAAACGAGCGCGACGACCGCGGTCGAACCATAAATGTAATACGTTCGCAATGCAACAAGGAACAAGAATCTATAATTGTTCTGGCGATCCGACGAGTGTGGCTTTTGGACGATGGTGCCGGTGGACTTTGAGATCTGGCGGGACTTGGAAATATTTCGGACCGAAAGGCGTTTTTCGCGTTTTTCTCGAAAACGAGCGCGACGGCCGCGGTCGAACCATTAATGTAATCCGTTCGCAATGCAACGAGGAACAAGTATCTATAATTTTTTTGCGATCGGACGAGTTTGGCTTTTGGACGATGGTGCCGGTGGCCTTTGAGATCTGACGGGACTTTGAAATATTTCGGACCGAAAGGTGTCTTTTACGTTTTTTTAGAAATCAACCTCGACAACCGCGGTCGAAACATTAATGTCATACGTTCGCAATGCAACGCGGAACAAGGATCTATAATTGTTTTGGCGATCGGACGAGTTTGGCTTTTGGACGATGGTGCCGGTGGCCTTTGAGATCTGACGGGACGTGGAAATATTTCGGACCGAAAGGTGTCTTTTGCGTTTTTCTCGAAAACGAGCGCGACGACCGCGGTCGAACCATTAATGTAATACGTTCGCAATGCAACAAGGAACAAGGATCAATAATTGTTTTGGCGATCGGACGAGTTTGGCTTTTGGACGATGGTGCCGGTGGACTTTGAGATCTGACGGGACTGTGAAATATTTCGGACCGAAAGGTGTTTTTTGCGTTTTTCTCGAAAACGAGCGCGACGACCGCGGTCGAACCATTAATGTAATACGTTCGCAATGCAACAAGGAACAAGGATCTATAATTGTTTTGGCGATCGGACGAGTTTGGCTTTTGGACCATTGTGCCGGTGGACTTTGAGATCTGACGGGACTTTGAAATATTTAGGACCGAAAGGTGTTTTTCGCTTTTTCTCGAAAACGAGCGCGACGACCTCGGTCGAAACATTAATGTAATACGTTCGCAATGCAACTAGGAACAAGGATCTATAATTTTTTGGCGATCGGACGAGTTTGGCTTTTGGACGATGGTGCTCGTGGACTTTGAGATCTGACCGGAGTGTGAAATATTTCTTACCGAAACGTGTTTTTCGTGTTATTCTCGAAAACGAGCGCGACGACCGCGGTCGAACCATTAATGTAATACGTTCGCAATGCAACAAGGAACAAGGATCTATAATTGTTTTGGCGATCGGACGAGTTTGGCTTTTGGACCATGGTGCCGGTGGACTTTGAGATCTGACGGGACGTGGAAATATTTCGGACCGAAAGGTGTCTTTTGCGTTTTTCTCGAAAACGAGCGCGACGACCGCGGTCGAACCATTAATGTAATACGTTCGCAATGCAACAAGGAACAAGGATCAATAATTGTTTTGGCGATCGGACGAGTTTGGCTTTTGGACGATGGTGCCGGTGGACTTTGAGATCTGACGGGACTGTGAAATATTTCGGACCGAAAGGTGTTTTTTGCGTTTTTCTCGAAAACGAGCGCGACGACCGCGGTCGAACCATTAATGTAATACGTTCGCAATGCAACAAGGAACAAGGATCTATAATTGTTTTGGCGATCGGACGAGTTTGGCTTTTGGACCATGGTGCCGGTGGACTTTGAGATCTGACGGGACTTTGAAATATTTCGGACCGAAAGGTGTTTTTCGCTTTTTTCTCGAAAACGAGCGCGACGACCTCGGTCGAAACATTAATGTAATACGTTCGGAATGCAACGAAGAACAAGGATCTATAATTGTTTTGGCGATCGGACGAGTTTGGCTTTTGGTCGATGGTGCCGGTGGACTTTGAGATCTGACGGGACTGTGAAATATTTCGGACCGAAAGGAGTTTCTTGCGTTTTTCTCGAAAACGAGCGCGACGACCGCGGTCGAACCATTAATGTAATAGGTTCGCAATGCAACGCGGAACAAGGATCTATATTTGTTTTGGCGATCGGACGAGTTTGGCTTTTGGACGATGGTGCCGGTGGACTTTGAGATCTGACGGGACTGTGAAATATTTCGGACCGAAATGTGTTTTTCGCATTTTTCTCGACAACGAGCGCGACGACCGCGGTCGAACCATTTATGTAATAGGTTCGCAATGCAACGCGGAACGAGGATCTATAATTGTTTTGGCGATCGGACTAGTTTGGCTTTTGGACAATGGTGCCGGTGGACTTTGAGATCTGACGGGACTTGGAAATATTTCGGACCGAAAAGTGTTTTTTGCGTTTTTCTCGAAAACGAGCGCGACGACCGCGGTCGAACCATTAATGTAATACGTTCGCAATGCAACAAGGAACAAGGATCAATAATTGTTTTGGCGATCGGACGAATTTGGCTTTTGGACGATGGTGCCGGTGGCCTTTGAGATCTGACGGGACTTTGAAATATTTCGGACCGAAAGGTGTCTTTTACGATTTTTTCGAAAACAACCGCGACAACCGCGGTCGAAACAATAATGTAATACGTTCGCAATGCAACGCGGAACAAGGATCTATAATTGTTTTGGCGATCGGACGAGTTTGGCTTTTGGACGATGGTGCCGGTGGCCTTTGAGATCTGACGGGACGTGGAAATATTTCGGACCGAAAGGTGTCTTTTGCGTTTTTCTCGAAAACGAGCGCGACGACCGCGGTCGAACCATTAATGTAATACGTTCGCAATGCAACAAGGAACAAGGATCAATAATTGTTTTGGCGATCGGACGAGTTTGGCTTTTGGACGATGGTGCCGGTGGACATTGAGATCTGACGGGACTGTGAAATATTTCGGACCGAAAGGCGTTTTTCGCGTTTTTCTCGAAAACGAGCGCGACGGCCGCGGTCGAACCATTAATGTAATCCGTTCGCAATGCAACGAGGAACAAGGATCTATAATTTTTTTGCGATCGGACGAGTTTGGCTTTTGGACGATGGTGCCGGTGGCCTTTGAGATCTGACGGGACTTTGAAATATTTCGGACCGAAAGGTGTCTTTTACGTTTTTTTCGAAAACAACCGCGACAACCGCGGTCGAAACATTAATGTCATACGTTCGCAATGCAACGCGGAACAAGGATCTATAATTGTTTTGGCGATCGGACGAGTTTGGCTTTTGGACGATGGTGCCGGTGGCCTTTGAGATCAGACGGGACGTGGAAATATTTCGGACCGAAAGGTGTCTTTTGCGTTTTTCTCGAAAACGAGCGCGACGACCGCGGTCGAACCATTAATGTAATACGTTCGCAATGCAACAAGGAACAAGGATCAATAATTGTTTTGGCGATCGGACGAGTTTGGCTTTTGGACGATGGTGCCGGTGGACTTTGAGATCTGACGGGACTGTGAAATATTTCGGACCGAAAGGTGTTGTTTGCGTTTTTCTCGAAAACGAGCGCGACGACCGCGGTCGAACCATTAATGTAATACGTTCGCAATGCAACAAGGAACAAGGATCTATAATTGTTTTGGCGATCGGACGAGTTTGGCTTTTGGACCATGGTGCCGGTGGACTTTGAGATCTGACGGGACTTTGAAATATTTCGGACCGAAAGGTGTTTTTCGCTTTTTTCTCGAAAACGAGCGCGACGACCTCGGTCGAAACATTAATGTAATACGTTCGGAATGCAACGAAGAACAAGGATCTATAATTGTTTTGGCGATCGGACGAGTTTGGCTTTTGGACGATGGTGCCGGTGGACTTTGAGATCTGACGGGACTGTGAAATATTTCGGACCGAAAGGAGTTTCTTGCGTTTTTCTCGAAAACGAGCGCGACGGCCGCGGTCGAACCATTAATGTAATAGGTTCGCAATGCAACGCGGAACAAGGATCTATAATTGTTTTGGCGATCGGACGAGTTTGGCTTTTGGACGATGGTGCCGGTGGACTTTGAGATCTGACGGGACTGTGAAATATTTCGAACCGAAAGGTGTTTTTTGCGTTTTTCTCGAAAACGAGCGCGACGACCGCGGTCGAACCATTAATGTAATAGGTTCGCAATGCAACGCGGAACGAGGATCTATAATTGTTTTGGCGATCGGACGAGTCTGGCTTTTGGACGATGGTGCCGGTGGACTTTGAGATCTGACGGGACTTTGAAATATTTCGGACCGAAAGGTGTTTTTCGCTTTTTTCTCGAAAACGAGCGCGACGACCTCGGTCGAAACATTAATGTAATACGTTCGCAATGCAACTAGGAACAAGGATCTATAATTTTTTGGCGATCGGACGAGTTTGGCTTTTGGACGATGGTGCTCGTGGACTTTGAGATCTGACCGGAGTGTGAAATATTTCTTACCGAAACGTGTTTTTCGTGTTATTCTCGAAAACGAGCGCGACGACCGCGGTCGAACCATTAATGTAATACGTTCGCAATGCAACAAGGAACAAGGATCTATAATTGTTTTGGCGATCGGACGAGTTTGGCTTTTGGACCATGGTGCCGGTGGACTTTGAGATCTGACGGGACGTGGAAATATTTCGGACCGAAAGGTGTCTTTTGCGTTTTTCTCGAAAACGAGCGCGACGACCGCGGTCGAACCATTAATGTAATACGTTCGCAATGCAACAAGGAACAAGGATCAATAATTGTTTTGGCGATCGGACGAGTTTGGCTTTTGGACGATGGTGCCGGTGGACTTTGAGATCTGACGGGACTTTGAAATATTTCGGACCGAAAGGTGTTTTTCGCTTTTTTCTCGAAAACGAGCGCGACGACCTCGGTCGAAACATTAATGTAATACGTTCGCAATGCAACTAGGATCAAGGATCTATAATTTTTTGGCGACCGGACGAGTTTGGCTTTTGGACGATGGTGCTCGTGGACTTTGAGATCTGACCGGAGTGTGAAATATTTCTTACCGAAACGTGTTTTTCGTGTTATTCTCGAAAACGAGCGCGACGACCGCGGTCGAACCATTAATGTAATAAGTTCGCAATGCAACAAGGAACAAGGATCTATAATTGTTTTGGCGATCGGACGAGTTTGGCTTTTGGACGATGGTGACGGTGGACTTTGAGATCTGACGGGACTGTGAAATATTTCGGACCGAAAGGTGTTTTTTGCGTTATTCTCGAAAACGAGCGCGACGACCGCGGTCGAACCATTAATGTAATAGGTTCGCAATGCAACGCGGAACGAGGATCTATAATTGTTTTGGCGATCGGACGAGTTTGGCTTTTGGACGATGGTGCCGGTGGACTTTGAGATCTGACGGGACTTTGAAATATTTCGGACCGAAAGGTGTTTTTCGCTTTTTTCTCGAAAACGAGCGCGACGACCTCGGTCGAAACATTAATGTAATACGTTCGGAATGCAACGAAGAACAAGGATCTATAATTGTTTTGGCGATCGGACGAGTTTGGCTTTTGGACGATGGTGCCGGTGGACTTTGAGATCTGACGGGACTGTGAAATATTTCGGACCGAAAGGAGTTTCTTGCGTTTTTCTCGAAAACGAGCGCGACGACCGCGGTCGAACCATTAATGTAATAGGTTCGCAATGCAACGCGGAACAAGGATCTATAATTGTTTTGGCGATCGGACGAGTTTGGCTTTTGGACGATGGTGACGGTGGACTTTGAGATCTGACGGGACTGTGAAATATTTCGGACCGAAAGGTGTTTTTTGCGTTATTCTCGAAAACGAGCGCGACGACCGCGGTCGAACCATTAATGTAATAGGTTCGCAATGCAACGCGGAACGAGGATCTATAATTGTTTTGGCGATCGGACGAGTTTGGCTTTTGGACGATGGTGCCGGTGGACTTTGAGATCTGACGGGAGTGTGAAATATTTCTTACCGAAACGTGTTTTTCGTGTTATTCTCGAAAACGAGCGCGACGACCCCGGTCGAACCATAAATGTAATACGTTCGCAATGCAACAAGGAACAAGAATCTATAATTGTTCTGGCGATCCGACGAGTGTGGCTTTTGGACGATGGTGCCGGTGGACTTTGAGATCTGGCGGGACTTGGAAATATTTCGGACCGAAAGGCGTTTTTCGCGTTTTTCTCGAAAACGAGCGCGACGGCCGCGGTCGAACCATTAATGTAATCCGTTCGCAATGCAACGAGGAACAAGGATCTATAATTTTTTTGCGATCGGACGAGTTTGGCTTTTGGACGATGGTGCCGGTGGCCTTTGAGATCTGACGGGACTTTGAAATATTTCGGACCGAAAGGTGTCTTTTACGTTTTTTTCGAAAACAACCGCGACAACCGCGGTCGAAACATTAATGTCATACGTTCGCAATGCAACGCGGAACAAGGATCTATAATTGTTTTGGCGATCGGACGAGTTTGGCTTTTGGACGATGGTGCCGGTGGCCTTTGAGATCTGACGGGACGTGGAAATATTTCGGACCGAAAGGTGTTTTTCGCTTTTTTCTCGAAAACGAGCGCGACGACCTCGGTCGAAACATTAATGTAATACGTTCGCAATGCAACTAGGATCAAGGATCTATAATTTTTTGGCGACCGGACGAGTTTGGCTTTTGGACGATGGTGCTCGTGGACTTTGAGATCTGACCGGAGTGTGAAATATTTCTTACCGAAACGTGTTTTTCGTGTTATTCTCGAAAACGAGCGCGACGACCGCGGTCGAACCATTAATGTAATAAGTTCGCAATGCAACAAGGAACAAGGATCTATAATTGTTTTGGCGATCGGACGAGTTTGGCTTTTGGACCATGGTGCCGGTGGACTTTGAGATCTGACGGGACTTTGAAATATTTCGGACCGAAAGGTGTTTTTCGCTTTTTTCTCGAAAACGAGCGCGACGACCTCGGTCGAAACATTAATGTAATACGTTCGGAATGCAACGAAGAACAAGGATCTATAATTGTTTTGGCGATCGGACGAGTTTGGCTTTTGGACGATGGTGCCGGTGGACTTTGAGATCTGACGGGACTGTGAAATATTTCGGACCGAAAGGAGTTTCTTGCGTTTTTCTCGAAAACGAGCGCGACGACCGCGGTCGAACCATTAATGTAATAGGTTCGCAATGCAACGCGGAACAAGGATCTATAATTGTTTTGGCGATCGGACGAGTTTGGCTTTTGGACGATGGTGACGGTGGACTTTGAGATCTGACGGGACTGTGAAATATTTCGGACCGAAAGGTGTTTTTTGCGTTATTCTCGAAAACGAGCGCGACGACCGCGGTCGAACCATTAATGTAATAGGTTCGCAATGCAACGCGGAACGAGGATCTATAATTGTTTTGGCGATCGGACGAGTTTGGCTTTTGGACGATGGTGCCGGTGGACTTTGAGATCTGACGGGAGTGTGAAATATTTCTTACCGAAACGTGTTTTTCGTGTTATTCTCGAAAACGAGCGCGACGACCGCGGTCGAACCATAAATGTAATACGTTCGCAATGCAACAAGGAACAAGAATCTATAATTGTTCTGGCGATCCGACGAGTGTGGCTTTTGGACGATGGTGCCGGTGGACTTTGAGATCTGGCGGGACTTGGAAATATTTCGGACCGAAAGGCGTTTTTCGCGTTTTTCTCGAAAACGAGCGCGACGGCCGCGGTCGAACCATTAATGTAATCCGTTCGCAATGCAACGAGGAACAAGGATCTATAATTTTTTTGCGATCGGACGAGTTTGGCTTTTGGACGATGGTGCCGGTGGCCTTTGAGATCTGACGGGACTTTGAAATATTTCGGACCGAAAGGTGTCTTTTACGTTTTTTTCGAAAACAACCGCGACAACCGCGGTCGAAACATTAATGTCATACGTTCGCAATGCAACGCGGAACAAGGATCTATAATTGTTTTGGCGATCGGACGAGTTTGGCTTTTGGACGATGGTGCCGGTGGCCTTTGAGATCTGACGGGACGTGGAAATATTTCGGACCGAAAGGTGTCTTTTGCGTTTTTCTCGAAAACGAGCGCGACGACCGCGGTCGAACCATTAATGTAATACGTTCGCAATGCAACAAGGAACAAGGATCAATAATTGTTTTGGCGATCGGACGAGTTTGGCTTTTGGACGATGGTGCCGGTGGACTTTGAGATCTGACGGGACTGTGAAATATTTCGGACCGAAAGGTGTTTTTTGCGTTTTTCTCGAAAACGAGCGCGACGACCGCGGTCGAACCATTAATGTAATACGTTCGCAATGCAACAAGGAACAAGGATCTATAATTGTTTTGGCGATCGGACGAGTTTGGCTTTTGGACCATGGTGCCGGTGGACTTTGAGATCTGACGGGACTGTGAAATATTTCGGACCGAAAGGTGTTTTTCGCTTTTTTCTCGAAAACGAGCGCGACGACCTCGGTCGAAACATTAATGTAATACGTTCCGAATGCAACGAAGAACAAGGATCTATAATTGTTTTGGCGATCGGACGAGTTTGGCTTTTGGACGATGGTGCCGGTGGACTTTGAGATCTGACGGGACTGTGAAATATTTCGGACCGAAAGGAGTTTCTTGCGTTTTTCTCGAAAACGAGCGTGACGACCGCGGTCGAACCATTAATGTAATAGGTTCGCAATGCAACGCGGAACAAGGATCTATAATTGTTTTGGCGATCGGACGAGTTTGGCTTTTGGACGATGGTGCCGGTGGACTTTGAGATCTGACGGGACTGTGAAATATTTCGGACCGAAAGGTGTTTTTTGCGTTTTTCTCGAAAACGAGCGCGACGACCGCGGTCGAACCATTAATGTAATAGGTTCGCAATGCAACGCGGAACGAGGATCTATAATTGTTTTGGCGATCGGACGAGTTTGGCTTTTGGACGATGGTGCCGGTGGACTTTGAGATCTGACGGGAGTGTGAAATATTTCTTACCGAAACGTGTTTTTCGTGTTATTCTCGAAAACGAGCGCGACGACCGCGGTCGAACCATAAATGTAATACGTTCGCAATGCAACAAGGAACAAGAATCTATAATTGTTCTGGCGATCCGACGAGTGTGGCTTTTGGACGATGGTGCCGGTGGACTTTGAGATCTGGCGGGACTTGGAAATATTTCGGACCGAAAGGCGTTTTTCGCGTTTTTCTCGAAAACGAGCGCGACGGCCGCGGTCGAACCATTAATGTAATCCGTTCGCAATGCAACGAGGAACAAGGATCTATAATTGTTTCGGCGATCGGACGAGTTTGGATTTTGGACGATGGTGCCGGTGGCCTTTGAGATCTGACGGGACTGTGAAATATTTCGGACCGAAAGGTGTTTCTTGCGTTTTTCTCGAAAACGAGCGCGACGACCGCGGTCGAACCATTAATGTAATACGTTCGCAATGCAACAAGGAACAAGGATCTATAATTGTTTTGGCGATCGGACGAGTTTGGCTTTTGGACCATGGTGCCGGTGGACTTTGAGATCTGACGGGACTTTGAAAAATTTCGGACCGAAAGGTGTTTTTTCGCTTTTTTCTCGAAAACGAGCGCGACGACCTCGGTCGAAACATTAATGTAATACGTTCGCAATGCAACTAGGAACAAGGATCAATAATTTTTTGGCGATCGGACGAGTTTGGCTTTTGGACGATGGTGCTCGTGGACTTTGAGATCTGACGGGAGTGTGAAATATTTCTTACCGAAACGTGTTTTTCGTGTTATTCTCGAAAACGAGCGCGACGACCGCGGTCGAACCATTAATGTAATACGTTCGCAATGCAACAAGGAACAAGGATCTATAATTGTTTTGGCGATCGGACGAGTTTGGCTTTTGGACCATGGTGCCGGTGGACTTTGAGATCTGACGGGACTTTGAAATATTTCGCGACCGAAAGGTGTTTTTCGCGTTTTTCTCGAAAACGAGCGCGACGACCTCGGTCGAAACATTAATGTAATACGTTCGGAATGCAACGAGGAACAAGGATCTATAATTGTTTTGGCGATCGGACGAGTTTGGCTTTTGGACGATGGTGCTCGTGGACTTTGAGATCTGGCGGGACTTAGAAATATTTCGGCCCGAAAGGTGTTTTTCGCGTTTTTCTCGACAACGAGCGCGACGACCGCGCGCGGACCATTAATGTAATACGTTTGCAATGCAACGAGGAACAAGGATCTATAATTGTTTTGGCGATCGGACGAATTTGGCTTTTGGACGATGGTGCCGGTGGACTTGGGGATCTGACGGGACGTGGAAATATTTCGGACCGAAATGTGTTTTTCGCATTTTTCTCGAAAACGAGCGCGACGACCGCGGTCGAACCATTAATGTAATACGTTCGGAATGCAACGAGGAACAGGGATCTATAATTGTTTTGGCGATCGGACGAGTTTGGCTTTTGGACGATGGTGCCGGTGGACTTGGGGATCTGACGAGACGTGGAAATATTTCGGACCGAAATGTGTTTTTCGCATTTTTCTCGACAACGAGTGCGACGACCGCGCGCGAACCATTAATGTAATACGTTTGCAATGCAACGAGGAACAAGGATCTATAATTGTTTTGGCGATCGGACGAGTTTGGCTTTCGGACGATGGTGCCGGTGGACTTGGGGATCTGACGGGACGTGGAAATATTTCGGACCGAAATGTGTTTTTCGCATTTTTCTCGAAAACGAGCGCGACGACCGCGGTCGAACCATTAATGTAATAAGTTCGGAATGCAACGAGGAACAAGGATCTATAATTGTTCTGGCGATCCGACTAGTTTGGCTTTTGGACGATGGTGCCGGTGGACTTGGGGATCTGACGGGACTTAGAAATATTTCGGACCGAAAGGTGTTTTTCGCGTTTTTCTCGACAACGAGCGCGACGACCGCGCGCGGACCATTAATGTAATACGTTTGCAATGCAACGAGGAACAAGGATCTATAATTGTTTTGGCGATCGGACGAGTTTGGCTTTTGGACGATGGTGCCGGTGGACTTGGGGATCTGACGGGACGTGGAAATATTTCGGACCGAAATGTGTTTTTCGCATTTTTCTCGAAAACGAGCGCGACGACCGCGGTCGAACCATTAATGTAATACGTTCGGAATGCAACGAGGAACAAGGATCTATAATTGTTTTGGCGATCGGACGAGTTTGGCTTTTGGACGATGGTGCCGGTGGACTTGGGGATCTGACGAGACGTGGAAATATTTCGGACCGAAATGTGTTTTTCGCATTTTTCTCGACAACGAGCGCGACGACCGCGCGCGAACCATTAATGTAATACGTTTGCAATGCAACGAGGAACAAGGATCTATAATTGTTTTGGCGATCGGACGAGTTTGGCTTTCGGACGATGGTGCCGGTGGACTTGGGGATCTGACGGGACGTGGAAATATTTCGGACCGAAATGTGTTTTTCGCATTTTTCTCGAAAACGAGCGCGACGACCGCGTTCGAACCATTAATGTAATACGTTCGGAATGCAACGAGGAACAAGGATCTATAATTGTTCTGGCGATCCGACTAGTTTGGCTTTTGGACGATGGTGCCGGTGGACTTGGGGATCTGACCGGACGTGGAAATATTTCGGACCGAAAGGCGTTTTTCGCGTTTTTCTCGAAAACGAGCGCGACGGCCGCGGTCGAACCATTAATGTAATACGTTCGCAATGTAACGTGGAACAAGGATCTATAATTTTTTTTGCGATCGGACGAGTTTGGCTTTTGGACGATGGTGCCGGTGGCCTTTGAGATCTGACGGGACTTTGAAATATTTCGGACCGAAAGGTGTCTTTTACGATTTTTTCGAAAACAACCGCGACAACCGCGGTCGAAACAATAATGTAATACGTTCGCAATGCAACGCGGAACAAGGATCTATAATTGTTTTGGCGATCGGACGAGTTTGGCTTTTGGACGATGGTGCCGGTGGCCTTTGAGATCTGACGGGACGTGGAAATATTTCGGACCGAAAGGTGTCTTTTGCGTTTTTCTCGAAAACGAGCGCGACGACCGCGGTCGAACCATTAATGTAATACGTTCGCAATGCAACAAGGAACAAGGATCAATAATTGTTTTGGCGATCGGACGAGTTTGGCTTTTGGACGATGGTGCCGGTGGACTTTGAGATCTGACGGGACTGTGAAATATTTCGGACCGAAAGGTGTTTTTTGCGTTTTTCTCGAAAACGAGCGCGACGACCGCGGTCGAACCATTAATGTAATACGTTCGCAATGCAACGCGGAACAAGGATCTATAATTGTTTTGGCGATCGGACGAGTTTGGCTTTTGGACCATGGTGCCGGTGGACTTTGAGATCTGACGGGAGTGTGAAATATTTCTTACCGAAACGTGTTTTTCGTGTTATTCTCGAAAACGAGCGCGACGACCGCGGTCGAACCATAAATGTAATACGTTCGCAATGCAACAAGGAACAAGAATCTATAATTGTTCTGGCGATCCGACGAGTGTGGCTTTTGGACGATGGTGCCGGTGGACTTTGAGATCTGGCGGGACTTGGAAATATTTCGGACCGAAAGGCGTTTTTCGCGTTTTTCTCGAAAACGAGCGCGACGGCCGCGGTCGAACCATTAATGTAATCCGTTCGCAATGCAACGAGGAACAAGGATCTATAATTGTTTCGGCGATCGGACGAGTTTGGATTTTGGACGATGGTGCCGGTGGCCTTTGAGATCTGACGGGACTTGGAAATATTTCGGACCGAAAAGTGTTTTTTGCGTTTTTCTCGAAAACGAGCGCGACGACCGCGGTCGAACCATTAATGTAATACGTTCGCAATGCAACAAGGAACAAGGATCAATAATTGTTTTGGCGATCGGACGAATTTGGCTTTTGGACGATGGTGCCGGTGGACTTTGAGATCTGACGGGACTGTGAAATATTTCGGACCGAAAGGTGTTTCTTGCGTTTTTCTCGAAAACGAGCGCGACGACCGCGGTCGAACCATTAATGTAATACGTTCGCAATGCAACAAGGAACAAGGATCTATAATTGTTTTGGCGATCGGACGAGTTTGGCTTTTGGACCATGGTGCCGGTGGACTTTGAGATCTGACGGGACGTGGAAATATTTCGGACCGAAAGGTGTTTTTCGCGTTTTTCTCGACAACGAGCGCGACGACCGCGCGCGGACCATTAATGTAATACGTTTGCAATGCAACGAGGAACAAGGATCTATAATTGTTTTGGCGATCGGACGAGTTTGGCTTTTGGACGATGGTGCCGGTGGACTTGGGGATCTGACGGGACGTGGAAATATTTCGGACCGAAATGTGTTTTTCGCATTTTTCTCGACAACGAGCGCGACGACCGCGCGCGAACCATTAATGTAATACGTTTGCAATGCAACGAGGAACAAGGATCTATAATTGTTCTGGCGATCCGACTAGTTTGGCTTTTGGACGATGGTGCCGGTGGACTTGGGGATCTGACCGGACGTGGAAATATTTCGGACCGAAAGGCGTTTTTCGCGTTTTTCTCGAAAACGAGCGCGACGGCCGCGGTCGAACCATTAATGTAATACGTTCGCAATGTAACGTGGAACAAGGATCTATAATTTTTTTTGCGATCGGACGAGTTTGGCTTTTGGACGATGGTGCCGGTGGCCTTTGAGATCTGACGGGACTTTGAAATATTTCGGACCGAAAGGTGTCTTTTACGATTTTTTCGAAAACAACCGCGACAACCGCGGTCGAAACAATAATGTAATACGTTCGCAATGCAACGCGGAACAAGGATCTATAATTGTTTTGGCGATCGGACGAGTTTGGCTTTTGGACGATGGTGCCGGTGGCCTTTGAGATCTGACGGGACGTGGAAATATTTCGGACCGAAAGGTGTCTTTTGCGTTTTTCTCGAAAACGAGCGCGACGACCGCGGTCGAACCATTAATGTAATACGTTCGCAATGCAACAAGGAACAAGGATCAATAATTGTTTTGGCGATCGGACGAGTTTGGCTTTTGGACGATGGTGCCGGTGGACTTTGAGATCTGACGGGACTGTGAAATATTTCGGACCGAAAGGTGTTTTTTGCGTTTTTCTCGAAAACGAGCGCGACGACCGCGGTCGAACCATTAATGTAATACGTTCGCAATGCAACGCGGAACAAGGATCTATAATTGTTTTGGCGATCGGACGAGTTTGGCTTTTGGACGATGGTGCCGGTGGACTTTGAGATCTGACGGGAGTGTGAAATATTTCTTACCGAAACGTGTTTTTCGTGTTATTCTCGAAAACGAGCGCGACGACCGCGGTCGAACCATAAATGTAATACGTTCGCAATGCAACAAGGAACAAGAATCTATAATTGTTCTGGCGATCCGACGAGTGTGGCTTTTGGACGATGGTGCCGGTGGACTTTGAGATCTGGCGGGACTTGGAAATATTTCGGACCGAAAGGCGTTTTTCGCGTTTTTCTCGAAAACGAGCGCGACGGCCGCGGTCGAACCATTAATGTAATCCGTTCGCAATGCAACGAGGAACAAGGATCTATAATTGTTTCGGCGATCGGACGAGTTTGGATTTTGGACGATGGTGCCGGTGGCCTTTGAGATCTGACGGGACTTGGAAATATTTCGGACCGAAAAGTGTTTTTTGCGTTTTTCTCGAAAACGAGCGCGACGACCGCGGTCGAACCATTAATGTAATACGTTCGCAATGCAACAAGGAACAAGGATCAATAATTGTTTTGGCGATCGGACGAATTTGGCTTTTGGACGATGGTGCCGGTGGACTTTGAGATCTGACGGGACTGTGAAATATTTCGGACCGAAAGGTGTTTCTTGCGTTTTTCTCGAAAACGAGCGCGACGACCGCGGTCGAACCATTAATGTAATACGTTCGCAATGCAACAAGGAACAAGGATCTATAATTGTTTTGGCGATCGGACGAGTTTGGCTTTTGGACCATGGTGCCGGTGGACTTTGAGATCTGACGGGACGTGGAAATATTTCGGACCGAAAGGTGTTTTTCGCGTTTTTCTCGACAACGAGCGCGACGACCGCGCGCGGACCATTAATGTAATACGTTTGCAATGCAACGAGGAACAAGGATCTATAATTGTTTTGGCGATCGGACGAGTTTGGCTTTTGGACCATGGTGCCGGTGGACTTGGGGATCTGACGGGACGTGGAAATATTTCGGACCGAAATGTGTTTTTCGCATTTTTCTCGAAAACGAGCGCGACGACCGCGGTCGAACCATTAATGTAATACGTTCGGAATGCAACGAGGAACAAGGATCTATAATTGTTTTGGCGATCGGACGAGTTTGGCTTTTGGACGATGGTGCCGGTGGACTTGGGGATCTGACGAGACGTGGAAATATTTCGGACCGAAATGTGTTTTTCGCATTTTTCTCGACAACGAGCGCGACGACCGCGCGCGAACCATTAATGTAATACGTTTGCAATGCAACGAGGAACAAGGATCTATAATTGTTCTGGCGATCCGACTAGTTTGGCTTTTGGACGATGGTGCCGGTGGACTTGGGGATCTGACCGGACGTGGAAATATTTCGGACCGAAAGGCGTTTTTCGCGTTTTTCTCGAAAACGAGCGCGACGGCCGCGGTCGAACCATTAATGTAATACGTTCGCAATGTAACGTGGAACAAGGATCTATAATTTTTTTTGCGATCGGACGAGTTTGGCTTTTGGACGATGGTGCCGGTGGCCTTTGAGATCTGACGGGACTTTGAAATATTTCGGACCGAAAGGTGTCTTTTACGATTTTTTCGAAAACAACCGCGACAACCGCGGTCGAAACAATAATGTAATACGTTCGCAATGCAACGCGGAACAAGGATCTATAATTGTTTTGGCGATCGGACGAGTTTGGCTTTTGGACGATGGTGCCGGTGGCCTTTGAGATCTGACGGGACGTGGAAATATTTCGGACCGAAAGGTGTCTTTTGCGTTTTTCTCGAAAACGAGCGCGACGACCGCGGTCGAACCATTAATGTAATACGTTCGCAATGCAACAAGGAACAAGGATCAATAATTGTTTTGGCGATCGGACGAGTTTGGCTTTTGGACGATGGTGCCGGTGGACTTTGAGATCTGACGGGACTGTGAAATATTTCGGACCGAAAGGTGTTTTTTGCGTTTTTCTCGAAAACGAGCGCGACGACCGCGGTCGAACCATTAATGTAATACGTTCGCAATGCAACGCGGAACAAGGATCTATAATTGTTTTGGCGATCGGACGAGTTTGGCTTTTGGACCATGGTGCCGGTGGACTTTGAGATCTGACGGGAGTGTGAAATATTTCTTACCGAAACGTGTTTTTCGTGTTATTCTCGAAAACGAGCGCGACGACCGCGGTCGAACCATAAATGTAATACGTTCGCAATGCAACAAGGAACAAGAATCTATAATTGTTCTGGCTATCCGACGAGTGTGGCTTTTGGACGATGGTGCCGGTGGACTTTGAGATCTGGCGGGACTTGGAAATATTTCGGACCGAAAGGCGTTTTTCGCGTTTTTCTCGAAAACGAGCGCGACGGCCGCGGTCGAACCATTAATGTAATCCGTTCGCAATGCAACGAGGAACAAGGATCTATAATTGTTTCGGCGATCGGACGAGTTTGGATTTTGGACGATGGTGCCGGTGGCCTTTGAGATCTGACGGGACTTGGAAATATTTCGGACCGAAAAGTGTTTTTTGCGTTTTTCTCGAAAACGAGCGCGACGACCGCGGTCGAACCATTAATGTAATACGTTCGCAATGCAACAAGGAACAAGGATCAATAATTGTTTTGGCGATCGGACGAATTTGGCTTTTGGACGATGGTGCCGGTGGACTTTGAGATCTGACGGGACTGTGAAATATTTCGGACCGAAAGGTGTTTCTTGCGTTTTTCTCGAAAACGAGCGCGACGACCGCGGTCGAACCATTAATGTAATACGTTCGCAATGCAACAAGGAACAAGGATCTATAATTGTATTGGCGATCGGACGAGTTTGGCTTTTGGACCATGGTGCCGGTGGACTTTGAGATCTGACGGGACGTGGAAATATTTCGGACCGAAAGGTGTTTTTCGCGTTTTTCTCGACAACGAGCGCGACGACCGCGCGCGGACCATTAATGTAATACGTTTGCAATGCAACGAGGAACAAGGATCTATAATTGTTTTGGCGATCGGACGAGTTTGGCTTTTGGACCATGGTGCCGGTGGACTTGGGGATCTGACGGGACGTGGAAATATTTCGGACCGAAATGTGTTTTTCGCATTTTTCTCGAAAACGAGCGCGACGACCGCGGTCGAACCATTAATGTAATACGTTCGGAATGCAACGAGGAACAAGGATCTATAATTGTTTTGGCGATCGGACGAGTTTGGCTTTTGGACGATGGTGCCGGTGGACTTTGAGATCTGACGGGACTGTGAAATATTTCGGACCGAAAGGTGTTTCTTGCGTTTTTCTCGAAAACGAGCGCGACGACCGCGGTCGAACCATTAATGTAATACGTTCGCAATGCAACAAGGAACAAGGATCTATAATTGTTTTGGCGATCGGACGAGTTTGGCTTTTGGACCATGGTGCCGGTGGACTTTGAGATCTGACGGGACTTTGAAATATTTCGGACCGAAAGGTGTTTTTTCGCTTTTTTCTCGAAAACGAGCGCGACGACCTCGGTCGAAACATTAATGTAATACGTTCGCAATGCAACTAGGAACAAGGATCAATAATTTTTTGGCGATCGGACGAGTTTGGCTTTTGGACGATGGTGCTCGTGGACTTTGAGATCTGACGGGAGTGTGAAATATTTCTTACCGAAACGTGTTTTTCGTGTTATTCTCGAAAACGAGCGCGACGACCGCGGTCGAACCATTAATGTAATACGTTCGCAATGCAACAAGGAACAAGGATCTATAATTGTTTTGGCGATCGGACGAGTTTGGCTTTTGGACCATGGTGCCGGTGGACTTTGAGATCTGACGGGACTTAGAAATATTTCGGCCCGAAAGGTGTTTTTCGCGTTTTTCTCGACAACGAGCGCGACGACCGCGCGCGGACCATTAATGTAATACGTTTGCAATGCAACGAGGAACAAGGATCTATAATTGTTTTGGCGATCGGACGAGTTTGGCTTTTGGACGATGGTGCCGGTGGACTTGGGGATCTGACGGGACGTGGAAATATTTCGGACCGAAATGTGTTTTTCGCATTTTTCTCGAAAACGAGCGCGACGACCGCGGTCGAACCATTAATGTAATACGTTCGGAATGCAACGAGGAACAAGGATCTATAATTGTTTTGGCGATCGGACGAGTTTGGCTTTTGGACGATGGTGCCGGTGGACTTGGGGATCTGACGAGACGTGGAAATATTTCGGACCGAAATGTGTTTTTCGCATTTTTCTCGACAACGAGCGCGACGACCGCGCGCGAACCATTAATGTAATACGTTTGCAATGCAACGAGGAACAAGGATCTATAATTGTTTTGGCGATCGGACGAGTTTGGCTTTTGGACGATGGTGCCGGTGGACTTGGGGATCTGACGGGACGTGGAAATATTTCGGACCGAAATGTGTTTTTCGCATTTTTCTCGAAAACGAGCGCGACGACCGCGGTCGAACCATTAATGTAATACGTTCGGAATGCAACGAGGAACAAGGATCTATAATTGTTTTGGCGATCGGACGAGTTTGGCTTTTGGACGATGGTGCCGGTGGACTTGGGGATCTGACGAGACGTGGAAATATTTCGGACCGAAATGTGTTTTTCGCATTTTTCTCGACAACGAGCGCGACGACCGCGCGCGAACCATTAATGTAATACGTTTGCAATGCAACGAGGAACAAGGATCTATAATTGTTTTGGCGATCGGACGAGTTTGGCTTTCGGACGATGGTGCCGGTGGACTTGGGGATCTGACGGGACGTGGAAATATTTCGGACCGAAATGTGTTTTTCGCATTTTTCTCGAAAACGAGCGCGACGACCGCGTTCGAACCATTAATGTAATACGTTCGGAATGCAACGAGGAACAAGGATCTATAATTGTTCTGGCGATCCGACTAGTTTGGCTTTTGGACGATGGTGCCGGTGGACTTGGGGATCTGACCGGACGTGGAAATATTTCGGACCGAAAGGCGTTTTTCGCGTTTTTCTCGAAAACGAGCGCGACGGCCGCGGTCGAACCATTAATGTAATACGTTCGCAATGTAACGTGGAACAAGGATCTATAATTTTTTTGCGATCGGACGAGTTTGGCTTTTGGACCATGGTGCCGGTGGCCTTTGAGATCTGACGGGACTTTGAAATATTTCGGACCGAAAGGTGTCTTTTACGATTTTTTCGAAAACAACCGCGACAACCGCGGTCGAAACAATAATGTAATACGTTCGCAATGCAACGCGGAACAAGGATCTATAATTGTTTTGGCGATCGGACGAGTTTGGCTTTTGGACGATGGTGCCGGTGGCCTTTGAGATCTGACGGGACGTGGAAATATTTCGGACCGAAAGGTGTCTTTTGCGTTTTTCTCGAAAACGAGCGCGACGACCGCGGTCGAACCATTAATGTAATACGTTCGCAATGCAACAAGGAACAAGGATCAATAATTGTTTTGGCGATCGGACGAGTTTGGCTTTTGGACGATGGTGCCGGTGGACTTTGAGATCTGACGGGACTGTGAAATATTTCGGACCGAAAGGTGTTTCTTGCGTTTTTCTCGAAAACGAGCGCGACGACCGCGGTCGAACCATTAATGTAATACGTTCGCAATGCAACAAGGAACAAGGATCTATAATTGTTTTGGCGATCGGACGAGTTTGGCTTTTGGACCATGGTGCCGGTGGACTTTGAGATCTGACGGGACTTTGAAATATTTCGGACCGAAAGGTGTTTTTTCGCTTTTTTCTCGAAAACGAGCGCGACGACCTCGGTCGAAACATTAATGTAATACGTTCGCAATGCAACTAGGAACAAGGATCAATAATTTTTTGGCGATCGGACGAGTTTGGCTTTTGGACGATGGTGCCGGTGGACTTGGGGATCTGACCGGACGTGGAAATATTTCGGACCGAAAGGCGTTTTTCGCGTTTTTCTCGAAAACGAGCGCGACGGCCGCGGTCGAACCATTAATGTAATACGTTCGCAATGTAACGTGGAACAAGGATCTATAATTTTTTTTGCGATCGGACGAGTTTGGCTTTTGGACGATGGTGCCGGTGGCCTTTGAGATCTGACGGGACTTTGAAATATTTCGGACCGAAAGGTGTCTTTTACGATTTTTTCGAAAACAACCGCGACAACCGCGGTCGAAACAATAATGTAATACGTTCGCAATGCAACGCGGAACAAGGATCTATAATTGTTTTGGCGATCGGACGAGTTTGGCTTTTGGACGATGGTGCCGGTGGCCTTTGAGATCTGACGGGACGTGGAAATATTTCGGACCGAAAGGTGTCTTTTGCGTTTTTCTCGAAAACGAGCGCGACGACCGCGGTCGAACCATTAATGTAATACGTTCGCAATGCAACAAGGAACAAGGATCAATAATTGTTTTGGCGATCGGACGAGTTTGGCTTTTGGACGATGGTGCCGGTGGACTTTGAGATCTGACGGGACTGTGAAATATTTCGGACCGAAAGGTGTTTCTTGCGTTTTTCTCGAAAACGAGCGCGACGACCGCGGTCGAACCATTAATGTAATACGTTCGCAATGCAACAAGGAACAAGGATCTATAATTGTTTTGGCGATCGGACGAGTTTGGCTTTTGGACCATGGTGCCGGTGGACTTTGAGATCTGACGGGACTTTGAAATATTTCGGACCGAAAGGTGTTTTTTCGCTTTTTTCTCGAAAACGAGCGCGACGACCTCGGTCGAAACATTAATGTAATACGTTCGCAATGCAACTAGGAACAAGGATCAATAATTTTTTGGCGATCGGACGAGTTTGGCTTTTGGACGATGGTGCTCGTGGACTTTGAGATCTGACGGGAGTGTGAAATATTTCTTACCGAAACGTGTTTTTCGTGTTATTCTCGAAAACGAGCGCGACGACCGCGGTCGAACCATTAATGTAATACGTTCGCAATGCAACAAGGAACAAGGATCTATAATTGTTTTGGCGATCGGACGAGTTTGGCTTTTGGACCATGGTGCCGGTGGACTTTGAGATCTGACGGGACTTAGAAATATTTCGGCCCGAAAGGTGTTTTTCGCGTTTTTCTCGACAACGAGCGCGACGACCGCGCGCGGACCATTAATGTAATACGTTTGCAATGCAACGAGGAACAAGGATCTATAATTGTTTTGGCGATCGGACGAGTTTGGCTTTTGGACGATGGTGCCGGTGGACTTGGGGATCTGACGGGACGTGGAAATATTTCGGACCGAAATGTGTTTTTCGCATTTTTCTCGAAAACGAGCGCGACGACCGCGGTCGAACCATTAATGTAATACGTTCGGAATGCAACGAGGAACAAGGATCTATAATTGTTTTGGCGATCGGACGAGTTTGGCTTTTGGACGATGGTGCCGGTGGACTTGGGGATCTGACGAGACGTGGAAATATTTCGGACCGAAATGTGTTTTTCGCATTTTTCTCGACAACGAGCGCGACGACCGCGCGCGAACCATTAATGTAATACGTTTGCAATGCAACGAGGAACAAGGATCTATAATTGTTTTGGCGATCGGACGAGTTTGGCTTTTGGACGATGGTGCCGGTGGACTTGGGGATCTGACGGGACGTGGAAATATTTCGGACCGAAATGTGTTTTTCGCATTTTTCTCGAAAACGAGCGCGACGACCGCGGTCGAACCATTAATGTAATACGTTCGGAATGCAACGAGGAACAAGGATCTATAATTGTTTTGGCGATCGGACGAGTTTGGCTTTTGGACGATGGTGCCGGTGGACTTGGGGATCTGACGAGACGTGGAAATATTTCGGACCGAAATGTGTTTTTCGCATTTTTCTCGACAACGAGCGCGACGACCGCGCGCGAACCATTAATGTAATACGTTTGCAATGCAACGAGGAACAAGGATCTATAATTGTTTTGGCGATCGGACGAGTTTGGCTTTCGGACGATGGTGCCGGTGGACTTGGGGATCTGACGGGACGTGGAAATATTTCGGACCGAAATGTGTTTTTCGCATTTTTCTCGAAAACGAGCGCGACGACCGCGTTCGAACCATTAATGTAATACGTTCGGAATGCAACGAGGAACAAGGATCTATAATTGTTCTGGCGATCCGACTAGTTTGGCTTTTGGACGATGGTGCCGGTGGACTTGGGGATCTGACCGGACGTGGAAATATTTCGGACCGAAAGGCGTTTTTCGCGTTTTTCTCGAAAACGAGCGCGACGGCCGCGGTCGAACCATTAATGTAATACGTTCGCAATGTAACGTGGAACAAGGATCTATAATTTTTTTGCGATCGGACGAGTTTGGCTTTTGGACCATGGTGCCGGTGGCCTTTGAGATCTGACGGGACTTTGAAATATTTCGGACCGAAAGGTGTCTTTTACGATTTTTTCGAAAACAACCGCGACAACCGCGGTCGAAACAATAATGTAATACGTTCGCAATGCAACGCGGAACAAGGATCTATAATTGTTTTGGCGATCGGACGAGTTTGGCTTTTGGACGATGGTGCCGGTGGCCTTTGAGATCTGACGGGACGTGGAAATATTTCGGACCGAAAGGTGTCTTTTGCGTTTTTCTCGAAAACGAGCGCGACGACCGCGGTCGAACCATTAATGTAATACGTTCGCAATGCAACAAGGAACAAGGATCAATAATTGTTTTGGCGATCGGACGAGTTTGGCTTTTGGACGATGGTGCCGGTGGACTTTGAGATCTGACGGGACTGTGAAATATTTCGGACCGAAAGGTGTTTCTTGCGTTTTTCTCGAAAACGAGCGCGACGACCGCGGTCGAATCATTAATGTAATACGTTCGCAATGCAACAAGGAACAAGGATCTATAATTGTTTTGGCGATCGGACGAGTTTGGCTTTTGGACCATGGTGCCGGTGGACTTTGAGATCTGACGGGACTTTGAAATATTTCGGACCGAAAGGTGTTTTTTCGCTTTTTTCTCGAAAACGAGCGCGACGACCTCGGTCGAAACATTAATGTAATACGTTCGCAATGCAACTAGGAACAAGGATCAATAATTTTTTGGCGATCGGACGAGTTTGGCTTTTGGACGATGGTGCTCGTGGACTTTGAGATCTGACGGGAGTGTGAAATATTTCTTACCGAAACGTGTTTTTCGTGTTATTCTCGAAAACGAGCGCGACGACCGCGGTCGAACCATTAATGTAATACGTTCGCAATGCAACAAGGAACAAGGATCTATAATTGTTTTGGCGATCGGACGAGTTTGGCTTTTGGACCATGGTGCCGGTGGACTTTGAGATCTGACGGGACTTTGAAATATTTCGCGACCGAAAGGTGTTTTTCGCGTTTTTCTCGAAAACGAGCGCGACGACCTCGGTCGAAACATTAATGTAATACGTTCGGAATGCAACGAGGAACAAGGATCTATAATTGTTTTGGCGATCGGACGAGTTTGGCTTTTGGACGATGGTGCTCGTGGACTTTGAGATCTGACGGGACTTAGAAATATTTCGGCCCGAAAGGTGTTTTTCGCGTTTTTCTCGACAACGAGCGCGACGACCGCGCGCGGACCATTAATGTAATACGTTTGCAATGCAACGAGGAACAAGGATCTATAATTGTTTTGGCGATCGGACGAGTTTGGCTTTTGGACGATGGTGCCGGTGGACTTGGGGATCTGACGGGACGTGGAAATATTTCGGACCGAAATGTGTTTTTCGCATTTTTCTCGAAAACGAGCGCGACGACCGCGGTCGAACCATTAATGTAATACGTTCGGAATGCAACGAGGAACAAGGATCTATAATTGTTTTGGCGATCGGACGAGTTTGGCTTTTGGACGATGGTGCCGGTGGACTTGGGGATCTGACGAGACGTGGAAATATTTCGGACCGAAATGTGTTTTTCGCATTTTTCTCGACAACGAGCGCGACGACCGCGCGCGAACCATTAATGTAATACGTTTGCAATGCAACGAGGAACAAGGATCTATAATTGTTTTGGCGATCGGACGAGTTTGGCTTTTGGACGATGGTGCCGGTGGACTTGGGGATCTGACGGGACGTGGAAATATTTCGGACCGAAATGTGTTTTTCGCATTTTTCTCGAAAACGAGCGCGACGACCGCGGTCGAACCATTAATGTAATACGTTCGGAATGCAACGAGGAACAAGGATCTATAATTGTTTTGGCGATCGGACGAGTTTGGCTTTTGGACGATGGTGCCGGTGGACTTGGGGATCTGACGAGACGTGGAAATATTTCGGACCGAAATGTGTTTTTCGCATTTTTCTCGACAACGAGCGCGACGACCGCGCGCGAACCATTAATGTAATACGTTTGCAATGCAACGAGGAACAAGGATCTATAATTGTTTTGGCGATCGGACGAGTTTGGCTTTTGGACGATGGTGCCGGTGGACTTGGGGATCTGACGGGACGTGGAAATATTTCGGACCGAAATGTGTTTTTCGCATTTTTCTCGAAAACGAGCGCGACGACCGCGGTCGAACCATTAATGTAATACGTTCGGAATGCAACGAGGAACAAGGATCTATAATTGTTTTGGCGATCGGACGAGTTTGGCTTTTGGACGATGGTGCCGGTGGACTTGGGGATCTGACGAGACGTGGAAATATTTCGGACCGAAATGTGTTTTTCGCATTTTTCTCGACAACGAGCGCGACGACCGCGCGCGAACCATTAATGTAATACGTTTGCAATGCAACGAGGAACAAGGATCTATAATTGTTTTGGCGATCGGACGAGTTTGGCTTTTGGACGATGGTGCTCGTGGACTTTGAGATCTGACGGGAGTGTGAAATATTTCTTACCGAAACGTGTTTTTCGTGTTATTCTCGAAAACGAGCGCGACGACCGCGGTCGAACCATTAATGTAATACGTTCGCAATGCAACAAGGAACAAGGATCTATAATTGTTTTGGCGATCGGACGAGTTTGGCTTTTGGACCATGGTGCCGGTGGACTTTGAGATCTGACGGGACTTTGAAATATTTCGCGACCGAAAGGTGTTTTTCGCGTTTTTCTCGAAAACGAGCGCGACGACCTCGGTCGAAACATTAATGTAATACGTTCGGAATGCAACGAGGAACAAGGATCTATAATTGTTTTGGCGATCGGACGAGTTTGGCTTTTGGACGATGGTGCTCGTGGACTTTGAGATCTGACGGGACTTAGAAATATTTCGGCCCGAAAGGTGTTTTTCGCGTTTTTCTCGACAACGAGCGCGACGACCGCGCGCGGACCATTAATGTAATACGTTTGCAATGCAACGAGGAACAAGGATCTATAATTGTTTTGGCGATCGGACGAGTTTGGCTTTTGGACGATGGTGCCGGTGGACTTGGGGATCTGACGGGACGTGGAAATATTTCGGACCGAAATGTGTTTTTCGCATTTTTCTCGAAAACGAGCGCGACGACCGCGGTCGAACCATTAATGTAATACGTTCGGAATGCAACGAGGAACAAGGATCTATAATTGTTTTGGCGATCGGACGAGTTTGGCTTTTGGACGATGGTGCCGGTGGACTTGGGGATCTGACGAGACGTGGAAATATTTCGGACCGAAATGTGTTTTTCGCATTTTTCTCGACAACGAGCGCGACGACCGCGCGCGAACCATTAATGTAATACGTTTGCAATGCAACGAGGAACAAGGATCTATAATTGTTTTGGCGATCGGACGAGTTTGGCTTTTGGACGATGGTGCCGGTGGACTTGGGGATCTGACGGGACGTGGAAATATTTCGGACCGAAATGTGTTTTTCGCATTTTTCTCGAAAACGAGCGCGACGACCGCGGTCGAACCATTAATGTAATACGTTCGGAATGCAACGAGGAACAAGGATCTATAATTGTTTTGGCGATCGGACGAGTTTGGCTTTTGGACGATGGTGCCGGTGGACTTGGGGATCTGACGAGACGTGGAAATATTTCGGACCGAAATGTGTTTTTCGCATTTTTCTCGACAACGAGCGCGACGACCGCGCGCGAACCATTAATGTAATACGTTCGCAATGCAACAAGGAACAAGGATCAATAATTGTTTTGGCGATCGGACGAGTTTGGCTTTTGGACGATGGTGCCGGTGGACTTTGAGATCTGACGGGACTGTGAAATATTTCGGACCGAAAGGTGTTTCTTGCGTTTTTCTCGAAAACGAGCGCGACGACCGCGGTCGAACCATTAATGTAATACGTTCGCAATGCAACAAGGAACAAGGATCTATAATTGTTTTGGCGATCGGACGAGTTTGGCTTTTGGACCATGGTGCCGGTGGACTTTGAGATCTGACGGGACTTTGAAATATTTCGGACCGAAAGGTGTTTTTTCGCTTTTTTCTCGAAAACGAGCGCGACGACCTCGGTCGAAACATTAATGTAATACGTTCGCAATGCAACTAGGAACAAGGATCAATAATTTTTTGGCGATCGGACGAGTTTGGCTTTTGGACGATGGTGCTCGTGGACTTTGAGATCTGACGGGAGTGTGAAATATTTCTTACCGAAACGTGTTTTTCGTGTTATTCTCGAAAACGAGCGCGACGACCGCGGTCGAACCATTAATGTAATACGTTCGCAATGCAACAAGGAACAAGGATCTATAATTGTTTTGGCGATCGGACGAGTTTGGCTTTTGGACCATGGTGCCGGTGGACTTTGAGATCTGACGGGACTTTGAAATATTTCGCGACCGAAAGGTGTTTTTCGCGTTTTTCTCGAAAACGAGCGCGACGACCTCGGTCGAAACATTAATGTAATACGTTCGGAATGCAACGAGGAACAAGGATCTATAATTGTTTTGGCGATCGGACGAGTTTGGCTTTTGGACGATGGTGCTCGTGGACTTTGAGATCTGACGGGACTTAGAAATATTTCGGCCCGAAAGGTGTTTTTCGCGTTTTTCTCGACAACGAGCGCGACGACCGCGCGCGGACCATTAATGTAATACGTTTGCAATGCAACGAGGAACAAGGATCTATAATTGTTTTGGCGATCGGACGAGTTTGGCTTTTGGACGATGGTGCCGGTGGACTTGGGGATCTGACGGGACGTGGAAATATTTCGGACCGAAATGTGTTTTTCGCATTTTTCTCGAAAACGAGCGCGACGACCGCGGTCGAACCATTAATGTAATACGTTCGGAATGCAACGAGGAACAAGGATCTATAATTGTTTTGGCGATCGGACGAGTTTGGCTTTTGGACGATGGTGCCGGTGGACTTGGGGATCTGACGAGACGTGGAAATATTTCGGACCGAAATGTGTTTTTCGCATTTTTCTCGACAACGAGCGCGACGACCGCGCGCGAACCATTAATGTAATACGTTTGCAATGCAACGAGGAACAAGGATCTATAATTGTTTTGGCGATCGGACGAGTTTGGCTTTTGGACGATGGTGCCGGTGGACTTGGGGATCTGACGGGACGTGGAAATATTTCGGACCGAAATGTGTTTTTCGCATTTTTCTCGAAAACGAGCGCGACGACCGCGTTCGAACCATTAATGTAATACGTTCGGAATGCAACGAGGAACAAGGATCTATAATTGTTCTGGCGATCCGACTAGTTTGGCTTTTGGACGATGGTGCTCGTGGACTTTGAGATCTGACGGGACTTAGAAATATTTCGGACCGAAAGGTGTTTTTCGCGTTTTTCTCGACAACGAGCGCGACGACCGCGCGCGGACCATTAATGTAATACGTTTGCAATGCAACGAGGAACAAGGATCTATAATTGTTTTGGCGATCGGACGAGTTTGGCTTTTGGACGATGGTGCCGGTGGACTTGGGGATCTGACGGGACGTGGAAATATTTCGGACCGAAATGTGTTTTTCGCATTTTTCTCGAAAACGAGCGCGGCGACCGCGGTCGAACCATTAATGTAATACGTTCGGAATGCAACGAGGAACAAGGATCTATAATTGTTTTGGCGATCGGACGAGTTTGGCTTTTGGACGATGGTGCCGGTGGACTTGGGGATCTGACGAGACGTGGAAATATTTCGGACCGAAATGTGTTTTTCGCATTTTTCTCGACAACGAGCGCGACGACCGCGCGCGAACCATTAATGTAATACGTTTGCAATGCAACGAGGAACAAGGATCTATAATTGTTTTGGCGATCGGACGAGTTTGGCTTTTGGACGATGGTGCCGGTGGACTTGGGGATCTGACGGGACGTGGAAATATTTCGGACCGAAATGTGTTTTTCGCATTTTTCTCGAAAACGAGCGCGACGACCGCGGTCGAACCATTAATGTAATACGTTCGGAATGCAACGAGGAACAAGGATCTATAATTGTTTTGGCGATCGGACGAGTTTGGCTTTTGGACGATGGTGCCGGTGGACTTGGGGATCTGACGAGACGTGGAAATATTTCGGACCGAAATGTGTTTTTCGCATTTTTCTCGACAACGAGCGCGACGACCGCGGTCGAACCATTAATGTAATACGTTCGCAATGCAACAAGGAACAAGGATCTATAATTGTTTTGGCGATCGGACGAGTTTGGCTTTTGGACCATGGTGCCGGTGGACTTTGAGATCTGACGGGACTTTGAAATATTTCTTACCGAAACGTGTTTTTCGTGTTATTCTCGAAAACGAGCGCGACGACCGCGGTCGAACCATTAATGTAATACGTTCGCAATGCAACAAGGAACAAGGATCTATAATTGTTTTGGCGATCGGACGAGTTTGGCTTTTGGACTATGGTGCCGGTGGACTTTGAGATCTGACGGGACTTTGAAATATTTCGCGACCGAAAGGTGTTTTTCGCGTTTTTCTCGAAAACGAGCGCGACGACCTCGGTCGAAACATTAATGTAATACGTTCGGAATGCAACGAGGAACAAGGATCTATAATTGTTTTGGCGATCGGACGAGTTTGGCTTTTGGACGATGGTGCTCGTGGACTTTGAGATCTGACGGGACGTGGAAATATTTCGGACCGAAATGTGTTTTTCGCATTTTTCTCGACAACGAGCGCGACGACCGCGCGCGAACCATTAATGTAATACGTTTGCAATGCAACGAGGAACAAGGATCTATAATTGTTTTGGCGATCGGACGAGTTTGGCTTTTGGACGATGGTGCCGGTGGACTTGGGGATCTGACGGGACGTGGAAATATTTCGGACCGAAATGTGTTTTTCGCATTTTTCTCGAAAACGAGCGCGACGACCGCGGTCGAACCATTAATGTAATACGTTCGGAATGCAACGAGGAACAAGGATCTATAATTGTTTTGGCGATCGGACGAGTTTGGCTTTTGGACGATGGTGCCGGTGGACTTGGGGATCTGACGAGACGTGGAAATATTTCGGACCGAAATGTGTTTTTCGCATTTTTCTCGACAACGAGCGCGACGACCGCGCGCGAACCATTAATGTAATACGTTTGCAATGCAACGAGGAACAAGGATCTATAATTGTTTTGGCGATCGGACGAGTTTGGCTTTTGGACGATGGTGCCGGTGGACTTGGGGATCTGACGGGACGTGGAAATATTTCGGACCGAAATGTGTTTTTCGCATTTTTCTCGAAAACGAGCGCGACGACCGCGGTCGAACCATTAATGTAATACGTTCGGAATGCAACGAGGAACAAGGATCTATAATTGTTTTGGCGATCGGACGAGTTTGGCTTTTGGACGATGGTGCCGGTGGACTTGGGGATCTGACGAGACGTGGAAATATTTCGGACCGAAATGTGTTTTTCGCATTTTTCTCGACAACGAGCGCGACGACCGCGCGCGAACCATTAATGTAATACGTTTGCAATGCAACGAGGAACAAGGATCTATAATTGTTTTGGCGATCGGACGAGTTTGGCTTTTGGACGATGGTGCTCGTGGACTTTGAGATCTGACGGGAGTGTGAAATATTTCTTACCGAAACGTGTTTTTCGTGTTATTCTCGAAAACGAGCGCGACGACCGCGGTCGAACCATTAATGTAATACGTTCGCAATGCAACAAGGAACAAGGATCTATAATTGTTTTGGCGATCGGACGAGTTTGGCTTTTGGACCATGGTGCCGGTGGACTTTGAGATCTGACGGGACTTTGAAATATTTCGCGACCGAAAGGTGTTTTTCGCGTTTTTCTCGAAAACGAGCGCGACGACCTCGGTCGAAACATTAATGTAATACGTTCGGAATGCAACGAGGAACAAGGATCTATAATTGTTTTGGCGATCGGACGAGTTTGGCTTTTGGACGATGGTGCTCGTGGACTTTGAGATCTGACGGGACTTAGAAATATTTCGGCCCGAAAGGTGTTTTTCGCGTTTTTCTCGACAACGAGCGCGACGACCGCGCGCGGACCATTAATGTAATACGTTTGCAATGCAACGAGGAACAAGGATCTATAATTGTTTTGGCGATCGGACGAGTTTGGCTTTTGGACGATGGTGCCGGTGGACTTGGGGATCTGACGGGACGTGGAAATATTTCGGACCGAAATGTGTTTTTCGCATTTTTCTCGAAAACGAGCGCGACGACCGCGGTCGAACCATTAATGTAATACGTTCGGAATGCAACGAGGAACAAGGATCTATAATTGTTTTGGCGATCGGACGAGTTTGGCTTTTGGACGATGGTGCCGGTGGACTTGGGGATCTGACGAGACGTGGAAATATTTCGGACCGAAATGTGTTTTTCGCATTTTTCTCGACAACGAGCGCGACGACCGCGCGCGAACCATTAATGTAATACGTTTGCAATGCAACGAGGAACAAGGATCTATAATTGTTTTGGCGATCGGACGAGTTTGGCTTTTGGACGATGGTGCCGGTGGACTTGGGGATCTGACGGGACGTGGAAATATTTCGGACCGAAATGTGTTTTTCGCATTTTTCTCGAAAACGAGCGCGACGACCGCGGTCGAACCATTAATGTAATACGTTCGGAATGCAACGAGGAACAAGGATCTATAATTGTTTTGGCGATCGGACGAGTTTGGCTTTTGGACGATGGTGCCGGTGGACTTGGGGATCTGACGAGACGTGGAAATATTTCGGACCGAAATGTGTTTTTCGCATTTTTCTCGACAACGAGCGCGACGACCGCGCGCGAACCATTAATGTAATACGTTCGCAATGCAACAAGGAACAAGGATCAATAATTGTTTTGGCGATCGGACGAGTTTGGCTTTTGGACGATGGTGCCGGTGGACTTTGAGATCTGACGGGACTGTGAAATATTTCGGACCGAAAGGTGTTTCTTGCGTTTTTCTCGAAAACGAGCGCGACGACCGCGGTCGAACCATTAATGTAATACGTTCGCAATGCAACAAGGAACAAGGATCTATAATTGTTTTGGCGATCGGACGAGTTTGGCTTTTGGACCATGGTGCCGGTGGACTTTGAGATCTGACGGGACTTTGAAATATTTCGGACCGAAAGGTGTTTTTTCGCTTTTTTCTCGAAAACGAGCGCGACGACCTCGGTCGAAACATTAATGTAATACGTTCGCAATGCAACTAGGAACAAGGATCAATAATTTTTTGGCGATCGGACGAGTTTGGCTTTTGGACGATGGTGCTCGTGGACTTTGAGATCTGACGGGAGTGTGAAATATTTCTTACCGAAACGTGTTTTTCGTGTTATTCTCGAAAACGAGCGCGACGACCGCGGTCGAACCATTAATGTAATACGTTCGCAATGCAACAAGGAACAAGGATCTATAATTGTTTTGGCGATCGGACGAGTTTGGCTTTTGGACCATGGTGCCGGTGGACTTTGAGATCTGACGGGACTTTGAAATATTTCGCGACCGAAAGGTGTTTTTCGCGTTTTTCTCGAAAACGAGCGCGACGACCTCGGTCGAAACATTAATGTAATACGTTCGGAATGCAACGAGGAACAAGGATCTATAATTGTTTTGGCGATCGGACGAGTTTGGCTTTTGGACGATGGTGCTCGTGGACTTTGAGATCTGACGGGACTTAGAAATATTTCGGCCCGAAAGGTGTTTTTCGCGTTTTTCTCGACAACGAGCGCGACGACCGCGCGCGGACCATTAATGTAATACGTTTGCAATGCAACGAGGAACAAGGATCTATAATTGTTTTGGCGATCGGACGAGTTTGGCTTTTGGACGATGGTGCCGGTGGACTTGGGGATCTGACGGGACGTGGAAATATTTCGGACCGAAATGTGTTTTTCGCATTTTTCTCGAAAACGAGCGCGACGACCGCGGTCGAACCATTAATGTAATACGTTCGGAATGCAACGAGGAACAAGGATCTATAATTGTTTTGGCGATCGGACGAGTTTGGCTTTTGGACGATGGTGCCGGTGGACTTGGGGATCTGACGAGACGTGGAAATATTTCGGACCGAAATGTGTTTTTCGCATTTTTCTCGACAACGAGCGCGACGACCGCGCGCGAACCATTAATGTAATACGTTTGCAATGCAACGAGGAACAAGGATCTATAATTGTTTTGGCGATCGGACGAGTTTGGCTTTTGGACGATGGTGCCGGTGGACTTGGGGATCTGACGGGACGTGGAAATATTTCGGACCGAAATGTGTTTTTCGCATTTTTCTCGAAAACGAGCGCGACGACCGCGTTCGAACCATTAATGTAATACGTTCGGAATGCAACGAGGAACAAGGATCTATAATTGTTCTGGCGATCCGACTAGTTTGGCTTTTGGACGATGGTGCTCGTGGACTTTGAGATCTGACGGGACTTAGAAATATTTCGGCCCGAAAGGTGTTTTTCGCGTTTTTCTCGACAACGAGCGCGACGACCGCGCGCGGACCATTAATGTAATACGTTTGCAATGCAACGAGGAACAAGGATCTATAATTGTTTTGGCGATCGGACGAGTTTGGCTTTTGGACGATGGTGCCGGTGGACTTGGGGATCTGACGGGACGTGGAAATATTTCGGACCGAAATGTGTTTTTCGCATTTTTCTCGAAAACGAGCGCGGCGACCGCGGTCGAACCATTAATGTAATACGTTCGGAATGCAACGAGGAACAAGGATCTATAATTGTTTTGGCGATCGGACGAGTTTGGCTTTTGGACGATGGTGCCGGTGGACTTGGGGATCTGACGAGACGTGGAAATATTTCGGACCGAAATGTGTTTTTCGCATTTTTCTCGACAACGAGCGCGACGACCGCGCGCGAACCATTAATGTAATACGTTTGCAATGCAACGAGGAACAAGGATCTATAATTGTTTTGGCGATCGGACGAGTTTGGCTTTTGGACGATGGTGCCGGTGGACTTGGGGATCTGACGGGACGTGGAAATATTTCGGACCGAAATGTGTTTTTCGCATTTTTCTCGAAAACGAGCGCGACGACCGCGGTCGAACCATTAATGTAATACGTTCGGAATGCAACGAGGAACAAGGATCTATAATTGTTTTGGCGATCGGACGAGTTTGGCTTTTGGACGATGGTGCCGGTGGACTTGGGGATCTGACGAGACGTGGAAATATTTCGGACCGAAATGTGTTTTTCGCATTTTTCTCGACAACGAGCGCGACGACCGCGGTCGAACCATTAATGTAATACGTTCGCAATGCAACAAGGAACAAGGATCTATAATTGTTTTGGCGATCGGACGAGTTTGGCTTTTGGACCATGGTGCCGGTGGACTTTGAGATCTGACGGGACTTTGAAATATTTCTTACCGAAACGTGTTTTTCGTGTTATTCTCGAAAACGAGCGCGACGACCGCGGTCGAACCATTAATGTAATACGTTCGCAATGCAACAAGGAACAAGGATCTATAATTGTTTTGGCGATCGGACGAGTTTGGCTTTTGGACTATGGTGCCGGTGGACTTTGAGATCTGACGGGACTTTGAAATATTTCGCGACCGAAAGGTGTTTTTCGCGTTTTTCTCGAAAACGAGCGCGACGACCTCGGTCGAAACATTAATGTAATACGTTCGGAATGCAACGAGGAACAAGGATCTATAATTGTTTTGGCGATCGGACGAGTTTGGCTTTTGGACGATGGTGCTCGTGGACTTTGAGATCTGACGGGACTTAGAAATATTTCGGCCCGAAAGGTGTTTTTCGCGTTTTTCTCGACAACGAGCGCGACGACCGCGCGCGGACCATTAATGTAATACGTTTGCAATGCAACGAGGAACAAGGATCTATAATTGTTTTGGCGATCGGACGAGTTTGGCTTTTGGACCATGGTGCCGGTGGCCTTTGAGATCTGACGGGACTTTGAAATATTTCGGACCGAAAGGTGTTTTTTTCGCTTTTTTCTCGAAAACGAGCGCGACGACCTCGGTCGAAACATTAATGTAATACGTTCGCAATGCAACTAGGAACAAGGATCAATAATTTTTTGGCGATCGGACGAGTTTGGCTTTTGGACGATGGTGCTCGTGGACTTTGAGATCTGACGGGAGTGTGAAATATTTCTTACCGAAACGTGTTTTTCGTGTTATTCTCGAAAACGAGCGCGACGACCGCGGTCGAACCATTAATGTAATACGTTCGCAATGCAACAAGGAACAAGGATCTATAATTGTTTTGGCGATCGGACGAGTTTGGCTTTTGGACCATGGTGCCGGTGGACTTTGAGATCTGACGGGACTTTGAAATATTTCGCGACCGAAAGGTGTTTTTCGCGTTTTTCTCGAAAACGAGCGCGACGACCTCGGTCGAAACATTAATGTAATACGTTCGGAATGCAACGAGGAACAAGGATCTATAATTGTTTTGGCGATCGGACGAGTTTGGCTTTTGGACGATGGTGCTCGTGGACTTTGAGATCTGACGGGACTTAGAAATATTTCGGCCCGAAAGGTGTTTTTCGCGTTTTTCTCGACAACGAGCGCGACGACCGCGCGCGGACCATTAATGTAATACGTTTGCAATGCAACGAGGAACAAGGATCTATAATTGTTTTGGCGATCGGACGAGTTTGGCTTTTGGACGATGGTGCCGGTGGACTTGGGGATCTGACGGGACGTGGAAATATTTCGGACCGAAATGTGTTTTTCGCATTTTTCTCGAAAACGAGCGCGACGACCGCGGTCGAACCATTAATGTAATACGTTCGGAATGCAACGAGGAACAAGGATCTATAATTGTTTTGGCGATCGGACGAGTTTGGCTTTTGGACGATGGTGCCGGTGGACTTGGGGATCTGACGAGACGTGGAAATATTTCGGACCGAAATGTGTTTTTCGCATTTTTCTCGACAACGAGCGCGACGACCGCGCGCGAACCATTAATGTAATACGTTTGCAATGCAACGAGGAACAAGGATCTATAATTGTTTTGGCGATCGGACGAGTTTGGCTTTTGGACGATGGTGCCGGTGGACTTGGGGATCTGACGGGACGTGGAAATATTTCGGACCGAAATGTGTTTTTCGCATTTTTCTCGAAAACGAGCGCGACGACCGCGTTCGAACCATTAATGTAATACGTTCGGAATGCAACGAGGAACAAGGATCTATAATTGTTCTGGCGATCCGACTAGTTTGGCTTTTGGACGATGGTGCTCGTGGACTTTGAGATCTGACGGGACTTAGAAATATTTCGGCCCGAAAGGTGTTTTTCGCGTTTTTCTCGACAACGAGCGCGACGACCGCGCGCGGACCATTAATGTAATACGTTTGCAATGCAACGAGGAACAAGGATCTATAATTGTTTTGGCGATCGGACGAGTTTGGCTTTTGGACGATGGTGCCGGTGGACTTGGGGATCTGACGGGACGTGGAAATATTTCGGACCGAAATGTGTTTTTCGCATTTTTCTCGAAAACGAGCGCGGCGACCGCGGTCGAACCATTAATGTAATACGTTCGGAATGCAACGAGGAACAAGGATCTATAATTGTTTTGGCGATCGGACGAGTTTGGCTTTTGGACGATGGTGCCGGTGGACTTGGGGATCTGACGAGACGTGGAAATATTTCGGACCGAAATGTGTTTTTCGCATTTTTCTCGACAACGAGCGCGACGACCGCGCGCGAACCATTAATGTAATACGTTTGCAATGCAACGAGGAACAAGGATCTATAATTGTTTTGGCGATCGGACGAGTTTGGCTTTTGGACGATGGTGCCGGTGGACTTGGGGATCTGACGGGACGTGGAAATATTTCGGACCGAAATGTGTTTTTCGCATTTTTCTCGAAAACGAGCGCGACGACCGCGGTCGAACCATTAATGTAATACGTTCGGAATGCAACGAGGAACAAGGATCTATAATTGTTTTGGCGATCGGACGAGTTTGGCTTTTGGACGATGGTGCCGGTGGACTTGGGGATCTGACGAGACGTGGAAATATTTCGGACCGAAATGTGTTTTTCGCATTTTTCTCGACAACGAGCGCGACGACCGCGGTCGAACCATTAATGTAATACGTTCGCAATGCAACAAGGAACAAGGATCTATAATTGTTTTGGCGATCGGACGAGTTTGGCTTTTGGACCATGGTGCCGGTGGACTTTGAGATCTGACGGGACTTTGAAATATTTCTTACCGAAACGTGTTTTTCGTGTTATTCTCGAAAACGAGCGCGACGACCGCGGTCGAACCATTAATGTAATACGTTCGCAATGCAACAAGGAACAAGGATCTATAATTGTTTTGGCGATCGGACGAGTTTGGCTTTTGGACTATGGTGCCGGTGGACTTTGAGATCTGACGGGACTTTGAAATATTTCGCGACCGAAAGGTGTTTTTCGCGTTTTTCTCGAAAACGAGCGCGACGACCTCGGTCGAAACATTAATGTAATACGTTCGGAATGCAACGAGGAACAAGGATCTATAATTGTTTTGGCGATCGGACGAGTTTGGCTTTTGGACGATGGTGCTCGTGGACTTTGAGATCTGACGGGACTTAGAAATATTTCGGCCCGAAAGGTGTTTTTCGCGTTTTTCTCGACAACGAGCGCGACGACCGCGCGCGGACCATTAATGTAATACGTTTGCAATGCAACGAGGAACAAGGATCTATAATTGTTTTGGCGATCGGACGAGTTTGGCTTTTGGACGATGGTGCCGGTGGACTTGGGGATCTGACGGGACGTGGAAATATTTCGGACCGAAATGTGTTTTTCGCATTTTTCTCGAAAACGAGCGCGACGACCGCGGTCGAACCATTAATGTAATACGTTCGGAATGCAACGAGGAACAAGGATCTATAATTGTTTTGGCGATCGGACGAGTTTGGCTTTTGGACGATGGTGCCGGTGGACTTGGGGATCTGACGAGACGTGGAAATATTTCGGACCGAAATGTGTTTTTCGCATTTTTCTCGACAACGAGCGCGACGACCGCGCGCGAACCATTAATGTAATACGTTTGCAATGCAACGAGGAACAAGGATCTATAATTGTTTTGGCGATCGGACGAGTTTGGCTTTTGGACGATGGTGCCGGTGGACTTGGGGATCTGACGGGACGTGGAAATATTTCGGACCGAAATGTGTTTTTCGCATTTTTCTCGAAAACGAGCGCGACGACCGCGGTCGAACCATTAATGTAATACGTTTGCAATGCAACGAGGAACAAGGATCTATAATTGTTTTGGCGATCGGACGAGTTTGGCTTTGGACGATGGTGCCGGTGGACTTGGGGATCTGACGGGACGTGGAAATATTTCGGACCGAAATGTGTTTTTCGCATTTTTCTCGAAAACGAGCGCGACGACCGCGGTCGAACCATTAATGTAATACGTTCGGAATGCAACGAGGAACAAGGATCTATAATTGTTTTGGCGATCGGACGAGTTTGGCTTTTGGACGATGGTGCCGGTGGACTTGGGGATCTGACGAGACGTGGAAATATTTCGGACCGAAATGTGTTTTTCGCATTTTTCTCGACAACGAGCGCGACGACCGCGCGCGAACCATTAATGTAATACGTTTGCAATGCAACGAGGAACAAGGATCTATAATTGTTTTGGCGATCGGACGAGTTTGGCTTTTGGACGATGGTGCTCGTGGACTTTGAGATCTGACGGGAGTGTGAAATATTTCTTACCGAAACGTGTTTTTCGTGTTATTCTCGAAAACGAGCGCGACGACCGCGGTCGAACCATTAATGTAATACGTTCGCAATGCAACAAGGAACAAGGATCTATAATTGTTTTGGCGATCGGACGAGTTTGGCTTTTGGACCATGGTGCCGGTGGACTTTGAGATCTGACGGGACTTTGAAATATTTCTTACCGAAACGTGTTTTTCGTGTTATTCTCGAAAACGAGCGCGACGACCGCGGTCGAACCATTAATGTAATACGTTCGCAATGCAACAAGGAACAAGGATCTATAATTGTTTTGGCGATCGGACGAGTTTGGCTTTTGGACCATGGTGCCGGTGGACTTTGAGATCTGACGGGACTTTGAAATATTTCGCGACCGAAAGGTGTTTTTCGCGTTTTTCTCGAAAACGAGCGCGACGACCTCGGTCGAAACATTAATGTAATACGTTCGGAATGCAACGAGGAACAAGGATCTATAATTGTTTTGGCGATCGGACGAGTTTGGCTTTTGGACGATGGTGCTCGTGGACTTTGAGATCTGACGGGACTTAGAAATATTTCGGCCCGAAAGGTGTTTTTCGCGTTTTTCTCGACAACGAGCGCGACGACCGCGCGCGGACCATTAATGTAATACGTTTGCAATGCAACGAGGAACAAGGATCTATAATTGTTTTGGCGATCGGACGAGTTTGGCTTTTGGACGATGGTGCCGGTGGACTTGGGGATCTGACGGGACGTGGAAATATTTCGGACCGAAATGTGTTTTTCGCATTTTTCTCGAAAACGAGCGCGACGACCGCGGTCGAACCATTAATGTAATACGTTCGGAATGCAACGAGGAACAAGGATCTATAATTGTTTTGGCGATCGGACGAGTTTGGCTTTTGGACGATGGTGCCGGTGGACTTGGGGATCTGACGAGACGTGGAAATATTTCGGACCGAAATGTGTTTTTCGCATTTTTCTCGACAACGAGCGCGACGACCGCGCGCGAACCATTAATGTAATACGTTTGCAATGCAACGAGGAACAAGGATCTATAATTGTTTTGGCGATCGGACGAGTTTGGCTTTTGGACGATGGTGCCGGTGGACTTGGGGATCTGACGGGACGTGGAAATATTTCGGACCGAAATGTGTTTTTCGCATTTTTCTCGAAAACGAGCGCGACGACCGCGGTCGAACCATTAATGTAATACGTTCGGAATGCAACGAGGAACAAGGATCTATAATTGTTTTGGCGATCGGACGAGTTTGGCTTTTGGACGATGGTGCCGGTGGACTTGGGGATCTGACGAGACGTGGAAATATTTCGGACCGAAATGTGTTTTTCGCATTTTTCTCGACAACGAGCGCGACGACCGCGCGCGAACCATTAATGTAATACGTTTGCAATGCAACGGGGAACAAGGATCTATAATTGTTTTGGCGATCGGACGAGTTTGGCTTTCGGACGATGGTGCCGGTGGACTTGGGGATCTGACGGGACGTGGAAATATTTCGGACCGAAATGTGTTTTTCGCATTTTTCTCGAAAACGAGCGCGACGACCGCGTTCGAACCATTAATGTAATACGTTCGGAATGCAACGAGGAACAAGGATCTATAATTGTTCTGGCGATCCGACTAGTTTGGCTTTTGGACGATGGTGCTCGTGGACTTTGAGATCTGACGGGACTTAGAAATATTTCAGCCCGAAAGGTGTTTTTCGCGTTTTTCTCGACAACGAGCGCGACGACCGCGCGCGGACCATTAATGTAATACGTTTGCAATGCAACGAGGAACAAGGATCTATAATTGTTTTGGCGATCGGAGGAGTTTGGCTTTTGGACGATGGTGCCGGTGGACTTGGGGATCTGACGGGACGTGGAAATATTTCGGACCGAAATGTGTTTTTCGCATTTTTCTCGAAAACGAGCGCGACGACCGCGGTCGAACCATTAATGTAATACGTTCGGAATGCAACGAGGAACAAGGATCTATAATTGTTTTGGCGATCGGACGAGTTTGGCTTTTGGACGATGGTGCCGGTGGACTTGGGGATCTGACGAGACGTGGAAATATTTCGGACCGAAATGTGTTTTTCGCATTTTTCTCGACAACGAGCGCGACGACCGCGCGCGAACCATTAATGTAATACGTTTGCAATGCAACGAGGAACAAGGATGTATAATTGTTTTGGCGATCGGACGAGTTTGGCTTTTGGACGATGGTGCCGGTGGACTTGGGGATCTGACGGGACGTGGAAATATTTCGGACCGAAATGTGTTTTTCGCATTTTTCTCGAAAACGAGCGCGACGACCGCGGTCGAACCATTAATGTAATACGTTCGGAATGCAACGAGGAACAAGGATCTATAATTGTTTTGGCGATCGGACGAGTTTGGCTTTTGGACGATGGTGCCGGTGGACTTGGGGATCTGACGAGACGTGGAAATATTTCGGACCGAAATGTGTTTTTCGCATTTTTCTCGACAACGAGCGCGACGACCGCGCGCGAACCATTAATGTAATACGTTTGCAATGCAACGAGGAACAAGGATCTATAATTGTTTTGGCGATCGGACGAGTTTGGCTTTCGGACGATGGTGCCGGTGGACTTGGGGATCTGACGGGACGTGGAAATATTTCGGACCGAAATGTGTTTTTCGCATTTTTCTCGAAAACGAGCGCGACGACCGCGTTCGAACCATTAATGTAATACGTTCGGAATGCAACGAGGAACAAGGATCTATAATTGTTCTGGCGATCCGACTAGTTTGGCTTTTGGACGATGGTGCCGGTGGACTTGGGGATCTGACCGGACGTGGAAATATTTCGGACCGAAAGGCGTTTTTCGCGTTTTTCTCGAAAACGAGCGCGACGGCCGCGGTCGAACCATTAATGTAATACGTTCGCAATGTAACGTGGAACAAGGATCTATAATTTTTTTTGCGATCGGACGAGTTTGGCTTTTGGACCATGGTGCCGGTGGCCTTTGAGATCTGACGGGACTTTGAAATATTTCGGACCGAAAGGTGTCTTTTACGATTTTTTCGAAAACAACCGCGACAACCGCGGTCGAAACAATAATGTAATACGTTCGCAATGCAACGCGGAACAAGGTTCTATAATTGTTTTGGCGATCGGACGAGTTTGGCTTTTGGACGATGGTGCCGGTGGCCTTTGAGATCTGACGGGACGTGGAAATATTTCGGACCGAAAGGTGTCTTTTGCGTTTTTCTCGAAAACGAGCGCGACGACCGCGGTCGAACCATTAATGTAATACGTTCGCAATGCAACAAGGAACAAGGATCAATAATTGTTTTGGCGATCGGACGAGTTTGGCTTTTGGACGATGGTGCCGGTGGACTTTGAGATCTGACGGGACTGTGAAATATTTCGGACCGAAAGGTGTTTCTTGCGTTTTTCTCGAAAACGAGCGCGACGACCGCGGTCGAACCATTAATGTAATACGTTCGCAATGCAACAAGGAACAAGGATCTATAATTGTTTTGGCGATCGGACGAGTTTGGCTTTTGGACCATGGTGCCGGTGGACTTTGAGATCTGACGGGACTTTGAAATATTTCGGACCGAAAGGTGTTTTTTCGCTTTTTTCTCGAAAACGAGCGCGACGACCTCGGTCGAAACATTAATGTAATACGTTCGCAATGCAACTAGGAACAAGGATCAATAATTTTTTGGCGATCGGACGAGTTTGGCTTTTGGACGATGGTGCTCGTGGACTTTGAGATCTGACGGGAGTGTGAAATATTTCTTACCGAAACGTGTTTTTCGTGTTATTCTCGAAAACGAGCGCGACGACCGCGGTCGAACCATTAATGTAATACGTTCGCAATGCAACAAGGAACAAGGATCTATAATTGTTTTGGCGATCGGACGAGTTTGGCTTTTGGACCATGGTGCCGGTGGCCTTTGAGATCTGACGGGACTTTGAAATATTTCGGACCGAAAGGTGTTTTTTCGCTTTTTTCTCGAAAACGAGCGCGACGACCTCGGTCGAAACATTAATGTAATACGTTCGCAATGCAACTAGGAACAAGGATCAATAATTTTTTGGCGATCGGACGAGTTTGGCTTTTGGACGATGGTGCTCGTGGACTTTGAGATCTGACGGGAGTGTGAAATATTTCTTACCGAAACGTGTTTTTCGTGTTATTCTCGAAAACGAGCGCGACGACCGCGGTCGAACCATTAATGTAATACGTTCGCAATGCAACAAGGAACAAGGATCTATAATTGTTTTGGCGATCGGACGAGTTTGGCTTTTGGACCATGGTGCCGGTGGACTTTGAGATCTGACGGGACTTTGAAATATTTCGCGACCGAAAGGTGTTTTTCGCGTTTTTCTCGAAAACGAGCGCGACGACCTCGGTCGAAACATTAATGTAATACGTTCGGAATGCAACGAGGAACAAGGATCTATAATTGTTTTGGCGATCGGACGAGTTTGGCTTTTGGACGATGGTGCTCGTGGACTTTGAGATCTGACGGGACTTAGAAATATTTCGGCCCGAAAGGTGTTTTTCGCGTTTTTCTCGACAACGAGCGCGACGACCGCGCGCGGACCATTAATGTAATACGTTTGCAATGCAACGAGGAACAAGGATCTATAATTGTTTTGGCGATCGGACGAGTTTGGCTTTTGGACGATGGTGCCGGTGGACTTGGGGATCTGACGGGACGTGGAAATATTTCGGACCGAAATGTGTTTTTCGCATTTTTCTCGAAAACGAGCGCGACGACCGCGGTCGAACCATTAATGTAATACGTTCGGAATGCAACGAGGAACAAGGATCTATAATTGTTTTGGCGATCGGACGAGTTTGGCTTTTGGACGATGGTGCCGGTGGACTTGGGGATCTGACGAGACGTGGAAATATTTCGGACCGAAATGTGTTTTTCGCATTTTTCTCGACAACGAGCGCGACGACCGCGCGCGAACCATTAATGTAATACGTTTGCAATGCAACGAGGAACAAGGATCTATAATTGTTTTGGCGATCGGACGAGTTTGGCTTTTGGACGATGGTGCCGGTGGACTTGGGGATCTGACGGGACGTGGAAATATTTCGGACCGAAATGTGTTTTTCGCATTTTTCTCGAAAACGAGCGCGACGACCGCGGTCGAACCATTAATGTAATACGTTCGGAATGCAACGAGGAACAAGGATCTATAATTGTTTTGGCGATCGGACGAGTTTGGCTTTTGGACGATGGTGCCGGTGGACTTGGGGATCTGACGAGACGTGGAAATATTTCGGACCGAAATGTGTTTTTCGCATTTTTCTCGACAACGAGCGCGACGACCGCGCGCGAACCATTAATGTAATACGTTTGCAATGCAACGGGGAACAAGGATCTATAATTGTTTTGGCGATCGGACGAGTTTGGCTTTCGGACGATGGTGCCGGTGGACTTGGGGATCTGACGGGACGTGGAAATATTTCGGACCGAAATGTGTTTTTCGCATTTTTCTCGAAAACGAGCGCGACGACCGCGTTCGAACCATTAATGTAATACGTTCGGAATGCAACGAGGAACAAGGATCTATAATTGTTCTGGCGATCCGACTAGTTTGGCTTTTGGACGATGGTGCCGGTGGACTTGGGGATCTGACCGGACGTGGAAATATTTCGGACCGAAAGGCGTTTTTCGCGTTTTTCTCGAAAACGAGCGCGACGGCCGCGGTCGAACCATTAATGTAATACGTTCGCAATGTAACGTGGAACAAGGATCTATAATTTTTTTTGCGATCGGACGAGTTTGGCTTTTGGACCATGGTGCCGGTGGCCTTTGAGATCTGACGGGACTTTGAAATATTTCGGACCGAAAGGTGTCTTTTACGATTTTTTCGAAAACAACCGCGACAACCGCGGTCGAAACAATAATGTAATACGTTCGCAATGCAACGCGGAACAAGGATCTATAATTGTTTTGGCGATCGGACGAGTTTGGCTTTTGGACGATGGTGCCGGTGGCCTTTGAGATCTGACGGGACGTGGAAATATTTCGGACCGAAAGGTGTCTTTTGCGTTTTTCTCGAAAACGAGCGCGACGACCGCGGTCGAACCATTAATGTAATACGTTCGCAATGCAACAAGGAACAAGGATCAATAATTGTTTTGGCGATCGGACGAGTTTGGCTTTTGGACGATGGTGCCGGTGGACTTTGAGATCTGACGGGACTGTGAAATATTTCGGACCGAAAGGTGTTTCTTGCGCTTTTCTCGAAAACGAGCGCGACGACCGCGGTCGAACCATTAATGTAATACGTTCGCAATGCAACAAGGAACAAGGATCTATAATTGTTTTGGCGATCGGACGAGTTTGGCTTTTGGACCATGGTGCCGGTGGACTTTGAGATCTGACGGGACTTTGAAATATTTCGGACCGAAAGGTGTTTTTTCGCTTTTTTCTCGAAAACGAGCGCGACGACCTCGGTCGAAACATTAATGTAATACGTTCGCAATGCAACTAGGAACAAGGATCAATAATTTTTTGGCGATCGGACGAGTTTGGCTTTTGGACGATGGTGCTCGTGGACTTTGAGATCTGACGGGAGTGTGAAATATTTCTTACCGAAACGTGTTTTTCGTGTTATTCTCGAAAACGAGCGCGACGACCGCGGTCGAACCATTAATGTAATACGTTCGCAATGCAACAAGGAACAAGGATCTATAATTGTTTTGGCGATCGGACGAGTTTGGCTTTTGGACCATGGTGCCGGTGGACTTTGAGATCTGACGGGACTTTGAAATATTTCGCGACCGAAAGGTGTTTTTCGCGTTTTTCTCGAAAACGAGCGCGACGACCTCGGTCGAAACATTAATGTAATACGTTCGGAATGCAACGAGGAACAAGGATCAATAATTTTTTGGCGATCGGACGAGTTTGGCTTTTGGACGATGGTGCTCGTGGACTTTGAGATCTGACGGGAGTGTGAAATATTTCTTACCGAAACGTGTTTTTCGTGTTATTCTCGAAAACGAGCGCGACGACCGCGGTCGAACCATTAATGTAATACGTTCGCAATGCAACAAGGAACAAGGATCTATAATTGTTTTGGCGATCGGACGAGTTTGGCTTTTGGACCATGGTGCCGGTGGACTTTGAGATCTGACGGGACTTTGAAATATTTCGCGACCGAAAGGTGTTTTTCGCGTTTTTCTCGAAAACGAGCGCGACGACCTCGGTCGAAACATTAATGTAATACGTTCGGAATGCAACGAGGAACAAGGATCTATAATTGTTTGGCGATCGGACGAGTTTGGCTTTTGGACGATGGTGCCGGTGGACTTGGGGATCTGACGAGACGTGGAAATATTTCGGACCGAAATGTGTTTTTCGCATTTTTCTCGATAACGAGCGCGACGACCGCGCGCGAACCATTAATGTAATACGTTTGCAATGCAACGGGGAACAAGGATCTATAATTGTTTTGGCGATCGGACGAGTTTGGCTTTCGGACGATGGTGCCGGTGGACTTGGGGATCTGACGGGACGTGGAAATATTTCGGACCGAAATGTGTTTTTCGCATTTTTCTCGAAAACGAGCGCGACGACCGCGTTCGAACCATTAATGTAATACGTTCGGAATGCAACGAGGAACAAGGATCTATAATTGTTCTGGCGATCCGACTAGTTTGGCTTTTGGACGATGGTGCCGGTGGACTTGGGGATCTGACCGGACGTGGAAATATTTCGGACCGAAAGGCGTTTTTCGCGTTTTTCTCGAAAACGAGCGCGACGGCCGCGGTCGAACCATTAATGTAATACGTTCGCAATGTAACGTGGAACAAGGATCTATAATTTTTTTTGCGATCGGACGAGTTTGGCTTTTGGACCATGGTGCCGGTGGCCTTTGAGATCTGACGGGACTTTGAAATATTTCGGACCGAAAGGTGTCTTTTACGATTTTTTCGAAAACAACCGCGACAACCGCGGTCGAAACAATAATGTAATACGTTCGCAATGCAACGCGGAACAAGGATCTATAATTGTTTTGGCGATCGGACGAGTTTGGCTTTTGGACGATGGTGCCGGTGGCCTTTGAGATCTGACGGGACGTGGAAATATTTCGGACCGAAAGGTGTCTTTTGCGTTTTTCTCGAAAACGAGCGCGACGACCGCGGTCGAACCATTAATGTAATACGTTCGCAATGCAACAAGGAACAAGGATCAATAATTGTTTTGGCGATCGGACGAGTTTGGCTTTTGGACGATGGTGCCGGTGGACTTTGAGATCTGACGGGACTGTGAAATATTTCGGACCGAAAGGTGTTTCTTGCGCTTTTCTCGAAAACGAGCGCGACGACCGCGGTCGAACCATTAATGTAATACGTTCGCAATGCAACAAGGAACAAGGATCTATAATTGTTTTGGCGATCGGACGAGTTTGGCTTTTGGACCATGGTGCCGGTGGACTTTGAGATCTGACGGGACTTTGAAATATTTCGGACCGAAAGGTGTTTTTTCGCTTTTTTCTCGAAAACGAGCGCGACGACCTCGGTCGAAACATTAATGTAATACGTTCGCAATGCAACTAGGAACAAGGATCAATAATTTTTTGGCGATCGGACGAGTTTGGCTTTTGGACGATGGTGCTCGTGGACTTTGAGATCTGACGGGAGTGTGAAATATTTCTTACCGAAACGTGTTTTTCGTGTTATTCTCGAAAACGAGCGCGACGACCGCGGTCGAACCATTAATGTAATACGTTCGCAATGCAACAAGGAACAAGGATCTATAATTGTTTTGGCGATCGGACGAGTTTGGCTTTTGGACCATGGTGCCGGTGGACTTTGAGATCTGACGGGACTTTGAAATATTTCGCGACCGAAAGGTGTTTTTCGCGTTTTTCTCGAAAACGAGCGCGACGACCTCGGTCGAAACATTAATGTAATACGTTCGGAATGCAACGAGGAACAAGGATCTATAATTGTTTTGGCGATCGGACGAGTTTGGCTTTTGGACGATGGTGCTCGTGGACTTTGAGATCTGACGGGACTTAGAAATATTTCGGCCCGAAAGGTGTTTTTCGCGTTTTTCTCGACAACGAGCGCGACGACCGCGCGCGGACCATTAATGTAATACGTTTGCAATGCAACGAGGAACAAGGATCTATAATTGTTTTGGCGATCGGACGAGTTTGGCTTTTGGACGATGGTGCCGGTGGACTTGGGGATCTGACGGGACGTGGAAATATTTCGGACCGAAATGTGTTTTTCGCATTTTTCTCGAAAACGAGCGCGACGACCGCGGTCGAACCATTAATGTAATACGTTCGGAATGCAACGAGGAACAAGGATCTATAATTGTTTTGGCGATCGGACGAGTTTGGCTTTTGGACGATGGTGCCGGTGGACTTGGGGATCTGACGAGACGTGGAAATATTTCGGACCGAAATGTGTTTTTCGCATTTTTCTCGACAACGAGCGCGACGACCGCGCGCGAACCATTAATGTAATACGTTTGCAATGCAACGAGGAACAAGGATCTATAATTGTTTTGGCGATCGGACGAGTTTGGCTTTCGGACGATGGTGCCGGTGGACTTGGGGATCTGACGGGACGTGGAAATATTTCGGACCAAAAGGCGTTTTTCGCGTTTTTCTCGAAAACGAGCGCGACGGCCGCGGTCGAACCATTAATGTAATACGTTCGCAATGTAACGTGGAACAAGGATCTATAATTTTTTTTGCGATCGGACGAGTTTGGCTTTTGGACGATGGTGCCGGTGGCCTTTGAGATCTGACGGGACTTTGAAATATTTCGGACCGAAAGGTGTTTTTCGCTTTTTTCTCGAAAACGAGCGCGACGACCTCGGTCGAAACATTAATGTAATACGTTCGGAATGCAACGAAGAACAAGGATCTATAATTGTTTTGGCGATCGGACGAGTTTGGCTTTTGGACGATGGTGCCGGTGGACTTTGAGATCTGACGGGACTGTGAAATATTTCGGACCGAAAGGAGTTTCTTGCGTTTTTCTCGAAAACGAGCGCGACGACCGCGGTCGAACCATTAATGTAATAGGTTCGCAATGCAACGCGGAACAAGGATCTATAATTGTTTTGGCGATCGGACGAGTTTGGCTTTTGGACGATGGTGCCGGTGGACTTTGAGATCTGACGGGACTGTGAAATATTTCGGACCGAAAGGTGTTTTTTGCGTTTTTCTCGAAAACGAGCGCGGCGACCGCGGTCGAACCATTAATGTAATAGGTTCGCAATGCAACGCGGAACGAGGATCTATAATTGTTTTGGCGATCGGACGAGTTTGGCTTTTGGACGATGGTGCCGGTGGACTTTGAGATCTGACGGGACTTTGAAATATTTCGGACCGAAAGGTGTTTTTTCGCTTTTTTCTCGAAAACGAGCGCGACGACCTCGGTCGAAACATTAATGTAATACGTTCGCAATGCAACTAGGAACAAGGATCAATAATTTTTTGGCGATCGGACGAGTTTGGCTTTTGGACGATGGTGCTCGTGGACTTTGAGATCTGACGGGAGTGTGAAATATTTCTTACCGAAACGTGTTTTTCGTGTTATTCTCGAAAACGAGCGCGACGACCGCGGTCGAACCATTAATGTAATACGTTCGCAATGCAACAAGGAACAAGGATCTATAATTGTTTTGGCGATCGGACGAGTTTGGCTTTTGGACCATGGTGCCGGTGGACTTTGAGATCTGACGGGACTTTGAAATATTTCGCGACCGAAAGGTGTTTTTCGCGTTTTTCTCGAAAACGAGCGCGACGACCTCGGTCGAAACATTAATGTAATACGTTCGGAATGCAACGAGGAACAAGGATCTATAATTGTTTTGGCGATCGGACGAGTTTGGCTTTTGGACGATGGTGCTCGTGGACTTTGAGATCTGACGGGACTTAGAAATATTTCGGCCCGAAAGGTGTTTTTCGCGTTTTTCTCGACAACGAGCGCGACGACCGCGCGCGGACCATTAATGTAATACGTTTGCAATGCAACGAGGAACAAGGATCTATAATTGTTTTGGCGATCGGACGAGTTTGGCTTTTGGACGATGGTGCCGGTGGACTTGGGGATCTGACGGGACGTGGAAATATTTCGGACCGAAATGTGTTTTTCGCATTTTTCTCGAAAACGAGCGCGACGACCGCGGTCGAACCATTAATGTAATACGTTCGGAATGCAACGAGGAACAAGGATCTATAATTGTTTTGGCGATCGGACGAGTTTGGCTTTTGGACGATGGTGCCGGTGGACTTGGGGATCTGACGAGACGTGGAAATATTTCGGACCGAAATGTGTTTTTCGCATTTTTCTCGACAACGAGCGCGACGACCGCGCGCGAACCATTAATGTAATACGTTTGCAATGCAACGAGGAACAAGGATCTATAATTGTTTTGGCGATCGGACGAGTTTGGCTTTCGGACGATGGTGCCGGTGGACTTGGGGATCTGACGGGACGTGGAAATATTTCGGACCGAAAGGCGTTTTTCGCGTTTTTCTCGAAAACGAGCGCGACGGCCGCGGTCGAACCATTAATGTAATACGTTCGCAATGTAACGTGGAACAAGGATCTATAATTTTTTTTGCGATCGGACGAGTTTGGCTTTTGGACGATGGTGCCGGTGGCCTTTGAGATCTGACGGGACTTTGAAATATTTCGGACCGAAAGGTGTTTTTCGCTTTTTTCTCGAAAACGAGCGCGACGACCTCGGTCGAAACATTAATGTAATACGTTCGGAATGCAACGAAGAACAAGGATCTATAATTGTTTTGGCGATCGGACGAGTTTGGCTTTTGGACGATGGTGCCGGTGGACTTTGAGATCTGACGGGACTGTGAAATATTTCGGACCGAAAGGAGTTTCTTGCGTTTTTCTCGAAAACGAGCGCGACGACCGCGGTCGAACCATTAATGTAATAGGTTCGCAATGCAACGCGGAACAAGGATCTATAATTGTTTTGGCGATCGGACGAGTTTGGCTTTTGGACGATGGTGCCGGTGGACTTTGAGATCTGACGGGACTGTGAAATATTTCGGACCGAAAGGTGTTTTTTGCGTTTTTCTCGAAAACGAGCGCGGCGACCGCGGTCGAACCATTAATGTAATAGGTTCGCAATGCAACGCGGAACGAGGATCTATAATTGTTTTGGCGATCGGACGAGTTTGGCTTTTGGACGATGGTGCCGGTGGACTTTGAGATCTGACGGGACTTTGAAATATTTCGGACCGAAAGGTGTTTTTCGCTTTTTTCTCGAAAACGAGCGCGACGACCTCGGTCGAAACATTAATGTAATACGTTCGCAATGCAACTAGGAACATGGATCTATAATTTTTTGGCGATCGGACGAGTTTGGCTTTTGGACGATGGTGCTCGTGGACTTTGAGATCTGACGGGACTTTGAAATATTTCCGACCGAAAGGTGTCTTTTACGATTTTTTCGAAAACAACCGCGACAACCGCGGTCGAAACAATAATGTAATACGTTCGCAATGCAACGCGGAACAAGGATCTATAATTGTTTTGGCGATCGGACGAGTTTGGCTTTTGGACGATGGTGCCGGTGGCCTTTGAGATCTGACGGGACGTGGAAATATTTCGGACCGAAAGGTGTCTTTTGCGTTTTTCTCGAAAACGAGCGCGACGACCGCGGTCGAACCATTAATGTAATACGTTCGCAATGCAACAAGGAACAAGGATCAATAATTGTTTTGGCGATCGGACGAGTTTGGCTTTTGGACGATGGTGCCGGTGGACTTTGAGATCTGACGGGACTGTGAAATATTTCGGACCGAAAGGTGTTTTTTGCGTTTTTCTCGAAAACGAGCGCGACGACCGCGGTCGAACCATTAATGTAATACGTTCGCAATGCAACAAGGAACAAGGATCTATAATTGTTTTGGCGATCGGACGAGTTTGGCTTTTGGACCATGGTGCCGGTGGACTTTGAGATCTGACGGGACTTTGAAATATTTCGGACCGAAAGGTGTTTTTCGCTTTTTTCTCGAAAACGAGCGCGACGACCTCGGTCGAAACATTAATGTAATACGTTCGCAATGCAACTAGGAACAAGGATCTATAATTTTTTGGCGATCGGACGAGTTTGGCTTTTGGACGATGGTGCTCGTGGACTTTGAGATCTGACCGGAGTGTGAAATATTTCTTACCGAAACGTGTTTTTCGTGTTATTCTCGAAAACGAGCGCGACGACCGCGGTCGAACCATTAATGTAATACGTTCGCAATGCAACAAGGAACAAGGATCTATAATTGTTTTGGCGATCGGACGAGTTTGGCTTTTGGACCATGGTGCCGGTGGACTTTGAGATCTGACGGGACTTTGAAATATTTCGGACCGAAAGGTGTTTTTCGCTTTTTTCTCGAAAACGAGCGCGACGACCTCGGTCGAAACATTAATGTAATACGTTCGGAATGCAACGAAGAACAAGGATCTATAATTGTTTTGGCGATCGGACGAGTTTGGCTTTTGGACGATGGTGCCGGTGGACTTTGAGATCTGACGGGACGTGGAAATATTTCGGACCGAAATGTGTTTTTCGCATTTTTCTCGAAAACGAGCGCGACGACCGCGTTCGAACCATTAATGTAATACGTTCGGAATGCAACGAGGAACAAGGATCTATAATTGTTCTGGCGATCCGACTAGTTTGGCTTTTGGACGATGGTGCCGGTGGACTTGGGGATCTGACCGGACGTGGAAATATTTCGGACCGAAAGGCGTTTTTCGCGTTTTTCTCGAAAACGAGCGCGACGGCCGCGGTCGAACCATTAATGTAATACGTTCGCAATGTAACGTGGAACAAGGATCTATAATTTTTTTTGCGATCGGACGAGTTTGGCTTTTGGACCATGGTGCCGGTGGCCTTTGAGATCTGACGGGACTTTGAAATATTTCGGACCGAAAGGTGTCTTTTACGATTTTTTCGAAAACAACCGCGACAACCGCGGTCGAAACAATAATGTAATACGTTCGCAATGCAACGCGGAACAAGGATCTATAATTGTTTTGGCGATCGGACGAGTTTGGCTTTTGGACGATGGTGCCGGTGGCCTTTGAGATCTGACGGGACGTGGAAATATTTCGGACCGAAAGGTGTCTTTTGCGTTTTTCTCGAAAACGAGCGCGACGACCGCGGTCGAACCATTAATGTAATACGTTCGCAATGCAACAAGGAACAAGGATCAATAATTGTTTTGGCGATCGGACGAGTTTGGCTTTTGGACGATGGTGCCGGTGGACTTTGAGATCTGACGGGACTGTGAAATATTTCGGACCGAAAGGTGTTTCTTGCGTTTTTCTCGAAAACGAGCGCGACGACCGCGGTCGAACCATTAATGTAATACGTTCGCAATGCAACAAGGAACAAGGATCTATAATTGTTTTGGCGATCGGACGAGTTTGGCTTTTGGACCATGGTGCCGGTGGACTTTGAGATCTGACGGGACTTTGAAATATTTCGGACCGAAAGGTGTTTTTTCGCTTTTTTCTCGAAAACGAGCGCGACGACCTCGGTCGAAACATTAATGTAATACGTTCGCAATGCAACTAGGAACAAGGATCAATAATTTTTTGGCGATCGGACGAGTTTGGCTTTTGGACGATGGTGCTCGTGGACTTTGAGATCTGACGGGAGTGTGAAATATTTCTTACCGAAACGTGTTTTTCGTGTTATTCTCGAAAACGAGCGCGACGACCGCGGTCGAACCATTAATGTAATACGTTCGCAATGCAACAAGGAACAAGGATCTATAATTGTTTTGGCGATCGGACGAGTCTGGCTTTTGGACCATGGTGCCGGTGGACTTGGGGATCTGACGGGACGTGGAAATATTTCGGACCGAAATGTGTTTTTCGCATTTTTCTCGAAAACGAGCGCGACGACCGCGGTCGAACCATTAATGTAATACGTTCGGAATGCAACGAGGAACAAGGATCTATAATTGTTTAGGCGATCGGACGAGTTTGGCTTTTGGACGATGGTGCCGGTGGACTTGGGGATCTGACGAGACGTGGAAATATTTCGGACCGAAATGTGTTTTTCGCATTTTTCTCGACAACGAGCGCGACGACCGCGCGCGAACCATTAATGTAATACGTTCGGAATGCAACGAGGAACAAGGATCTATAATTGTTTAGGCGATCGGACGAGTTTGGCTTTTGGACGATGGTGCCGGTGGACTTGGGGATCTGACGAGACGTAGAAATATTTCGGACCGAAATGTGTTTTTCGCATTTTTCTCGACAACGAGCGCGACGACCGCGCGCGAACCATTAATGTAATACGTTTGCAATGCAACGAGGAACAAGGATCTATAATTGTTTTGGCGATCGGACGAGTTTGGCTTTCGGACGATGGTGCCGGTGGACTTGGGGATCTGACGGGACGTGGAAATATTTCGGACCGAAATGTGTTTTTCGCATTTTTCTCGAAAACGAGCGCGACGACCGCGGTCGAACCATTAATGTAATACGTTCGGAATGCAACGAGGAACAAGGATCTATAATTGTTCTGGCGATCCGACTAGTTTGGCTTTTGGACGATGGTGCCGGTGGACTTGGGGATCTGACGGGACTTAGAAATATTTCGGACCGAAAGGTGTTTTTCGCGTTTTTCTCGACAACGAGCGCGACGACCGCGCGCGGACCATTAATGTAATACGTTTGCAATGCAACGAGGAACAAGGATCTATAATTGTTTTGGCGATCGGACGAGTTTGGCTTTTGGACGATGGTGCCGGTGGACTTGGGGATCTGACGGGACGTGGAAATATTTCGGACCGAAATGTGTTTTTCGCATTTTTCTCGAAAACGAGCGCGACGACCGCGGTCGAACCATTAATGTAATACGTTCGGAATGCAACGAGGAACAAGGATCTATAATTGTTTTGGCGATCGGACGAGTTTGGCTTTTGGACGATGGTGCCGGTGGACTTGGGGATCTGACGAGACGTGGAAATATTTCGGACCGAAATGTGTTTTTCGCATTTTTCTCGACAACGAGCGCGACGACCGCGCGCGAACCATTAATGTAATACGTTTGCAATGCAACGAGCAACAAGGATCTATAATTGTTTTGGCGATCGGACGAGTTTGGCTTTCGGACGATGGTGCCGGTGGACTTGGGGATCTGACGGGACGTGGAAATATTTCGGACCGAAATGTGTTTTTCGCATTTTTCTCGAAAACGAGCGCGACGACCGCGTTCGAACCATTAATGTAATACGTTCGGAATGCAACGAGGAACAAGGATCTATAATTGTTCTGGCGATCCGACTAGTTTGGCTTTTGGACGATGGTGCCGGTGGACTTTGAGATCTGACGGGACGTGGAAATATTTCGGACCGAAATGTGTTTTTCGCATTTTTCTCGAAAACGAGCGCGACGACCGCGTTCGAACCATTAATGTAATACGTTCGGAATGCAACGAGGAACAAGGATCTATAATTGTTCTGGCGATCCGACTAGTTTGGCTTTTGGACGATGGTGCCGGTGGACTTGGGGATCTGACCGGACGTGGAAATATTTCGGACCGAAAGGCGTTTTTCGCGTTTTTCTCGAAAACGAGCGCGACGGCCGCGGTCGAACCATTAATGTAATACGTTCGCAATGTAACGTGGAACAAGGATCTATAATTTTTTTTGCGATCGGACGAGTTTGGCTTTTGGACCATGGTGCCGGTGGCCTTTGAGATCTGACGGGACTTTGAAATATTTCGGACCGAAAGGTGTCTTTTACGATTTTTTCGAAAACAAACGCGACAACCGCGGTCGAAACAATAATGTAATACGTTCGCAATGCAACGCGGAACAAGGATCTATAATTGTTTTGGCGATCGGACGAGTTTGGCTTTTGGACGATGGTGCCGGTGGCCTTTGAGATCTGACGGGACGTGGAAATATTTCGGACCGAAAGGTGTCTTTTGCGTTTTTCTCGAAAACGAGCGCGACGACCGCGGTCGAACCATTAATGTAATACGTTCGCAATGCAACAAGGAACAAGGATCAATAATTGTTTTGGCGATCGGACGAGTTTGGCTTTTGGACGATGGTGCCGGTGGACTTTGAGATCTGACGGGACTGTGAAATATTTCGGACCGAAAGGTGTTTCTTGCGTTTTTCTCGAAAACGAGCGCGACGCCCGCGGTCGAACCATTAATGTAATACGTTCGCAATGCAACAAGGAACAAGGATCTATAATTGTTTTGGCGATCGGACGAGTTTGGCTTTTGGACCATGGTGCCGGTGGACTTTGAGATCTGACGGGACTTTGGAATATTTCGGACCGAAAGGTGTTTTTTCGCTTTTTTCTCGAAAACGAGCGCGACGACCTCGGTCGAAACATTAATGTAATACGTTCGCAATGCAACTAGGAACAAGGATCAATAATTTTTTGGCGATCGGACGAGTTTGGCTTTTGGACGATGGTGCTCGTGGACTTTGAGATCTGACGGGAGTGTGAAATATTTCTTACCGAAACGTGTTTTTCGTGTTATTCTCGAAAACGAGCGCGAAGACCGCGGTCGAACCATTAATGTAATACGTTCGCAATGCAACAAGGAACAAGGATCTATAATTGTTTTGGCGATCGGACGAGTTTGGCTTTTGGACCATGGTGCCGGTGGACTTGGGGATCTGACGGGACGTGGAAATATTTCGGACCGAAATGTGTTTTTCGCATTTTTCTCGAAAACGAGCGCGACGACCGCGGTCGAACCATTAATGTAATACGTTCGGAATGCAACGAGGAACAAGGATCTATAATTGTTTAGGCGATCGGACGAGTTTGGCTTTTGGACGATGGTGCCGGTGGACTTGGGGATCTGACGAGACGTGGAAATATTTCGGACCGAAATGTGTTTTTCGCATTTTTCTCGACAACGAGCGCGACGACCGCGCGCGAACCATTAATGTAATACGTTCGGAATGCAACGAGGAACAAGGATCTATAATTGTTTAGGCGATCGGACGAGTTTGGCTTTTGGACGATGGTGCCGGTGGACTTGGGGATCTGACGAGACGTAGAAATATTTCGGACCGAAATGTGTTTTTCGCATTTTTCTCGACAACGAGCGCGACGACCGCGCGCGAACCATTAATGTAATACGTTTGCAATGCAACGAGGAACAAGGATCTATAATTGTTTTGGCGATCGGACGAGTTTGGCTTTCGGACGATGGTGCCGGTGGACTTGGGGATCTGACGGGACGTGGAAATATTTCGGACCGAAATGTGTTTTTCGCATTTTTCTCGAAAACGAGCGCGACGACCGCGGTCGAACCATTAATGTAATACGTTCGGAATGCAACGAGGAACAAGGATCTATAATTGTTCTGGCGATCCGACTAGTTTGGCTTTTGGACGATGGTGCCGGTGGACTTGGGGATCTGACGGGACTTAGAAATATTTCGGACCGAAAGGTGTTTTTCGCGTTTTTCTCGACAACGAGCGCGACGACCGCGCGCGGACCATTAATGTAATACGTTTGCAATGCAACGAGGAACAAGGATCTATAATTGTTTTGGCGATCGGACGAGTTTGGCTTTTGGACGATGGTGCCGGTGGACTTGGGGATCTGACGGGACGTGGAAATATTTCGGACCGAAATGTGTTTTTCGCATTTTTCTCGAAAACGAGCGCGACGACCGCGGTCGAACCATTAATGTAATACGTTCGGAATGCAACGAGGAACAAGGATCTATAATTGTTTTGGCGATCGGACGAGTTTGGCTTTTGGACGATGGTGCCGGTGGACTTGGGGATCTGACGAGACGTGGAAATATTTCGGACCGAAATGTGTTTTTCGCATTTTTCTCGACAACGAGCGCGACGACCGCGCGCGAACCATTAATGTAATACGTTTGCAATGCAACGAGCAACAAGGATCTATAATTGTTTTGGCGATCGGACGAGTTTGGCTTTCGGACGATGGTGCCGGTGGACTTGGGGATCTGACGGGACGTGGAAATATTTCGGACCGAAATGTGTTTTTCGCATTTTTCTCGAAAACGAGCGCGACGACCGCGTTCGAACCATTAATGTAATACGTTCGGAATGCAACGAGGAACAAGGATCTATAATTGTTCTGGCGATCCGACTAGTTTGGCTTTTGGACGATGGTGCCGGTGGACTTTGAGATCTGACGGGACGTGGAAATATTTCGGACCGAAATGTGTTTTTCGCATTTTTCTCGAAAACGAGCGCGACGACCGCGTTCGAACCATTAATGTAATACGTTCGGAATGCAACGAGGAACAAGGATCTATAATTGTTCTGGCGATCCGACTAGTTTGGCTTTTGGACGATGGTGCCGGTGGACTTGGGGATCTGACCGGACGTGGAAATATTTCGGACCGAAAGGCGTTTTTCGCGTTTTTCTCGAAAACGAGCGCGACGGCCGCGGTCGAACCATTAATGTAATACGTTCGCAATGTAACGTGGAACAAGGATCTATAATTTTTTTGCGATCGGACGAGTTTGGCTTTTGGACCATGGTGCCGGTGGCCTTTGAGATCTGACGGGACTTTGAAATATTTCGGACCGAAAGGTGTCTTTTACGATTTTTTCGAAAACAAACGCGACAACCGCGGTCGAAACAATAATGTAATACGTTCGCAATGCAACGCGGAACAAGGATCTATAATTGTTTTGGCGATCGGACGAGTTTGGCTTTTGGACGATGGTGCCGGTGGCCTTTGAGATCTGACGGGACGTGGAAATATTTCGGACCGAAAGGTGTCTTTTGCGTTTTTCTCGAAAACGAGCGCGACGACCGCGGTCGAACCATTAATGTAATACGTTCGCAATGCAACAAGGAACAAGGATCAATAATTGTTTTGGCGATCGGACGAGTTTGGCTTTTGGACGATGGTGCCGGTGGACTTTGAGATCTGACGGGACTGTGAAATATTTCGGACCGAAAGGTGTTTCTTGCGTTTTTCTCGAAAACGAGCGCGACGCCCGCGGTCGAACCATTAATGTAATACGTTCGCAATGCAACAAGGAACAAGGATCTATAATTGTTTTGGCGATCGGACGAGTTTGGCTTTTGGACCATGGTGCCGGTGGACTTTGAGATCTGACGGGACTTTGGAATATTTCGGACCGAAAGGTGTTTTTTCGCTTTTTTCTCGAAAACGAGCGCGACGACCTCGGTCGAAACATTAATGTAATACGTTCGCAATGCAACTAGGAACAAGGATCAATAATTTTTTGGCGATCGGACGAGTTTGGCTTTTGGACGATGGTGCTCGTGGACTTTGAGATCTGACGGGAGTGTGAAATATTTCTTACCGAAACGTGTTTTTCGTGTTATTCTCGAAAACGAGCGCGAAGACCGCGGTCGAACCATTAATGTAATACGTTCGCAATGCAACAAGGAACAAGGATCTATAATTGTTTTGGCGATCGGACGAGTTTGGCTTTGGGACCATGGTGCCGGTGGACTTTGAGATCTGACGGGACTTTGAAATATTTCGCGACCGAAAGGTGTTTTTCGCGTTTTTCTCGAAAACGTGCGCGACGACCTCGGTCGAAACATTAATGTAATACGTTCGGAATGCAACGAGGAACAAGGATCTATAATTGTTTTGGCGATCGGACGAGTTTGGCTTTTGGACGATGGTGCTCGTGGACTTTGAGATCTGACGGGACTTAGAAATATTTCGGCCCGAAAGGTGTTTTTCGCGTTTTTCTCGACAACGAGCGCGACGACCGCGCGCGGACCATTAATGTAATACGTTTGCAATGCAACGAGGAACAAGGATCTATAATTGTTTTGGCGATCGGACGAGTTTGGCTTTTGGACGATGGTGCCGGTGGACTTGGGGATCTGACGGGACGTGGAAATATTTCGGACCGAAATGTGTTTTTCGCATTTTTCTCGAAAACGAGCGCGACGACCGCGGTCGAACCATTAATGTAATACGTTCGGAATGCAACGAGGAACAAGGATCTATAATTGTTTTGGCGATCGGACGAGTTTGGCTTTTGGACGATGGTGCCGGTGGACTTGGGGATCTGACGGGACGTGGAAATATTTCGGACCGAAATGTGTTTTTCGCATTTTTCTCGAAAACGAGCGCGACGACCGCGGTCGAACCATTAATGTAATACGTTCGGAATGCAACGAGGAACAAGGATCTATAATTGTTCTGGCGATCCGACTAGTTTGGCTTTTGGACGATGGTGCCGGTGGACTTGGGGATCTGACGGGACTTAGAAATATTTCGGACCGAAAGGTGTTTTTCGCGTTTTTCTCGACAACGAGCGCGACGACCGCGCGCGGACCATTAATGTAATACGTTTGCAATGCAACGAGGAACAAGGATCTATAATTGTTTTGGCGATCGGACGAGTTTGGCTTTTGGACGATGGTGCCGGTGGACTTGGGGATCTGACGGGACGTGGAAATATTTCGGACCGAAATGTGTTTTTCGCATTTTTCTCGAAAACGAGCGCGACGACCGCGGTCGAACCATTAATGTAATACGTTCGGAATGCAACGAGGAACAAGGATCTATAATTGTTTTGGCGATCGGACGAGTTTGGCTTTTGGACGATGGTGCCGGTGGACTTGGGGATCTGACGAGACGTGGAAATATTTCGGACCGAAATGTGTTTTTCGCATTTTTCTCGACAACGAGCGCGACGACCTCGGTCGAAACATTAATGTAATACGTTCGGAATGCAACGAGGAACAAGGATCTATAATTGTTTTGGCGATCGGACGAGTTTGGCTTTTGGACGATGGTGCTCGTGGACTTTGAGATCTGACGGGACTTAGAAATATTTCGGCCCGAAAGGTGTTTTTCGCGTTTTTCTCGACAACGAGCGCGACGACCGCGCGCGGACCATTAATGTAATACGTTTGCAATGCAACGAGGAACAAGGATCTATAATTGTTTTGGCGATCGGACGAGTTTGGCTTTTGGACGATGGTGCCGGTGGACTTGGGGATCTGACGGGACGTGGAAATATTTCGGACCGAAATGTGTTTTTCGCATTTTTCTCGAAAACGAGCGCGACGACCGCGGTCGAACCATTAATGTAATACGTTCGGAATGCAACGAGGAACAAGGATCTATAATTGTTTTGGCGATCGGACGAGTTTGGCTTTTGGACGATGGTGCCGGTGGACTTGGGGATCTGACGGGACGTGGAAATATTTCGGACCGAAATGTGTTTTTCGCATTTTTCTCGAAAACGAGCGCGACGACCGCGGTCGAACCATTAATGTAATACGTTCGGAATGCAACGAGGAACAAGGATCTATAATTGTTCTGGCGATCCGACTAGTTTGGCTTTTGGACGATGGTGCCGGTGGACTTGGGGATCTGACGGGACTTAGAAATATTTCGGACCGAAAGGTGTTTTTCGCGTTTTTCTCGACAACGAGCGCGACGACCGCGCGCGGACCATTAATGTAATACGTTTGCAATGCAACGAGGAACAAGGATCTATAATTGTTTTGGCGATCGGACGAGTTTGGCTTTTGGACGATGGTGCCGGTGGACTTGGGGATCTGACGGGACGTGGAAATATTTCGGACCGAAATGTGTTTTTCGCATTTTTCTCGAAAACGAGCGCGACGACCGCGGTCGAACCATTAATGTAATACGTTCGGAATGCAACGAGGAACAAGGATCTATAATTGTTTTGGCGATCGGACGAGTTTGGCTTTTGGACGATGGTGCCGGTGGACTTGGGGATCTGACGAGACGTGGAAATATTTCGGACCGAAATGTGTTTTTCGCATTTTTCTCGACAACGAGCGCGACGACCGCGCGCGAACCATTAATGTAATACGTTTGCAATGCAACGAGGAACAAGGATCTATAATTGTTTTGGCGATCGGACGAGTTTGGCTTTCGGACGATGGTGCCGGTAGACTTGGGGATCTGACGGGACGTGGAAATATTTCGGACCGAAATGTGTTTTTCGCATTTTTCTCGAAAACGAGCGCGACGACCGCGGTCGAACCATTAATGTAATACGTTCGGAATGCAACGAGGAACAAGGATCTATAATTGTTCTGGCGATCCGACTAGTTTGGCTTTTGGACGATGGTGCCGGTGGACTTGGGGATCTGACGGGACTTAGAAATATTTCGGACCGAAAGGTGTTTTTCGCGTTTTTCTCGACAACGAGCGCGACGACCGCGCGCGGACCATTAATGTAATACGTTTGCAATGCAACGAGGAACAAGGATCTATAATTGTTTTGGCGATCGGACGAGTTTGGCTTTTGGACGATGGTGCCGGTGGACTTGGGGATCTGACGGGACGTGGAAATATTTCGGACCGAAATGTGTTTTTCGCATTTTTCTCGAAAACGAGCGCGACGACCGCGGTCGAACCATTAATGTAATACGTTCGGAATGCAACGAGGAACAAGGATCTATAATTGTTTTGGCGATCGGACGAGTTTGGCTTTTGGACGATGGTGCCGGTGGACTTGGGGATCTGACGAGACGTGGAAATATTTCGGACCGAAATGTGTTTTTCGCATTTTTCTCGACAACGAGCGCGACGACCGCGCGCGAACCATTAATGTAATACGTTTGCAATGCAACGAGGAACAAGGATCTATAATTGTTTTGGCGATCGGACGAGTTTGGCTTTCGGACGATGGTGCCGGTGGACTTGGGGATCTGACGGGACGTGGAAATATTTCGGACCGAAATGTGTTTTTCGCATTTTTCTCGAAAACGAGCGCGACGACCGCGTTCGAACCATTAATGTAATACGTTCGGAATGCAACGAGGAACAAGGATCTATAATTGTTCTGGCGATCCGACTAGTTTGGCTTTTGGACGATGGTGCCGGTGGACTTTGAGATCTGACGGGACGTGGAAATATTTCGGACCGAAATGTGTTTTTCGCATTTTTCTCGAAAACGAGCGCGACGACCGCGTTCGAACCATTAATGTAATACGTTCGGAATGCAACGAGGAACAAGGATCTATAATTGTTCTGGCGATCCGACTAGTTTGGCTTTTGGACGATGGTGCCGGTGGACTTGGGGATCTGACCGGACGTGGAAATATTTCGGACCGAAAGGCGTTTTTCGCGTTTTTCTCGAAAACGAGCGCGACGGCCGCGGTCGAACCATTAATGTAATACGTTCGCAATGTAACGTGGAACAAGGATCTATAATTTTTTTTGCGATCGGACGAGTTTGGCTTTTGGACCATGGTGCCGGTGGCCTTTGAGATCTGACGGGACTTTGAAATATTTCGGACCGAAAGGTGTCTTTTACGATTTTTTCGAAAACAACCGCGACAACCGCGGTCGAAACAATAATGTAATACGTTCGCAATGCAACGCGGAACAAGGATCTATAATTGTTTTGGCGATCGGACGAGTTTGGCTTTTGGACGATGGTGCCGGTGGCCTTTGAGATCTGACGGGACGTGGAAATATTTCGGACCGAAAGGTGTCTTTTGCGTTTTTCTCGAAAACGAGCGCGACGACCGCGGTCGAACCATTAATGTAATACGTTCGCAATGCAACAAGGAACAAGGATCAATAATTGTTTTGGCGATCGGACGAGTTTGGCTTTTGGACGATGGTGCCGGTGGACTTTGAGATCTGACGGGACTGTGAAATATTTCGGACCGAAAGGTGTTTCTTGCGTTTTTCTCGAAAACGAGCGCGACGACCGCGGTCGAACCATTAATGTAATACGTTCGCAATGCAACAAGGAACAAGGATCTATAATTGTTTTGGCGATCGGACGAGTTTGGCTTTTGGACCATGGTGCCGGTGGACTTTGAGATCTGACGGGACTTTGAAATATTTCGGACCGAAAGGTGTTTTTTCGCTTTTTTCTCGAAAACGAGCGCGACGACCTCGGTCGAAACATTAATGTAATACGTTCGCAATGCAACTAGGAACAAGGATCAATAATTTTTTGGCGATCGGACGAGTTTGGCTTTTGGACGATGGTGCTCGTGGACTTTGAGATCTGACGGGAGTGTGAAATATTTCTTACCGAAACGTGTTTTTCGTGTTATTCTCGAAAACGAGCGCGACGACCGCGGTCGAACCATTAATGTAATACGTTCGCAATGCAACAAGGAACAAGGATCTATAATTGTTTTGGCGATCGGACGAGTTTGGCTTTCGGACGATGGTGCCGGTGGACTTGGGGATCTGACGGGACGTGGAAATATTTCGGACCGAAATGTGTTTTTCGCATTTTTCTCGAAAACGAGCGCGACGACCGCGGTCGAACCATTAATGTAATACGTTCGGAATGCAACGAGGAACAAGGATCTATAATTGTTCTGGCGATCCGACTAGTTTGGCTTTTGGACGATGGTGCCGGTGGACTTGGGGATCTGACAGGACTTAGAAATATTTCGGACCGAAAGGTGTTTTTCGCGTTTTTCTCGACAACGAGCGCGACGACCGCGCGCGGACCATTAATGTAATACGTTTGCAATGCAACGAGGAACAAGGATCTATAATTGTTTTGGCGATCGGACGAGTTTGGCTTTTGGACGATGGTGCCGGTGGACTTGGGGATCTGACGGGACGTGGAAATATTTCGGACCGAAATGTGTTTTTCGCATTTTTCTCGAAAACGAGCGCGACGACCGCGGTCGAACCATTAATGTAATACGTTCGGAATGCAACGAGGAACAAGGATCTATAATTGTTTTGGCGATCGGACGAGTTTGGCTTTTGGACGATGGTGCCGGTGGACTTGGGGATCTGACGAGACGTGGAAATATTTCGGACCGAAATGTGTTTTTCGCATTTTTCTCGACAACGAGCGCGACGACCGCGCGCGAACCATTAATGTAATACGTTTGCAATGCAACGAGGAACAAGGATCTATAATTGTTTTGGCGATCGGACGAGTTTGGCTTTCGGACGATGGTGCCGGTGGACTTGGGGATCTGACGGGACGTGGAAATATTTCGGACCGAAATGTGTTTTTCGCATTTTTCTCGAAAACGAGCGCGACGACCGCGTTCGAACCATTAATGTAATACGTTCGGAATGCAACGAGGAACAAGGATCTATAATTTTTTTTGCGATCGGACGAGTTTGGCTTTTGGACGATGGTGCCGGTGGCCTTTGAGATCTGACGGGACTTTGAAATATTTCGGACCGAAAGGTGTCTTTTACGATTTTTTCGAAAACAACCGCGACAACCGCGGTCGAAACAATAATGTAATACGTTCGCAATGCAACGCGGAACAAGGATCTATAATTGTTTTGGCGATCGGACGAGTTTGGCTTTTGGACGATGGTGCCGGTGGCCTTTGAGATCTGACGGGACGTGGAAATATTTCGGACCGAAAGGTGTCTTTTGCGTTTTTCTCGAAAACGAGCGCGACGACCGCGGTCGAACCATTAATGTAATACGTTCGCAATGCAACAAGGAACAAGGATCAATAATTGTTTTGGCGATCGGACGAGTTTGGCTTTTGGACGATGGTGCCGGTGGACTTTGAGATCTGACGGGACTGTGAAATATTTCGGACCGAAAGGTGTTTTTTGCGTTTTTCTCGAAAACGAGCGCGACGACCGCGGTCGAACCATTAATGTAATACGTTCGCAATGCAACAAGGAACAAGGATCTATAATTGTTTTGGCGATCGGACGAGTTTGGCTTTTGGACCATGGTGCCGGTGGACTTTGAGATCTGACGGGACTTTGAAATATTTCGGACCGAAAGGTGTTTTTCGCTTTTTTCTCGAAAACGAGCGCGACGACCTCGGTCGAAACATTAATGTAATACGTTCGGAATGCAACGAAGAACAAGGATCTATAATTGTTTTGGCGATCGGACGAGTTTGGCTTTTGGACGATGGTGCCGGTGGACTTTGAGATCTGACGGGACTGTGAAATATTTCGGACCGAAAGGAGTTTCTTGCGTTTTTCTCGAAAACGAGCGCGACGACCGCGGTCGAACCATTAATGTAATAGGTTCGCAATGCAACGCGGAACAAGGATCTATAATTGTTTTGGCGATCGGACGAGTTTGGCTTTTGGACGATGGTGCCGGTGGACTTTGAGATCTGACGGGACTGTGAAATATTTCGGACCGAAAGGTGTTTTTTGCGTTTTTCTCGAAAACGAGCGCGGCGACCGCGGTCGAACCATTAATGTAATAGGTTCGCAATGCAACGCGGAACGAGGATCTATAATTGTTTTGGCGATCGGACGAGTTTGGCTTTTGGACGATGGTGCCGGTGGACTTTGAGATCTGACGGGACTTTGAAATATTTCGGACCGAAAGGTGTTTTTCGCTTTTTTCTCGAAAACGAGCGCGACGACCTCGGTCGAAACATTAATGTAATACGTTCGCAATGCAACTAGGAACAAGGATCTATAATTTTTTGGCGATCGGACGAGTTTGGCTTTTGGACGATGGTGCTCGTGGACTTTGAGATCTGACGGGACTTTGAAATATTTCGGACCGAAAGGTGTCTTTTACGATTTTTTCGAAAACAACCGCGACAACCGCGGTCGAAACAATAATGTAATACGTTCGCAATGCAACGCGGAACAAGGATCTATAATTGTTTTGGCGATCGGACGAGTTTGGCTTTTGGACGATGGTGCCGGTGGCCTTTGAGATCTGACGGGACGTGGAAATATTTCGGACCGAAAGGTGTCTTTTGCGTTTTTCTCGAAAACGAGCGCGACGACCGCGGTCGAACCATTAATGTAATACGTTCGCAATGCAACAAGGAACAAGGATCAATAATTGTTTTGGCGATCGGACGAGTTTGGCTTTTGGACGCTGGTGCCGGTGGACTTTGAGATCTGACGGGACTGTGAAATATTTCGGACCGAAAGGTGTTTTTTGCGTTTTTCTCGAAAACGAGCGCGACGACCGCGGTCGAACCATTAATGTAATACGTTCGCAATGCAACAAGGAACAAGGATCTATAATTGTTTTGGCGATCGGACGAGTTTGGCTTTTGGACCATGGTGCCGGTGGACTTTGAGATCTGACGGGACTTTGAAATATTTCGGACCGAAAGGTGTTTTTCGCTTTTTTCTCGAAAACGAGCGCGACGACCTCGGTCGAAACATTAATGTAATACGTTCGCAATGCAACTAGGAACAAGGATCTATAATTGATCTGGCGATCCGACGAGTTTGGCTTTTGGACGATGGTGCCGGTGGACTTGGGGATCTGACGGGAGTGTGAAATATTTCTTACCGAAACGTGTTTTTCGTGTTATTCTCGAAAACGAGCGCGACGACCGCGGTCGAACCATAAATGTAATACGTTCGCAATGCAACAAGGAACAAGAATCTATAATTGTTCTGGCGATCCGACGAGTGTGGCTTTTGGACGATGGTGCCGGTGGACTTTGAGATCTGACGGGACTTTGAAATATTTCGGACCGAAAGGTGTTTTTCGCGTTTTTCTCGACAACGAGCGCGACGACCGCGCGCGGACCATTAATGTAATACGTTTGCAATGCAACGAGGAACAAGGATCTATAATTGTTTTGGCGATCGGACGAGTTTGGCTTTTGGACGATGGTGCCGGTGGACTTGGGGATCTGACGGGACGTGGAAATATTTCGGACCGAAATGTGTTTTTCGCATTTTTCTCGAAAACGAGCGCGACGACCGCGGTCGAACCATTAATGTAATACGTTCGGAATGCAACGAGGAACAAGGATCTATAATTGTTTTGGCGATCGGACGAGTTTGGCTTTTGGACGATGGTGCCGGTGGACTTGGGGATCTGACGAGACGTGGAAATATTTCGGACCGAAATGTGTTTTTCGCATTTTTCTCGACAACGAGCGCGACGACCGCGCGCGAACCATTAATGTAATACGTTTGCAATGCAACGAGGAACAAGGATCTATAATTGTTTTGGCGATCGGACGAGTTTGGCTTTCGGACGATGGTGCCGGTGGACTTGGGGATCTGACGGGACGTGGAAATATTTCGGACCGAAATGTGTTTTTCGCATTTTTCTCGAAAACGAGCGCGACGACCGCGTTCGAACCATTAATGTAATACGTTCGGAATGCAACGAGGAACAAGGATCTATAATTGTTCTGGCGATCCGACTAGTTTGGCTTTTGGACGATGGTGCCGGTGGACTTGGGGATCTGACCGGACGTGGAAATATTTCGGACCGAAAGGCGTTTTTCGCGTTTTTCTCGAAAACGAGCGCGACGGCCGCGGTCGAACCATTAATGTAATACGTTCGCAATGTAACGTGGAACAAGGATCTATAATTTTTTTTGCGATCGGACGAGTTTGGCTTTTGGACGATGGTGCCGGTGGCCTTTGAGATCTGACGGGACTTTGAAATATTTCGGACCGAAAGGTGTCTTTTACGATTTTTTCGAAAACAACCGCGACAACCGCGGTCGAAACAATAATGTAATACGTTCGCAATGCAACGCGGAACAAGGATCTATAATTGTTTTGGCGATCGGACGAGTTTGGCTTTTGGACGATGGTGCCGGTGGCCTTTGAGATCTGACGGGACGTGGAAATATTTCGGACCGAAAGGTGTCTTTTGCGTTTTTCTCGAAAACGAGCGCGACGACCGCGGTCGAACCATTAATGTAATACGTTCGCAATGCAACAAGGAACAAGGATCAATAATTGTTTTGGAGATCGGACGAGTTTGGCTTTTGGACGATGGTGCCGGTGGACTTTGAGATCTGACGGGACTGTGAAATATTTCGGACCGAAAGGTGTTTTTTGCGTTTTTCTCGAAAACGAGCGCGACGACCGCGGTCGAACCATTAATGTAATACGTTCGCAATGCAACAAGGAACAAGGATCTATAATTGTTTTGGCGATCGGACGAGTTTGGCTTTTGGACCATGGTGCCGGTGGACTTTGAGATCTGACGGGACTTTGAAATATTTCGGACCGAAAGGTGTTTTTCGCTTTTTTCTCGAAAACGAGCGCGACGACCTCGGTCGAAACATTAATGTAATACGTTCGGAATGCAACGAAGAACAAGGATCTATAATTGTTTTGGCGATCGGACGAGTTTGGCTTTTGGACGATGGTGCTCGTGGACTTTGAGATCTGACGGGAGTGTGAAATATTTCTTACCGAAACGTGTTTTCCGTGTTATTCTCGAAAACGAGCGCGACGTCCGCGGTCGAACCATAAATGTAATACGTTCGCAATGCAACAAGGAACAAGAATCTATAATTGTTTTGGCGATCGGACGAGTTTGGCTTTTGGACGATGGTGCTCGCGGACTTTGAGATCTGACGGGACTTTGAAATATTTCGCGACCGAAAGGTGTTTTTCGCGTTTTTCTCGACAACGAGCGCGACGACCGCGCGCGAACCATTAATGTAATACGTTTGCAATGCAACGAGGAACAAGGATCTATAATTGTTTTGGCGATCGGACGAGTTTGGCTTTTGGACGATGGTGCCGGTGGACTTGGGGATCTGACGAGACGTGGAAATATTTCGGACCGAAATGTGTTTTTCGCATTTTTCTCGAAAACGAGCGCGACGACCGCGGTCGAACCATTAATGTAATACGTTCGGAATGCAACGAGGAACAAGGATCTATAATTGTTCTGGCGATCCGACGAGTTTGGCTTTTGGACGATGGTGCCGGTGGACTTGGGGATCTGACCGGACGTGGAAATATTTCGGACCGAAAGGCGTTTTTCGCGTTTTTCTCGAAAACGAGCGCGACGGCCGCGGTCGAACCATTAATGTAATACGTTCGCAATGCAACGAGGAACAAGGATCTATAATTGTTTTGGCGATCGGACGAGTTTGGCTTTCGGACGATGGTGCCGGTGGACTTGGGGATCTGACGGGACGTGGAAATATTTCGGACCGAAATGTGTTTTTCGCATTTTTCTCGAAAACGAGCGCGACGACCGCGGTCGAACCATTAATGTAATACGTTCGGAATGCAACGAGGAACAAGGATCTATAATTGTTCTGGCGATCCGACTAGTTTGGCTTTTGGACGATGGTGCCGGTGGACTTGGGGATCTGACCGGACGTGGAAATATTTCGGACCGAAAGGCGTTTTCGCGTTTTTCTCGAAAACGAGCGCGACGACCGCGGTCGAACCATTAATGTAATAGGTTCGCAATGCAACGCGGAACAAGGATCTATAATTGTTTTGGCGATCGGACGAGTTTGGCTTTTGGACGATGGTGCCGGTGGACTTTGAGATCTGACGGGACTGTGAAATATTTCGGACCGAAAGGTGTTTTTTGCGTTTTTCTCGAAAACGAGCGCGACGACCGCGGTCGAACCATTAATGTAATAGGTTCGCAATGCAACGCGGAACGAGGATCTATAATTGTTTTGGCGATCGGACGAGTTTGGCTTTTGGACGATGGTGCCGGTGGACTTTGAGATCTGACGGGAGTGTGAAATATTTCTTACCGAAACGTGTTTTTCGTGTTATTCTCGAAAACGAGCGCGACGACCGCGGTCGAACCATAAATGTAATACGTTCGCAATGCAACAAGGAACAAGAATCTATAATTGTTCTGGCGATCCGACGAGTGTGGCTTTTGGACGATGGTGCCGGTGGACTTTGAGATCTGGCGGGACTTGGAAATATTTCGGACCGAAATGTGTTTTTCGCATTTTTCTCGAAAACGAGCGCGACGACCGCGGTCGAACCATTAATGTAATACGTTCGGAATGCAACGAGGAACAAGGATCTATAATTGTTCTGGCGATCCGACTAGTTTGGCTTTTGGACGATGGTGCCGGTGGACTTGGGGATCTGACCGGACGTGGAAATATTTCGGACCGAAAGGCGTTTTTCGCGTTTTTCTCGAAAACGAGCGCGACGACCGCGGTCGAACCATTAATGTAATAGGTTCGCAATGCAACGCGGAACAAGGATCTATAATTGTTTTGGCGATCGGACGAGTTTGGCTTTTGGACGATGGTGCCGGTGGACTTTGAGATCTGACGGGACTGTGAAATATTTCGGACCGAAAGGAGTTTCTTGCGTTTTTCTCGAAAACGAGCGCGACGACCGCGGTCGAACCATTAATGTAATAGGTTCGCAATGCAACGCGGAACAAGGATCTATAATTGTTTTGGCGATCGGACGAGTTTGGCTTTTGGACGATGGTGCCGGTGGACTTTGAGATCTGACGGGACTGTGAAATATTTCGGACCGAAAGGTGTTTTTTGCGTTTTTCTCGAAAACGAGCGCGGCGACCGCGGTCGAACCATTAATATAATAGGTTCGCAATGCAACGCGGAACGAGGATCTATAATTGTTTTGGCGATCGAACGAGTTTGGCTTTTGGACGATGGTGCCGGTGGACTTTGAGATCTGACGGGACTTTGAAATATTTCGGACCGAAAGGTGTTTTTCGCTTTTTTCTCGAAAACGAGCGCGACGACCTCGGTCGAAACATTAATGTAATACGTTCGCAATGCAACTAGGAACAAGGATCTATAATTTTTTGGCGATCGGACGAGTTTGGCTTTTGGACGATGGTGCTCGTGGACTTTGAGATCTGACGGGAGTGTGAAATATTTCTTACCGAAACGTGTTTTTCGTGTTATTCTCGAAAACGAGCGCGACGTCCGCGGTCGAACCATAAATGTAATACGTTCGCAATGCAACAAGGAACAAGAATCTATAATTGTTTTGGCGATCGGACGAGTTTGGCTTTTGGACGATGGTGCTCGCGGACTTTGAGATCTGACGGGACTTTGAAATATTTCGCGACCGAAAGGTGTTTTTCGCGTTTTTCTCGACAACGAGCGCGACGACCGCGTGCGAACCATTAATGTAATACGTTTGCAATGCAACGAGGAACAAGGATCTATAATTGTTTTGGCGATCGGACGAGTTTGGCTTTTGGACGATGGTGCCGGTGGACTTGGGGATCTGACGAGACGTGGAAATATTTCGGACCGAAATGTGTTTTTCGCGTTTTTCTCGACAACGAGCGCGACGACCGCGCGCGAACCATTAATGTAATACGTTTGCAATGCAACGAGGAACAAGGATCTATAATTGTTTTGGCGATCGGACGAGTTTGGCTTTTGGACGATGGTGCCGGTGGACTTGGGGATCTGACGGGACGTGGAAATATTTCGGACCGAAATGTGTTTTTCGCATTTTTCTCGAAAACGAGCGCGACGACCGCGGTCGAACCATTAATGTAATACGTTCGGAATGCAACGAGGAACAAGGATCTATAATTGTTCTGGCGATCCGACTAGTTTGGCTTTTGGACGATGGTGCCGGTGGACTTGGGGATCTGACCGGACGTGGAAATATTTCGGACCGAAAGGCGTTTTTCGCGTTTTTCTCGAAAACGAGCGCGACGACCGCGGTCGAACCATTAATGTAATAGGTTCGCAATGCAACGCGGAACAAGGATCTATAATTGTTTTGGCGATCGGACGAGTTTGGCTTTTGGACGATGGTGCCGGTGGACTTTGAGATCTGACGGGACTGTGAAATATTTCGGACCGAAAGGTGTTTTTTGCGTTTTTCTCGAAAACGAGCGCGACGACCGCGGTCGAACCATTAATGTAATAGGTTCGCAATGCAACGCGGAACGAGGATCTATAATTGTTTTGGCGATCGGACGAGTTTGGCTTTTGGACGATGGTGCCGGTGGACTTTGAGATCTGACGGGAGTGTGAAATATTTCTTACCGAAACGTGTTTTTCGTGTTATTCTCGAAAACGAGCGCGACGACCGCGGTCGAACCATAAATGTAATACGTTCGCAATGCAACAAGGAACAAGAATCTATAATTGTTCTGGCGATCCGACGAGTGTGGCTTTTGGACGATGGTGCCGGTGGACTTTGAGATCTGGCGGGACTTGGAAATATTTCGGACCGAAATGTGTTTTTCGCATTTTTCTCGAAAACGAGCGCGACGACCGCGGTCGAACCATTAATGTAATACGTTCGGTATGCAACGAGGAACAAGGATCTATAATTGTTCTGGCGATCCGACTAGTTTGGCTTTTGGACGATGGTGCCGGTGGACTTGGGGATCTGACCGGACGTGGAAATATTTCGGACCGAAAGGCGTTTTTCGCGTTTTTCTCGAAAACGAGCGCGACGACCGCGGTCGAACCATTAATGTAATAGGTTCGCAATGCAACGCGGAACGAGGATCTATAATTGTTTTGGCGATCGGACGAGTTTGGCTTTTGGACGATGGTGCCGGTGGACTTTGAGATCTGACGGGAGTGTGAAATATTTCTTACCGAAACGTGTTTTTCGTGTTATTCTCGAAAACGAGCGCGACGACCGCGGTCGAACCATAAATGTAATACGTTCGCAATGCAACAAGGAACAAGAATCTATAATTGTTCTGGCGATCCGACGAGTGTGGCTTTTGGACGATGGTGCCGGTGGACATTGAGATCTGGCGGGACTTGGAAATATTTCGGACCGAAAGGCGTTTTTCGCGTTTTTCTCGAAAACGAGCGCGACGGCCGCGGTCGAACCATTAATGTAATCCGTTCGCAATGCAACGAGGAACAAGGATCTATAATTTTTTTTGCGATCGGACGAGTTTGGCTTTTGGACGATGGTGCCGGTGGCCTTTGAGATCTGACGGGACTTTGAAATATTTCGGACCGAAAGGTGTCTTTTACGTTTTTTTCGAAAACAACCGCAACAACCGCGGTCGAAACATTAATGTAATACGTTCGCAATGCAACTCGGAACAAGGATCTATAATTGTTTTGGCGATCGGACAAGTTTGGCTTTTGGACGATGGTGCCGGTGGACTTTGAGATCTGACGGGACTGTGAAATATTTCGGACCGAAAGGTGTTTTTTGCGTTTTTCTCGAAAACGAGCGCGACGACCGCGGTCGAACCATTAATGTAATACGTTCGCAATGCAACAAGGAACAAGGATCTATAATTGTTTTGGCGATCAGACGAGTTTGGCTTTTGGACCATGGTGCCGGTGGACTTTGAGATCTGACGGGAGTGTGAAATATTTCTTACCGAAACGTGTTTTTCGTGTTATTCTCGAAAACGAGCGCGACGACCGCGGTCGAACCATAAATGTAATACGTTCGCAATGCAACAAGGAACAAGAATCTATAATTGTTTTGGCGATCGGACGAGTTTGGCTTTTGGACGATGGTGCTCGCGGACTTTGAGATCTGACGGGACTTTGAAATATTTCGCGACCGAAAGGTGTTTTTCGCGTTTTTCTCGACAACGAGCGCGACGACCGCGCGCGAACCATTAATGTAATACGTTTGCAATGCAACGAGGAACAAGGATCTATAATTGTTTTGGCGATCGGACGAGTTTGGCTTTTGGACGATGGTGCCGGTGGACTTGGGGATCTGACGGGACGTGGAAATATTTCGGACCGAAATGTGTTTTTCGCATTTTTCTCGAAAACGAGCGCGACGACCGCGGTCGAACCATTAATGTAATACGTTCGGAATGCAACGAGGAACAAGGATCTATAATAGTTTTGGCGATCGGACGAGTTTGGCTTTTGGACGATGGTGCCGGTGGACTTGGGGATCTGACGGGACTTTGAAATATTTCGCGACCGAAAGGTGTTTTTCGCGTTTTTCTCGACAACGAGCGCGACGACCGCGCGCGAACCATTAATGTAATACGTTTGCAATGCAACGAGGAACAAGGATCTATAATTGTTTTGGCGATCGGACGAGTTTGGCTTTTGGACGATGGTGTCGGTGGACTTGGGGATCTGACGAGACGTGGAAATATTTCGGACCGAAATGTGTTTTTCGCGTTTTTCTCGACAACGAGCGCGACGACCGCGCGCGAACCATTAATGTAATACGTTTGCAATGCAACGAGGAACAAGGATCTATAATTGTTTTGGCGATCGGACGAGTTTGGCTTTTGGACGATGGTGCCGGTGGACTTGGGGATCTGACGGGACGTGGAAATATTTCGGACCGAAATGTGTTTTTCGCATTTTTCTCGAAAACGAGCGCGACGACCGCGGTCGAACCATTAATGTAATACGTTCGGAATGCAACGAGGAACAAGGATCTATAATTGTTCTGGCGATCCGACGAGTTTGGCTTTTGGACGATGGTGCCGGTGGACTTGGGGATCTGACCGGACGTGGAAATATTTCGGACCGAAAGGCGTTTGTCGCGTTTTTCTCGAAAACGAGCGCGACGGCCGCGGTCGAACCATTAATGTAATACGTTCGCAATGCAACGAGGAACAAGGATCTATAATTGTTTTGGCGATCGGACGAGTTTGGCTTTCGGACGATGGTGCCGGTGGACTTGGGGATCTGACGGGACGTGGAAATATTTCGGACCGAAATGTGTTTTTCGCATTTTTCTCGAAAACGAGCGCGACGACCGCGGTCGAACCATTAATGTAATACGTTCGGAATGCAACGAGGAACAAGGATCTATAATTGTTCTGGCGATCCGACTAGTTTGGCTTTTGGACGATGGTGCCGGTGGACTTGGGGATCTGACCGGACGTGGAAATATTTCGGACCGAAAGGCGTTTTTCGCGTTTTTCTCGAAAACGAGCGCGACGACCGCGGTCGAACCATTAATGTAATAGGTTCGCAATGCAACGCGGAACAAGGATCTATAATTGTTTTGGCGATCGGACGAGTTTGGCTTTTGGACGATGGTGCCGGTGGACTTTGAGATCTGACGGGACTGTGAAATATTTCGGACCGAAAGGTGTTTTTTGCGTTTTTCTCGAAAACGAGCGCGACGACCGCGGTCGAACCATTAATGTAATAGGTTCGCAATGCAACGCGGAACGAGGATCTATAATTGTTTTGGCGATCGGACGAGTTTGGCTTTTGGACGATGGTGCCGGTGGACTTTGAGATCTGACGGGAGTGTGAAATATTTCTTACCGAAACGTGTTTTTCGTGTTATTCTCGAAAACGAGCGCGACGACCGCGGTCGAACCATAAATGTAATACGTTCGCAATGCAACAAGGAACAAGAATCTATAATTGTTCTGGCGATCCGACGAGTGTGGCTTTTGGACGATGGTGCCGGTGGACTTTGAGATCTGGCGGGACTTGGAAATATTTCGGACCGAAAGGCGTTTTTCGCGTTTTTCTCGAAAACGAGCGCGACGGCCGCGGTCGAACCATTAATGTAATCCGTTCGCAATGCAACGAGGAACAAGGATCTATAATTTTTTTGCGATCGGACGAGTTTGGCTTTTGGACGATGGTGCCGGTGGCCTTTGAGATCTGACGGGACTTTGAAATATTTCGGACCGAAAGGTGTCTTTTACGTTTTTTTCGAAAACAACCGCAACAACCGCGGTCGAAACATTAATGTAATACGTTCGCAATGCAACGCGGAACAAGGATCTATAATTGTTTTGGCGATCGGACAAGTTTGGCTTTTGGACGATGGTGCCGGTGGACTTTGAGATCTGACGGGACTGTGAAATATTTCGGACCGAAAGGTGTTTTTTGCGTTTTTCTCGAAAACGAGCGCGACGACCGCGGTCGAACCATTAATGTAATACGTTCGCAATGCAACAAGGAACAAGGATCTATAATTGTTTTGGCGATCAGACGAGTTTGGCGTTTGGACCATGGTGCCGGTGGACTTTGAGATCTGACGGGAGTGTGAAATATTTCTTACCGAAACGTGTTTTTCGTGTTATTCTCGAAAACGAGCGCGACGACCGCGGTCGAACCATAAATGTAATACGTTCGCAATGCAACAAGGAACAAGAATCTATAATTGTTTTGGCGATCGGACGAGTTTGGCTTTTGGACGATGGTGCTCGCGGACTTTGAGATCTGACGGGGCTTTGAAATATTTCGCGACCGAAAGGTGTTTTTCGCGTTTTTCTCGACAACGAGCGCGACGACCGCGCGCGAACCATTAATGTAATACGTTTGCAATGCAACGAGGAACAAGGATCTATAATTGTTTTGGCGATCGGACGAGTTTGGCTTTTGGACGATGGTGCCGGTGGACTTTGAGATCTGACGGGACGTGGAAATATTTCGGACCGAAATGTGTTTTTCGCATTTTTCTCGAAAACGAGCGCGACGACCGCGGTCGAACCATTAATGTAATACGTTCGGAATGCAACGAGGAACAAGGATCTATAATTGTTCTGGCGATCCGACTAGTTTGGCTTTTGGACGATGGTGCCGGTGGACTTGGGGATCTGACGGGACTTAGAAATATTTCGGACCGAAAGGTGTTTTTCGCGTTTTTCTCGACAACGAGCGCGACGACCGCGCGCGGACCATTAATGTAATACGTTTGCAATGCAACGAGGAACAAGGATCTATAATTGTTTTGGCGATCGGACGAGTTTGGCTTTTGGACGATGGTGCCGGTGGACTTGGGGATCTGACGGGACGTGGAAATATTTCGGACCGAAATGTGTTTTTCGCATTTTTCTCGAAAACGAGCGCGACGACCGCGGTCGAACCATTAATGTAATACGTTCGGAATGCAACGAGGAACAAGGATCTATAATAGTTTTGGCGATCGGACGAGTTTGGCTTTTGGACGATGGTGCCGGTGGACTTGGGGATCTGACGAGACGTGGAAATATTTCGGACCGAAATGTGTTTTTCGCATTTTTCTCGACAACGAGCGCGACGACCGCGCGCGAACCATTAATGTAATACGTTTGCAATGCAACGAGGAACAAGGATCTATAATTGTTTTGGCGATCGGACGAGTTTGGCTTTTGGACGATGGTGCCGGTGGCCTTTGAGATCTGACGGGACTTTGAAATATTTCGGACCGAAAGGTGTCTTTTACGATTTTTTCGAAAACAACCGCGACAACCGCGGTCGAAACAATAATGTAATACGTTCGCAATGCAACGCGGAACAAGGATCTATAATTGTTTTGGCGATCGGACGAGTTTGGCTTTTGGACGATGGTGCCGGTGGCCTTTGAGATCTGACGGGACGTGGAAATATTTCGGACCGAAAGGTGTCTTTTGCGTTTTTCTCGAAAACGAGCGCGACGACCGCGGTCGAACCATTAATGTAATACGTTCGCAATGCAACAAGGAACAAGGATCAATAATTGTTTTGGCGATCGGACGAGTTTGGCTTTTGGACGATGGTGCCGGTGGACTTTGAGATCTGACGGGACTGTGAAATATTTCGGACCGAAAGGTGTTTTTTGCGTTTTTCTCGAAAACGAGCGCGACGACCGCGGTCGAACCATTAATGTAATACGTTCGCAATGCAACAAGGAACAAGGATCTATAATTGTTTTGGCGATCGGACGAGTTTGGCTTTTGGACCATGGTGCCGGTGGACTTTGAGATCTGACGGGACTTTGAAATATTTCGGACCGAAAGGTGTTTTTCGCTTTTTTCTCGAAAACGAGCGCGACGACCTCGGTCGAAACATTAATGTAATACGTTCGCAATGCAACTAGGAACAAGGATCTATAATTTTTTGGCGATCGGACGAGTTTGGCTTTTGGACGATGGTGCTCGTGGACTTTGAGATCTGACCGGAGTGTGAAATATTTCTTACCGAAACGTGTTTTTCGTGTTATTCTCGAAAACGAGCGCGACGACCGCGGTCGAACCATTAATATAATACGTTCGCAATGCAACAAGGAACAAGGATCTATAATTGTTTTGGCGATCGGACGAGTTTGGCTTTTGGACGATGGTGCTCGCGGACTTTGAGATCTGACGGGACTTTGAAATATTTCGCGACCGAAAGGTGTTTTTCGCGTTTTTCTCGACAACGAGCGCGACGACCGCGCGCGAACCATTAATGTAATACGTTTGCAATGCAACGAGGAACAAGGATCTATAATTGTTTTGGCGATCGGACGAGTTTGGCTTTTGGACGATGGTGCCGGTGGACTTGGGGATCTGACGAGACGTGGAAATATTTCGGACCGAAATGTGTTTTTCGCGTTTTTCTCGACAACGAGCGCGACGACCGCGCGCGAACCATTAATGTAATACGTTTGCAATGCAACGAGGAACAAGGATCTATAATTGTTTTGGCGATCGGACGAGTTTGGCTATTGGACGATGGTGCCGGTGGACTTGGGGATCTGACGGGACGTGGAAATATTTCGGACCGAAATGTGTTTTTCGCATTTTTCTCGAAAACGAGCGCGACGACCGCGGTCGAACCATTAATGTAATACGTTCGGAATGCAACGAGGAACAAGGATCTATAATTGTTCTGGCGATCCGACGAGTTTGGCTTTTGGACGATGGTGCCGGTGGACTTGGGGATCTGACCGGACGTGGAAATATTTCGGACCGAAAGGCGTTTTTCGCGTTTTTCTCGAAAACGAGCGCGACGGCCGCGGTCGAACCATTAATGTAATACGTTCGCAATGCAACGAGGAACAAGGATCTATAATTGTTTTGGCGATCGGACGAGTTTGGCTTTCGGACGATGGTGCCGGTGGACTTGGGGATCTGACGGGACGTGGAAATATTTCGGACCGAAATGTGTTTTTCGCATTTTTCTCGAAAACGAGCGCGACGACCGCGGTCGAACCATTAATGTAATACGTTCGGAATGCAACGAGGAACAAGGATCTATAATTGTTCTGGCGATCCGACTAGTTTGGCTTTTGGACGATGGTGCCGGTGGACTTGGGGATCTGACCGGACGTGGAAATATTTCGGACCGAAAGGCGTTTTTCGCGTTTTTCTCGAAAACGAGCGCGACGACCGCGGTCGAACCATTAATGTAATAGGTTCGCAATGCAACAAGGAACAAGAATCTATAATTGTTCTGGCGATCCGACGAGTGTGGCTTTTGGACGATGGTGCCGGTGGCCTTTGAGATCTGACGGGACTTTGAAATATTTCGGACCGAAAGGTGTCTTTTACGTTTTTTTCGAAAACAACCGCAACAACCGCGGTCGAATCATTAATGTAATACGTTCGCAATGCAACGCGGAACAAGGATCTATAATTGTTTTGGCGATCGGACAAGTTTGGCTTTTGGACGATGGTGCCGGTGGACTTTGAGATCTGACGGGACTGTGAAATATTTCGGACCGAAAGGTGTTTTTTGCGTTTTTCTCGAAAACGAGCGCGACGACCGCGGTCGAACCATTAATGTAATACGTTCGCAATGCAACAAGGAACAAGGATCTATAATTGTTTTGGCGATCAGACGAGTTTGGCTTTTGGACCATGGTGCCGGTGGACTTTGAGATCTGACGGGAGTGTGAAATATTTCTTACCGAAAGGTGTTTTTCGCTTTTTTCTCGACAACGAGCGCGACGACCGCGCGCGAACCATTAATGTAATACGTTTGCAATGCAACGAGGAACAAGGATCTATAATTGTTTTGGCGATCGGACGAGTTTGGCTTTTGGACGATGGTGCCGGTGGACTTTGAGATCTGACGGGACTTTTAAATATTTCGGACCGAAAGGTGTTTTTCGTTTTTTTCTCGAAAACGAGCACGACGACCTCGGTCGAAACATTAATGTAATACGTTCGCAATGCAACTAGGAACAAAGATCTATAATTTTTTGGCGATCGGACGAGTTTGGCTTTTGGACGATGGTGCTCGTGGACTTTGAGATCTGACGGGAGTGTGAAATATTTCTTACCGAAACGTGTTTTTCGTGTTATTCTCGAAAACGAGCGCGATGACCGCGGTCGAACCATTAATGTAATACGTTCGCAATGCAACAAGGAACAAGGATCTATAATTGTTTTGGCGATCGGACGAGTTTGGCTTTTGGACCATGGTGCCGGTGGACTTTGAGATCTGACGGGACTGTGAAATATTTCGGACCGAAAGGTGTTTCTTGCGTTTTGCTCGAAAACGAGCGCGTCGACCGCGGTCGAACCATTAATGTAATAGGTTCGCAATGCAACGCGGAACGAGGATCTATAATTGTTTTGGCGATCGGACGAGTTTGGCTTTTGGACGATGGTGCCGGTGGACTTTGAGATCTGACGGGACTGTGAAATATTTCGGACCGAAAGGTGTTTTTTGCGTTTTTCACGAAAACGAGCGCGACGACCGTGGTCGAACCATTAGTGTAATACGTTCGGAATGCAACGGGGAACAAGGATCTATAATTGTTTTGGCGATCGGACGAGTTTGGCTTTTGGACGATGGTGCCGGTGGACTTTGAGATCTGGCGGGACTTGGAAATATTTCGGACCGAAAGGTGTTTTTTGCGTTTTTCTCGAAAACGAGCGCGACGACCGCGGTCGAACCATTAATGTAATACGTTCGCAATGCAACAAGGAACAAGGATCTATAATTGTTTTGGCGATCGGACGAGTTTGGCTTTTGGACCATGGTGCCGGTGGCCTTTGAGATCTGACGGGACTTTTAAATATTTCGGACCGAAAGGTGTCTTTTACGTTTTTTTTGAAAACAACCGCGACAACCGCGGTCGAAACATTAATGTAATACGTTCGCAATGCAACGCGGAACAAGGATCTATAATTGTTTCGGCGATCGGACGAGTTTGGATTTTGGACGATGGTGCCGGTGGCCTTTGAGATCTGACGGGACTTGGAAATATTTCGGACCGAAAAGTGTTTTTTGCGTTTTTCTCGAAAACGAGCGCGACGACCGCGGTCGAACCATTAATGTAATACGTTCGCAATGCAACAAGGAACAAGGATCAATAATTGTTTTGGCGATCGGACGAATTTGGCTTTTGGACGATGGTGCCGGTGGACTTTGAGATCTGACGGGACTGTGAAATATTTCGGACCGAAAGGTGTTTCTTGCGTTTTTCTCGAAAACGAGCGCGACGACCGCGGTCGAACCATTAATGTAATACGTTCGGAATGCAACAAGGAACAAGGATCAATAATTGTTTTGGCGATCGGACGAGTTTGGCTTTTGGACGATGGTGCCGGTGGACTTTGAGATCTGACGGGACTTTGAAATATTTCGGACCGAAAGGTGTTTTTCGCTTTTTTCTCGAAAACGAGCGCGACGACCTCGGTCGAAACATTAATGTAATACGTTCGCAATGCAACTAGGAACAAGGATCTATAATTTTTTGGCGATCGGACGAGTTTGGCTTTTGGACGATGGTGCTCGTGGACTTTGAGATCTGACGGGACTTAGAAATATTTCGGACCGAAAGGTGTTTTTCGCGTTTTTCTCGACAACGAGCGCGACGACCGCGCGCGGACCATTAATGTAATACGTTTGCAATGCAACGAGGAACAAGGATCTATAATTGTTTTGGCGATCGGACGAGTTTGGCTTTTGGACGATGGTGCCGGTGGACTTGGGGATCTGACGGGACGTGGAAATATTTCGGACCGAAACGTGTTTTTCGTGTTATTCTCGAAAACGAGCGCGACGACCGCGGTCGAACCATTAATGTAATACGTTCGCAATGCAACAAGGAACAAGGATCTATAATTGTTTTGGCGATCGGACGAGTTTGGCTTTTGGACCATGGTGCCGGTGGACTTTGAGATCTGACGGGACTTTGAAATATTTCGGACCGAAAGGTGTTTTTCGCTTTTTTCTCGAAAACGAGCGCGACGACCTCGGTCGAAACATTAATGTAATACGTTCGGAATGCAACGAAGAACAAGGATCTATAATTGTTTTGGCGATCGGACGAGTTTGGCTTTTGGACGATGGTGCCGGTGGACTTTGAGATCTGACGGGACTGTGAAATATTTCGGACCGAAAGGAGTTTCTTGCGTTTTTCTCGAAAACGAGCGCGACGACCGCGGTCGAACCATTAATGTAATAGGTTCGCAATGCAACGCGGAACAAGGATCTATAATTGTTTTGGCGATCGGACGAGTTTGGCTTTTGGACGATGGTGCCGGTGGACTTTGAGATCTGACGGGACTGTGAAATATTTCGGACCGAAAGGTGTTTTTTGCGTTTTTCTCGAAAACGAGCGCGACGACCGCGGTCGAACCATTAATGTAATAGGTTCGCAATGCAACGCGGAACGAGGATCTATAATTGTTTTGGCGATCGGACGAGTTTGGCTTTTGGACGATGGTGCCGGTGGACTTTGAGATCTGACGGGAGTGTGAAATATTTCTTACCGAAACGTGTTTTTCGTGTTATTCTCGAAAACGAGCGCGACGACCGCGGTCGAACCATAAATGTAATACGTTCGCAATGCAACAAGGAACAAGAATCTATAATTGTTCTGGCGATCCGACGAGTGTGGCTTTTGGACGATGTTGCCGGTGGACTTTGAGATCTGACGGGACTTTGAAATATTTCGGACCGAAAGGTGTTTTTCGCGTTTTTCTCGAAAACGAGCGCGACGACCGCGGTCGAACCATTAATGTAATACGTTCGCAATGCAACTAGGAACAAGGATCTATAATTTTTTGGCGATCGGACGAGTTTGGCTTTTGGACGATGGTGCCGGTGGACTTTGAGATCTGACGGGAGTGTGAAATATTTCTTACCGAAACGTGTTTTTCGTGTTATTCTCGAAAACGAGCGCGACGACCGCGGTCGAACCATAAATGTAATACGTTCGCAATGCAACAAGGAACAAGAATCTATAATTGTTCTGGCGATCCGACGAGTGTGGCTTTTGGACGATGGTGCCGGTGGACTTGGGGATCTGACGAAACGTGGAAATATTTCGGACCGAAATGTGTTTTTCGCATTTTTCTCGACAACGAGCGCGACGACCGCGCGCGAACCATTAATGTAATACGTTTGCAATGCAACGAGGAACAAGGATCTATAATTGTTTTGGCGATCGGACGAGTTTGGCTTTCGGACGATGGTGCCGGTGGACTTGGGGATCTGACGGGACGTGGAAATATTTCGGACCGAAATGTGTTTTTCGCATTTTTCTCGAAAACGAGCGCGACGACCGCGGTCGAATCATTAATGTAATACGTTCGGAATGCAACGAGGAACAAGGATCTATAATTGTTCTGGCGATCCGACTAGTTTGGCTTTTGGACGATGGTGCCAGTGGACTTGGGGATCTGACCGGACGTGGAAATATTTCGGACCGAAAGGCGTTTTTCGGGTTTTTCTCGAAAACGAGCGCGACGGCCGCGGTCGAACCATTAATGTAATACGTTCGCAATGTAACGTGGAACAAGGATCTATAATTTTTTTTGCGATCGGACGAGTTTGGCTTTTGGACGATGGTGCCGGTGGCCTTTGAGATCTGACGGGACTTTGAAATATTTCGGACCGAAAGGTGTCTTTTACGATTTTTTCGAAAACAACCGCGACAACCGCGGTCGAAACAATAATGTAATACGTTCGCAATGCAACGCGGAGCAAGGATCTATAATTGTTTTGGCGATCGGACGAGTTTGGCTTTTGGACGATGGTGCCGGTGGCCTTTGAGATCTGACGGGACGTGGAAATATTTCGGACCGAAAGGTGTCTTTTGCGTTTTTCTCGAAAACGAGCGCGACGACCGCGGTCGAACCATTAATGTAATACGTTCGCAATGCAACAAGGAACAAGGATCAATAATTGTTTTGGCGATCGGACGAGTTTGGCTTTTGGACGATGGTGCCGGTGGACTTTGAGATCTGCCGGGACTGTGAAATATTTCGGACCGAAAGGTGTTTTTTGCGTTTTTCTCGAAAACGAGCGCGACGACCGCGGTCGAACCATTAATGTAATACGTTCGCAATGCAACAAGGAACAAGGATCTATAATTGTTTTGGCGATCGGACGAGTTTGGCTTTTGGACCATGGTGCCGGTGGACTTTGAGATCTGACGGGACTTTGAAATATTTCGGACCGAAAGGTGTTTTTCGCTTTTTTCTCGAAAACGAGCGCGACGACCTCGGTCGAAACATTAATGTAATACGTTCGCAATGCAACTAGGAACAAGGATCTATAAATTTTTGGCGATCGGACGAGTTTGGCTTTTGGACGATGGTGCTCGTGGACTTTGAGATCTGACGGGACTTAGAAATATTTCGGACCGAAAGGTGTTTTTCGCGTTTTTCTCGACAACGAGCGCGACGACCGCGCGCGGACCATTAATGTAATACGTTTGCAATGCAACGAGGAACAAGGATCTATAATTGTTTTGGCGATCGGACGAGTTTGGCTTTTGGACGATGGTGCCGGTGGACTTGGGGATCTGACGGGACGTGGAAATATTTCGGACCGAAATGTGTTTTTCGCATTTTTCTCGAAAACGAGCGCGACGACCGCGGTCGAACCATTAATGTAATACGTTTGCAATGCAACGAGGAACAAGGATCTATAATTGTTTTGGCGATCGGACGAGTTTGGCTTTCGGACGATGGTGCCGGTGGACTTGGGGATCTGACGGGACGTGGAAATATTTCGGACCGAAATGTGTTTTTCGCATTTTTCTCGAAAACGAGCGCGACGACCGCGGTCGAACCATTAATGTAATACGTTCGGAATGCAACGAGGAACAAGGATCTTTAATTGTTCTGGCGATCCGACTAGTTTGGCTTTTGGACGATGGTGCCGGTGGACTTGGGGATCTGACCGGACGTGGAAATATTTCGGACCGAAAGGCGTTTTTCGCGTTTTTCTCGAAAACGAGCGTGACGGCCGCGGTCGAACCATTAATGTAATACGTTCGCAATGTAACGTGGAACAAGGATCTATAATTGTTTTGGCGATCGGACGAGTTTGGCTTTTGGACGATGGTGCCGGTGGACTTTGAGATCTGACGGGACTGTGAAATATTTCGGACCGAAAGGTGTTTTTTGCGTTTTTCTCGAAAACGAGCGCGACGACCGCGGTCGAACCATTAATGTAATAGGTTCGCAATGCAACGCGGAACGAGGATCTATAATCGTTTTGGCGATCGGACGAGTTTGGCTTTTGGACGATGGTGCCGGTGGACTTTGAGATCTGAAGGGAGTGTGAAATATTTCTTACCGAAACGTGTTTTTCGTGTTATTCTCGAAAACGAGCGCGACGACCGCGGTCGAACCATAAATGTAATACGTTCGCAATGCAACAAGGAACAAGAATCTATAATTGTTCTGGCGATCCGACGAGTGTGGCTTTTGGACGATGGTGCCGGTGGACTTTGAGATCTGGCGGGACTTGGAAATATTTCGGACCGAAAGGCGTTTTTCGCGTTTTTCTCGAAAACGAGCGCGACGGCCGCGGTCGAACCATTAATGTAATCCGTTCGCAATGCAACGAGGAACAAGGATCAATAATTTTTTTGCGATCGGACGAGTTTGGCTTTTGGACGATGGTGCCGGTGGCCTTTGAGATCTGACGGGACTTTGAAATATTTCGGACCGAAAGGTGTCTTTTACGTTTTTTTCGAAAACAACCGCGACAACCGCGGTCGAAACATTAATGTAATACGTTCGCAATGCAACGCGGAACAAGGATCTATAATTGTTTTGGCGATCGGACGAGTTTGGCTTTTGGACGATGGTGCCGGTGGCCTTTGAGATCTGACGGGACTTTGAAATATTTCGGACCGAAAGGTGTCTTTTACGTTTTTTTCGAAAACAACCGCGACAACCGTGGTCGAAACATTAATGTAATACGTTCGCAATGCAACGCGGAACAAGGATCTATAATTGTTTTGGCGATCGGACGAGTTTGGCTTTTGGACGATGGTGCCGGTGGACTTTGAGATCTGACGGGACTGTGAAATATTTCGGACCGAAAGGTGTTTTTTGCGTTTTTCTCGAAAACGAGCGCGACGACCGCGGTCGAACCATTAATGTAATACGTTCGCAATGCAACAAGGAACAAGGATCTATAATTGTTTTGGCGATCAGACGAGTTTGGCTTTTGGACCATGGTGCCGGTGGACTTTGAGATCTGACGGGACTTTGAAATATTTCGGACCGAAAGGTGTTTTTCACTTTTTTCTCGAAAACGAGCGCGACGACCTCGGTCGAAACATTAATGTAATACGTTCGCAATGCAACTAGGAACAAGGATCTATAATTTTTTGGCGATCGGACGAGTTTGGCTTTTGGACGATGGTGCTCGTGGACTTTGAGATCTGACGGGAGTGTGAAATATTTCTTACCGAAACGTGTTTTTCGTGTTATTCTCGAAAACGAGCGCGACGACCGCGGTCGAACCATAAATGTAATACGTTCGCAATGCAACAAGGAACAAGAATCTATAATTGTTTTGGCGATCGGACGAGTTTGGCTTTTGGACGATGGTGCCGGTGGACTTGGGGATCTGACGAGACGTGGAAATATTTCGGACCGAAATGTGTTTTTCGCATTTTTCTCGACAACGAGCGCGACGACCGCGCGCGAACCATTAATGTAATACGTTTGCAATGCAACGAGGAACAAGGATCTATAATTGTTTTGGCGATCGGACGAGTTTGGCTTTCGGACGATGGTGCCGGTGGACTTGGGGATCTGACGGGACGTGGAAATATTTCGGACCGAAATGTGTTTTTCGCATTTTTCTCGAAAACGAGCGCGACGACCGCGGTCGAACCATTAATGTAATACGTTCGCAATGTAACGTGGAACAAGGATCTATAATTTTTTTTGCGATCGGACGAGTTTGGCTTTTGGACGATGGTGCCGGTGGCCTTTGAGATCTGACGGGACTTTGAAATATTTCGGACCGAAAGGTGTCTTTTACGATTTTTTCGAAAACAACCGCGACAACCGCGGTCGAAACAATAATGTAATACGTTCGCAATGCAACGCGGAGCAAGGATCTATAATTGTTTTGGCGATCGGACGAGTTTGGCTTTTGGACGATGGTGCCGGTGGCCTTTGAGATCTGACGGGACGTGGAAATATTTCGGACCGAAAGGTGTCTTTTGCGTTTTTCTCGAAAACGAGCGCGACGACCGCGGTCGAACCATTAATGTAATACGTTCGCAATGCAACAAGGAACAAGGATCAATAATTGTTTTGGCGATCGGACGAGTTTGGCTTTTGGACGATGGTGCCGGTGGACTTTGAGATCTGACGGGACTGTGAAATATTTCGGACCGAAAGGTGTTTTTTGCGTTTTTCTCGAAAACGAGCGCGACGACCGCGGTCGAACCATTAATGTAATACGTTCGCAATGCAACAAGGAACAAGGATCTATAATTGTTTTGGCGATCGGACGAGTTTGGCTTTTGGACCATGGTGCCGGTGGACTTTGAGATCTGACGGGACTTTGAAATATTTCGGACCGAAAGGTGTTTTTCGCGTTTTTCTCGACAACGAGCGCGACGACCGCGCGCGGACCATTAATGTAATACGTTTGCAATGCAACGAGGAACAAGGATCTATAATTGTTTTGGCGATCGGACGAGTTTGGCTTTTGGACGATGGTGCCGGTGGACTTGGGGATCTGACGGGACGTGGAAATATTTCGGACCGAAATGTGTTTTTCGCATTTTTCTCGAAAACGAGCGCGACGACCGCGGTCGAACCATTAATGTAATACGTTTGCAATGCAACGAGGAACAAGGATCTATAATTGTTTTGGCGATCGGACGAGTTTGGCTTTCGGACGATGGTGCCGGTGGACTTGGGGATCTGAGGGGACGTGGAAATATTTCGGACCGAAATGTGTTTTTCGCATTTTTCTCGAAAACGAGCGCGACGACCGCGGTCGAACCATTAATGTAATACGTTCGGAATGCAACGAGGAACAAGGATCTTTAATTGTTCTGGCGATCCGACTAGTTTGGCTTTTGGACGATGGTGCCGGTGGACTTGGGGATCTGACCGGACGTGGAAATATTTCGGACCGAAAGGCGTTTTTCGCGTTTTTCTCGAAAACGAGCGCGACGGCCGCGGTCGAACCATTAATGTAATACGTTCGCAATGTAACGTGGAACAAGGATCTATAATTTTTTTTGCGATCGGACGAGTTTGGCTTTAGGACGATGGTGCCGGTGGCCTTTGAGATCTGACGGGACTTTGAAATATTTCGGACCGAAAGGTGTCTTTTACGATTTTTTCGAAAACAACCGCGACAACCGCGGTCGAAACAATAATGTAATACGTTCGCAATGCAACGCGGAACAAGGATCTATAATTGTTTTGGCGATCGGACGAGTTTGGCTTTTGGACGATGGTGCCGGTGGCCTTTGAGATCTGACGGGACGTGGAAATATTTCGGACCGAAAGGTGTCTTTTGCGGTTTTCTCGAAAACGAGCGCGACGACCGCGGTCGAACCATTAATGTAATACGTTCGCAATGCAACAAGGAACAAGGATCAATAATTGTTTTGGCGATCGGACGAGTTTGGCTTTTGGACCATGGTGCCGGTGGACTTTGAGATCTGACGGGACTTTGAAATATTTCGGACCGAAAGGTGTTTTTCGCTATTTTCTCGAAAACGAGCGCGACGACCTCGGTCGAAACATTAATGTAATACGTTCGGAATGCAACGAAGATCAAGGATCTATAATTGTTTTGGCGATCGGACGAGTTTGGCTTTTGGACGATGGTGCCGGTGGACTTTGAGATCTGACGGGACTGTGAAATATTTCGGACCGATAGGAATTTCTTGCGTTTTTCTCGAAAACGAGCGCGACGACCGCGGTCGAACCATTAATGTAATAGGTTCGCAATGCAACGCGGAACAAGGATCTATAATTGTTTTGGCGATCGGACGAGTTTGGCTTTTGGACGATGGTGCCGGTGGACTTTGAGATCTGACGGGACTGTGAAATATTTCGGACCGAAAGGTGTTTTTTGCGTTTTTCTCGAAAACGAGCGCGACGACCGCGGTCGAACCATTAATGTAATAGGTTCGCAATGCAACGCGGAACGAGGATCTATAATTGTTTTGGCGATCTGACGAGTTTGGCTTTTGGACGATGGTGCCGGTGGACTTTGAGATCTGACGGGAGTGTGAAATATTTCTTACCGAAACGTGTTTTTCGTGTTATTCTCGAAAACGAGCGCGACGACCGCGGTCGAACCATAAATGTAATACGTTCGCAATGCAACAAGGAACAAGAATCTATAATTGTTCTGGCGATCCGACGAGTGTGGCTTTTGGACGATGGTGCCGGTGGACTTTGAGATCTGGCGGGACTTGGAAATATTTCGGACCGAAAGGCGTTTTTCGCGTTTTTCTCGAAAACGAGCGCGACGGCCGCGGTCGAACCATTAATGTAATCCGTTCGCAATGCAACGAGGAACAAGGATCAATAATTTTTTTGCGATCGGACGAGTTTGGCTTTTGGACGATGGTGCCGGTGGCCTTTGAGATCTGACGGGACTTTGAAATATTTCGGACCGAAAGGTGTCTTTTACGTTTTTTTCGAAAACAACCGCGACAACCGCGGTCGAAACATTAATGTAATACGTTCGCAATGCAACGCGGAACAAGGATCTATAATTGTTTTGGCGATCGGACGAGTTTGGCTTTTGGACGATGGTGCCGGTGGCCTTTGAGATCTGACGGGACTTTGAAATATTTCGGACCGAAAGGTGTCTTTTACGTTTTTTTCGAAAACAACCGCGACAACCGTGGTCGAAACATTAATGTAATACGTTCGCAATGCAACGCGGAACAAGGATCTATAATTGTTTTGGCGATCGGACGAGTTTGGCTTTTGGACGATGGTGCCGGTGGCCTTTGAGATCTGACGGGACTTTGAAATATTTCGGACCGAAAGGTGTCTTTTACGTTTTTTTCGAAAACAACCGCGACAACCGCGGTCGAAACATTAATGTAATACGTTCGCAATGCAACGCGGAACAAGGATCTATAATTGTTTTGGCGATCGGACGAGTTTGGCTTTTGGACGATGGTGCCGGTGGCCTTTGAGATCTGACGGGACTTTGAAATATTTCGGACCGAAAGGTGTCTTTTACGTTTTTTTCGAAAACAACCGCGACAACCGTGGTCGAAACATTAATGTAATACGTTCGCAATGCAACGCGGAACAAGGATCTATAATAGTTTTGGCGATCGGACGAGTTTGGCTTTTGGACGATGGTGCCGGTGGACTTTGAGATCTGACGGGACTGTGAAATATTTCGGACCGAAAGGTGTTTTTTGCGTTTTTCTCGAAAACGAGCGCGACGACCGCGGTCGAACCATTAATGTAATACGTTCGCAATGCAACAAGGAACAAGGATCTATAATTGTTTTGGCGATCAGACGAGTTTGGCTTTTGGACCATGGTGCCGGTGGACTTTGAGATCTGACGGGACTTTGAAATATTTCGGACCGAAAGGTGTTTTTCGCTTTTTTCTCGAAAACGAGCGCGACGACCTCGGTCGAAACATTAATGTAATACGTTCGCAATGCAACTAGGAACAAGGATCTATAATTTTTTGGCGATCGGACGAGTTTGGCTTTTGGACGATGGTGCTCGTGGACTTTGAGATCTGACGGGAGTGTGAAATATTTCTTACCGAAACGTGTTTTTCGTGTTATTCTCGAAAACGAGCGCGACGACCGCGGTCGAACCATAAATGTAATACGTTCGCAATGCAACAAGGAACAAGAATCTATAATTGTTTTGGCGATCGGACGAGTTTGGCTTTTGGACGATGTTGCTCGCGGACTTTGAGATCTGACGGGAGTGTGAAATATTTCGGACCGAAAGGTGTTTTTCGTGTTATTCTCGAAAACGAGCGCGACGACCGCGGTCGAACCATAAATGTAATACGTTCGCAATGCAACAAGGAACAAGAATCTATAATTGTTCTGGCGATCCGACGAGTGTGGCTTTTGGACGATGGTGCCGGTGGACTTTGAGATCTGACGGGACTTGGAAATATTTCGGACCGAAAGGCGTTTTTCGTGTTATTCTCGAAAACGAGCGCGACGACCGCGGTCGAACCATAAATGTAATACGTTCGCAATGCAACAAGGAACAAGAATCTATAATTGTTCTGGCGATCCGACGAGTGTGGCTTTTGGACGATGGTGCCGGTGGACTTTGAGATCTGACGGGACTTGGAAATATTTCGGACCGAAAGGCGTTTTTCGCGTTTTTCTCGAAAACGAGCGCGACGGCCGCGGTCGAACCATTAATGTAATCCGTTCGCAATGCAACGAGGAACAAGGATCTATAATTTTTTTGCGATCGGACGAGTTTGGCTTTTGGACGATGGTGTCGGTGGCCTTTGAGATCTGACGGGACTTTGAAATATTTCGGACCGAAAGGTGTCTTTTACGTTTTTTTCGAAAACAACCGCGACAACCGCGGTCGAAACATTAATGTAATACGTTCGCAATGCAACGCGGAACAAGGATCTATAATTGTTTTGGCGATCGGACGAGTTTGGCTTTTGGACGATGGTGCTCGTGGACTTTGAGATCTGACGGGAGTGTGAAATATTTCTTACCGAAACGTGTTTTTCGTGTTATTCTCGAAAACGAGCGCGACGACCGCGGTCGAACCATAAATGTAATACGTTCGCAATGCAACAAGGAACAAGAATCTATAATTGTTTTGGCGATCGGACGAGTTTGGCTTTTGGACGATGTTGCTCGCGGACTTTGAGATCTGACGGGACTTTGAAATATTTCGCGACCGAAAAGTGTTTTTCGCTTTTTTCTCGAAAACGAGCGCGACGACCTCGGTCGAAACATTAATGTAATACGTTCGCAATGCAACTAGGAACAAGGACCTATAATTTTTTGGCGATCGGACGAGTTTGGCTTTTGGACGATGGTGCTCGTGGACTTTGAGATCTGACGGGAGTGTGAAATATTTCTTACCGAAACGTGTTTTTCGTGTTATTCTCGAAAACGAGCGCGACGACCGCGGTCGAACCATAAATGTAATACGTTCGCAATGCAACAAGGAACAAGAATCTATAATTGTTTTGGCGATCGGACGAGTTTGGCTTTTGGACGATGTTGCTCGCGGACTTTGAGATCTGACGGGACTGTGAAATATTTCGGACCGAAAGGTGTTTTTCGTGTTATTCTCGAAAACGAGCGCGACGACCGCGGTCGAACCATAAATGTAATACGTTCGCAATGCAACAAGGAACAAGAATCTATAATTGTTCTGGCGATCCGACGAGTGTGGCTTTTGGACGATGGTACCGGTGGACTTTGAGATCTGGCGGGACTTGGAAATATTTCGGACCGAAAGGCGTTTTTCGCGTTTTTCTCGAAAACGAGCGCGACGGCCGCGGTCGAACCATTAATGTAATCCGTTCGCAATGCAACGAGGAACAAGGATCTATAATTTTTTTGCGATCGGACGAGTTTGGCTTTTGGACGAAGGTGCCGGTGGCCTTTGAGATCTGACGGGACTTTGAAATATTTCGGACCGAAAGGTGTCTTTTACGTTTTTTTCGAAAACAACCGCGACAACCGCGGTCGAAACATTAATGTAATACGTTCGCAATGCAACGCGGAACAAGGATCTATAATTGTTTTGGCGATCGGACGAGTTTGGCTTTTGGACGATGGTGCCGGTGGCCTTTGAGATCTGACGGGACTTTGAAATATTTCGGACCGAAAGGTGTCTTTTACGTTTTTTTCGAAAACAACCGCGACAACCGTGGTCGAAACATTAATGTAATACGTTCGCAATGCAACGCGGAACAAGGATCTATAATTGTTTTGGCGATCGGACGAGTTTGGCTTTTGGACGATGGTGCTCGCGGACTTTGAGATCTGACGGGACTTTGAAATATTTCGCGACCGAAACGTGTTTTTCGTGTTATTCTCGAAAACGAGCGCGACGACCGCGGTCGAACCATTAATGTAATACGTTCGCAATGCAACAAGGAACAAGGATCTATAATTGTTTTGGCGATCGGACGAGTTTGGCTTTTGGACCATGGTGCCGGTGGACTTTGAGATCTGATGGGACTTTGAAATATTTCGCGACCGAAAGGTGTTTTTCGCGTTTTTCTCGAAAACGAGCGCGACGACCGCGGTCGAACCATTAATGTAATACGTTCGGAATGCAACGAGGAACAAGGATCTATAATTGTTTTGGCGATCGGACGAGTTTGGCTTTTGGACGATGTTGCTCGCGGACTTTGAGATCTGACGGGAGTGTGAAATATTTCGGACCGAAAGGTGTTTTTTGCGTTTTTCTCGAAAACGAGAGCGACGACCGCGGTCGAACCATTAATGTAATACGTTCGCAATGCAACAAGGAACAAGGATCTATAATTGTTTTGGCGATCGGACGAGTTTGGCTTTTGGACCATGGTGCCGGTGGACTTTGAGATCTGACGGGACTTTGAAATATTTCGGACCGAAAGGTGTTTTTCGCTTTTTTCTCGAAAACGAGCGCGACGACCTCGGTCGAAACATTAATGTAATACGTTCGCAATGCAACTAGGAACAAGGATCTATAATTGTTTTGGCGATCGGACGAGTTTGGCTTTTGGACGATGGTGCCGGTGGACTTTGAGATCTGACGGGACTGTGAAATATTTCGGACCGAAAGGTGTTTCTTGCGTTTTTCTCGAAAACGAGCGCGACGACCTCGGTCGAAACATTAATGTAATACGTTCGGAATGCAACGAGGAACAAGGATCTATAATTGTTTTGGCGATCGGACGAGTTTGGCTTTTGGACGATGGTGCTCGTGGACTTTGAGATCTGACGGGACTTTGAAATATTTCGCGACCGAAACGTGTTTTTCGTGTTATTCTCGAAAACGAGCGCGACGACCGCGGTCGAACCATTAATGTAATACGTTCGCAATGCAACAAGGAACAAGGATCTATAATTGTTTTGGCGATCGGACGAGTTTGGCTTTTGGACCATGGTGCCGGTGGACTTTGAGATCTGACGGGACTGTGAAATATTTCGGACCGAAAGGTGTTTTTCGCGTTTTTCTCGACAACGAGCGCGACGACCGCGCGCGGACCATTAATGTAATACGTTTGCAATGCAACGAGGATCAAGGATCTATAATTGTTTTGGCGATCGGACGAGTTTGGCTTTTGGACGATGGTGCCGGTGGACTTGGGGATCTGACGGGACGTGGAAATATTTCGGACCGAAATGTGTTTTTCGCATTTTTCTCGAAAACGAGCGCGACGACCGCGGTCGAACCATTAATGTAATACGTTCGGAATGCAACGAGGAACAAGGATCTATAATTGTTTTGGCGATCGGACGAGTTTGGCTTTTGGACGATGTTGCTCGCGGACTTTGAGATCTGACGGGACTTTGAAATATTTCGCGACCGAAACGTGTTTTTCGTGTTATTCTCGAAAACGAGCGCGACGACCGCGGTCGAACCATTAATGTAATACGTTCGCAATGCAACAAGGAACAAGGATCTATAATTGTTTTGGCGATCGGACGAGTTTGGCTTTTGGACCATGGTGCCGGTGGACTTTGAGATCTGATGGGACTTTGAAATATTTCGCGACCGAAAGGTGTTTTTCGCGTTTTTCTCGAAAACGAGCGCGACGACCTCGGTCGAAACATTAATGTAATACGTTCGGAATGCAACGAGGAACAAGGATCTATAATTGTTTTGGCGATCGGACGAGTTTGGCTTTTGGACGATGGTGCTCGTGGACTTTGAGATCTGACGGGACTTAGAAATATTTCGGACCGAAAGGTGTTTTTCGCGTTTTTCTCGACAACGAGCGCGACGACCGCGCGCGGACCATTAATGTAATACGTTTGCAATGCAACGAGGATCAAGGATCTATAATTGTTTTGGCGATCGGACGAGTTTGGCTTTTGGACGGTGGTGCCGGTGGACTTGGGGATCTGACGGGACGTGGAAATATTTCGGACCGAAATGTGTTTTTCGCATTTTTCTCGAAAACGAGCGCGACGACCGCGGTCGAACCATTAATGTAATACGTTCGGAATGCAACGAGGAACAAGGATCTATAATTGTTTTGGCGATCGGACGAGTTTGGCTTTTGGACGATGTTGCTCGCGGACTTTGAGATCTGACGGGACTTTGAAATATTTCGCGACCGAAAGGTGTTTTTCGCGTTTTTCTCGACAACGAGCGCGACGACCGCGCGCGAACCATTAATGTAATACGTTTGCAATGCAACGAGGAACAAGGATCTATAATTGTTTTGGCGATCGGACGAGTTTGGCTTTTGGACGATGGTGCCGGTGGACTTGGGGATCTGACGAGACGTGGAAATATTTCGGACCGAAATGTGTTTTTCGCGTTTTTCTCGACAACGAGCGCGACGACCGCGCGCGAACCATTAATGTAATACGTTTGCAATGCAAGGAGGAACAAGGATCTATAATTGTTTTGGCGATCGGACGAGTTTGGCTTTTGGACGATGGTGCCGGTGGACTTGGGGATCTGACCGGACGTGGAAATATTTCGGACCGAAAGGCGTTTTTCGCGTTTTTCTCGAAAACGAGCGCGACGGCCGCGGTCGAACCATTAATGTAATACGTTCGCAATGTAACGAGGAACAAGGATCTATAATTTTTTTGCGATCGGACGAGTTTGGCTTTTGGACGATGGTGCCGGTGGCCTTTGAGATCTGACGGGACTTCGAAATATTTCGGACCGAAAGGTGTCTTTTACGTTTTTTTCGAAAACAACCGCGACAACCGCGGTCGAAACAATAATGTAATACGTTCGCAATGCAACGCGGAACAAGGATCTATAATTGTTTTGGCGATCGGACGAGTTTGGCTTTTGGACGATGGTGCCGGTGGCCTTTGAGATCTGACGGGACGTGGAAATATTTCCGACCGAAAGGTGTTTTTTGCGTTTTTCTCGAAAACGAGCGCGACGACCGCGGTCGAACCATTAATGTAATACGTTCGCAATGCAACAAGGAACAAGGATCAATAATTGTTTTGGCGATCGGACGAGTTTGGCTTTTGGACGATGGTGCCGGTGGCCTTTGAGATCTGACGGGACTTCGAAATATTTCGGACCGAAAGGTGTCTTTTACGTTTTTTTCGAAAACAACCGCGACAACCGCGGTCGAAACAATAATGTAATACGTTCGCAATGCAACGCGGAACAAGGATCTATAATTGTTTTGGCGATCGGACGAGTTTGGCTTTTGGACGATGGTGCCGGTGGCCTTTGAGATCTGACCGGACGTGGAAATATTTCCGACCGAAAGGTGTTTTTTGCGTTTTTCTCGAAAACGAGCGCGACGACCGCGGTCGAACCATTAATGTAATACGTTCGCAATGCAACAAGGAACAAGGATCAATAATTGTTTTGGCGATCGGACGAGTTTGGCTTTTGGACGATGGTGCCGGTGGACTTTGAGATCTGACGGGACTGTGAAATATTTCGGACCGAAAGGTGTTTTTTGCGTTTTTCTCGAAAACGAGCGCGACGACCGCGGTCGAACCATTAATGTAATACGTTCGCAATGCAACAAGGAACAAGGATCTATAATTGTTTTGGCGATCGGACGAGTTTGGCTTTTGGACCATGGTGCCGGTGGACTTTGAGATCTGACGGGACTTTGAAATATTTCGGACCGAAAGGTGTTTTTCGCTTTTTTCTCGAAAACGAGCGCGACGACCTCGGTCGAAACATTAATGTAATACGTTCGCAATGCAACTAGGAACAAGGATCTAAAATTGTTTTGGCGATCGAACGAGTTTGGCTTTTGGACGATGGTGCCGGTGGACTTTGAGATCTGACGGGACTGTGAAATATTTCGGACCGAAAGGTGTTTCTTGCGTTTTTCTCGAAAACGAGCGCGACGACCGCGGTCGAACCATTAATGTAATAGGTTCGCAATGCAACGCGGAACAAGGATCTATAATTGTTTTGGCGATCGGACGAGTTTGGCTTTTGGACGATAGTGCCGGTGGACTTTGAGATCTGACGGGACTGTGAAATATTTCGGACCGAAAGGTGTTTTTCGCTTTTTTCTCGAAAACGAGCGCGACGACCTCGGTCGAAACATTAATGTAATACGTTCGCAATGCAACTAGGAACAAGGATCAATAATTTTTTGGCGATCGGACGAGTTTGGCTTTTGGACGATGGTGCTCGTGGACTTTGAGATCTGACGGGAGTGTGAAATATTTCTTACCGAAACGTGTTTTTCGTGTTATTCTCGAAAACGAGCGCGACGACCGCGATCGAACCATTAATGTAATACGTTCGCAATGCAACAAGGAACAAGGATCTATAATTGTTTTGGCGATCGGACGAGTTTGGCTTTTGGACCATGGTGCCGGTGGACTTTGAGATCTGACGGGACTTTGAAATATTTCGCGACCGAAAGGTGTTTTTCGCGTTTTTCTCGAAAACGAGCGCGACGACCTCGGTCGAAACATTAATGTAATACGTTCGGAATGCAACGAGGAACAAGGATCTATAATTGTTTTGGCGATCGGACGAGTTTGGCTTTTGGACGATGGTGCTCGTGGACTTTGAGATCTGACGGGACTTAGAAATATTTCGGACCGAAAGGTGTTTTTCGCGTTTTTCTCGACAACGAGCGCGACGACCGCGCGCGGACCATTAATGTAATACGTTTGCAATGCAACGAGGAACAAGGATCTATAATTGTTTTGGCGATCGGACGAGTTTGGCTTTTGGACGATGGTGCCGGTGGACTTGGGGATCTGACGGGACGTGGAAATATTTCGGACCGAAATGTGTTTTTCGCATTTTTCTCGAAAACGAGCGCGACGACCGCGGTCGAACCATTAATGTAATACGTTCGGAATGCAACGAGGAACAAGGATCTATAATTGTTTTGGCGAACGGACGAGTTTGGCTTTTGGACGATGGTGCCGGTGGACTTGGGGATCTGACGAGACGTGGAAATATTTCGGACCGAAATGTGTTTTTCGCGTTTTTCTCGACAACGAGCGCGACGACCGCGCGCGAACCATTAATGTAATACGTTTGCAATGCAACGAGGAACAAGGATCTATAATTGTTTTGGCGATCGGACGAGTTTGGCTTTCGGACGATGGTGCCGGTGGACTTGGGGATCTGACGGGACGTGGAAATATTTCGGACCGAAATGTGTTTTTCGCGTTTTTCTCGAAAACGAGCGCGACGGCCGCGGTCGAACCATTAATGTAATACGTTCGCAATGTAACGAGGAACAAGGATCTATAATTTTTTTTGCGATCGGACGAGTTTGGCTTTTGGACGATGGTGCCGGTGGCCTTTGAGATCTGACGGGACTTTGAAATATTTCGGACCGAAAGGTGTCTTTTACGATTTTTTCGAAAACAACCGCGACAACCGCGGTCGAAACAATAATGTAATACGTTCGCAATGCAACGCGGAACAAGGATCTATAATTGTTTTGGCGATCGGACGAGTTTGGCTTTTGGACGATGGTGCCGGTGGCCTTTGAGATCTGACGGGACGTGGAAATATTTCCGACCGAAAGGTGTTTTTTGCGTTTTTCTCGAAAACGAGCGCGACGACCGCGGTCGAACCATTAATGTAATACGTTCGGAATGCAACGAGGAACAAGGATCTATAATTGTTCTGGCGATCGGACGAGTTTGGCTTTTGGACGATGGTGCCGGTGGACTTGGGGATCTGACGAGACGTGGAAATATTTCGGACCGAAATGTGTTTTTCGCGTTTTTCTCGACAACGAGCGCGACGACCGCGCGCGAACCATTAATGTAATACGTTTGCAATGCAACGAGGAACAAGGATCTATAATTGTTTTGGCGATCGGACGAGTTTGGCTTTCGGACGATGGTGCCGGTGGACTTGGGGATCTGACGGGACGTGGAAATATTTCGGACCGAAATGTGTTTTTCGCATTTTTCTCGAAAACGAGCGCGACGACCGCGGTCGAACCATTAATGTAATACGTTCGGAATGCAACGAGGAACAAGGATCTATAATTGTTCTGGCGATCGGACGAGTTTGGCTTTTGGACGATGGTGCCGGTGGACTTGGGGATCTGACGAGACGTGGAAATATTTCGGACCGAAATGTGTTTTTCGCGTTTTTCTCGACAACGAGCGCGACGACCGCGCGCGAACCATTAATGTAATACGTTTGCAATGCAACGAGGAACAAGGATCTATAATTGTTTTGGCGATCGGACGAGTTTGGCTTTCGGACGATGGTGCCGGTGGACTTGGGGATCTGACGGGACGTGGAAATATTTCGGACCGAAATGTGTTTTTCGCATTTTTCTCGAAAACGAGCGCGACGACCGCGGTCGAACCATTAATGTAATACGTTCGGAATGCAACGAGGAACAAGGATCTATAATTGTTCTGGCGATCCGACGAGTTTGGCTTTTGGACGATGGTGCCGGTGGAATTTGAGATCTGCCGGGACTGTGAAATATTTCGGACCGAAAGGTGTTTTTTGCGTTTTTCTCGAAAACGAGCGCGACGACCGCGGTCGAACCATTAATGTAATACGTTCGCAATGCAACAAGGAACAAGGATCTATAATTGTTTTGGCGATCGGACGAGTTTGGCTTTTGGACCATGGTGCCGGTGGACTTTGAGATCTGACGGGACTTTGAAATATTTCGGACCGAAAGGTGTTTTTCGCTTTTTTCTCGAAAACGAGCGCGACGACCTCGGTCGAAACATTAATGTAATACGTTCGCAATGCAACTAGGAACAAGGATCTATAATTTTTTGGCGATCGGACGAGTTTGGCTTTTGGACGATGGTGCTCGTGGACTTTGAGATCTGACCGGAGTGTGAAATATTTCTTACCGAAACGTGTTTTTCGTGTTATTCTCGAAAACGAGCGCGACGACCGCGGTCGAACCATTAATGTAATACGTTTGCAATGCAACGAGGAACAAGGATCTATAATTGTTTTGGCGATCGGACGAGTTTGGCTTTTGGACGATGGTGCCGGTGGACTTGGGGATCTGACGGGACGTGGAAATATTTCGACCGAAATGTGTTTTTCGCATTTTTCTCGAAAACGAGCGCGACGACCGCGGTCGAACCATTAATGTAATACGTTCGGAATACAACGAGGAACAAGGATCTATAATTGTTTTGGCGATCGGACGAGTTTGGCTTTTGGACGATGGTGCCGGTGGACTTGGGGATCTGACGAGACGTGGAAATATTTCGGACCGAAATGTGTTTTTCGCGTTTTTCTCGACAACGAGCGCGACGACCGCGCGCGAACCATTAATGTAATACGTTTGCAATGCAACGAGGAACAAGGATCTATAATTGTTTTGGCGATCGGACGAGTTTGGCTTTCGGACGATGGTGCCGGTGGACTTGGGGATCTGACGGGACGTGGAAATATTTCGGACCGAAAGGTGTTTTTTGCGTTTTTCTCGAAAACGAGCGCGACGACCGCGGTCGAACCATTAACGTAATACGTTCGCAATGCAACAAGGAACAAGGATCAATAATTGTTTTGGCGATCGGACGAGTTTGGCTTTTGGACGATGGTGCCGGTGGACTTTGAGATCTGACGGGACTTTGAAATATTTCGGACCGAAAGGTGTTTTTCGCTTTTTTCTCGAAAAGGAGCGCGACGACCTCGGTCGAAACATTAATGTAATACGTTCGGAATGCAACGAGGAACAAGGATCTATAATTGTTCTGGCGATCCGACGAGTTTGGCTTTTGGACGATGGTGCCGGTGGACTTGGGGATCTGACCGGACGTGGAAATATTTCGGACCGAAAGGCGTTTTCGCGTTTTTCTCGAAAACGAGCGCAACGGCCGCGGTCGAACCATTAATGTAATACGTTCGCAATGTAACGAGGAACAAGGATCTATAATTTTTTTTGCGATCGGACGAGATTGGCTTTTGGACGATGGTGCCGGTGGCCTTTGAGATCTGACGGGACTTTGAAATATTTCGGACCGAAAGGTGTCTTTTACGATTTTTTCGAAAACAACCGCGACAACCGCGGTCGAAACAATAATGTAATACGTTCGCAATGCAACGCGGAACAAGGATCTATAATTGTTTTGGCGATCGGACGAGTTTGGCTTTTGGACGATGGTGCCGGTGGCCTTTGAGATCTGACGGGACGTGGAAATATTTCGGACCGAAAGGTGTTTTTTGCGTTTTTCTCGAAAACGAGCGCGACGACCTCGGTCGAAACATTAATGTAATACGTTCGGAATGCAACGAGGAACAAGGATCTATAATTGTTTTGGCGATCGGACGAGTTTGGCTTTTGGACGATGGTGCTCGTGGACTTTGAGATCTGACGGGACGTGGAAATATTTCGGACCGAAATGTGTTTTTCGCATTTTTCTCGAAAACGAGCGCGACGACCGCGGTCGAACCATTAATGTAATACGTTCGGAATGCAACGAGGAACAAGGATCTATAATTGTTTTGGCGATCGGACGAGTTTGGCTTTTGGACGATGGTGCCGGTGGACTTGGGGATCTGACGAGACGTGGAAATATTTCGGACCGAAATGTGTTTTTCGCATTTTTCTCGAAAACGAGCGCGACGACCGCGGTCGAACCATTAATGTAATACGTTCGGAATGCAACGAGGAACAAGGATCTATAATTGTTTTGGCGATCGGACGAGTTGGGCTTTTGGACGATGGTGCCGGTGGACTTGGGGATCTGACGAGACGTGGAAATATTTCGGACCGAAATGTGTTTTTCGCGTTTTTCTCGACAACGAGCGCGACGACCGCGCGCGAACCATTAATGTAATACGTTTGCAATGCAACGAGGAACAAGGATCTATAATTGTTTTGGCGATCGGACGAGTTTGGCTTTCGGACGATGGTGCCGGTGGACTTGGGGATCTGACGGGACGTGGAAATATTTCGGACCGAAATGTGTTTTTCGCATTTTTCTCGAAAACGAGCGCGACGACCGCGGTCGAACCATTAATGTAATACGTTCGGAATGCAACGAGGAACAAGGATCTATAATTGTTCTGGCGATCCGACGAGTTTGGCTTTTGGACGATGGTGCCGGTGGACTTGGGGATCTGACCGGACATGGAAATATTTCGGCCCGAAAGGCGTTTTTCGCGTTTTTCTCGAAAACGAGCGCGACGGCCGCGGTCGAACCATTAATGTAATACGTTCGCAATGTAACGAGGAACAAGGATCTATAATTTTTTTTGCGATCGGACGAGTTTGGCTTTTGGACGATGGTGCCGGTGGCCTTTGAGATCTGACGGGACTTTGAAATATTTCGGACCGAAAGGTGTCTTTTACGATTTTTTCGAAAACAACCGCGACAACCGCGGTCGAAACAATAATGTAATACGTTCGCAATGCAACGCGGAACAAGGATCTATAATTGTTTTGGCGATCGGACGAGTTTGGCTTTTGGACGATGGTGCCGGTGGCCTTTGAGATCTGACGGGACGTGGAAATATTTCCGACCGAAATGTGTTTTTCGCGTTTTTCTCGACAACGACCGCGACGACCGCGCGCGAACCATTAATGTAATACGTTTGCAATGCAACGAGGAACAAGGATCTATAATTGTTTTGGCGATCGGACGAGTTTGGCTTTCGGACGATGGTGCCGGTGGACTTGGGGATCTGACGGGACGTGGAAATATTTCGGACCGAAATGTGTTTTTCGCATTTTTCTCGAAAACGAGCGCGACGACCGCGGTCGAACCATTAATGTAATACGTTCGGAATGCAACGAGGAACAAGGATCTATAATTGTTCTGGCGATCGGACGAGTTTGGCTTTTGGACGATGGTGCCGGTGGACTTGGGGATCTGACCGGACGTGGAAATATTTCGGACCGAAAGGCGTTTTCGCGTTTTTCTCGAAAACGAGCGCAACGGCCGCGGTCGAACCATTAATGTAATACGTTCGCAATGTAACGAGGAACAAGGATCTATAATTTTTTTTGCGATCGGACGAGATTGGCTTTTGGACGATGGTGCCGGTGGCCTTTGAGATCTGACGGGACTTTGAAATATTTCGGACCGAAAGGTGTCTTTTACGATTTTTTCGAAAACAACCGCGACAACCGCGGTCGAAACAATAATGTAATACGTTCGCAATGCAACGCGGAACAAGGATCTATAATTGTTTTGGCGATCGGACGAGTTTGGCTTTTGGACGATGGTGCCGGTGGCCTTTGAGATCTGACGGGACGTGGAAATATTTCGGACCGAAAGGTGTTTTTTGCGTTTTTCTCGAAAACGAGCGCGACGACCGCGGTCGAACCATTAATGTAATACGTTCGCAATGCAACAAGGAACAAGGATCAATAATTGTTTTGGCGATCGGACGAGTTTGGCTTTTGGACGATGGTGCCGGTGGACTTTGAGATGTGACGGGACTGTGAAATATTTCGGACCGAAAGGTGTTTTTTGCGTTTTTCTCGAAAACGAGCGCGACGACCGCGGTCGAACCATTAATGTAATACGTTCGCAATGCAACGCGGAACAAGGATCTATAATTGTTTTGGCGATCGGACGAGTTTGGCTTTTGGACGATGGTGCCGGTGGCCTTTGAGATCTGACGGGACTTTGAAATATTTCGGACCGAAAGGTGTCTTTTACGATTTTTTCGAAAACAACCGCGACAACCGCGGTCGAAACAATAATGTAATACGTTCGCAATGCAACGCGGAACAAGGATCTATAATTGTTTTGGCGATCGGACGAGTTTGGCTTTTGGACGATGGTGCCGGTGGCCTTTGAGATCTGACGGGACGTGGAAATATTTCCGACCGAAAGGTGTTTTTTGCGTTTTTCTCGAAAACGAGCGCGACGACCGCGGTCGAACCATTAATGTAATACGTTCGGAATGCAACGAGGAACAAGGATCTATAATTGTTCTGGCGATCGGACGAGTTTGGCTTTTGGACGATGGTGCCGGTGGACTTGGGGATCTGACGAGACGTGGAAATATTTCGGACCGAAATGTGTTTTTCGCGTTTTTCTCGACAACGAGCGCGACGACCGCGCGCGAACCATTAATGTAATACGTTTGCAATGCAACGAGGAACAAGGATCTATAATTGTTTTGGCGATCGGACGAGTTTGGCTTTCGGACGATGGTGCCGGTGGACTTGGGGATCTGACGGGACGTGGAAATATTTCGGACCGAAATGTGTTTTTCGCATTTTTCTCGAAAACGAGCGCGACGACCGCGGTCGAACCATTAATGTAATACGTTCGGAATGCAACGAGGAACAAGGATCTATAATTGTTCTGGCGATCGGACGAGTTTGGCTTTTGGACGATGGTGCCGGTGGACTTGGGGATCTGACGAGACGTGGAAATATTTCGGACCGAAATGTGTTTTTCGCGTTTTTCTCGACAACGAGCGCGACGACCGCGCGCGAACCATTAATGTAATACGTTTGCAATGCAACGAGGAACAAGGATCTATAATTGTTTTGGCGATCGGACGAGTTTGGCTTTCGGACGATGGTGCCGGTGGACTTGGGGATCTGACGGGACGTGGAAATATTTCGGACCGAAATGTGTTTTTCGCATTTTTCTCGAAAACGAGCGCGACGACCGCGGTCGAACCATTAATGTAATACGTTCGGAATGCAACGAGGAACAAGGATCTATAATTGTTCTGGCGATCCGACGAGTTTGGCTTTTGGACGATGGTGCCGGTGGAATTTGAGATCTGCCGGGACTGTGAAATATTTCGGACCGAAAGGTGTTTTTTGCGTTTTTCTCGAAAACGAGCGCGACGACCGCGGTCGAACCATTAATGTAATACGTTCGCAATGCAACAAGGAACAAGGATCTATAATTGTTTTGGCGATCGGACGAGTTTGGCTTTTGGACCATGGTGCCGGTGGACTTTGAGATCTGACGGGACTTTGAAATATTTCGGACCGAAAGGTGTTTTTCGCTTTTTTCTCGAAAACGAGCGCGACGACCTCGGTCGAAACATTAATGTAATACGTTCGCAATGCAACTAGGAACAAGGATCTATAATTTTTTGGCGATCGGACGAGTTTGGCTTTTGGACGATGGTGCTCGTGGACTTTGAGATCTGACCGGAGTGTGAAATATTTCTTACCGAAACGTGTTTTTCGTGTTATTCTCGAAAACGAGCGCGACGACCGCGGTCGAACCATTAATGTAATACGTTTGCAATGCAACGAGGAACAAGGATCTATAATTGTTTTGGCGATCGGACGAGTTTGGCTTTTGGACGATGGTGCCGGTGGACTTGGGGATCTGACGGGACGTGGAAATATTTCGACCGAAATGTGTTTTTCGCATTTTTCTCGAAAACGAGCGCGACGACCGCGGTCGAACCATTAATGTAATACGTTCGGAATACAACGAGGAACAAGGATCTATAATTGTTTTGGCGATCGGACGAGTTTGGCTTTTGGACGATGGTGCCGGTGGACTTGGGGATCTGACGAGACGTGGAAATATTTCGGACCGAAATGTGTTTTTCGCGTTTTTCTCGACAACGAGCGCGACGACCGCGCGCGAACCATTAATGTAATACGTTTGCAATGCAACGAGGAACAAGGATCTATAATTGTTTTGGCGATCGGACGAGTTTGGCTTTCGGACGATGGTGCCGGTGGACTTGGGGATCTGACGGGACGTGGAAATATTTCGGACCGAAAGGTGTTTTTTGCGTTTTTCTCGAAAACGAGCGCGACGACCGCGGTCGAACCATTAACGTAATACGTTCGCAATGCAACAAGGAACAAGGATCAATAATTGTTTTGGCGATCGGACGAGTTTGGCTTTTGGACGATGGTGCCGGTGGACTTTGAGATCTGACGGGACTTTGAAATATTTCGGACCGAAAGGTGTTTTTCGCTTTTTTCTCGAAAAGGAGCGCGACGACCTCGGTCGAAACATTAATGTAATACGTTCGGAATGCAACGAGGAACAAGGATCTATAATTGTTCTGGCGATCCGACGAGTTTGGCTTTTGGACGATGGTGCCGGTGGACTTGGGGATCTGACCGGACGTGGAAATATTTCGGACCGAAAGGCGTTTTCGCGTTTTTCTCGAAAACGAGCGCAACGGCCGCGGTCGAACCATTAATGTAATACGTTCGCAATGTAACGAGGAACAAGGATCTATAATTTTTTTTGCGATCGGACGAGATTGGCTTTTGGACGATGGTGCCGGTGGCCTTTGAGATCTGACGGGACTTTGAAATATTTCGGACCGAAAGGTGTCTTTTACGATTTTTTCGAAAACAACCGCGACAACCGCGGTCGAAACAATAATGTAATACGTTCGCAATGCAACGCGGAACAAGGATCTATAATTGTTTTGGCGATCGGACGAGTTTGGCTTTTGGACGATGGTGCCGGTGGCCTTTGAGATCTGACGGGACGTGGAAATATTTCGGACCGAAAGGTGTTTTTTGCGTTTTTCTCGAAAACGAGCGCGACGACCTCGGTCGAAACATTAATGTAATACGTTCGGAATGCAACGAGGAACAAGGATCTATAATTGTTTTGGCGATCGGACGAGTTTGGCTTTTGGACGATGGTGCTCGTGGACTTTGAGATCTGACGGGACGTGGAAATATTTCGGACCGAAATGTGTTTTTCGCATTTTTCTCGAAAACGAGCGCGACGACCGCGGTCGAACCATTAATGTAATACGTTCGGAATGCAACGAGGAACAAGGATCTATAATTGTTTTGGCGATCGGACGAGTTTGGCTTTTGGACGATGGTGCCGGTGGACTTGGGGATCTGACGAGACGTGGAAATATTTCGGACCGAAATGTGTTTTTCGCATTTTTCTCGAAAACGAGCGCGACGACCGCGGTCGAACCATTAATGTAATACGTTCGGAATGCAACGAGGAACAAGGATCTATAATTGTTTTGGCGATCGGACGAGTTGGGCTTTTGGACGATGGTGCCGGTGGACTTGGGGATCTGACGAGACGTGGAAATATTTCGGACCGAAATGTGTTTTTCGCGTTTTTCTCGACAACGAGCGCGACGACCGCGCGCGAACCATTAATGTAATACGTTTGCAATGCAACGAGGAACAAGGATCTATAATTGTTTTGGCGATCGGACGAGTTTGGCTTTCGGACGATGGTGCCGGTGGACTTGGGGATCTGACGGGACGTGGAAATATTTCGGACCGAAATGTGTTTTTCGCATTTTTCTCGAAAACGAGCGCGACGACCGCGGTCGAACCATTAATGTAATACGTTCGGAATGCAACGAGGAACAAGGATCTATAATTGTTCTGGCGATCGGACGAGTTTGGCTTTTGGACGATGGTGCCGGTGGACTTGGGGATCTGACGAGACGTGGAAATATTTCGGACCGAAATGTGTTTTTCGCGTTTTTCTCGACAACGAGCGCGACGACCGCGCGCGAACCATTAATGTAATACGTTTGCAATGCAACGAGGAACAAGGATCTATAATTGTTTTGGCGATCGGACGAGTTTGGCTTTCGGACGATGGTGCCGGTGGACTTGGGGATCTGACGGGACGTGGAAATATTTCGGACCGAAATGTGTTTTTCGCATTTTTCTCGAAAACGAGCGCGACGACCGCGGTCGAACCATTAATGTAATACGTTCGGAATGCAACGAGGAACAAGGATCTATAATTGTTCTGGCGATCCGACGAGTTTGGCTTTTGGACGATGGTGCCGGTGGAATTTGAGATCTGCCGGGACTGTGAAATATTTCGGACCGAAAGGTGTTTTTTGCGTTTTTCTCGAAAACGAGCGCGACGACCGCGGTCGAACCATTAATGTAATACGTTCGCAATGCAACAAGGAACAAGGATCTATAATTGTTTTGGCGATCGGACGAGTTTGGCTTTTGGACCATGGTGCCGGTGGACTTTGAGATCTGACGGGACTTTGAAATATTTCGGACCGAAAGGTGTTTTTCGCTTTTTTCTCGAAAACGAGCGCGACGACCTCGGTCGAAACATTAATGTAATACGTTCGCAATGCAACTAGGAACAAGGATCTATAATTTTTTGGCGATCGGACGAGTTTGGCTTTTGGACGATGGTGCTCGTGGACTTTGAGATCTGACCGGAGTGTGAAATATTTCTTACCGAAACGTGTTTTTCGTGTTATTCTCGAAAACGAGCGCGACGACCGCGGTCGAACCATTAATGTAATACGTTTGCAATGCAACGAGGAACAAGGATCTATAATTGTTTTGGCGATCGGACGAGTTTGGCTTTTGGACGATGGTGCCGGTGGACTTGGGGATCTGACGGGACGTGGAAATATTTCGACCGAAATGTGTTTTTCGCATTTTTCTCGAAAACGAGCGCGACGACCGCGGTCGAACCATTAATGTAATACGTTCGGAATACAACGAGGAACAAGGATCTATAATTGTTTTGGCGATCGGACGAGTTTGGCTTTTGGACGATGGTGCCGGTGGACTTGGGGATCTGACGAGACGTGGAAATATTTCGGACCGAAATGTGTTTTTCGCGTTTTTCTCGACAACGAGCGCGACGACCGCGCGCGAACCATTAATGTAATACGTTTGCAATGCAACGAGGAACAAGGATCTATAATTGTTTTGGCGATCGGACGAGTTTGGCTTTCGGACGATGGTGCCGGTGGACTTGGGGATCTGACGGGACGTGGAAATATTTCGGACCGAAAGGTGTTTTTTGCGTTTTTCTCGAAAACGAGCGCGACGACCGCGGTCGAACCATTAACGTAATACGTTCGCAATGCAACAAGGAACAAGGATCAATAATTGTTTTGGCGATCGGACGAGTTTGGCTTTTGGACGATGGTGCCGGTGGACTTTGAGATCTGACGGGACTTTGAAATATTTCGGACCGAAAGGTGTTTTTCGCTTTTTTCTCGAAAAGGAGCGCGACGACCTCGGTCGAAACATTAATGTAATACGTTCGGAATGCAACGAGGAACAAGGATCTATAATTGTTCTGGCGATCCGACGAGTTTGGCTTTTGGACGATGGTGCCGGTGGACTTGGGGATCTGACCGGACGTGGAAATATTTCGGACCGAAAGGCGTTTTCGCGTTTTTCTCGAAAACGAGCGCAACGGCCGCGGTCGAACCATTAATGTAATACGTTCGCAATGTAACGAGGAACAAGGATCTATAATTTTTTTTGCGATCGGACGAGATTGGCTTTTGGACGATGGTGCCGGTGGCCTTTGAGATCTGACGGGACTTTGAAATATTTCGGACCGAAAGGTGTCTTTTACGATTTTTTCGAAAACAACCGCGACAACCGCGGTCGAAACAATAATGTAATACGTTCGCAATGCAACGCGGAACAAGGATCTATAATTGTTTTGGCGATCGGACGAGTTTGGCTTTTGGACGATGGTGCCGGTGGCCTTTGAGATCTGACGGGACGTGGAAATATTTCGGACCGAAAGGTGTTTTTTGCGTTTTTCTCGAAAACGAGCGCGACGACCTCGGTCGAAACATTAATGTAATACGTTCGGAATGCAACGAGGAACAAGGATCTATAATTGTTTTGGCGATCGGACGAGTTTGGCTTTTGGACGATGGTGCTCGTGGACTTTGAGATCTGACGGGACGTGGAAATATTTCGGACCGAAATGTGTTTTTCGCATTTTTCTCGAAAACGAGCGCGACGACCGCGGTCGAACCATTAATGTAATACGTTCGGAATGCAACGAGGAACAAGGATCTATAATTGTTTTGGCGATCGGACGAGTTTGGCTTTTGGACGATGGTGCCGGTGGACTTGGGGATCTGACGAGACGTGGAAATATTTCGGACCGAAATGTGTTTTTCGCATTTTTCTCGAAAACGAGCGCGACGACCGCGGTCGAACCATTAATGTAATACGTTCGGAATGCAACGAGGAACAAGGATCTATAATTGTTTTGGCGATCGGACGAGTTGGGCTTTTGGACGATGGTGCCGGTGGACTTGGGGATCTGACGAGACGTGGAAATATTTCGGACCGAAATGTGTTTTTCGCGTTTTTCTCGACAACGAGCGCGACGACCGCGCGCGAACCATTAATGTAATACGTTTGCAATGCAACGAGGAACAAGGATCTATAATTGTTTTGGCGATCGGACGAGTTTGGCTTTCGGACGATGGTGCCGGTGGACTTGGGGATCTGACGGGACGTGGAAATATTTCGGACCGAAATGTGTTTTTCGCATTTTTCTCGAAAACGAGCGCGACGACCGCGGTCGAACCATTAATGTAATACGTTCGGAATGCAACGAGGAACAAGGATCTATAATTGTTCTGGCGATCCGACGAGTTTGGCTTTTGGACGATGGTGCCGGTGGACTTGGGGATCTGACCGGACATGGAAATATTTCGGCCCGAAAGGCGTTTTTCGCGTTTTTCTCGAAAACGAGCGCGACGGCCGCGGTCGAACCATTAATGTAATACGTTCGCAATGTAACGAGGAACAAGGATCTATAATTTTTTTTGCGATCGGACGAGTTTGGCTTTTGGACGATGGTGCCGGTGGCCTTTGAGATCTGACGGGACTTTGAAATATTTCGGACCGAAAGGTGTCTTTTACGATTTTTTCGAAAACAACCGCGACAACCGCGGTCGAAACAATAATGTAATACGTTCGCAATGCAACGCGGAACAAGGATCTATAATTGTTTTGGCGATCGGACGAGTTTGGCTTTTGGACGATGGTGCCGGTGGCCTTTGAGATCTGACGGGACGTGGAAATATTTCCGACCGAAATGTGTTTTTCGCGTTTTTCTCGACAACGAGCGCGACGACCGCGCGCGAACCATTAATGTAATACGTTTGCAATGCAACGAGGAACAAGGATCTATAATTGTTTTGGCGATCGGACGAGTTTGGCTTTCGGACGATGGTGCCGGTGGACTTGGGGATCTGACGGGACGTGGAAATATTTCGGACCGAAATGTGTTTTTCGCATTTTTCTCGAAAACGAGCGCGACGACCGCGGTCGAACCATTAATGTAATACGTTCGGAATGCAACGAGGAACAAGGATCTATAATTGTTCTGGCGATCGGACGAGTTTGGCTTTTGGACGATGGTGCCGGTGGACTTGGGGATCTGACCGGACGTGGAAATATTTCGGACCGAAAGGCGTTTTCGCGTTTTTCTCGAAAACGAGCGCAACGGCCGCGGTCGAACCATTAATGTAATACGTTCGCAATGTAACGAGGAACAAGGATCTATAATTTTTTTTGCGATCGGACGAGATTGGCTTTTGGACGATGGTGCCGGTGGCCTTTGAGATCTGACGGGACTTTGAAATATTTCGGACCGAAAGGTGTCTTTTACGATTTTTTCGAAAACAACCGCGACAACCGCGGTCGAAACAATAATGTAATACGTTCGCAATGCAACGCGGAACAAGGATCTATAATTGTTTTGGCGATCGGACGAGTTTGGCTTTTGGACGATGGTGCCGGTGGCCTTTGAGATCTGACGGGACGTGGAAATATTTCGGACCGAAAGGTGTTTTTTGCGTTTTTCTCGAAAACGAGCGCGACGACCGCGGTCGAACCATTAATGTAATACGTTCGCAATGCAACAAGGAACAAGGATCAATAATTGTTTTGGCGATCGGACGAGTTTGGCTTTTGGACGATGGTGCCGGTGGACTTTGAGATGTGACGGGACTGTGAAATATTTCGGACCGAAAGGTGTTTTTTGCGTTTTTCTCGAAAACGAGCGCGACGACCGCGGTCGAACCATTAATGTAATACGTTCGCAATGCAACGCGGAACAAGGATCTATAATTGTTTTGGCGATCGGACGAGTTTGGCTTTTGGACGATGGTGCCGGTGGCCTTTGAGATCTGACGGGACTTTGAAATATTTCGGACCGAAAGGTGTCTTTTACGATTTTTTCGAAAACAACCGCGACAACCGCGGTCGAAACAATAATGTAATACGTTCGCAATGCAACGCGGAACAAGGATCTATAATTGTTTTGGCGATCGGACGAGTTTGGCTTTTGGACGATGTTGCTCGCGGACTTTGAGATCTGACGGGACTTTGAAATATTTCGCGACCGAAAGGTGTTTTTCGCGTTTTTCTCGACAACGAGCGCGACGACCGCGCGCGAACCATTAATGTAATACGTTTGCAATGCAACGAGGAACAAGGATCTATAATTGTTTTGGCGATCGGACGAGTTTGGCTTTTGGACGATGGTGCCGGTGGACTTGGGGATCTGACGAGACGTGGAAATATTTCGGACCGAAATGTGTTTTTCGCGTTTTTCTCGACAACGAGCGCGACGACCGCGCGCGAACCATTAATGTAATACGTTTGCAATGCAAGGAGGAACAAGGATCTATAATTGTTTTGGCGATCGGACGAGTTTGGCTTTTGGACGATGGTGCCGGTGGACTTGGGGATCTGACCGGACGTGGAAATATTTCGGACCGAAAGGCGTTTTTCGCGTTTTTCTCGAAAACGAGCGCGACGGCCGCGGTCGAACCATTAATGTAATACGTTCGCAATGTAACGAGGAACAAGGATCTATAATTGTTTTGGCGATCGGACGAGTTTGGCTTTCGGACGATGGTGCCGGTGGACTTGGGGATCTGACGGGACGTGGAAATATTTCGGACCGAAATGTGTTTTTTGCGTTTTTCTCGAAAACGAGCGCGACGACCTCGGTCGAAACATTAATGTAATACGTTCGGAATGCAACGAGGAACAAGGATCTATAATTGTTTTGGCGATCGGACGAGTTTGGCTTTTGGACGATGGTGCTCGTGGACTTTGAGATCTGACGGGACGTGGAAATATTTCGGACCGAAATGTGTTTTTCGCATTTTTCTCGAAAACGAGCGCGACGACCGCGGTCGAACCATTAATGTAATACGTTCGGAATGCAACGAGGAACAAGGATCTATAATTGTTTTGGCGATCGGACGAGTTTGGCTTTTGGACGATGGTGCCGGTGGACTTGGGGATCTGACGAGACGTGGAAATATTTCGGACCGAAATGTGTTTTTCGCATTTTTCTCGAAAACGAGCGCGACGACCGCGGTCGAACCATTAATGTAATACGTTCGGAATGCAACGAGGAACAAGGATCTATAATTGTTTTGGCGATCGGACGAGTTGGGCTTTTGGACGATGGTGCCGGTGGACTTGGGGATCTGACGAGACGTGGAAATATTTCGGACCGAAATGTGTTTTTCGCGTTTTTCTCGACAACGAGCGCGACGACCGCGCGCGAACCATTAATGTAATACGTTTGCAATGCAACGAGGAACAAGGATCTATAATTGTTTTGGCGATCGGACGAGTTTGGCTTTCGGACGATGGTGCCGGTGGACTTGGGGATCTGACGGGACGTGGAAATATTTCGGACCGAAATGTGTTTTTCGCATTTTTCTCGAAAACGAGCGCGACGACCGCGGTCGAACCATTAATGTAATACGTTCGGAATGCAACGAGGAACAAGGATCTATAATTGTTCTGGCGATCCGACGAGTTTGGCTTTTGGACGATGGTGCCGGTGGACTTGGGGATCTGACCGGACATGGAAATATTTCGGCCCGAAAGGCGTTTTTCGCGTTTTTCTCGAAAACGAGCGCGACGGCCGCGGTCGAACCATTAATGTAATACGTTCGCAATGTAACGAGGAACAAGGATCTATAATTTTTTTTGCGATCGGACGAGTTTGGCTTTTGGACGATGGTGCCGGTGGCCTTTGAGATCTGACGGGACTTTGAAATATTTCGGACCGAAAGGTGTCTTTTACGATTTTTTCGAAAACAACCGCGACAACCGCGGTCGAAACAATAATGTAATACGTTCGCAATGCAACGCGGAACAAGGATCTATAATTGTTTTGGCGATCGGACGAGTTTGGCTTTTGGACGATGGTGCCGGTGGCCTTTGAGATCTGACGGGACGTGGAAATATTTCCGACCGAAATGTGTTTTTCGCGTTTTTCTCGACAACGAGCGCGACGACCGCGCGCGAACCATTAATGTAATACGTTTGCAATGCAACGAGGAACAAGGATCTATAATTGTTTTGGCGATCGGACGAGTTTGGCTTTCGGACGATGGTGCCGGTGGACTTGGGGATCTGACGGGACGTGGAAATATTTCGGACCGAAATGTGTTTTTCGCATTTTTCTCGAAAACGAGCGCGACGACCGCGGTCGAACCATTAATGTAATACGTTCGGAATGCAACGAGGAACAAGGATCTATAATTGTTCTGGCGATCGGACGAGTTTGGCTTTTGGACGATGGTGCCGGTGGACTTGGGGATCTGACCGGACGTGGAAATATTTCGGACCGAAAGGCGTTTTCGCGTTTTTCTCGAAAACGAGCGCAACGGCCGCGGTCGAACCATTAATGTAATACGTTCGCAATGTAACGAGGAACAAGGATCTATAATTTTTTTTGCGATCGGACGAGATTGGCTTTTGGACGATGGTGCCGGTGGCCTTTGAGATCTGACGGGACTTTGAAATATTTCGGACCGAAAGGTGTCTTTTACGATTTTTTCGAAAACAACCGCGACAACCGCGGTCGAAACAATAATGTAATACGTTCGCAATGCAACGCGGAACAAGGATCTATAATTGTTTTGGCGATCGGACGAGTTTGGCTTTTGGACGATGGTGCCGGTGGCCTTTGAGATCTGACGGGACGTGGAAATATTTCGGACCGAAAGGTGTTTTTTGCGTTTTTCTCGAAAACGAGCGCGACGACCGCGGTCGAACCATTAATGTAATACGTTCGCAATGCAACAAGGAACAAGGATCAATAATTGTTTTGGCGATCGGACGAGTTTGGCTTTTGGACGATGGTGCCGGTGGACTTTGAGATGTGACGGGACTGTGAAATATTTCGGACCGAAAGGTGTTTTTTGCGTTTTTCTCGAAAACGAGCGCGACGACCGCGGTCGAACCATTAATGTAATACGTTCGCAATGCAACGCGGAACAAGGATCTATAATTGTTTTGGCGATCGGACGAGTTTGGCTTTTGGACGATGGTGCCGGTGGCCTTTGAGATCTGACGGGACTTTGAAATATTTCGGACCGAAAGGTGTCTTTTACGATTTTTTCGAAAACAACCGCGACAACCGCGGTCGAAACAATAATGTAATACGTTCGCAATGCAACGCGGAACAAGGATCTATAATTGTTTTGGCGATCGGACGAGTTTGGCTTTTGGACGATGTTGCTCGCGGACTTTGAGATCTGACGGGACTTTGAAATATTTCGCGACCGAAAGGTGTTTTTCGCGTTTTTCTCGACAACGAGCGCGACGACCGCGCGCGAACCATTAATGTAATACGTTTGCAATGCAACGAGGAACAAGGATCTATAATTGTTTTGGCGATCGGACGAGTTTGGCTTTTGGACGATGGTGCCGGTGGACTTGGGGATCTGACGAGACGTGGAAATATTTCGGACCGAAATGTGTTTTTCGCGTTTTTCTCGACAACGAGCGCGACGACCGCGCGCGAACCATTAATGTAATACGTTTGCAATGCAAGGAGGAACAAGGATCTATAATTGTTTTGGCGATCGGACGAGTTTGGCTTTTGGACGATGGTGCCGGTGGACTTGGGGATCTGACCGGACGTGGAAATATTTCGGACCGAAAGGCGTTTTTCGCGTTTTTCTCGAAAACGAGCGCGACGGCCGCGGTCGAACCATTAATGTAATACGTTCGCAATGTAACGAGGAACAAGGATCTATAATTTTTTTGCGATCGGACGAGTTTGGCTTTTGGACGATGGTGCCGGTGGCCTTTGAGATCTGACGGGACTTCGAAATATTTCGGACCGAAAGGTGTCTTTTACGTTTTTTTCGAAAACAACCGCGACAACCGCGGTCGAAACAATAATGTAATACGTTCGCAATGCAACGCGGAACAAGGATCTATAATTGTTTTGGCGATCGGACGAGTTTGGCTTTTGGACGATGGTGCCGGTGGCCTTTGAGATCTGACCGGACGTGGAAATATTTCCGACCGAAAGGTGTTTTTTGCGTTTTTCTCGAAAACGAGCGCGACGACCGCGGTCGAACCATTAATGTAATACGTTCGCAATGCAACAAGGAACAAGGATCAATAATTGTTTTGGCGATCGGACGAGTTTGGCTTTTGGACGATGGTGCCGGTGGACTTTGAGATCTGACGGGACTGTGAAATATTTCGGACCGAAAGGTGTTTTTTGCGTTTTTCTCGAAAACGAGCGCGACGACCGCGGTCGAACCATTAATGTAATACGTTCGCAATGCAACAAGGAACAAGGATCTATAATTGTTTTGGCGATCGGACGAGTTTGGCTTTTGGACCATGGTGCCGGTGGACTTTGAGATCTGACGGGACTTTGAAATATTTCGGACCGAAAGGTGTTTTTCGCTTTTTTCTCGAAAACGAGCGCGACGACCTCGGTCGAAACATTAATGTAATACGTTCGCAATGCAACTAGGAACAAGGATCTAAAATTGTTTTGGCGATCGAACGAGTTTGGCTTTTGGACGATGGTGCCGGTGGACTTTGAGATCTGACGGGACTGTGAAATATTTCGGACCGAAAGGTGTTTCTTGCGTTTTTCTCGAAAACGAGCGCGACGACCGCGGTCGAACCATTAATGTAATAGGTTCGCAATGCAACGCGGAACAAGGATCTATAATTGTTTTGGCGATCGGACGAGTTTGGATTTTGGACGATAGTGCCGGTGGACTTTGAGATCTGACGGGACTGTGAAATATTTCGGACCGAAAGGTGTTTTTCGCTTTTTTCTCGAAAACGAGCGCGACGACCTCGGTCGAAACATTAATGTAATACGTTCGCAATGCAACTAGGAACAAGGATCAATAATTTTTTGGCGATCGGACGAGTTTGGCTTTTGGACGATGGTGCTCGTGGACTTTGAGATCTGACGGGAGTGTGAAATATTTCTTACCGAAACGTGTTTTTCGTGTTATTCTCGAAAACGAGCGCGACGACCGCGATCGAACCATTAATGTAATACGTTCGCAATGCAACAAGGAACAAGGATCTATAATTGTTTTGGCGATCGGACGAGTTTGGCTTTTGGACCATGGTGCCGGTGGACTTTGAGATCTGACGGGACTTTGAAATATTTCGCGACCGAAAGGTGTTTTTCGCGTTTTTCTCGAAAACGAGCGCGACGACCTCGGTCGAAACATTAATGTAATACGTTCGGAATGCAACGAGGAACAAGGATCTATAATTGTTTTGGCGATCGGACGAGTTTGGCTTTTGGACGATGGTGCTCGTGGACTTTGAGATCTGACGGGACTTAGAAATATTTCGGACCGAAAGGTGTTTTTCGCGTTTTTCTCGACAACGAGCGCGACGACCGCGCGCGGACCATTAATGTAATACGTTTGCAATGCAACGAGGAACAAGGATCTATAATTGTTTTGGCGATCGGACGAGTTTGGCTTTTGGACGATGGTGCCGGTGGACTTGGGGATCTGACGGGACGTGGAAATATTTCGGACCGAAATGTGTTTTTCGCATTTTTCTCGAAAACGAGCGCGACGACCGCGGTCGAACCATTAATGTAATACGTTCGGAATGCAACGAGGAACAAGGATCTATAATTGTTTTGGCGAACGGACGAGTTTGGCTTTTGGACGATGGTGCCGGTGGACATGGGGATCTGACGAGACGTGGAAATATTTCGGACCGAAATGTGTTTTTCGCGTTTTTCTCGACAACGAGCGCGACGACCGCGCGCGAACCATTAATGTAATACGTTTGCAATGCAACGAGGAACAAGGATCTATAATTGTTTTGGCGATCGGACGAGTTTGGCTTTCGGACGATGGTGCCGGTGGACTTGGGGATCTGACGGGACGTGGAAATATTTCGGACCGAAATGTGTTTTTCGCGTTTTTCTCGAAAACGAGCGCGACGGCCGCGGTCGAACCATTAATGTAATACGTTCGCAATGTAACGAGGAACAAGGATCTATAATTTTTTTTGCGATCGGACGAGTTTGGCTTTTGGACGATGGTGCCGGTGGCCTTTGAGATCTGACGGGACTTTGAAATATTTCGGACCGAAAGGTGTCTTTTACGATTTTTTCGAAAACAACCGCGACAACCGCGGTCGAAACAATAATGTAATACGTTCGCAATGCAACGCGGAACAAGGATCTATAATTGTTTTGGCGATCGGACGAGTTTGGCTTTTGGACGATGGTGCCGGTGGCCTTTGAGATCTGACGGGACGTGGAAATATTTCCGACCGAAAGGTGTTTTTTGCGTTTTTCTCGAAAACGAGCGCGACGACCGCGGTCGAACCATTAATGTAATACGTTCGGAATGCAACGAGGAACAAGGATCTATAATTGTTCTGGCGATCGGACGAGTTTGGCTTTTGGACGATGGTGCCGGTGGACTTGGGGATCTGACGAGACGTGGAAATATTTCGGACCGAAATGTGTTTTTCGCGTTTTTCTCGACAACGAGCGCGACGACCGCGCGCGAACCATTAATGTAATACGTTTGCAATGCAACGAGGAACAAGGATCTATAATTGTTTTGGCGATCGGACGAGTTTGGCTTTCGGACGATGGTGCCGGTGGACTTGGGGATCTGACGGGACGTGGAAATATTTCGGACCGAAATGTGTTTTTCGCATTTTTCTCGAAAACGAGCGCGACGACCGCGGTCGAACCATTAATGTAATACGTTCGGAATGCAACGAGGAACAAGGATCTATAATTGTTCTGGCGATCGGACGAGTTTGGCTTTTGGACGATGGTGCCGGTGGACTTGGGGATCTGACGAGACGTGGAAATATTTCGGACCGAAATGTGTTTTTCGCGTTTTTCTCGACAACGAGCGCGACGACCGCGCGCGAACCATTAATGTAATACGTTTGCAATGCAACGAGGAACAAGGATCTATAATTGTTTTGGCGATCGGACGAGTTTGGCTTTCGGACGATGGTGCCGGTGGACTTGGGGATCTGACGGGACGTGGAAATATTTCGGACCGAAATGTGTTTTTCGCATTTTTCTCGAAAACGAGCGCGACGACCGCGGTCGAACCATTAATGTAATACGTTCGGAATGCAACGAGGAACAAGGATCTATAATTGTTCTGGCGATCCGACGAGTTTGGCTTTTGGACGATGGTGCCGGTGGAATTTGAGATCTGCCGGGACTGTGAAATATTTCGGACCGAAAGGTGTTTTTTGCGTTTTTCTCGAAAACGAGCGCGACGACCGCGGTCGAACCATTAATGTAATACGTTCGCAATGCAACAAGGAACAAGGATCTATAATTGTTTTGGCGATCGGACGAGTTTGGCTTTTGGACCATGGTGCCGGTGGACTTTGAGATCTGACGGGACTTTGAAATATTTCGGACCGAAAGGTGTTTTTCGCTTTTTTCTCGAAAACGAGCGCGACGACCTCGGTCGAAACATTAATGTAATACGTTCGCAATGCAACTAGGAACAAGGATCTATAATTTTTTGGCGATCGGACGAGTTTGGCTTTTGGACGATGGTGCTCGTGGACTTTGAGATCTGACCGGAGTGTGAAATATTTCTTACCGAAACGTGTTTTTCGTGTTATTCTCGAAAACGAGCGCGACGACCGCGGTCGAACCATTAATGTAATACGTTTGCAATGCAACGAGGAACAAGGATCTATAATTGTTTTGGCGATCGGACGAGTTTGGCTTTTGGACGATGGTGCCGGTGGACTTGGGGATCTGACGGGACGTGGAAATATTTCGACCGAAATGTGTTTTTCGCATTTTTCTCGAAAACGAGCGCGACGACCGCGGTCGAACCATTAATGTAATACGTTCGGAATACAACGAGGAACAAGGATCTATAATTGTTTTGGCGATCGGACGAGTTTGGCTTTTGGACGATGGTGCCGGTGGACTTGGGGATCTGACGAGACGTGGAAATATTTCGGACCGAAATGTGTTTTTCGCGTTTTTCTCGACAACGAGCGCGACGACCGCGCGCGAACCATTAATGTAATACGTTTGCAATGCAACGAGGAACAAGGATCTATAATTGTTTTGGCGATCAGACGAGTTTGGCTTTCGGACGATGGTGCCGGTGGACTTGGGGATCTGACGGGACGTGGAAATATTTCGGACCGAAAGGTGTTTTTTGCGTTTTTCTCGAAAACGAGCGCGACGACCGCGGTCGAACCATTAACGTAATACGTTCGCAATGCAACAAGGAACAAGGATCAATAATTGTTTTGGCGATCGGACGAGTTTGGCTTTTGGACGATGGTGCCGGTGGACTTTGAGATCTGACGGGACTTTGAAATATTTCGGACCGAAAGGTGTTTTTCGCTTTTTTCTCGAAAAGGAGCGCGACGACCTCGGTCGAAACATTAATGTAATACGTTCGGAATGCAACGAGGAACAAGGATCTATAATTGTTCTGGCGATCCGACGAGTTTGGCTTTTGGACGATGGTGCCGGTGGACTTGGGGATCTGACCGGACGTGGAAATATTTCGGACCGAAAGGCGTTTTCGCGTTTTTCTCGAAAACGAGCGCAACGGCCGCGGTCGAACCATTAATGTAATACGTTCGCAATGTAACGAGGAACAAGGATCTATAATTTTTTTTGCGATCGGACGAGATTGGCTTTTGGACGATGGTGCCGGTGGCCTTTGAGATCTGACGGGACTTTGAAATATTTCGGACCGAAAGGTGTCTTTTACGATTTTTTCGAAAACAACCGCGACAACCGCGGTCGAAACAATAATGTAATACGTTCGCAATGCAACGCGGAACAAGGATCTATAATTGTTTTGGCGATCGGACGAGTTTGGCTTTTGGACGATGGTGCCGGTGGCCTTTGAGATCTGACGGGACGTGGAAATATTTCGGACCGAAAGGTGTTTTTTGCGTTTTTCTCGAAAACGAGCGCGACGACCTCGGTCGAAACATTAATGTAATACGTTCGGAATGCAACGAGGAACAAGGATCTATAATTGTTTTGGCGATCGGACGAGTTTGGCTTTTGGACGATGGTGCTCGTGGACTTTGAGATCTGACGGGACGTGGAAATATTTCGGACCGAAATGTGTTTTTCGCATTTTTCTCGAAAACGAGCGCGACGACCGCGGTCGAACCATTAATGTAATACGTTCGGAATGCAACGAGGAACAAGGATCTATAATTGTTTTGGCGATCGGACGAGTTTGGCTTTTGGACGATGGTGCCGGTGGACTTGGGGATCTGACGAGACGTGGAAATATTTCGGACCGAAATGTGTTTTTCGCATTTTTCTCGAAAACGAGCGCGACGACCGCGGTCGAACCATTAATGTAATACGTTCGGAATGCAACGAGGAACAAGGATCTATAATTGTTTTGGCGATCGGACGAGTTGGGCTTTTGGACGATGGTGCCGGTGGACTTGGGGATCTGACGAGACGTGGAAATATTTCGGACCGAAATGTGTTTTTCGCGTTTTTCTCGACAACGAGCGCGACGACCGCGCGCGAACCATTAATGTAATACGTTTGCAATGCAACGAGGAACAAGGATCTATAATTGTTTTGGCGATCGGACGAGTTTGGCTTTCGGACGATGGTGCCGGTGGACTTGGGGATCTGACGGGACGTGGAAATATTTCGGACCGAAATGTGTTTTTCGCATTTTCTCGAAAACGAGCGCGACGACCGCGGTCGAACCATTAATGTAATACGTTCGGAATGCAACGAGGAACAAGGATCTATAATTGTTCTGGCGATCCGACGAGTTTGGCTTTTGGACGATGGTGCCGGTGGACTTGGGGATCTGACCGGACATGGAAATATTTCGGCCCGAAAGGCGTTTTTCGCGTTTTTCTCGAAAACGAGCGCGACGGCCGCGGTCGAACCATTAATGTAATACGTTCGCAATGTAACGAGGAACAAGGATCTATAATTTTTTTTGCGATCGGACGAGTTTGGCTTTTGGACGATGGTGCCGGTGGCCTTTGAGATCTGACGGGACTTTGAAATATTTCGGACCGAAAGGTGTCTTTTACGATTTTTTCGAAAACAACCGCGACAACCGCGGTCGAAACAATAATGTAATACGTTCGCAATGCAACGCGGAACAAGGATCTATAATTGTTTTGGCGATCGGACGAGTTTGGCTTTTGGACGATGGTGCCGGTGGCCTTTGAGATCTGACGGGACGTGGAAATATTTCCGACCGAAATGTGTTTTTCGCGTTTTTCTCGACAACGAGCGCGACGACCGCGCGCGAACCATTAATGTAATACGTTTGCAATGCAACGAGGAACAAGGATCTATAATTGTTTTGGCGATCGGACGAGTTTGGCTTTCGGACGATGGTGCCGGTGGACTTGGGGATCTGACGGGACGTGGAAATATTTCGGACCGAAATGTGTTTTTCGCATTTTTCTCGAAAACGAGCGCGACGACCGCGGTCGAACCATTAATGTAATACGTTCGGAATGCAACGAGGAACAAGGATCTATAATTGTTCTGGCGATCGGACGAGTTTGGCTTTTGGACGATGGTGCCGGTGGACTTGGGGATCTGACCGGACGTGGAAATATTTCGGACCGAAAGGCGTTTTCGCGTTTTTCTCGAAAACGAGCGCAACGGCCGCGGTCGAACCATTAATGTAATACGTTCGCAATGTAACGAGGAACAAGGATCTATAATTTTTTTTGCGATCGGACGAGATTGGCTTTTGGACGATGGTGCCGGTGGCCTTTGAGATCTGACGGGACTTTGAAATATTTCGGACCGAAAGGTGTCTTTTACGATTTTTTCGAAAACAACCGCGACAACCGCGGTCGAAACAATAATGTAATACGTTCGCAATGCAACGCGGAACAAGGATCTATAATTGTTTTGGCGATCGGACGAGTTTGGCTTTTGGACGATGGTGCCGGTGGCCTTTGAGATCTGACGGGACGTGGAAATATTTCGGACCGAAAGGTGTTTTTTGCGTTTTTCTCGAAAACGAGCGCGACGACCGCGGTCGAACCATTAATGTAATACGTTCGCAATGCAACAAGGAACAAGGATCAATAATTGTTTTGGCGATCGGACGAGTTTGGCTTTTGGACGATGGTGCCGGTGGACTTTGAGATGTGACGGGACTGTGAAATATTTCGGACCGAAAGGTGTTTTTTGCGTTTTTCTCGAAAACGAGCGCGACGACCGCGGTCGAACCATTAATGTAATACGTTCGCAATGCAACGCGGAACAAGGATCTATAATTGTTTTGGCGATCGGACGAGTTTGGCTTTTGGACGATGGTGCCGGTGGCCTTTGAGATCTGACGGGACGTGGAAATATTTCGGACCGAAAGGTGTTTTTTGCGTTTTTCTCGAAAACGAGCGCGACGACCTCGGTCGAAACATTAATGTAATACGTTCGGAATGCAACGAGGAACAAGGATCTATAATTGTTTTGGCGATCGGACGAGTTTGGCTTTTGGACGATGGTGCTCGTGGACTTTGAGATCTGACCGGAGTGTGAAATATTTCTTACCGAAACGTGTTTTTCGTGTTATTCTCGAAAACGAGCGCGACGACCGCGGTCGAACCATTAATGTAATACGTTTGCAATGCAACGAGGAACAAGGATCTATAATTGTTTTGGCGATCGGACGAGTTTGGCTTTCGGACGATGGTGCCGGTGGACTTGGGGATCTGACGGGACGTGGAAATATTTCGGACCGAAAGGTGTTTTTTGCGTTTTTCTCGAAAACGAGCGCGACGACCGCGGTCGAACCATTAACGTAATACGTTCGCAATGCAACAAGGAACAAGGATCAATAATTGTTTTGGCGATCGGACGAGTTTGGCTTTTGGACGATGGTGCCGGTGGACTTTGAGATCTGACGGGACTTTGAAATATTTCGGACCGAAAGGTGTTTTTCGCTTTTTTCTCGAAAAGGAGCGCGACGACCTCGGTCGAAACATTAATGTAATACGTTCGGAATGCAACGAGGAACAAGGATCTATAATTGTTCTGGCGATCCGACGAGTTTGGCTTTTGGACGATGGTGCCGGTGGACTTGGGGATCTGACCGGACGTGGAAATATTTCGGACCGAAAGGCGTTTTCGCGTTTTTCTCGAAAACGAGCGCAACGGCCGCGGTCGAACCATTAATGTAATACGTTTGCAATGCAACGCGGAACAAGGATCTATAATTGTTTTGGCGATCGGACGAGTTTGGCTTTTGGACGATGGTGCCGGTGGCCTTTGAGATCTGACGGGACGTGGAAATATTTCGGACCGAAAGGTGTTTTTTGCGTTTTTCTCGAAAACGAGCGCGACGACCTCGGTCGAAACATTAATGTAATACGTTCGGAATGCAACGAGGAACAAGGATCTATAATTGTTTTGGCGATCGGACGAGTTTGGCTTTTGGACGATGGTGCCGGTGGACTTGGGGATCTGACGAGACGTGGAAATATTTCGGACCGAAATGTGTTTTTCGCATTTTTCTCGAAAACGAGCGCGACGACCGCGGTCGAACCATTAATGTAATACGTTCGGAATGCAACGAGGAACAAGGATCTATAATTGTTTGGGCGATCGGACGAGTTGGGCTTTTGGACGATGGTGCCGGTGGACTTGGGGATCTGACGAGACGTGGAAATATTTCGGACCGAAATGTGTTTTTCGCGTTTTTCTCGACAACGAGCGCGACGACCGCGCGCGAACCATTAATGTAATACGTTTGCAATGCAACGAGGAACAAGGATCTATAATTGTTTTGGCGATCGGACGAGTTTGGCTTTCGGACGATGGTGCCGGTGGACTTGGGGATCTGACGGGACGTGGAAATATTTCGGACCGAAATGTGTTTTTCGCATTTTCTCGAAAACGAGCGCGACGACCGCGGTCGAACCATTAATGTAATACGTTCGGAATGCAACGAGGAACAAGGATCTATAATTGTTCTGGCGATCCGACGAGTTTGGCTTTTGGACGATGGTGCCGGTGGACTTGGGGATCTGACCGGACATGGAAATATTTCGGCCCGAAAGGCGTTTTTCGCGTTTTTCTCGAAAACGAGCGCGACGGCCGCGGTCGAACCATTAATGTAATACGTTCGCAATGTAACGAGGAACAAGGATCTATAATTTTTTTTGCGATCGGACGAGTTTGGCTTTTGGACGATGGTGCCGGTGGCCTTTGAGATCTGACGGGACTTTGAAATATTTCGGACCGAAAGGTGTCTTTTACGATTTTTTCGAAAACAACCGCGACAACCGCGGTCGAAACAATAATGTAATACGTTCGCAATGCAACGCGGAACAAGGATCTATAATTGTTTTGGCGATCGGACGAGTTTGGCTTTTGGACGATGGTGCCGGTGGCCTTTGAGATCTGACGGGACGTGGAAATATTTCCGACCGAAATGTGTTTTTCGCGTTTTTCTCGACAACGAGCGCGACGACCGCGCGCGAACCATTAATGTAATACGTTTGCAATGCAACGAGGAACAAGGATCTATAATTGTTTTGGCGATCGGACGAGTTTGGCTTTCGGACGATGGTGCCGGTGGACTTGGGGATCTGACGGGACGTGGAAATATTTCGGACCGAAATGTGTTTTTCGCATTTTTCTCGAAAACGAGCGCGACGACCGCGGTCGAACCATTAATGTAATACGTTCGGAATGCAACGAGGAACAAGGATCTATAATTGTTCTGGCGATCGGACGAGTTTGGCTTTTGGACGATGGTGCCGGTGGACTTGGGGATCTGACCGGACGTGGAAATATTTCGGACCGAAAGGCGTTTTCGCGTTTTTCTCGAAAACGAGCGCAACGGCCGCGGTCGAACCATTAATGTAATACGTTCGCAATGCAACGAGGAACAAGGATCTATAATTGTTTTGGCGATCGGACGAGTTTGGCTTTCGGACGATGGTGCCGGTGGACTTGGGGATCTGACGGGACGTGGAAATATTTCGGACCGAAATGTGTTTTTCGCGTTTTTCTCGACAACGAGCGCGACGACCGCGCGCGAACCATTAATGTAATACGTTTGCAATGCAACGAGGAACAAGGATCTATAATTGTTTTGGCGATCGGACGAGTTTGGCTTTCGGACGATGGTGCCGGTGGACTTGGGGATCTGACGGGACGTGGAAATATTTCGGACCGAAATGTGTTTTTCGCATTTTCTCGAAAACGAGCGCGACGACCGCGGTCGAACCATTAATGTAATACGTTCGGAATGCAACGAGGAACAAGGATCTATAATTGTTCTGGCGATCCGACGAGTTTGGCTTTTGGACGATGGTGCCGGTGGACTTGGGGATCTGACCGGACATGGAAATATTTCGGCCCGAAAGGCGTTTTTCGCGTTTTTCTCGAAAACGAGCGCGACGGCCGCGGTCGAACCATTAATGTAATACGTTCGCAATGTAACGAGGAACAAGGATCTATAATTTTTTTTGCGATCGGACGAGTTTGGCTTTTGGACGATGGTGCCGGTGGCCTTTGAGATCTGACGGGACTTTGAAATATTTCGGACCGAAAGGTGTCTTTTACGATTTTTTCGAAAACAACCGCGACAACCGCGGTCGAAACAATAATGTAATACGTTCGCAATGCAACGCGGAACAAGGATCTATAATTGTTTTGGCGATCGGACGAGTTTGGCTTTTGGACGATGGTGCCGGTGGCCTTTGAGATCTGACGGGACGTGGAAATATTTCCGACCGAAATGTGTTTTTCGCGTTTTTCTCGACAACGAGCGCGACGACCGCGCGCGAACCATTAATGTAATACGTTTGCAATGCAACGAGGAACAAGGATCTATAATTGTTTTGGCGATCGGACGAGTTTGGCTTTCGGACGATGGTGCCGGTGGACTTGGGGATCTGACGGGACGTGGAAATATTTCGGACCGAAATGTGTTTTTCGCATTTTTCTCGAAAACGAGCGCGACGACCGCGGTCGAACCATTAATGTAATACGTTCGGAATGCAACGAGGAACAAGGATCTATAATTGTTCTGGCGATCGGACGAGTTTGGCTTTTGGACGATGGTGCCGGTGGACTTGGGGATCTGACCGGACGTGGAAATATTTCGGACCGAAAGGCGTTTTCGCGTTTTTCTCGAAAACGAGCGCAACGGCCGCGGTCGAACCATTAATGTAATACGTTCGCAATGTAACGAGGAACAAGGATCTATAATTTTTTTTGCGATCGGACGAGATTGGCTTTTGGACGATGGTGCCGGTGGCCTTTGAGATCTGACGGGACTTTGAAATATTTCGGACCGAAAGGTGTCTTTTACGATTTTTTCGAAAACAACCGCGACAACCGCGGTCGAAACAATAATGTAATACGTTCGCAATGCAACGCGGAACAAGGATCTATAATTGTTTTGGCGATCGGACGAGTTTGGCTTTTGGACGATGGTGCCGGTGGCCTTTGAGATCTGACGGGACGTGGAAATATTTCGGACCGAAAGGTGTTTTTTGCGTTTTTCTCGAAAACGAGCGCGACGACCGCGGTCGAACCATTAATGTAATACGTTCGCAATGCAACAAGGAACAAGGATCAATAATTGTTTTGGCGATCGGACGAGTTTGGCTTTTGGACGATGGTGCCGGTGGACTTTGAGATGTGACGGGACTGTGAAATATTTCGGACCGAAAGGTGTTTTTTGCGTTTTTCTCGAAAACGAGCGCGACGACCGCGGTCGAACCATTAATGTAATACGTTCGCAATGCAACGCGGAACAAGGATCTATAATTGTTTTGGCGATCGGACGAGTTTGGCTTTTGGACGATGGTGCCGGTGGCCTTTGAGATCTGACGGGACGTGGAAATATTTCGGACCGAAAGGTGTTTTTTGCGTTTTTCTCGAAAACGAGCGCGACGACCTCGGTCGAAACATTAATGTAATACGTTCGGAATGCAACGAGGAACAAGGATCTATAATTGTTTTGGCGATCGGACGAGTTTGGCTTTTGGACGATGGTGCTCGTGGACTTTGAGATCTGACCGGAGTGTGAAATATTTCTTACCGAAACGTGTTTTTCGTGTTATTCTCGAAAACGAGCGCGACGACCGCGGTCGAACCATTAATGTAATACGTTTGCAATGCAACGAGGAACAAGGATCTATAATTGTTTTGGCGATCGGACGAGTTTGGCTTTCGGACGATGGTGCCGGTGGACTTGGGGATCTGACGGGACGTGGAAATATTTCGGACCGAAAGGTGTTTTTTGCGTTTTTCTCGAAAACGAGCGCGACGACCGCGGTCGAACCATTAACGTAATACGTTCGCAATGCAACAAGGAACAAGGATCAATAATTGTTTTGGCGATCGGACGAGTTTGGCTTTTGGACGATGGTGCCGGTGGACTTTGAGATCTGACGGGACTTTGAAATATTTCGGACCGAAAGGTGTTTTTCGCTTTTTTCTCGAAAAGGAGCGCGACGACCTCGGTCGAAACATTAATGTAATACGTTCGGAATGCAACGAGGAACAAGGATCTATAATTGTTCTGGCGATCCGACGAGTTTGGCTTTTGGACGATGGTGCCGGTGGACTTGGGGATCTGACCGGACGTGGAAATATTTCGGACCGAAAGGCGTTTTCGCGTTTTTCTCGAAAACGAGCGCAACGGCCGCGGTCGAACCATTAATGTAATACGTTTGCAATGCAACGCGGAACAAGGATCTATAATTGTTTTGGCGATCGGACGAGTTTGGCTTTTGGACGATGGTGCCGGTGGCCTTTGAGATCTGACGGGACGTGGAAATATTTCGGACCGAAAGGTGTTTTTTGCGTTTTTCTCGAAAACGAGCGCGACGACCTCGGTCGAAACATTAATGTAATACGTTCGGAATGCAACGAGGAACAAGGATCTATAATTGTTTTGGCGATCGGACGAGTTTGGCTTTTGGACGATGGTGCCGGTGGACTTGGGGATCTGACGAGACGTGGAAATATTTCGGACCGAAATGTGTTTTTCGCATTTTTCTCGAAAACGAGCGCGACGACCGCGGTCGAACCATTAATGTAATACGTTCGGAATGCAACGAGGAACAAGGATCTATAATTGTTTTGGCGATCGGACGAGTTGGGCTTTTGGACGATGGTGCCGGTGGACTTGGGGATCTGACGAGACGTGGAAATATTTCGGACCGAAATGTGTTTTTCGCGTTTTTCTCGACAACGAGCGCGACGACCGCGCGCGAACCATTAATGTAATACGTTTGCAATGCAACGAGGAACAAGGATCTATAATTGTTTTGGCGATCGGACGAGTTTGGCTTTCGGACGATGGTGCCGGTGGACTTGGGGATCTGACGGGACGTGGAAATATTTCGGACCGAAATGTGTTTTTCGCATTTTCTCGAAAACGAGCGCGACGACCGCGGTCGAACCATTAATGTAATACGTTCGGAATGCAACGAGGAACAAGGATCTATAATTGTTCTGGCGATCCGACGAGTTTGGCTTTTGGACGATGGTGCCGGTGGACTTGGGGATCTGACCGGACATGGAAATATTTCGGCCCGAAAGGCGTTTTTCGCGTTTTTCTCGAAAACGAGCGCGACGGCCGCGGTCGAACCATTAATGTAATACGTTCGCAATGTAACGAGGAACAAGGATCTATAATTTTTTTTGCGATCGGACGAGTTTGGCTTTTGGACGATGGTGCCGGTGGCCTTTGAGATCTGACGGGACTTTGAAATATTTCGGACCGAAAGGTGTCTTTTACGATTTTTTCGAAAACAACCGCGACAACCGCGGTCGAAACAATAATGTAATACGTTCGCAATGCAACGCGGAACAAGGATCTATAATTGTTTTGGCGATCGGACGAGTTTGGCTTTTGGACGATGGTGCCGGTGGCCTTTGAGATCTGACGGGACGTGGAAATATTTCCGACCGAAATGTGTTTTTCGCGTTTTTCTCGACAACGAGCGCGACGACCGCGCGCGAACCATTAATGTAATACGTTTGCAATGCAACGAGGAACAAGGATCTATAATTGTTTTGGCGATCGGACGAGTTTGGCTTTCGGACGATGGTGCCGGTGGACTTGGGGATCTGACGGGACGTGGAAATATTTCGGACCGAAATGTGTTTTTCGCATTTTTCTCGAAAACGAGCGCGACGACCGCGGTCGAACCATTAATGTAATACGTTCGGAATGCAACGAGGAACAAGGATCTATAATTGTTCTGGCGATCGGACGAGTTTGGCTTTTGGACGATGGTGCCGGTGGACTTGGGGATCTGACCGGACGTGGAAATATTTCGGACCGAAAGGCGTTTTCGCGTTTTTCTCGAAAACGAGCGCAACGGCCGCGGTCGAACCATTAATGTAATACGTTCGCAATGTAACGAGGAACAAGGATCTATAATTTTTTTTGCGATCGGACGAGATTGGCTTTTGGACGATGGTGCCGGTGGCCTTTGAGATCTGACGGGACTTTGAAATATTTCGGACCGAAAGGTGTCTTTTACGATTTTTTCGAAAACAACCGCGACAACCGCGGTCGAAACAATAATGTAATACGTTCGCAATGCAACGCGGAACAAGGATCTATAATTGTTTTGGCGATCGGACGAGTTTGGCTTTTGGACGATGGTGCCGGTGGCCTTTGAGATCTGACGGGACGTGGAAATATTTCGGACCGAAAGGTGTTTTTTGCGTTTTTCTCGAAAACGAGCGCGACGACCGCGGTCGAACCATTAATGTAATACGTTCGCAATGCAACAAGGAACAAGGATCAATAATTGTTTTGGCGATCGGACGAGTTTGGCTTTTGGACGATGGTGCCGGTGGACTTTGAGATGTGACGGGACTGTGAAATATTTCGGACCGAAAGGTGTTTTTTGCGTTTTTCTCGAAAACGAGCGCGACGACCGCGGTCGAACCATTAATGTAATACGTTAGCAATGCAACGCGGAACAAGGATCTATAATTGTTTTGGCGATCGGACGAGTTTGGCTTTTGGACGATGGTGCCGGTGGCCTTTGAGATCTGACGGGACGTGGAAATATTTCGGACCGAAAGGTGTTTTTTGCGTTTTTCTCGAAAACGAGCGCGACGACCTCGGTCGAAACATTAATGTAATACGTTCGGAATGCAACGAGGAACAAGGATCTATAATTGTTTTGGCGATCGGACGAGTTTGGCTTTTGGACGATGGTGCTCGTGGACTTTGAGATCTGACCGGAGTGTGAAATATTTCTTACCGAAACGTGTTTTTCGTGTTATTCTCGAAAACGAGCGCGACGACCGCGGTCGAACCATTAATGTAATACGTTTGCAATGCAACGAGGAACAAGGATCTATAATTGTTTTGGCGATCGGACGAGTTTGGCTTTCGGACGATGGTGCCGGTGGACTTGGGGATCTGACGGGACGTGGAAATATTTCGGACCGAAAGGTGTTTTTTGCGTTTTTCTCGAAAACGAGCGCGACGACCGCGGTCGAACCATTAACGTAATACGTTCGCAATGCAACAAGGAACAAGGATCAATAATTGTTTTGGCGATCGGACGAGTTTGGCTTTTGGACGATGGTGCCGGTGGACTTTGAGATCTGACGGGACTTTGAAATATTTCGGACCGAAAGGTGTTTTTCGCTTTTTTCTCGAAAAGGAGCGCGACGACCTCGGTCGAAACATTAATGTAATACGTTCGGAATGCAACGAGGAACAAGGATCTATAATTGTTCTGGCGATCCGACGAGTTTGGCTTTTGGACGATGGTGCCGGTGGACTTGGGGATCTGACCGGACGTGGAAATATTTCGGACCGAAAGGCGTTTTCGCGTTTTTCTCGAAAACGAGCGCAACGGCCGCGGTCGAACCATTAATGTAATACGTTTGCAATGCAACGCGGAACAAGGATCTATAATTGTTTTGGCGATCGGACGAGTTTGGCTTTTGGACGATGGTGCCGGTGGCCTTTGAGATCTGACGGGACGTGGAAATATTTCGGACCGAAAGGTGTTTTTTGCGTTTTTCTCGAAAACGAGCGCGACGACCTCGGTCGAAACATTAATGTAATACGTTCGGAATGCAACGAGGAACAAGGATCTATAATTGTTTTGGCGATCGGACGAGTTTGGCTTTTGGACGATGGTGCTCGTGGACTTTGAGATCTGACGGGACGTGGAAATATTTCGGACCGAAATGTGTTTTTCGCATTTTTCTCGAAAACGAGCGCGACGACCGCGGTCGAACCATTAATGTAATACGTTCGGAATGCAACGAGGAACAAGGATCTATAATTGTTTTGGCGATCGGACGAGTTTGGCTTTTGGACGATGGTGCCGGTGGACTTGGGGATCTGACGAGACGTGGAAATATTTCGGACCGAAATGTGTTTTTCGCATTTTTCTCGAAAACGAGCGCGACGACCGCGGTCGAACCATTAATGTAATACGTTCGGAATGCAACGAGGAACAAGGATCTATAATTGTTTTGGCGATCGGACGAGTTGGGCTTTTGGACGATGGTGCCGGTGGACTTGGGGATCTGACGAGACGTGGAAATATTTCGGACCGAAATGTGTTTTTCGCGTTTTTCTCGACAACGAGCGCGACGACCGCGCGCGAACCATTAATGTAATACGTTTGCAATGCAACGAGGAACAAGGATCTATAATTGTTTTGGCGATCGGACGAGTTTGGCTTTCGGACGATGGTGCCGGTGGACTTGGGGATCTGACGGGACGTGGAAATATTTCGGACCGAAATGTGTTTTTCGCATTTTTCTCGAAAACGAGCGCGACGACCGCGGTCGAACCATTAATGTAATACGTTCGGAATGCAACGAGGAACAAGGATCTATAATTGTTCTGGCGATCCGACGAGTTTGGCTTTTGGACGATGGTGCCGGTGGACTTGGGGATCTGACCGGACATGGAAATATTTCGGCCCGAAAGGCGTTTTTCGCGTTTTTCTCGAAAACGAGCGCGACGGCCGCGGTCGAACCATTAATGTAATACGTTCGCAATGTAACGAGGAACAAGGATCTATAATTTTTTTTGCGATCGGACGAGTTTGGCTTTTGGACGATGGTGCCGGTGGCCTTTGAGATCTGACGGGACTTTGAAATATTTCGGACCGAAAGGTGTCTTTTACGATTTTTTCGAAAACAACCGCGACAACCGCGGTCGAAACAATAATGTAATACGTTCGCAATGCAACGCGGAACAAGGATCTATAATTGTTTTGGCGATCGGACGAGTTTGGCTTTTGGACGATGGTGCCGGTGGCCTTTGAGATCTGACGGGACGTGGAAATATTTCCGACCGAAATGTGTTTTTCGCGTTTTTCTCGACAACGAGCGCGACGACCGCGCGCGAACCATTAATGTAATACGTTTGCAATGCAACGAGGAACAAGGATCTATAATTGTTTTGGCGATCGGACGAGTTTGGCTTTCGGACGATGGTGCCGGTGGACTTGGGGATCTGACGGGACGTGGAAATATTTCGGACCGAAATGTGTTTTTCGCATTTTTCTCGAAAACGAGCGCGACGACCGCGGTCGAACCATTAATGTAATACGTTCGGAATGCAACGAGGAACAAGGATCTATAATTGTTCTGGCGATCGGACGAGTTTGGCTTTTGGACGATGGTGCCGGTGGACTTGGGGATCTGACCGGACGTGGAAATATTTCGGACCGAAAGGCGTTTTCGCGTTTTTCTCGAAAACGAGCGCAACGGCCGCGGTCGAACCATTAATGTAATACGTTCGCAATGTAACGAGGAACAAGGATCTATAATTGTTTTGGCGATCGGACGAGTTTGGCTTTTGGACGATGGTGCCGGTGGCCTTTGAGATCTGACGGGACGTGGAAATATTTCCGACCGAAATGTGTTTTTCGCGTTTTTCTCGACAACGAGCGCGACGACCGCGCGCGAACCATTAATGTAATACGTTTGCAATGCAACGAGGAACAAGGATCTATAATTGTTTTGGCGATCGGACGAGTTTGGCTTTCGGACGATGGTGCCGGTGGACTTGGGGATCTGACGGGACGTGGAAATATTTCGGACCGAAATGTGTTTTTCGCATTTTTCTCGAAAACGAGCGCGACGACCGCGGTCGAACCATTAATGTAATACGTTCGGAATGCAACGAGGAACAAGGATCTATAATTGTTTTGGCGATCGGACGAGTTGGGCTTTTGGACGATGGTGCCGGTGGACTTGGGGATCTGACGAGACGTGGAAATATTTCGGACCGAAATGTGTTTTTCGCGTTTTTCTCGACAACGAGCGCGACGACCGCGCGCGAACCATTAATGTAATACGTTTGCAATGCAACGAGGAACAAGGATCTATAATTGTTTTGGCGATCGGACGAGTTTGGCTTTCGGACGATGGTGCCGGTGGACTTGGGGATCTGACGGGACGTGGAAATATTTCGGACCGAAATGTGTTTTTCGCATTTTTCTCGAAAACGAGCGCGACGACCGCGGTCGAACCATTAATGTAATACGTTCGGAATGCAACGAGGAACAAGGATCTATAATTGTTCTGGCGATCCGACGAGTTTGGCTTTTGGACGATGGTGCCGGTGGACTTGGGGATCTGACCGGACATGGAAATATTTCGGCCCGAAAGGCGTTTTTCGCGTTTTTCTCGAAAACGAGCGCGACGGCCGCGGTCGAACCATTAATGTAATACGTTCGCAATGTAACGAGGAACAAGGATCTATAATTTTTTTTGCGATCGGACGAGTTTGGCTTTTGGACGATGGTGCCGGTGGCCTTTGAGATCTGACGGGACTTTGAAATATTTCGGACCGAAAGGTGTCTTTTACGATTTTTTCGAAAACAACCGCGACAACCGCGGTCGAAACAATAATGTAATACGTTCGCAATGCAACGCGGAACAAGGATCTATAATTGTTTTGGCGATCGGACGAGTTTGGCTTTTGGACGATGGTGCCGGTGGCCTTTGAGATCTGACGGGACGTGGAAATATTTCCGACCGAAATGTGTTTTTCGCGTTTTTCTCGACAACGAGCGCGACGACCGCGCGCGAACCATTAATGTAATACGTTTGCAATGCAACGAGGAACAAGGATCTATAATTGTTTTGGCGATCGGACGAGTTTGGCTTTCGGACGATGGTGCCGGTGGACTTGGGGATCTGACGGGACGTGGAAATATTTCGGACCGAAATGTGTTTTTCGCATTTTTCTCGAAAACGAGCGCGACGACCGCGGTCGAACCATTAATGTAATACGTTCGGAATGCAACGAGGAACAAGGATCTATAATTGTTCTGGCGATCGGACGAGTTTGGCTTTTGGACGATGGTGCCGGTGGACTTGGGGATCTGACCGGACGTGGAAATATTTCGGACCGAAAGGCGTTTTCGCGTTTTTCTCGAAAACGAGCGCAACGGCCGCGGTCGAACCATTAATGTAATACGTTCGCAATGTAACGAGGAACAAGGATCTATAATTGTTTTGGCGATCGGACGAGTTTGGCTTTTGGACGATGGTGCCGGTGGCCTTTGAGATCTGACGGGACGTGGAAATATTTCCGACCGAAATGTGTTTTTCGCGTTTTTCTCGACAACGAGCGCGACGACCGCGCGCGAACCATTTATGTAATACGTTTGCAATGCAACGAGGAACAAGGATCTATAATTGTTTTGGCGATCGGACGAGTTTGGCTTTCGGACGATGGTGCCGGTGGACTTGGGGATCTGACGGGACGTGGAAATATTTCGGACCGAAATGTGTTTTTCGCATTTTTCTCGAAAACGAGCGCGACGACCGCGGTCGAACCATTAATGTAATACGTTCGGAATGCAACGAGGAACAAGGATCTATAATTGTTCTGGCGATCGGACGAGTTTGGCTTTTGGACGATGGTGCCGGTGGACTTGGGGATCTGACCGGACGTGGAAATATTTCGGACCGAAAGGCGTTTTCGCGTTTTTCTCGAAAACGAGCGCAACGGCCGCGGTCGAACCATTAATGTAATACGTTCGCAATGTAACGAGGAACAAGGATCTATAATTTTTTTTGCGATCGGACGAGATTGGCTTTTGGACGATGGTGCCGGTGGCCTTTGAGATCTGACGGGACTTTGAAATATTTCGGACCGAAAGGTGTCTTTTACGATTTTTTCGAAAACAACCGCGACAACCGCGGTCGAAACAATAATGTAATACGTTCGCAATGCAACGCGGAACAAGGATCTATAATTGTTTTGGCGATCGGACGAGTTTGGCTTTTGGACGATGGTGCCGGTGGCCTTTGAGATCTGACGGGACGTGGAAATATTTCGGACCGAAAGGTGTTTTTTGCGTTTTTCTCGAAAACGAGCGCGACGACCGCGGTCGAACCATTAATGTAATACGTTCGCAATGCAACAAGGAACAAGGATCAATAATTGTTTTGGCGATCGGACGAGTTTGGCTTTTGGACGATGGTGCCGGTGGACTTTGAGATGTGACGGGACTGTGAAATATTTCGGACCGAAAGGTGTTTTTTGCGTTTTTCTCGAAAACGAGCGCGACGACCGCGGTCGAACCATTAATGTAATACGTTCGCAATGCAACGCGGAACAAGGATCTATAATTGTTTTGGCGATCGGACGAGTTTGGCTTTTGGACGATGGTGCCGGTGGCCTTTGAGATCTGACGGGACGTGGAAATATTTCGGACCGAAAGGTGTTTTTTGCGTTTTTCTCGAAAACGAGCGCGACGACCTCGGTCGAAACATTAATGTAATACGTTCGGAATGCAACGAGGAACAAGGATCTATAATTGTTTTGGCGATCGGACGAGTTTGGCTTTTGGACGATGGTGCTCGTGGACTTTGAGATCTGACCGGAGTGTGAAATATTTCTTACCGAAACGTGTTTTTCGTGTTATTCTCGAAAACGAGCGCGACGACCGCGGTCGAACCATTAATGTAATACGTTTGCAATGCAACGAGGAACAAGGATCTATAATTGTTTTGGCGATCGGACGAGTTTGGCTTTCGGACGATGGTGCCGGTGGACTTGGGGATCTGACGGGACGTGGAAATATTTCGGACCGAAAGGTGTTTTTTGCGTTTTTCTCGAAAACGAGCGCGACGACCGCGGTCGAACCATTAACGTAATACGTTCGCAATGCAACAAGGAACAAGGATCAATAATTGTTTTGGCGATCGGACGAGTTTGGCTTTTGGACGATGGTGCCGGTGGACTTTGAGATCTGACGGGACTTTGAAATATTTCGGACCGAAAGGTGTTTTTCGCTTTTTTCTCGAAAAGGAGCGCGACGACCTCGGTCGAAACATTAATGTAATACGTTCGGAATGCAACGAGGAACAAGGATCTATAATTGTTCTGGCGATCCGACGAGTTTGGCTTTTGGACGATGGTGCCGGTGGACTTGGGGATCTGACCGGACGTGGAAATATTTCGGACCGAAAGGCGTTTTCGCGTTTTTCTCGAAAACGAGCGCAACGGCCGCGGTCGAACCATTAATGTAATACGTTCGCAATGTAACGAGGAACAAGGATCTATAATTTTTTTTGCGATCGGACGAGATTGGCTTTTGGACGATCGTGCCGGTGGCCTTTGAGATCTGACGGGACTTTGAAATATTTCGGACCGAAAGGTGTCTTTTACGATTTTTTCGAAAACAACCGCGACAACCGCGGTCGAAACAATAATGTAATACGTTCGCAATGCAACGCGGAACAAGGATCTATAATTGTTTTGGCGATCGGACGAGTTTGGCTTTTGGACGATGGTGCCGGTGGCCTTTGAGATCTGACGGGACGTGGAAATATTTCGGACCGAAAGGCGTTTTCGCGTTTTTCTCGAAAACGAGCGCAACGGCCGCGGTCGAACCATTAATGTAATACGTTCGCAATGTAACGAGGAACAAGGATCTATAATTGTTTTGGCGATCGGACGAGTTTGGCTTTTGGACGATGGTGCCGGTGGCCTTTGAGATCTGACGGGACGTGGAAATATTTCCGACCGAAATGTGTTTTTCGCGTTTTTCTCGACAACGAGCGCGACGACCGCGCGCGAACCATTAATGTAATACGTTTGCAATGCAACGAGGAACAAGGATCTATAATTGTTTTGGCGATCGGACGAGTTTGGCTTTCGGACGATGGTGCCGGTGGACTTGGGGATCTGACGGGACGTGGAAATATTTCGGACCGAAATGTGTTTTTCGCATTTTTCTCGAAAACGAGCGCGACGACCGCGGTCGAACCATTAATGTAATACGTTCGGAATGCAACGAGGAACAAGGATCTATAATTGTTCTGGCGATCGGACGAGTTTGGCTTTTGGACGATGGTGCCGGTGGACTTGGGGATCTGACCGGACGTGGAAATATTTCGGACCGAAAGGCGTTTTCGCGTTTTTCTCGAAAACGAGCGCAACGGCCGCGGTCGAACCATTAATGTAATACGTTCGCAATGTAACGAGGAACAAGGATCTATAATTTTTTTTGCGATCGGACGAGATTGGCTTTTGGACGATGGTGCCGGTGGCCTTTGAGATCTGACGGGACTTTGAAATATTTCGGACCGAAAGGTGTCTTTTACGATTTTTTCGAAAACAACCGCGACAACCGCGGTCGAAACAATAATGTAATACGTTCGCAATGCAACGCGGAACAAGGATCTATAATTGTTTTGGCGATCGGACGAGTTTGGCTTTTGGACGATGGTGCCGGTGGCCTTTGAGATCTGACGGGACGTGGAAATATTTCGGACCGAAAGGTGTTTTTTGCGTTTTTCTCGAAAACGAGCGCGACGACCGCGGTCGAACCATTAATGTAATACGTTCGCAATGCAACAAGGAACAAGGATCAATAATTGTTTTGGCGATCGGACGAGTTTGGCTTTTGGACGATGGTGCCGGTGGACTTTGAGATGTGACGGGACTGTGAAATATTTCGGACCGAAAGGTGTTTTTTGCGTTTTTCTCGAAAACGAGCGCGACGACCGCGGTCGAACCATTAATGTAATACGTTCGCAATGCAACGCGGAACAAGGATCTATAATTGTTTTGGCGATCGGACGAGTTTGGCTTTTGGACGATGGTGCCGGTGGCCTTTGAGATCTGACGGGACGTGGAAATATTTCGGACCGAAAGGTGTTTTTTGCGTTTTTCTCGAAAACGAGCGCGACGACCTCGGTCGAAACATTAATGTAATACGTTCGGAATGCAACGAGGAACAAGGATCTATAATTGTTTTGGCGATCGGACGAGTTTGGCTTTTGGACGATGGTGCTCGTGGACTTTGAGATCTGACCGGAGTGTGAAATATTTCTTACCGAAACGTGTTTTTCGTGTTATTCTCGAAAACGAGCGCGACGACCGCGGTCGAACCATTAATGTAATACGTTTGCAATGCAACGAGGAACAAGGATCTATAATTGTTTTGGCGATCGGACGAGTTTGGCTTTCGGACGATGGTGCCGGTGGACTTGGGGATCTGACGGGACGTGGAAATATTTCGGACCGAAAGGTGTTTTTTGCGTTTTTCTCGAAAACGAGCGCGACGACCGCGGTCGAACCATTAACGTAATACGTTCGCAATGCAACAAGGAACAAGGATCAATAATTGTTTTGGCGATCGGACGAGTTTGGCTTTTGGACGATGGTGCCGGTGGACTTTGAGATCTGACGGGACTTTGAAATATTTCGGACCGAAAGGTGTTTTTCGCTTTTTTCTCGAAAAGGAGCGCGACGACCTCGGTCGAAACATTAATGTAATACGTTCGGAATGCAACGAGGAACAAGGATCTATAATTGTTCTGGCGATCCGACGAGTTTGGCTTTTGGACGATGGTGCCGGTGGACTTGGGGATCTGACCGGACGTGGAAATATTTCGGACCGAAAGGCGTTTTCGCGTTTTTCTCGAAAACGAGCGCAACGGCCGCGGTCGAACCATTAATGTAATACGTTCGCAATGTAACGAGGAACAAGGATCTATAATTTTTTTTGCGATCGGACGAGATTGGCTTTTGGACGATGGTGCCGGTGGCCTTTGAGATCTGACGGGACTTTGAAATATTTCGGACCGAAAGGTGTCTTTTACGATTTTTTCGAAAACAACCGCGACAACCGCGGTCGAAACAATAATGTAATACGTTCGCAATGCAACGCGGAACAAGGATCTATAATTGTTTTGGCGATCGGACGAGTTTGGCTTTTGGACGATGGTGCCGGTGGCCTTTGAGATCTGACGGGACGTGGAAATATTTCGGACCGAAAGGTGTTTTTTGCGTTTTTCTCGAAAACGAGCGCGACGACCTCGGTCGAAACATTAATGTAATACGTTCGGAATGCAACGAGGAACAAGGATCTATAATTGTTTTGGCGATCGGACGAGTTTGGCTTTTGGACGATGGTGCTCGTGGACTTTGAGATCTGACGGGACGTGGAAATATTTCGGACCGAAATGTGTTTTTCGCATTTTTCTCGAAAACGAGCGCGACGACCGCGGTCGAACCATTAATGTAATACGTTCGGAATGCAACGAGGAACAAGGATCTATAATTGTTTTGGCGATCGGACGAGTTTGGCTTTTGGACGATGGTGCCGGTGGACTTGGGGATCTGACGAGACGTGGAAATATTTCGGACCGAAATGTGTTTTTCGCATTTTTCTCGAAAACGAGCGCGACGACCGCGGTCGAACCATTAATGTAATACGTTCGGAATGCAACGAGGAACAAGGATCTATAATTGTTTTGGCGATCGGACGAGTTGGGCTTTTGGACGATGGTGCCGGTGGACTTGGGGATCTGACGAGACGTGGAAATATTTCGGACCGAAATGTGTTTTTCGCGTTTTTCTCGACAACGAGCGCGACGACCGCGCGCGAACCATTAATGTAATACGTTTGCAATGCAACGAGGAACAAGGATCTATAATTGTTTTGGCGATCGGACGAGTTTGGCTTTCGGACGATGGTGCCGGTGGACTTGGGGATCTGACGGGACGTGGAAATATTTCGGACCGAAATGTGTTTTTCGCATTTTTCTCGAAAACGAGCGCGACGACCGCGGTCGAACCATTAATGTAATACGTTCGGAATGCAACGAGGAACAAGGATCTATAATTGTTTTGGCGATCGGACGAGTTTGGCTTTCGGACGATGGTGCCGGTGGACTTGGGGATCTGACGGGACGTGGAAATATTTCGGACCGAAATGTGTTTTTCGCATTTTTCTCGAAAACGAGCGCGACGACCGCGGTCGAACCATTAATGTAATACGTTCGGAATGCAACGAGGAACAAGGATCTATAATTTTTTTTGCGATCGGACGAGATTGGCTTTTGGACGATGGTGCCGGTGGCCTTTGAGATCTGACGGGACTTTGAAATATTTCGGACCGAAAGGTGTCTTTTACGATTTTTTCGAAAACAACCGCGACAACCGCGGTCGAAACAATAATGTAATACGTTCGCAATGCAACGCGGAACAAGGATCTATAATTGTTTTGGCGATCGGACGAGTTTGGCTTTTGGACGATGGTGCCGGTGGCCTTTGAGATCTGACGGGACGTGGAAATATTTCGGACCGAAAGGTGTTTTTTGCGTTTTTCTCGAAAACGAGCGCGACGACCGCGGTCGAACCATTAATGTAATACGTTCGCAATGCAACAAGGAACAAGGATCAATAATTGTTTTGGCGATCGGACGAGTTTGGCTTTTGGACGATGGTGCCGGTGGACTTTGAGATGTGACGGGACTGTGAAATATTTCGGACCGAAAGGTGTTTTTTGCGTTTTTCTCGAAAACGAGCGCGACGACCGCGGTCGAACCATTAATGTAATACGTTCGCAATGCAACGCGGAACAAGGATCTATAATTGTTTTGGCGATCGGACGAGTTTGGCTTTTGGACGATGGTGCCGGTGGCCTTTGAGATCTGACGGGACGTGGAAATATTTCGGACCGAAAGGTGTTTTTTGCGTTTTTCTCGAAAACGAGCGCGACGACCTCGGTCGAAACATTAATGTAATACGTTCGGAATGCAACGAGGAACAAGGATCTATAATTGTTTTGGCGATCGGACGAGTTTGGCTTTTGGACGATGGTGCTCGTGGACTTTGAGATCTGACCGGAGTGTGAAATATTTCTTACCGAAACGTGTTTTTCGTGTTATTCTCGAAAACGAGCGCGACGACCGCGGTCGAACCATTAATGTAATACGTTTGCAATGCAACGAGGAACAAGGATCTATAATTGTTTTGGCGATCGGACGAGTTTGGCTTTCGGACGATGGTGCCGGTGGACTTGGGGATCTGACGGGACGTGGAAATATTTCGGACCGAAAGGTGTTTTTTGCGTTTTTCTCGAAAACGAGCGCGACGACCGCGGTCGAACCATTAACGTAATACGTTCGCAATGCAACAAGGAACAAGGATCAATAATTGTTTTGGCGATCGGACGAGTTTGGCTTTTGGACGATGGTGCCGGTGGACTTTGAGATCTGACGGGACTTTGAAATATTTCGGACCGAAAGGTGTTTTTCGCTTTTTTCTCGAAAAGGAGCGCGACGACCTCGGTCGAAACATTAATGTAATACGTTCGGAATGCAACGAGGAACAAGGATCTATAATTGTTCTGGCGATCCGACGAGTTTGGCTTTTGGACGATGGTGCCGGTGGACTTGGGGATCTGACCGGACGTGGAAATATTTCGGACCGAAAGGCGTTTTCGCGTTTTTCTCGAAAACGAGCGCAACGGCCGCGGTCGAACCATTAATGTAATACGTTCGCAATGTAACGAGGAACAAGGATCTATAATTTTTTTTGCGATCGGACGAGATTGGCTTTTGGACGATGGTGCCGGTGGCCTTTGAGATCTGACGGGACTTTGAAATATTTCGGACCGAAAGGTGTCTTTTACGATTTTTTCGAAAACAACCGCGACAACCGCGGTCGAAACAATAATGTAATACGTTCGCAATGCAACGCGGAACAAGGATCTATAATTGTTTTGGCGATCGGACGAGTTTGGCTTTTGGACGATGGTGCCGGTGGCCTTTGAGATCTGACGGGACGTGGAAATATTTCGGACCGAAAGGTGTTTTTTGCGTTTTTCTCGAAAACGAGCGCGACGACCTCGGTCGAAACATTAATGTAATACGTTCGGAATGCAACGAGGAACAAGGATCTATAATTGTTTTGGCGATCGGACGAGTTTGGCTTTTGGACGATGGTGCTCGTGGACTTTGAGATCTGACGGGACGTGGAAATATTTCGGACCGAAATGTGTTTTTCGCATTTTTCTCGAAAACGAGCGCGACGACCGCGGTCGAACCATTAATGTAATACGTTCGGAATGCAACGAGGAACAAGGATCTATAATTGTTTTGGCGATCGGACGAGTTTGGCTTTTGGACGATGGTGCCGGTGGACTTGGGGATCTGACGAGACGTGGAAATATTTCGGACCGAAATGTGTTTTTCGCATTTTTCTCGAAAACGAGCGCGACGACCGCGGTCGAACCATTAATGTAATACGTTCGGAATGCAACGAGGAACAAGGATCTATAATTGTTTTGGCGATCGGACGAGTTGGGCTTTTGGACGATGGTGCCGGTGGACTTGGGGATCTGACGAGACGTGGAAATATTTCGGACCGAAATGTGTTTTTCGCGTTTTTCTCGACAACGAGCGCGACGACCGCGCGCGAACCATTAATGTAATACGTTTGCAATGCAACGAGGAACAAGGATCTATAATTGTTTTGGCGATCGGACGAGTTTGGCTTTCGGACGATGGTGCCGGTGGACTTGGGGATCTGACGGGACGTGGAAATATTTCGGACCGAAATGTGTTTTTCGCATTTTTCTCGAAAACGAGCGCGACGACCGCGGTCGAACCATTAATGTAATACGTTCGGAATGCAACGAGGAACAAGGATCTATAATTGTTCTGGCGATCCGACGAGTTTGGTTTTTGGACGATGGTGCCGGTGGACTTGGGGATCTGACCGGACATGGAAATATTTCGGCCCGAAAGGCGTTTTTCGCGTTTTTCTCGAAAACGAGCGCGACGGCCGCGGTCGAACCATTAATGTAATACGTTCGCAATGTAACGAGGAACAAGGATCTATAATTTTTTTTGCGATCGGACGAGTTTGGCTTTTGGACGATGGTGCCGGTGGCCTTTGAGATCTGACGGGACTTTGAAATATTTCGGACCGAAAGGTGTCTTTTACGATTTTTTCGAAAACAACCGCGACAACCGCGGTCGAAACAATAATGTAATACGTTCGCAATGCAACGCGGAACAAGGATCTATAATTGTTTTGGCGATCGGACGAGTTTGGCTTTTGGACGATGGTGCCGGTGGCCTTTGAGATCTGACGGGACGTGGAAATATTTCCGACCGAAATGTGTTTTTCGCGTTTTTCTCGACAACGAGCGCGACGACCGCGCGCGAACCATTAATGTAATACGTTTGCAATGCAACGAGGAACAAGGATCTATAATTGTTTTGGCGATCGGACGAGTTTGGCTTTCGGACGATGGTGCCGGTGGACTTGGGGATCTGACGGGACGTGGAAATATTTCGGACCGAAATGTGTTTTTCGCATTTTTCTCGAAAACGAGCGCGACGACCGCGGTCGAACCATTAATGTAATACGTTCGGAATGCAACGAGGAACAAGGATCTATAATTGTTCTGGCGATCGGACGAGTTTGGCTTTTGGACGATGGTGCCGGTGGACTTGGGGATCTGACCGGACGTGGAAATATTTCGGACCGAAAGGCGTTTTCGCGTTTTTCTCGAAAACGAGCGCAACGGCCGCGGTCGAACCATTAATGTAATACGTTCGCAATGTAACGAGGAACAAGGATCTATAATTTTTTTTGCGATCGGACGAGATTGGCTTTTGGACGATGGTGCCGGTGGCCTTTGAGATCTGACGGGACTTTGAAATATTTCGGACCGAAAGGTGTCTTTTACGATTTTTTCGAAAACAACCGCGACAACCGCGGTCGAAACAATAATGTAATACGTTCGCAATGCAACGCGGAACAAGGATCTATAATTGTTTTGGCGATCGGACGAGTTTGGCTTTTGGACGATGGTGCCGGTGGCCTTTGAGATCTGACGGGACGTGGAAATATTTCGGACCGAAAGGTGTTTTTTGCGTTTTTCTCGAAAACGAGCGCGACGACCGCGGTCGAACCATTAATGTAATACGTTCGCAATGCAACAAGGAACAAGGATCAATAATTGTTTTGGCGATCGGACGAGTTTGGCTTTTGGACGATGGTGCCGGTGGACTTTGAGATGTGACGGGACTGTGAAATATTTCGGACCGAAAGGTGTTTTTTGCGTTTTTCTCGAAAACGAGCGCGACGACCGCGGTCGAACCATTAATGTAATACGTTCGCAATGCAACGCGGAACAAGGATCTATAATTGTTTTGGCGATCGGACGAGTTTGGCTTTTGGACGATGGTGCCGGTGGCCTTTGAGATCTGACGGGACGTGGAAATATTTCGGACCGAAAGGTGTTTTTTGCGTTTTTCTCGAAAACGAGCGCGACGACCTCGGTCGAAACATTAATGTAATACGTTCGGAATGCAACGAGGAACAAGGATCTATAATTGTTTTGGCGATCGGACGAGTTTGGCTTTTGGACGATGGTGCTCGTGGACTTTGAGATCTGACCGGAGTGTGAAATATTTCTTACCGAAACGTGTTTTTCGTGTTATTCTCGAAAACGAGCGCGACGACCGCGGTCGAACCATTAATGTAATACGTTTGCAATGCAACGAGGAACAAGGATCTATAATTGTTTTGGCGATCGGACGAGTTTGGCTTTTGGACGATGGTGCCGGTGGACTTGGGGATCTGACGGGACGTGGAAATATTTCGACCGAAATGTGTTTTTCGCATTTTTCTCGAAAACGAGCGCGACGACCGCGGTCGAACCATTAATGTAATACGTTCGGAATACAACGAGGAACAAGGATCTATAATTGTTTTGGCGATCGGACGAGTTTGGCTTTTGGACGATGGTGCCGGTGGACTTGGGGATCTGACGAGACGTGGAAATATTTCGGACCGAAATGTGTTTTTCGCGTTTTTCTCGACAACGAGCGCGACGACCGCGCGCGAACCATTAATGTAATACGTTTGCAATGCAACGAGGAACAAGGATCTATAATTGTTTTGGCGATCGGACGAGTTTGGCTTTCGGACGATGGTGCCGGTGGACTTGGGGATCTGACGGGACGTGGAAATATTTCGGACCGAAAGGTGTTTTTTGCGTTTTTCTCGAAAACGAGCGCGACGACCACGGTCGAACCATTAACGTAATACGTTCGCAATGCAACAAGGAACAAGGATCAATAATTGTTTTGGCGATCGGACGAGTTTGGCTTTTGGACGATGGTGCCGGTGGACTTTGAGATCTGACGGGACTTTGAAATATTTCGGACCGAAAGGTGTTTTTCGCTTTTTTCTCGAAAAGGAGCGCGACGACCTCGGTCGAAACATTAATGTAATACGTTCGGAATGCAACGAGGAACAAGGATCTATAATTGTTCTGGCGATCCGACGAGTTTGGCTTTTGGACGATGGTGCCGGTGGACTTGGGGATCTGACCGGACGTGGAAATATTTCGGACCGAAAGGCGTTTTCGCGTTTTTCTCGAAAACGAGCGCAACGGCCGCGGTCGAACCATTAATGTAATACGTTCGCAATGTAACGAGGAACAAGGATCTATAATTTTTTTTGCGATCGGACGAGATTGGCTTTTGGACGATGGTGCCGGTGGCCTTTGAGATCTGACGGGACTTTGAAATATTTCGGACCGAAAGGTGTCTTTTACGATTTTTTCGAAAACAACCGCGACAACCGCGGTCGAAACAATAATGTAATACGTTCGCAATGCAACGCGGAACAAGGATCTATAATTGTTTTGGCGATCGGACGAGTTTGGCTTTTGGACGATGGTGCCGGTGGCCTTTGAGATCTGACGGGACGTGGAAATATTTCGGACCGAAAGGTGTTTTTTGCGTTTTTCTCGAAAACGAGCGCGACGACCTCGGTCGAAACATTAATGTAATACGTTCGGAATGCAACGAGGAACAAGGATCTATAATTGTTTTGGCGATCGGACGAGTTTGGCTTTTGGACGATGGTGCTCGTGGACTTTGAGATCTGACCGGAGTGTGAAATATTTCTTACCGAAACGTGTTTTTCGTGTTATTCTCGAAAACGAGCGCGACGACCGCGGTCGAACCATTAATGTAATACGTTTGCAATGCAACGAGGAACAAGGATCTATAATTGTTTTGGCGATCGGACGAGTTTGGCTTTCGGACGATGGTGCCGGTGGACTTGGGGATCTGACGGGACGTGGAAATATTTCGGACCGAAAGGTGTTTTTTGCGTTTTTCTCGAAAACGAGCGCGACGACCGCGGTCGAACCATTAACGTAATACGTTCGCAATGCAACAAGGAACAAGGATCAATAATTGTTTTGGCGATCGGACGAGTTTGGCTTTTGGACGATGGTGCCGGTGGACTTTGAGATCTGACGGGACTTTGAAATATTTCGGACCGAAAGGTGTTTTTCGCTTTTTTCTCGAAAAGGAGCGCGACGACCTCGGTCGAAACATTAATGTAATACGTTCGGAATGCAACGAGGAACAAGGATCTATAATTGTTCTGGCGATCCGACGAGTTTGGCTTTTGGACGATGGTGCCGGTGGACTTGGGGATCTGACCGGACGTGGAAATATTTCGGACCGAAAGGCGTTTTCGCGTTTTTCTCGAAAACGAGCGCAACGGCCGCGGTCGAACCATTAATGTAATACGTTCGCAATGTAACGAGGAACAAGGATCTATAATTTTTTTTGCGATCGGACGAGATTGGCTTTTGGACGATGGTGCCGGTGGCCTTTGAGATCTGACGGGACTTTGAAATATTTCGGACCGAAAGGTGTCTTTTACGATTTTTTCGAAAACAACCGCGACAACCGCGGTCGAAACAATAATGTAATACGTTCGCAATGCAACGCGGAACAAGGATCTATAATTGTTTTGGCGATCGGACGAGTTTGGCTTTTGGACGATGGTGCCGGTGGCCTTTGAGATCTGACGGGACGTGGAAATATTTCGGACCGAAAGGTGTTTTTTGCGTTTTTCTCGAAAACGAGCGCGACGACCTCGGTCGAAACATTAATGTAATACGTTCGGAATGCAACGAGGAACAAGGATCTATAATTGTTTTGGCGATCGGACGAGTTTGGCTTTTGGACGATGGTGCTCGTGGACTTTGAGATCTGACGGGACGTGGAAATATTTCGGACCGAAATGTGTTTTTCGCATTTTTCTCGAAAACGAGCGCGACGACCGCGGTCGAACCATTAATGTAATACGTTCGGAATGCAACGAGGAACAAGGATCTATAATTGTTTTGGCGATCGGACGAGTTTGGCTTTTGGACGATGGTGCCGGTGGACTTGGGGATCTGACGAGACGTGGAAATATTTCGGACCGAAATGTGTTTTTCGCATTTTTCTCGAAAACGAGCGCGACGACCGCGGTCGAACCATTAATGTAATACGTTCGGAATGCAACGAGGAACAAGGATCTATAATTGTTTTGGCGATCGGACGAGTTGGGCTTTTGGACGATGGTGCCGGTGGACTTGGGGATCTGACGAGACGTGGAAATATTTCGGACCGAAATGTGTTTTTCGCGTTTTTCTCGACAACGAGCGCGACGACCGCGCGCGAACCATTAATGTAATACGTTTGCAATGCAACGAGGAACAAGGATCTATAATTGTTTTGGCGATCGGACGAGTTTGGCTTTCGGACGATGGTGCCGGTGGACTTGGGGATCTGACGGGACGTGGAAATATTTCGGACCGAAATGTGTTTTTCGCATTTTTCTCGAAAACGAGCGCGACGACCGCGGTCGAACCATTAATGTAATACGTTCGGAATGCAACGAGGAACAAGGATCTATAATTGTTCTGGCGATCCGACGAGTTTGGTTTTTGGACGATGGTGCCGGTGGACTTGGGGATCTGACCGGACATGGAAATATTTCGGCCCGAAAGGCGTTTTTCGCGTTTTTCTCGAAAACGAGCGCGACGGCCGCGGTCGAACCATTAATGTAATACGTTCGCAATGTAACGAGGAACAAGGATCTATAATTTTTTTTGCGATCGGACGAGTTTGGCTTTTGGACGATGGTGCCGGTGGCCTTTGAGATCTGACGGGACTTTGAAATATTTCGGACCGAAAGGTGTCTTTTACGATTTTTTCGAAAACAACCGCGACAACCGCGGTCGAAACAATAATGTAATACGTTCGCAATGCAACGCGGAACAAGGATCTATAATTGTTTTGGCGATCGGACGAGTTTGGCTTTTGGACGATGGTGCCGGTGGCCTTTGAGATCTGACGGGACGTGGAAATATTTCCGACCGAAATGTGTTTTTCGCGTTTTTCTCGACAACGAGCGCGACGACCGCGCGCGAACCATTAATGTAATACGTTTGCAATGCAACGAGGAACAAGGATCTATAATTGTTTTGGCGATCGGACGAGTTTGGCTTTCGGACGATGGTGCCGGTGGACTTGGGGATCTGACGGGACGTGGAAATATTTCGGACCGAAATGTGTTTTTCGCATTTTTCTCGAAAACGAGCGCGACGACCGCGGTCGAACCATTAATGTAATACGTTCGGAATGCAACGAGGAACAAGGATCTATAATTGTTCTGGCGATCGGACGAGTTTGGCTTTTGGACGATGGTGCCGGTGGACTTGGGGATCTGACCGGACGTGGAAATATTTCGGACCGAAAGGCGTTTTCGCGTTTTTCTCGAAAACGAGCGCAACGGCCGCGGTCGAACCATTAATGTAATACGTTCGCAATGTAACGAGGAACAAGGATCTATAATTTTTTTTGCGATCGGACGAGATTGGCTTTTGGACGATGGTGCCGGTGGCCTTTGAGATCTGACGGGACTTTGAAATATTTCGGACCGAAAGGTGTCTTTTACGATTTTTTCGAAAACAACCGCGACAACCGCGGTCGAAACAATAATGTAATACGTTCGCAATGCAACGCGGAACAAGGATCTATAATTGTTTTGGCGATCGGACGAGTTTGGCTTTTGGACGATGGTGCCGGTGGCCTTTGAGATCTGACGGGACGTGGAAATATTTCGGACCGAAAGGTGTTTTTTGCGTTTTTCTCGAAAACGAGCGCGACGACCGCGGTCGAACCATTAATGTAATACGTTCGCAATGCAACAAGGAACAAGGATCAATAATTGTTTTGGCGATCGGACGAGTTTGGCTTTTGGACGATGGTGCCGGTGGACTTTGAGATGTGACGGGACTGTGAAATATTTCGGACCGAAAGGTGTTTTTTGCGTTTTTCTCGAAAACGAGCGCGACGACCGCGGTCGAACCATTAATGTAATACGTTCGCAATGCAACGCGGAACAAGGATCTATAATTGTTTTGGCGATCGGACGAGTTTGGCTTTTGGACGATGGTGCCGGTGGCCTTTGAGATCTGACGGGACGTGGAAATATTTCGGACCGAAAGGTGTTTTTTGCGTTTTTCTCGAAAACGAGCGCGACGACCTCGGTCGAAACATTAATGTAATACGTTCGGAATGCAACGAGGAACAAGGATCTATAATTGTTTTGGCGATCGGACGAGTTTGGCTTTTGGACGATGGTGCTCGTGGACTTTGAGATCTGACCGGAGTGTGAAATATTTCTTACCGAAACGTGTTTTTCGTGTTATTCTCGAAAACGAGCGCGACGACCGCGGTCGAACCATTAATGTAATACGTTTGCAATGCAACGAGGAACAAGGATCTATAATTGTTTTGGCGATCGGACGAGTTTGGCTTTTGGACGATGGTGCCGGTGGACTTGGGGATCTGACGGGACGTGGAAATATTTCGACCGAAATGTGTTTTTCGCATTTTTCTCGAAAACGAGCGCGACGACCGCGGTCGAACCATTAATGTAATACGTTCGGAATACAACGAGGAACAAGGATCTATAATTGTTTTGGCGATCGGACGAGTTTGGCTTTTGGACGATGGTGCCGGTGGACTTGGGGATCTGACGAGACGTGGAAATATTTCGGACCGAAATGTGTTTTTCGCGTTTTTCTCGACAACGAGCGCGACGACCGCGCGCGAACCATTAATGTAATACGTTTGCAATGCAACGAGGAACAAGGATCTATAATTGTTTTGGCGATCGGACGAGTTTGGCTTTCGGACGATGGTGCCGGTGGACTTGGGGATCTGACGGGACGTGGAAATATTTCGGACCGAAAGGTGTTTTTTGCGTTTTTCTCGAAAACGAGCGCGACGACCACGGTCGAACCATTAACGTAATACGTTCGCAATGCAACAAGGAACAAGGATCAATAATTGTTTTGGCGATCGGACGAGTTTGGCTTTTGGACGATGGTGCCGGTGGACTTTGAGATCTGACGGGACTTTGAAATATTTCGGACCGAAAGGTGTTTTTCGCTTTTTTCTCGAAAAGGAGCGCGACGACCTCGGTCGAAACATTAATGTAATACGTTCGGAATGCAACGAGGAACAAGGATCTATAATTGTTCTGGCGATCCGACGAGTTTGGCTTTTGGACGATGGTGCCGGTGGACTTGGGGATCTGACCGGACGTGGAAATATTTCGGACCGAAAGGCGTTTTCGCGTTTTTCTCGAAAACGAGCGCAACGGCCGCGGTCGAACCATTAATGTAATACGTTCGCAATGTAACGAGGAACAAGGATCTATAATTTTTTTTGCGATCGGACGAGATTGGCTTTTGGACGATGGTGCCGGTGGCCTTTGAGATCTGACGGGACTTTGAAATATTTCGGACCGAAAGGTGTCTTTTACGATTTTTTCGAAAACAACCGCGACAACCGCGGTCGAAACAATAATGTAATACGTTCGCAATGCAACGCGGAACAAGGATCTATAATTGTTTTGGCGATCGGACGAGTTTGGCTTTTGGACGATGGTGCCGGTGGCCTTTGAGATCTGACGGGACGTGGAAATATTTCGGACCGAAAGGTGTTTTTTGCGTTTTTCTCGAAAACGAGCGCGACGACCTCGGTCGAAACATTAATGTAATACGTTCGGAATGCAACGAGGAACAAGGATCTATAATTGTTTTGGCGATCGGACGAGTTTGGCTTTTGGACGATGGTGCTCGTGGACTTTGAGATCTGACGGGACGTGGAAATATTTCGGACCGAAATGTGTTTTTCGCATTTTTCTCGAAAACGAGCGCGACGACCGCGGTCGAACCATTAATGTAATACGTTCGGAATGCAACGAGGAACAAGGATCTATAATTGTTTTGGCGATCGGACGAGTTTGGCTTTTGGACGATGGTGCCGGTGGACTTGGGGATCTGACGAGACGTGGAAATATTTCGGACCGAAATGTGTTTTTCGCATTTTTCTCGAAAACGAGCGCGACGACCGCGGTCGAACCATTAATGTAATACGTTCGGAATGCAACGAGGAACAAGGATCTATAATTGTTTTGGCGATCGGACGAGTTGGGCTTTTGGACGATGGTGCCGGTGCACTTGGGGATCTGACGAGACGTGGAAATATTTCGGACCGAAATGTGTTTTTCGCGTTTTTCTCGACAACGAGCGCGACGACCGCGCGCGAACCATTAATGTAATACGTTTGCAATGCAACGAGGAACAAGGATCTATAATTGTTTTGGCGATCGGACGAGTTTGGCTTTCGGACGATGGTGCCGGTGGACTTGGGGATCTGACGGGACGTGGAAATATTTCGGACCGAAATGTGTTTTTCGCATTTTTCTCGAAAACGAGCGCGACGACCGCGGTCGAACCATTAATGTAATACGTTCGGAATGCAACGAGGAACAAGGATCTATAATTGTTCTGGCGATCCGACGAGTTTGGCTTTTGGACGATGGTGCCGGTGGACTTGGGGATCTGACCGGACATGGAAATATTTCGGCCCGAAAGGCGTTTTTCGCGTTTTTCTCGAAAACGAGCGCGACGGCCGCGGTCGAACCATTAATGTAATACGTTCGCAATGTAACGAGGAACAAGGATCTATAATTTTTTTTGCGATCGGACGAGTTTGGCTTTTGGACGATGGTGCCGGTGGACTTTGAGATCTGACGGGACTTTGAAATATTTCGGACCGAAAGGTGTTTTTCGCTTTTTTCTCGAAAAGGAGCGCGACGACCTCGGTCGAAACATTAATGTAATACGTTCGGAATGCAACGAGGAACAAGGATCTATAATTGTTCTGGCGATCCGACGAGTTTGGCTTTTGGACGATGGTGCCGGTGGACTTGGGGATCTGACCGGACGTGGAAATATTTCGGACCGAAAGGCGTTTTCGCGTTTTTCTCGAAAACGAGCGCAACGGCCGCGGTCGAACCATTAATGTAATACGTTCGCAATGTAACGAGGAACAAGGATCTATAATTTTTTTTGCGATCGGACGAGATTGGCTTTTGGACGATGGTGCCGGTGGCCTTTGAGATCTGACGGGACTTTGAAATATTTCGGACCGAAAGGTGTCTTTTACGATTTTTTCGAAAACAACCGCGACAACCGCGGTCGAAACAATAATGTAATACGTTCGCAATGCAACGCGGAACAAGGATCTATAATTGTTTTGGCGATCGGACGAGTTTGGCTTTTGGACGATGGTGCCGGTGGCCTTTGAGATCTGACGGGACGTGGAAATATTTCGGACCGAAAGGTGTTTTTTGCGTTTTTCTCGAAAACGAGCGCGACGACCTCGGTCGAAACATTAATGTAATACGTTCGGAATGCAACGAGGAACAAGGATCTATAATTGTTTTGGCGATCGGACGAGTTTGGCTTTTGGACGATGGTGCTCGTGGACTTTGAGATCTGACGGGACGTGGAAATATTTCGGACCGAAATGTGTTTTTCGCATTTTTCTCGAAAACGAGCGCGACGACCGCGGTCGAACCATTAATGTAATACGTTCGGAATGCAACGAGGAACAAGGATCTATAATTGTTTTGGCGATCGGACGAGTTTGGCTTTTGGACGATGGTGCCGGTGGACTTGGGGATCTGACGAGACGTGGAAATATTTCGGACCGAAATGTGTTTTTCGCATTTTTCTCGAAAACGAGCGCGACGACCGCGGTCGAACCATTAATGTAATACGTTCGGAATGCAACGAGGAACAAGGATCTATAATTGTTTTGGCGATCGGACGAGTTGGGCTTTTGGACGATGGTGCCGGTGGACTTGGGGATCTGACGAGACGTGGAAATATTTCGGACCGAAATGTGTTTTTCGCGTTTTTCTCGACAACGAGCGCGACGACCGCGCGCGAACCATTAATGTAATACGTTTGCAATGCAACGAGGAACAAGGATCTATAATTGTTTTGGCGATCGGACGAGTTTGGCTTTCGGACGATGGTGCCGGTGGACTTGGGGATCTGACGGGACGTGGAAATATTTCGGACCGAAATGTGTTTTTCGCATTTTTCTCGAAAACGAGCGCGACGACCGCGGTCGAACCATTAATGTAATACGTTCGGAATGCAACGAGGAACAAGGATCTATAATTGTTCTGGCGATCCGACGAGTTTGGTTTTTGGACGATGGTGCCGGTGGACTTGGGGATCTGACCGGACATGGAAATATTTCGGCCCGAAAGGCGTTTTTCGCGTTTTTCTCGAAAACGAGCGCGACGGCCGCGGTCGAACCATTAATGTAATACGTTCGCAATGTAACGAGGAACAAGGATCTATAATTTTTTTTGCGATCGGACGAGTTTGGCTTTTGGACGATGGTGCCGGTGGCCTTTGAGATCTGACGGGACTTTGAAATATTTCGGACCGAAAGGTGTCTTTTACGATTTTTTCGAAAACAACCGCGACAACCGCGGTCGAAACAATAATGTAATACGTTCGCAATGCAACGCGGAACAAGGATCTATAATTGTTTTGGCGATCGGACGAGTTTGGCTTTTGGACGATGGTGCCGGTGGCCTTTGAGATCTGACGGGACGTGGAAATATTTCCGACCGAAATGTGTTTTTCGCGTTTTTCTCGACAACGAGCGCGACGACCGCGCGCGAACCATTAATGTAATACGTTTGCAATGCAACGAGGAACAAGGATCTATAATTGTTTTGGCGATCGGACGAGTTTGGCTTTCGGACGATGGTGCCGGTGGACTTGGGGATCTGACGGGACGTGGAAATATTTCGGACCGAAATGTGTTTTTCGCATTTTTCTCGAAAACGAGCGCGACGACCGCGGTCGAACCATTAATGTAATACGTTCGGAATGCAACGAGGAACAAGGATCTATAATTGTTCTGGCGATCGGACGAGTTTGGCTTTTGGACGATGGTGCCGGTGGACTTGGGGATCTGACCGGACGTGGAAATATTTCGGACCGAAAGGCGTTTTCGCGTTTTTCTCGAAAACGAGCGCAACGGCCGCGGTCGAACCATTAATGTAATACGTTCGCAATGTAACGAGGAACAAGGATCTATAATTTTTTTTGCGATCGGACGAGATTGGCTTTTGGACGATGGTGCCGGTGGCCTTTGAGATCTGACGGGACTTTGAAATATTTCGGACCGAAAGGTGTCTTTTACGATTTTTTCGAAAACAACCGCGACAACCGCGGTCGAAACAATAATGTAATACGTTCGCAATGCAACGCGGAACAAGGATCTATAATTGTTTTGGCGATCGGACGAGTTTGGCTTTTGGACGATGGTGCCGGTGGCCTTTGAGATCTGACGGGACGTGGAAATATTTCGGACCGAAAGGTGTTTTTTGCGTTTTTCTCGAAAACGAGCGCGACGACCGCGGTCGAACCATTAATGTAATACGTTCGCAATGCAACAAGGAACAAGGATCAATAATTGTTTTGGCGATCGGACGAGTTTGGCTTTTGGACGATGGTGCCGGTGGACTTTGAGATGTGACGGGACTGTGAAATATTTCGGACCGAAAGGTGTTTTTTGCGTTTTTCTCGAAAACGAGCGCGACGACCGCGGTCGAACCATTAATGTAATACGTTCGCAATGCAACGCGGAACAAGGATCTATAATTGTTTTGGCGATCGGACGAGTTTGGCTTTTGGACGATGGTGCCGGTGGCCTTTGAGATCTGACGGGACGTGGAAATATTTCGGACCGAAAGGTGTTTTTTGCGTTTTTCTCGAAAACGAGCGCGACGACCTCGGTCGAAACATTAATGTAATACGTTCGGAATGCAACGAGGAACAAGGATCTATAATTGTTTTGGCGATCGGACGAGTTTGGCTTTTGGACGATGGTGCTCGTGGACTTTGAGATCTGACCGGAGTGTGAAATATTTCTTACCGAAACGTGTTTTTCGTGTTATTCTCGAAAACGAGCGCGACGACCGCGGTCGAACCATTAATGTAATACGTTTGCAATGCAACGAGGAACAAGGATCTATAATTGTTTTGGCGATCGGACGAGTTTGGCTTTTGGACGATGGTGCCGGTGGACTTGGGGATCTGACGGGACGTGGAAATATTTCGACCGAAATGTGTTTTTCGCATTTTTCTCGAAAACGAGCGCGACGACCGCGGTCGAACCATTAATGTAATACGTTCGGAATACAACGAGGAACAAGGATCTATAATTGTTTTGGCGATCGGACGAGTTTGGCTTTTGGACGATGGTGCCGGTGGACTTGGGGATCTGACGAGACGTGGAAATATTTCGGACCGAAATGTGTTTTTCGCGTTTTTCTCGACAACGAGCGCGACGACCGCGCGCGAACCATTAATGTAATACGTTTGCAATGCAACGAGGAACAAGGATCTATAATTGTTTTGGCGATCGGACGAGTTTGGCTTTCGGACGATGGTGCCGGTGGACTTGGGGATCTGACGGGACGTGGAAATATTTCGGACCGAAAGGTGTTTTTTGCGTTTTTCTCGAAAACGAGCGCGACGACCACGGTCGAACCATTAACGTAATACGTTCGCAATGCAACAAGGAACAAGGATCAATAATTGTTTTGGCGATCGGACGAGTTTGGCTTTTGGACGATGGTGCCGGTGGACTTTGAGATCTGACGGGACTTTGAAATATTTCGGACCGAAAGGTGTTTTTCGCTTTTTTCTCGAAAAGGAGCGCGACGACCTCGGTCGAAACATTAATGTAATACGTTCGGAATGCAACGAGGAACAAGGATCTATAATTGTTCTGGCGATCCGACGAGTTTGGCTTTTGGACGATGGTGCCGGTGGACTTGGGGATCTGACCGGACGTGGAAATATTTCGGACCGAAAGGCGTTTTCGCGTTTTTCTCGAAAACGAGCGCAACGGCCGCGGTCGAACCATTAATGTAATACGTTCGCAATGTAACGAGGAACAAGGATCTATAATTTTTTTTGCGATCGGACGAGATTGGCTTTTGGACGATGGTGCCGGTGGCCTTTGAGATCTGACGGGACTTTGAAATATTTCGGACCGAAAGGTGTCTTTTACGATTTTTTCGAAAACAACCGCGACAACCGCGGTCGAAACAATAATGTAATACGTTCGCAATGCAACGCGGAACAAGGATCTATAATTGTTTTGGCGATCGGACGAGTTTGGCTTTTGGACGATGGTGCCGGTGGCCTTTGAGATCTGACGGGACGTGGAAATATTTCGGACCGAAAGGTGTTTTTTGCGTTTTTCTCGAAAACGAGCGCGACGACCTCGGTCGAAACATTAATGTAATACGTTCGGAATGCAACGAGGAACAAGGATCTATAATTGTTTTGGCGATCGGACGAGTTTGGCTTTTGGACGATGGTGCTCGTGGACTTTGAGATCTGACGGGACGTGGAAATATTTCGGACCGAAATGTGTTTTTCGCATTTTTCTCGAAAACGAGCGCGACGACCGCGGTCGAACCATTAATGTAATACGTTCGGAATGCAACGAGGAACAAGGATCTATAATTGTTTTGGCGATCGGACGAGTTTGGCTTTTGGACGATGGTGCCGGTGGACTTGGGGATCTGACGAGACGTGGAAATATTTCGGACCGAAATGTGTTTTTCGCATTTTTCTCGAAAACGAGCGCGACGACCGCGGTCGAACCATTAATGTAATACGTTCGGAATGCAACGAGGAACAAGGATCTATAATTGTTTTGGCGATCGGACGAGTTGGGCTTTTGGACGATGGTGCCGGTGGACTTGGGGATCTGACGAGACGTGGAAATATTTCGGACCGAAATGTGTTTTTCGCGTTTTTCTCGACAACGAGCGCGACGACCGCGCGCGAACCATTAATGTAATACGTTTGCAATGCAACGAGGAACAAGGATCTATAATTGTTTTGGCGATCGGACGAGTTTGGCTTTCGGACGATGGTGCCGGTGGACTTGGGGATCTGACGGGACGTGGAAATATTTCGGACCGAAATGTGTTTTTCGCATTTTTCTCGAAAACGAGCGCGACGACCGCGGTCGAACCATTAATGTAATACGTTCGGAATGCAACGAGGAACAAGGATCTATAATTGTTCTGGCGATCCGACGAGTTTGGCTTTTGGACGATGGTGCCGGTGGACTTGGGGATCTGACCGGACATGGAAATATTTCGGCCCGAAAGGCGTTTTTCGCGTTTTTCTCGAAAACGAGCGCGACGGCCGCGGTCGAACCATTAATGTAATACGTTCGCAATGTAACGAGGAACAAGGATCTATAATTTTTTTTGCGATCGGACGAGTTTGGCTTTTGGACGATGGTGCCGGTGGCCTTTGAGATCTGACGGGACTTTGAAATATTTCGGACCGAAAGGTGTCTTTTACGATTTTTTCGAAAACAACCGCGACAACCGCGGTCGAAACAATAATGTAATACGTTCGCAATGCAACGCGGAACAAGGATCTATAATTGTTTTGGCGATCGGACGAGTTTGGCTTTTGGACGATGGTGCCGGTGGCCTTTGAGATCTGACGGGACGTGGAAATATTTCCGACCGAAATGTGTTTTTCGCGTTTTTCTCGACAACGAGCGCGACGACCGCGCGCGAACCATTAATGTAATACGTTTGCAATGCAACGAGGAACAAGGATCTATAATTGTTTTGGCGATCGGACGAGTTTGGCTTTCGGACGATGGTGCCGGTGGACTTGGGGATCTGACGGGACGTGGAAATATTTCGGACCGAAATGTGTTTTTCGCATTTTTCTCGAAAACGAGCGCGACGACCGCGGTCGAACCATTAATGTAATACGTTCGGAATGCAACGAGGAACAAGGATCTATAATTGTTCTGGCGATCGGACGAGTTTGGCTTTTGGACGATGGTGCCGGTGGACTTGGGGATCTGACCGGACGTGGAAATATTTCGGACCGAAAGGCGTTTTCGCGTTTTTCTCGAAAACGAGCGCAACGGCCGCGGTCGAACCATTAATGTAATACGTTCGCAATGTAACGAGGAACAAGGATCTATAATTTTTTTTGCGATCGGACGAGATTGGCTTTTGGACGATGGTGCCGGTGGCCTTTGAGATCTGACGGGACTTTGAAATATTTCGGACCGAAAGGTGTCTTTTACGATTTTTTCGAAAACAACCGCGACAACCGCGGTCGAAACAATAATGTAATACGTTCGCAATGCAACGCGGAACAAGGATCTATAATTGTTTTGGCGATCGGACGAGTTTGGCTTTTGGACGATGGTGCCGGTGGCCTTTGAGATCTGACGGGACGTGGAAATATTTCGGACCGAAAGGTGTTTTTTGCGTTTTTCTCGAAAACGAGCGCGACGACCGCGGTCGAACCATTAATGTAATACGTTCGCAATGCAACAAGGAACAAGGATCAATAATTGTTTTGGCGATCGGACGAGTTTGGCTTTTGGACGATGGTGCCGGTGGACTTTGAGATGTGACGGGACTGTGAAATATTTCGGACCGAAAGGTGTTTTTTGCGTTTTTCTCGAAAACGAGCGCGACGACCGCGGTCGAACCATTAATGTAATACGTTCGCAATGCAACGCGGAACAAGGATCTATAATTGTTTTGGCGATCGGACGAGTTTGGCTTTTGGACGATGGTGCCGGTGGCCTTTGAGATCTGACGGGACGTGGAAATATTTCGGACCGAAAGGTGTTTTTTGCGTTTTTCTCGAAAACGAGCGCGACGACCTCGGTCGAAACATTAATGTAATACGTTCGGAATGCAACGAGGAACAAGGATCTATAATTGTTTTGGCGATCGGACGAGTTTGGCTTTTGGACGATGGTGCTCGTGGACTTTGAGATCTGACGGGACGTGGAAATATTTCGGACCGAAATGTGTTTTTCGCATTTTTCTCGAAAACGAGCGCGACGACCGCGGTCGAACCATTAATGTAATACGTTCGGAATGCAACGAGGAACAAGGATCTATAATTGTTTTGGCGATCGGACGAGTTTGGCTTTTGGACGATGGTGCCGGTGGACTTGGGGATCTGACGAGACGTGGAAATATTTCGGACCGAAATGTGTTTTTCGCATTTTTCTCGAAAACGAGCGCGACGACCGCGGTCGAACCATTAATGTAATACGTTCGGAATGCAACGAGGAACAAGGATCTATAATTGTTTTGGCGATCGGACGAGTTTGGCTTTTGGACGATGGTGCCGGTGGACTTGGGGATCTGACGAGACGTGGAAATATTTCGGACCGAAATGTGTTTTTCGCGTTTTTCTCGACAACGAGCGCGACGACCGCGCGCGAACCATTAATGTAATACGTTTGCAATGCAACGAGGAACAAGGATCTATAATTGTTTTGGCGATCGGACGAGTTTGGCTTTCGGACGATGGTGCCGGTGGACTTGGGGATCTGACGGGACGTGGAAATATTTCGGACCGAAATGTGTTTTTCGCATTTTTCTCGAAAACGAGCGCGACGACCGCGGTCGAACCATTAATGTAATACGTTCGGAATGCAACGAGGAACAAGGATCTATAATTGTTCTGGCGATCCGACGAGTTTGGCTTTTGGACGTTGGTGCCGGTGGACTTGGGGATCTGACCGGACATGGAAATATTTCGGACCGAAAGGCGTTTTTCGCGTTTTTCTCGAAAACGAGCGCGACGGCCGCGGTCGAACCATTAATGTAATACGTTCGCAATGTAACGAGGAACAAGGATCTATAATTTTTTTTGCGATCGGACGAGATTGGCTTTTGGACGATGGTGCCGGTGGCCTTTGAGATCTGACGGGACTTTGAAATATTTCGGACCGAAAGGTGTCTTTTACGATTTTTTCGAAAACAACCGCGACAACCGCGGTCGAAACAATAATGTAATACTTTCGCAATGCAACGCGGAACAAGGATCTATAATTGTTTTGGCGATCGGACGAGTTTGGCTTTTGGACGATGGCGCCGGTGGCCTTTGAGATCTGACGGGACGTGGAAATATTTCCGACCGAAAGGTGTTTTTTGCGTTTTTCTCGAAAACGAGCGCGACGACCGCGGTCGAACCATTAATGTAATACGTTCGGAATGCAACGAGGAACAAGGATCTATAATTGTTCTGGCGATCGGACGAGTTTGGCTTTTGGACGATGGTGCCGGTGGACTTGGGGATCTGACGAGACGTGGAAATATTTCGGACCGAAATGTGTTTTTCGCGTTTTTCTCGACAACGAGCGCGACGACCGCGCGCGAACCATTAATGTAATACGTTTGCAATGCAACGAGGAACAAGGATCTATAATTGTTTTGGCGATCGGACGAGTTTGGCTTTCGGACGATGGTGCCGGTGGACTTGGGGATCTGACGGGACGTGGAAATATTTCGGACCGAAATGTGTTTTTCGCATTTTTCTCGAAAACGAGCGCGACGACCGCGGTCGAACCATTAATGTAATACGTTCGGAATGCAACGAGGAACAAGGATCTATAATTGTTCTGGCGATCGGACGAGTTTGGCTTTTGGACGATGGTGCCGGTGGACTTGGGGATCTGACGAGACGTGGAAATATTTCGGACCGAAATGTGTTTTTCGCGTTTTTCTCGACAACGAGCGCGACGACCGCGCGCGAACCATTAATGTAATACGTTTGCAATGCAACGAGGAACAAGGATCTATAATTGTTTTGGCGATCGGACGAGTTTGGCTTTCGGACGATGGTGCCGGTGGACTTGGGGATCTGACGGGACGTGGAAATATTTCGGACCGAAATGTGTTTTTCGCATTTTTCTCGAAAACGAGCGCGACGACCGCGGTCGAACCATTAATGTAATACGTTCGGAATGCAACGAGGAACAAGGATCTATAATTGTTCTGGCGATCCGACGAGTTTGGCTTTTGGACGATGGTGCCGGTGGACTTTGAGATCTGCCGGGACTGTGAAATATTTCGGACCGAAAGGTGTTTTTTGCGTTTTTCTCGAAAACGAGCGCGACGACCGCGGTCGAACCATTAATGTAATACGTTCGCAATGCAACAAGGAACAAGGATCTATAATTGTTTTGGCGATCGGACGAGTTTGGCTTTTGGACCATGGTGCCGGTGGACTTTGAGATCTGACGGGACTTTGAAATATTTCGGACCGAAAGGTGTTTTTCGCTTTTTTCTCGAAAACGAGCGCGACGCCCTCGGTCGAAACATTAATGTAATACGTTCGCAATGCAACTAGGAACAAGGATCTATAATTTTTTGGCGATCGGACGAGTTTGGCTTTTGGACGATGGTGCTCGTGGACTTTGAGATCTGACCGGAGTGTGAAATATTTCTTACCGAAACGTGTATTTCGTGTTATTCTCGAAAACGAGCGCGACGACCGCGGTCGAACCATTAATGTAATACGTTCGCAATGCAACGCGGAACAAGGATCTATAATTGTTTTGGCGATCGGACGAGTTTGGCTTTTGGACGATGGTGCCGGTGGACTTTGAGATCTGACGGGACTTTGAAATATTTCGGACCGAAAGGTGTTTTTCGCTTTTTTCTCGAAAAGGAGCGCGACGACCTCGGTCGAAACATTAATGTAATACGTTCGGAATGCAACGAGGAACAAGGATCTATAATTGTTCTGGCGATCCGACGAGTTTGGCTTTTGGACGATGGTGCCGGTGGACTTGGGGATCTGACCGGACGTGGAAATATTTCGGACCGAAAGGCGTTTTCGCGTTTTTCTCGAAAACGAGCGCAACGGCCGCGGTCGAACCATTAATGTAATACGTTCGCAATGTAACGAGGAACAAGGATCTATAATTTTTTTTGCGATCGGACGAGATTGGCTTTTGGACGATGGTGCCGGTGGCCTTTGAGATCTGACGGGACTTTGAAATATTTCGGACCGAAAGGTGTCTTTTACGATTTTTTCGAAAACAACCGCGACAACCGCGGTCGAAACAATAATGTAATACGTTCGCAATGCAACGCGGAACAAGGATCTATAATTGTTTTGGCGATCGGACGAGTTTGGCTTTTGGACGATGGTGCCGGTGGCCTTTGAGATCTGACGGGACGTGGAAATATTTCGGACCGAAAGGTGTTTTTTGCGTTTTTCTCGAAAACGAGCGCGACGACCGCGGTCGAACCATTAATGTAATACGTTCGCAATGCAACAAGGAACAAGGATCAATAATTGTTTTGGCGATCGGACGAGTTTGGCTTTTGGACGATGGTGCCGGTGGACTTTGAGATGTGACGGGACTGTGAAATATTTCGGACCGAAAGGTGTTTTTTGCGTTTTTCTCGAAAACGAGCGCGACGACCGCGGTCGAACCATTAATGTAATACGTTCGCAATGCAACGCGGAACAAGGATCTATAATTGTTTTGGCGATCGGACGAGTTTGGCTTTTGGACGATGGTGCCGGTGGCCTTTGAGATCTGACGGGACGTGGAAATATTTCGGACCGAAAGGTGTTTTTTGCGTTTTTCTCGAAAACGAGCGCGACGACCTCGGTCGAAACATTAATGTAATACGTTCGGAATGCAACGAGGAACAAGGATCTATAATTGTTTTGGCGATCGGACGAGTTTGGCTTTTGGACGATGGTGCTCGTGGACTTTGAGATCTGACGGGACTTAGAAATATTTCGGACCGAAAGGTGTTTTTCGCGTTTTTCTCGACAACGAGCGCGACGACCGCGCGCGGACCATTAATGTAATACGTTTGCAATGCAACGAGGAACAAGGATCTATAATTGTTTTGGCGATCGGACGAGTTTGGCTTTTGGACGATGGTGCCGGTGGACTTGGGGATCTGACGGGACGTGGAAATATTTCGGACCGAAATGTGTTTTTCGCATTTTTCTCGAAAACGAGCGCGACGACCGCGGTCGAACCATTAATGTAATACGTTCGGAATGCAACGAGGAACAAGGATCTATAATTGTTTTGGCGATCGGACGAGTTTGGCTTTTGGACGATGGTGCCGGTGGACTTGGGGATCTGACGAGACGTGGAAATATTTCGGACCGAAATGTGTTTTTCGCGTTTTTCTCGACAACGAGCGCGACGACCGCGCGCGAACCATTAATGTAATACGTTTGCAATGCAACGAGGAACAAGGATCTATAATTGTTTTGGCGATCGGACGAGTTTGGCTTTCGGACGATGGTGCCGGTGGACTTGGGGATCTGACGAGACGTGGAAATATTTCGGACCGAAATGTGTTTTTCGCGTTTTTCTCGACAACGAGCGCGACGACCGCGCGCGAACCATTAATGTAATACGTTTGCAATGCAACGAGGAACAAGGATCTATAATTGTTTTGGCGATCGGACGAGTTTGGCTTTCGGACGATGGTGCCGGTGGACTTGGGGATCTGACGGGACGTGGAAATATTTCGGACCGAAATGTGTTTTTCGCATTTTTCTCGAAAACGAGCGCGACGACCGCGGTCGAACCATTAATGTAATACGTTCGCAATGTAACGAGGAACAAGGATCTATAATTGTTCTGGCGATCGGTCGAGTTTGGCTTTTGGACGATGGTGCCGGTGGACTTGGGGATCTGACGAGACGTGGAAATATTTCGGACCGAAATGAGTTTTTCGCGTTTTTCTCGACAACGAGCGCGACGACCGCGCGCGAACCATTAATGTAATACGCTTGCAATGCAACGAGGAACAAGGATCTATAATTGTTTTGGCGATCGGACGAGTTTGGCTTTCGGACGATGGTGCCGGTGGACTTGGGGATCTGACGGGACGTGGAAATATTTCGGACCGAAATGTGTTTTTCGCATTTTTCTCGAAAACGAGCGCGACGACCGCGGTCGAACCATTAATGTAATACGTTCGGAATACAACGAGGAACAAGGATCTATAATTGTTTTGGCGATCGGACGAGTTTGGCTTTTGGACGATGGTGCCGGTGGACTTGGGGATCTGACGAGACGTGGAAATATTTCGGACCGAAATGTGTTTTTCGCGTTTTTCTCGACAACGAGCGCGACGACCGCGCGCGAACCATTAATGTAATACGTTTGCAATGCAACGAGGAACAAGGATCTATAATTGTTTTGGCGATCGGACGAGTTTGGCTTTCGGACGATGGTGCCGGTGGACTTGGGGATCTGACGGGACGTGGAAATATTTCGGACCGAAAGGTGTTTTTTGCGTTTTTCTCGAAAACGAGCGCGACGACCGCGGTCGAACCATTAACGTAATACGTTCGCAATGCAACAAGGAACAAGGATCAATAATTGTTTTGGCGATCGGACGAGTTTGGCTTTTGGACGATGGTGCCGGTGGACTTTGAGATCTGACGGGACTTTGAAATATTTCGGACCGAAAGGTGTTTTTCGCTTTTTTCTCGAAAAGGAGCGCGACGACCTCGGTCGAAACATTAATGTAATACGTTCGGAATGCAACGAGGAACAAGGATCTATAATTGTTCTGGCGATCCGACGAGTTTGGCTTTTGGACGATGGTGCCGGTGGACTTGGGGATCTGACCGGACGTGGAAATATTTCGGACCGAAAGGCGTTTTCGCGTTTTTCTCGAAAACGAGCGCAACGGCCGCGGTCGAACCATTAATGTAATACGTTCGCAATGTAACGAGGAACAAGGATCTATAATTTTTTTTGCGATCGGACGAGATTGGCTTTTGGACGATGGTGCCGGTGGCCTTTGAGATCTGACGGGACTTTGAAATATTTCGGACCGAAAGGTGTCTTTTACGATTTTTTCGAAAACAACCGCGACAACCGCGGTCGAAACAATAATGTAATACGTTCGCAATGCAACGCGGAACAAGGATCTATAATTGTTTTGGCGATCGGACGAGTTTGGCTTTTGGACGATGGTGCCGGTGGCCTTTGAGATCTGACGGGACGTGGAAATATTTCGGACCGAAAGGTGTTTTTTGCGTTTTTCTCGAAAACGAGCGCGACGACCGCGGTCGAACCATTAATGTAATACGTTCGCAATGCAACAAGGAACAAGGATCAATAATTGTTTTGGCGATCGGACGAGTTTGGCTTTTGGACGATGGTGCCGGTGGACTTTGAGATGTGACGGGACTGTGAAATATTTCGGACCGAAAGGTGTTTTTTGCGTTTTTCTCGAAAACGAGCGCGACGACCGCGGTCGAACCATTAATGTAATACGTTCGCAATGCAACAAGGAACAAGGATCTATAATTGTTTTGGCGATCGGACGAGTTTGGCTTTTGGACCATGGTGCCGGTGGACTTTGAGATCTGACGGGACTTTGAAATATTTCGGACCGAAAGGTGTTTTTCGCTTTTTTCTCGAAAACGAGCGCGACGACCTCGGTCGAAACATTAATGTAATACGTTCGCAATGCAACTAGGAACAAGGATCTATAATTTTTTGGCGATCGGACGAGTTTGGCTTTCGGACGATGGTGCCGGTGGACTTGGGGATCTGACGGGACGTGGAAATATTTCGGACCGAAATGTGTTTTTCGCATTTTTCTCGAAAACGAGCGCGACGACCGCGGTCGAACCATTAATGTAATACGTTCGGAATACAACGAGGAACAAGGATCTATAATTGTTTTGGCGATCGGACGAGTTTGGCTTTTGGACGATGGTGCCGGTGGACTTGGGGATCTGACGAGACGTGGAAATATTTCGGACCGAAATGTGTTTTTCGCGTTTTTCTCGACAACGAGCGCGACGACCGCGCGCGAACCATTAATGTAATACGTTTGCAATGCAACGAGGAACAAGGATCTATAATTGTTTTGGCGATCGGACGAGTTTGGCTTTCGGACGATGGTGCCGGTGGACTTGGGGATCTGACGGGACGTGGAAATATTTCGGACCGAAAGGTGTTTTTTGCGTTTTTCTCGAAAACGAGCGCGACGACCGCGGTCGAACCATTAACGTAATACGTTCGCAATGCAACAAGGAACAAGGATCAATAATTGTTTTGGCGATCGGACGAGTTTGGCTTTTGGACGATGGTGCCGGTGGACTTTGAGATCTGACGGGACTTTGAAATATTTCGGACCGAAAGGTGTTTTTCGCTTTTTTCTCGAAAAGGAGCGCGACGACCTCGGTCGAAACATTAATGTAATACGTTCGGAATGCAACGAGGAACAAGGATCTATAATTGTTCTGGCGATCCGACGAGTTTGGCTTTTGGACGATGGTGCCGGTGGACTTGGGGATCTGACCGGACGTGGAAATATTTCGGACCGAAAGGCGTTTTCGCGTTTTTCTCGAAAACGAGCGCAACGGCCGCGGTCGAACCATTAATGTAATACGTTCGCAATGTAACGAGGAACAAGGATCTATAATTTTTTTTGCGATCGGACGAGATTGGCTTTTGGACGATGGTGCCGGTGGCCTTTGAGATCTGACGGGACTTTGAAATATTTCGGACCGAAAGGTGTCTTTTACGATTTTTTCGAAAACAACCGCGACAACCGCGGTCGAAACAATAATGTAATACGTTCGCAATGCAACGCGGAACAAGGATCTATAATTGTTTTGGCGATCGGACGAGTTTGGCTTTTGGACGATGGTGCCGGTGGCCTTTGAGATCTGACGGGACGTGGAAATATTTCGGACCGAAAGGTGTTTTTTGCGTTTTTCTCGAAAACGAGCGCGACGACCGCGGTCGAACCATTAATGTAATACGTTCGCAATGCAACAAGGAACAAGGATCAATAATTGTTTTGGCGATCGGACGAGTTTGGCTTTTGGACGATGGTGCCGGTGGACTTTGAGATGTGACGGGACTGTGAAATATTTCGGACCGAAAGGTGTTTTTTGCGTTTTTCTCGAAAACGAGCGCGACGACCGCGGTCGAACCATTAATGTAATACGTTCGCAATGCAACAAGGAACAAGGATCTATAATTGTTTTGGCGATCGGACGAGTTTGGCTTTTGGACCATGGTGCCGGTGGACTTTGAGATCTGACGGGACTTTGAAATATTTCGGACCGAAAGGTGTTTTTCGCTTTTTTCTCGAAAACGAGCGCGACGACCTCGGTCGAAACATTAATGTAATACGTTCGCAATGCAACTAGGAACAAGGATCTATAATTTTTTGGCGATCGGACGAGTTTGGCTTTTGGACGATGGTGCTCGTGGACTTTGAGATCTGACCGGAGTGTGAAATATTTCTTACCGAAACGTGTTTTTCGTGTTAATCTCGAAAACGAGCGCGACGACCGCGGTCGAACCATTAATGTAATACGTTCGCAATGCAACAAGGAACAAGGATCTATAATTGTTTTGGCGATCGGACGAGTTTGGCTTTTGGACCATGGTGCCGGTGGACTTTGAGATCTGACGGGACTTTGAAATATTTCGGACCGAAAGGTGTTTTTCGCTTTTTTCTCGAAAACGAGCGCGACGACCTCGGTCGAAACATTAATGTAATACGTTCGGAATGCAACGAAGAACAAGGACCTATAATTGTTTTGGCGATCGGACGAGTTTGGCTTTTGGACGATGGTGCCGGTGGACTTTGAGATCTGACGGGACTTTGAAATATTTCGGACCGAAAGGTGTCTTTTACGTTTTTCTCGACAACGAGCGCGACGACCGCGCGCGAACCATTAATGTAATACGTTTGCAATGCAACGAGGAACAAGGATCTATAATTGTTTTGGCGATCGGACGAGTTTGGCTTTCGGACGATGGTGCCGGTGGACTTGGGGATCTGACGGGACGTGGAAATATTTCGGACCGAAAGGTGTTTTTTGCGTTTTTCTCGAAAACGAGCGCGACGACCGCGGTTGAACCATTAACGTAATACGTTCGCAATGCAACAAGGAACAAGGATCAATAATTGTTTTGGCGATCGGACGAGTTTGGCTTTTGGACGATGGTGCCGGTGGACTTTGAGATCTGACGGGACAGTGAAATATTTCGGACCGAAAGGTGTTTTTTGCGTTTTTCTCGAAAACGAGCGCGACGACCGCGGTCGAACCATTAATGTAATACGTTCGGAATGCAACGAGGAACAAGGATCTATAATTGTTCTGGCGATCCGACGAGTTTGGCTTTTGGACGATGGTGCCGGTGGACTTGGGGATCTGACCGGACGTGGAAATATTTCGGACCGAAAGGCGTTTTTCGATTTTTTCTCGAAAACGAGCGCGACGGCCGCGGTCGAACCATTAATGTAATACGTTCGCAATGTAACGAAGAACAAGGATCTATAATTTTTTTTGCGATCGGACGAGTTTGGCTTTTGGACGATGGTGCCGGTGGCCTTTGAGATCTGACGGGACTTTGAAATATTTCGGACCGAAAGGTGTCTTTTACGATTTTTTCGAAAACAACCGCGACAACCGCGGTCGAAACAATAATGTAATACGTTCGCAATGCAACGCGGAACAAGGATCTATAATTGTTTTGTAGATCGGACGAGTTTGGCTTTTGGACGATGGTGCCGGTGGACTTTGAGATCTGACGGGACTTTGAAATATTTCGGACCGAAAGGTGTTTTTCGCTTTTTTCTCGAAAACGAGCGCGACGACCTCGGTCGAAACATTAATGTAATACGTTCGGAATGCAACGAAGAACAAGGATCTATAATTGTTTTGGCGATCGGACGAGTTTGGCTTTTGGACGATGGTGCCGGTGGCCTTTGAGATCTGACGGGACTTTGAAATATTTCGGACCGAAAGGTGTCTTTTACGTTTTTCTCGACAACGAGCGCGACGACCGCGGTCGAACCATTAATGTAATACGTTCGCAATGCAACAAGGAACAAGGATCTATAATTGTTTTGGCGATCGGACGAGTTTGGCTTTTGGACCATGGTGCCGGTGGACTTTGAGATCTGACGGGACTTTGAAATATTTCGGACCGAAAGGTGTTTTTCGCTTTTTTCTCGAAAACGAGCGCGACGACCGCGGTCGAACCATTAATGTAATACGTTCGCAATGCAACAAGGAACAAGGATCTATAACTGTTTTGGCGATCGGACGAGTTTGGCTTTTGGACCATGGTGCCGGTGGACTTTGAGATCTGACGGGACTTTGAAATATTTCGGACCGAAAGGTGTTTTTCGCTTTTTTCTCGAAAACGATCGCGACGACCTCGGTCGAAACATTAATGTAATACGTTCGGAATGCAACGAAGAACAAGGATCTATAATTGTTTTGGCGATCGGACGAGTTTGGCTTTTGGACGATGGTGCCGGTGGACTTTGAGATCTGACGGGAGTGTGAAATATTTCTTACCGAAACGTGTTTTTCGTGTTATTCTCGAAAACGAGCGCGACGACCGCGGTCGAACCATAAATGTAATACGTTCGCAATGCAACAAGGAACAAGAATCTATAATTGTTCTGGCGATCCGACGAGTGTGGCTTTTGGACGATGGTGCCGGTGGACTTTGAGATCTGGCGGGACTTGGAAATATTTCGGACCGAAAGGCGTTTTTCGCGTTTTTCTCGAAAACGGGCGCGACGGCCGCGGTCGAACCATTAATGTAATCCGTTCGCAATGCAACGAGGAACAAGGATCTATAATTTTTTTGCGATCGGACGAGTTTGGTTTTTGGACGATGGTGCCGGTGGCCTTTGAGATCTGACGTGACTTTGAAATATTTCGGACCGAAAGGTGTCTTTTACGTTTTTTTCGAAAACAACCGCGACAACCGCGGTCGAAACATTAATGTAATACGTTCGCAATGCAACGCGGAACAAGGATCTATAATTGTTTTGGCGATCGGACGAGTTTGGCTTTTGGACGATGGTGCCGGTGGCCTTTGAGATCTGACGGGACTTTGAAATATTTCGGACCGAATGGTGTCTTTTACGTTTTTTTCGAAAACAACCGCGACAACCGTGGTCGAAACATTAATGTAATACGTTCGCAATGCAACGCGGAACAAGGATCTATAATTGTTTTGGCGATCGGACGAGTTTGGCTTTTGGACGATGGTGCTGGTGGACTTTGAGATCTGACGGGACTTTGAAATATTTCGGACCGAAAGGTGTTTTTCGCTTTTTTCTCGAAAACGAGCGCGACGACCTCGGTCGAAACATTAATGTAATACGTTCGCAATGCAACTAGGAACAAGGATCTATAATTTTTTGGCGATCGGACGAATTTGGCTTTTGGACGATGGTGCTCGTGGACTTTGAGATCTGACGGGAGTGTGAAATATTTCTTACCGAAACGTGTTTTTCGTGTTATTCTCGAAAACGAGCGCGACGACCGCGGTCGAACCATTAATGTAATACGTTTGCAATGCAACGAGGAACAAGGATCTATAATTGTTTTGGCGATCGGACGAGTTTGGCTTTTGGACGATGGTGCCGGTGGACTTGGGGATCTGACGGGACGTGGAAATATTTCGACCGAAATGTGTTTTTCGCATTTTTCTCGAAAACGAGCGCGACGACCGCGGTCGAACCATTAATGTAATACGTTCGGAATACAACGAGGAACAAGGATCTATAATTGTTTTGGCGATCGGACGAGTTTGGCTTTTGGACGATGGTGCCGGTGGACTTGGGGATCTGACGAGACGTGGAAATATTTCGGACCGAAATGTGTTTTTCGCGTTTTTCTCGACAACAAGCGCGACGACCGCGCGCGAACCATTAATGTAATACGTTTGCAATGCAACGAGGAACAAGGATCTATAATTGTTTTGGCGATCGGACGAGTTTGGCTTTCGGACGATGGTGCCGGTGGACTTGGGGATCTGACGGGACGTGGAAATATTTCGGACCGAAATGTGTTTTTCGCATTTTTCTCGAAAACGAGCGCGACGACCGCGGTCGAACCATTAATGTAATACGTTCGGAATGCAACGAGGAACAAGGATCTATAATTGTTCTGGCGATCGGACGAGTTTGGCTTTTGGACGATGGTGCCGGTGGACTTGGGGATCTGACGAGACGTGGAAATATTTCGGACCGAAATGTGTTTTTCGCGTTTTTCTCGACAACGAGCGCGACGACCGCGCGCGAACCATTAATGTAATACGTTTGCAATGCAACGAGGAACAAGGATCTATAATTGTTTTGGCGATCGGACGAGTTTGGCTTTCGGACGATGGTGCCGGTGGACTTGGGGATCTGACGGGACGTGGAAATATTTCGGACCGAAATGTGTTTTTCGCATTTTTCTCAAAAACGAGCGCGACGACCGCGGTCGAACCATTAATGTAATACGTTCGGAATACAACGAGGAACAAGGATCTATAATTGTTTTGGCGATCGGACGAGTTTGGCTTTTGGACGATGGTGCCGGTGGACTTGGGGATCTGACGGGACGTGGAAATATTTCGGACCGAAAGGTGTTTTTTGCGTTTTTCTCGAAAACGAGCGCGACGACCCCGGTCGAACCATTAACGTAATACGTTCGCAATGCAACAAGGAACAAGGATCAATAATTGTTTTGGCGATCGGACGAGTTTGGCTTTTGGACGATGGTGCCGGTGGCCTTTGAGATCTGACGGGACATTGAAATATTTCGGACCGAAAGGTGTCTTTTACGTTTTTCTCGACAACGAGCGCGACGACCGCGGTCGAACCATTAATGTAATACGTTCGCAATGCAACAAGGAACAAGGATCTATAATTGTTTTGGCGATCGGACGAGTTTGGCTTTTGGACCATGGTGCCGGTGGACTTTGAGATCTGACGGGACTTTGAAATATTTCGGACCGAAAGGTGTTTTTCGCTTTTTTCTCGAAAACGATCGCGACGACCTCGGTCGAAACATTAATGTAATACGTTCGGAATGCAACGAAGAACAAGGATCTATAATTGTTTTGGCGATCGGACGAGTTTGGCTTTTGGACGATGGTGCTGGTGGACTTTGAGATCTGACGGGACTTTGAAATATTTCGGACCGAAAGGTGTTTTTCGCTTTTTTCTCGAAAACGAGCGCGACGACCTCGGTCGAAACATTAATGTAATACGTTCGCAATGCAACTAGGAACAAGGATCTATAATTTTTTGGCGATCGGACGAATTTGGCTTTTGGACGATGGTGCTCGTGGACTTTGAGATCTGACGGGAGTGTGAAATATTTCTTACCGAAACGTGTTTTTCGTGTTATTCTCGAAAACGAGCGCGACGACCGCGGTCGAACCATTAATGTAATACGTTTGCAATGCAACGAGGAACAAGGATCTATAATTGTTTTGGCGATCGGACGAGTTTGGCTTTTGGACGATGGTGCCGGTGGACTTGGGGATCTGACGGGACGTGGAAATATTTCGACCGAAATGTGTTTTTCGCATTTTTCTCGAAAACGAGCGCGACGACCGCGGTCGAACCATTAATGTAATACGTTCGGAATACAACGAGGAACAAGGATCTATAATTGTTCTGGCGATCCGACGAGATTGGCTTTTGGACGATGGTGCCGGTGGACTTGGGGATCTGACCGGACGTGGAAATATTTCGGACCGAAAGGCGTTTACGCGTTTTTCTCGAAAACGAGCGCAACGGCCGCGGTCGAACCATTAATGTAATACGTTCGCAATGTAACGAGGAACAAGGATCTATAATTGTTTTGGCGATCGGACGAGTTTGGCTTTTGGACGATGGTGCCGGTGGACTTGGGGATCTGACGAGACGTGGAAATATTTCGGACCGAAATGTGTTTTTCGCGTTTTTCTCGACAACGAGCGCGACGACCGCGCGCGAACCATTAATGTAATACGTTTGCAATGCAACGAGGAACAAGGATCTATAATTGTTTTGGCGATCGGACGAGTTTGGCTTTCGGACGATGGTGCCGGTGGACTTGGGGATCTGACGGGACGTGGAAATATTTCGGACCGAAATGTGTTTTTCGCATTTTTCTCGAAAACGAGCGCGACGACCGCGGTCGAACCATTAATGTAATACGTTCGGAATGCAACGAGGAACAAGGATCTATAATTGTTCTGGCGATCGGACGAGTTTGGCTTTTGGACGATGGTGCCGGTGGACTTGGGGATCTGACGAGACGTGGAAATATTTCGGACCGAAATGTGTTTTTCGCGTTTTTCTCGACAACGAGCGCGACGACCGCGCGCGAACCATTAATGTAATACGTTTGCAATGCAACGAGGAACAAGGATCTATAATTGTTTTGGCGATCGGACGAGTTTGGCTTTCGGACGATGGTGCCGGTGGACTTGGGGATCTGACGGGACGTGGAAATATTTCGGACCGAAAGGTGTTTTTTGCGTTTTTCTCGAAAACGAGCGCGACGACCCCGGTCGAACCATTAACGTAATACGTACGCAATGCAACAAGGAACAAGGATCAATAATTGTTTTGGCGATCGGACGAGTTTGGCTTTTGGACGATGGTGCCGGTGGACTCTGAGATCTGACGGGACAGTGAAATATTTCGGACCGAAAGGTGTTTTTTGCGTTTTCCTCGAAAACGAGCGCGACGACCGCGGTCGAACCATTAATGTAATACGTTCGCAATGCAACAAGGAACAAGGATCTATAATTGTTTTGGCGATCGGACGAGTTTGGCTTTTGGACCATGGTGCCGGTGGACTTTGAGATCTGACGGGACTTTTAAATATTTCGGACCGAAAGGTGTTTTTCGCTTTTTTCTCGAAAACGAGCGCGACGACCTCGGTCGAAACATTAATGTAATACGTTCGGAATGCAACGAGGAACAAGGATCTATAATTGTTCTGGCGATCCGACGAGATTGGCTTTTGGACGATGGTGCCGGTGGACTTGGGGATCTGACCGGACGTGGAAATATTTCGGACCGAAAGGCGTTTACGCGTTTTTCTCGAAAACGAGCGCAACGGCCGCGGTCGAACCATTAATGTAATACGTTCGCAATGTAACGAGGAACAAGGATCTATAATTTTTTTTGCGATCGGACGAGATTGGCTTTTGGACGATGGTGCCGGTGGCCTTTGAGATCTGACGGGACTTTGAAATATTTCGGACCGAAAGGTGTCTTTTACGATTTTTTCGAAAACAACCGCGACAACCGCGGTCGAAACAATAATGTAATACGTTCGCAATGCAACGCGGAACAAGGATCTATAATTGTTTTGGCGATCGGACGAGTTTGGCTTTTGGACGATGGTGCCGGTGGCCTTTGAGATCTGACGGGACGTGGAAATATTTGGGACCGAATGGTGTTTTTTGCGTTTTTCTCGAAAACGAGCGCGACGACCGCGGTCGAACCATTAATGTAATACGTTCGGAATGCAACGAGGAACAAGGATCTATAATTGTTCTGGCGATCCGACGAGATTGGCTTTTGGACGATGGTGCCGGTGGACTTGGGGATCTGACCGGACGTGGAAATATTTCGGACCGAAAGGCGTTTACGCGTTTTTCTCGAAAACGAGCGCAACGGCCGCGGTCGAACCATTAATGTAATACGTTCGCAATGTAACGAGGAACAAGGATCTATAATTTTTTTTGCGATCGGACGAGATTGGCTTTTGGACGATGGTGCCGGTGGCCTTTGAGATCTGACGGGACTTTGAAATATTTCGGACCGAAAGGTGTCTTTTACGATTTTTTCGAAAACAACCGCGACAACCGCGGTCGAAACAATAATGTAATACGTTCGCAATGCAACGCGGAACAAGGATCTATAATTGTTTTGGCGATCGGACGAGTTTGGCTTTTGGACGATGGTGCCGGTGGCCTTTGAGATCTGACGGGACGTGGAAATATTTGGGACCGAATGGTGTTTTTTGCGTTTTTCTCGAAAACGAGCGCGACGACCGCGGTCGAACCATTAATGTAATACGTTCGCAATGCAACAAGGAACAAGGATCAATAATTGTTTTGGCGATCGGACGAGTTTGGCTTTTGGACCATGGTGCCGGTGGACTTTGAGATCTGACGGGACTTTGAAATATTTCGGACCGAAAGGTGTTTTTCGCTTTTTTCTCGAAAACGAGCGCGACGACCTCGGTCGAAACATTAATGTAATACGTTCGCAATGCAACTAGGAACAAGGATCTATAATTTTTTGGCGATCGGACGAGTTTGGCTTTTGGACGATGGTGCTCGTGGACTTTGAGATCTGACCGGAGTGTGAAATATTTCTTACCGAAACGTGTTTTTCGTGTTAATCTCGAAAACGAGCGCGACGACCGCGGTCGAACCATTAATGTAATACGTTCGCAATGCAACAAGGAACAAGGATCTATAATTGTTTTGGCGATCGGACGAGTTTGGCTTTTGGACCATGGTGCCGGTGGACTTTGAGATCTGACGGGACTTTGAAATATTTCGGACCGAAAGGTGTTTTTCGCTTTTTTCTCGAAAACGAGCGCGACGACCTCGGTCGAAACATTAATGTAATACGTTCGGAATGCAACGAAGAACAAGGATCTATAATTGTTTTGGCGATCGGACGAGTTTGGCTTTTGGACGATGGTGCCGGTGGACTTTGAGATCTGACGGGACTGTGAAATATTTCGGACCGAAAGGAGTTTCTAGCGTTTTTCTCGAAAACGAGCGCGACGACCGCGGTCGAACCATTAATGTAATAGGTTCGCAATGCAACGCGGAACAAGGATCTATAATTGTTTTGGCGATCGGACGAGTTTGGCTTTTGGACGATGGTGCCGGTGGACTTTGAGATCTGACGGGACTGTGAAATATTTCGGACCGAAATGTGTTTTTCGCATTTTTCTCGAAAACGAGCGCGACGACCGCGGTCGAACCATTAATGTAATACGTTCGGAATGCAACGAGGAACAAGGATCTATAATTGTTCTGGCGATCCGACGAGTTTGGCTTTTGGACGATGGTGCCGGTGGACTTGGGGATCTGACCGGACGTGGAAATATTTCGGACCGAAAGGCGTTTTTCGCGTTTTTCTCGAAAACGAGCGCGACGGCCGCAGTCGAACCATTAATGTAATACGTTCGCAATGTAACGAGGAACAAGGATCTATAATTTTTTTTGCGATCGGACGAGTTTGGCTTTTGGACGATGGTGCCGGTGGCCTTTGAGATCTGACGGGACTTTGAAATATTTCGGACCGAAAGGTGTCTTTTACGATTTTTTCGAAAACAACCGCGACAACCGCGGTCGAAACAATAATGTAATACGTTCGCAATGCAACGCGGAACAAGGATCTATAATTGTTTTGGCGATCGGACGAGTTTGGCTTTTGGACGATGGTGCCGGTGGCCTTTGAGATCTGACGGGACGTGGAAATATTTCGGACCGAAAGGTGTTTTTTGCGTTTTTCTCGAAAACGAGCGCGACGACCGCGGTCGAACCATTAATGTAATACGTTCGCAATGCAACAAGGAACAAGGATCTATAATTGTTTTGGCGATCGGACGAGTTTGGCTTTTGGACGATGGTGCCGGTGGACTTTGAGATCTGACGGGACTGTGAAATATTTCGGACCGAAAGGTGTTTTTTGCGTTTTTCTCGAAAACGAGCGCGACGACCGCGGTCGAACCATTAATGTAATACGTTCGCAATGCAACAAGGAACAAGGATCTATAATTGTTTTGGCGATCGGACGAGTTTGGCTTTTGGAGCATGGTGCCGGTGGACTTTGAGATCTGACGGGACTTTGAAATATTTCGGACCGAAAGGTGTTTTTCGCTTTTTTCTCGAAAACGAGCGCGACGACCTCGGTCGAAACATTAATGTAATACGTTCGGAATGCAACGAAGAACAAGGATCTATAATTGTTTTGGCGATCGGACGAGTTTGGCTTTTGGACGATGGTGCCGGTGGACTTTGAGATCTGACGGGACTGTGAAATATTTCGGACCGAAAGGAGTTTCTAGCGTTTTTCTCGAAAACGAGCGCGACGACCGCGGTCGAACCATTAATGTAATACGTTCGCAATGCAACAAGGAACAAGGATCAATAATTGTTTTGGCGATCGGACGAGTTTGGCTTTTGGACCATGGTGCCGGTGGACTTTGAGATCTGACGGGACTTTGAAATATTTCGGACCGAAAGGTGTTTTTCGCTTTTTTCTCGAAAACGAGCGCGACGACCTCGGTCGAAACATTAATGTAATACGTTCGCAATGCAACTAGGAACAAGGATCTATAATTTTTTGGCGATCGGACGAGTTTGGCTTTTGGACGATGGTGCTCGTGGACTTTGAGATCTGACCGGAGTGTGAAATATTTCTTACCGAAACGTGTTTTTCGTGTTAATCTCGAAAACGAGCGCGACGACCGCGGTCGAACCATTAATGTAATACGTTCGCAATGCAACAAGGAACAAGGATCTATAATTGTTTTGGCGATCGGACGAGTTTGGCTTTTGGACCATGGTGCCGGTGGACTTTGAGATCTGACGGGACTTTGAAATATTTCGGACCGAAAGGTGTTTTTCGCTTTTTTCTCGAAAACGAGCGCGACGACCTCGGTCGAAACATTAATGTAATACGTTCGGAATGCAACGAAGAACAAGGATCTATAATTGTTTTGGCGATCGGACGAGTTTGGCTTTTGGACGATGGTGCCGGTGGACTTTGAGATCTGACGGGACTGTGAAATATTTCGGACCGAAAGGAGTTTCTAGCGTTTTTCTCGAAAACGAGCGCGACGACCGCGGTCGAACCATTAATGTAATAGGTTCGCAATGCAACGCGGAACAAGGATCTATAATTGTTTTGGCGATCGGACGAGTTTGGCTTTTGGACGATGGTGCCGGTGGACTTTGAGATCTGACGGGACTGTGAAATATTTCGGACCGAAATGTGTTTTTCGCATTTTTCTCGAAAACGAGCGCGACGACCGCGGTCGAACCATTAATGTAATACGTTCGGAATGCAACGAGGAACAAGGATCTATAATTGTTCTGGCGATCCGACGAGTTTGGCTTTTGGACGATGGTGCCGGTGGACTTGGGGATCTGACCGGACGTGGAAATATTTCGGACCGAAAGGCGTTTTTCGCGTTTTTCTCGAAAACGAGCGCGACGGCCGCAGTCGAACCATTAATGTAATACGTTCGCAATGTAACGAGGAACAAGGATCTATAATTTTTTTTGCGATCGGACGAGTTTGGCTTTTGGACGATGGTGCCGGTGGCCTTTGAGATCTGACGGGACTTTGAAATATTTCGGACCGAAAGGTGTCTTTTACGATTTTTTCGAAAACAACCGCGACAACCGCGGTCGAAACAATAATGTAATACGTTCGCAATGCAACGCGGAACAAGGATCTATAATTGTTTTGGCGATCGGACGAGTTTGGCTTTTGGACGATGGTGCCGGTGGCCTTTGAGATCTGACGGGACGTGGAAATATTTCGGACCGAAAGGTGTTTTTTGCGTTTTTCTCGAAAACGAGCGCGACGACCGCGGTCGAACCATTAATGTAATACGTTCGCAATGCAACAAGGAACAAGGATCTATAATTGTTTTGGCGATCGGACGAGTTTGGCTTTTGGACGATGGTGCCGGTGGACTTTGAGATCTGACGGGACTGTGAAATATTTCGGACCGAAAGGTGTTTTTTGCGTTTTTCTCGAAAACGAGCGCGACGACCGCGGTCGAACCATTAATGTAATACGTTCGCAATGCAACAAGGAACAAGGATCTATAATTGTTTTGGCGATCGGACGAGTTTGGCTTTTGGAGCATGGTGCCGGTGGACTTTGAGATCTGACGGGACTTTGAAATATTTCGGACCGAAAGGTGTTTTTCGCTTTTTTCTCGAAAACGAGCGCGACGACCTCGGTCGAAACATTAATGTAATACGTTCGGAATGCAACGAAGAACAAGGATCTATAATTGTTTTGGCGATCGGACGAGTTTGGCTTTTGGACGATGGTGCCGGTGGACTTTGAGATCTGACGGGACTGTGAAATATTTCGGACCGAAAGGAGTTTCTAGCGTTTTTCTCGAAAACGAGCGCGACGACCGCGGTCGAACCATTAATGTAATAGGTTCGCAATGCAACGCGGAACAAGGATCTATAATTGTTTTGGCGATCGGACGAGTTTGGCTTTTGGACGATGGTGCCGGTGGACTTTGAGATCTGACGGGACTGTGAAATATTTCGGACCGAAATGTGTTTTTCGCATTTTTCTCGAAAACGAGCGCGACGACCGCGGTCGAACCATTAATGTAATACGTTCGGAATGCAACGAGGAACAAGGATCTATAATTGTTCTGGCGATCCGACGAGTTTGGCTTTTGGACGATGGTGCCGGTGGACTTGGGGATCTGACCGGACGTGGAAATATTTCGGACCGAAAGGCGTTTTTCGCGTTTTTCTCGAAAACGAGCGCGACGGCCGCAGTCGAACCATTAATGTAATACGTTCGCAATGTAACGAGGAACAAGGATCTATAATTTTTTTTGCGATCGGACGAGTTTGGCTTTTGGACGATGGTGCCGGTGGCCTTTGAGATCTGACGGGACTTTGAAATATTTCGGACCGAAAGGTGTCTTTTACGATTTTTTCGAAAACAACCGCGACAACCGCGGTCGAAACAATAATGTAATACGTTCGCAATGCAACGCGGAACAAGGATCTATAATTGTTTTGGCGATCGGACGAGTTTGGCTTTTGGACGATGGTGCCGGTGGCCTTTGAGATCTGACGGGACGTGGAAATATTTCGGACCGAAAGGTGTTTTTTGCGTTTTTCTCGAAAACGAGCGCGACGACCGCGGTCGAACCATTAATGTAATACGTTCGCAATGCAACAAGGAACAAGGATCTATAATTGTTTTGGCGATCGGACGAGTTTGGCTTTTGGACGATGGTGCCGGTGGACTTTGAGATCTGACGGGACTGTGAAATATTTCGGACCGAAAGGTGTTTTTTGCGTTTTTCTCGAAAACGAGCGCGACGACCGCGGTCGAACCATTAATGTAATACGTTCGCAATGCAACAAGGAACAAGGATCTATAATTGTTTTGGCGATCGGACGAGTTTGGCTTTTGGAGCATGGTGCCGGTGGACTTTGAGATCTGACGGGACTTTGAAATATTTCGGACCGAAAGGTGTTTTTCGCTTTTTTCTAGAAAACGAGCGCGACGACCTCGGTCGAAACATTAATGTAATACGTTTGCAATGCAACTAGGAACAAGGATCTATAATTGTTCTGGCGATCCGACGAGTTTGGCTTTTGGACGATGGTGCCGGTGGACTTGGGGATCTGACCGGACGTGGAAATATTTCGGACCGAAAGGCGTTTTTCGCGTTTTTCTCGAAAACGAGCGCGACGGCCGCAGTCGAACCATTAATGTAATACGTTCGCAATGTAACGAGGAACAAGGATCTATAATTTTTTTTGCGATCGGACGAGTTTGGCTTTTGGACGATGGTGCCGGTGGCCTTTGAGATCTGACGGGACTTTGAAATATTTCGGACCGAAAGGTGTCTTTTACGATTTTTTCGAAAACAACCGCGACAACCGCGGTCGAAACAATAATGTAATACGTTCGCAATGCAACGCGGAACAAGGATCTATAATTGTTTTGGCGATCGGACGAGTTTGGCTTTTGGACGATGGTGCCGGTGGCCTTTGAGATCTGACGGGACGTGGAAATATTTCGGACCGAAAGGTGTTTTTTGCGTTTTTCTCGAAAACGAGCGCGACGACCGCGGTCGAACCATTAATGTAATACGTTCGCAATGCAACAAGGAACAAGGATCTATAATTGTTTTGGCGATCGGACGAGTTTGGCTTTTGGACGATGGTGCCGGTGGACTTTGAGATCTGACGGGACTGTGAAATATTTCGGACCGAAAGGTGTTTTTTGCGTTTTTCTCGAAAACGAGCGCGACGACCGCGGTCGAACCATTAATGTAATACGTTCGCAATGCAACAAGGAACAAGGATCTATAATAGTTTTGGCGATCGGACGAGTTTGGCTTTTGGAGCATGGTGCCGGTGGACTTTGAGATCTGACGGGACTTTGAAATATTTCGGACCGAAAGGTGTTTTTCGCTTTTTTCTAGAAAACGAGCGCGACGACCTCGGTCGAAACATTAATGTAATACGTTCGCAATGCAACTAGGAACAAGGATCTATAATTTTTTGGCGATCGGACGAGTTTGGCTTTTGGACGATGGTGCTCGTGGGCTTTGAGATCTGACCGGAGTGTGAAATATTTCTTACCGAAACGTGTTTTTCGTGTTAATCTCGAAAACGAGCGCGACGACCGCGGTCGAACCATTAATGTAATACGTTCGCAATGCAACAAGGAACAAGGATCTATAATTGTTTTGGCGATCGGACGAGTTTGGCTTTTGGACCATGGTGCCGGTGGACTTTGAGATCTGACGGGACTTTGAAATATTTCGGACCGAAAGGTGTTTTTCGCTTTTTTCTCGAAAACCAGCGCGACGACCTCGGTCGAAACATTAATGTAATACGTTCGGAATGCAACGAAGAACAAGGATCTATAATTGTTTTGGCGATCGGACGAGTTTCGCTTTTGGACGATGGTGCCGGTGGACTTTGAGATCTGACGGGACTGTGAAATATTTCGGACCGAAAGGAGTTTCTAGCGTTTTTCTCGAAAACGAGCGCGACGACCGCGGTCGAACCATTAATGTAATAGGTTCGCAATGCAACGCGGAACAAGGATCTATAATTGTTTTGGCGATCGGACGAGTTTGGCTTTTGGACGATGGTGCCGGTGGACTTGGGGATCTGACGGGACGTGGAAATATTTCGGACCGAAATGTGTTTTTCGCATTTTTCTCGAAAACGAGCGCGACGACCGCGGTCGAACCATTAATGTAATACGTTCGGAATACAACGAGGAACAAGGATCTATAATTGTTTTGGCGATCGGACGAGTTTGGCTTTTGGACGATGGTGCCGGTGGACTTGGGGATCTGACGGGACGTGGAAATATTTCGGACCGAAAGGTGTTTTTTGCGTTATTCTCGAAAACGAGCGCGACGACCCCGGTCGAACCATTAACGTAATACGTTCGCAATGCAACAAGGAACAAGGATCAATAATTGTTTTGGCGATCGGACGAGTTTGGCTTTTGGACGATGGTGCCGGTGGACTCTGAGATCTGACGGGACAGTGAAATATTTCGGACCGAAAGGTGTTTTTTGCGTTTTTCTCGAAAACGAGCGCGACGACCGCGGTCGAACCATTAATGTAATACGTTCGCAATGCAACGAGGAACAAGGATCTATAATTGTTTTGGCGATCGGACGAGTTTGGCTTTTGGACGATGGTGCCGGTGGACTTGGGGATCTGACGGGACGTGGAAATATTTCGGACCGAAAGGTGTTTTTTGCGTTTTTCTCGAAAACGAGCGCGACGACCCCGGTCGAACCATTAACGTAATACGTTCGCAATGCAACAAGGAACAAGGATCAATAATTGTTTTGGCGATCGGACGAGTTTGGCTTTTGGACGATGGTGCCGGTGGACTCTGAGATCTGACGGGACAGTGAAATATTTCGGACCGAAAGGTGTTTTTTGCGTTTTTCTCGAAAACGAGCGCGACGACCGCGGTCGAACCATTAATGTAATACGTTCGCAATGCAACAAGGAACAAGGATCTATAATTGTTTTGGCGATCGGACGAGTTTGGCTTTTGGACCATGGTGCCGGTGGACTTTGAGATCTGACGGGACTTTGAAATATTTCGGACCGAAAGGTGTTTTTCGCTTTTTTCTCGAAAACGAGCGCGACGACCTCGGTCGAAACATTAATGTAATACGTTCGGAATGCAACGAGGAACAAGGATCTATAATTGTTCTGGCGATCCGACGAGATTGGCTTTTGGACGATGGTGCCGGTGGACTTGGGGATCTGACCGGACGTGGAAATATTTCGGACCGAAAGGCGTTTACGCGTTTTTCTCGAAAACGAGCGCAACGGCCGCGGTCGAACCATTAATGTAATACGTTCGCAATGTAACGAGGAACAAGGATCTATAATTTTTTTTGCGATCGGACGAGATTGGCTTTTGGACGATGGTGCCGGTGGCCTTTGAGATCTGACGGGACTTAGAAATATTTCGGACCGAAAGGTGTCTTTTACGATTTTTTCGAAAACAACCGCGACAACCGCGGTCGAAACAATAATGTAATACGTTCGCAATGCAACGCGGAACAAGGATCTATAATTGTTTTGGCGATCGGACGAGTTTGGCTTTTGGACGATGGTGCCGGTGGCCTTTGAGATCTGACGGGACGTGGAAATATTTCGGACCGAAAGGTGTTTTTTGCGTTTTTCTCGAAAACGAGCGCGACGACCGCGGTCGAACCATTAATGTAATACGTTCGCAATGCAACAAGGAACAAGGATCAATAATTGTTTTGGCGATCGGACGAGTTTGGCTTTTGGACCATGGTGCCGGTGGACTTTGAGATCTGACGGGACTTTGAAATATTTCGGACCGAAAGGTGTTTTTCGCTTTTTTCTCGAAAACGAGCGCGACGACCTCGGTCGAAACATTAATGTAATACGTTCGCAATGCAACTAGGAACAAGGATCTATAATTTTTTGGCGATCGGACGAGTTTGGCTTTTGGACGATGGTGCTCGTGGACTTTGAGATCTGACCGGAGTGTGAAATTATTATTATTATTATTATTATTATTATATTTAAACGGGAGAACCCTTTGGAAAACAAAATTTGTACATAAAGTGCATGAAGAATAAAATATAAAGAAAAAAATAAAATATAGATATAGTTAAACAGTAGATATAACGAAAACATACATAACAGTCAAAACAAGCAACAAGACTAAGGCAATGGCCGAACATTAAGGCGATGGCAGACTCCTCAGGAGTAGAGCCCTAAACGTAGTTAGGGAGTCTATGAACAAATCAATATTGGCAGGGCATTGATTCAACTCGCTCATAGCGCGATTAATGGGGTCAGCCGAGAAATAGCGATATTCGGGGACCCGAGTAGCAAAGAGGGGTCTAAGACGCAGCGCACGTTGTGGAGCATTGAAGCAAATCCGTGAGACAAGCTCCTGGCAGTTAATCTGACCATGGAAAGTTTTGTAAAGAAATAATAGATCCGCACAGACACGGCGATTACTAAGAGATAATAGTCCCGTTATTTGCAAGGCAGGACCGTAATCATGGTCAGAGAACTGCATAGGGCTACCTGAGGCCCTCATGGCCAACCTCAGGAACTTGTGCTGCACCCGTTCAAATAAGCTGGTATATTGTATATGCCTAGGACTCCATATTACCGACGCATATTCCACCTGCGACCTCACCAGTGTGACATAAAGCAACTTCAGTGTTCGGATTTGTTTAAAATGTTTTCCAAAACGGGCTATAAAACCTAGGGTTTTCATAGCTTTACTCGTAACATTTCTATAATGATTGCGAAAATCCAGCCGTGACATAAACGTGACACCCAGGTCCCGGACTTCAGCCACCTCAGACAAAGTGGTATCATCTAAATTATATGTTGAGGGAATGCCACTAACAGACCTGTGTGTCCTTAATAATACACATTTACCGGCATTTAACCGCATCCTATTACTGGTACACCACTGCTCAAATCTAACGAGATCCTTCTGCAACAGTTTCACATCAAGAGTACTTCTAATAGTACGAAAAATCTTTAGATCGTCCGCATACATAAGAAATTTGCTATGCATAAAAGCCCTCCCAAGATCATTAATGAAGAGAATGAACAGGAGAGGACCAAGGTGAGATCCCTGCGGAACCCCAGAGGTCACATTGACTGGATCAGATACCCGGCCCTGCACCCTGACCACCTGCACACGATTTTCAAGGTAGCTATCGATCCACGCAAGGAGAGGACCGCAAATCCCGGATGAAGCTAACTTGTGATGGAGGATACAATAATCAACCGAATCAAAGGCCTTACGAAATTCAGTATACACGGTATCGACTTGCAGACCCTCATCCAGTGCATCAGAAATGAAGCAGTGGTATACCGCCAGGTTAGTTGTCGTCGACCGACCAGGAACAAATCCATGCTGCTCGTCGCATATAACATTGGTAAGGTTAGGCGTTAAGTACTCAGTTATAATCTCCTCAAAGATCTTTGGGATGACAGATAGCTTACATATCGGCCTATAATTTCTAACGTCTGACCGATCGCCCGCCTTGAATACAGGGGTAACCAAGGTGGTCTTCCAAGCTGCTGGAAAAATTCCCTTGGTTAATGAGGAATTAAATATATGCCAGAGGGGCCTAGAAAGGATGAAACGACACTCTTTTAGAAACAGCGGTGGGACCCCATCGAATCCCGGGCTCTTTGACGTATCAAGAGAGTTGAGTTTAGAGAAAATTTGACCGATGGAAACAGAAACCGAATGAATATTAACATCACTATAAGAGGACGAACCTGGATTCGGGGCAGGCACCGCTCCAGCAAGAGGAGTGTATACAGAGCCAAAAAACTCAGCGAACAGATTAGCAGCTTCTTCGTGCGACGCAGCAGTCATACGGTCCAGATGGACCTTTTCTGGAATTCCATGCACACCACGCTTCGTGTTAACAAATTTCCAGAAGGCGCGTACATTCTCACACACCGCACTCTCGACGCTTTCAATATAGACTCTATGATCGCATGACAGGGAAAGCTTACACCTTGTACGAAGACTCGCAAAGTTAATATAATCAGAAAATGAACCAGAACGTTTAAAGACTTTATGCGCCCTTTTCTTCTGCCCGATCAGGGACCTTAAGCCAGGGGAAAACCAAGGCGGAAACGTGGATCGACCCGCAGACCTAAGAGGAATAAAAGCTTCTATTGCCGTATTAATGTGACCATATAAACACTCCAGGGCTAATTCTGGGTCAGAATCACCAGTCTCATTATCCCAATCCACGGAATTGAGATATTCCAACACCCTTGGGTAGTCACCACGCTTAAAGTCCCTATACTTAAAGTTGTAGCGCATGGGGTCAGGACCCGATGCCAAACCATTAAACTTTATATATAAGGGTGGATGATATACATCAGGTTCAATAAGGACTTCAATGACCCGATCCACAGCGACATTAGAGGAGCTAACAAAGACGAGATCGAGCATGACGTCGAAGTCATTAAACACATTGTTTACTTGAGTAAGGTTACAATATCCAGCACAACCAAGGAGAAGGTCAATGGCTGCAGATTCGTTCGACGTAACACCAGATCTCCTGAAGCAATCCTGGACCGAGTCATTGAACCATACCGCGTGAGGAAGGTTAAAATCACCGTACACACAAAAGGTGTCGTCGCTATACTTGAGACTTAATTCCATTACTGAGTCAACATGATTTGCATACAGTGACGTCTGAGATGCAGGCGGAATATAAACCGCTCCCAGTAGCAGGTATTTATTACCGCGAAGGTGGGCTCTAACAAACAATTGTTCGATCTCTACGCAATTGGTAGTTACAACGCACGAAGACATATAGTTTTTTACCGCGATGAGCACACCACCACCCCTAGTGAAACAGCTAGATCGTTGGGACCTGTCACACCTATGAACGGTATAACCCCGCAATCCAAGTTCGTTAGATGATATGGCAGGAGTGAGCCAGGTCTCAACAAAAATAATAACGTCATACGACACTGAGGATACAAGTACGGAGTTAATGAGGGTATCCAATTTAGTACGGAGACCACGAACATTTTGCATATATACTAAAGGGTTCAGTTCGCGTTTTTTTGAGACGATGCATTGGGTGTTCTGCCCTTCACGATCTTGGGAACACCCCGAATGTACCGGATGGTCATCTGGGTTTGACCCTGCTCATGAAGGTCCCGGAGTTTCGCCCGGAGCTGCAAAATGGTCCCACGTTGAAACCTGGTCTTATCGTCTGAGATCGTGTACGGGCCCCTGTACCGATGTTTAGCCCGGAGTATCCTCTTTACATCGGCTGCAGAGTCAAGACGAACACAGAGAGGCCTACAGGAAACTGCACCCTGCTTGCCCAGGCGATGCGTGGCAAGATCCAGATTGTTGAGGGGGTAAAACTCGGACAAGACCCCACGAGCAGCATTCAAATCGACCGAACGCTTCAATTCCAATGAGGATTCTTGAGGCTCCGGCATCCCGAAAATGATGATGTTTTTGGACCTGAACTCCCTGTCATTCAGCTCCTCAAACACGTCAACTGCAGTCGAGGGCATCTGATCCGATGGGATGGTGGGCTTCTCCTCCAAAGCCTTGACTCGTTCAGACAAGGAATCTATATCGGCCTTCATATTACTAAGTTCTGCTCTAATACTCTTAAGTATTTCATCCTGAAAGACCGAGAGCTTCTCGTCAATTGCAGAAATATTTCTTACCGAAACGTGTTTTTCGTGTTAATCTCGAAAACGAGCGCGACGACCGCGGTCGAACCATTAATGTAATACGTTCGCAATGCAACAAGGAACAAGGATCTATAATTGTTTTGGCGATCGGACGAGTTTGGCTTTTGGACCATGGTGCCGGTGGACTTTGAGATCTGACGGGACTTTGAAATATTTCGGACCGAAAGGTGTTTTTCGCTTTTTTCTCGAAAACGAGCGCGACGACCTCGGTCGAAACATTAATGTAATACGTTCGGAATGCAACGAAGAACAAGGATCTATAATTGTTTTGGCGATCGGACGAGTTTGGCTTTTGGACGATGGTGCCGGTGGACTTTGAGATCTGACGGGACTGTGAAATATTTCGGACCGAAAGGAGTTTCTAGCGTTTTTCTCGAAAACGAGCGCGACGACCGCGGTCGAACCATTAATGTAATAGGTTCGCAATGCAACGCGGAACAAGGATCTATAATTGTTTTGGCGATCGGACGAGTTTGGCTTTTGGACGATGTTGCCGGTGGACTTTGAGATCTGACGGGACTGTGAAATATTTCGGACCGAAATGTGTTTTTCGCATTTTTCTCGAAAACGAGCGCGACGACCGCGGTCGAACCATTAATGTAATACGTTCGGAATGCAACGAGGAACAAGGATCTATAATTGTTCTGGCGATCCGACGAGTTTGGCTTTTGGACGATGGTGCCGGTGGACTTGGGGATCTGACCGGACGTGGAAATATTTCGGACCGAAAGGCGTTTTTCGCGTTTTTCTCGAAAACGAGCGCGACGGCCGCAGTCGAACCATTAATGTAATACGTTCGCAATGTAACGAGGAACAAGGATCTATAATTTTTTTTGCGATCGGACGAGTTTGGCTTTTGGACGATGGTGCCGGTGGCCTTTGAGATCTGACGGGACTTTGAAATATTTCGGACCGAAAGGTGTCTTTTACGATTTTTTCGAAAACAACCGCGACAACCGCGGTCGAAACAATAATGTAATACGTTCGCAATGCAACGCGGAACAAGGATCTATAATTGTTTTGGCGATCGGACGAGTTTGGCTTTTGGACGATGGTGCCGGTGGCCTTTGAGATCTGACGGGACGTGGAAATATTTCGGACCGAAAGGTGTTTTTTGCGTTTTTCTCGAAAACGAGCGCGACGACCGCGGTCGAACCATTAATGTAATACGTTCGCAATGCAACAAGGAACAAGGATCTATAATTGTTTTGGCGATCGGACGAGTTTGGCTTTTGGACGATGGTGCCGGTGGACTTTGAGATCTGACGGGACTGTGAAATATTTCGGACCGAAAGGTGTTTTTTGCGTTTTTCTCGAAAACGAGCGCGACGACCGCGGTCGAACCATTAATGTAATACGTTCGCAATGCAACAAGGAACAAGGATCTATAATTGTTTTGGCGATCGGACGAGTTTGGCTTTTGGAGCATGGTGCCGGTGGACTTTGAGATCTGACGGGACTTTGAAATATTTCGGACCGAAAGGTGTTTTTCGCTTTTTTCTAGAAAACGAGCGCGACGACCTCGGTCGAAACATTAATGTAATACGTTCGCAATGCAACTAGGAACAAGGATCTATAATTTTTTGGCGATCGGACGAGTTTGGCTTTTGGACGATGGTGCTCGTGGACTTTGAGATCTGACCGGAGTGTGAAATATTTCTTACCGAAACGTGTTTTTCGTGTTAATCTCGAAAACGAGCGCGACGACCGCGGTCGAACCATTAATGTAATACGTTCGCAATGCAACAAGGAACAAGGATCTATAATTGTTTTGGCGATCGGACGAGTTTGGCTTTTGGACCATGGTGCCGGTGGACTTTGAGATCTGACGGGACTTTGAAATATTTCGGACCGAAAGGTGTTTTTCGCTTTTTTCTCGAAAACCAGCGCGACGACCTCGGTCGAAACATTAATGTAATACGTTCGGAATGCAACGAAGAACAAGGATCTATAATTGTTTTGGCGATCGGACGAGTTTCGCTTTTGGACGATGGTGCCGGTGGACTTTGAGATCTGACGGGACTGTGAAATATTTCGGACCGAAAGGAGTTTCTAGCGTTTTTCTCGAAAACGAGCGCGACGACCGCGGTCGAACCATTAATGTAATAGGTTCGCAATGCAACGCGGAACAAGGATCTATAATTGTTTTGGCGATCGGACGAGTTTGGCTTTTGGACGATGGTGCCGGTGGACTTTGAGATCTGACGGGACTTTGAAATATTTCGGACCGAAAGGTGTTTTTTGCGTTTTTCTCGAAAACGAGCGCGACGACCGCGGTCGAACCATTAATGTAATACGTTCGCAATGCAACAAGGAACAAGGATCTATAATTGTTTTGGCGATCGGACGAGTTTGGCTTTTGGACGATGGTGCCGGTGGACTTTGAGATCTGACGGGACTGTGAAATATTTCGGACCGAAAGGTGTTTCTTGTGTTTTTCTCTAAAACGAGCGCGACGACCGCGGTCGAACCATTAATGTAATACGTTCGCAATGCAACAAGGAACAAGGATCTATAATTGTTTTGGCGATCGGACGAGTTTGGCTTTTGGACGATGGTGCCGGTGGCCTTTGAGATCTGACGGGACTTTGAAATATTTCGGACCGAAAGGTGTCTTTTACGTTTTTTTCGAAAACAACCGCGACAACCGCGGTCGAAACATTAATGTAATACGTTCGGAATGCAACGAAGAACAAGGATCTATAATTGTTTTGGCGATCGGACGAGTTTGGCTTTTGGACGATGGTGCCGGTGGACTTTGAGATCTGACGGGACGTAGAAATATTTCGACCGAAATGTGTTTTTCGCATTTTTCTCGAAAACGAGCGCGACGACCGCGGTCGAACCATTAATGTAATACGTTCGGAATGCAACGAGGAACAAGGATCTATAATTGTTTTGGCGATCGGACGAGTTTGGCTTTTGGACGATGTTGCCGGTGGACTTTGAGATCTGACGGGACTGTGAAATATTTCGGACCGAAAGGTGTTTCTTGTGTTTTTCTCGAAAACGAGCGCGACGACCGCGGTCGAACCATTAATGTAATACGTTCGCAATGCAACAAGGAACAAGGATCTATAATTGTTTTGGCGATCGGACGAGTTTGGCTTTTGGACGATGGTGCCGGTGGCCTTTGAGATCTGACGGGACTTTGAAATATTTCGGACCGAAAGGTGTCTTTTACGTTTTTTTCGAAAACAACCGCGACAACCGCGGTCGAAACATTAATGTAATACGTTCGGAATGCAACGAAGAACAAGGATCTATAATTGTTTTGGCGATCGGACGAGTTTGGCTTTTGGACGATGGTGCCGGTGGACTTTGAGATCTGACGGGACTTTGAAATATTTCGGACCGAAAGGTGTTTTTCGCTTTTTTCTCGAAAACGAGCGCGACGACCTCGGTCGAAACATTAATGTAATACGTTCGCAATGCAACTAGGAACAAGGATCTATAATTTTTTGGCGATCGGACGAGTTTGGCTTTTGGACGATGGTGCTCGTGGACTTTGAGATCTGACCGGAGTGTGAAATATTTCTTACCGAAACGTGTTTTTCGTGTTATTCTCGAAAACGAGCGCGACGACCGCGGTCGAACCATTAATGTAATACGTTTGCAATGCAACGAGGAACAAGGATCTATAATTGTTTTGGCGATCGGACGAGTTTGGCTTTTGGACGATGGTGCCGGTGGACTTGGGGATCTGACGGGACGTGGAAATATTTCGACCGAAATGTGTTTTTCGCATTTTTCTCGAAAACGAGCGCGACGACCGCGGTCGAACCATTAATGTAATACGTTCGGAATGCAACGAGGAACAAGGATCTATAATTGTTTTGGCGATCGGACGAGTTTGGCTTTTGGACAATGGTGCCGGTGGACTTTGAGATCTGACGGGACTGTGAAATATTTCGGACCGAAAGGAGTTTCTTGCGTTTTTCTCGAAAACGAGCGCGACGACCGCGGTCGAACCATTAATGTAATAGGTTCGCAATGCAACGCGGAACAAGGATCTATAATTGTTTTGGCGATCGGACGAGTTTGGCTTTTGGACGATGGTGCCGGTGGACTTTGAGATCTGACGGGACTGTGAAATATTTCGGACCGAAATGTGTTTTTCGCATTTTTCTCGAAAACGAGCGCGACGACCGCGGTCGAACAATTAATGTAATACGTTCGGAATGCAAGGAGGAACAAGGATCTATAATTGTTCTGGCGATCCGACGAGTTTGGCTTTTGGACGATGGTGCCGGTGGACTTGGGGATCTGACCGGTCGTGGAAATATTTCGGACCGAAAGGCGTTTTTCGCGTTTTTCTCGAAAACGAGCGCGACGGCCGCAGTCGAACCATTAATGTAATACGTTCGCAATGTAACGAGGAACAAGGATCTATAATTTTTTATGCGATCGGACGAGTTTGGCTTTTGGACGATGGTGCCGGTGGCCTTTGAGATCTGACGGGACTTTGAAATATTTCGGACCGAAATGTGTCTTTTACGATTTTTTCGAAAACAAGCGCGACAACCGCGGTCGAAACAATAATGTAATACGTTCGCAATGCAACGCGGAACAAGGATCTATAATTGTTTTGGCGATCGGACGAATTTGGCTTTTGGACGATGGTGCCGGTGGACTTGGGGATCTGACGGGACTGTGAAATATTTCGGACCGAAAGGTGTTTTTTGCGTTTTTCTCGAAAACGAGCGCGACGACCGCGGTCGAACCATTAATGTAATACGTTCGCAATGCAACAAGGAACAAGGATCTATAATTGTTTTGGCGATCGGACGAGTTTGGCTTTTGGACCATGGTGCCGGTGGACTTTGAGATCTGACGGGACTTTGAAATATTTCGGACCGAAAGGTGTTTTTCGCTTTTTTCTAGAAAACGAGCGCGACGACCTCGGACGAAACATTAATGTAATACGTTCGCAATGCAACTAGGAACAAGGATCTATAATTTTTGGGCGATCGGACGAGTTTGGCTTTTGGACGATGGTGCTCGTGGACATTGAGATCTGACCGGAGTGTGAAATATTTCTTACCGAAACGTGTTTTTCGTGTTATTCTCGAAAACGAGCGCGACGACCGCGGTCGAACCATTAATGTAATACGTTCGCAATGCAACAAGGAACAAGGATCTATAATTGTTTTGGCGATCGGACGAGTTTGGCTTTTGGACGATGGTGCCGGTGGACTTGGGGATCTGACGGGACGTGGAAATATTTCGACCGAAATGTGTTTTTCGCATTTTTCTCGAAAACGAGCGCGACGACCGCGGTCGAACCATTAATGTAATACGTTCGGAATGCAACGAGGAACAAGGATCTATAATTGTTTTGGCGATCGGACGAGTTTGGCTTTTGGACGATGGTGCCGGTGGACTTTGAGATCTGACGGGACTGTGAAATATTTCGGACCGAAAGGAGTTTCTTGCGTTTTTCTCGAAAACGAGCGCGACGACCGCGGTCGAACCATTAATGTAATAGGTTCGCAATGCAACGCGGAACAAGGATCTATAATTGTTTTGGCGATCGGACGAGTTTGGCTTTTGGACGATGGTGCCGGTGGACTTTGAGATCTGACGGGACTGTGAAATATTTCGGACCGAAATGTGTTTTTCGCATTTTTCTCGAAAACGAGCGCGACGACCGCGGTCGAACAATTAATGTAATACGTTCGGAATGCAAGGAGGAACAAGGATCTATAATTGTTCTGGCGATCCGACGAGTTTGGCTTTTGGACGATGGTGCCGGTGGACTTGGGGATCTGACCGGTCGTGGAAATATTTCGGACCGAAAGGCGTTTTTCGCGTTTTTCTCGAAAACGAGCGCGACGGCCGCAGTCGAACCATTAATGTAATACGTTCGCAATGTAACGAGGAACAAGGATCTATAATTTTTTTTGCGATCGGACGAGTTTGGCTTTTGGACGATGGTGCCGGTGGCCTTTGAGATCTGACGGGACTTTGAAATATTTCGGACCGAAATGTGTCTTTTACGATTTTTTCGAAAACAAGCGCGACAACCGCGGTCGAAACAATAATGTAATACGTTCGCAATGCAACGCGGAACAAGGATCTATAATTGTTTTGGCGATCGGACGAATTTGGCTTTTGGACGATGGTGCCGGTGGACTTGGGGATCTGACGGGACTGTGAAATATTTCGGACCGAAAGGTGTTTTTTGCGTTTTTCTCGAAAACGAGCGCGACGACCGCGGTCGAAACATTAATGTAATACGTTCGCAATGCAACTAGGAACAAGGATCTATAATTTTTTGGCGATCGGACGAGTTTGGCTTTTGGACGATGGTGCTCGTGGACTTTGAGATCTGACCGGAGTGTGAAATATTTCTTACCGAAACGTGTTTTTCGTGTTATTCTCGAAAACGAGCGCGACGACCGCGGTCGAACCATTAATGTAATACGTTTGCAATGCAACGAGGAACAAGGATCTATAATTGTTTTGGCGATCGGACGAGTTTGGCTTTTGGACGATGGTGCCGGTGGACTTGGGGATCTGACGGGACGTGGAAATATTTCGACCGAAATGTGTTTTTCGCATTTTTCTCGAAAACGAGCGCGACGACCGCGGTCGAACCATTAATGTAATACGTTCGGAATGCAACGAGGAACAAGGATCTATAATTGTTTTGGCGATCGGACGAGTTTGGCTTTTGGACGATGGTGCCGGTGGACTTTGAGATCTGACGGGACTGTGAAATATTTCGGACCGAAAGGAGTTTCTTGCGTTTTTCTCGAAAACGAGCGCGACGACCGCGGTCGAACCATTAATGTAATAGGTTCGCAATGCAACGCGGAACAAGGATCTATAATTGTTTTGGCGATCGGACGAGTTTGGCTTTTGGACGATGGTGCCGGTGGACTTTGAGATCTGACGGGACTGTGAAATATTTCGGACCGAAATGTGTTTTTCGCATTTTTCTCGAAAACGAGCGCGACGACCGCGGTCGAACAATTAATGTAATACGTTCGGAATGCAAGGAGGAACAAGGATCTATAATTGTTCTGGCGATCCGACGAGTTTGGCTTTTGGACGATGGTGCCGGTGGACTTGGGGATCTGACCGGTCGTGGAAATATTTCGGACCGAAAGGCGTTTTTCGCGTTTTTCTCGAAAACGAGCGCGACGGCCGCAGTCGAACCATTAATGTAATACGTTCGCAATGTAACGAGGAACAAGGATCTATAATTTTTTATGCGATCGGACGAGTTTGGCTTTTGGACGATGGTGCCGGTGGCCTTTGAGATCTGACGGGACTTTGAAATATTTCGGACCGAAATGTGTCTTTTACGATTTTTTCGAAAACAAGCGCGACAACCGCGGTCGAAACAATAATGTAATACGTTCGCAATGCAACGCGGAACAAGGATCTATAATTGTTTTGGCGATCGGACGAATTTGGCTTTTGGACGATGGTGCCGGTGGACTTGGGGATCTGACGGGACTGTGAAATATTTCGGACCGAAAGGTGTTTTTTGCGTTTTTCTCGAAAACGAGCGCGACGACCGCGGTCGAACCATTAATGTAATACGTTCGCAATGCAACAAGGAACAAGGATCTATAATTGTTTTGGCGATCGGACGAGTTTGGCTTTTGGACCATGGTGCCGGTGGACTTTGAGATCTGACGGGACTTTGAAATATTTCGGACCGAAAGGTGTTTTTCGCTTTTTTCTAGAAAACGAGCGCGACGACCTCGGACGAAACATTAATGTAATACGTTCGCAATGCAACTAGGAACAAGGATCTATAATTTTTGGGCGATCGGACGAGTTTGGCTTTTGGACGATGGTGCTCGTGGACATTGAGATCTGACCGGAGTGTGAAATATTTCTTACCGAAACGTGTTTTTCGTGTTATTCTCGAAAACGAGCGCGACGACCGCGGTCGAACCATTAATGTAATACGTTCGCAATGCAACAAGGAACAAGGATCTATAATTGTTTTGGCGATCGGACGAGTTTGGCTTTTGGACGATGGTGCCGGTGGACTTGGGGATCTGACGGGACGTGGAAATATTTCGACCGAAATGTGTTTTTCGCATTTTTCTCGAAAACGAGCGCGACGACCGCGGTCGAACCATTAATGTAATACGTTCGGAATGCAACGAGGAACAAGGATCTATAATTGTTTTGGCGATCGGACGAGTTTGGCTTTTGGACGATGGTGCCGGTGGACTTTGAGATCTGACGGGACTGTGAAATATTTCGGACCGAAAGGAGTTTCTTGCGTTTTTCTCGAAAACGAGCGCGACGACCGCGGTCGAACCATTAATGTAATAGGTTCGCAATGCAACGCGGAACAAGGATCTATAATTGTTTTGGCGATCGGACGAGTTTGGCTTTTGGACGATGGTGCCGGTGGACTTTGAGATCTGACGGGACTGTGAAATATTTCGGACCGAAATGTGTTTTTCGCATTTTTCTCGAAAACGAGCGCGACGACCGCGGTCGAACAATTAATGTAATACGTTCGGAATGCAAGGAGGAACAAGGATCTATAATTGTTCTGGCGATCCGACGAGTTTGGCTTTTGGACGATGGTGCCGGTGGACTTGGGGATCTGACCGGTCGTGGAAATATTTCGGACCGAAAGGCGTTTTTCGCGTTTTTCTCGAAAACGAGCGCGACGGCCGCAGTCGAACCATTAATGTAATACGTTCGCAATGTAACGAGGAACAAGGATCTATAATTTTTTTTGCGATCGGACGAGTTTGGCTTTTGGACGATGGTGCCGGTGGCCTTTGAGATCTGACGGGACTTTGAAATATTTCGGACCGAAATGTGTCTTTTACGATTTTTTCGAAAACAAGCGCGACAACCGCGGTCGAAACAATAATGTAATACGTTCGCAATGCAACGCGGAACAAGGATCTATAATTGTTTTGGCGATCGGACGAATTTGGCTTTTGGACGATGGTGCCGGTGGACTTGGGGATCTGACGGGACTGTGAAATATTTCGGACCGAAAGGTGTTTTTTGCGTTTTTCTCGAAAACGAGCGCGACGACCGCGGTCGAACCATTAATGTAATACGTTCGCAATGCAACAAGGAACAAGGATCTATAATTGTTTTGGCGATCGGACGAGTTTGGCTTTTGGACCATGGTGCCGGTGGACTTTGAGATCTGACGGGACTTTGAAATATTTCGGACCGAAAGGTGTTTTTCGCTTTTTTCTAGAAAGCGAGCGCGACGACCTCGGACGAAACATTAATGTAATACGTTCGCAATGCAACTAGGAACAAGGATCTATAATTTTTGGGCGATCGGACGAGTTTGGCTTTTGGACGATGGTGCTCGTGGACATTGAGATCTGACCGGAGTGTGAAATATTTCTTACCGAAACGTGTTTTTCGTGTTATTCTCGAAAACGAGCGCGACGACCGCGGTCGAACCATTAATGTAATACGTTCGCAATGCAACAAGGAACAAGGATCTATAATTGTTTTGGCGATCGGACGAGTTTGGCTTTTGGACCATGGTGCCGGTGGACTTTGAGATCTGACGGGACTTTGAAATATTTCGGACCGAAAGGTGTTTTTCGCTTTTTTCTCGAAAACGAGCGCGACGACCTCGGTCGAAACATTAATGTAATACGTTCGGAATGCAACGAGGAACAAGGATCTATAATTGTTCTGGCGATCCGACGAGTTTGGCTTTTGGACGATGGTGCCGGTGGACTTGGGGATCTGACCGGACGTGGAAATATTTCGGACCGAAAGGCGTTTTCGCGTTTTTCTCGAAAACGAGCGCAACGGCCGCGGTCGAACCATTAATGTAATACGTTCGCAATGTAACGAGGAACAAGGATCTATAATTTTTTTTGCGATCGGACGAGATTGGCTTTTGGACGATGGTGCCGGTGGACTTTGAGATCTGACGGGACTGTGAAATATTTCGGACCGAAAGGAGTTTCTTGCGTTTTTCTCGAAAACGAGCGCGACGACCGCGGTCGAACCATTAATGTAATACGTTCGCAATGCAACAAGGAACAAGGATCTATAATTGTTTTGGCGATCGGACGAGTTTGGCTTTTGGACGATGGTGCCGGTGGCCTTTGAGATCTGACGGGACTTTGAAATATTTCGGACCGAAAGGTGTCTTTTACGTTTTTTTCGAAAACAACCGCGACAACCGCGGTCGAAACATTAATGTAATACGTTCGGAATGCAACGAAGAACAAGGATCTATAATTGTTTTGGCGATCGGACGAGTTTGGCTTTTGGACGTTGGTGCCGGTGGACTTTGAGATCTGACGGGACGTAGAAATATTTCGACCGAAATGTGTTTTTCGCATTTTTCTCGAAAACGAGCGCGACGACCGCGGTCGAACCATTAATGTAATACGTTCGGAATGCAACGAGGAACAAGGATCTATAATTGTTTTGGCGATCGGACGAGTTTGGCTTTTGGACGATGTTGCCGGTGGACTTTGAGATCTGACGGGACTGTGAAATATTTCGGACCGAAAGGTGTTTCTTGTGTTTTTCTCGAAAACGAGCGCGACGACCGCGGTCGAACCATTAATGTAATACGTTCGCAATGCAACAAGGAACAAGGATCTATAATTGTTTTGGCGATCGGACGAGTTTGGCTTTTGGACGATGGTGCCGGTGGCCTTTGAGATCTGACGGGACTTTGAAATATTTCGGACCGAAAGGTGTCTTTTACGTTTTTTTCGAAAACAACCGCGACAACCGCGGTCGAAACATTAATGTAATACGTTCGGAATGCAACGAAGAACAAGGATCTATAATTGTTTTGGCGATCGGACGAGTTTGGCTTTTGGACGATGGTGCCGGTGGACTTTGAGATCTGACGGGACTTTGAAATATTTCGGACCGAAAGGTGTTTTTCGCTTTTTTCTCGAAAACGAGCGCGACGACCTCGGTCGAAACATTAATGTAATACGTTCGCAATGCAACTAGGAACAAGGATCTATAATTTTTTGGCGATCGGACGAGTTTGGCTTTTGGACGATGGTGCTCGTGGACTTTGAGATCTGACCGGAGTGTGAAATATTTCTTACCGAAACGTGTTTTTCGTGTTATTCTCGAAAACGAGCGCGACGACCGCGGTCGAACCATTAATGTAATACGTTTGCAATGCAACGAGGAACAAGGATCTATAATTGTTTTGGCGATCGGACGAGTTTGGCTTTTGGACGATGGTGCCGGTGGACTTGGGGATCTGACGGGACGTGGAAATATTTCGACCGAAATGTGTTTTTCGCATTTTTCTCGAAAACGAGCGCGACGACCGCGGTCGAACCATTAATGTAATACGTTCGGAATGCAACGAGGAACAAGGATCTATAATTGTTTTGGCGATCGGACGAGTTTGGCTTTTGGACGATGGTGCCGGTGGACTTTGAGATCTGACGGGACTGTGAAATATTTCGGACCGAAAGGAGTTTCTTGCGTTTTTCTCGAAAACGAGCGCGACGACCGCGGTCGAACCATTAATGTAATAGGTTCGCAATGCAACGCGGAACAAGGATCTATAATTGTTTTGGCGATCGGACGAGTTTGGCTTTTGGACGATGGTGCCGGTGGACTTTGAGATCTGACGGGACTGTGAAATATTTCGGACCGAAATGTGTTTTTCGCATTTTTCTCGAAAACGAGCGCGACGACCGCGGTCGAACAATTAATGTAATACGTTCGGAATGCAAGGAGGAACAAGGATCTATAATTGTTCTGGCGATCCGACGAGTTTGGCTTTTGGACGATGGTGCCGGTGGACTTGGGGATCTGACCGGTCGTGGAAATATTTCGGACCGAAAGGCGTTTTTCGCGTTTTTCTCGAAAACGAGCGCGACGGCCGCAGTCGAACCATTAATGTAATACGTTCGCAATGTAACGAGGAACAAGGATCTATAATTTTTTTTGCGATCGGACGAGTTTGGCTTTTGGACGATGGTGCCGGTGGCCTTTGAGATCTGACGGGACTTTGAAATATTTCGGACCGAAATGTGTCTTTTACGATTTTTTCGAAAACAAGCGCGACAACCGCGGTCGAAACAATAATGTAATACGTTCGCAATGCAACGCGGAACAAGGATCTATAATTGTTTTGGCGATCGGACGAATTTGGCTTTTGGACGATGGTGCCGGTGGACTTGGGGATCTGACGGGACTTTGAAATATTTCGGACCGAAAGGTGTTTTTCGCTTTTTTCTAGAAAACGAGCGCGACGACCTCGGACGAAACATTAATGTAATACGTTCGCAATGCAACTAGGAACAAGGATCTATAATTTTTGGGCGATCGGACGAGTTTGGCTTTTGGACGATGGTGCTCGTGGACATTGAGATCTGACCGGAGTGTGAAATATTTCTTACCGAAACGTGTTTTTCGTGTTATTCTCGAAAACGAGCGCGACGACCGCGGTCGAACCATTAATGTAATACGTTCGCAATGCAACAAGGAACAAGGATCTATAATTGTTTTGGCGATCGGACGAGTTTGGCTTTTGGACCATGGTGCCGGTGGACTTTGAGATCTGACGGGACTTTGAAATATTTCGGACCGAAAGGTGTTTTTCGCTTTTTTCTCGAAAACGAGCGCGACGACCTCGGTCGAAACATTAATGTAATACGTTCGGAATGCAACGAGGAACAAGGATCTATAATTGTTCTGGCGATCCGACGAGTTTGGCTTTTGGACGATGGTGCCGGTGGACTTGGGGATCTGACCGGACGTGGAAATATTTCGGACCGAAAGGCGTTTTCGCGTTTTTCTCGAAAACGAGCGCAACGGCCGCGGTCGAACCATTAATGTAATACGTTCGCAATGTAACGAGGAACAAGGATCTATAATTTTTTTTGCGATCGGACGAGATTGGCTTTTGGACGATGGTGCCGGTGGACTTTGAGATCTGACGGGACTGTGAAATATTTCGGACCGAAAGGAGTTTCTTGCGTTTTTCTCGAAAACGAGCGCGACGACCGCGGTCGAACCATTAATGTAATAGGTTCGCAATGCAACGCGGAAAAAGGATCTATAATTGTTTTGGCGATCGGACGAGTTTGGCTTTTGGACGATGGTGCCGGTGGACTTTGAGATCTGACGGGACTGTGAATTATTTCGGACCGAAATGTGTTTTTCGCATTTTTCTCGAAAACGAGCGCGACGACCGCGGTCGAAGCATTAATGTAATACGTTCGCAATGCAACAAGGAACAAGGATCAATAATTGTTTTGGCGATCGGACGAGTTTGGCTTTTGGACGATGGTGCCGGTGGACTTTGAGATCTGACGGGACTGTGAAATATTTCGGACCGAAAGGTGTTTTTTGCGTTTTTCTCGAAAACGAGCGCGACGACCGCGGTCGAACCATTAATGTAATACGTTCGCAATGCAACAAGGAACAAGGATCTATAATTGTTTTGGCGATCGGACGAGTTTGGCTTTTGGACGATGGTGCCGGTGGACTTTGAGATCTGACGGGACTGTGAAATATTTCGGACCGAAAGGTGTTTCTTGTGTTTTTCTCGAAAACGAGCGCGACGACCGCGGTCGAACCATTAATGTAATACGTTCGCAATGCAACAAGGAACAAGGATCTATAATTGTTTTGGCGATCGGACGAGTTTGGCTTTTGGACGATGGTGCCGGTGGCCTTTGAGATCTGACGGGACTTTGAAATATTTCGGACCGAAAGGTGTCTTTTACGTTTTTTTCGAAAACAACCGCGACAACCGCGGTCGAAACATTAATGTAATACGTTCGGAATGCAACGAAGAACAAGGATCTATAATTGTTTTGGCGATCGGACGAGTTTGGCTTTTGGACGATGGTGCCGGTGGACTTTGAGATCTGACGGGACTTTGAAATATTTCGGACCGAAAGGTGTTTTTCGCTTTTTTCTCGAAAACGAGCGCGACGACCTCGGTCGAAACATTAATGTAATACGTTCGCAATGCAACTAGGAACAAGGATCTATAATTTTTTGGCGATCGGACGAGTTTGGCTTTTGGACGATGGTGCTCGTGGACTTTGAGATCTGACCGGAGTGTGAAATATTTCTTACCGAAACGTGTTTTTCGTGTTATTCTCGAAAACGAGCGCGACGACCGCGGTCGAACCATTAATGTAATACGTTTGCAATGCAACGAGGAACAAGGATCTATAATTGTTTTGGCGATCGGACGAGTTTGGCTTTTGGACGATGGTGCCGGTGGACTTGGGGATCTGACGGGACGTGGAAATATTTCGACCGAAATGTGTTTTTCGCATTTTTCTCGAAAACGAGCGCGACGACCGCGGTCGAACCATTAATGTAATACGTTCGGAATGCAACGAGGAACAAGGATCTATAATTGTTTTGGCGATCGGACGAGTTTGGCTTTTGGACGATGGTGCCGGTGGACTTTGAGATCTGACGGGACTGTGAAATATTTCGGACCGAAAGGAGTTTCTTGCGTTTTTCTCGAAAACGAGCGCGACGACCGCGGTCGAACCATTAATGTAATAGGTTCGCAATGCAACGCGGAACAAGGATCTATAATTGTTTTGGCGATCGGACGAGTTTGGCTTTTGGACGATGGTGCCGGTGGACTTTGAGATCTGACGGGACTGTGAATTATTTCGGACCGAAATGTGTTTTTCGCATTTTTCTCGAAAACGAGCGCGACGACCGCGGTCGAAGCATTAATGTAATACGTTCGCAATGCAACAAGGAACAAGGATCAATAATTGTTTTGGCGATCGGACGAGTTTGGCTTTTGGACGATGGTGCCGGTGGACTTTGAGATCTGACGGGACTGTGAAATATTTCGGACCGAAAGGTGTTTTTTGCGTTTTTCTCGAAAACGAGCGCGACGACCGCGGTCGAACCATTAATGTAATACGTTCGCAATGCAACAAGGAACAAGGATCTATAATTGTTTTGGCGATCGGACGAGTTTGGCTTTTGGACGATGGTGCCGGTGGACTTTGAGATCTGACGGGACTGTGAAATATTTCGGACCGAAAGGTGTTTCTTGTGTTTTTCTCGAAAACGAGCGCGACGACCGCGGTCGAACCATTAATGTAATACGTTCGCAATGCAACAAGGAACAAGGATCTATAATTGTTTTGGCGATCGGACGAGTTTGGCTTTTGGACGATGGTGCCGGTGGCCTTTGAGATCTGACGGGACTTTGAAATATTTCGGACCGAAAGGTGTCTTTTACGTTTTTTTCGAAAACAACCGCGACAACCGCGGTCGAAACATTAATGTAATACGTTCGGAATGCAACGAAGAACAAGGATCTATAATTGTTTTGGCGATCGGACGAGTTTGGCTTTTGGACGATGGTGCCGGTGGACTTTGAGATCTGACGGGACTTTGAAATATTTCGGACCGAAAGGTGTTTTTCGCTTTTTTCTCGAAAACGAGCGCGACGACCTCGGTCGAAACATTAATGTAATACGTTCGCAATGCAACTAGGAACAAGGATCTATAATTTTTTGGCGATCGGACGAGTTTGGCTTTTGGACGATGGTGCTCGTGGACTTTGAGATCTGACCGGAGTGTGAAATATTTCTTACCGAAACGTGTTTTTCGTGTTATTCTCGAAAACGAGCGCGACGACCGCGGTCGAACCATTAATGTAATACGTTTGCAATGCAACGAGGAACAAGGATCTATAATTGTTTTGGCGATCGGACGAGTTTGGCTTTTGGACGATGGTGCCGGTGGACTTGGGGATCTGACGGGACGTGGAAATATTTCGACCGAAATGTGTTTTTCGCATTTTTCTCGAAAACGAGCGCGACGACCGCGGTCGAACCATTAATGTAATACGTTCGGAATGCAACGAGGAACAAGGATCTATAATTGTTTTGGCGATCGGACGAGTTTGGCTTTTGGACGATGGTGCCGGTGGACTTTGAGATCTGACGGGACTGTGAAATATTTCGGACCGAAAGGAGTTTCTTGCGTTTTTCTCGAAAACGAGCGCGACGACCGCGGTCGAACCATTAATGTAATAGGTTCGCAATGCAACGCCGAACAAGGATCTATAATTGTTTTGGCGATCGGACGAGTTTGGCTTTTGGACGATGGTGCCGGTGGACTTTGAGATCTGACGGGACTGTGAAATATTTCGGACCGAAATGTGTTTTTCGCATTTTTCTCGAAAACGAGCGCGACGACCGCGGTCGAACAATTAATGTAATACGTTCGGAATGCAACGAGGAACAAGGATCTATAATTGTTCTGGCGATCCGACGAGTTTGGCTTTTGGACGATGGTGCCGGTGGACTTGGGGATCTGACCGGACGTGGAAATATTTCGGACCGAAAGGCGTTTTTCGCGTTTTTCTCGAAAACGAGCGCGACGGCCGCAGTCGAACCATTAATGTAATACGTTCGCAATGTAACGAGGAACAAGGATCTATAATTTTTTTTGCGATCGGACGAGTTTGGCTTTTGGACGATGGTGCCGGTGGCCTTTGAGATCTGACGGGACTTTGAAATATTTCGGACCGAAATGTGTCTTTTACGATTTTTTCGAAAACGAGCGCGACGACCGCGGTCGAACCATTAATGTAATACGTTCGCAATGCAACAAGGAACAAGGATCTATAATTGTTTTGGCGATCGGACGAGTTTGGCTTTTGGACCATGGTGCCGGTGGACTTTGAGATCTGACGGGACTTTGAAATATTTCGGACCGAAAGGTGTTTTTCGCTTTTTTCTCGAAAACGAGCGCGACGACCTCGGTCGAAACATTAATGTAATACGTTCGGAATGCAACGAGGAACAAGGATCTATAATTGTTCTGGCGATCCGACGAGTTTGGCTTTTGGACGATGGTGCCGGTGGACTTGGGGATCTGACCGGACGTGGAAATATTTCGGACCGAAAGGCGTTTTCGCGTTTTTCTCGAAAACGAGCGCAACGGCCGCGGTCGAACCATTAATGTAATACGTTCGCAATGTAACGAGGAACAAGTATCTATAATTTTTTTTGCGATCGGACGAGATTGGCTTTTGGACGATGGTGCCGGTGGCCTTTGAGATCTGACGGGACTTTGAAATATTTCGGACCGAAAGGTGTCTTTTACGATTTTTTCGAAAACAACCGCGACAACCGCGGTCGAAACAATAATGTAATACGTTCGCAATGCAACGCGGAACAAGGATCTATAATTGTTTTGGCGATCGGACGAGTTTGGCTTTTGGACGATGGTGCCGGTGGCCTTTGAGATCTGACGGGACGTGGAAATATTTCGGACCGAAAGGTGTTTTTTGCGTTTTTCTCGAAAACGAGCGCGACGACCGCGGTCGAACCATTAATGTAATACGTTCGCAATGCAACAAGGAACAAGGATCAATAATTGTTTTGGCGATCGGACGAGTTTGGCTTTTGGACGATAGTGCCGGTGGACTTTGAGATGTGACGGGACTGTGAAATATTTCGGACCGAAAGGTGTTTTTTGCGTTTTTCTCGAAAACGAGCGCGACGACCGCGGTCGAACCATTAATGTAATACGTTCGCAATGCAACAAGGAACAAGGATCTATAATTGTTTTGGCGATCGGACGAGTTTGGCTTTTGGACCATGGTGCCGGTGGACTTTGAGATCTGACGGGACTTTGAAATATTTCGGACCGAAAGGTGTTTTTCGCTTTTTTCTCGAAAACGAGCGCGACGACCTCGGTCGAAACATTAATGTAATACGTTCGCAATGCAACTAGGAACAAGGATCTATAATTTTTTGGCGATCGGACGAGTTTGGCTTTTGGACGATGGTGCTCGTGGACTTTGAGATCTGACCGGAGTGTGAAATATTTCTTACCGAAACGTGTTTTTCGTGTTAATCTCGAAAACGAGCGCGACGACCGCGGTCGAACCATTAATGTAATACGTTCGCAATGCAACAAGGAACAAGGATCTATAATTGTTTTGGCGATCGGACGAGTTTGGCTTTTGGACCATGGTGCCGGTGGACTTTGAGATCTGACGGGACTTTGAAATATTTCGGACCGAAAGGTGTTTTTCGCTTTTTTCTCGAAAACCAGCGCGACGACCTCGGTCGAAACATTAATGTAATACGTTCGGAATGCAACGAAGAACAAGGATCTATAATTGTTTTGGCGATCGGACGAGTTTCGCTTTTGGACGATGGTGCCGGTGGACTTTGAGATCGGACGGGACTGTGAAATATTTCGGACCGAAAGGAGTTTCTAGCGTTTTTCTCGAAAACGAGCGCGACGACCGCGGTCGAACCATTAATGTAATAGGTTCGCAATGCAACGCGGAACAAGGATCTATAATTGTTTTGGCGATCGGACGAGTTTGGCTTTTGGACGATGGTGCCGGTGGACTTTGAGATCTGACGGGACTGTGAAATATTTCGGACCGAAATGTGTTTTTCGCATTTTTCTCGAAAACGAGCGCGACGACCGCGGTCGAACCATTAATGTAATACGTTCGGAATGCAACGAGGAACAAGGATCTATAATTGTTCTGGCGATCCGACGAGTTTGGCTTTTGGACGATGGTGCCGGTGGACTTGGGGATCTGACCGGACGTGGAAATATTTCGGACCGAAAGGCGTTTTTCGCGTTTTTCTCGAAAACGAGCGCGACGGCCGCAGTCGAACCATTAATGTAATACGTTCGCAATGTAACGAGGAACAAGGATCTATAATTTTTTTTGCGATCGGACGAGTTTGGCTTTTGGACGATGGTGCCGGTGGCCTTTGAGATCTGACGGGACTTTGAAATATTTCGGACCGAAATGTGTCTTTTACGATTTTTTCGAAAACGAGCGCGACGACCGCGGTCGAACCATTAATGTAATACGTTCGCAATGCAACAAGGAACAAGGATCTATAATTGTTTTGGCGATCGGACGAGTTTGGCTTTTGGACCATGGTGCCGGTGGACTTTGAGATCTGACGGGACTTTGAAATATTTCGGACCGAAAGGTGTTTTTCGCTTTTTTCTCGAAAACGAGCGCGACGACCTCGGTCGAAACATTAATGTAATACGTTCGGAATGCAACGAGGAACAAGGATCTATAATTGTTCTGGCGATCCGACGAGTTTGGCTTTTGGACGATGGTGCCGGTGGACTTGGGGATCTGACCGGACGTGGAAATATTTCGGACCGAAAGGCGTTTTCGCGTTTTTCTCGAAAACGAGCGCAACGGCCGCGGTCGAACCATTAATGTAATACGTTCGCAATGTAACGAGGAACAAGTATCTATAATTTTTTTTGCGATCGGACGAGATTGGCTTTTGGACGATGGTGCCGGTGGCCTTTGAGATCTGACGGGACTTTGAAATATTTCGGACCGAAAGGTGTCTTTTACGATTTTTTCGAAAACAACCGCGACAACCGCGGTCGAAACAATAATGTAATACGTTCGCAATGCAACGCGGAACAAGGATCTATAATTGTTTTGGCGATCGGACGAGTTTGGCTTTTGGACGATGGTGCCGGTGGCCTTTGAGATCTGACGGGACGTGGAAATATTTCGGACCGAAAGGTGTTTTTTGCGTTTTTCTCGAAAACGAGCGCGACGACCGCGGTCGAACCATTAATGTAATACGTTCGCAATGCAACAAGGAACAAGGATCAATAATTGTTTTGGCGATCGGACGAGTTTGGCTTTTGGACGATAGTGCCGGTGGACTTTGAGATGTGACGGGACTGTGAAATATTTCGGACCGAAAGGTGTTTTTTGCGTTTTTCTCGAAAACGAGCGCGACGACCGCGGTCGAACCATTAATGTAATACGTTCGCAATGCAACAAGGAACAAGGATCTATAATTGTTTTGGCGATCGGACGAGTTTGGCTTTTGGACCATGGTGCCGGTGGACTTTGAGATCTGACGGGACTTTGAAATATTTCGGACCGAAAGGTGTTTTTCGCTTTTTTCTCGAAAACGAGCGCGACGACCTCGGTCGAAACATTAATGTAATACGTTCGCAATGCAACTAGGAACAAGGATCTATAATTTTTTGGCGATCGGACGAGTTTGGCTTTTGGACGATGGTGCTCGTGGACTTTGAGATCTGACCGGAGTGTGAAATATTTCTTACCGAAACGTGTTTTTCGTGTTAATCTCGAAAACGAGCGCGACGACCGCGGTCGAACCATTAATGTAATACGTTCGCAATGCAACAAGGAACAAGGATCTATAATTGTTTTGGCGATCGGACGAGTTTGGCTTTTGGACCATGGTGCCGGTGGACTTTGAGATCTGACGGGACTTTGAAATATTTCGGACCGAAAGGTGTTTTTCGCTTTTTTCTCGAAAACCAGCGCGACGACCTCGGTCGAAACATTAATGTAATACGTTCGGAATGCAACGAAGAACAAGGATCTATAATTGTTTTGGCGATCGGACGAGTTTCGCTTTTGGACGATGGTGCCGGTGGACTTTGAGATCGGACGGGACTGTGAAATATTTCGGACCGAAAGGAGTTTCTAGCGTTTTTCTCGAAAACGAGCGCGACGACCGCGGTCGAACCATTAATGTAATAGGTTCGCAATGCAACGCGGAACAAGGATCTATAATTGTTTTGGCGATCGGACGAGTTTGGCTTTTGGACGATGGTGCCGGTGGACTTTGAGATCTGACGGGACTGTGAAATATTTCGGACCGAAATGTGTTTTTCGCATTTTTCTCGAAAACGAGCGCGACGACCGCGGTCGAACCATTAATGTAATACGTTCGGAATGCAACGAGGAACAAGGATCTATAATTGTTCTGGCGATCCGACGAGTTTGGCTTTTGGACGATGGTGCCGGTGGACTTGGGGATCTGACCGGACGTGGAAATATTTCGGACCGAAAGGCGTTTTTCGCGTTTTTCTCGAAAACGAGCGCGACGGCCGCAGTCGAACCATTAATGTAATACGTTCGCAATGTAACGAGGAACAAGGATCTATAATTTTTTTTGCGATCGGACGAGTTTGGCTTTTGGACGATGGTGCCGGTGGCCTTTGAGATCTGACGGGACTTTGAAATATTTCGGACCGAAATGTGTCTTTTACGATTTTTTCGAAAACGAGCGCGACGACCGCGGTCGAACCATTAATGTAATACGTTCGCAATGCAACAAGGAACAAGGATCTATAATTGTTTTGGCGATCGGACGAGTTTGGCTTTTGGACCATGGTGCCGGTGGACTTTGAGATCTGACGGGACTTTGAAATATTTCGGACCGAAAGGTGTTTTTCGCTTTTTTCTCGAAAACGAGCGCGACGACCTCGGTCGAAACATTAATGTAATACGTTCGGAATGCAACGAGGAACAAGGATCTATAATTGTTCTGGCGATCCGACGAGTTTGGCTTTTGGACGATGGTGCCGGTGGACTTGGGGATCTGACCGGACGTGGAAATAATTCGGACCGAAAGGCGTTTTCGCGTTTTTCTCGAAAACGAGCGCAACGGCCGCGGTCGAACCATTAATGTAATACGTTCGCAATGTAACGAGGAACAAGGATCTATAATTTTTTTTGCGATCGGACGAGATTGGCTTTTGGACGATGGTGCCGGTGGACTTTGAGATCTGACGGGACAGTTAAATATTTCGGACCGAAAGGTGTTTTTTGCGTTTTTCTCGAAAACGAGCGCGACGACCGCGGTCGAACCATTAATGTAATACGTTCGCAATGCAACAAGGAACAAGGATCTATAATTGTTTTGGCGATCGGACGAGTTTGGCTTTTGGACCATGGTGCCGGTGGACTTTGAGATCTGACGGGACTTTGAAATATTTCGGACCGAAAGGTGTTTTTCGCTTTTTTCTCGAAAACGAGCGCGACGACCTCGGTCGAAACATTAATGTAATACGTTCGGAATGCAACGAGGAACAAGGATCTATAATTGTTCTGGCGATCCGACGAGTTTGGCTTTTGGACGATGGTGCCGGTGGACTTGGGGATCTGACCGGACGTGGAAATATTTCGGACCGAAAGGCGTTTTCGCGTTTTTCTCGAAAACGAGCGCAACGGCCGCGGTCGAACCATTAATGTAATACGTTCGCAATGTAACGAGGAACAAGTATCTATAATTTTTTTTGCGATCGGACGAGATTGGCTTTTGGACGATGGTGCCGGTGGCCTTTGAGATCTGACGGGACTTTGAAATATTTCGGACCGAAAGGTGTCTTTTACGATTTTTTCGAAAACAACCGCGACAACCGCGGTCGAAACAATAATGTAATACGTTCGCAATGCAACGCGGAACAAGGATCTATAATTGTTTTGGCGATCGGACGAGTTTGGCTTTTGGACGATGGTGCCGGTGGCCTTTGAGATCTGACGGGACGTGGAAATATTTCGGACCGAAAGGTGTTTTTTGCGTTTTTCTCGAAAACGAGCGCGACGACCGCGGTCGAACCATTAATGTAATACGTTCGCAATGCAACAAGGAACAAGGATCAATAATTGTTTTGGCGATCGGACGAGTTTGGCTTTTGGACGATAGTGCCGGTGGACTTTGAGATGTGACGGGACTGTGAAATATTTCGGACCGAAAGGTGTTTTTTGCGTTTTTCTCGAAAACGAGCGCGACGACCGCGGTCGAACCATTAATGTAATACGTTCGCAATGCAACAAGGAACAAGGATCTATAATTGTTTTGGCGATCGGACGAGTTTGGCTTTTGGACCATGGTGCCGGTGGACTTTGAGATCTGACGGGACTTTGAAATATTTCGGACCGAAAGGTGTTTTTCGCTTTTTTCTCGAAAACGAGCGCGACGACCTCGGTCGAAACATTAATGTAATACGTTCGCAATGCAACTAGGAACAAGGATCTATAATTTTTTGGCGATCGGACGAGTTTGGCTTTTGGACGATGGTGCTCGTGGACTTTGAGATCTGACCGGAGTGTGAAATATTTCTTACCGAAACGTGTTTTTCGTGTTAATCTCGAAAACGAGCGCGACGACCGCGGTCGAACCATTAATGTAATACGTTCGCAATGCAACAAGGAACAAGGATCTATAATTGTTTTGGCGATCGGACGAGTTTGGCTTTTGGACCATGGTGCCGGTGGACTTTGAGATCTGACGGGACTTTGAAATATTTCGGACCGAAAGGTGTTTTTCGCTTTTTTCTCGAAAACCAGCGCGACGACCTCGGTCGAAACATTAATGTAATACGTTCGGAATACAACGAAGAACAAGGATCTATAATTGTTTTGGCGATCGGACGAGTTTCGCTTTTGGACGATGGTGCCGGTGGACTTTGAGATCGGACGGGACTGTGAAATATTTCGGACCGAAAGGAGTTTCTAGCGTTTTTCTCGAAAACGAGCGCGACGACCGCGGTCGAACCATTAATGTAATAGGTTCGCAATGCAACGCGGAACAAGGATCTATAATTGTTTTGGCGATCGGACGAGTTTGGCTTTTGGACGATGGTGCCGGTGGACTTTGAGATCTGACGGGACTGTGAAATATTTCGGACCGAAATGTGTTTTTCGCATTTTTCTCGAAAACGAGCGCGACGACCGCGGTCGAACCATTAATGTAATACGTTCGGAATGCAACGAGGAACAAGGATCTATAATTGTTCTGGCGATCCGACGAGTTTGGCTTTTGGACGATGGTGCCGGTGGACTTGGGGATCTGACCGGACGTGGAAATATTTCGGACCGAAAGGCGTTTTTCGCGTTTTTCTCGAAAACGAGCGCGACGGCCGCAGTCGAACCATTAATGTAATACGTTCGCAATGTAACGAGGAACAAGGATCTATAATTTTTTTTGCGATCGGACGAGTTTGGCTTTTGGACGATGGTGCCGGTGGCCTTTGAGATCTGACGGGACTTTGAAATATTTCGGACCGAAAGGTGTCTTTTACGATTTTTTCGAAAACAACCGCGACAACCGCGGTCGAAACAATAATGTAATACGTTCGCAATGCAACGCGGAACAAGGATCTATAATTGTTTTGGCGATCGGACGAGTTTGGCTTTTGGACGATGGTGCCGGTGGCCTTTGTGATCTGACGGGACGTGGAAATATTTCGGACCGAAAGGTGTTTTTTGCGTTTTTCTCGAAAACGAGCGCGACGACCGCGGTCGAACCATTAATGTAATACGTTCGCAATGCAACAAGGAACAAGGATCTATAATTGTTTTGGCGATCGGACGAGTTTGGCTTTTGGACCATGGTGCCGGTGGCCTTTGAGATCTGACGGGACTTTGAAATATTTCGGACCGAAAGGTGTCTTTTACGTTTTTTTCGAAAACAACCGCGACAACCGCGGTCGAAACAATAATGTAATACGTTCGCAATGTAACGCGGAACAAGGATTTATAATTGTTTTGGCGATCGGACGAATTTGGCTTTTGGACGATGGTGCCGGTGGACTTTGAGATCTGACGGGACTGTGAAATATTTCGGACCGAAAGGTGTTTTTTGCGTTTTTCTCGAAAACGAGCGCGACGACCGCGGTCGAACCATTAATGTAATACGTTCGCAATGCAACAAGGAACAAGGATCTATAATTGTTTTGGCGAACGGACGAGTTTGGCTTTTGGACGATGGTGCCGGTGGCCTTTGAGATCTGACGGGACGTGGAAATATTTCGGACCGAAATGTGTTTTTTGCGTTTTTCTCGAAAACGAGCGCGACGACCGCGGTCGAACCATTAATGTAATACGTTCGCAATGCAACGCGGAACAAGGATCTATAATTGTTATGGCGATCGGACGAGTTTGGCTTTTGGACGATGGTGCCGGTGGACATTGAGATCTGTCGGGACTGTGAAATATTTCGGACCGAAAGGTGTTTTTTGCGTTTTTCTCGAAAACGAGCGCGACGACCGCGGTCGAACCATTAATGTAATACGTTCGCAATGCAACAAGGAACAAGGATCTATAATTGTTTTGGCGATCGGACGAGTTTGGCTTTTGGAGCATGGTGCCGGTGGACTTTGAGATCTGACGGGACTTTGAAATATTTCGGACCGAAAGGTGTTTTTCGCTTTTTTCTAGAAAACGAGCGCGACTACCTCGGTCGAAACATTAATGTAATACGTTCGCAATGCAACTAGGAACAAGGATCTATAATTTTTTGGCGATCGAACGAGTTTGGCTTTTGGACGATGGTGCTCGTGGACTTTGAGATCTGACCGGAGTGTGAAATATTTCTTACCGAAACGTGTTTTTCGTGTTAATCTCGAAAACGAGCGCGACGACCGCGGTCGAACCATTAATGTAATACGTTCGCAATGCAACAAGGAACAAGGATCTATAATTGTTTTGGCGATCGGACGAGTTTGGCTTTTGGACCATGGTGCCGGTGGCCTTTGAGATCTGACGGGACTTTGAAATATTTCGGACCGAAAGGTGTCTTTTACGTTTTTTTCGAAAACAACCGCGACAACCGCGGTCGAAACAATAATGTAATACGTTCGCAATGTAACGCGGAACAAGGATTTATAATTGTTTTGGCGATCGGACGAATTTGGCTTTTGGACGATGGTGCCGGTGGACTTTGAGATCTGACGGGACTGTGAAATATTTCGGACCGAAAGGTGTTTTTTGCGTTTTTCTCGAAAACGAGCGCGACGACCGTGGTCGAACCATTAATGTAATACGTTCGCAATGCAACGCGGAACAAGGATCTATAATTGTTTTGGCGATCGGACGAGTTTGGCTTTTGGACGATGGTGCCGGTGGACTTTGAGATGTGACGGGACTGTGAAATATTTCGGACCGAAAGGTGTTTTTTGCGTTTTTCTCGAAAACGAGCGCGACGACCGCGGTCGAACCATTAATGTAATACGTTCGCAATGCAACAAGGAACAAGGATCTATAATTGTTTTGGCGAACGGACGAGTTTGGCTTTTGGACGATGGTGCCGGTGGCCTTTGAGATCTGACGGGACGTGGAAATATTTCGGACCGAAATGTGTTTTTTGCGTTTTTCTCGAAAACGAGCGCGACGACCGCGGTCGAACCATTAATGTAATACGTTCGCAATGCAACGCGGAACAAGGATCTATAATTGTTATGGCGATCGGACGAGTTTGGCTTTTGGACGATGGTGCCGGTGGACATTGAGATCTGACGGGACTGTGAAATATTTCGGACCGAAAGGTGTTTTTTGCGTTTTTCTCGAAAACGAGCGCGACGACCGCGGTCGAACCATTAATGTAATACGTTCGCAATGCAACAAGGAACAAGGATCTATAATTGTTTTGGCGATCGGACGAGTTTGGCTTTTGGAGCATGGTGCCGGTGGACTTTGAGATCTGACGGGACTTTGAAATATTTCGGACCGAAAGGTGTTTTTCGCTTTTTTCTAGAAAACGAGCGCGACTACCTCGGTCGAAACATTAATGTAATACGTTCGCAATGCAACTAGGAACAAGGATCTATAATTTTTTGGCGATCGAACGAGTTTGGCTTTTGGACGATGGTGCTCGTGGACTTTGAGATCTGACCGGAGTGTGAAATATTTCTTACCGAAACGTGTTTTTCGTGTTAATCTCGAAAACGAGCGCGACGACCGCGGTCGAACCATTAATGTAATACGTTCGCAATGCAACAAGGAACAAGGATCTATAATTGTTTTGGCGATCGGACGAGTTTGGCTTTTGGACCATGGTGCCGGTGGCCTTTGAGATCTGACGGGACTTTGAAATATTTCGGACCGAAAGGTGTCTTTTACGTTTTTTTCGAAAACAACCGCGACAACCGCGGTCGAAACAATAATGTAATACGTTCGCAATGTAACGCGGAACAAGGATTTATAATTGTTTTGGCGATCGGACGAATTTGGCTTTTGGACGATGGTGCCGGTGGACTTTGAGATCTGACGGGACTGTGAAATATTTCGGACCGAAAGGTGTTTTTTGCGTTTTTCTCGAAAACGAGCGCGACGACCGTGGTCGAACCATTAATGTAATACGTTCGCAATGCAACGCGGAACAAGGATCTATAATTGTTTTGGCGATCGGACGAGTTTGGCTTTTGGACGATGGTGCCGGTGGACTTTGAGATCTGACGGGACTGTGAAATATTTCGGACCGAAATGTGTTTTTCGCATTTTTCTCGAAAACGAGCGCGACGACCGCGGTCGAACAATTAATGTAATACGTTCGGAATGCAACGAGGAACAAGGATCTATAATTGTTCTGGCGATCCGACGAGTTTGGCTTTTGGACGATGGTGCCGGTGGACTTGGGGATCTGACCGGACGTGGAAATATTTCGGACCGAAAGGCGTTTTTCGCGTTTTTCTCGAAAACGAGCGCGACGGCCGCAGTCGAACCATTAATGTAATACGTTCGCAATGCAACGCGGAACAAGGATCTATAATTGTTTTGGCGATCGGACGAGTTTGGCTTTTGGACGATGGTGCCGGTGGACTTTGAGATCTGACGGGACTGTGAAATATTTCGGACCGAAATGTGTTTTTCGCATTTTTCTCGAAAACGAGCGCGACGACCGCGGTCGAACAATTAATGTAATACGTTCGGAATGCAACGAGGAACAAGGATCTATAATTGTTCTGGCGATCCGACGAGTTTGGCTTTTGGACGATGGTGCCGGTGGACTTGGGGATCTGACCGGACGTGGAAATATTTCGGACCGAAAGGCGTTTTTCGCGTTTTTCTCGAAAACGAGCGCGACGGCCGCAGTCGAACCATTAATGTAATACGTTCGCAATGTAACGAGGAACAAGGATCTATAATTTTTTTTGCGATCGGACGAGTTTGGCTTTTGGACGATGGTGCCGGTGGCCTTTGAGATCTGACGGGACTTTGAAATATTTCGGACCGAAATGTGTCTTTTACGATTTTTTCGAAAACAAGCGCGACAACCGCGGTCGAAACAATAATGTAATACGTTCGCAATGCAACGCGGAACAAGGATCTATAATTGTTTTGGCGATCGGACGAGTTTGGCTTTTGGACGATGGTGCCGGTGGCCTTTGAGATCTGACGGGACGTGGAAATATTTCGGACCGAAAGGTGTTTTTTGCGTTTTTCTCGAAAACGAGCGCGACGACCGCGGTCGAACCATTAATGTAATACGTTCGCAATGCAACAAGGAACAAGGATCAATAATTGTTTTGGCGATCGGACGAGTTTGGCTTTTGGACGATGGTGCCGGTGGACTTTGAGATCTGACGGGACTGTGAAATATTTCGGACCGAAAGGTGTTTTTTGCGTTTTTCTCGAAAACGAGCGCGACGACCGCGGTCAAACTATTAATGTAATACGTTCGCAATGCAACAAGGAACAAGGATCTATAATTGTTTTGGCGATCGGACGAGTTTGGCTTTTGGACCATGGTGCCGGTGGACTTTGAGATCTGACGGGACTTTGAAATATTTCGGACCGAAAGGTGTTTTTCGCTTTTTTCTAGAAAACGAGCGCGACGACCTCGGTCGAAACATTAATGTAATACGTTCGCAATGCAACTAGGAACAAGGATCTATAATTTTTGGGCGATCGGACGAGTTTGGCTTTTGGACGATGGTGCTCGTGGACTTTGAGATCTGACCGGAGTGTGAAATATTTCTTACCGAAACGTGTTTTTCGTGTTATTCTCGAAAACGAGCGCGACGACCGCGGTCGAACCATTAATGTAATACGTTCGCAATGCAACAAGGAACAAGGATCTATAATTGTTTTGGCGATCGGACGAGTTTGGCTTTTGGACCATGGTGCCGGTGGACTTTGAGATCTGACGGGACTGTGAAATATTTCGGACCGAAAGGAGTTTCTTGCGTTTTTCTCGAAAACGAGCGCGACGACCGCGGTCGAACCATTAATGTAATAGGTTCGCAATGCAACGCGGAACAAGGATCTATAATTGTTTTGGCGATCGGACGAGTTTGGCTTTTGGACGATGGTGCCGGTGGACTTTGAGATCTGACGGGACTGTGAAATATTTCGGACCGAAAGGTGTTTTTTGCGTTTTTCTCGAAAACGAGCGCGACGACCTCGGTCGAAACATTAATGTAATACGTTCGGAATGCAACGAGGAACAAGGATCTATAATTGTTTTGGCGATCGGACGAGTTTGGCTTTTGGACGATGGTGCTCGCGGACTTTGAGATCTGACGGGACTTTGAAATATTTCGCGACCGAAAGGTGTTTTTCGCGTTTTTCTCGACAACGAGCGCGACGACCGCGCGCAAACCATTAATGTAATACGTTTGCAATGCAACGAGGAACAAGTATCTATAATTGTTTTGGCGATCGGACGAGTTTGGCTTTTGGACGATGGTGCCGGTGGACTTGGGGATCTGACGAGACGTGGAAATATTTCGGACCGAAATGTGTTTTTCGCGTTTTTCTCGAAAACGAGCGCGACGGCTGCGGTCGAACCATTAATGTAATACGTTCGCAATGTAACGAGGAACAAGGATCTATAATTTTTTTGCGATCGGACGAGTTTGGCTTTTGGACGATGGTGCCGGTGGCCTTTGAGATCTGACGGGACTTTGAAATATTTCGGACCGAAAGGTGTCTTTTACGTTTTTTTCGAAAACAACCGCGACAACCGCGGTCGAAACAATAATGTAATACGTTCGCAATGCAACGCGGAACAAGGATCTATAATTGTTTTGGCGATCGGACGAGTTTGGCTTTTGGACGATGGTGCCGGTGGCCTTTGAGATCTGACGGGACGTGGAAATATTTCGGACCGAAAGGTGTTTTTTGCGTTTTTCTCGAAAACGAGCGCGACGACCGCGGTCGAAGCATTAATGTAATACGTTCGCAATGCAACAAGGAACAAGGATCAATAATTGTTTTGGCGATCGGACGAGTTTGGCTTTTGGACGATGGTGCCGGTGGACTTTGAGATCTGACGGGACTGTGAAATATTTCGGACCGAAAGGTGTTTTTTGCGTTTTTCTCGAAAACGAGCGCGACGACCGCGGTCGAACCATTAATGTAATACGTTCGCAATGCAACAAGGAACAAGGATCTATAATTGTTTTGGCGATCGGACGAGTTTGGCTTTTGGACGATGGTGCCGGTGGCCTTTGAGATCTGACGGGACTTGGAAATATTTCGGACCGAAAGGTGTTTTTCGCTTTTTTCTCGAAAACGAGCACGACGACCTCGGTCGAAACATTAATGTAATACGTTCGCAATGCAACTAGGAACAAAGATCTATAATTTTTTGGCGATCGGACGAGTTTGGCTTTTGGACGATGGTGCTCGTGGACTTTGAGATCTGACGGGAGTGTGAAATATTTCTTACCGAAACGTGTTTTTCGTGTTATTCTCGAAAACGAGCGCGATGACCGCGGTCGAACCATTAATGTAATACGTTCGCAATGCAACAAGGAACAAGGATCTATAATTGTTTTGGCGATCGGACGAGTTTGGCTTTTGACCATGGTGCCGGTGGACTTTGAGATCTGACGGGACTGTGAAATATTTCGGACCGAAAGGTGTTTCTTGCGTTTTTCTCGAAAACGAGCGCGACGACCGCGGTCGAACCATTAATGTAATACGTTCGGAATGCAACGAGGAACAAGGATCTATAATTGTTTTGGCGATCGGACGAGTTTGGCTTTTGGACGATGGTGCCGGTGGACTTTGAGATCTGACGGGACTGTGAAATATTTCGGACCGAAAGGCGATTTTCGCGTTTTTCTCGAAAACGAACGCGACGGCCGCGGTCGAACCATTAATGTAATACTGTTGTAACCCAACCAACGCCTAAGGGCAACGACACCGCGTACATACCGATTGCCGCAACCGAACAGCCGAAAACCGGCACAGCCGCGTAAGGACTCTCGGAAGCGCATCGAGAACCGTCAGCACATGGCGAAATACCCAAAGCGGGTCAAAGATGGAGACCCCGATGGTCCCCACTTCATCCCGATTAGAGTATAAGAACAATGTACAAACCACAAGTGGCTCTCTTGTAATCAGAACGCCGACGTTACAGTACGCGTTACCTGTCACCCAGATCGGGACAGAATAAACCTTGTTTAAACCTTGCGGTGAGTTCCAACTCTTTAACCTGCCACGATCCCCTACCCTTCGGATTCCCTCCGAATCTTCCTGCCACGGCACTTCTACCCGAATCTTCGGAGCCCGTGGACAGCAACTGCGAAGGACGCCCGGAGCCCCTCTGAGATTCGCTACCAGAATCTCGGCCTCAGGCGCCTTAGCACAACAAACTTGGTGGCAGCGGTGGGATCCTGCTAACGTGAGGAACAAGCCTGCCCGACGAGATCAACAGGACCTAGCGGAGACAACGACCAAATCAACAACAGAGCAACCCACTACGCAGTACGGACGGACACCCACAGAGGACGCCGCCGAGAAAATCTGCTAGTGACACCGAGACGAGCGATGCATCACCTGCTTCTTGTGCTGTAAGTGCGAAATACCACTACCAGCGAAACCAGGCCACACGCCACCGTTCTCATGCGCCGTGCAAATTCCTTAGATGCAGATATCGAGCGTAATTTAGAATTAACCGAGCGAAAAGAAATCCTTTCACCTGGAGCCATCCGCCGAAGTGTTCCGCGTAGATTCGTTAAGGTCCGTACGAAACCCTCCACTGAACCGCTTTTCGACGCGACATTCGAAACTTTCCGGGAAATCGGAGAGTGTACGCGACTTGCTTTAGACGTAGAAACTAGCGAAGGACAGAGCGTTCCGACCGTAGTACCAATCGCGTCAAGTCACGCCGGACACCTAACCGCCAGGAGGCTATACCCATACACCGAGTTAGATTATAGTTTAATCTCGGGCGGAGAACAAGCTCCCAATAACATTATGTCGACCACCCCTTCGGCGACCACAAGCGGACAGAGTTCCGTAGGCCTCGAAAGCCGACTAGCAAACCTAGAACGACTACTCGAGGGGGTGACCACTTCTTTAGCTAGCGTTACTAACGGAGTAATAACTCTGAATGATAGGATGGGAGCCATAGAGGCAAGGGAAGGTCCACTACAGGACTCGATAGATCGCGAAATAGAAAGGCTAAGGGAAACAATGAACTCTACGCACGCCACCCCCGGCCCCTCAGGTAGGAACACGGTCCACTTTAATACCGCCCACGAGACTAGAGAGGAACCGAGGCGCGCCAGTTTATTCGTTCCCCCAAATTTCGAGTTAGACGACCCCACCTCCATACCAGAACGGACGGTCACCCGAGAAATATTTCACGTAGTAAAAGCTTTACCCCTGTTCAACGGGAAGGACCCCTCGGAACTACCTGGGTTCCTAACCGCTTGCAAGTACGTATACAACTCATGCCGGACAGCGGAAGAAAAACTCCAAATGCTACAAGGAATAATCTCTATGCGGGTTGGAGGCGACGCCTTAGAGGAAGTGCAAACGCGTCAAATACTATCCATGCAAAACTTAGAGGACGCGTTAACTTCGGTCTATAAACCCCCTCGAATAGCCTCAACCGTACAAAGGGAACTGCTACATAGCAGACAGGGCCCCAATGAAACCGCACATCAATACGGAAACCGTGTATCAAAATTGCTAAGAGAACTGATCGCGACCGGGATCGATGATAAGGATAGTCTGCTTGAAAGACACGCGAGCGTAAAAATATTCAAAAGACAAACATTGACGATATTCGAGGACGGACTTCGCGACGACCTAAAAGTTTTAGTAAAAGCCCGGGGACCCGCCGACTTACAAGAAGCCATCGCGATAGCAATAGATCAAGAGCGGTCAATCACGAAACGATCAGCGTTACGGGGGGCGAACTACTCTTCGCAGGATAAAAATAAGAAAGCATCTCGCTACTGCAATGATTGTAGACGTACGGGACACGACACTAAAGAATGTTGGAGAAACAAAGATAAAGATAAGCCAAATGGGAAAAATTTTTTTTCGGAAAACAATCGGCGAATACAAGCGGTAACAGCCAGGGGGAAAAGCGAAAAATCAGCAGGAAATAAAACAGGAAACCAGAGACCGACCTCAGATGGGAAACGACAGTCACGGCCTAAAAGCGCCGACAGTGCACATTCCTCGCAAGGCAGCCGCGATAGCTCATGGTCACCGGAACGCGATCCACCTACTCAAGAATCTGCAAAAACCTATCGCATGATCAAAATAGGATCCCTCTCCAAGAGTGGACACACATCAGATAGTATAGAAGTAGAAATAGAGGATAGTAAAAATAAGCATACATTAATGCTAATAGATAGCGGGGCAGAAGTATCTCTGATCGCTAAAAGAACTCTCCCCGACAAAGTAATAATGAAACAAAGCGATGTCCATCTTATTACATTCTCAGGGGAAAAAACAGAAACATTAGGGAAAATAGAAGCCACATTCAATATAAACGGGAAAAAGATAATACATCCTTTGTACGTAATAGAAGGAAATACCTTAAGAGACGCAGACGGGTTACTGGGAGTAGACTTTCTTAAAGAAAACGGAATAACCATAAGCTACCCCAAGCACAGCGTATTAGTAGATGAAAAACCATGGAAGATTCTAAGCAAAAGCACAAAAATAACTATACCCGCACGCGCACAACAGCTAGTAATGATTCCCACGAACAGCGTTCAGGACGGGATAATAGAAAAACAACAGTTAGCGGAAGGCGTACATTTAGGAGAAGGGCTAACAAGACCCAAAAACGGGAAATGTGTAGCCTGTATTGTAAATGCAACTACGAAAGCAAAAACAATAATCATGCCGCGAGTCCAGCTAAGTGAAATACCGGAGAACGAAATAATTCAATACAGCGATAGCGCCGCAGCCGTTCGGGCGTTGACCGCGAGAGAATCGCTGACAGCGCGCATCGCCCGAGTTTTAGATCAGGTAGATCGCAAGCACATGAACAAAGAAGAAAAGGAAGCGATTAACGAAATATGCAAAGAATACCATGACACGTTCCATCTACCGGGTGATCAACTAACAAAGGCCACCGTAACCGGCCACCGAATCCCTATAAAACGCGACACGGCACCCTGCAACGTCAAGCCATACAGATTACCTGAAGTTCACAAGCGGGAAGTGCAAAAACAAGTGGAACAGATGCTACATGACGATATTATCCGTCACAGCGCCAGTCCATGGAACGCACCATTACTGGTGGTACCTAAAAAACCCGACGACGAGGGTAAAAAGAGATATCGCGTAGTAATCGACTATAGGAAACTTAACGAAATCACTATAGGCGATTCATTCCCACTACCCAACATCACAGACATACTAGACCAACTAGGGAAAGCGCAATACTTTACAACACTCGACTTGGCGTCCGGATACCACCAGATTCCGATGAACGAACGCGATAAATGTAAGACTGCGTTTTCAACCCCACAGGGTCATTTCGAATTCAATCGCATGCCCTTCGGATTAAAAAACGCACCCGCGACGTTCCAGCGAGCGATGAACGCTGCGCTGATCGGACTACAAGGAATAGACTGTTTCGTCTACCTCGACGATATAGTCATCTACGGAGCCAGCCTAAAGGAACACAATATGCGTCTGCGGAAAATTCTTGACACCCTTCGCAAAAATAACTTAAAACTACAACCGGAAAAATGCGCATTTTTGCGCAAAGAGGTAGGATTCCTGGGCCATATAATTACCCCGGAAGGGATCAAACCAAATCCCGAGAAAACTAAAGCTGTAAGAGAATTCCCCGCTCCAACAAAACTAAAAGAATTGCAAGCATTCTTAGGGTTAGCAGGATATTATCGTAGATTCATTCCGGAATATTCAAAAATAGCTAAACCCTTGACGAGCATTACGAGCAGTAAGGTCGAATTTACATGGACAGCCGAGCAACAAAACGCTTTTGAGACACTGAAAGAGGCCCTGACCACGGCACCCTTGTTAATATATCCGGATTTCAAAAAAGAATTTATAGTAACAACCGACGCATCCGACGTAGCACTAGGCGCAATACTGTCGCAAGGGAAAATAGGCGAAGATAAACCAATTGCATACGCAAGCCGGGTACTAAATAAAGCCGAAAGAAATTATAGCACGACGGAAAAAGAATTACTAGCCGTAGTCTGGGCAGTTAAACACTTCCGGCCGTACGTCTACGGTACCCCATTTAAGGTAGTAACAGACCATAAGGCACTGATATGGCTATTTAGGGTACAGGACCCAGGATCCAGACTAATTAGATGGAAAATTCTATTAGCCGAGTATGACTACGAAATCATACATAAGGCAGGAAAGAAAAACACAAACGCGGACGCACTAAGCAGGAATGTACACACACTGCAAAACGGCGGAAAAGAAACACAGCCAACCAAGGTCACCGACGAGGAAGCGAAACAGCAAATCCTTCACGAATACCATTGCACCCCCCTAGGAGGACATCAAGGCGTCCAGAGAACAACGAAGAGAATAAAACAAAAATACAGATGGCCAGGGATGAATAAAGACATCCAGAATTACATACAAAAATGTAGTCTCTGTCAGAAAAACAAAATAGGTCGAAAAAATAGGGCACCAATGGAGATCACCGACACACCGCGAAACCCCTTGGAAAAGGTAGCATTAGATATAGTAGGGCCTCTGCCGGAAAGCAACCAAGGAAACATCTACATACTAACCTTCCAAGACCTTCTGACGAAATTTAGTAAGGCAATCCCTCTACCAAACCAGGAAGCAGGGACAATAGCGGAAGCAGTAGTTGAAAGAATCATTTGCGAATATGGTATACCCGAAAAAATACTAACGGACCAGGGGGCAAACTTCCTCAGCGAGATGTTTAAAAATATATGTAAGTTATTCCGAATAACAAAACTACAAACAACTGCATATCACCCACAATCCAATGGAGCACTAGAAAGATCACATAGAACCCTAGTAGAATACTTACGACACTACATAGACAGAGACCAGGCAGACTGGGACAAGTGGCTACCTTATGCAATGTTTACATACAATACAACCCCCCATACAGCGACAGGTTTTACGCCCTACGAATTAATGTATGGAAGAACGGCGTTACTACCGACCGCGTTAAAAACCCTGCCTAGACAGACATACAACTACGAAGACTATGCGCAGGAAGCAAGAGAACGAATAAGAATAACAAACGAAACAGCGAGAGAAAAACTTCAAAACGCAAAAATAAAATCAAAAGAAGCATACGACACAAAAACGCGCGAAATAAAATATAAAGTAGGCGACAAAGTATGGCTCTACGACGAATCCGTACGTAGGGGAAGATCGAAAAAGCTAGATAACAAATGGATGGGCCCCTACACAATAATAGAAAAAAACTCTAAAGTAAACGTAACAATAAAAAAGGGAAAGAAAACCTTACACACGCATACGAATAGGCTTAAACATTTCATAGAATAGGCAACGGAACTGCCTCAAAAAAAAAAAAAAAAAAAACCAATAACTAAAAACTATAAACAGAAATAAGTCGTGGATACATGGAAGGAAAAACTTCGGACAACAAACCGTAAACGCTACAGGCGGGAGCAAGGAACTGGCTGTGAAGGAAAATAAAAGGGGAGTACACAAAATCTGGTAGAATAAAATATATTCTATAAAATAAGATATAATACAAATGAACAAACTCACTGCCCCCAGTCCTCATCCTCTAACTGAAACAAAAAGGAAAACAGGACAATTAAAATCAAAAAGGAACGGAGAGTACCAGTAAAGTGTCATCACAAAAGGGATACTTACTTCTATTCTCAACAGGGGCTCCCCAAAGAGCCGCCTGAGGTTAAAAATATCGGCAGTCCGATAATAATCAGGGTACCCTTCCTCCCAGAGTACATTAAGATAACGGCGGTGCTGCTGCCGCCGCAACCGCACCGCACACATGTCTTGGATATATAAATATCCCCAAATTTGCCGCTGCTCAAACATCTACCAAGAATAACAGAAAAGGCGGAAATTAATGACCAAATCGAAAGATAATGTAAAAGGAAATCGATAACTAATAAGGGTACTTACCACACGCAAGGCCTCGGGGTACATCCTGTAAGCGTCTTGACAATAGTTGGTCACAAAACGTGTATAATGAATAAAACTCGCGATCAACCTAATATATATAGTAGGCGCGAATCAATTAAATTAGGCGGGGATAGAATCCGACTTCACTGTTTCAGGATGACCGCCCTAACGGGAGGCCTAATCGAAGCAGCGCCAACTGGCGGCCAGGCATCATATACGATATCACCGATCAAGCATAAAGCAGGTATCCACTTTATGCACCTTGGGAAACTCCACATGGTAACGAATTCGTGGAAGATCGTGACCCACCTGAAAACGGACACCCTCCTTGAAAGAAATCAACAAATAACTTCCTATGTAAACGAGATACAACGCCGATGCGAAAGAGAAATCGTGATACAACCAACGTGCGGACACCGGCTAAGCGCATTACTTAGAAGAGCAGGGAAATTATGTAAAAGAATAGAGCACATAGTAGAAATGCCTACGTATGTGCCAGATAAGCGTCGGGGATTAATCAACGGAATAGGGTCCTTAGCAAAAACCATATTCGGGACTATGGACGCCGACGACGCCGAACGGATTAACAATCACCTATCGCAATTAGACGGAACACAAAAAACATTGATGTCCGCTATGAAAACACAAATTCAAATAACAAACAATACACTACACCATTTACACAACGCGGAAAAAACGATAAAACAAAACGAAGAAATACTAGCAAGACAAACGAGACTGCTACAGACGCGAATAGAAACAGCACTGATACAACAAACACAAAGAGCCGACCTAGGAGACCATTTCAACACGTTAAACGACCTACTGACTGACCTGACTCAAGACGTAGACGACGTGTTGCAATACTACACCGGCCTAAAAGGAGGCGTGATCAACACAAACGTACTATCGAGCGCACAAATTACAAAATTGTTACAAATCGCCGTACAACACCTCCCGGACGGACTCACGTTTCCTATAGCGCCGAAACTAGAAAACGCCAACGTAATCGAAAAGCTGTCATCGATTACAGCGTATTTCGATAAGACCACCTTAATAGCAGTAATAACCGTCCCCTTAATTTCTTCACAAACATTTACAGTGATCGAGGCAAATCCGGCCCCGATCCACTTGCACGACAGCACATACGCGTTATTAGTCATAAGAACGCCAATACTCGTCATCGACGCGAGCAGCAATCAATATGTACTTACAAATCAAGAAGAATTGAAGGGATGTAAACAAATAGCCGCAGAATATTATTGCGAACAACCAATGATCGCGCACAGCGTGAATGACGACCTCGAGTGCGAAGCAAGCCTGTGGCTGCAACCCTCGGACCAATTCCCAAAAAATTGCGAAATAAAAAACATAGCGGCAAACCACACGATGTGGATAGGCACCTCGCGCGCGGACACATGGATATTCGCGGCGCACCAACCCGAGACACTAACTATTCAATGTAACGAGCGACAACCTGAACACATCGATATAGATAAGACAGGAATTCTTAGGATTACGGGAAATTGTGACATCCGAAGTAAAAACGTAGTAATAAAAAAGCAGAAAACAGCATATAGTCAGGACTTCGAAATGTCAACAGCACCGCGATACGATATCACAACAGGAATAAATAAAACACAAAAGGGCGAACCTACACACCCCCTTACACGTTTCCAGTTAGATAAACTATTAAAAAACCCAGCCGAATTCTCAGCGCTGTATACGCAACTCAACCAAGCAGAAAGCGATCTAACTAATAGCGATTACCAACCAGGATTAACGACCTGGCAAATTGTACATCCGACAACGACAACTACGGTGCTAATAATACTTATTGTACTCGTCATATACTTGTTAAGACGCGACTACCAACTACGCCGAAAAATGCAAATACCAAAAACCGTAGAAAAACGAAGGCCGAAACGTTCGGCATCCAACCCTAACGTAGGAAACACTCGCGAATCCGCCGCAAGCAGCGACTACACCGAGATCAGGACGTTCTAGGATACCGGGAAATTGTATGAATAAAATTCCCCTAAGCATCCTTTCATTAAGGGGGGAGGGATGTTGTAACCCAACCAACGCCTAAGGGCAACGACACCGCGTACATACCGATTGCCGCAACCGAACAGCCGAAAACCGGCACAGCCGCGTAAGGACTCTCGGAAGCGCATCGAGAACCGTCAGCACATGGCGAAATACCCAAAGCGGGTCAAAGATGGAGACCCCGATGGTCCCCACTTCATCCCGATTAGAGTATAAGAACAATGTACAAACCACAAGTGGCTCTCTTGTAATCAGAACGCCGACGTTACAGTACGCGTTACCTGTCACCCAGATCGGGACAGAATAAACCTTGTTTAAACCTTGCGGTGAGTTCCAACTCTTTAACCTGCCACGATCCCCTACCCTTCGGATTCCCTCCGAATCTTCCTGCCACGGCACTTCTACCCGAATCTTCGGAGCCCGTGGACAGCAACTGCGAAGGACGCCCGGAGCCCCTCTGAGATTCGCTACCAGAATCTCGGCCTCAGGCGCCTTAGCACAACAATACGTTCGCAATGTAACGAGGAACAAGGATCTATAATTTTTTTTGCGATCGGACGAGTTTGGCTTTTGGACGATGGTGCCGGTGGCCTTTGAGATCTGACGGGACTTTGAAATATTTCGGACCGAAAGGTATCTTTTACGTTTTTTTCGAAAACAACCGCGACAACCGCGGTCGAAACAATAATGTAATACGTTCGCAATGCAACGCGGAACAAGGATCTATAATTGTTTTGGCGATCGGACGAGTTTGGCTTTTGGACGATGGTGCCGGTGGCCTTTGAGATCTGACGGGACGTGGAAATATTTCGGACCGAAAGGTGTTTTTTGCGTTTTTCTCGAAAACGAGCGCGACGACCGCGGTCGAACCATTAATGTAATACGTTCGCAATGCAACAAGGAACAAGGATCAATAATTGTTTTGGCGATCGGACGAGTTTGGCTTTTGGACGATGGTGCCGGTGGACTTTGAGATCTGACGGGACTGTGAAATATTTCGGACCGAAAGGTGTTTTTTGCGTTTTTCTCGAAAACGAGCGCGACGACCGCGGTCGAACCATTAATGTAATACGTTCGCAATGCAACAAGGAACAAGGATCTATAATTGTTTTGGCGATCGGACGAGTTTGGCTTTTGGACCATAGTGCCGGTGGACTTTGAGATCTGGCGGGACTTTGAAATATTTCGGACCGAAAGGTGTTTTTCGCTTTTTTCTCGAAAACGAGCGCGACGACCTCGGTCGAAACATTAATGTAATACGTTCGCAATGCAACTAGGAACAAGGATCTATAACTTTTTGGCGATCGGACGAGTTTGGCTTTTGGACGATGGTGCTCGTGGACTTTGAGATCTGACGGGAGTGTGAAATATTTCTTACCGAAACTTGTTTTTCGTGTTATTCTCGAAAACGAGCGCGACGACCGCGGTCGAACCATTAATGTAATACGTTCGCAATGCAACAAGGAACAAGGATCTGTAATTGTTTTGGCGATCGGACGAGTTTGCCTTTTGGACCATGGTGCCGGTGGACTTTGAGATCTGGCGGGACTTGGAAATATTTCGGACCGAAAGGTGTTTTTCGCATTTTTCTCGAAAACGAGCGCGACGACCGCGGTCGAACCATTAATTTAATACGTTCGCAATGCAACAAGGAACAAGGATCTATAATTGTTCTGGCGATCCGACGAGTTTGGCTTTTGGACGATGGTGCCGGTGGACTTGGGGATCTAACGGGACGTGGAAATATTTCGGACCGAAAGGCGTTTTTCGCGTTTTTCTCGAAAACGAGCGCGACGGCCGCGGTCGAACCATTAATGTAATACGTTCGCAATGCAACGAGGAACAAGGATCTATAATTTTTTTTGCGATCGGACGAGTTTGGCTTTTGGACGATGGTGCCGGTGGCCTTTGAGATCTGACGGGACTTTGAAATATTTCGGACCGAAAGGTGCCTCTTACGTTTTTTTCGAAAACAACCGCGACAACCGTGGTCGAAACATTAATGTAATACGTTCGCAATGCAACGCGGAACAAGGATCTATAATTGTTTAGGCGATCGGACGAGTTTGGCTTTTGGACGATGGTGCCGGTGGACTTTGAGATCTGACGGGACTTGGAAATATTTCGGACCGAAAGGTGTTTTTCGCTTTTTTCTCGAAAACGAGCACGACGACCTCGGTCGAAACATTAATGTAATACGTTCGCAATGCAACTAGGAACAAAGATCTATAATTTTTTGGCGATCGGACGAGTTTGGCTTTTGGACGATGGTGCTCGTGGACTTTGAGATCTGACGGGAGTGTGAAATATTTCTTACCGAAACGTGTTTTTCGTGTTATTCTCGAAAACGAGCGCGATGACCGCGGTCGAACCATTAATGTAATACGTTCGCAATGCAACAAGGAACAAGGATCTATAATTGTTTTGGCGATCGGACGAGTTTGGCTTTTGGACCATGGTGCCGGTGGACTTTGAGATCTGACGGGACTGTGAAATATTTCGGACCGAATGGTGTTTCTTGCGTTTTTCTCGAAAACGAGCGCGACGACCGCGGTCGAACCATTAATGTAATACGTTCGGAATGCAACGAGGAACAAGGATCTATAATTGTTTTGGCGATCGGACGAGTTTGGCTTTTGGACGATGGTGCCGGTGGACTTGGGGATCTAACGGGACGTGGAAATATTTCGGACCGAAATGTGTTTTTCGCATTTTTCTCGAAAACGAGCGCGACGACCGCGGTCGAACCATTAATGTAATACGTTCGGAATGCAACGAGAAACAAGGATCTATAATTGTTCTGGCGATCCGACGAGTTTGGCTTTTGGACGATGGTGCCGGTGGACTTGGGGATCTGACGGGACGTGGAAATATTTCGGACCGAAATGTGTTTTTCGCATTTTTCTCGAAAACGAGCGCGACGACCGTAGTCGAACCATTAATGTAATACGTTCGGAATGCAACGAGGAACAAGGATCTATAATTGTTTTGGCGATCGGACGAGTTTGGCTTTTGGACGATGGTGCCGGTGGACTTGGGGATCTGACGAGACGTGGAAATATTTCGGACCGAAATGTGTTTTTCGCGTTTTTCTCGACAACGAGCGCGACGACCGCGCGCGAACCATTAATGTAATACGTTTGCAATGCAACGAGGAACAAGGATCTATAATTGTTTTGGCGATCGGACGAGTTTGGCTTGTGGACGATGGTGCCGGTGGACTTGGGGATCTGACGGGACGTGGAAATATTTCGGACCGAAATGTGTTTTTCGCATTTTTCTCGAAAACGAGCGCGACGACCGCGGTCGAACCATTAATGTAATACGTTCGGAATGCAACGAGGAACAAGGATCTATAATTGTTCTGGCGATCCGACGAGTTTGGCTTTTGGACGATGGTGCCGGTGGCCTTTGAGATCTGACGGGACTTTGAAATATTTCGGACCGAAAGGTGTTTTTCGCGTTTTTTTCGAAAACGAGCGCGACGACCGCGGTCGAACCATTAATGTAATACGTTCGCAATGTAACGAGGAACAAGGATCTATAATTTTTTTTGCGATCGGACGAGTTTGGCTTTTGGACGATGGTGCCGGTGGCCTTTGAGATCTGACGGGACTTTGAAATATTTCGGACCGAAAGGTGTCTTTTACGTTTTTTTCGAAAACAACCGCGACAACCGCGGTCGAAACAATAATGTAATACGTTCGCAATGCAACGCGGAACAAGGATCTATAATTGTTTTGGCGATCGGACGAGTTTGGCTTTTGGACGATGGTGCCGGTGGCCTTTGAGATCTGACGGGACGTGGAAATATTTCGGACCGAAAGGTGTTTTTTGCGTTTTTCTCGAAAACGAGCGCGACGACCGCGGTCGAACCATTAATGTAATACGTTCGCAATGCAACAAGGAACAAGGATCTATAATTGTTTTGGCGATCGGACGAGTTTGGCTTTTGGACCATAGTGCCGGTGGACTTTGAGATCTGACGGGACTTTGAAATATTTCGGACCGAAAGGTGTTTTTCGCTTTTTTCTCGAAAACGAGCGCGACGACCTCGGTCGAAACATTAATGTAATACGTTCGCAATGCAACTAGGAACAAGGATCTATAACTTTTTGGCGATCGGACGAGTTTGGCTTTTGGACGATGGTGCTCGTGGACTTTGAGATCTGACGGGAGTGTGAAATATATCTTACCGAAACTTGTTTTTCGTGTTATTCTCGAAAACGAGCGCGACGACCGCGGTCGAACCATTAATGTAATACGTTCGCAATGCAACAAGGAACAAGGATCTGTAATTGTTTTGGCGATCGGACGAGTTTGCCTTTTGGACCATGGTGCCGGTGGACTTTGAGATCTGGCGGGACGTGGAAATATTTCGGACCGAAAGGTGTTTTTTGCGTTTTTCTCGAAAACGAGCGCGACGACCGCGGTCGAACCATTAATGTAATACGTTCGCAATGCAACAAGGAACAAGGATCAATAATTGTTTTGGCGATCGGACGAGTTTGGCTTTTGGACGATGGTGCCGGTGGACTTTGAGATCTGACGGGACTGTGAAATATTTCGGACCGAAAGGTGTTTTTTGCGTTTTTCTCGAAAACGAGCGCGACGACCGCGGTCGAACCATTAATGTAATACGTTCGCAATGCAACAAGGAACAAGGATCTATAATTGTTTTGGCGATCGGACGAGTTTGGCTTTTGGACCATAGTGCCGGTGGACTTTGAGATCTGGCGGGACTTTGAAATATTTCGGACCGAAAGGTGTTTTTCGCTTTTTTCTCGAAAACGAGCGCGACGACCTCGGTCGAAACATTAATGTAATACGTTCGCAATGCAACTAGGAACAAGGATCTATAATTGTTTTGGCGATCGGACGAGTTTGGCTTGTGGACGATGGTGCCGGTGGACTTGGGGATCTGACGGGACGTGGAAATATTTCGGACCGAAATGTGTTTTTCGCATTTTTCTCGAAAACGAGCGCGACGACCGCGGTCGAACCATTAATGTAATACGTTCGGAATGCAACGAGGAACAAGGATCTATAATTGTTCTGGCGATCCGACGAGTTTGGCTTTTGGACGATGGTGCCGGTGGCCTTTGAGATCTGACGGGACTTTGAAATATTTCGGACCGAAAGGTGTTTTTCGCGTTTTTTTCGAAAACGAGCGCGACGACCGCGGTCGAACCATTAATGTAATACGTTCGCAATGTAACGAGGAACAAGGATCTATAATTTTTTTTGCGATCGGACGAGTTTGGCTTTTGGACGATGGTGCCGGTGGCCTTTGAGATCTGACGGGACTTTGAAATATTTCGGACCGAAAGGTGTCTTTTACGTTTTTTTCGAAAACAACCGCGACAACCGCGGTCGAAACAATAATGTAATACGTTCGCAATGCAACGCGGAACAAGGATCTATAATTGTTTTGGCGATCGGACGAGTTTGGCTTTTGGACGATGGTGCCGGTGGCCTTTGAGATCTGACGGGACGTGGAAATATTTCGGACCGAAAGGTGTTTTTTGCGTTTTTCTCGAAAACGAGCGCGACGACCGCGGTCGAACCATTAATGTAATACGTTCGCAATGCAACAAGGAACAAGGATCAATAATTGTTTTGGCGATCGGACGAGTTTGGCTTTTGGACGATGGTGCCGGTGGACTTTGAGATCTGACGGGACTGTGAAATATTTCGGACCGAAAGGTGTTTTTTGCGTTTTTCTCGAAAACGAGCGCGACGACCGCGGTCGAACCATTAATGTAATACGTTCGCAATGCAACAAGGAACAAGGATCTATAATTGTTTTGGCGATCGGACGAGTTTGGCTTTTGGACCATAGTGCCGGTGGACTTTGAGATCTGACGGGACTTTGAAATATTTCGGACCGAAAGGTGTTTTTCGCTTTTTTCTCGAAAACGAGCGCGACGACCTCGGTCGAAACATTAATGTAATACGTTCGCAATGCAACTAGGAACAAGGATCTATAACTTTTTGGCGATCGGACGAGTTTGGCTTTTGGACGATGGTGCTCGTGGACTTTGAGATCTGACGGGAGTGTGAAATATATCTTACCGAAACTTGTTTTTCGTGTTATTCTCGAAAACGAGCGCGACGACCGCGGTCGAACCATTAATGTAATACGTTCGCAATGCAACAAGGAACAAGGATCTGTAATTGTTTTGGCGATCGGACGAGTTTGCCTTTTGGACCATGGTGCCGGTGGACTTTGAGATCTGGCGGGACTTGGAAATATTTCGGACCGAAAGGTGTTTTTCGCATTTTTCTCGAAAACGAGCGCGACGACCGCGGTCGAACCATTAATTTAATACGTTCGCAATGCAACAAGGAACAAGGATCTATAATTGTTCTGGCGATCCGACGAGTTTGGCTTTTGGACGATGGTGCCGGTGGACTTGGGGATCTAACGGGACGTGGAAATATTTCGGACCGAAAGGCGTTTTTCGCGTTTTTCTCGAAAACGAGCGCGACGGCCGCGGTCGAACCATTAATGTAATACGTTCGCAATGCAACGAGGAACAAGGATCTATAATTTTTTTTGCGATCGGACGAGTTTGGCTTTTGGACGATGGTGCCGGTGGCCTTTGAGATCTGACGGGACTTTGAAATATTTCGGACCGAAAGGTGTCTTTTACGTTTTTTTCGAAAACAACCGCGACAACCGTGGTCGAAACATTAATGTAATACGTTCGCAATGCAACGCGGAACAAGGATCTATAATTGTTTAGGCGATCGGACGAGTTTGGCTTTTGGACGATGGTGCCGGTGGACTTTGAGATCTGACGGGACTTGGAAATATTTCGGACCGAAAGGTGTTTTTCGCTTTTTTCTCGAAAACGAGCACGACGACCTCGGTCGAAACATTAATGTAATACGTTCGCAATGCAACTAGGAACAAAGATCTATAATTTTTTGGCGATCGGACGAGTTTGGCTTTTGGACGATGGTGCTCGTGGACTTTGAGATCTGACGGGAGTGTGAAATATTTCTTACCGAAACGTGTTTTTCGTGTTATTCTCGAAAACGAGCGCGATGACCGCGGTCGAACCATTAATGTAATACGTTCGCAATGCAACAAGGAACAAGGATCTATAATTGTTTTGGCGATCGGACGAGTTTGGCTTTTGGACCATGGTGCCGGTGGACTTTGAGATCTGACGGGACTGTGAAATATTTCGGACCGAAAGGTGTTTCTTGCGTTTTTCTCGAAAACGAGCGCGACGACCGCGGTCGAACCATTAATGTAATACGTTCGGAATGCAACGAGGAACAAGGATCTATAATTGTTTTGGCGATCGGACGAGTTTGGCTTTTGGACGATGGTGCCGGTGGACTTGGGGATCTAACGGGACGTGGAAATATTTCGGACCGAAATGTGTTTTTCGCATTTTTCTCGAAAACGAGCGCGACGACCGCGGTCGAACCATTAATGTAATACGTTCGGAATGCAACGAGGAACAAGGATCTATAATTGTTTTGGCGATCGGACGAGTTTGGCTTTTGGACGATGGTGCCGGTGGACTTGGGGATCTAACGGGACGTGGAAATATTTCGGACCGAAAGGCGTTTTTCGCGTTTTTCTCGAAAACGAGCGCGACGGCCGCGGTCGAACCATTAATGTAATACGTTCGCAATGCAACGAGGAACAAGGATCTATAATTTTTTTTGCGATCGGACGAGTTTGGCTTTTGGACGATGGTGCCGGTGGCCTTTGAGATCTGACGGGACTTTGAAATATTTCGGACCGAAAGGTGTCTTTTACGTTTTTTTCGAAAACAACCGCGACAACCGTGGTCGAAACATTAATGTAATACGTTCGCAATGCAACGCGGAACAAGGATCTATAATTGTTTAGGCGATCGGACGAGTTTGGCTTTTGGACGATGGTGCCGGTGGACTTTGAGATCTGACGGGACTTGGAAATATTTCGGACCGAAAGGTGTTTTTCGCTTTTTTCTCGAAAACGAGCACGACGACCTCGGTCGAAACATTAATGTAATACGTTCGCAATGCAACTAGGAACAAAGATCTATAATTTTTTGGCGATCGGACGAGTTTGGCTTTTGGACGATGGTGCTCGTGGACTTTGAGATCTGACGGGAGTGTGAAATATTTCTTACCGAAACGTGTTTTTCGTGTTATTCTCGAAAACGAGCGCGATGACCGCGGTCGAACCATTAATGTAATACGTTCGCAATGCAACAAGGAACAAGGATCTATAATTGTTTTGGCGATCGGACGAGTTTGGCTTTTGGACCATGGTGCCGGTGGACTTTGAGATCTGACGGGACTGTGAAATATTTCGGACCGAAAGGTGTTTCTTGCGTTTTTCTCGAAAACGAGCGCGACGACCGCGGTCGAACCATTAATGTAATACGTTCGGAATGCAACGAGGAACAAGGATCTATAATTGTTTTGGCGATCGGACGAGTTTGGCTTTTGGACGATGGTGCCGGTGGACTTGGGGATCTAACGGGACGTGGAAATATTTCGGACCGAAATGTGTTTTTCGCATTTTTCTCGAAAACGAGCGCGACGACCGCGGTCGAACCATTAATGTAATACGTTCGGAATGCAACGAGGAACAAGGATCTATAATTGTTCTGGCGATCCGACGAGTTTGGCTTTTGGACGATGGTGCCGGTGGACTTGGGGATCTGACCGGACGTGGAAATATTTCGGACCGAAAGGCGTTTTTCGCGTTTTTCTCGAAAACGAGCGCGACGGCCGCGGTCGAACCATTAATGTAATACGTTCGCAATGTAACGAGGAACAAGGATCTATAATTTGTTTTGCGATCGGACGAGTTTGGCTTTTGGACGATGGTGCCGGTGGCCTTTGAGATCTGACGGGACTTTGAAATATTTCGGACCGAAAGGTGTTTTTTGCGTTTTTCTCGAAAACGAGCGCGACGACCGCGGTCGAACCATTAATGTAATACGTTCGCAATGCAACAAGGAACAAGGATCTATAATTGTTTTGGCGATCGGACGAGTTTGGCTTTTGGACCATGATGCCGGTGGCCTTTGAGATCTGACGGGACTTTGAAATATTTCGGACCGAAAGGTGTCTTTTACGTTTTTCTAGAAAACGAGCGCGACGACCGCGGTCGAACCATTAATGTAATACGTTCGCAATGCAACAAGGAACAAGGATCTATAATTGTTTTGGCGATCGGACGAGTTTGGCTTTTGGACCATGGTGCCGGTGGCCTTTGAGATCTGACGGGACTTTGAAATATTTCGGACCGAAAGGTGTCTTTTACGTTTTTCTAGAAAACGAGCGCGACGACCGCGGTCGAACCATTAATGTAATACGTTCGGAATGCAACGAGGAACAAGGATCTATAATTGTTCTGGCGATCCGACGAGTTTGGCTTTTGGACGATGGTGCCGGTGGACTTGGGGATCTGACCGGACGTGGAAATATTTCGGACCGAAAGGCGTTTTTCGCGTTTTTCTCGAAAACGAGCGCGACGGCCGCGGTCGAACCATTAATGTAATACGTTCGCAATGTAACGAGGAACAAGGATCTATAATTTGTTTTGCGATCGGACGAGTTTGGCTTTTGGACGATGGTGCCGGTGGCCTTTGAGATCTGACGGGACTTTGAAATATTTCGGACCGAAAGGTGTTTTTCGCGTTTTTTTCGAAAACGAGCGCGACGACCGCGGTCGAACCATTAATGTAATACGTTCGCAATGCAACAAGGAACAAGGATCAATAATTGTTTTGGCGATCGGACGAGTTTGGCTTTTGGACGATGGTGCCGGTGGACTTTGAGATCTGACGGGACTGTGAAATATTTCGGACCGAAAGGCGTTTTTCGCGTTTTTCTCGAAAACGAACGCGACGGCCGCGGTCGAACCATTAATGTAATACGTTCGCAATGTAACGAGGAACAAGGATCTATAATTTTTTTTGCGATCGGACGAGTTTGGCTTTTGGACGATGGTGCCGGTGGCCTTTGAGATCTCACGGGACTTTGAAATATTTCGGACCGAAAGGTGTTTTTTGCGTTTTCCTCGAAAACGAGCGCGACGACCGCGGTCGAACCATTAATGTAATACGTTCGCAATGCAACAAGGAACAAGGATCTATAATAGTTTTGGCGATCGGACGAGTTTGGCTTTTGGACCATAGTGCCGGTGGACTTTGAGATCTGACGGGACTTTGAAATATTTCGGACCGAAAGGTGTTTTTCGCTTTTTTCTCGAAAACGAGCGCGACGACCTCGGTCGAAACATTAATGTAATACGTTCGCAATGCAACTAGGAACAAGGATCTATAATTTTTTGGCGATCGGACGAGTTTGGCTTTTGGACGATGGTGCTCGTGGACTTTGAGATCTGACGGGAGTGTGAAATATTTCTTACCGAAACTTGTTTTTCGTGTTATTCTCGAAAACGAGCGCGACGACCGCGGTCGAACCATTAATGTAATACGTTCGCAATGCAACAAGGAACAAGGATCTGTAATTGTTTTGGCGATCGGACGAGTATGCCTTTTGGACCATGGTGCCGGTGGACTTTGAGATCTGGCGGGACTTGGAAATATTTCGGACCGAAAGGTGTTTTTTGCGTTTTTCTCGAAAACGAGCGCGACGACCGCGGTCGAACCATTAATGTAATACGTTCGCAATGCAACAAGGAACAAGGATCTATAATTGTTTTGGCGATCGGACGAGTTTGGCTTTTGGACCATGGTGCCGGTGGCCTTTGAGATCTGACGGGACTTTGAAATATTTCGGACCGAAAGGTGTCTTTTACGTTTTTCTCGAAAACGAGCGCGACGACCTCGGTCGAAACATTAATGTAATACGTTCGGAATGCAACGAGGAACAAGGATCTATAATTGTTTTGGCGATCGGACGAGTTTGGCTTTTGGACGATGGTGCTCGTGGACTTTGAGATCTGACGGGACATTGAAATATTTCGGACCGAAAGGTGTTTTTCGCGTTTTTCTCGACAACGAGCGCGACGACCGCGCGCGAACCATTAATGTAATACGTTTGCAATGCAACGAGGAACAAGGATCTATATTTGTTTTGGCGATCGGACGAGTTTGGCTTTTGGACGATGGTGCCGGTGGACTTGGGGATCTGACGGGACGTGGAAATATTTCGGACCGAAATGTGTTTTTCGCATTTTTCTCGTAAACGAGCGCGACGACCGCGGTCGAACCATTAATGTAATACGTTCGGAATGCAACGAGGAACAAGGATCTATAATTGTTTTGGCGATCGGACGAGTTTGGCTTGTGGACGATGGTGCCGGTGGACTTGGGGATCTGACGGGACGTGGAAATATTTCGGACCGAAATGTGTTTTTCGCATTTTTCTCGAAAACGAGCGCGACGACCGCGGTCGAACCATTAATGTAATACGTTCGGAATGCAACGAGGAACAAGGATCTATAATTGTTCTGGCGATCCGACGAGTTTGGCTTTTGGACGATGGTGCCGGTGGACTTGGGGATCTGACCGGACGTGGAAATATTTCGGACCGAAAGGCGTTTTTCGCGTTTTTCTCGAAAACGAGCGCGACGGCCGCGGTCGAACCATTAATGTAATACGTTCGCAATGTAACGAGGAACAAGGATCTATAATTTGTTTTGCGATCGGACGAGTTTGGCTTTTGGACGATGGTGCCGGTGGACTTTGAGATCTGACGGGACTGTGAAATATTTCGGACCGAAAGGTGTTTTTTGCGTTTTTCTCGATAACGAGCGCGACGACCGTGGTCGAACCATTAATGTAATACGTTCGGAATGCAACGGGGAACAAGGATCTATAATTGTTTTGGCGATCGGACGAGTTTGGCTTTTGGACGATGGTGCCGGTGGACTTTGAGATCTGGCGGGACTTGGAAATATTTCGGACCGAAAGGTGTTTTTTGCGTTTTTCTCGAAAACGAGCGCGACGACCGTGGTCGAACCATTAATGTAATACGTTCGGAATGCAACGGGGAACAAGGATCTATAATTGTTTTGGCGATCGGACGAGTTTGGCTTTTGGACGATGGTGCCGGTGGACTTTGAGATATGACGGGACGTGGAAATATTTCGGACCGAAAGGTGTTTTTTGCGTTTTTCTCGAAAACGAGCGCGACGGCCGCGGTCGAACCATTAATGTAATACGTTCGCAATGCAACGAGGAACAAGGATCTATAATTTTTTTGCGATCGGACGAGTTTGGCTTTTGGACGATGGTGCCGGTGGCCTTTGAGATCTGACGGGACTTTGAAATATTTCGGACCGAAAGGTGTTTTTCGCGTTTTTTTCGAAAACGAGCGCGACGACCGCGGTCGAACCATTAATGTAATACGTTCGCAATGCAACAAGGAACAAGGATCAATAATTGTTTTGGCGATCGGACGAGTTTGGCTTTTGGACAATGGTGCTCGTGGACTTTGAGATCTGACGGGAGTGTGAAATATTTCTTACCGAAACGTGTTTTTCGTGTTATTCTCGAAAACGAGCGCGACGACCGCGGTCGAACCATTAATGTAATACTTTCGCAATGCAACAAGGAACAAGGATCTATAATTGTTTTGGCGATCGGACGAGTTTCGCTTTTGGACCATGGTGCCGGTGGACTTTGAGATCTGACGGGACGTGGAAATATTTCGGACCGAAAGGTGTTTTTCGCGTTTTTCTCGACAACGAGCGCGACGACCGCGCGCGAACCATTAGTGTAATACGTTTGCAATGCAACGAGGAACAAGGATCTATAATTGTTTTGGCGATCGGACGAGTTTGGCTTTTGGACGATGGTGCCGGTGGACTTGGGGATCAAAGGTGGGGGAAGGACGTTCAGCTCCTTGCCGTGTGTCTATCTTGCTCTGTATTCTTTCTGTTTTGGTAGTTTTTATCCGAGTCTGATTAGTTCGGTTTTATACCCACTTGTGGATACTGTGCTTATCTCTTTGCTGCCGCAGTGCTGTTCGCGTGGTGCCCTTACTTTCCGAGTAATCCGCCGTTATTTCTCGGTATTCGGTTGTGGCTTGCTCAGCTTGTGGTTTCTTCCGCCTGTTTTTGCTTGACTTTGTCCTCGGTGTCGTCATCGTGATTACAAACTCTGTTGAGCCTTGTGTAAGGCTAACTAGTAATTAACGACATCTATTGAGGAGTTTAATACACTACTGTTGGTGTACTGTCGGTATGGCTCACTGTCCAGGATGCTCCAAATTTCTTCCTAAATCCGGTAAATGCACAGGCTGTGGAATGAATAATAATTATCCTGGCATTGGCGCACTTGACGGCAATAATTCCCTATCTCTGCCGGGATCCTCCACCTCGTCCTCAAGAACAACGTCCTCAAGAACAAGATCTGAGGCTTCACCGGATTTAAGGGCTATTCATGGCACCCTTCAGGACATCAATCTCAAATTATGCTCGCTCGATGATTTGGTAGCACGGGTTAATTCCTTACACGCCATGATGTCGGATGTTGCTGAACGGGTGGATTGCCTAGCCGTTGACCAAGCCTCTCTTGACCGACGCTTGACATCGCTCGAGCAGCGTTTTGCCGGTGGGAGGACGTCTGCTGCTGCTGGTTTGGTGCCTCATACTGAGGTCACCCAGAGGTTTGAACGAATGGAGCGTTCTACTAGAGACTTTGAGCTCGTTATATCAGGATTGCCTGATGATCCAAATGTGGGACTATTGCAGACTATTAAAAGTGTTGCGGACGCCATTAAGGTACCTTTCTCGCAGTCGCACGTAGCCTCTGCGCTTAGACTTCGGCATACCAAAGCTAAGTTTAAGCCTCTCGTCATTCGATTTACATCTACGTTTACTCGGGACGAGTGGATCGCCAAAAAGAGAGCCAAGAAGGATCTTCGTGCTAGTGAGATTGTTTCGTCGTGGCCTGGCTCACTTATATATATTAATGAACGTTCGACTGCTAGTGAGCGTAACAGTTTGCTTGAGGCCAAGAAGCTGGCGAAAGACCATAATTTTAAGTTTGTATGGATGAAACGAGGAAATATCTATCTAAGGAAGGATGATGGTGCTCCAGTCCGGCGGTTCACATCTTCTGCCGGCTTCGCTGAGGAACTGTCTTCTCTGCCTCCTGTTCTGCAAGGCTCTCCAGTTCAAGTTCATCATACTATTGATGGGAGTCAGTGACCTGACCTGAGCCTACACTCGGGCTCTGTAACTATTCGCCCGCCTTCCTTGGATTGGTCAGTTGGGCTGGACTCTACTTCTGGCAGTACATATTCCTCCGCGTCCTCTGCTCTGCTGGAGCTTTCTTCTTCTATTTCGGAACATGCGTCTTCTACGTTCTCTACCTCGCTTTCTTGTAAGCTGCGTGCGCACTCTAAATCCTTTTCTACTGCTCACTTAAATATTCGGTCACTTATTTGTCATTTCGCGGATCTAGCCGACTTAGTGCGTTGTTACAAGTTTGACGTGTTGGCTCTTACTGAAACCTGGTTGCGTACTGAGCACGACTCTGGGTCCCTTCTGCTGCGTGACTATTATCTCTATCGTGCTGACCGTCGTTCTCGTTTCCTTGCTCGTGGTGGTGGTACTGCTTTGTATGTCAAATCCAGTTTACATTGTGTAAATATCTTTGAGGTCATTACTAATAATTATTTTCAAGATAGCCTTCTAGATGTAGCTGGCGTTCTTTTTACTATTAAACATGCGCACATTGTGGCCCTGTCTGTGTATCGTCCGCCTAACTGTCCCTTGTCCTGTATAAATGATCTTGCACTGTTCCTTGTCGAAGTTTCTTGCACTGCTACTTATATTATATGTATGGGTGACTTTAATATTGATTACAATAATGTATGCGACCCGGGTTTGCCTCTTGTTAGGCACTTTATGTCATCGCTTTCTTTATGCCAAACTATATCTGTGCCTACCCGAATTACTGCGCTATCTTCAACTTTGCTGGATTTAATATTTGTAAGCGATGACGTGGATATTGTATCTGCGGGTTCTCTTGATGTAAGCCATATTAGTGACCACTGTCTTGTTTACTCGATACTTAATATTCCCAAATCGACGGGCCGCCAACGTTTCATTTTGCGACGTAATTTTAAGGATATACATGAGGAGCAATTCCGCTGTGAGGCTGAGGGCTTAAGCTGGCATCGGATTGGTGACTGTGACACGGTTGATTCTAAATTTGCTGTGTTTGAATCTTTGTTGGTCACATTATACGATCAGTTTACACCTATAAGATTAGTGCGTGTCTCCAGGCCCCCTGCGCCTTGGCTCACGCAGACTGTGAGGAGATTCATAAAGCTTCGCAATCGGGCACTCGTGAAATTCAGAAAGACTGGTACAGCTGGTGCTTGGGACTACTATAAGCATCTTCGTAATGTTGCTAAGTCCGTCATTCGCGCTGAGAAAAGGGCGTTTTTTAAAAGCTTTCATTCTTGTTCCTCTAGAAGGCTCTGGGACTTCCTATCCTTGGCCGGATTTTACCGTTCGTCTTCGTCCTCTTCTGGCATTGAGTCCTTTCCTGACGCTACCTTAATTAATAATTATTTCATTGACTCTCTGCCTGCTTGTACTGCCTCTACTAGCCTTATACATAATTATGCATCCTTGAATAATCTTGATCCTGATGCTCCTACTTTCTCTTTTGTGCCCTTTACTCCTGAGGATCTCCTTGCCGTCTTTAAAACTATCAAACTTACGTCCTCTAATCCTTACGATATTTCTGGCGGTATGGTCCTTAATTGCCTTCCTTACTGTTTTGACTCTCTACTACATATTTTCAATGCTTCTATTTCCGATGGTGTATTTCCTTATGCATTAAAGCACTCCTTTGTAGTTCCTATTCCCAAAACACCTCATGTAACTGCCCTTAATTCCCTTCGTCCTACAGTGGCGTGCAAAAGTTCTCGGCCAGATGGTTTTTTCAATTTTTCTTCCAAAAGCAAAGTCTAAAGATCTTTTTATTATTATTGCATATAAGGACATATTGTGTAAAAAAAAAACTATAAATTAAATTAACGCTGTTTGCTTTTATATGTGTTTATTTCAATAATTACTAAATTAACATGTTCAAAAGTTTCCGGCCAGATCGTTATACAAAGAAAATAATACTCGCAATGCATGTTATAACAATTTCTGAATAGCTTAATTAATGTTTATGATTAGTATTTGGTACTCATGCCTTTAGCAACAATGACAGCAGCACAACGGCGAGGCATGGATTCAATTAATCGCGTAATATAATCATATGGTATTTTCTTCCATTCTTCTGTCAAAATTTGGAATAATTCTGCTTTATTCGAGTTTTTATATCTTCCAATCCGGTTCTTTACTTCTCCCCAGAGGTGCTCAATTGGATTTAAATCAGGGGATTGCGCAGGCCAGTCTAAAACCTTGATTTTCTTTGAAGACAACCACACTTTGACCAGCTTGGATGTGTGTTTTGGGTCGTTGTCATGTTGAAATATGCACTTTCGAGTCATATCACTTTGTATCAACTGAAGATTACATGAAGCTGGACTTTTTGGGCGAGTTAGTAGTAAAAAACCCCTAATCTCAAAGAAGAATAGGATGGCCCGATTAAAGTTTGCCAAAAAATACCGGAACTGGACTTTCGAAGATTGGAAAAAAGTTATTTTCTCTGATGAATCTAAATTTAATTTATTTGGAAGCGACGGAAAACGTTATGTTCGCCGCCCGATTGGCTCCAGAAATGACGTCAGATATCAAACACCAACTGTAAAGCACGGTGGAGGCAGCATCATGGTGTGGGGAGCTTTCTCTGCTCAAGGAGTTGGTCCCTTAGTACAAATTGAGGGTCTTATGAACAGCGTTATGTACAGAGATATTCTTAACTCTCATTTACTACCTTATGCTCGAAGTGATATGACTCGAAAGTGCATATTTCAACATGACAACGACCCAAAACACACATCCAAGCTGGTCAAAGTGTGGTTGTCTTCAAAGAAAATCAAGGTTTTAGACTGGCCTGCGCAATCCCCTGATTTAAATCCAATTGAGCACCTCTGGGGAGAAGTAAAGAACCGGATTGGAAGATATAAAAACTCGAATAAAGCAGAATTATTCCAAATTTTGACAGAAGAATGGAAGAAAATACCATATGATTATATTACGCGATTAATTGAATCCATGCCTCGCCGTTGTGCTGCTGTCATTGTTGCTAAAGGCATGAGTACCAAATACTAATCATAAACATTAATTAAGCTATTCAGAAATTGTTATAACATGCATTGCGAGTATTATTTTCTTTGTATAACGATCTGGCCGGAAACTTTTGAACATGTTAATTTAGTAATTATTGAAATAAACACATATAAAAGCAAACAGCGTTAATTTAATTTATAGTTTTTTTTTTACACAATATGTCCTTATATGCAATAATAATAAAAAGATCTTTAGACTTTGCTTTTGGAAGAAAAATTGAAAAAACCATCTGGCCGAGAACTTTTGCACGCCACTGTATATCCCTTACTCCTTTCTTATCTAAGGTGCTCGAGAAACTTTGCATTGCGCAGCTTCAGAGGTTTTTCACCTCCGCCAATGCTGTTCCAGTTTTTCAGTCTGGCTTTCGACGTGGTCATAGCACTACTACATCTTTGCTGCATTTGTCGGATACCGTTTTGCGGAGCTTTGATTCTAGACGCTTAACTGCCATTATTTCCTTAGACTTTTCTAAGGCATTTGACACGATTGATCATGACCTGCTGGTGGCTAAACTTCGACATACTGGTTTGTCCCCTAATGTCCTGTCTTTCCTTGAATCCTATCTTTCTTCCCGCTCTCAGCAGGTTATGCTTAACCAGTTTATGCCTACGGTCTCATCTACTCGCGAGGTTAAACGTGGTGTACCTCAAGGCTCTGTGCTTGGGCCCCTACTTTTTAGTATCTATGTAAGGGATCTGCCCTCGGTGTGTCATAACTGTCGGGTCTATATGTATGCGGATGACACTCAGCTTGTTAAGGACTTTGTTATTGGCAGCGCTGAGTCTGCCAAATGCGAGATGGCTTCTGACCTGCTACGCCTCACGGCATGGGCTGATGCTCACGGTTTGCAGCTAAATCCTACTAAATCTTCTTTAGTAGTGGTTGGCTCTCCCGCTTTACGTCAACAATTGTCTTCTTTCGTTATTTCCTGGGGCTCTGCAACTCTTTCTATGCAGCCTACTGTTAAAATACTCGGTGTTACTTTTGATTCTTCTTGGTGCTTTGACCAACATGTAGCTGTTTTGTGCCGTTCTGCTTTTGCTCGTCTACGTTTCCTGTATCCTTCTCGTCGTATTTTGTCCACCCACATCAAGCTCTCGCTCTGTCAGTCACTCGTTATTTCTCTCTTTGATTACGCCGATGTTGTGTATGGTCCTTGTCTCTCTACTCGTCTCGCGTCTATTGTGCAACGTATCCAGAATTCGTGTCTTCGCTATACCTACAATGTCCGTAAATTTGATCATATTTCGCCGTGCTTTCTTCGCTCTGGCTGGCTCAAAGTCAGACAGAGGTGGATTTTGCACCTGTGTTGCATCGTACACAAAGTTCTGGTATCCGAAACGCCTATCTATCTAAGTGAATTACTATGCAGTAATTCATCTATGCACTCTGTTTATGCACCATATACGAGGCGTGGTGCTGATCTGTCTGTGCCTGTTCATCGTACGGTCAAATTTACGGCATCTTTCTCTTATTTGTCATCTTTATATTATAATTCTCTTCCCTTGGATATCCGCTCTTTGACCTCTATGCCTGCTTTTAAATGTGCTACCCGTTTTTTTATTCTTGCTCACTATCCCTAACTCCCCTTGTCACATGGTTCTCTCTCTTGCTCATTTCTTGTGTCGTTAGCTTTACTTCTGTTTTTTTATTGTTATTGTTTTTGGGTTAGGTTGCAAAACGGCATATATGCTGAACCTCGCCTATTTATCACATAAGTTGTTGTTTTTTTTTCTTTTTGTTGTTTGTAAATGTGATAAATAAAGACGAATTATTATTATTATTATTATTATTATCTGACGGGACGTGGAAATATTTCGGACCGAAAGGTGTTTTTCGCATTTTTCTCGAAAACGAGCGCGACGACCGCGGTCGAACCATTAATGTAATACGTTCGGAATGCAACGAGGAACAAGGATCTATAATTGTTTTGGCGATCGGACGAGTTTGGCTTTTGGACGATGGTGCCGGTAGTCTTTGAGATCTGACGGGACTGTGAAATATTTCGGACCGAAAGGTTTTTTTCGTGTTTTTCTCAAAAACGAGCGCGACGACCGCGGTCGAACCATTAATGTAATACGTTCGGAATGCAACGAGGAACAAGGATCTATAATTTTTTTGGCGATCGGACGTGTTTGGCTTTTGGACGATGGTGCTCGTGGACTTTGAGATCTGACGGGACTTAGAAATATTTCGGACCGAAAGGTGTTTTTCGCGTTTTTCTCGACAACGAGCGCGACGACCGCGCGCGAACCATTAATGTAATACGTTTGCAATGCAACGAGGAACAAGGATCTATAATTGTTTTGGCGATCGGACGAGTTTGGCTTTTGGACGATAGTAGTAAGACTAGGCCGATTCTAACCCAGGTCCTCTGAGGGGAGCGCGGGGGCGGGGGGAAGTGAGGGCGCGCGGGGGAGCGCGGCGGAGGGAAACATGGACGCGGGGCCTGCGGGGAGTGGAAGACAGGTTGCGCGCGCACGAGCCGCAGAGTGGGGGAAGCCGCGATCGTGGAGGGGATCAGTCCGGGCCGAGCGGCCGCGGAGACCTCTCCAGACCGGACCCACCGCCGGAAATTTCCACGGAGGGTGAATGACCCCCAAAAAATCTCTTTCAGACCTCGACCCACCCCAAAAAATTTTTTCCCCTAATATTGTACCCCCCCCAACACAGAGAAATAATAATTTTTTTAATCACCGATATAGCGAACAACTATGTAGCAAACAGGTAAATTTTTCCGAACCATTATGTAGCAAACATTCTAAAGCTAACGAGTTTTCTCATAATGTTTTTAACGCCGTAGCGTATCGCGCGATCATGTTTAATTAGACTCCTCTGGAGCAGCCGCGCGGGATATCATTTGGCAGCGCGAAGAAGGAAATATAATACGTTTAGACACGCGGAATCTTAAAATTAGGTGGCGAGGAGAGAAGGAGGGTAAATGACATGGTACTATGAAATACGTTTAAGAATATATATTGTTACATCAATTATCCCACTCCATAACATCATCAACAAATAGTTCACTTAAAGGTAAATCTATAGGAATTTGTGCAGGGTCAGTTTGAAGTTTTTCAACGCCAGCCCAAAGCCCCGATATTTTATTTTTGTACTCATTGTTATAATCAATCTCTGTTTTTACGTTTCGCCAAACCACACTCTTTGGAAAATACACATGACGATTCTGCATAAAAGTCTCAAAATTGCCATCGTAATGTACATCCCCTACACTTTGATCCAGCCAATATTTTTCATCCTTGTAGTCCTCATACGGATTCGCTGGGTTACGAAATACTTTTAAATAACTGTCGCCATCATGATTAGCTTCCGCCTCACACAGTTCCGCACATCGAATTTCCTCCGTTTGGACCTCGACATTTCTACATACGACATACAATTTCGGGCTGTATGGATGGAAAATAGTCGCAGCAGCGGTGATCGTAGCGGAAGCTTGTTGATTTGAATTGATTGGCAGCGACATAATCTGAAATCGATTTTTTTCATATAATTCTCAAAGTTACTAACACAACGATTCACTAAAAATATGGTAATGGAAACTTACGGTATTATTCGATTGTATCTTCTACGCGTTGGATGGTGAATGATATCCTTCAAAGCAGTTTCACAAGTGTTTCAAAAAACTGTTCCAGTTCAACTGTTAGTACTATGACGGAGTGTATTGAATGGAAGCAGTTAATAATTGTGCGGGCACGAACGTATGCGACTATTGAGCGATTGATTGAATGGTATCCGAGAGACAGGCCTAAATAGAGGTGCAATTGCTTCTCCCACCGCCGCATTTTATTCTAAAGCAATCAATTTTTCCATAATGTGCTGAAATCTTAACGTCGTAGCATATGTAATTTGAGTCCCCAAGGATAAAAGTCTCGGACACGTGTTGAACGTAATATAATATTTCTGGGAACGTCGAATCTTTGAATTATGCACCGTTAGCAGAAACGCCATATCTTAAAATTAGGTGGCGAGGAGGAAGACGAGTAAATGAAATTGACAAATAATATGTGTTTAAGAAATTTTATTTAAAATTAAAAGAATATAATTTTAACATTTTTTCCTACGAGCATCAGCTAGAATATCATTGATGGCACATGCTACCAGTTCGCAATCTACATAATAATCCTCACAGTAATGTTCGCTATCACGTATGATTTTAGCAGCACGACGCACATCTAATGTTTCGCAGACAACACCGCTTTGCTGTAGCACTTTAACAAAAGTTTCAAATTTCGTCTGCACATCTCTTACATTTTGATACAGCCGCGCATACACATAGTCTATACATGGTTCAAGATTTAATAAAAATGTTACCGTATTTGGTTTGAAATACAGCGACTTATTATGTAGTGCCATCCTTACAATCGGGGAATTATAGATTTCACAAAAATCCACAGTTAATTGATCCATTTGCATCGAAGGTGATTCAGGTAATCGTGCACGTTCTTCAATGGTTGTACGACTGCCGCATAGCAAACCCCATGTATCCCATGATAACGTGAGAAACATCCCACGATTGTCGCCGAGAACCATTTCTACATCAATCGTAGGTTGTACTCTGATCCCAATTTCCAAGTATTTGCTGCCCGTGGATGTTAATGCGTATCTTCTAACCATGATACGCGATGTTCGGTGCGGGCTAAGAGAACAATCAAAGCTATGAAATTGCTCGCGCGTATTAGGAATAAACATAAAAATTTTAAGATGTGAAAATTAACCCTTACCAAACAACTGTATCCTCCCCGCATTGAGCCACGCCGTCATCTCGCACGATCGGAACGTAATAATTCATGCGTTCAACGTTTCCTTCGGCACTGGTACTGCACATTTTGTTTTCAGAGCACAATTTGTTCCGTCGAAAGGCACTGAGACTATTGAGCGATTGATTGAATGACATCCGAGAGACTTGCTTAAATAGAGGTGCAATTGCTTCCCCCCCGCCACCACATTTTATTATAAAGCTACCAATTTTTCCATAATGTGCCGAAATCTCAACGTCGTAGCATATGTAATTTGAGTCCCATCCTCAAGGATAAAAAGTCTCGACACGTGCCGAACGTAATATAATATTTCTGGGAACGTCGAGTCTTAGAATTATGCTGTATCAGCAGAAACTATGTCGGATGATCATGCCCGCTAATTCCTCATACGCGTGAATCGTAGAAAGAATTATGCTGTATCAGCAGAAACTAATGCATTTGAGGAGGGGTACGCCAAAAAGAATGAATTATACAGTATTAGCAGAAACTAATGCATTCGAGGGAGGGGGTGCGCTAAAAGAGTTAGACAGAGATACCAAATCATGATGAGGATATAAATATATGCTCTAAACTGTACAAAGCCGTAAATCGTTGCAACGTGTTGCGTGGAAAAGTCACATTATATTTACTTTCCATTTACAATCATGGGAGAATTCGCACAAGTAGAACGCCAATTGTTGGATCAATCCACGCGATTGATTTCTCGGGAAGAGTACCTCGCGTGGGAAGAACGGTGTAACGAGTGCATCGAATCTTTAGAAGAACAGAGCCGCGTAAAACGCCCACGATTATCGATCGGTGTTCAACAATCGCTGGTTGCTCGAATCGCACGTCTCGAAGGGCTGAGACATTCATTGCGTGGACGTTTCGACTTTGAAAAAAATTTGTACAAATTGATGAACAATGCGGTATTTGGCAAAACTATGGAAAATGTACGAAATCACGTGGATGTAAAACTTTTGACACATTGGGAAGGGCGATATGGCGCGGAGGCAATGATCGCGAAACCGAATTTCCATAGCAGAAGTGTTTTTTCGGAAAATTTAATAGCTGTTGAATTGCGAAAACTCGAGGTGAAATTCAACAAACCGATATACGTGGGTATGTGCATTCTGGACATATCAAAAATTTGTTTGTATGAATTTCATCACGAGTACATGTCTCCCAAGCACGGATCAAATTGTAAAATTCTATATACAGACACAGACAGCCTCATTTACCATATTCGATGCGACGATATCTACGAGACCATGAAGCACAATATCGATAGATTCGACACAAGCGATTATCCTATCGACAATGCATATAATATGCCACGCGTAAATAAGAAGGTTCCAGGGCTGATGAAGGATGAAAATAACGGTGCGATAATGACCGAATTCGTAGGTCTTAGAGCGAAAATGTATGCACTTCGCGTAGATGGTAAAAAAGATACGAAAAAGGCGAAAGGCGTCAAGACCAACGTCATAGCCAGAACGATAACTTTCGACGACTACGCGCAGTGTTTGCAAAGGGAGATCGAAATGGTTCGCAGACAATCATGTATACGGTCTAAACATCATAAAGTGTACACCATTTCGGAATCTAAAATCGCTCTAAGTCCATACGATGACAAGCGGCATATCGTACCCGATTCGACCGACACTCTGCCCTGGGGACATTATATTATCCCATTGTAAAATATAAATTATTGTATTATAAATAGTGGAATTATTGTATTATAAATAGTGGGATTATTGTATTATAAATAGTGGGATTATTGTATTATAAATAGTGGGATTATTGTATTATAAATAGTGGGATTATTGTATTAAAATAAAAAAAATTGTTTACACATTTACATATATGTATCATTGTATTTATTGAGTTATGCATTATTTTACAATACATTATTTTTATTTATCCACGAATTGTGTGATTTATCAAACCCCAGCCACTTGACATATACCTTATCCCCCTTTCTACGCAGCACTTTTTCCACTAGATGCACATCAGGATTGGTGACGCGTTGCAGCTCCTGTTCATAGAATCCGCCGGCAACAGGTTTTCCACAGGAATCGACGAGCAGATACGTTGCAGGATTAGTTGTCTGTACTTTGGCTATCTTGAACACCTCCGTTGTCCAATTCGGCGTATAGCCTTTATCGAAGATGGTTTTAAATTTGCTCACGCGCACAAACTCGCCCAACTTGAATCTCGCTGGAGCAGCGATCTTTATGTTGCTGTATACGGTGGCTAGCAGCCTGTCGGCGATCACAGGGGTAACATCGCAAGGACGCATTCCGATGGTTCTATGTTTTCGTGCGTTATACTCTGCAAGCAGACGCGATAGCGCATCGGTCCATCTATAGGTTCCATTGAGCGTAAACAATTTCCACATATTGTTCTTCAAAGTTCGATTGAAACGTTCTACGACGGAGGCCTTCATCACCGAATACGTCGAATAATGATTAATATCATGCTTTGTCAAGAGTTTCTGCATATCGGCGTTGTAAAATTCTTTTCCTTGATCGGTTTGCAAATTTTTCGGATATCGATCTCTAAATATCTTTGCAAACGCTTTAGTCACCTCAGCAGCACTTTTAGTCTTGAGCGGCACCGCCCATGCATACTTGCTCAACACATCGATGACGGTAAGTATGTAGTGGTGACCTTGGTTGAAACGCGAGTATGGACGCATTTCTACAATGTCAGCTTGCCACAAATCATCGTATCCGTGCACTACGACGCGTCTCCGCGGGAAATGTCTTCGAGCTGGAGCGTGCAATTCCTCAACGAGTTGTAGCTTCTTGTGATTATGGTTTTCATCATTACTCTTGGATTTCGATAATGGTTGCATGTTTGATCGCAGAGGTGTCTTGGACACGAATGATGCGATAATTATCGCGTACATTTATTATGTGCTTCTCGTCGGTCCGAGGAAATTCTGGGCAAGTTGCTGCTCCGTAGCAAAAGCGGTTATAGCCTCTTTAACTTTACGAGTTTCATTGTCCGGTTGTGGGATAGAATTCAACGCCTCCGATATCTTTTGAACGCTGTTTTGCAACGTTAGCATATCTTTGTGAAACACAACCAGCTTCCTCGCTAATTCTTCCTGCTGCTCTCTCAAAAGTTTAATGTTCTTTTCCACGTATAGTTTATTGACGACATCGGTGTCGGCCACCGGCTGAGCTACGCGTCGTATCTTGCGTGATTTCGCATCAAAGTCGGCACCAGCCACGCAAAGGGCGTTATCTCGCATGTAATTTCGAAGCAAACCGTTCCATTTGTAATAGTCCATTCTAGCTGCTCCACTCTTCTCGAGCGATACCCCAAATTTGTTGATCGACATCTCGATGCATACAGCGCACATCATCGGCATGCGGTTTAATTTATAATGAGGCCTACCTCGCGGAGTTCCTCGATAATCGATAGAATTTCGGGATCGTGAGAGTTGTTACCCGCCTGACGCGACGCTTCAAGCAAACGCATTCGATCCACCAGCTCGTTGGGATCGTTCCAGTGTACGTAATCGATCTTGTTATCGTTTACCACCATAGCGCGCGGTACCGTTAGACCTTTCCCTGCCCTACTAGCCGATGCGCGAGGGAGTAGCGGTGCAATTACATATTTGTACTTGTGTCCCTTGTTGCTCAATATGGGATTTTTAGCACCATGACCGCGTCTGTGGGCGTTCGTCGCTAGCAGTATACTTTTATATTTTTGTTTATCGGCATCGGTGTATAGAGCATCATCGGGAATTCTCTTGAAAATCAGATCATACAGACCGGGTGTTCCTCTGTATTTTACACCATCTATGATTATATTATCATCCTTGTCTATATCGAAAGCCTTATCCCCAAGCATCGTTCCACTATTGCCAAAGTATACGCCGTACACATAGTCCATTGTTGTATCCTTATCACCACTTAGGATCGCGCTCATGTATTTTTGCCCCAGCGGGCCGAAATGACTGCGAAACGTCTCTTGTCCCTCGGATGTTTGGAATTGCTGTCTAATAGATGTTACAAACGACTCATTGGGACTAGTTTCGAAAACATCATCATCAATGGTTGAGAGCGATTGCACATTGGGAAATGTACTTATTGGTGTGGGTGGAGTCGGAGAATCGTTTGATCTGGCATTCTGCCGGTTCCGCTTCGCTTGAACAGGTGTTGAGGTTATGGGTGAATATTCCGCCGACATGTGTTGTTTCCTCTTTGCCTTGCGCGATGTGTTCCCTTTCAGAAGGATTTTTTTAGGCGTTAATGTTTCATTCCCCTCAACGTCTGTGCTCATCAGCGGCGATGTGTCAGCTTCCGTCGCTGCGGTATTTTCCGCAATATGTTTTAGTGGTTCGACGATAGGTTTAAAGTATTTCTCCAACGCGATATCTTCCTCCATCTTGCCAGTCTTCAAAGCCTGATGTTTCCGACGAATGGCTTCGCTGGTTTTTGCAATTTCCTTCGCTATTCTCTCGCGATCCTTAATCTCCAGACTATCGATATCGATCATCGCTGTACCGCAGACGTTGCTTTCCCACCGACGTGTTGACGACAATTGACCATCTCATGGTATGGCAAACTCGTTAAATCCCTTTCTATAACGTCCATTGGACATTGCACTATCCTTGTCTATCACCACGAAACCATACTCCCGTTGCCAACAATTACGACACAAAGCGCAGAAATCCTCGTAAGGCATGTCAGTGTTTACGTGATCGTTGTACACATGTTTCAAGTTGGTACCATCCTGCTTAAACAGAATCAACAGATTCGCATTGTCGCGTATTAGATGTTTGGGAATCTTTGCATACGTCTGACAGAGATAGAAGCAGTCAACGTTCGAGTGGCGCCCCATTGCAAAGTACTCTCGTATCGTATCTTGCTTGTCGCATGCCACATCATCAAAGATAAAAATGGAATTCGGAAGCGATTCGCTCGGTGGGATGACGTCACTGTTATTCGAAAACGTAAAGTAGCCAATTTCATCTATCGGAGTCAATAAATTCTCCAAGTACTGATATTTCGGCTGTTGCAACGACTTGGAATACACGTACACGTTCTCGAAGCGGACGCCGTGAGGACTTTCCAACAAGCTGACCAGCACGTTGGTCTTTCCACAATTTGATGGACCACAAATGAGGCAGCGGATAGTGTTTGGTAGCATGCTACCATGTCTGCGTCCTGTTTTCGAAGACATCACTCGTGATTTAGCATCAAAATTTGTCACGCGTATGGTTACAGGTTGTCGCACGAATCGCATCCTCCCCGCGAACCGTGAAAAATGATTTTGAATACGTCGAGGCGGTGATGCGCCCTATTTATAGGTCCGCGCTGAAACACCACAGCTCAGTATTCAAAATGCTTCTGATCCTATCGGATAATTATGATATTCGAGACCTAACCTCTGAGCAATTGAAATATATACCAAAGATTATTCTACTGCGAGAGTTTGACAGGCACATTGATCGGTTGTGGGACAGGCTCCCCGAGCATATAAAAGCCAATTCCGAGGTTCAGCAGTATCGCCGGTGCTTGGAACATTATAATCGCCCTTGGCAGCGAACGCATATCGACGGTCCAACACCACTGATTAAAAACTGTAGCGAATGTCACCGACGAGAGTAAAGAAAGGTTGTGGTTTGTTAAATCGAGCGATAAACGCGCTACCAATCGAATTACACATCCCAGGATATCAGTTTTGCGGTCCAGGAACTCATCTTGCAAAACGATTGGCTAGAGGGGATCGAGGTATCAATCCGTTGGACGCAGCGTGTCGCGAACACGATATTGCGTATTCGCGTAGCAACGACCTCGGCGAAAGGCACGCGGCAGATAACGTTCTCGCTGACAAAGCGCGAAAACGCGTCGTTGCGCGAGACTCGACTCTGGGCGAAAGAGGTGCTGCTGCAGCTGTTTGGGCAGCTATGAAGGTCAAGACGAAGATCGGAATGGGGATGAAAACAAAAACTCGCAAAAGGACTCCAAAGAGAGCATCGCAAAAGCGGATTCTTCCGGTGGCAAAACGGGGTGGTATATTACCACTTTTACCGCTGTTGGGTGTTCTCGGATCATTGGCTGGTGGAGCGGCAGGGATCGCCAAGGCGGTAAACGATAATAAGGCGGCGCAACGTCAGCTGCAGGAAATGCAACGTCATAATCGCTCCATGGAAGGTCGCGGACTTTATCTCGCGCCGTACAAGCGCGGACAGGGAATATCTAAAAGAAAAAAAAAACGTCGAAAAGAAAATAAAAATGCCTGTGGGCGTAACTACCGATGTGCAATTGGAGGAGTTGGCAAAACGTATGCGTATTCCATTCTTTAGAGGTGTTTTTATGCGCAACGCGTTACCAGCTGGTGGAGTACGTCGAAATGAGAGCGGTATCGTAAATTTGGACAATGCCGAGGGGCCGGGGACTCATTGGGTGGCGTATGCGAAGAGAGGGTGTCGAGCTATATATTTCGACAGCTTTGGGAATCTTCGACCGCCGATGGAATTGGTAAAATATCTGGATAAGGATGCTGTGAAAATTGAATACAATCGAACGCCCTATCAGAAGTATGATCAGAGCAATTGCGGACAACTATGTCTACGCTTTCTACAAACGATCGGTGCCAAATTTAAGGATTGACTTCCCACCACTCTGATTCAGTACTGGTCGAACAGTTCAGGCGGAATATGTCGTTAACATTCACTCTAACCGGCAAGAGTAGCACCCTCGCGGTGAGCTACTTTCCACCCATAGATTTGAGCGACGATGATTACGAGCTTGGTCTAACAACCTTTGAAACTTATCACACAATACCGAACATCGACTCGAGCAACGATAAATTCTACTTCATCGTAAACAACAGCCCCGACAGCGCTTATGAATACATTACGATTCCCCACGGCTCCTACGAACTAGACGCCATTGCCAAGTACCTGAAGCAGCGATTACTCGAGCGGTATCCTAAAAATCTTGGTGGCACCGATGACGACAACGATGACGGTGACAACGATCTGTATCCTATAGTGTTGCGTCCCAACAACAATACCATGAAAAGCGAGCTGTACTGTCGGTTCACCGTAGACTTTACAAAGCCCAACAACATTGGATCGCTACTAGGATTCTCAACGAATCGGGTATTAGCACCAGAACGATGGCACGAATCGGACGATCCAATTAATATCATGAACGTGAACATTATTCGCATAGAATGTAGCGTGACCGCTGGTGCGTACAACAATGGGAGGCGTGTACATACGATACATGAATTTTCTCCGAGAGTTCCACCAGGATATAAGATATCGGAAACGCCCGCACAGATCATTTACCTTCCAATCACCGCACGGGTCGTTACGGATCTGACGATACGCGTTGTGGATCAAGACGGACGGTTGCTCGATTTTAGAGGTGAAGAGATTACAATCAGACTGCACGTGCGACGATGACGATAATACGTGTGGTGCGAAAGAAATGCTTGTATTGAACGACTCCAGAAACCCGTTTGTTCCAAGTGAAATTGTTTACAACACCAACAACTGCAACAGCTCTGATCACGCTAAAAAGAAGAGGCTCAGTGCTGCGAACATTGCATTTTTGAAATCTTTGGGATTCATTGTACGCATTTAAGTTGGAAAAAAATGGCTGATATTCTAAGCATTGGAGGGAAGCCGACGTTTGATGATCGCATCGTCAAGCTCGAGACTCACACGTACAACCCATACGTCAACACGACGTTTGGATACAACGATGAGATAAGAATACCGATACAACAGCAGGATTTATACACATTACCGTGTGAAAGTTTCCTCTATGTGGAGGGGAAATTGAAGATAAATAAGCCAAATGATGCGTTAACGGTGATGTTGGGAAATAATTGTGTGGCGTTCTTATTCGATGAGATTCGATATGAGCTGAATGGCGTGGAGATTGATCGCAACAGAAACGTTGGAATAACTAGCACGCTTAAAAACTATGTATCGCTGACATCGGACGAAGACAAAAATATGGAGAATGCCGGATGGGGCTTGAAACGATCCGATGGGTCAATAGTGAAAAATCATTTCAATTTTTGCATCCCACTCAAATATTTGCTAGGATTTTGCGAGAACTATAAACACATGATTATTAATGCGCGTCACGAATTGATTTTAATACGGTCGCGCAACGACAACAATGCTCTGATAGGATCATCGGTGTTGGAACCAGAAATTAAATTATTTAAACTACAATGGCGGATGCCTCATGTGACGCTGAACGACATTAATAAGCTATCGTTGCTACGTACTTTGGAAAGTGGACAAAACCTGAGCATTTGTTTTCAATCGTGGGATCTGTACGAGTATCCTATGTTGCAAAACACAAACAAACATTCGTGGGCCGTGAAGGCATCTGCACAGCTGGAGAAGCCACGATGCGTGATCCTTGCTCTACAGACTGGTCGAAAGAATGTGACGAGCGAAGACGTTACTAAGTTCAACAACTGTAAATTGACCAATGTGAAACTTTTTCTCAACTCGGAATTTTACCCATATGATGACATGAACTTGGACTTTGACAAGAATAAGCATGCCATCTTGTATCACATGTATACGCAATTCGGTAAATCGTATTATGGGCATAGTTGCAACGAGGCATTATTCACCGTGGCTGAATTTTTACAATTTGGTCCCATCGTGGTGATTGATTGCTCGCGACAAAATGAGTCGATCAAGAATGGTACCGTGGACGTGCGCATAGAATTCGAGTGTAAAGAGAATGTGCCGGCAAATACTACAGCCTACTGTCTGATTCTGCACGATCGGGTGGTTGAATACAATCCACTGACAAACGTAGTGCGCAAAATGAATTAAATTGTCACGCTACTTGCGCGTCATCTCCTGTGCCAAATTCATACAAAAATTTCATCGTGAAAATCGAGATGCTTTACGAGAAAGACTGCATTCTCCCGTCTGTCTCGGAAACGAACGGACCTCTAAATTGTACCGATAATGGCTGTACCAACATTCGTTGACCTGCAAGGGTTCATCGTCGATGGAAGATTTGTCGCGAAGGAAGTGGCTGTCCTACGCAAGGGAACAGTTCTCTCGCACTATATTTTTGGGAGTCCTATGTCACAATTCCTTCTTACGAAATCGGACAAATCAAGCATTCGGTGGTTGACGGCAAAACATCACGGACTACGGTGGAACGATGGAGACGTTCCGTACAGTATGGCTAAACAGCTAATTACGAAAGCTGCAGCTGATGCGATCGACGAAGAAGATGACACATCCCATATAGTATACGTTAAAGGGCTGCAGAAACGCGACTGGCTTGCGAATTTCCTCGACGAAAATACCAGAGCGGACGTAATCATCGAGACGCTGGACATTGACTACGAGGATATCAAATCCCTAAATAAGCTAAATGTAGTTGATACTCTGCGATGTGGCAGACACGCAAAGCACTGTGCCTTGCAAAATGTATTTAAAATATTCAACTGGTGGTCTAAACACCAGAGGGAAATGCTTAAATAAATTATAACCAATTTTTAATACATAAATGTTTTTTTTTTCGTCACCCTCCCCAACCTCCAACCTCCTGCATGTACGCTAGATTAAGACGATAGTTTTAATTATTATGCAGAAACCGCTCGATACCCCTTCAATACCGTTTGATACCCCGTTCAGAGTGGTATGATTTACGTTCGATACCCGTTGAAAGCCGTTCAATACCGTTCGATACCCGTTCGATACCCGTTCAAAGCCGTTCAATACCCGTTCGATACCCGTTCAATACCCGTTTGATTCGCGTTCAAAACCGTTCGATTCGCGTTCAAAGCCGTTCGATTCGCGTTCAAAGCCGTTCGATACCTGTTCAGTACCGTTCGATTTCCGTTCGATACCCGTTCAAAGCCGTTCGATTTCCGTTGAAAGCCGTTCAATACCCGATCGATACCCGTTCAATACCGTTCGATTCGCGTTCAAAGCCGTTCGATACCTGTTCAGTACCGTTCGATTTCCGTTCGATACCCGTTCAAAGCCGTTCGATTTCCGTTGAAAGCCGTTCAATACCCGATCGATACCCGTTCAATACCGTTCAATACCCGTTTGATTCGCGTTCAAAACCGTTCGATTCGCGTTCAAAGCCGTTCGATTCACGTTCTAAAACCGTTCAATACCGTTCAATACACGTTCAATACCGTTCAATACACGTTCAAAGTGGTACGATTTACGTTCGATACCCGTTCAAAACCCGTTTGATTCGCGTTCAAAGCCGTTCAAAGTGATATGGTCTAGCTGAATGATGTGTCAAAGAAGAAGGGAAAGAAGACGCGTGTGAAAAAGGAGAGGATGGGCAGTGGCGAAGATAAGTGCTGGAGGATAATCAGCGAAAATGCAGGTGACCTGTGATGAAGATTGTGAAGAACAAAGGCATCCTACTTTTACAAAGCTATGCACTTCTCGGCTTCATGATATGTGTTTACATGCGAGAGCCAAGAGATGCAGCGAGACCATTTGTCTCCAAACCGTGACAGTGGCAGCTAACAGTCGAATCGCTGTTCGAAATTTTTTTGTGTTTTGAGTACGATACAATGGGAATATCGCGAATCGTCCCAGAGTGCGACTCCGAGGTATGTACTTTAAAATATTTTTTAACATTTATCGCGTTTAACCTTTTTAAAATCGAATGAGATTAAATCAGACGGTCGTGTTGGTGTTATATTCCGGGTTTCTATATTCTAGCAATCGCCGCCTGAATCGTCCACGTGGTCGAGCGATTGGGGCTCACCGCCCCCATCACCCTCATCACCGCCGTCGCCACCGTCACCATCGCCGCCACCGCGTTGGTCGCCGCCGCCCCCCTCGCCACCGTCGCCTCCTCCTCAGGTATGTAATACTTTGCACTGATTTATGCATTTAATGTATCGGTGCTATATCAACATTTGCGTCTGTGTTATAGGACTTACCATTACCTATGCCACGCATCTGGGTACGGCGTGACTTGTTCCATGCAGGGCGGCAGGAGCATGTATATGGGGCTGCGCGGCTGCGGCCATACATACCACGGCAAGCGTTGCGCCGGCGGCCGATGGTGCAAATATTTGCGCCACTCCAATTACCACCATTACCACCCCCATCCCCCCCGTCGCCGCCATCACCCCCGCCCTATTAGTTTTTTATATTTCATTTTATATATTTTTTTATATGTATATATTTTTTATTATTATTATTATTATTTTCACATATTTTCTTTTCTTTTATTATTATCATTATTAGTTTTTTCATATATTTTATATTTCTCTATTTCTATTTCTATTTTTTTATTTTTTATTTCAATTTTATATTTTTATTTTCTATTTCTATTGTATTTTTTATTGTAACAATATATAATATCGTAAACATATATTATTTCTCCATTTATTCGCCCATCTTCCTTCTTTTCTGCTCACATGTATGATGTTTCCTAAAAACTATCATGCTTTGTTCATGTGTTCTTCGCGTGGTATCATCTCGCGCGGTTGCTCTAGACGAGTCTAATTACATGTTATTGCGCAATACGCTGCGGTGTTAAATCAGAACATTTTGAATGCTTGCTACATATTGGTTTGAAAAGAAGTATTTCCGTTTGCTACATATTGGTTCGGTAAATCGGTGATTAAAAAATTATTACTATTTCTCTGCGTTGGGGGGGTACAATATTAGGGGAAAAAATTTTTTGGGGTGGGTCGAGGTCTGAAAGAGATTTTTTGGGGGTCATTCACCCTCCGTGGAAATTTCCGGCGGTGGGTCCGGTCTGGAGAGGTCTCCGCGGCTGCTCGGCCCGGACTGATCCCCTCCACGATCGCGGCTTCCCCCACTCTGCGGCTCGTGCGCGCGCAACCTGTCTTCCACTCCCCGCAGGCCCCGCGTCCATGTTTCCCTCCGCCGCGCTCCCCCGCGCGCCCACACTTCCCCCCGCCCCCGCGCTCCCCTCAGAGGACCTGGGTTAGAATCGGCCTAGTCTTACTACTGACGATGGTGCCGGTGGACTTGGGGATCTGACGGGACGTGGAAATATTTCGGACCGAAAGGCGTTTTTCGCGTTTTTCTCGAAAACGACCGCGACAACCGCGGTCGAAACATTAATGTAATACGTTCGCAATGCAACGCGGAACAAGGATCTATAATTGTTTTGGCGATCGGACGAGTTTGGCTTTTGGAAGATGGTGCCGGTGGCCTTTGAGATCTGACGGGACTTTGAAATATTTCGGACCGAAAGGTGTCTTTTACGTTTTTTCGAAAACGAGCGCGACGACCGTGGTCGAACCATTAATGTAATACGTTCGGAATGCAACGGGGAACAAGGATCTATAATTGTTTTGGCGATCGGACGAGTTTGGCTTTTGGACGATGGTGCCGGTGGACATTGAGATCTGGCGGGACTTGGAAATCTTTCGGACCGAAAGGGGTTTTTTGCGTTTTTCTCGAAAACGAGCGCGACGACCGCGGTCGAACCATTAATGTAATACGTTCGGAATGCAACGGGGAACAAGGATCTATAATTGTTTTGGCGATCGGACGAGTTTGGCTTTTGGACGATGGTGCCGGTGGACTTGGGGATCTGACGGGACGTGGAAATATTTCGGACCGAAAGGCGTTTTTCGCGTTTTTCTCGAAAACGAGCGCGACGGCCGCGGTCGAACCATTAATGTAATACGTTCGCAATGCAACGAGGAACAAGGATCTATAATTTTTTTTGCGATCGGACGAGTTTGGCTTTTGGACGATGGTGCCGGTGGCCTTTGAGATCTGACGGGACTTTGAAATATTTCGAACCGAAAGGTGTCATTTACGTTTTTTTTGAAAACGACCGTGACAACCGCGGTCGAAACATTAATGTAATACGTTCGCAATGCAACGCGGAACAAGGATCTATAATTGTTTTGGCGATCGGACGAGTTTGGCTTTTGGAAGATGGTGCCGGTGGATTTGGGGATCTGACGGGACGTGGAAATATTTCGGACCGAAAGGTGTCTTTTACGTTTTTTTCGAAATCGACCGCGACAACCGCGGTCGAAACATTAATGTAATGCGTTCGCAATGCAACGCGGAACAAGGATCTATAATTGTTTTGGCGATCGGACGAGTTTGGCTTTTGGACGATGGTGCCGGTGGACATTGAGATCTGGCGGGACTTGGAAATATTTCGGACCGAAAGGTGTTTTTAGCGTTTTTCTCGAAAACGAGCGCGACGACCGCGGTCGAACCATTAATGTAATACGTTCGCAATGCAACAAGGAACAAGGATCTATAATTGTTTTGGCGATCGGACGAGTTTGGCTTTTGGACGATGGTGCCGGTGGACTTTGAGATCTGACGGGACTGTGAAATATTTCGGACCGAAAGGTGTTTTTTGCGTTTTTCTCGAAAACGAGCGCGACGACCGTGGTCGAACCATTAATGTAATACGTTCGGAATGCAACGGGGAACAAGGATCTATAATTGTTTTGGCGATCGGACGAGTTTGGCATTTGGACGATGGTGCCGGTGGACTTTGAGATCTGGCGGGACTTGGAAATATTTCGGACCGAAAGGTGTTTTTCGCTTTTTTCTCGAAAACGAGCGCGACGACCTCGGTCGAAACATTAATGTAATACGTTCGCAATGCAACTAGGAACAAGGATCTATAATTTTTTGGCGATCGGACGAGTTTGGCTTTTGGACGATGGTGCTCGTGGACTTTGAGATCTGACGAGACTTAGAAATATTTTGGATCGAAAGCTGTTTTTTGCGTTTTTCTCGAAAACGAGCGCGACGACCGTGGTCGAACCATTAATGTAATACGTTCGGAATGCAACGGGGAACAAGGATCAATAATTGTTTTGGCGATCGGACGAGTTTGGCATTTGGACGATGGTGCCGGTGGACTTTGAGATCTGGCGGGACTTGGAAATATTTCGGACCGAAAGGTGTTTTTTGCGTTTTTCTCGAAAACGAGCGCGACGACCGTGGTCGAACCATTAATGTAATACGTTCGGAATGCAACGGGGAACAAGGATCTATAATTGTTTTGGCGATCGGACGAGTTTGGCATTTGGACGATGGTGCCGGTGGACTTTGAGATCTGGCGGGACTTGGAAATATTTCGGACCGAAAAGTGTTTTTTGCGTTTTTCTCGAAAACGAGCGCGACGACCGCGGTCGAGCCATTAATGTAATACGTTCGGTATGCAACGGGGAACAAGGATCTATAATTGTTTTGGCGATCGGACGAGTTTGGCTTTTGGACTATGGTGCCGGTGGACTTTGAGATCTGACGGGACTTAGAAATATTTCGGATCGAACTCTGTTTTTTGCGTTTTTCTCGAAAACGAGCGCGACGACCGTGGTCGAACCATTAATGTAATACGTTCGGAATGCAACGGGGAACAAGGATCAATAATTGTTTTGGCGATCGGACGAGTTTGGCATTTGGACGATGGTGCCGGTGGACTTTGAGATCTGGCGGGACTTGGAAATATTTCGGACCGAAAGGTGTTTTTTGCGTTTTTCTCGAAAACGAGCGCGACGACCGTGGTCGAACCATTAATGTAATACGTTCGGAATGCAACGGGGAACAAGGATCTACAGGGTGTCTGCGGGAACACTGGACAGCGGGATTTCTCCTAAACTATTGGACGAAAAAATCTGAAAAAAATATGGAATGCATGGTTCGAGGGGGCCAACTTATTAGCCCGAACGAATTTTTTTTTCGATTATTATTATAAAAGATACGATGGTCAAGTTCGGTTTTTCAAATGGAACTCTTTTTTTTGAAGACCTGAGTTGATAGTGCGTTCCAAGACGAATTCAATAAGCATCAATGTATACACTTGATTTCCACTGGTTTTTGAGATATTGCGCTTGCAAATTTACTGATTTTCACTGCAAGAAAACCCTCTGGAATAGCAAGGACCGGGGACGGTCTTACTGGCGCCACGGGTGGCACTGCCTGTTGAAATAGATACCTACCTGCGAAAGGTCTACGCCAGGCCCAAAGGCTGGACAATTCTTTTCCGCCAGAAATGCTACTTAGGTAGGTACATCTGCGGTATCGAGAAGCGCATCGTTACTTTTATTTTGCACTTGCTTCTAGGCTCGGATAGCCAGTTCGTCTGGGAGGGATGCAAGTTGGATTGGTTAGGTTCGGAGGAGTGAAAGTTGCTAGACTAAATTTCAACTATAGGGAGCAGATTGTATCAGAACCAATCGGATTTGCATCCCTCACAAACGGCTGCACTCTTGAAGAGGCCCTCTTCACAGCAATATCTTCTCCCCAATGCCCACCTTCTTTCGCACGGAATACGTCAACGCATGGTTTTGTTTTGATATCGAAGCTCATGTTTATACTCGAGAGGACCACGCGTCGACAGCAGGCTACCCCTTTTCTTACCGTGTCTCTCCACGAGGAGTATTGCCGATGGATTGTAGAAGCGCAGATGTCTGGATGCCAGTTGTTGAATTCAGGAGACGATAGAAACACTTTATTACAAAACACACATGTACTATAATTAAAGTAAATCGTATTCCTCTCGGGCAAGAGTCGCCCGACGTTCGTCAAGAAGATGCGGCCTGGTACCCCGTGGCGAGGACAACCCTTCGCAGGGTCTCGCCCGATTTTTATGGCTTTTTCCGGAAAAAGGTACGAATCCTGGGCCGAACGTAACGAATTGAGGTCGAGCCCCCGCAGTCGAGGGTGAAATATCCATTACAACTTATTAAGAAATTCTTTTCTTCATCGTATCGAAAGGGAAGTGACGCCAATGGATTCCTTATGTTTTTCTGATGAAAATCATACCAAATATCATGCAAATCGGACTACTTTGATACAAGCTATTTGTATTCCCTATGTAAATGTTGTCCGATTTACACGACATTTGGCATGATTTTCATCGGGAAACCACAAGGAATCCAACGGCGACACTTCCATATCTATACGATAAAGAATAAAGAATTATTTTATTTCTGAAACAGATACAGGGTAATTATGGATGTACGCCCGTCAAGAAGATGCGGCCTGGTACCCCGTGGCGAGGACAACCCTTCGCAGGGTCTCGCCCGATTTTTATGGCTTTTTCCGGAAAAAGGTACGAATCCTGGGCCGAACGTAACGAATTGAGGTCGAGCCCCCGCAGTCGAGGGTGAAATATCCATTACAACTTATTAAGAAATTCTTTTCTTCATCGTATCGAGAGGCAAGTGACGCCAATGGATTTCTTATGTTTTTCTGATAAAAATCATACCAAATATCATGCAAATCGGACTACTTTGATACAAGCTATTTGTATTTCCTATGTAAAAGTTGTCCGATTTACACGACATTTGGCATGATTTTCATCGGGAAACCACAAGGAATCCAACGGCGACACTTCCATATCCATACGATAAGGAATAACAAATTTATTTATTTCTTAAAAAGGTAGGTACAGGCAGATTCTGGAGCTACGTCCGCCAAAGGATGCGGACCGCCACCCCGTGGCGAGGGCCACCCCCTGCAGGGCCTCACCGAATTTTATGGCTTTCGACCCTCGAACGGGTTTGGAATACCATTAAGAAGTGAGAACTGTCCAGGATTTCCGCATTTCTCATCAGATCATTGCGAAAATGTGGCCAATTGATTCCTTATGTTTCGCCGATTATACTAACACCAAGAACGACATAATTCGGACCACAATGAAGGAAATTCTATGAAAAATTCATTTCCATAACCTCATGCTAATTTCGTTAATAATATGTAGTCAGATTTACACGAAATTTGGTATGATCCTCATCGGAAACACATAAGGATTGCACTGGTGTCACATACAGGGTGATTGGCTCGAAACGCCTGATCCGCCTCGCAACCGTGACGAGGTCAACCCAATCCCCCGTGGTGTCTCTCCGAAGACTTTCGACCCTCAGACGGTTTGGAGTACCTATTAGGAAGTGAGAAATCTTCGAATTTCTCATCAGATCTGTGCGAAAGTGACGGCAATGAATTCCCGGCGTTCCGTCGATTAAAATCATACCAAATATCATGCAAATCGGACTACTTTGACACAAGCTATTTGTATTCCTTATGTAAAAGTAGTCCGATGTACACGACATTTGGCATGATTTTCATCGGAAAACCACAAGGAATCCATCGGCGACACTTCCATATCCATACGATAAGGAATAACAAATTTATTTTATTTCTGAAACAGAAACAGGGTAATTTGCCCACGTCACCCCGTGGGCAGGGACAACACCCCGTAGTGCCCATCGAATTTTATGGCTTTTTTCGGAAAAAGGTATGAATCCTGGGTCGAACGTAGCGAATTGAGGTCGCCGCCTCGCAGTCAAGGGGTGACATAACCATTACAGCATATTAGGAAATTATATTCTTCGTCGTATCGAAAGGGAAGTGACGCCAATGGATTCCGGGCGTTCTCCCGATTAAAATCATACCAAATGTCATGAAAATTGGACTACTTTTACATAAGGAATACAAATAGCTTGTGTCAAAGTAGTCCGATTTCCATGATATTTGGTATGATTTTAATTGCCAGAACGCCAGGCATTCATTCGCACCACTTCCCCTTCGATCCGATGAAGAAAAGAAGCAAACATTTGAAATCCTAAACAGTTCTCACTCCTTAATTGTGTGTATTCCAAACCCTTCGAGGGTCGAAAGCTATACAATCGGGTGAGGCACTGCGGGGGGGGGGGGGGTTGTCCTCGCCACAGGGTACTATGGCCGACCTTTTCTTGCACCCAATACGTCTCGCGTGCTTTTGTTTTGAAATTCCAACGCGTGTTTATACTCGTGTAACAAACCCCAAAAAGTCCCTTTTCTTTTTTTTTCGTTAATAAACTTAATTCATAATTAATAATTACTTAAATACTTATATTTTTATTTATCCTTATTATTCTTACGTTTATAAAGTGTGTTTAGGATTAATATTAGTTCAGGATACCGCGAAACGCGAGTATGACGAAAGAGTGTAAAGGAGTGGGAGAATCAAAGGCATGCGCGATCCTCAGTCGATCAGCGGATCGACGAGAGCAAGGATCAAAAGCAATGACTGTAATTGGTGCGTAGCAAATGAGAGAGGGAACCGAGCGTTCCACGCGCGCGCCTGCGCATAACCAGTCGCTTAGTAGACTGACTGGAGAACAGATCGAGCGAGACGAGAATGATTGATGCGTAATAGCCAAACTCCGTTCCCATTGGTGCGCTCCCAGAACCCTGAATATGTATAAATACGGGCAAGAAGGCCCAGAGAATCATCATTATGAATCATAAATTCAATACAAATACTACTCCGAATCATTTATGGCCATTGGCTGATTCCAACCTAACTTTAATGCTCCAACTTTGGAGGCCGCCTTGCTGGACACTTAGTTGACGAAGCTAAGTTATTAATAATTCTCAATCTCAGGTTAGTATTAATACTCCTGAGCGACGAGGGAACAAGACTATTCCAGGTGGCAATACCGCCCCTGATGACAATGAAACAATTCAAACGATTCTCAACTTAACATATTCAATTTCCTTGATCTATAAGCTAATTCCTAAATTATAAGCTAACTCCTATATCGACCGAGAGTCGTCATCCATAATCAAACTCCTAGATCAATAAGATAATTCCTTTATCGACCGAGAGTCATTATCCATAATCAAACTCCTAGATCAATAAGCTAATTCTTTTGTCGACCGAGAGTCATTACCGACATACTAATTCCTTTCATTTGGCTAAACATCATTATTAATTAATTAAGTTATATAACTCCAAATCGATCGCTCAAACGGGTATTTCTTTTGTAACGACCTAGTGTCGCAACCCAAGACGATCAGCTTTACTTTTTGTAACGACCTAGAGTCGCAACCTAATTAATTTCTTTAATTTCTTTAGTATTAAGGCGTTTAATTATATTTTCATGTATCATTTAGAAGTGTTTTCTTGAATAAACACTATTTAAGTTAAATTCTTGTTCTTGAATTTTAATTCTTTGTCGCACGCCACACGAATCAATCCTGAAATCCTGTAAAGCGCGTCGAGTCACGCCTAAAACCGTTACACTCGAGAGATAAGAAATCCGTCTTTAATTTGAAAGGAGGACGATGCAGGCGGAACCACGCGCACTCAATGGTGTACCCCTTTTCTTACTGTGTCTCTCCACGAGGCGTATTGACGGTGGATAAAACTTTTCATTTTCTATATTTGTGGCGTCTTTCTCGCGTGCTTCGGGACAAAAGCGGACTCAGAGCCAGGCGAAAATTCATTCGCTCTTTACGATCGATAATTTATTATTTCTCCAAAAACGATTCGGCAACATCTGTTTGCCAAATATGTAAAGGCGGTGACATTTTCCAGTATGAGTTAATCCGTATATTGCTCTGTCGGTGGGTAGTGCGTACGATGACTTCGGACCCGTACTATGTACCGTTGCCTACCGCCGACGCGTGGACAATCCGCCCATAAGCCGCGACCCTGGCGAGACACCCCGGCTGATCAGGCCGGTTGGTTTTTGGTAACCAGATGTGGCATCTTGCACCTCTATTTCATCAGGGTAATTTTGGACGTACGCCCGTCACCCCGTGGCGAGGACAACACCCCGCAGTGCCTCACCGAATTTTATGGCTTTCGACCCTCGAAGGGTTTGGAATACATACAATTAAGAAGTGAGAACTGTTTAGGATTTCAAATGTTTGCTTCTCTTCTTCATCGGATCGAAGGGGAAGTGGTGCCAATGGATTCCTGGCGTTCCGTCGATTAAAATCATACCAAATATCATGCAAATCGGACTACTTTTAACCAAGACAAGTCAGCTGAAAATGATATAAATCGATATTCCATGGAATTTCCTTCATTATATTCCGAATTACGTCGTTCTTGGTATCAGCTCCATCGGCGAAACCTAAGAAATCGATTGGTGTCGTTTTGGCAAAGATCTGATGAAAAATGCGCAAGTCGAAGATTTCTCACTTCTTAATAGGCACTCGAACCCCTTCGAGGGTCGAAAGCTATACAATCGGGTGAGGCATTGCGGGGGGGGGGTTGTCCTCGCCACAGGGTACTATGGCCGACCTTTTCTTGCACCCAATACGTCTCGCGTGCTTTTGTTTTGAAATTCCAACGCGTGTTTATACTCGAGAGATAAGGAATTCGTCTTTAATTTGAAAGGAGGACGATGCAGGCAGAACCGCGCGCACTCAACGGTGTACCCCTTTTCTTACTGTGTCTCACCGCGAGACGTACTGGCACTTCTTTAGAGTAGTTTCATTTCCTACTCCATTGTCAGGGAAACATTCTTCAATGTAACATAGGAACGTCTTGTTTCTGTTATCGCGTGGATCAGAAGATTAATTTTCGTCACGGTCAGCGTTGAGGTCATCATTATAATTTATTTATATTGTAGCGGGGCACGGGTTATGGAGAGAGTTTAGCTAGGGGGAAAGAAAAATGCCACATCTGGTTCCCGTAAATTAAACATGCTGATCGACCGGAGTGTTTGGCCCCTTGGTCGCGGTTTATGATTGAAATGTCCCGCGAGCCGGTGGCCAGGTACAACGGTACGTTCCCATCCGTAATTACTGAGGCGACCATCCACCAGCGCAGCACTACCTACATGTATTAACTCAGACCGAAGGGTGTCGAAAGTCAAGAAGACAGCATGTTCTATTGCTTTCTAAGTAAAAACCCAACAGATGTCGAAGAACTGTCCCTCGAAAATACTAAATTGCCAATCGTAAACATTAAATGAATTTCTCTTCATCCCTCAGCTAGCCTCTCTTTTGTCCCGTAAGACGGAACAAGTAGTATTTTATTTCGCATTTCCTTCTACGTTCGGATGCTCAGGATGGGTTCCAGCTAGGAAATAGTGGGTGTTATAAATTTTTTTCGTTGATCATAAAAAACTTCCCCTTTGCATCTTTTAACCATCTACGTGGATATTTCCAACCAATAAGGAAGAAGTTCCTTCCTTTCGAAAGGGCCAATAGCATCTTCTGACAAATTTTCCTCAGACTTAGCAAACAGTCTGTGGATCAGAAGTCATTAGACGTTGACAGTATCCACAGTTCGTTGGCGCGAAGAAATTAAGTTTCACAATGTATCTCACTGTGAAAGATAAAGTAGAATTGGTGTTTTTACGCGGTGACGGCTATTTGTCGTATCGTCGGGTCGCTGCCCAGTTCCACCAACGCCATCCGGATCGACCAAAACCAAGTGCGACAACCGTAAGTCTTTATCTTCATTTACTTGAACCCTTTTGCTACGGCGTCCCGGTCCGTGAGGGCGCCGCTACCGACCGGGAGCCCGCGCCACGAGTGTATTCTTTTCGCTACGGCGATGCGTTTCGATCAAGCCGCAAATAAGTGGATTGTTTAGAAATGAAAGATTGGATAACTGGACCAGTAAACTAGCTTAATCGGCGTTCGTCTCTATGGGTTGTTTCGTGGATACCGGATACATCTGGCGTCCGTACCTACGGGTCGTTTCATGGATGCCGGATATATTCGGCGTTACGAACGAAAGGGTTAACGCGACTTCGTAAAAAGAATACAGCGAAAAGAAACTCTTTGGTACTGTGCAGAGGTGGAAAAACTAGTACAGGGTGATTCTGGAGCTACGCCGATCAAAGGATGCGGCCTGGTGGCGAGAACAATCATCCGCAATACGGCACCGCTTTTTATAGCTTTCTTCCTTGAAGGGGTTGGAGTGTCTATTAAGAAGTGAGAAATCTTCGACCTCTGCATTTCTCATCAGATCTTTGCGAAAACGAGGCCAATTGCTTCATCATATTTCGCGGATGAAAACGACACCAAGAATGACGTAATTCGGACCTTAATGATGGAAATTGCTAGAAGCTAATTTAGTTCATATTATGTAGTCAGATTTACATGAAATTTAGTACGATCTTCATCGGAAAAATATAAGGATTCCATCGGTGTCACTTCCATATCGATAGGATAAAAAATAAAGAATTACTTCATTTCTGAAGCAGCTACGAATCCTCGGCCGACCGTGGAGAATTGAGGTCGTCGTCCCACAGTCATGGGGTGAAAATGTGAAATATCCATTTCAGCGTACTTAGAAATTCTTTATTCTTTGTCGTAACGATATGAAAGTGGTACCTTATAATATTTTTCCGATGAAGATCGTACCAAATTTCATGTAAATTTGACTACATATTATTAACGGAATTAGCTTGAGGTTATGGAAGTGAAAGTTTCATGGAATTTCCATCATTATGGTCCGAATTACGTAATTCTTGGTGTCGTTTTCATCCGCGAAATATGATGAAGCAATTGGCCTCGTTTTCGCAAAGATCTGATGATAAATGCGGAGGTCGAAGATTTCTCACTTTTTAATAAACACTCCAACCCCTTCAAGGAAGAAAGCCATAAAATTCGGTGAGGCACTGCAGGGTGTTGTCCTCGCCGCAGGGTACAGGCATGGCCAGGCCCGCGAATCGGTGATCCATGTGGGTTCTAACGGCGCGTGGACTCGGCGAGTCTCGTGCCAAGCTCGCCGATCCACGTGCCGTCAGATTCCACCCTTTGACAGGCGTAGCTCCAGAATCACCCAGTATCTGGAAAGAACACTCATCCAATTGGTCACAATATGTAGAATCTCCTTCCGCAATGATCCTTTCACCACTGCACAGTACTCAATTTTATACATGCATGCACGTCGTATGGGCTGAACAATGAAGGTTCCTCCAATCCAACGAGAATATCCCGACGCGAAGCGGATCCGCCGCGGTTCAGCAGTTTTTTATACGTGGCAGCTTATGGGCAGCCTTATCTGATCCGCGTCGAATCCACTCCGCGCCGCGATATTCGCGTTGGCTCGGGGGAGCCTTGAAAGGGTTAAGTATCCACTTTTGCCTTGTTTGTATCAATTAAATGCATTAACATGATATCGGTATGTTTTCAGGTAAAACAGGTTTGTGACTTGTTTGAAGCCACGGGGAGTGTCCACCCCATAAAGAAGACTATACCAGTAGTCACAGAAGAGGAAGAAATTGGCGTCGTCGCGGCATTTCATGCAAATCCGCGGGCATCAGTGCGGCAAGTGGCAGCAAATCATAATTTATCCAAGTCCACTATTCATAAAATCATAAAGAAAAATGGTCTGAAGGCGTACAAGCCGACCACACAGCATAAACTATTTGCTAGAGATTACGGACCACGGATCGAATTTTCGTTGTCGATTCTTCAGCAACTCGGAGAAGATCCAGATTTTGTGCGGAACGTGATGATAACGGACGAATGTATATTCTACACGAATGGCATGATATGCCATCAGAATTCAAGAATGTGGGCGACAGAAAATCCACATTGGATCAGAGAAGACAATAGCCAATACCGCCAGTCAGTCTTAGTATGGTGTGGCATTCATAATCGAAAAATATATGGACCGTATATTTTCGAGGGAACTGTAACAGCAGCAGTATATTTAAATATGTTGAAAAACTATGTGGCAGATATTATGTACAATATGCCACTGGCAGACAGGCGTAATTTCTGGTTTCAGCAAGATGGTGCTCCAGCACATTATGCAAACATAGTTAAAGATTGGCTGAACGCCACATTTCCCAACCGCTGGATCGGTCGCAATGGGGCAATGGCTTGGCCACCGAGATCCCCGGACCTCTCGGCGTGTGACTTTTTTTTATGGGGATACATAAAGCAAATAGTATTTGAAACACCGGTAGAAAATACAAATCAGTTAAGAGAAAGGATTATAGAGGCGTGCAATAATGTTCCACCCGATATGTTAACGAGAGTAGAGTCAGAATTTTCAGACAGAATTATGAATTGTATCCTGAATGATGGAGGACACGTCGAGGGGCAACCGGCCTAAAAGCCGGGTTTGCAATCCGGTAAATCGGTTTAAAGTTTTTTAATCACTGATAACGTAGTAGATATCGATGGAATTAATGAATGCATATATGCGCTACATTGCTGTACACAATTTATCGAATTACCGATAAAAATTTGGCGATGTACCGTTAAATCGCGAGAAATACCCTCAAATTTTGAGGGTATTTCGCCAAATTTTTATCGGTAATTCGATAAATTGTGTACAGCAATGTAGCGCATATATGCGTTCATTAATTCCGTCGATATCTACTACGTTAGCAGTGATAAAAAAACTTTTAACCGATTTACCGGATTGCAATCCCTAATCCTGTGCCCATAAAACCGCGACCGGTCCATTGCTTGGCAAATGATGAGTTCAGCCATCGCTGCAGCACCGTCTTGTTGAAACCATAAATTTTGCGCTTCAGCAAGTTGCATGTCGTGTAAAATATCATCCACATAATTATCCAGAAATTCTAAATACATTGCTCCTGTTACATTTCCTTCGACACAATTGGGTCCATATATTTTTCGATTGTAAATACCACACCACATTAAAGCCGAGTCGCGGTTATAATCTTCTCGTATCCAATGTAGATGAATTTTTATGGCATGTCATTCCCTTCGTATAAAATATAGGTACATTCGTACGTTATCATTAAGTTTCGTACAAACTGTGCATCGCTCCGATTTTGTGCAGTATCCGCATCGCAACTTCAATCCGTGGTCAAAATTCTCTATCAAAAAGTTTATGCGGTGAAATCGACTTAGACGGATCCGAACCATTTTTCTTTACGATTTTATGAACTGTCGGGGTTGAGTCGCCCATCTGAATGGGAAGCACTGCCGTGCTGGACGCATTGCCCGACCTCAGCGAATGGTCAGATGTATGTGTCCTTCCGCGCCGCGTGCAAAGATTGTCATGCTGATCGACGGACGCTCTACATGAATTGGTCCTTCGAGCCGAATCTCGTGCCACGAGGGCCTTGATCCACATCCATTCAGCCAGAGGGGATTCAGCTGCACAGGAGTGTGGCATTCTGCATCTTCGCCAATCCAGTGTGGAGACAGCAGCGCGCAAGGCGCCCAGTTTCTGCATCCAACGCAAGAACCGCAGGAACCAGTGTCAGCAGAGCACTTCATTCGCCAGGGACAACATCCAGGTCAACGCATCAGCCAACGCCACAAGGGCTGCTGAGCATCATCCACATTTCATCCCACTCTTCAAATTATTACTGTTTGAAACCGCCAGTAACGCGGCTCGCCGCGCGTTTTACGTATACGCGTTCGTATCCATCGCCGAAGAGTGACGAGCTAAGGAGGAGGAACTCCTATATTGTTTAGATTATACGCACGTCATTTGTTTATGTTATGGAATAGATAAGTCTTCAATTAAGCCTTCGATTTTATGACTGCAGTCAGTGGCAGCAGAACCATTCGACTTGCACATTGAGATATTCCTATCCCGACATTGCGTATTCAAATTCTGATCCGTACATTTCTTCACTAATAAAAAAAAATCATATCACAGGAAAGTTAAAAACCTAGATCCCGAAGCTGCAGTTCTAATACTTAAATAGAAGAAAAAAAACCGATATTAGTATAGGAATGCTAGAATGACGTAACATTCTTACATTATATTTACAGTTCAAGTTTCATGCGGCTATCTCATATGGTTCAAAAGTTAACGAGTGTTTAAAATTATATATCAGGAATATCTTATAAGTATTCGGACCACTTTGTACCGTCATTGTATTACTAACATTGTGTTGATAATAATATTTAACTGAATTGTAGATTTCGACACAATTACTCATTGTACTATTCTACTTTTTTTTATAACTTGGAAACGAAAAGTTTCTCCAACATGCGATTTAAATAACTTAATGAGCATTAAATAAACTACTAAATAAACTGTTTTCAAATTTTTTTAATAACAATTAAGTTGCAAAAATGGAAAAAACATTAAATAAACGAACAATATATTAAATAATAAATCATTAGAAAGGGATTTTTTTCCTATTTTTTGGCGTAAATTTGATTCCGATATCTTTTATACCTAGTTTAAGAGTTATACACAAATGAAATCCTGGACAGTTCTCACTTCTTAATGGTATTCCAAACCCGTTCGAGGGTCGAAAGCCATAAAATTCGGTGAGGCCCTGCGTGGGGTTGTCCTCGCCACGGGGTGGCGGTCCGCATCCTTTGGCGGACGTAGCTCCAGAATCTGCCTGTACCTACCTTTTTAAGAAATAAATAAATTTGTTATTCCTTATCGTATGGATATGGAAGTGTCGCCGTTGGATTCCTTGTGGTTTCCCGATGAAAATCAAGCCAAATGTCGTGTAAATCGGACAACTTTTACATAGGGAATACAAATAGCTTGTATCAAAGTAGTCCGATTTGCATGATATTTGGTATGATTTTTATCAGAAAAACATAAGAAATCCATTGGCGTCACTTGCCTCTCGATACGATGAAGAAAAGAGTTTCTTAATAAGTCGTAATGGATATTTCACCCTCGACTGCGGGGGCTCGATCTCAATTCGTTACGTTCGGCCCAGGATTCGTACCTTTTTCCGGAAAAAGCCATAAAAAAAGCGGGCGAGACCCTGCGAAGGGTTGTCCTCGCCACGGGGTGGCGGTCCGCATCCTTTGGCGGACGTAGCTCCAGAATCTGCCTGTACCTACCTTCTTAAGAAATAAATAAATTTGTTATTCCTTATCGTATGGATATGGAAGTGTCGCCGTTGGATTCCTTGTGGTTTCCCGATGAAAATCATGCCAAATGTCGTGTAAATCGGACAACATTTACATAGGGAATACAAATAGCTTGTATCAAAGTAGTCCGATTTGCATGATATTTGGTATGATTTTCGTCAGAAAAACATAAGGAATCCATTGGCGTCACTTGCCTCTCGATACGATGAAGAAAAGAATTTCTTAATAAGTTGTAATGGATATTTCACCCTCGACTGCGGGGGCTCGACCTCAATTCGTTACGTTCGGCCCAGGATTCGTACCTTTTTCCGGAAAAAGCCATAAAAATCGGGCGAGACCCTGCGAAGGGTTGTCCTCGCCACGGGGTACCAGGCCGCATCTTCTTGACGGGCGTACCTCCATAATTACCCTGTATCTGTTTCAAAAATAAAATAATTCTTTATTCTTTATCGTATAGATATGGAAGTGTCGCCGTTGGATTCCTTGTGGTTTCCCGATGAAAATCATGCCAAATGTCGTGTAAATCGGACAACATTTACATAGGGAATACAAATAGCTTGTATCAAAGTAGTCCGATTTGCATGATATTTGGTATGATTTTCGTCAGAAAAACATAAGGAATCCATTGGCGTCACTTGCCTCTCGATACGATGAAGAAAAGAATTTCTTAATAAGTTGTAATGGATATTTCACCCTCGACTGCGGGGGCTCGACCTCAATTCGTTACGTTCGGCCCAGGATTCGTACCTTTTTCCGGAAAAAGCCATAAAAATCGGGCGAGACCCTGCGAAGGGTTGTCCTCGCCACGGGGTACCAGGCCGCATCTTCTTGACGGGCGTACCTCCATAATTACCCTGTATCTGTTTCAGAAATAAAATAATTCTTTATTCTTTATCGTATAGATATGGAAGTGTCGCCGTTGGATTCCTTGTGGTTTCCCGATGAAAATCATGCCAAATGTCGTGTAAATCGGACAACATTTACATAGGGAATACAAATAGCTTGTATCAAAGTAGTCCGATTTGCATGATATTTGGTATGATTTTCATCAGAAAAACATAAGGAATCCATTGGCGTCACTTCCCTTTCGATACGATGAAGAAAAGAATTTCTTAATAAGTTATAATGGATATTTCACCCTCGACTGCGGGGGCTCGACCTCAATTCGTTACGTTCGGCCCAGGATTCGTACCTTTTTCCGGAAAAAGCCATAAAAATCGGGCGAGACCCTGCGAAGGGTTGTCCTCGCCACGGGGTACCAGGCCGCATCTTCTTGACGGGCGTACCTCCATAATTACCCTGTATCTGTTTCAAAAATAAAATAATTCTTTATTCTTTATCGTATAGATATGGAAGTGTCGCCGTTGGATTCCTTGTGGTTTCCCGATGAAAATCATGCCAAATGTCGTGTAAATCGGACAACATTTACATAGGGAATACAAATAGCTTGTATCAAAGTAGTCCGATTTGCATGATATTTGGTATGATTTTCGTCAGAAAAACATAAGGAATCCATTGGCGTCACTTGCCTCTCGATACGATGAAGAAAAGAATTTCTTAATAAGTTGTAATGGATATTTCACCCTCGACTGCGGGGGCTCGACCTCAATTCGTTACGTTCGGCCCAGGATTCGTACCTTTTTCCGGAAAAAGCCATAAAAATCGGGCGAGACCCTGCGAAGGGTTGTCCTCGCCACGGGGTACCAGGCCGCATCTTCTTGACGGGCGTACCTCCATAATTACCCTGTATCTGTTTCAGAAATAAAATAATTCTTTATTCTTTATCGTATAGATATGGAAGTGTCGCCGTTGGATTCCTTGTGGTTTCCCGATGAAAATCATGCCAAATGTCGTGTAAATCGGACAACATTTACATAGGGAATACAAATAGCTTGTATCAAAGTAGTCCGATTTGCATGATATTTGGTATGATTTTCGTCAGAAAAACATAAGGAATCCATTGGCGTCACTTGCCTCTCGATACGATGAAGAAAAGAATTTCTTAATAAGTTGTAATGGATATTTCACCCTCGACTGCGGGGGCTCGACCTCAATTCGTTACGTTCGGCCCAGGATTCGTACCTTTTTCCGGAAAAAGCCATAAAAATCGGGCGAGACCCTGCGAAGGGTTGTCCTCGCCACGGGGTACCAGGCCGCATCTTCTTGACGGGCGTACCTCCATAATTACCCTGTATCTGTTTCAGAAATAAAATAATTCTTTATTCTTTATCGTATAGATATGGAAGTGTCGCCGTTGGATTCCTTGTGGTTTCCCGATGAAAATCGTGCCAAATGTCGTGTAAATCGGACAACATTTACATAGGGAATACAAATAGCTTGTATCAAAGTAGTCCGATTTGCATGATATTTGGTATGATTTTCATCAGAAAAACATAAGGAATCCATTGGCGTCACTTCCCTTTCGATACGATGAAGAAAAGAATTTCTTAATAAGTTATAATGGATATTTCACCCTCGACTGCGGGGGCTCGACCTCAATTCGTTACGTTCGGCCCAGGATTCGTACCTTTTTCCGGAAAAAGCCATAAAAATCGGGCGAGACCCTGCGAAGGGTTGTCCTCGCCACGGGGTACCAGGCCGCATCTTCTTGACGAACGTCGGGCGACTCTTGCCCGAGAGGAATACGATTTACTTTAATTATAGTACATGTGTGTTTTGTAATAAAGTGTTTCTATCGTCTCCTGAATTCAACAACTGGCATCCAGACATCTGCGCTTCTACAATCCATCGGCAATACTCCTCATGGAGAGACACGGTAAGAAAAGGGGTAGCCTGCTGTCGACGCGTGGTCCTCTCGAGTATAAACATGAGCTTCGATATCAAAACAAAACCATGCGTTGACGTATTCCGTGCGAAAGAAGGTGGGCATTGGGGAGAAGATATTGCTGTGAAGAGGGCCTCTTCAAGAGTGCAGCCGTTTGTGAGGGATGCAAATCCGATTGGTTCTGATACAATCTGCTCCCTATAGTTGAAATTTAGTCTAGCAACTTTCACTCCTCCGAACCTAACCAATCCAACTTGCATCCCTCCCAGACGAACTGGCTATCCGAGCCTAGAAGCAAGTGCAAAATAAAAGTAACGATGCGCTTCTCGATACCGCAGATGTACCTACCTAAGTAGCATTTCTGGCGGAAAAGAATTGTCCAGCCTTTGGGCCTGGCGTAGACCTTTCGCAGGTAGGTATCTATTTCAACAGGCAGTGCCACCCGTGGCGCCAGTAAGACCGTCCCCGGTCCTTGCTATTCCAGAGGGTTTTCTTGCAGTGAAAATCAGTAAATTTGCAAGCGCAATATCTCAAAAACCAGTGGAAATCAAGTGTATACATTGATGCTTATTGAATTCGTCTTGGAACGCACTATCAACTCAGGTCTTCAAAAAAAAGAGTTCCATTTGAAAAACCGAACTTGACCATCGTATCTTTTATAATAATAATCGAAAAAAAAATTCGTTCGGGCTAATAAGTTGGCCCCCTCGAACCATGCATTCCATATTTTTTTCGGATTTTTTCGTCCAATAGTTTAGGAGAAATCCCGCTGTCCAGTGTTCCCGCGGACACCCTGTATAATTGTTTTGGCGATCGGACGAGTTTGGCTTTTGGACGATGGTGCCGGTGGACTTTGAGATCTGGCGGGACTTGGAAATATTTCGGACCGAAAAGTGTTTTTTGCGTTTTTCTCGAAAACGAGCGCGACGACCGCGGTCGAACCATTAATGTAATACGTTCGCAATGCAACAAGGAACAAGGATCTATAATTGTTTTGGCGATCGGACGAGTTTGGCTTTTGGACCATGGTGCCGGTGGACTTTGAGATCTGACGGGACTTTGAAATATTTCGGACCGAAAGGTGTTTTTCGCTTTTTTCTCGAAAACGAGCGCGACGACCTCGGTCGAAACATTAATGTAATACGTTCGCAATGCAACTAGGAACAAGGATCTATAATTTTTTGGCGATCGGACGAGTTTGGCTTTTGGACGATGGTGCTCGTGGACTTTGAGATCTGACGGGACTTAGAAATATTTCGGATCGAAAGCTGTATTTTGCGTTTTTATCGAAAACGAGCGCGACGACCGTGGTCGAACCATTAATGTAATACGTTCGGAATGCAACGGGGAACAAGGATCTATAATTGTTTTGGCGATCGGACGAGTTTGGCATTTGGACGATGGTGCCGGTGGACTTTGAGATCTGGCGGGACTTAGAAATATTTCGGACCGAAAGGTGTTTTTTGCGTTTTTCTCGAAAACGAGCGCGACGACCGCGGTCGAGCCATTAATGTAATACGTTCGGAATGCAACGGGGAACAAGGATCTATAATTGTTTTGGCGATCGGACGAGTTTGGCTTTTGGACTATGGTGCCGGTGGACTTTGAGATCTGACGGGACTTTGAAATATTTCGGACCGAAAGGTGTTTTTCGCTTTTTTCTCGAAAACGAGCGCGACGACCTCGGTCGAAACATTAATGTAATACGTTCGCAATGCAACTAGGAACAAGGATCTATAATTTTTTGGCGATCGGACGAGTTTGGCTTTTGGACGATGGTGCTCGTGGACTTTGAGATCTGACGGGACTGTGAAATATTTCTTACCGAAACGTGTTTTTCGTGTTATTCTCGAAAATGAGCGCGACGACCGCGGTCGAACCATTAATGTAATACGTTCGCAATGCAACAAGGAACAAGGATCTATAATTGTTTTGGCGATCGGACGAGTTTGGCTTTTGGACGATGGTGCCGGTGGACTTTGAGATCTGACGGGACTGTGAAATATTTCGGACCGAATGGTGTTTTTTGCGTTTTTCTCGAAAACGAGCGCGACGACCGCGGTCGAGCCATTAATGTAATACGTTCGGAATGCAACGGGGAACAAGGATCTATAATTGTTTTGGCGATCGGACGAGTTTGGCAATTGGACGATGGTGCCGGTGGACTTTGAGATCTGGCGGGACTTAGAAATATTTCGGACCGAAAGGTGTTTTTCGTGTTATTCTCGAAAACGAGCGCAACGACCGCGGTCGAACCATTAATGTAATACGTTTGGAATGCAACGGGGAACAAGGATCTATAATTGTTTTGGCGATCGGACGAGTTTGGCATTTGGACGATGGTGCCGGTGGACTTTGAGATCTGGCGGGACTTAGAAATATTTCGGACCGAAAGGTGTTTTTTGCGTTTTTCTCGAAAACGAGCGCGACGACCGCGGTCGAGCCATTAATGTAATACGTTCGGAATGCAACGGGGAACAAGGATCTATAATTGTTTTAGCGATCGGACGAGTTTGGCTTTTGGACGATGGTGCTCGTGGACTTTGAGATCTGACGGGACTTTGAAATATTTCGGACCGAAAGGTGTTTTTCGCTTTTTTCTCGAAAACGAGCGCGACGACCTCGGTCGAAACATTAATGTAATACGTTCGCAATGCAACTAGGAACAAGGATCTATAATTTTTTGGCGATCGGACGAGTTTGGCTTTTGGACGATGGTGCTCGTGGACTTTGAGATCTGACGGGACTTAGAAATATTTCGGATCGAAAGCTGTATTTTGCGTTTTTATCGAAAACGAGCGCGACGACCGTGGTCGAACCATTAATGTAATACGTTCGGAATGCAACGGGGAACAAGGATCTATAATTGTTTTGGCGATCGGACGAGTTTGGCATTTGGACGATGGTGCCGGTGGACTTTGAGATCTGGCGGGACTTAGAAATATTTCGGACCGAAAGGTGTTTTTTGCGTTTTTCTCGAAAACGAGCGCGACGACCGCGGTCGAGCCATTAATGTAATACGTTCGGAATGCAACGGGGAACAAGGATCTATAATTGTTTTGGCGATCGGACGAGTTTGGCTTTTGGACTATGGTGCCGGTGGACTTTGAGATCTGACGGGACTTTGAAATATTTCGGACCGAAAGGTGTTTTTCGCTTTTTTCTCGAAAACGAGCGCGACGACCTCGGTCGAAACATTAATGTAATACGTTCGCAATGCAACTAGGAACAAGGATCTATAATTTTTTGGCGATCGGACGAGTTTGGCTTTTGGACGATGGTGCTCGTGGACTTTGAGATCTGACGGGACTGTGAAATATTTCTTACCGAAACGTGTTTTTCGTGTTATTCTCGAAAATGAGCGCGACGACCGCGGTCGAACCATTAATGTAATACGTTCGCAATGCAACAAGGAACAAGGATCTATAATTGTTTTGGCGATCGGACGAGTTTGGCTTTTGGACGATGGTGCCGGTGGACTTTGAGATCTGACGGGACTGTGAAATATTTCGGACCGAATGGTGTTTTTTGCGTTTTTCTCGAAAACGAGCGCGACGACCGCGGTCGAGCCATTAATGTAATACGTTCGGAATGCAACGGGGAACAAGGATCTATAATTGTTTTGGCGATCGGACGAGTTTGGCAATTGGACGATGGTGCCGGTGGACTTTGAGATCTGGCGGGACTTAGAAATATTTCGGACCGAAAGGTGTTTTTCGTGTTATTCTCGAAAACGAGCGCAACGACCGCGGTCGAACCATTAATGTAATACGTTTGGAATGCAACGGGGAACAAGGATCTATAATTGTTTTGGCGATCGGACGAGTTTGGCATTTGGACGATGGTGCCGGTGGACTTTGAGATCTGGCGGGACTTAGAAATATTTCGGACCGAAAGGTGTTTTTTGCGTTTTTCTCGAAAACGAGCGCGACGACCGCGGTCGAGCCATTAATGTAATACGTTCGGAATGCAACGGGGAACAAGGATCTATAATTGTTTTAGCGATCGGACGAGTTTGGCTTTTGGACGATGGTGCTCGTGGACTTTGAGATCTGACGGGACTTAGAAATATTTCGGATCGAAAGCTGTTTTTTGCGTTTTTCTCGAAAACGAGCGCGACGACCGTGGTCGAACCATTAATGTAATACGTTCGCAATGCAACGGGGAACAAGGATCTATAATTGTTTTGGCGATCGGACGAGTTTGGCTTTTGGACGATGGTGCCGGTGGACTTTGAGATCTGACGGGACTGTGAAATATTTCGGACCGAAAGGTGTTTTTTGCGTTTTTCTCGAAAACGAGCGCGACGACCGTGGTCGAACCATTAATGTAATACGTTCGGAATGCAACGGGGAACAAGGATCTATAATGGTTTTGGCGATCGGACGAGTTTGGCATTTGGACGATGGTGCCGGTGGACTTTGAGATCTGGCGGGACTTAGAAATATTTCGGACGGAAAGGCGTTTTTCGCGTTTTTCTCGAAAACGCGCGCGTCGACCGCGGTCGAAACATTAATGTAATACGTTCGCAATGCAACAAGGAACAAGGATCTATAATTGTTTTGGCGATCGGACGAGTTTGGCTTTTGGACGATGGTGCTCGTGGACTTTGAGATCTGACGGGACTGTGAAATATTTCTTACCGAAACGTGTTTTTCGTGTTATTCTCGAAAATGAGCGCGACGACCGCGGTCGAACCATTAATGTAATACGTTCGCAATGCAACAAGGAACAAGGATCTATAATTGTTTTGGCGATCGGACGAGTTTGGCTTTTGGACGATGGTGCCGGTGGACTTTGAGATCTGACGGGACTGTGAAATATTTCGGACCGAATGGTGTTTTTTGCGTTTTTCTCGAAAACGAGCGCGACGACCGCGGTCGAGCCATTAATGTAATACGTTCGGAATGCAACGGGGAACAAGGATCTATAATTGTTTTGGCGATCGGACGAGTTTGGCTTTTGGACGATGGTGCCGGTGGACTTTGAGATCTGGCGGGACTTGGAAATATTTCGGACCGAAAGGTGTTTTTTGCGTTTTTATCGAAAACGAGCGCGACGACCGTGGTCGAACCATTAATGTAATACGTTCGGAATGCAACGGGGAACAAGGATCTATAATTGTTTTGGCGATCGGACGAGTTTGGCATTTGGACGATGGTGCCGGTGGACTTTGAGATCTGGCGGGACTTAGAAATATTTCGGACCGAAAGGTGTTTTTTGCGTTTTTCTCGAAAACGAGCGCGACGACCGCGGTCGAGCCATTAATGTAATACGTTCGGAATGCAACGGGGAACAAGGATCTATAATTGTTTTGGCGATCGGACGAGTTTGGCTTTTGGACTATGGTGCCGGTGGACTTTGAGATCTGACGGGACTTTGAAATATTTCGGACCGAAAGGTGTTTTTCGCTTTTTTCTCGAAAACGAGCGCGACGACCTCGGTCGAAACATTAATGTAATACGTTCGCAATGCAACTAGGAACAAGGATCTATAATTTTTTGGCGATCGGACGAGTTTGGCTTTTGGACGATGGTGCTCGTGGACTTTGAGATCTGACGGGACTTAGAAATATTTCGGATCGAAAGCTGTTTTTTGCGTTTTTCTCGAAAACGAGCGCGACGACCGTGGTCGAACCATTAATGTAATACGTTCGGAATGCAACGGGGAACAAGGATCTATAATTGTTTTGGCGATCGGACGAGTTTGGCTTTTGGACGATGGTGCCGGTGGACTTTGAGATCTGACGGGACTGTGAAATATTTCGGACCGAAAGGTGTTTTTTGCGTTTTTCTCGAAAACGAGCGCGACGACCGTGGTCGAACCATTAATGTAATACGTTCGGAATGCAACGGGGAACAAGGATCTATAATGGTTTTGGCGATCGGACGAGTTTGGCATTTGGACGATGGTGCCGGTGGACTTTGAGATCTGGCGGGACTTAGAAATATTTCGGACGGAAAGGCGTTTTTCGCGTTTTTCTCGAAAACGCGCGCGTCGACCGCGGTCGAAACATTAATGTAATACGTTCGCAATGCAACAAGGAACAAGGATCTATAATTGTTTTGGCGATCGGACGAGTTTGGCTTTTGGACGATGGTGCTCGTGGACTTTGAGATCTGACGGGACTGTGAAATATTTCTTACCGAAACGTGTTTTTCGTGTTATTCTCGAAAATGAGCGCGACGACCGCGGTCGAACCATTAATGTAATACGTTCGCAATGCAACAAGGAACAAGGATCTATAATTGTTTTGGCGATCGGACGAGTTTGGCTTTTGGACGATGGTGCCGGTGGACTTTGAGATCTGACGGGACTGTGAAATATTTCGGACCGAATGGTGTTTTTTGCGTTTTTCTCGAAAACGAGCGCGACGACCGCGGTCGAGCCATTAATGTAATACGTTCGGAATGCAACGGGGAACAAGGATCTATAATTGTTTTGGCGATCGGACGAGTTTGGCAATTGGACGATGGTGCCGGTGGACTTTGAGATCTGGCGGGACTTAGAAATATTTCGGACCGAAAGGTGTTTTTCGTGTTATTCTCGAAAACGAGCGCGACGACCGCGGTCGAACCATTAATGTAATACGTTTGGAATGCAACGGGGAACAAGGATCTATAATTGTTTTGGCGATCGGACGAGTTTGGCTTTTGGACGATGGTGCTCGTGGACTTTGAGATCTGACGGGACTTAGAAATATTTCGGATCGAAAGCTGTTTTTTGCGTTTTTCTCGAAAACGAGCGCGACGACCGTGGTCGAACCATTAATGTAATACGTTCGCAATGCAACGGGGAACAAGGATCTATAATTGTTTTGGCGATCGGACGAGTTTGGCTTTTGGACGATGGTGCCGGTGGACTTTGAGATCTGACGGGACTGTGAAATATTTCGGACCGAAAGGTGTTTTTTGCGTTTTTCTCGAAAACGAGCGCGACGACCGTGGTCGAACCATTAATGTAATACGTTCGGAATGCAACGGGGAACAAGGATCTATAATGGTTTTGGCGATCGGACGAGTTTGGCATTTGGACGATGGTGCCGGTGGACTTTGAGATCTGGCGGGACTTAGAAATATTTCGGACGGAAAGGCGTTTTTCGCGTTTTTCTCGAAAACGCGCGCGTCGACCGCGGTCGAAACATTAATGTAATACGTTCGCAATGCAACAAGGAACAAGGATCTATAATTGTTTTGGCGATCGGACGAGTTTGGCTTTTGGACGATGGTGCTCGTGGACTTTGAGATCTGACGGGACTGTGAAATATTTCTTACCGAAACGTGTTTTTCGTGTTATTCTCGAAAATGAGCGCGACGACCGCGGTCGAACCATTAATGTAATACGTTCGCAATGCAACAAGGAACAAGGATCTATAATTGTTTTGGCGATCGGACGAGTTTGGCTTTTGGACGATGGTGCCGGTGGACTTTGAGATCTGACGGGACTGTGAAATATTTCGGACCGAATGGTGTTTTTTGCGTTTTTCTCGAAAACGAGCGCGACGACCGCGGTCGAGCCATTAATGTAATACGTTCGGAATGCAACGGGGAACAAGGATCTATAATTGTTTTGGCGATCGGACGAGTTTGGCTTTTGGACGATGGTGCCGGTGGACTTTGAGATCTGGCGGGACTTGGAAATATTTCGGACCGAAAGGTGTTTTTTGCGTTTTTCTCGAAAACGAGCGCGACGACCGCGGTCGAACCATTAATGTAATACGTTCGGAATGCAACGGGGAACAAGGATCTATAATTGTTTTGGCGATCGGACGAGTTTGGCTTTTGGACGATGGTGCCGGTGGACTTTGAGATCTGGCGGGACTTGGAAATATTTCGGACCGAAAGGTGTTTTTTGCGTTTTTCTCGAAAACGAGCGCGACGACCGCGGTCGAGCCATTAATGTAATACGTTCGGAATGCAACGGGGAACAAGGATCTATAATTGTTTTAGCGATCGGACGAGTTTGGCTTTTGGACGATGGTGCTCGTGGACTTTGAGATCTGACGGGACTTAGAAATATTTCGGATCGAAAGCTGTTTTTTGCGTTTTTCTCGAAAACGAGCGCGACGACCGCGGTCGAACCATTAATGTAATACGTTCGCAATGCAACAAGGAACAAGGATCTATAATTGTTTTGGCGATCGGACGAGTTTGGCTTTTGGACCATGGTGCCGGTGGACTTTGAGATCTGACGGGACTTTGAAATATTTCGGACCGAAAGGTGTTTTTCGCTTTTTTCTCGAAAACGGGCGCGACGACCTCGGTCGAAACATTAATGTAATACGTTCGCAATGCAACTAGGAACAAGGATCTATAATTTTTTGGCGATCGGACGAGTTTGGCTTTTGGACGATGGTGCTCGTGGACTTTGAGATCTGACGGGACTTAGAAATATTTCGGATCGAAAGCTGTATTTTGCGTTTTTATCGAAAACGAGCGCGACGACCGTGGTCGAACCATTAATGTAATACGTTCGGAATGCAACGGGGAAGAAGGATCTATAATTGTATTGGCGATCGGACGAGTTTGGCATTTGGACGATGGTGCCGGTGGACTTTGAGATCTGGCGGGACTTAGAAATATTTCGGACCGAAAGGTGTTTTTTGCGTTTTTCTCGAAAACGAGCGCGACGACCGCGGTCGAGCCATTAATGTAATACGTTCGGAATGCAACGGGGAACAAGGATCTATAATTGTTTTGGCGATCGGACGAGTTTGGCTTTTGGACTATGGTGCCGGTGGACTTTGAGATCTGACGGGACTTTGAAATATTTCGGACCGAAAGGTGTTTTTCGCTTTTTTCTCGAAAACGAGCGCGACGACCTCGGTCGAAACATTAATATAATACGTTCGCAATGCAACTTGGAACAAGGATCTATAATTTTTTGGCGATCGGACGAGTTTGGCTTTTGGACGATGGTGCTCGTGGACTTTGAGATCTGACGGGACTTAGAAATATTTCGGATCGAAAGCTGTTTTTTGCGTTTTTCTCGAAAACGAGCGCGACGACCGTGGTCGAACCATTAATGTAATACGTTCGGAATGCAACGGGGAACAAGGATCTATAATTGTTTTGGCGATCGGACGAGTTTGGCTTTTGGACGATGGTGCCGGTGGACTTTGAGATCTGACGGGACTGTGAAATATTTCGGACCGAAAGGTGTTTTTTGCGTTTTTCTCGAAAACGAGCGCGACGACCGTGGTCGAACCATTAATGTAATACGTTCGGAATGCAACGGGGAACAAGGATCTATAATGGTTTTGGCGATCGGACGAGTTTGGCATTTGGACGATGGTGCCGGTGGACTTTGAGATCTGGCGGGACTTAGAAATATTTCGGACGGAAAGGCGTTTTTCGCGTTTTTCTCGAAAACGCGCGCGTCGACCGCGGTCGAAACATTAATGTAATACGTTCGCAATGCAACAAGGAACAAGGATCTATAATTGTTTTGGCGATCGGACGAGTTTGGCTTTTGGACGATGGTGCTCGTGGACTTTGAGATCTGACGGGACTGTGAAATATTTCTTACCGAAACGTGTTTTTCGTGTTATTCTCGAAAATGAGCGCGACGACCGCGGTCGAACCATTAATGTAATACGTTCGGAATGCAACGGGGAACAAGGATCTATAATTGTTTTGGCGATCGGACGAGTTTGGCTTTTGGACGATGGTGCCGGTGGACTTTGAGATCTGACGGGACTGTGAAATATTTCGGACCGAAAGGTGTTTTTTGCGTTTTTCTCGAAAACGAGCGCGACGACCGTGGTCGAACCATTAATGTAATACGTTCGGAATGCAACGGGGAACAAGGATCTATAATGGTTTTGGCGATCGGACGAGTTTGGCATTTGGACGATGGTGCCGGTGGACTTTGAGATCTGGCGGGACTTAGAAATATTTCGGACGGAAAGGCGTTTTTCGCGTTTTTCTCGAAAACGCGCGCGTCGACCGCGGTCGAAACATTAATGTAATACGTTCGCAATGCAACAAGGAACAAGGATCTATAATTGTTTTGGCGATCGGACGAGTTTGGCTTTTGGACGATGGTGCTCGTGGACTTTGAGATCTGACGGGACTGTGAAATATTTCTTACCGAAACGTGTTTTTCGTGTTATTCTCGAAAATGAGCGCGACGACCGCGGTCGAACCATTAATGTAATACGTTCGCAATGCAACAAGGAACAAGGATCTATAATTGTTTTGGCGATCGGACGAGTTTGGCTTATGGACGATGGTGCCGGTGGACTTTGAGATCTGACGGGACTGTGAAATATTTCGGACCGAATGGTGTTTTTTGCGTTTTTCTCGAAAACGAGCGCGACGACCGCGGTCGAGCCATTAATGTAATACGTTCGGAATGCAACGGGGAACAAGGATCTATAATTGTTTTGGCGATCGGACGAGTTTGGCAATTGGACGATGGTGCCGGTGGACTTTGAGATCTGGCGGGACTTAGAAATATTTCGGACCGAAAGGTGTTTTTCGTGTTATTCTCGAAAACGAGCGCGACGACCGCGGTCGAACCATTAATGTAATACGTTTGGAATGCAACGGGGAACAAGGATCTATAATTGTTTTGGCGATCGGACGAGTTTGGCATTTGGACGATGGTGCCGGTGGACTTTGAGATCTGGCGGGACTTAGAAATATTTCGGACCGAAAGGTGTTTTTTGCGTTTTTCTCGAAAACGAGCGCGACGACCGCGGTCGAGCCATTAATGTAATACGTTCGGAATGCAACGGGGAACAAGGATCTATAATTGTTTTAGCGATCGGACGAGTTTGGCTTTTGGACGATGGTGCTCGTGGACTTTGAGATCTGACGGGACTTAGAAATATTTCGGATCGAAAGCTGTTTTTTGCGTTTTTCTCGAAAACGAGCGCGACGACCGTGGTCGAACCATTAATGTAATACGTTCGCAATGCAACGGGGAACAAGGATCTATAATTGTTTTGGCGATCGGACGAGTTTGGCTTTTGGACGATGGTGCCGGTGGACTTTGAGATCTGACGGGACTGTGAAATATTTCGGACCGAAAGGTGTTTTTTGCGTTTTTCTCGAAAACGAGCGCGACGACCGTGGTCGAACCATTAATGTAATACGTTCGGAATGCAACGGGGAACAAGGATCTATAATGGTTTTGGCGATCGGACGAGTTTGGCATTTGGACGATGGTGCCGGTGGACTTTGAGATCTGGCGGGACTTAGAAATATTTCGGACGGAAAGGCGTTTTTCGCGTTTTTCTCGAAAACGCGCGCGTCGACCGCGGTCGAAACATTAATGTAATACGTTCGCAATGCAACAAGGAACAAGGATCTATAATTGTTTTGGCGATCGGACGAGTTTGGCTTTTGGACGATGGTGCTCGTGGACTTTGAGATCTGACGGGACTGTGAAATATTTCTTACCGAAACGTGTTTTTCGTGTTATTCTCGAAAATGAGCGCGACGACCGCGGTCGAACCATTAATGTAATACGTTCGCAATGCAACAAGGAACAAGGATCTATAATTGTTTTGGCGATCGGACGAGTTTGGCTTTTGGACGATGGTGCCGGTGGACTTTGAGATCTGACGGGACTGTGAAATATTTCGGACCGAATGGTGTTTTTTGCGTTTTTCTCGAAAACGAGCGCGACGACCGCGGTCGAGCCATTAATGTAATACGTTCGGAATGCAACGGGGAACAAGGATCTATAATTGTTTTGGCGATCGGACGAGTTTGGCTTTTGGACGATGGTGCCGGTGGACTTTGAGATCTGGCGGGACTTGGAAATATTTCGGACCGAAAGGTGTTTTTTGCGTTTTTCTCGAAAACGAGCGCGACGACCGCGGTCGAACCATTAATGTAATACGTTCGCAATGCAACAAGGAACAAGGATCTATAATTGTTTTGGCGATCGGACGAGTTTGGCTTTTGGACCATGGTGCCGGTGGACTTTGAGATCTGACGGGACTTTGAAATATTTCGGACCGAAAGGTGTTTTTCGCTTTTTTCTCGAAAACGAGCGCGACGACCGTGGTCGAACCATTAATGTAATACGTTCGGAATGCAACGGGGAACAAGGATCTATAATTGTTTTGGCGATCGGACGAGTTTGGCTTTTGGACGATGGTGCCGGTGGACTTTGAGATCTGGCGGGACTTGGAAATATTTCGGACCGAAAGGTGTTTTTTGCGTTTTTCTCGAAAACGAGCGCGACGACCGCGGTCGAGCCATTAATGTAATACGTTCGGAATGCAACGGGGAACAAGGATCTATAATTGTTTTAGCGATCGGACGAGTTTGGCTTTTGGACGATGGTGCTCGTGGACTTTGAGATCTGACGGGACTTAGAAATATTTCGGATCGAAAGCTGTTTTTTGCGTTTTTCTCGAAAACGAGCGCGACGACCGCGGTCGAACCATTAATGTAATACGTTCGCAATGCAACAAGGAACAAGGATCTATAATTGTTTTGGCGATCGGACGAGTTTGGCTTTTGGACCATGGTGCCGGTGGACTTTGAGATCTGACGGGACTTTGAAATATTTCGGACCGAAAGGTGTTTTTCGCTTTTTTCTCGAAAACGGGCGCGACGACCTCGGTCGAAACATTAATGTAATACGTTCGCAATGCAACTAGGAACAAGGATCTATAATTTTTTGGCGATCGGACGAGTTTGGCTTTTGGACGATGGTGCTCGTGGACTTTGAGATCTGACGGGACTTAGAAATATTTCGGATCGAAAGCTGTATTTTGCGTTTTTATCGAAAACGAGCGCGACGACCGCGGTCGAACCATTAATGTAATACGTTCGCAATGCAACTAGGAACAAGGATCTATAATTTTTTGGCGATCGGACGAGTTTGGCTTTTGGACGATGGTGCTCGTGGACTTTGAGATCTGACGGGACTTAGAAATATTTCGGATCGAAAGCTGTTTTTTGCGTTTTTCTCGAAAACGAGCGCGACGACCGTGGTCGAACCATTAATGTAATACGTTCGGAATGCAACGGGGAACAAGGATCTATAATTGTTTTGGCGATCGGACGAGTTTGGCTTTTGGACGATGGTGCCGGTGGACTTTGAGATCTGACGGGACTGTGAAATATTTCGGACCGAAAGGTGTTTTTTGCGTTTTTCTCGAAAACGAGCGCGACGACCGTGGTCGAACCATTAATGTAATACGTTCGGAATGCAACGGGGAACAAGGATCTATAATGGTTTTGGCGATCGGACGAGTTTGGCATTTGGACGATGGTGCCGGTGGACTTTGAGATCTGGCGGGACTTAGAAATATTTCGGACGGAAAGGCGTTTTTCGCGTTTTTCTCGAAAACGCGCGCGTCGACCGCGGTCGAAACATTAATGTAATACGTTCGCAATGCAACAAGGAACAAGGATCTATAATTGTTTTGGCGATCGGACGAGTTTGGCTTTTGGACGATGGTGCTCGTGGACTTTGAGATCTGACGGGACTGTGAAATATTTCTTACCGAAACGTGTTTTTCGTGTTATTCTCGAAAATGAGCGCGACGACCGCGGTCGAACCATTAATGTAATACGTTCGCAATGCAACAAGGAACAAGGATCTATAATTGTTTTGGCGATCGGACGAGTTTGGCTTTTGGACGATGGTGCCGGTGGACTTTGAGATCTGACGGGACTGTGAAATATTTCGGACCGAATGGTGTTTTTTGCGTTTTTCTCGAAAACGAGCGCGACGACCGCGGTCGAGCCATTAATGTAATACGTTCGGAATGCAACGGGGAACAAGGATCTATAATTGTTTTGGCGATCGGACGAGTTTGGCAATTGGACGATGGTGCCGGTGGACTTTGAGATCTGGCGGGACTTAGAAATATTTCGGACCGAAAGGTGTTTTTCGTGTTATTCTCGAAAACGAGCGCGACGACCGCGGTCGAACCATTAATGTAATACGTTTGGAATGCAACGGGGAACAAGGATCTATAATTGTTTTGGCGATCGGACGAGTTTGGCTTTTGGACGATGGTGCTCGTGGACTTTGAGATCTGACGGGACTTAGAAATATTTCGGATCGAAAGCTGTTTTTTGCGTTTTTCTCGAAAACGAGCGCGACGACCGTGGTCGAACCATTAATGTAATACGTTCGCAATGCAACGGGGAACAAGGATCTATAATTGTTTTGGCGATCGGACGAGTTTGGCTTTTGGACGATGGTGCCGGTGGACTTTGAGATCTGACGGGACTGTGAAATATTTCGGACCGAAAGGTGTTTTTTGCGTTTTTCTCGAAAACGAGCGCGACGACCGTGGTCGAACCATTAATGTAATACGTTCGGAATGCAACGGGGAACAAGGATCTATAATGGTTTTGGCGATCGGACGAGTTTGGCATTTGGACGATGGTGCCGGTGGACTTTGAGATCTGGCGGGACTTAGAAATATTTCGGACGGAAAGGCGTTTTTCGCGTTTTTCTCGAAAACGCGCGCGTCGACCGCGGTCGAAACATTAATGTAATACGTTCGCAATGCAACAAGGAACAAGGATCTATAATTGTTTTGGCGATCGGACGAGTTTGGCTTTTGGACGATGGTGCTCGTGGACTTTGAGATCTGACGGGACTGTGAAATATTTCTTACCGAAACGTGTTTTTCGTGTTATTCTCGAAAATGAGCGCGACGACCGCGGTCGAACCATTAATGTAATACGTTCGCAATGCAACAAGGAACAAGGATCTATAATTGTTTTGGCGATCGGACGAGTTTGGCTTTTGGACGATGGTGCCGGTGGACTTTGAGATCTGACGGGACTGTGAAATATTTCGGACCGAATGGTGTTTTTTGCGTTTTTCTCGAAAACGAGCGCGACGACCGCGGTCGAGCCATTAATGTAATACGTTCGGAATGCAACGGGGAACAAGGATCTATAATTGTTTTGGCGATCGGACGAGTTTGGCTTTTGGACGATGGTGCCGGTGGACTTTGAGATCTGGCGGGACTTGGAAATATTTCGGACCGAAAGGTGTTTTTTGCGTTTTTCTCGAAAACGAGCGCGACGACCGCGGTCGAACCATTAATGTAATACGTTCGCAATGCAACAAGGAACAAAGATCTATAATTGTTTTGGCGATCGGACGAATTTGGCTTTTGGACCATGGTGCCGGTGGACTTTGAGATCTGACGGGACTTTGAAATATTTCGGACCGAAAGGTGTTTTTCGCTTTTTTCTCGAAAACGAGCGCGACGACCGTGGTCGAACCATTAATGTAATACGTTCGGAATGCAACGGGGAACAAGGATCTATAATTGTTTTGGCGATCGGACGAGTTTGGCTTTTGGACGATGGTGCCGGTGGACTTTGAGATCTGGCGGGACTTGGAAATATTTCGGACCGAAAGGTGTTTTTTGCGTTTTTCTCGAAAACGAGCGCGACGACCGCGGTCGAGCCATTAATGTAATACGTTCGGAATGCAACGGGGAACAAGGATCTATAATTGTTTTAGCGATCGGACGAGTTTGGCTTTTGGACGATGGTGCTCGTGGACTTTGAGATCTGACGGGACTTAGAAATATTTCGGATCGAAAGCTGTTTTTTGCGTTTTTCTCGAAAACGAGCGCGACGACCGCGGTCGAACCATTAATGTAATACGTTCGCAATGCAACAAGGAACAAGGATCTATAATTGTTTTGGCGATCGGACGAGTTTGGCTTTTGGACCATGGTGCCGGTGGACTTTGAGATCTGACGGGACTTTGAAATATTTCGGACCGAAAGGTGTTTTTCGCTTTTTTCTCGAAAACGGGCGCGACGACCTCGGTCGAAACATTAATGTAATACGTTCGCAATGCAACTAGGAACAAGGATCTATAATTTTTTGGCGATCGGACGAGTTTGGCTTTTGGACGATGGTGCTCGTGGACTTTGAGATCTGACGGGACTTAGAAATATTTCGGATCGAAAGCTGTATTTTGCGGTTTTATCGAAAACGAGCGCGACGACCGTGGTCGAACCATTAATGTAATACGTTCGGAATGCAACGGGGAAGAAGGATCTATAATTGTATTGGCGATCGGACGAGTTTGGCATTTGGACGATGGTGCCGGTGGACTTTGAGATCTGGCGGGACTTAGAAATATTTCGGACCGAAAGGTGTTTTTTGCGTTTTTCTCGAAAACGAGCGCGACGACCGCGGTCGAGCCATTAATGTAATACGTTCGGAATGCAACGGGGAACAAGGATCTATAATTGTTTTGGCGATCGGACGAGTTTGGCTTTTGGACTATGGTGCCGGTGGACTTTGAGATCTGACGGGACTTTGAAATATTTCGGACCGAAAGGTGTTTTTCGCTTTTTTCTCGAAAACGAGCGCGACGACCTCGGTCGAAACATTAATATAATACGTTCGCAATGCAACTTGGAACAAGGATCTATAATTTTTTGGCGATCGGACGAGTTTGGCTTTTGGACGATGGTGCTCGTGGACTTTGAGATCTGACGGGACTTAGAAATATTTCGGATCGAAAGCTGTTTTTTGCGTTTTTCTCGAAAACGAGCGCGACGACCGTGGTCGAACCATTAATGTAATACGTTCGGAATGCAACGGGGAACAAGGATCTATAATTGTTTTGGCGATCGGACGAGTTTGGCTTTTGGACGATGGTGCCGGTGGACTTTGAGATCTGACGGGACTGTGAAATATTTCGGACCGAAAGGTGTTTTTTGCGTTTTTCTCGAAAACGAGCGCGACGACCGTGGTCGAACCATTAATGTAATACGTTCGGAATGCAACGGGGAACAAGGATCTATAATGGTTTTGGCGATCGGACGAGTTTGGCATTTGGACGATGGTGCCGGTGGACTTTGAGATCTGGCGGGACTTAGAAATATTTCGGACGGAAAGGCGTTTTTCGCGTTTTTCTCGAAAACGCGCGCGTCGACCGCGGTCGAAACATTAATGTAATACGTTCGCAATGCAACAAGGAACAAGGATCTATAATTGTTTTGGCGATCGGACGAGTTTGGCTTTTGGACGATGGTGCTCGTGGACTTTGAGATCTGACGGGACTGTGAAATATTTCTTACCGAAACGTGTTTTTCGTGTTATTCTCGAAAATGAGCGCGACGACCGCGGTCGAACCATTAATGTAATACGTTCGGAATGCAACGGGGAACAAGGATCTATAATTGTTTTGGCGATCGGACGAGTTTGGCTTTTGGACGATGGTGCCGGTGGACTTTGAGATCTGACGGGACTGTGAAATATTTCGGACCGAAAGGTGTTTTTTGCGTTTTTCTCGAAAACGAGCGCGACGACCGTGGTCGAACCATTAATGTAATACGTTCGGAATGCAACGGGGAACAAGGATCTATAATGGTTTTGGCGATCGGACGAGTTTGGCATTTGGACGATGGTGCCGGTGGACTTTGAGATCTGGCGGGACTTAGAAATATTTCGGACGGAAAGGCGTTTTTCGCGTTTTTCTCGAAAACGCGCGCGTCGACCGCGGTCGAAACATTAATGTAATACGTTCGCAATGCAACAAGGAACAAGGATCTATAATTGTTTTGGCGATCGGACGAGTTTGGCTTTTGGACGATGGTGCTCGTGGACTTTGAGATCTGACGGGACTGTGAAATATTTCTTACCGAAACGTGTTTTTCGTGTTATTCTCGAAAATGAGCGCGACGACCGCGGTCGAACCATTAATGTAATACGTTCGCAATGCAACAAGGAACAAGGATCTATAATTGTTTTGGCGATCGGACGAGTTTGGCTTTTGGACGATGGTGCCGGTGGACTTTGAGATCTGACGGGACTGTGAAATATTTCGGACCGAATGGTGTTTTTTGCGTTTTTCTCGAAAACGAGCGCGACGACCGCGGTCGAGCCATTAATGTAATACGTTCGGAATGCAACGGGGAACAAGGATCTATAATTGTTTTGGCGATCGGACGAGTTTGGCAATTGGACGATGGTGCCGGTGGACTTTGAGATCTGGCGGGACTTAGAAATATTTCGGACCGAAAGGTGTTTTTCGTGTTATTCTCGAAAACGAGCGCGACGACCGCGGTCGAACCATTAATGTAATACGTTTGGAATGCAACGGGGAACAAGGATCTATAATTGTTTTGGCGATCGGACGAGTTTGGCATTTGGACGATGGTGCCGGTGGACTTTGAGATCTGGCGGGACTTAGAAATATTTCGGACCGAAAGGTGTTTTTTGCGTTTTTCTCGAAAACGAGCGCGACGACCGCGGTCGAGCCATTAATGTAATACGTTCGGAATGCAACGGGGAACAAGGATCTATAATTGTTTTAGCGATCGGACGAGTTTGGCTTTTGGACGATGGTGCTCGTGGACTTTGAGATCTGACGGGACTTAGAAATATTTCGGATCGAAAGCTGTTTTTTGCGTTTTTCTCGAAAACGAGCGCGACGACCGTGGTCGAACCATTAATGTAATACGTTCGCAATGCAACGGGGAACAAGGATCTATAATTGTTTTGGCGATCGGACGAGTTTGGCTTTTGGACGATGGTGCCGGTGGACTTTGAGATCTGACGGGACTGTGAAATATTTCGGACCGAAAGGTGTTTTTTGCGTTTTTCTCGAAAACGAGCGCGACGACCGTGGTCGAACCATTAATGTAATACGTTCGGAATGCAACGGGGAACAAGGATCTATAATGGTTTTGGCGATCGGACGAGTTTGGCATTTGGACGATGGTGCCGGTGGACTTTGAGATCTGGCGGGACTTAGAAATATTTCGGACGGAAAGGCGTTTTTCGCGTTTTTCTCGAAAACGCGCGCGTCGACCGCGGTCGAAACATTAATGTAATACGTTCGCAATGCAACAAGGAACAAGGATCTATAATTGTTTTGGCGATCGGACGAGTTTGGCTTTTGGACGATGGTGCTCGTGGACTTTGAGATCTGACGGGACTGTGAAATATTTCTTACCGAAACGTGTTTTTCGTGTTATTCTCGAAAATGAGCGCGACGACCGCGGTCGAACCATTAATGTAATACGTTCGCAATGCAACAAGGAACAAGGATCTATAATTGTTTTGGCGATCGGACGAGTTTGGCTTTTGGACGATGGTGCCGGTGGACTTTGAGATCTGACGGGACTGTGAAATATTTCGGACCGAATGGTGTTTTTTGCGTTTTTCTCGAAAACGAGCGCGACGACCGCGGTCGAGCCATTAATGTAATACGTTCGGAATGCAACGGGGAACAAGGATCTATAATTGTTTTGGCGATCGGACGAGTTTGGCTTTTGGACGATGGTGCCGGTGGACTTTGAGATCTGGCGGGACTTGGAAATATTTCGGACCGAAAGGTGTTTTTTGCGTTTTTCTCGAAAACGAGCGCGACGACCGCGGTCGAACCATTAATGTAATACGTTCGCAATGCAACAAGGAACAAGGATCTATAATTGTTTTGGCGATCGGACGAGTTTGGCTTTGGACCATGGTGCCGGTGGACTTTGAGATCTGACGGGACTTTGAAATATTTCGGACCGAAAGGTGTTTTTCGGTTTTTTCTCGAAAACGAGCGCGACGACCGTGGTCGAACCATTAATGTAATACGTTCGGAATGCAACGGGGAACAAGGATCTATAATTGTTTTGGCGATCGGACGAGTTTGGCTTTTGGACGATGGTGCCGGTGGACTTTGAGATCTGGCGGGACTTGGAAATATTTCGGACCGAAAGGTGTTTTTTGCGTTTTTCTCGAAAACGAGCGCGACGACCGCGGTCGAGCCATTAATGTAATACGTTCGGAATGCAACGGGGAACAAGGATCTATAATTGTTTTAGCGATCGGACGAGTTTGGCTTTTGGACGATGGTGCTCGTGGACTTTGAGATCTGACGGGACTTAGAAATATTTCGGATCGAAAGCTGTTTTTTGCGTTTTTCTCGAAAACGAGCGCGACGACCGCGGTCGAACCATTAATGTAATACGTTCGCAATGCAACAAGGAACAAGGATCTATAATTGTTTTGGCGATCGGACGAGTTTGGCTTTTGGACCATGGTGCCGGTGGACTTTGAGATCTGACGGGACTTTGAAATATTTCGGACCGAAAGGTGTTTTTCGCTTTTTTCTCGAAAACGGGCGCGACGACCTCGGTCGAAACATTAATGTAATACGTTCGCAATGCAACTAGGAACAAGGATCTATAATTTTTTGGCGATCGGACGAGTTTGGCTTTTGGACGATGGTGCTCGTGGACTTTGAGATCTGACGGGACTTAGAAATATTTCGGATCGAAAGCTGTATTTTGCGTTTTTATCGAAAACGAGCGCGACGACCGTGGTCGAACCATTAATGTAATACGTTCGGAATGCAACGGGGAAGAAGGATCTATAATTGTATTGGCGATCGGACGAGTTTGGCATTTGGACGATGGTGCCGGTGGACTTTGAGATCTGGCGGGACTTGGAAATATTTCGGACTGAAAGGTGTTTTTCGCTTTTTTCTCGAAAACGAGCGCGACGACCTCGGTCGAAACATTAATGTAATACGTTCGCAATGCAACTAGGAACAAGGATCTATAATTGTTTTGGCGATCGGACGAGTTTGGCTTTTGGACGATGGTGCCGGTGGACATTGAGATCTGGCGGGACTTGGAAATATTTCGGACCGAAAGGTGTTTTTTGCGTTTTTCTCGAAAACGAGCGCGACGACCGCGGTCGAGCCATTAATGTAATACGTTCGGAATGCAACGGGGAACAAGGATCTATAATTGTTTTGGCGATCGGACGAGTTTGGCTTTTGGACTATGGTGCCGGTGGACTTTGAGATCTGACGGGACTTTGAAATATTTCGGACCGAAAGGTGTTTTCGCTTTTTTCTCGAAAACGAGCGCGACGACCTCGGTCGAAACATTAATGTAATACGTTCGCAATGCAACTTGGAACAAGGATCTATAATTTTTTGGCGATCGGACGAGTTTGGCTTTTGGACGATGGTGCTCGTGGACTTTGAGATCTGACGGGACTTAGAAATATTTCGGATCGAAAGCTGTTTTTTGCGTTTTTCTCGAAAACGAGCGCGACGACCGTGGTCGAACCATTAATGTAATACGTTCGGAATGCAACGGGGAACAAGGATCTATAATTGTTTTGGCGATCGGACGAGTTTGGCTTTTGGACGATGGTGCCGGTGGACTTTGAGATCTGACGGGACTGTGAAATATTTCGGACCGAAAGGTGTTTTTTGCGTTTTTCTCGAAGACGAGCGCGACGACCGTGGTCGAACCATTAATGTAATACGTTCGGAATGCAACGGGGAACAAGGATCTATAATGGTTTTGGCGATCGGACGAGTTTGGCATTTGGACGATGGTGCCGGTGGACTTTGAGATCTGGCGGGACTTAGAAATATTTCGGACGGAAAGGCGTTTTTCGCGTTTTTCTCGAAAACGCGCGCGTCGACCGCGGTCGAAACATTAATGTAATACGTTCGCAATGCAACAAGGAACAAGGATCTATAATTGTTTTGGCGATCGGACGAGTTTGGCTTTTGGACGATGGTGCTCGTGGACTTTGAGATCTGACGGGACTGTGAAATATTTCTTACCGAAACGTGTTTTTCGTGTTATTCTCGAAAATGAGCGCGACGACCGCGGTCGAACCATTAATGTAATACGTTCGCAATGCAACAAGGAACAAGGATCTATAATTGTTTTGGCGATCGGACGAGTTTGGCTTTTGGACGATGGTGCCGGTGGACTTTGAGATCTGACGGGACTGTGAAATATTTCGGACCGAATGGTGTTTTTTGCGTTTTTCTCGAAAACGAGCGCGACGACCGCGGTCGAGCCATTAATGTAATACGTTCGGAATGCAACGGGGAACAAGGATCTATAATTGTTTTGGCGATCGGACGAGTTTGGCAATTGGACGATGGTGCCGGTGGACTTTGAGATCTGGCGGGACTTAGAAATATTTCGGACCGAAAGGTGTTTTTCGTGTTATTCTCGAAAACGAGCGCGACGACCGCGGTCGAACCATTAATGTAATACGTTTGGAATGCAACGGGGAACAAGGATCTATAATTGTTTTGGCGATCGGACGAGTTTGGCATTTGGACGATGGTGCCGGTGGACTTTGAGATCTGGCGGGACTTAGAAATATTTCGGACCGAAAGGTGTTTTTTGCGTTTTTCTCGAAAACGAGCGCGACGACCGCGGTCGAGCCATTAATGTAATACGTTCGGAATGCAACGGGGAACAAGGATCTATAATTGTTTTAGCGATCGGACGAGTTTGGCTTTTGGACGATGGTGCTCGTGGACTTTGAGATCTGACGGGACTTAGAAATATTTCGGATCGAAAGCTGTTTTTTGCGTTTTTCTCGAAAACGAGCGCGACGACCGTGGTCGAACCATTAATGTAATACGTTCGCAATGCAACGGGGAACAAGGATCTATAATTGTTTTGGCGATCGGACGAGTTTGGCTTTTGGACGATGGTGCCGGTGGACTTTGAGATCTGACGGGACTGTGAAATATTTCGGACCGAAAGGTGTTTTTTGCGTTTTTCTCGAAAACGAGCGCGACGACCGTGGTCGAACCATTAATGTAATACGTTCGGAATGCAACGGGGAACAAGGATCTATAATGGTTTTGGCGATCGGACGAGTTTGGCATTTGGACGATGGTGCCGGTGGACTTTGAGATCTGGCGGGACTTAGAAATATTTCGGACGGAAAGGCGTTTTTCGCGTTTTTCTCGAAAACGCGCGCGTCGACCGCGGTCGAAACATTAATGTAATACGTTCGCAATGCAACAAGGAACAAGGATCTATAATTGTTTTGGCGATCGGACGAGTTTGGCTTTTGGACGATGGTGCTCGTGGACTTTGAGATCTGACGGGACTGTGAAATATTTCTTACCGAAACGTGTTTTTCGTGTTATTCTCGAAAATGAGCGCGACGACCGCGGTCGAACCATTAATGTAATACGTTCGCAATGCAACTAGGAACAAGGATCTATAATTGTTTTGGCGATCGGACGAGTTTGGCTTTTGGACCATGGTGCCGGTGGACTTTGAGATCTGACGGGACTTTGAAATATTTCGGACCGAAAGGTGTTTTTCGCTTTTTTCTCGAAAACGAGCGCGACGACCGTGGTCGAACCATTAATGTAATACGTTCGGAATGCAACGGGGAACAAGGATCTATAATTGTTTTGGCGATCGGACGAGTTTGGCTTTTGGACGATGGTGCCGGTGGACTTTGAGATCTGGCGGGACTTGGAAATATTTCGGACCGAAAAGTGTTTTTTGCTTTTTTCTCGAAAACGAGCGCGACGACCGTGGTCGAACCATTAATGTAATACGTTCGGAATGCAACGGGGAACAAGGATCTATAACTGTTTTGGCGATCGGACGAGTTTGGCTTTTGGACGATGGTGCCGGTGGACTTTGAGATCTGGCGGGACTTGGAAATATTTCGGACCGAAAGGTGTTTTTTGCGTTTTTCTCGAAAACGAGCGCGACGACCGCGGTCGAGCCATTAATGTAATACGTTCGGAATGCAACGGGGAACAAGGATCTATAATTGTTTTAGCGATCGGACGAGTTTGGCTTTTGGACGATGGTGCTCGTGGACTTTGAGATCTGACGGGACTTAGAAATATTTCGGATCGAAAGCTGTTTTTTGCGTTTTTCTCGAAAACGAGCGCGACGACCGTGGTCGAACCATTAATGTAATACGTTCGCAATGCAACGGGGAACAAGGATCTATAATTGTTTTGGCGATCGGACGAGTTTGGCTTTTGGACGATGGTGCCGGTGGACTTTGAGATCTGGCGGGACTTGGAAACATTTCGGACCGAAAGGTGTATTTTGCTTTTTTCTCGAAAACGAGCGCGACGACCGTGGTCGAACCATTAATGTAATACGTTCGGAATGCAACGGGGAACAAGGATCTATAACTGTTTTGGCGATCGGACGAGTTTGGCTTTTGGACGATGGTGCCGGTGGACTTTGAGATCTGGCGGGACTTGGAAATATTTCGGACCGAAAGGTGTTTTTTGCGTTTTTCTCGAAAACGAGCGCGACGACCGCGGTCGAACCATTAATGTAATACGTTCGGAATGCAACGGGGAACAAGGATCTATAATTGTTTTGGCGATCGGACGAGTTTGGCTTTTGGACGATGGTGCTCGTGGACTTTGAGATCTGACGGGACTGTGAAATATTTCTTACCGAAACGTGTTTTTCGTGTTATTCTCGAAAATGAGCGCGACGACCGCGGTCGAACCATTAATGTAATACGTTCGCAATGCAACAAGGAACAAGGATCTATAATTGTTTTGGCGATCGGACGAGTTTGGCTTTTGGACGATGGTGCCGGTGGACTTTGAGATCTGACGGGACTGTGAAATATTTCGGACCGAATGGTGTTTTTTGCGTTTTTCTCGAAAACGAGCGCGACGACCGCGGTCGAGCCATTAATGTAATACGTTCGGAATGCAACGGGGAACAAGGATCTATAATTGTTTTGGCGATCGGACGAGTTTGGCTTTTGGACTATGGTGCCGGTGGACTTTGAGATCTGACGGGACTTTGAAATATTTCGGACCGAAAGCTGTTTTTTGCGTTTTTCTCGAAAACGAGCGCGACGACCGTGGTCGAACCATTAATGTAATACGTTTGGAATGCAACGGGGAACAAGGATCTATAATTGTTTTGGCGATCGGACGAGTTTGGCATTTGGACGATGGTGCCGGTGGACTTTGAGATCTGGCGGGACTTAGAAATATTTCGGACCGAAAGGTGTTTTTTGCGTTTTTCTCGAAAACGAGCGCGACGACCGCGGTCGAGCCATTAATGTAATACGTTCGGAATGCAACGGGGAACAAGGATCTATAATTGTTTTGGCGATCGGACGAGTTTGGCTTTTGGACTATGGTGCCGGTGGACTTTGAGATCTGACGGGACTTTGAAATATTTCGGACCGAAAGCTGTTTTTTGCGTTTTTCTCGAAAACGAGCGCGACGACCGTGGTCGAACCATTAATGTAATACGTTTGGAATGCAACGGGGAACAAGGATCTATAATTGTTTTGGCGATCGGACGAGTTTGGCTTTTGGACCATGGTGCCGGTGGACTTTGAGATCTGACGGGACTTTGAAATATTTCGGACCGAAAGGTGTTTTTCGCTTTTTTCTCGAAAACGAGCGCGACGACCGTGGTCGAACCATTAATGTAATACGTTCGGAATGCAACGGGGAACAAGGATCTATAATTGTTTTGGCGATCGGACGAGTTTGGCTTTTGGACGATGGTGCCGGTGGACTTTGAGATCTGGCGGGACTTGGAAATATTTCGGACCGAAAAGTGTTTTTTGCTTTTTTCTCGAAAACGAGCGCGACGACCGTGGTCGAACCATTAATGTAATACGTTCGGAATGCAACGGGGAACAAGGATCTATAACTGTTTTGGCGATCGGACGAGTTTGGCTTTTGGACGATGGTGCCGGTGGACTTTGAGATCTGGCGGGACTTGGAAATATTTCGGACCGAAAGGTGTTTTTTGCGTTTTTCTCGAAAACGAGCGCGACGACCGCGGTCGAGCCATTAATGTAATACGTTCGGAATGCAACGGGGAACAAGGATCTATAATTGTTTTAGCGATCGGACGAGTTTGGCTTTTGGACGATGGTGCTCGTGGACTTTGAGATCTGACGGGACTTAGAAATATTTCGGATCGAAAGCTGTTTTTTGCGTTTTTCTCGAAAACGAGCGCGACGACCGTGGTCGAACCATTAATGTAATACGTTCGCAATGCAACGGGGAACAAGGATCTATAATTGTTTTGGCGATCGGACGAGTTTGGCTTTTGGACGATGGTGCCGGTGGACTTTGAGATCTGGCGGGACTTGGAAACATTTCGGACCGAAAGGTGTATTTTGCTTTTTTCTCGAAAACGAGCGCGACGACCGTGGTCGAACCATTAATGTAATACGTTCGGAATGCAACGGGGAACAAGGATCTATAACTGTTTTGGCGATCGGACGAGTTTGGCTTTTGGACGATGGTGCCGGTGGACTTTGAGATCTGGCGGGACTTGGAAATATTTCGGACCGAAAGGTGTTTTTTGCGTTTTTCTCGAAAACGAGCGCGACGACCGCGGTCGAACCATTAATGTAATACGTTCGGAATGCAACGGGGAACAAGGATCTATAATTGTTTTGGCGATCGGACGAGTTTGGCTTTTGGACGATGGTGCTCGTGGACTTTGAGATCTGACGGGACTGTGAAATATTTCTTACCGAAACGTGTTTTTCGTGTTATTCTCGAAAATGAGCGCGACGACCGCGGTCGAACCATTAATGTAATACGTTCGCAATGCAACAAGGAACAAGGATCTATAATTGTTTTGGCGATCGGACGAGTTTGGCTTTTGGACGATGGTGCCGGTGGACTTTGAGATCTGACGGGACTGTGAAATATTTCGGACCGAATGGTGTTTTTTGCGTTTTTCTCGAAAACGAGCGCGACGACCGCGGTCGAGCCATTAATGTAATACGTTCGGAATGCAACGGGGAACAAGGATCTATAATTGTTTTGGCGATCGGACGAGTTTGGCTTTTGGACTATGGTGCCGGTGGACTTTGAGATCTGACGGGACTTTGAAATATTTCGGACCGAAAGCTGTTTTTTGCGTTTTTCTCGAAAACGAGCGCGACGACCGTGGTCGAACCATTAATGTAATACGTTTGGAATGCAACGGGGAACAAGGATCTATAATTGTTTTGGCGATCGGACGAGTTTGGCATTTGGACGATGGTGCCGGTGGACTTTGAGATCTGGCGGGACTTAGAAATATTTCGGACCGAAAGGTGTTTTTTGCGTTTTTCTCGAAAACGAGCGCGACGACCGCGGTCGAGCCATTAATGTAATACGTTCGGAATGCAACGGGGAACAAGGATCTATAATTGTTTTGGCGATCGGACGAGTTTGGCTTTTGGACTATGGTGCCGGTGGACTTTGAGATCTGACGGGACTTTGAAATATTTCGGACCGAAAGCTGTTTTTTGCGTTTTTCTCGAAAACGCGCGCGACGACCGCGGTCGAAACATTAATGTAATACGTTCGCAATGCAACAAGGAACAAGGATCTATAATTGTTTTGGCGATCGGACGAGTTTGGCTTTTGGACTATGGTGCCGGTGGACTTTGAGATCTGACGGGACTTTGAAATATTTCGGACCGAAAGCTGTTTTTTGCGTTTTTCTCGAAAACGAGCGCGACGACCGTGGTCGAACCATTAATGTAATACGTTCGCAATGCAACAAGGAACAAGGATCTATAATTGTTTTGGCGATCGGACGAGTTTGGCTTTTGGACGATGGTGCCGGTGGACTTTGAGATCTGACGGGACTTGGAAATATTTCGGACGGAAAGGCGTTTTTCGCGTTTTTCTCGAAAACGCGCGCGACGACCGCGGTCGAAACATTAATGTAATACGTTCGCAATGCAACAAGGAACAAGGATCTATAATTGTTTTGGCGATCGGACGAGTTTGGCTTTTGGACGATGGTGCTCGTGGACTTTGAGATCTGACGGGACTGTGAAATATTTCTTACCGAAACGTGTTTTTCGTGTTATTCTCGAAAACGAGCGCGACGACCGCGGTCGAGCCATTAATGTAATACGTTCGGAATGCAACGGGGAACAAGGATCTATAATTGTTTTGGCGATCGGACGAGTTTGGCTTTTGGACTATGGTGCCGGTGGACTTTGAGATCTGACGGGACTTTGAAATATTTCGGACCGAAAGCTGTTTTTTGCGTTTTTCTCGAAAACGAGCGCGACGACCGTGGTCGAACCATTAATGTAATACGTTCGGAATGCAACGGGGAACAAGGATCTATAATTGTTTTGGCGATCGGACGAGTTTGGCTTTTGGACTATGGTGCCGGTGGACTTTGAGATCTGACGGGACTTTGAAATATTTCGGACCGAAAGCTGTTTTTTGCGTTTTTCTCGAAAACGAGCGCGACGACCGTGGTCGAACCATTAATGTAATACGTTCGGAATGCAACGGGGAACAAGGATCTATAATTGTTTTGGCGATCGGACGAGTTTGGCTTTTGGACGATGGTGCCGGTGGACTTTGAGATCTGACGGGACTTTGAAATATTTCGCGACCGAAAGGTGTTTTTCGCGTTTTTCTCGAAAACGAGTGCGACGACCTCGGTCGAAACATTAATGTAATACGTTCGGAATGCAACGAGGAACAAGGATCTATAATTGTTTTGGCGATCGGACGAGTTTGGCTTTTGGACGATGGTGCCGGTGGACATTGAGATCTGGCGGGACTTGGAAATATTTCGGACCGAAAGGTGTTTTTTGCGTTTTTCTCGAAAACGAGCGCGACGACCGCGGTCGAACCATTAATGTAATACGTTCGCAATGCAACAAGGAACAAGGATCTATAATTGTTTTGGCGATCGGACGAGTTTGGCTTTTGGACGATGGTGCCGGTGGACTTTGAGATCTGACGGGACTGTGAAATATTTCGGACCGAAAGGTGTTTTTTGCGTTTTTCTCGAAAACGAGCGCGACAACCGCGGTCGTGCCGTTAATGTAATACGTTCGGAATGCAACAAGGAACAAGGATCTATAATTGTTTTGGCGATCGGACGAGTTTGGCTTTTGGACGATGGTGCCGGTGGACTTTGAGATCTGACGGGACTTGGAAATATTTCGGACGGAAAGGCGTTTTTCGCGTTTTTCTCGAAAACGCGCGCGACGACCGCGGTCGAAACATTAATGTAATACGTTCGCAATGCAACAAGGAACAAGGATCTATAATTGTTTTGGCGATCGGACGAGTTTGGCTTTTGGACGATGGTGCTCGTGGACTTTGAGATCTGACGGGACTGTGAAATATTTCTTACCGAAACGTGTTTTTCGTGTTATTCTCGAAAACGAGCGCGACGACCGCGGTCGAGCCATTAATGTAATACGTTCGGAATGCAACGGGGAACAAGGATCTATAATTGTTTTGGCGATCGGACGAGTTTGGCTTTTGGACGATGGTGCCGGTGGACATTGAGATCTGGCGGGACTTGGAAATATTTCGGACCGAAAGGTGTTTTTTGCGTTTTTCTCGAAAACGAGCGCGACGACCGCGGTCGAACCATTAATGTAATACGTTCGCAATGCAACAAGGAACAAGGATCTATAATTGTTTTGGCGATCGGACGAGTTTGGCTTTTGGACGATGGTGCCGGTGGACTTTGAGATCTGGCGGGACTTAGAAATATTTCGGACCGAAAGGTGTTTTTCGTGTTATTCTCGAAAACGAGCGCGACGACCGCGGTCGAACCATTAATGTAATACGTTCGCAATGCAACAAGGAACAAGGATCTATAATTGTTTTGGCGATCGGACGAGTTTGGCTTTTGGACCATGGTGCCGGTGGACTTTGAGATCTGACGGGACTTTGAAATATTTCGCGACCGAAAGGTGTTTTTCGCGTTTTTCTCGAAAACGAGCGCGACGACCTCGGTCGAAACATTAATGTAATACGTTCGGAATGCAACAAGGAACAAGGATCTATAATTGTTTTGGCGATCGGACGAGTTTGGCTTTTGGACGATGGTGCCGGTGGACATTGAGATCTGGCGGGACTTGGAAATATTTCGGACCGAAAGCTGTTTTTTGCGTTTTTCTCGAAAACGAGCGCGACGACCGCGGTCGAACCATTAATGTAATACGTTCGCAATGCAACAAGGAACAAGGATCTATAATTGTTTTGGCGATCGGACGAGTTTGGCTTTTGGACGATGGTGCCGGTGGACTTTGAGATCTGGCGGGACTTAGAAATATTTCGGACCGAAAGGTGTTTTTCGTGTTATTCTCGAAAACGAGCGCGACGACCGCGGTCGAACCATTAATGTAATACGTTCGCAATGCAACAAGGAACAAGGATCTATAATTGTTTTGGCGATCGGACGAGTTTGGCTTTTGGACCATGGTGCCGGTGGACTTTGAGATCTGACGGGACTTTGAAATATTTCGCGACCGAAAGGTGTTTTTCGCGTTTTTCTCGAAAACGAGCGCGACGACCTCGGTCGAAACATTAATGTAATACGTTCGGAATGCAACGAGGAACAAGGATCTATAATTGTTTTGGCGATCGGACGAGTTTGGCTTTTGGACGATGGTGCCGGTGGACATTGAGATCTGGCGGGACTTGGAAATATTTCGGACCGAAAGGTGTTTTTTGCGTTATTCTCGAAAACGAGCGCGACGACCGCGGTCGAGCCATTAATGTAATACGTTCGGAATGCAACGGGGAACAAGGATCTATAATTGTTTTGGCGATCGGACGAGTTTGGCTTTTGGACTATGGTGCCGGTGGACTTTGAGATCTGACGGGACTTTGAAATATTTCGGACCGAAAGCTGTTTTTTGCGTTTTTCTCGAAAACGAGCGCGACGACCGTGGTCGAACCATTAATGTAATACGTTCGGAATGCAACGGGGAACAAGGATCTATAATTGTTTTGGCGATCGGACGAGTTTGGCTTTTGGACGATGGTGCCGGTGGACTTTGAGATCTGACGGGACTTTGAAATATTTCGCGACCGAAAGGTGTTTTTCGTGTTATTCTCGAAAACGAGCGCGACGACCGCGGTCGAGCCATTAATGTAATACGTTCGGAATGCAACGGGGAACAAGGATCTATAATTGTTTTGGCGATCGGACGAGTTTGGCTTTTGGACGATGGTGCCGGTGGACATTGAGATCTGGCGGGACTTGGAAATATTTCGGACCGAAAGGTGTTTTTTGCGTTTTTCTCGAAAACGAGCGCGACGACCGCGGTCGAACCATTAATGTAATACGTTCGCAATGCAACAAGGAACAAGGATCTGTAATTGTTTTGGCGATCGGACGAGTTTGGCTTTTGGACGATGGTGCCGGTGGACTTTGAGATCTGGCGGGACTTAGAAATATTTCGGACCGAAAGGTGTTTTTCGTGTTATTCTCGAAAACGAGCGCGACGACCGCGGTCGAACCATTAATGTAATACGTTCGCAATGCAACAAGGAACAAGGATCTATAATTGTTTTGGCGATCGGACGAGTTTGGCTTTTGGACCATGGTGCCGGTGGACTTTGAGATCTGACGGGACTTTGAAATATTTCGCGACCGAAAGGTGTTTTTCGCGTTTTTCTCGAAAACGAGCGCGACGACCTCGGTCGAAACATTAATGTAATACGTTCGGAATGCAACGAGGAACAAGGATCTATAATTGTTTTGGCGATCGGACGAGTTTGGCTTTTGGACGATGGTGCCGGTGGACATTGAGATCTGGCGGGACTTGGAAATATTTCGGACCGAAAGCTGTTTTTTGCGTTTTTCTCGAAAACGAGCGCGACGACCGCGGTCGAACCATTAATGTAATACGTTCGCAATGCAACAAGGAACAAGGATCTATAATTGTTTTGGCGATCGGACGAGTTTGGCTTTTGGACGATGGTGCCGGTGGACTTTGAGATCTGGCGGGACTTAGAAATATTTCGGACCGAAAGGTGTTTTTCGTGTTATTCTCGAAAACGAGCGCGACGACCGCGGTCGAACCATTAATGTAATACGTTCGCAATGCAACAAGGAACAAGGATCTATAATTGTTTTGGCGATCGGACGAGTTTGGCTTTTGGACCATGGTGCCGGTGGACTTTGAGATCTGACGGGACTTTGAAATATTTCGCGACCGAAAGGTGTTTTTCGCGTTTTTCTCGAAAACGAGCGCGACGACCTCGGTCGAAACATTAATGTAATACGTTCGGAATGCAACGAGGAACAAGGATCTATAATTGTTTTGGCGATCGGACGAGTTTGGCTTTTGGACGATGGTGCCGGTGGACATTGAGATCTGGCGGGACTTGGAAATATTTCGGACCGAAAGGTGTTTTTTGCGTTATTCTCGAAAACGAGCGCGACGACCGCGGTCGAGCCATTAATGTAATACGTTCGGAATGCAACGGGGAACAAGGATCTATAATTGTTTTGGCGATCGGACGAGTTTGGCTTTTGGACTATGGTGCCGGTGGACTTTGAGATCTGACGGGACTTTGAAATATTTCGGACCGAAAGCTGTTTTTTGCGTTTTTCTCGAAAACGAGCGCGACGACCGTGGTCGAACCATTAATGTAATACGTTCGGAATGCAACGGGGAACAAGGATCTATAATTGTTTTGGCGATCGGACGAGTTTGGCTTTTGGACGATGGTGCCGGTGGACTTTGAGATCTGACGGGACTTTGAAATATTTCGCGACCGAAAGGTGTTTTTCGCGTTTTTCTCGAAAACGAGTGCGACGACCTCGGTCGAAACATTAATGTAATACGTTCGGAATGCAACGAGGAACAAGGATCTATAATTGTTTTGGCGATCGGACGAGTTTGGCTTTTGGACGATGGTGCCGGTGGACATTGAGATCTGGCGGGACTTGGAAATATTTCGGACCGAAAGGTGTTTTTTGCGTTTTTCTCGAAAACGAGCGCGACGACCGCGGTCGAACCATTAATGTAATACGTTCGCAATGCAACAAGGAACACGGATCTATAATTGTTTTGGCGATCGGACGAGTTTGGCTTTTGGACGATGGTGCCGGTGGACTTTGAGATCTGGCGGGACTTAGAAATATTTCGGACCGAAAGGTGTTTTTCGTGTTATTCTCGAAAACGAGCGCGACGACCGCGGTCGAACCATTAATGTAATACGTTCGCAATGCAACAAGGAACAAGGATCTATAATTGTTTTGGCGATCGGACGAGTTTGGCTTTTGGACCATGGTGCCGGTGGACTTTGAGATCTGACGGGACTTGGAAATATTTCGGACCGAAAGGTGTTTTTTGCGTTTTTCTCGAAAACGAGCGCGACGACCGCGGTCGAACCATTAATGTAATACGTTCGCAATGCAACAAGGAACAAGGATCTATAATTGTTTTGGCGATCGGACGAGTTTGGCTTTTGGACGATGGTGCCGGTGGACTTTGAGATCTGACGGGACTGTGAAATATTTCGGACCGAAAGGTGTTTTTTGCGTTTTTCTCGAAAACGAGCGCGACAACCGCGGTCGTGCCGTTAATGTAATACGTTCGGAATGCAACGGGGAACAAGGATCTATAATTGTTTTGGCGATCGGACGAGTTTGGCTTTTGGACGATGGTGCCGGTGCGCTTTGAGATCTGACGGGACTGTGAAATATTTCGGACCGAAAGGTGTTTTTTGCGTTTTTCTCGAAAACGAGCGCGACGACCGCGGTCGAGCCATTAATGTTATACGTTCGGAATGCAACGGGGAACAAGGATCTATAATTGTTTTGGCGATCGGACGAGTTTGGCTTTTGGACTATGGTGCCGGTGGACTTTGAGATCTGACGGGACTTTGAAATATTTCGGACCGAAAGCTGTTTTTTGCGTTTTTCTCGAAAACGAGCGCGACGACCGTGGTCGAACCATTAATGTAATACGTTCGCAATGCAACAAGGAACAAGGATCTATAATTGTTTTGGCGATCGGACGAGTTTGGCTTTTGGACGATGGTGCCGGTGGACTTTGAGATCTGACGGGACTTGGAAATATTTCGGACGGAAAGGCGTTTTTCGCGTTTTTCTCGAAAACGCGCGCGACGACCGCGGTCGAAACATTAATGTAATACGTTCGCAATGCAACAAGGAACAAGGATCTATAATTGTTTTGGCGATCGGACGAGTTTGGCTTTTGGACGATGGTGCTCGTGGACTTTGAGATCTGACGGGACTGTGAAATATTTCTTACCGAAACGTGTTTTTCGTGTTATTCTCGAAAACGAGCGCGACGACCGCGGTCGAGCCATTAATGTAATACGTTCGGAATGCAACGGGGAACCAGGATCTATAATTGTTTTGGCGATCGGACGAGTTTGGCTTTTGGACTATGGTGCCGGTGGACTTTGAGATCTGACGGGACTTTGAAATATTTCGGACCGAAAGCTGTTTTTTGCGTTTTTCTCGAAAACGAGCGCGACGACCGTGGTCGAACCATTAATGTAATACGTTCGGAATGCAACGGGGAACAAGGATCTATAATTGTTTTGGCGATCGGACGAGTTTGGCTTTTGGACGATGGTGCCGGTGGACATTGAGATCTGGCGGGACTTGGAAATATTTCGGACCGAAAGGTGTTTTTCGTGTTATTCTCGAAAACGAGCGCGACGACCGCGGTCGAACCATTAATGTAATACGTTCGCAATGCAACAAGGAACAAGGATCTATAATTGTTTTGGCGATCGGACGAGTTTGGCTTTTGGACCATGGTGCCGGTGGACTTTGAGATCTGACGGGACTTTGAAATATTTCGCGATCGAAAGGTGTTTTTCGCGTTTTTCTCGAAAACGAGCGCGACGACCGTGGTCGAACCATTAATGTAATACGTTCGCAATGCAACAAGGAACAAGGATCTATAATTGTTTTGGCGATCGGACGCGTTTGGCTTTTGGACGATGGTGCCGGTGGACTTTGAGATCTGACGGGACTTGGAAATATTTCGGACGGAAAGGCGTTTTTCGCGTTTTTCTCGAAAACGCGCGCGACGACCGCGGTCGAAACATTAATGTAATACGTTCGCAATGCAACAAGGAACAAGGATCTATAATTGTTTTGGCGATCGGACGAGTTTGGCTTTTGGACGATGGTGCTCGTGGACTTTGAGATCTGACGGGACTGTGAAATATTTCTTACCGAAACGTGTTTTTCGTGTTATTCTCGAAAACGAGCGCGACGACCGCGGTCGAGCCATTAATGTAATACGTTCGGAATGCAACGGGGAACCAGGATCTATAATTGTTTTGGCGATCGGACGAGTTTGGCTTTTGGACGATGGTGCCGGTGGACTTTGAGATCTGACGGGACTGTGAAATATTTCGGACCGAAAGGTGTTTTTTGCGTTTTTCTCGAAAACGAGCGCGACAACCGCGGTCGTGCCGTTAATGTAATACGTTCGGAATGCAACAAGGAACAAGGATCTATAATTGTTTTGGCGATCGGACGAGTTTGGCTTTTGGACGATGGTGCCGGTGGACTTTGAGATCTGACGGGACTTGGAAATATTTCGGACCGAAAGGTGTTTTTTGCGTTTTTCTCGAAAACGAGCGCGACGACCGTGGTCGAGCCATTAATGTAATACGTTCGCAATGCAACAAGGAACAAGGATCTATAATTGTTTTGGCGATCGGACGAGTTTGGCTTTTGGACCATGGTGCCGGTGGACTTTGAGATCTGACGGGACTTGGAAATATTTCGGACGGAAAGGCGTTTTTCGCGTTTTTCTCGAAAACGCGCGCGACGACCGCGGTCGAAACATTAATGTAATACGTTCGCAATGCAACAAGGAACAAGGATCTATAATTGTTTTGGCGATCGGACGAGTTTGGCTTTTGGACGATGGTGCTCGTGGACTTTGAGATCTGACGGGACTGTGAAATATTTCTTACCGAAACGTGTTTTTCGTGTTATTCTCGAAAACGAGCGCGACGACCGCGGTCGAGCCATTAATGTAATACGTTCGGAATGCAACGGGGAACCAGGATCTATAATTGTTTTGGCGATCGGACGAGTTTGGCTTTTGGACTATGGTGCCGGTGGACTTTGAGATCTGACGGGACTTTGAAATATTTCGGACCGAAAGCTGTTTTTTGCGTTTTTCTCGAAAACGAGCGCGACGACCGTGGTCGAGCCATTAATGTAATACGTTCGGAATGCAACGGGGAACAAGGATCTATAATTGTTTTGGCGATCGGACGAGTTTGGCTTTTGGACTATGGTGCCGGTGGACTTTGAGATCTGACGGGACTTTGAAATATTTCGGACCGAAAGCTGTTTTTTGCGTTTTTCTCGAAAACGAGCGCGACGACCGTGGTCGAACCATTAATGTAATACGTTCGGAATGCAACGGGGAACAAGGATCTATAATTGTTTTGGCGATCGGACGAGTTTGGCTTTTGGACGATGGTGCCGGTGGACTTTGAGATCTGACGGGACTTTGAAATATTTCGCGACCGAAAGGTGTTTTTCGCGTTTTTCTCGAAAACGAGTGCGACGACCTCGGTCGAAACATTAATGTAATACGTTCGGAATGCAACGAGGAACAAGGATCTATAATTGTTTTGGCGATCGGACGAGTTTGGCTTTTGGACGATGGTGCCGGTGGACATTGAGATCTGGCGGGACTTGGAAATATTTCGGACCGAAAGGTGTTTTTTGCGTTTTTCTCGAAAACGAGCGCGACGACCGCGGTCGAACCATTAATGTAATACGTTCGCAATGCAACAAGGAACAAGGATCTATAATTGTTTTGGCGATCGGACGAGTTTGGCTTTTGGGCCATGGTGCCGGTGGACTTTGAGATCTGACGGGACTTTGAAATATTTCGCGACCGAAAGGTGTTTTTCGCGTTTTTCTCGAAAACGAGCGCGACGACCTCGGTCGAAACATTAATGTAATACGTTCGGAATGCAACGAGGAACAAGGATCTATAATTGTTTTGGCGATCGGACGAGTTTGGCTTTTGGACGATGGTGCCGGTGGACATTGAGATCTGGCGGGACTTGGAAATATTTCGGACCGAAAGGTGTTTTTTGCGTTTTTCTCGAAAACGAGCGCGACGACCGCGGTCGAACCATTAATGTAATACGTTCGCAATGCAACAAGGAACAAGGATCTATAATTGTTTTGGCGATCGGACGAGTTTGGCGTTTGGACGATGGTGCCGGTGGTCTTTGAGATCTGACAGGACTGTGAAATATTTCGGACCGAAAGGTGTTTTTTGCGTTTTTCTCGAAAACGAGCGCGACAACCGCGGTCGTGCCGTTAATGTAATACGTTCGGAATGCAACGGGGAACAAGGATCTATAATTGTTTTGGCGATCGGACGAGTTTGGCTTTTGGACGATGGTGCCGGTGGACTTTGAGATCTGACGGGACTGTGAAATATTTCGGACCGAAAGGTGTTTTTTGCGTTTTTCTCGAAAACGAGCGCGACGACCGCGGTCGAGCCATTAATGTTATACGTTCGGAATGCAACAGGGAACAAGGATCTATAATTGTTTTGGCGATCGGACGAGTTTGGCTTTTGGACGATGGTGCCGGTGGACTTTGAGATCTGACGGGACTGTGAAATATTTCGGACCGAAAGGTGTTTTTTGCGTTTTTCTCGAAAACGAGCGCGACGACCGCGGTCGAGCCATTAATGTAATACGTTCGGAATGCAACGGGGAACAAGGATCTATAATTGTTTTGGCGATCGGACGAGTTTGGCTTTTGGACTATGGTGCCGGTGGACTTTGAGATCTGACGGGACTATGAAATATTTCGGACCGAAAGCTGTTTTTTGCGTTTTTCTCGAAAACGAGCGCGACGACCGCGGTCGAGCCATTAATGTAATACGTTCGGAATGCAACGGGGAACCAGGATCTATAATTGTTTTGGCGATCGGACGAGTTTGGCTTTTGGACTATGGTGCCGGTGGACTTTGAGATCTGACGGGACTTTGAAATATTTCGGACCGAAAGCTGTTTTTTGCGTTTTTCTCGAAAACGAGCGCGACGACCGTGGTCGAGCCATTAATGTAATACGTTCGGAATGCAACGGGGAACAAGGATCTATAATTGTTTTGGCGATCGGACGAGTTTGGCTTTTGGACTATGGTGCCGGTGGACTTTGAGATCTGGCGGGACTTAGAAATATTTCGGACCGAAAGGTGTTTTTTGCGTTTTTCTCGAAAACGAGCGCGACGACCGTGGTCGAGCCATTAATGTAATACGTTCGCAATGCAACAAGGAACAAGGATCTATAATTGTTTTGGCGATCGGACGAGTTTGGCTTTTGGACCATGGTGCCGGTGGACTTTGAGATCTGACGGGACTTGGAAATATTTCGGACGGAAAGGCGTTTTTCGCGTTTTTCTCGAAAACGCGCGCGACGACCGCGGTCGAAACATTAATGTAATACGTTCGCAATGCAACAAGGAACAAGGATCTATAATTGTTTTGGCGATCGGACGAGTTTGGCTTTTGGACGATGGTGCTCGTGGACTTTGAGATCTGACGGGACTGTGAAATATTTCTTACCGAAACGTGTTTTTCGTGTTATTCTCGAAAACGAGCGCGACGACCGCGGTCGAGCCATTAATGTAATACGTTCGGAATGCAACGGGGAACCAGGATCTATAATTGTTTTGGCGATCGGACGAGTTTGGCTTTTGGACTATGGTGCCGGTGGACTTTGAGATCTGACGGGACTTTGAAATATTTCGGACCGAAAGCTGTTTTTTGCGTTTTTCTCGAAAACGAGCGCGACGACCGTGGTCGAGCCATTAATGTAATACGTTCGGAATGCAACGGGGAACAAGGATCTATAATTGTTTTGGCGATCGGACGAGTTTGGCTTTTGGACTATGGTGCCGGTGGACTTTGAGATCTGACGGGACTTTGAAATATTTCGGACCGAAAGCTGTTTTTTGCGTTTTTCTCGAAAACGAGCGCGACGACCGTGGTCGAACCATTAATGTAATACGTTCGGAATGCAACGGGGAACAAGGATCTATAATTGTTTTGGCGATCGGACGAGTTTGGCTTTTGGACGATGGTGCCGGTGGACTTTGAGATCTGACGGGACTTTGAAATATTTCGCGACCGAAAGGTGTTTTTCGCGTTTTTCTCGAAAACGAGTGCGACGACCTCGGTCGAAACATTAATGTAATACGTTCGGAATGCAACGAGGAACAAGGATCTATAATTGTTTTGGCGATCGGACGAGTTTGGCTTTTGGACGATGGTGCCGGTGGACATTGAGATCTGGCGGGACTTGGAAATATTTCGGACCGAAAGGTGTTTTTTGCGTTTTTCTCGAAAACGAGCGCGACGACCGCGGTCGAACCATTAATGTAATACGTTCGCAATGCAACAAGGAACAAGGATCTATAATTGTTTTGGCGATCGGACGAGTTTGGCTTTTGGGCCATGGTGCCGGTGGACTTTGAGATCTGACGGGACTTTGAAATATTTCGCGACCGAAAGGTGTTTTTCGCGTTTTTCTCGAAAACGAGCGCGACGACCTCGGTCGAAACATTAATGTAATACGTTCGGAATGCAACGAGGAACAAGGATCTATAATTGTTTTGGCGATCGGACGAGTTTGGCTTTTGGACGATGGTGCCGGTGGACATTGAGATCTGGCGGGACTTGGAAATATTTCGGACCGAAAGGTGTTTTTTGCGTTTTTCTCGAAAACGAGCGCGACGACCGCGGTCGAACCATTAATGTAATACGTTCGCAATGCAACAAGGAACAAGGATCTATAATTGTTTTGGCGATCGGACGAGTTTGGCGTTTGGACGATGGTGCCGGTGGTCTTTGAGATCTGACAGGACTGTGAAATATTTCGGACCGAAAGGTGTTTTTTGCGTTTTTCTCGAAAACGAGCGCGACAACCGCGGTCGTGCCGTTAATGTAATACGTTCGGAATGCAACGGGGAACAAGGATCTATAATTGTTTTGGCGATCGGACGAGTTTGGCTTTTGGACGATGGTGCCGGTGGACTTTGAGATCTGACGGGACTGTGAAATATTTCGGACCGAAAGGTGTTTTTTGCGTTTTTCTCGAAAACGAGCGCGACGACCGCGGTCGAGCCATTAATGTTATACGTTCGGAATGCAACAGGGAACAAGGATCTATAATTGTTTTGGCGATCGGACGAGTTTGGCTTTTGGACGATGGTGCCGGTGGACTTTGAGATCTGACGGGACTGTGAAATATTTCGGACCGAAAGGTGTTTTTTGCGTTTTTCTCGAAAACGAGCGCGACGACCGCGGTCGAGCCATTAATGTAATACGTTCGGAATGCAACGGGGAACAAGGATCTATAATTGTTTTGGCGATCGGACGAGTTTGGCTTTTGGACTATGGTGCCGGTGGACTTTGAGATCTGACGGGACTATGAAATATTTCGGACCGAAAGCTGTTTTTTGCGTTTTTCTCGAAAACGAGCGCGACGACCGTGGACGAACCATTAATGTAATACGTTCGGAATGCAACGGGGAACAAGGATCTATAATTGTTTTGGCGATCGGACGAGTTTGGCTTTTGGACGATGGTGCCGGTGGACTTTGAAATCTGGCGGGACTTGGAACTATTTCGGACCGAAAGGTGTTTTTTGCGGTTTTCTCGAAAACGAGCGCGACGACCGCGGTCGAACCATTAATGTAATACGTTCGCAATGCAACAAGGAACAAGGATCTATAATTTTTTGGCGATCGGACGAGTTTGGCTTTTGGACGATGGTGCTCGTGGACTTTGAGATCTGACGGGATTTGGAAATATTTCGGACGGAAAGGCGTTTTTCGCGTTTTTCTCGAAAACGCGCGCGACGACCGCGGTCGAAACATTAATGTAATACGTTCGCAATGCAACAAGGAACAAGGATCTATAATTGTTTTGGCGATCGGACGAGTTTGGCTTTTGGACCATGGTGCCGGTGGACTTTGAGATCTGACGGGACTTTGAAATATTTCGCGACCGAAAGGTGTTTTTCGCGTTTTTCTCGAAAACGAGCGCGACGACCTCGGTCGAAACATTAATGTAATACGTTCGCAATGCAACGCGGAACAAGGATCTATAATTGTTTTGGCGATCGGACGAGATTGGCTTTTGGACGATGGTGCCGGTGGACTTGGGGATCTGACGGGACGTGGAAATATTTCGGACCGAAAGGCGTTTTTCGCGTTTTTCTCGAAAACGACCGCGACAACCGCGGTCGAAACATTAATGTAATATGTTCGGAATGCAACGGGGAACAAGGATCTATAATTGTTTTGGCAATCGGACGAGTTTGGCTTTTGGACGATGGTGCCGGTGGACTTTGAGATCTGGCGGGACTTGGAAATATTTCGGACCGAAAGCTGTTTTTCGCTTTTTTTTCGAAAACGACCGCGACAACCGCGGTCGAAACATTAATGTAATACGTTCGGAATGCAACGGGGAACAAGGATCTATAATTGTTTTGGCGATCGGACGAGTTTGGCTTTTGGACTATGGTGCCGGTGGACTTTGAGATCTGACGGGACTTAGAAATATTTCGGACGGAAAGGCGTATTTCGCGTTTTTCTCGAAAACGCGCGGGACGACCGCGGTCGAAACATTAATGTAATACGTTCGCAATGCAACAAGGAACAAGGATCTATAATTGTTTTGGCGATCGGACGAGTTTGGCTTTTGGACGATGGTGCTCGTGGACTTTGAGATCTGACGGGACTGTGAAATATTTCTTACCGAAACGTGTTTTTCGTGTTATTCTCGAAAATGAGCGCGACGACCGCGGTCGAACCATTAATGTAATACGTTCGCAATGCAACAAGGAACAAGGATCTATAATTGTTTTGGCGATCGGACGAGTTTGGCTTTTGGACCATGGTGCCGGTGGACTTTGAGATCTGACGGGACTTTGAAATATTTCGCGACCGAAAGGTGTTTTTCGCGTTTTTCTCGAAAACGAGCGCGACGACCTCGGTCGAAACATTAATGTAATACGTTCGCAATGCAACGCGGAACAAGGATCTATAATTGTTTTGGCGATCGGACGAGATTGGCTTTTGGACGATGGTGCCGGTGGACTTGGGGATCTGACGGGACGTGGAAATATTTCGGACCGAAAGGCGTTTTTCGCGTTTTTCTCGAAAACGAGCGCGACGGCCGCGGTCGAACCATTAATGTAATACGTTCGCAATGCAACGAGGAACAAGGATCTATATTTTTTTTTGCGATCGGATGAGTTTGGCTTTTGGACGATGGTGCCGGTGGACATTGAGATCTGACGGGACTTAGAAATATTTCGGACCGAAAGCTGTTTTTCGCTTTTTTTTCGAAAACGACCGCGACAACCGCGGTCGAAACATTAATGTAATACGTTCGCAATGCAACGCGGAACAAGGATCTATAATTGTTTTGGCGATCGGACGAGTTTGGCTTTTGGACGATGGTGCCGGTGGACTTTGAGATCTGGCGGGACTTGGAAATATTTCGGACCGAAAAGTGTTTTTTGCTTTTGTCTCGAAAACGAGCGCGACGACCGTGGTCGAACCATTAATGTAATACGTTCGGAATGCAACGGGGAACAAGGATCTATAATTGTTTTGGCGATCGGACGAGTTTGGCTTTTGGACGATGGTGCCGGTGGACTTTGAGATCTGACGGGACTTTGAAATATTTCGGACCGAAAGGTATTTTTCGCTTTTTTTTCGAAAACGACCGCGACAACCGCGGTCGAAACATTAATGTAATATGTTCGGAATGCAACGGGGAACAAGGATCTATAATTGTTTTGGCAATCGGACGAGTTTGGCTTTTGGACGATGGTGCCGGTGGACTTTGAGATCTGGCGGGACTTGGAAATATTTCGGACCGAAAAGTGTTTTTTGCTTTTTTCTCGAAAACGAGCGCGACGACCGTGGTCGAACCATTAATGTAATACGTTCGGAATGCAACGGGGAACAAGGATCTATAATTGTTTTGGCGATCGGACGAGTTTGGCTTTTGGACGATGGTGCCGGTGGACTTTGAGATCTGGCGTGACTTGGAAATATTTCGGACCGAAAGGTGTTTTTTGCGTTTTTCTCGAAAACGAGCGCGACGACCGCGGTCGAACCATTAATGTAATACGTTCGCAATGCAACAAGGAACAAGGATCTATAATTGTTTTGGCGATCGGACGAGTTTGGCTTTTGGACCATGGTGCCGGTGGACTTTGAGATCTGACGGGACTTTGAAATATTTCGGACCGAAAGGTGTTTTTCGCTTTTTTCTCGAAAACGAGCGCGACGACCTCGGTCGAAACATTAATGTAATACGTTCGCAATGCAACTAGGAACAAGGATCTATAATTGTTTTGGCGATCGGACGAGTTTGGCTTTTGGACGATGGTGCCGGTGGACTTTGAGATCTGACGGGACTGTGAAATATTTCGGACCGAAAGGTGTTTTTTGCGTTTTTCTCGAAAACGAGCGCGACGACCGTGGTCGAACCATTAATGTAATACGTTCGGAATGCAACGGGGAACAAGGATTTATAATGGTTTTGGCGATCGGACGAGTTTGGCATTTGGACGATGGTGCCGGTGGACTTTGAGATCTGGCGGGACTTAGAAATATTTCGGACGGAAAGGCGTTTTTCGCGTTTTTCTCGAAAACGCGCGCGTCGACCGCGGTCGAAACATTAATGTAATACGTTCGCAATGCAACAAGGAACAAGGATCTATAATTGTTTTGGCGATCGGACGAGTTTGGCTTTTGGACGATGGTGCTCGTGGACTTTGAGATCTGACGGGACTGTGAAATATTTCGGACCGAATGGTGTTTTTTGCGCTTTTCTCGAAAACGAGCGCGACGACCGCGGTCGAGCCATTAATGTAATACGTTCGGAATGCAACGGGGAACAAGGATCTATAATGGTTTTGGCGATCGGACGAGTTTGGCATTTGGACGATGGTGCCGGTGGACTTTGAGATCTGACGGGACTATGAAATATTTCGGACCGAAAGCTGTTTTTTGCGTTTTTCTCGAAAACGAGCGCGACGACCGTGGTCGAACCATTAATGTAATACGTTCGCAATGCAACAAGGAACAAGGATCTATAATTGTTTTGGCGATCGGACGAGTTTGGCTTTTGGACGATGGTGCCGGTGGACTTTGAGATCTGACGGGACTTAGAAATATTTCGGACGGAAAGGCGTATTTCGCGTTTTTCTCGAAAACGCGCGGGACGACCGCGGTCGAAACATTAATGTAATACGTTCGCAATGCAACAAGGAACAAGGATCTATAATTGTTTTGGCGATCGGACGAGTTTGGCTTTTGGACGATGGTGCCGGTGGACTTTGAGATCTGGCGTGACTTGGAAATATTTCGGACCGAAAGGTGTTTTTTGCGTTTTTCTCGAAAACGAGCGCGACGACCGCGGTCGAACCATTAATGTAATACGTTCGCAATGCAACAAGGAACAAGGATCTATAATTGTTTTGGCGATCGGACGAGTTTGGCTTTTGGACCATGGTGCCGGTGGACTTTGAGATCTGACGGGACTTTGAAATATTTCGGACCGAAAGGTGTTTTTCGCTTTTTTCTCGAAAACGAGCGCGACGACCTCGGTCGAAACATTAATGTAATACGTTCGCAATGCAACTAGGAACAAGGATCTATAATTGTTTTGGCGATCGGACGAGTTTGGCTTTTGGACGATGGTGCCGGTGGACTTTGAGATCTGACGGGACTGTGAAATATTTCGGACCGAAAGGTGTTTTTTGCGTTTTTCTCGAAAACGAGCGCGACGACCGTGGTCGAACCATTAATGTAATACGTTCGGAATGCAACGGGGAACAAGGATTTATAATGGTTTTGGCGATCGGACGAGTTTGGCATTTGGACGATGGTGCCGGTGGACTTTGAGATCTGGCGGGACTTAGAAATATTTCGGACGGAAAGGCGTTTTTCGCGTTTTTCTCGAAAACGCGCGCGTCGACCGCGGTCGAAACATTAATGTAATACGTTCGCAATGCAACAAGGAACAAGGATCTATAATTGTTTTGGCGATCGGACGAGTTTGGCTTTTGGACGATGGTGCTCGTGGACTTTGAGATCTGACGGGACTGTGAAATATTTCGGACCGAATGGTGTTTTTTGCGCTTTTCTCGAAAACGAGCGCGACGACCGCGGTCGAGCCATTAATGTAATACGTTCGGAATGCAACGGGGAACAAGGATCTATAATGGTTTTGGCGATCGGACGAGTTTGGCATTTGGACGATGGTGCCGGTGGACTTTGAGATCTGACGGGACTATGAAATATTTCGGACCGAAAGCTGTTTTTTGCGTTTTTCTCGAAAACGAGCGCGACGACCGTGGTCGAACCATTAATGTAATACGTTCGCAATGCAACAAGGAACAAGGATCTATAATTGTTTTGGCGATCGGACGAGTTTGGCTTTTGGACGATGGTGCCGGTGGACTTTGAGATCTGACGGGACTTAGAAATATTTCGGACGGAAAGGCGTATTTCGCGTTTTTCTCGAAAACGCGCGGGACGACCGCGGTCGAAACATTAATGTAATACGTTCGCAATGCAACAAGGAACAAGGATCTATAATTGTTTTGGCGATCGGACGAGTTTGGCTTTTGGACGATGGTGCTCGTGGACTTTGAGATCTGACGGGACTGGGAAATATTTCTTACCGAAACGTGTTTTTCGTGTTATTCTCGAAAATGAGCGCGACGACCGCGGTCGAACCATTAATGTAATACGTTCGCAATGCAACAAGGAACAAGGATCTATAATTGTTTTGGCGATCGGACGAGTTTGGCTTTTGGACCATGGTGCCGGTGGACTTTGAGATCTGACGGGACTTTGAAATATTTCGCGACCGAAAGGTGTTTTTCGCGTTTTTCTCGAAAACGAGCGCGACGACCTCAGTCGAAACATTAATGTAATACGTTCGCAATGCAACGCGGAACAAGGATCTATAATTGTTTTGGCGATCGGACGAGATTGGCTTTTGGACGATGGTGCCGGTGGACTTGGGGATCTGACGGGACGTGGAAATATTTCGGACCGAAAGGCGTTTTTCGCGTTTTTCTCGAAAACGAGCGCGACGGCCGCGGTCGAACCATTAATGTAATACGTTCGCAATGCAACGAGGAACAAGGATCTATATTTTTTTTTGCGATCGGATGAGTTTGGCTTTTGGACGATGGTGCCGGTGGACATTGAGATCTGACGGGACTTAGAAATATTTCGGACCGAAAGCTGTTTTTCGCTTTTTTTTCGAAAACGACCGCGACAACCGCGGTCGAAACATTAATGTAATACGTTCGCAATGCAACGCGGAACAAGGATCTATAATTGTTTTGGCGATCGGACGAGTTTGGCTTTTGGACGATGGTGCCGGTGGACTTTGAGATCTGGCGGGACTTGGAAATATTTCGGACCGAAAAGTGTTTTTTGCTTTTGTCTCGAAAACGAGCGCGACGACCGTGGTCGAACCATTAATGTAATACGTTCGGAATGCAACGGGGAACAAGGATCTATAATTGTTTTGGCGATCGGACGAGTTTGGCTTTTGGACGATGGTGCCGGTGGACTTTGAGATCTGACGGGACTTTGAAATATTTCGGACCGAAAGGTATTTTTCGCTTTTTTTTCGAAAACGACCGCGACAACCGCGGTCGAAACATTAATGTAATATGTTCGGAATGCAACGGGGAACAAGGATCTATAATTGTTTTGGCAATCGGACGAGTTTGGCTTTTGGACGATGGTGCCGGTGGACTTTGAGATCTGGCGGGACTTGGAAATATTTCGGACCGAAAAGTGTTTTTTGCTTTTTTCTCGAAAACGAGCGCGACGACCGTGGTCGAACCATTAATGTAATACGTTCGGAATGCAACGGGGAACAAGGATCTATAATTGTTTTGGCGATCGGACGAGTTTGGCTTTTGGACGATGGTGCCGGTGGACTTTGAGATCTGGCGTGACTTGGAAATATTTCGGACCGAAAGGTGTTTTTTGCGTTTTTCTCGAAAACGAGCGCGACGACCGCGGTCGAACCATTAATGTAATACGTTCGCAATGCAACAAGGAACAAGGATCTATAATTGTTTTGGCGATCGGACGAGTTTGGCTTTTGGACCATGGTGCCGGTGGACTTTGAGATCTGACGGGACTTTGAAATATTTCGGACCGAAAGGTGTTTTTCGCTTTTTTCTCGAAAACGAGCGCGACGACCTCGGTCGAAACATTAATGTAATACGTTCGCAATGCAACTAGGAACAAGGATCTATAATTGTTTTGGCGATCGGACGAGTTTGGCTTTTGGACGATGGTGCCGGTGGACTTTGAGATCTGACGGGACTGTGAAATATTTCGGACCGAAAGGTGTTTTTTGCGTTTTTCTCGAAAACGAGCGCGACGACCGTGGTCGAACCATTAATGTAATACGTTCGGAATGCAACGGGGAACAAGGATCTATAATGGTTTTGGCGATCGGACGAGTTTGGCATTTGGACGATGGTGCCGGTGGACTTTGAGATCTGGCGGGACTTAGAAATATTTCGGACGGAAAGGCGTTTTTCGCGTTTTTCTCGAAAACGCGCGCGTCGACCGCGGTCGAAACATTAATGTAATACGTTCGCAATGCAACAAGGAACAAGGATCTATAATTGTTTTGGCGATCGGACGAGTTTGGCTTTTGGACGATGGTGCTCGTGGACTTTGAGATCTGACGGGACTGTGAAATATTTCGGACCGAATGGTGTTTTTTGCGCTTTTCTCGAAAACGAGCGCGACGACCGCGGTCGAGCCATTAATGTAATACGTTCGGAATGCAACGGGGAACAAGGATCTATAATTGTTTTGGCGATCGGACGAGTTTGGCTTTTGGACTATGGTGCCGGTGGACTTTGAGATCTGACGGGACTTTGAAATATTTCGGACCGAAAGCTGTTTTTTGCGTTTTTCTCGAAAACGAGCGCGACGACCGTGGTCGAACCATTAATGTAATACGTTTGGAATGCAACGGGGAACAAGGATCTATAATTGTTTTGGCGATCGGACGAGTTTGGCATTTGGACGATGGTGCCGGTGGACTTTGAGATCTGGCGGGACTTAGAAATATTTCGGACCGAAAGGTGTTTTTTGCGTTTTTCTCGAAAACGAGCGCGACGACCGCGGTCGAGCCATTAATGTAATACGTTCGGAATGAAACGGGGAACAAGGATCTATAATTGTTTTGGCGATCGGACGAGTTTGGCTTTTGGACTATGGTGCCGGTGGACTTTGAGATCTGACGGGACTTTGAAATATTTCGGACCGAAAGCTGTTTTTTGCGTTTTTCTCGAAAACGAGCGCGACGACCGTGGTCGAACCATTAATGTAATACGTTCGGAATGCAGCGGGGAACAAGGATCTATAATTGTTTTGGCGATCGGACGAGTTTGGCTTTTGGACGATGGTGCCGGTGGACTTTGAGATCTGACGGGACTTGGAAATATTTCGGACGGAAAGGCGTTTTTCGCGTTTTTCTCGAAAACGCGCGCGACGACCGCGGTCGAAACATTAATGTAATACGTTCGCAATGCAACAAGGAACAAGGATCTATAATTGTTTTGGCGATCGGACGAGTTTGGCTTTCGGACTATGGTGCCGGTGGACTTTGAGATCTGACGGGACTTTGAAATATTTCGGACCGAAAGCTGTTTTTTGCGTTTTTCTCGAAAACGAGCGCGACGACCGTGGTCGAACCGTTAATGTAATACGTTCGCAATGCAACAAGGAACAAGGATCTATAATTGTTTTGGCGATCGGACGAGTTTGGCTTTTGGACGATGGTGCCGGTGGACTTTGAGATCTGACGGGACTTTGAAATATTTCGGACCGAAAGGTATTTTTCGCTTTTTTTTCGAAAACGACCGCGACAACCGCGGTCGAAACATTAATGTAATATGTTCGGAATGCAACGGGGAACAAGGATCTATAATTGTTTTGGCAATCGGACGAGTTTGGCTTTTGGACGATGGTGCCGGTGGACTTTGAGATCTGGCGGGACTTGGAAATATTTCGGACCGAAAAGTGTTTTTTGCTTTTTTCTCGAAAACGAGCGCGACGACCGTGGTCGAACCATTAATGTAATACGTTCGGAATGCAACGGGGAACAAGGATCTATAATTGTTTTGGCGATCGGACGAGTTTGGCTTTTGGACGATGGTGCCGGTGGACTTTGAGATCTGGCGGGACTTGGAAATATTTCGGACCGAAAGGTGTTTTTTGCGTTTTTCTCGAAAACGAGCGCGACGACCGCGGTCGAACCATTAATGTAATACGTTCGCAATGCAACAAGGAACAAGGATCTATAATTGTTTTGGCGATCGGACGAGTTTGGCTTTTGGACGATGGTGCCGGTGGACTTTGAGATCTGACGGGACTGTGAAATATTTCGGACCGAAAGGTGTTTTTTGCGTTTTTCTCGAAAACGAGCGCGACGACCGTGGTCGAACCATTAATGTAATACGTTCGGAATGCAACGGGGAACAAGGATCTATAATTGTTTTGGCGATCGGACGAGTTTGGCATTTGGACGATGGTGCCGGTGGACTTTGAGATCTGGCGGGACTTAGAAATATTTCGGACCGAAAGGTGTTTTTTGCGTTTTTCTCGAAAACGAGCGCGACGACCGCGGTCGAGCCATTAATGTAATACGTTCGGAATGCAACGGGGAACAAGGATCTATAATTGTTTTGGCGATCGGACGAGTTTGGCTTTTGGACTATGGTGCCGGTGGACTTTGAGATCTGACGGGAATTTGAAATATTTCGGACCGAAAGGTGTTTTTCGCTTTTTTCTCGAAAACGAGCGCGACGACCTCGGTCGAAACATTAATGTAATACGTTCGCAATGCAACTAGGAACAAGGATCTATAATAGTTTTGGCGATCGGACGAGTTTGGCTTTTGGACGATGGTGCTCGTGGACATTGAGATCTGGCGGGACTTGGAAATATTTCGGACTGAAAGGTGTTTTTCGCTTTTTTCTCGAAAACGAGCGCGACGACCTCGGTCGAAACATTAATGTAATACGTTCGCAATGCAACTAGGAACAAGGATCTATAATTGTTTTGGCGATCGGACGAGTTTGGCTTTTGGACGATGGTGCCGGTGGACATTGAGATCTGGCGGGACTTGGAAATATTTCGGACCGAAAGGTGTTTTTTGCGTTTTTCTCGAAAACGAGCGCGACGACCGCGGTCGAACCATTAATGTAATACGTTCGCAATGCAACAAGGAACAAGGATCTATAATTGTTTTGGCGATCGGACGAGTTTGGCTTTTGGACGATGGTGCTCGTGGACTTTGAGATCTGACGGGACTTAGAAATATTTCGGACCGAAAGCAGTTTTTTGCTTTTTTCTCGAAAACGAGCGCGACGACCGTGGTCGAACCATTAATGTAATACGTTCGGAATGCAACGGGGAACAAGGATCTATAATTGTTTTGGCGATCGGACGAGTTTGGCTTTTGGACGATGGTGCCGGTAGACTTTGAGATCTGATGGGACTTGGAAATATTTCGGACGGAAAGGCGTTTTTCGCGTTTTTCTCGAAAACGCGCGCGACGACCGCGGTCGAAACATTAATGTAATACGTTCGCAATGCAACAAGGAACAAGGATCTATAATTGTTTTGGCGATCGGACGAGTTTGGCTTTTGGACGATGGTGCTCGTGGACATTGAGATCTGGCGGGACTTGGAAATATTTCGGACCGAAAGGTGTTTTTTGCGTTTTTCTCGAAAACGAGCGCGACCACCGCGGTCGAACCATTAATGTAATACGTTCGCAATGCAACAAGGAACAAGGATCTATAATTGTTTTGGCGATCGGACGAGTTTGGCTTTTGGACCATGGTGCTCGTGGACTTTGAGATCTGACGGGACTTAGAAATATTTCGGACCGAAAGCTGTTTTTTGCTTTTTCCTCGAAAACGAGCGCGACGACCGTGGTCGAACCATTAATGTAATACGTTCGGAATGCAACGGGGAACAAGGATCTATAATTGTTTTGGCGATCGGACGAGTTTGGCTTTTGGACGATGGTGCCGGTAGACTTTGAGATCTGATGGGACTTGGAAATATTTCGGACGGAAAGGCGTTTTTCGCGTTTTTCTCGAAAACGCGCGCGACGACCGCGGTCGAAACATTAATGTAATACGTTCGCAATGCAACAAGGAACAAGGATCTATAATTGTTTTGGCGATCGGACGAGTTTGGCTTTTGGACGATGGTGCCGGTGGACTTTGAGATCTGGCGGGACTTGGAAATATTTCGGACCGAAAAGTGTTTTTTGCTTTTGTCTCGAAAACGAGCGCGACGACCGTGGTCGAACCATTAATGTAATACGTTCGGAATGCAACGGGGAACAAGGATCTATAATTGTTTTGGCGATCGGACGAGTTTGGCTTTTGGACGATGGTGCCGGTGGACTTTGAGATCTGACGGGACTTTGAAATATTTCGGACCGAAAGGTATTTTTCGCTTTTTTTTCGAAAACGACCGCGACAACCGCGGTCGAAACATTAATGTAATATGTTCGGAATGCAACGGGGAACAAGGATCTATAATTGTTTTGGCAATCGGACGAGTTTGGCTTTTGGACGATGGTGCCGGTGGACTTTGAGATCTGGCGGGACTTGGAAATATTTCGGACCGAAAAGTGTTTTTTGCTTTTTTCTCGAAAACGAGCGCGACGACCGTGGTCGAACCATTAATGTAATACGTTCGGAATGCAACGGGGAACAAGGATCTATAATTGTTTTGGCGATCGGACGAGTTTGGCTTTTGGACGATGGTGCCGGTGGACTTTGAGATCTGGCGTGACTTGGAAATATTTCGGACCGAAAGGTGTTTTTTGCGTTTTTCTCGAAAACGAGCGCGACGACCGCGGTCGAACCATTAATGTAATACGTTCGCAATGCAACAAGGAACAAGGATCTATAATTGTTTTGGCGATCGGACGAGTTTGGCTTTTGGACCATGGTGCCGGTGGACTTTGAGATCTGACGGGACTTTGAAATATTTCGGACCGAAAGGTGTTTTTCGCTTTTTTCTCGAAAACGAGCGCGACGACCTCGGTCGAAACATTAATGTAATACGTTCGCAATGCAACTAGGAACAAGGATCTATAATTGTTTTGGCGATCGGACGAGTTTGGCTTTTGGACGATGGTGCCGGTGGACTTTGAGATCTGACGGGACTGTGAAATATTTCGGACCGAAAGGTGTTTTTTGCGTTTTTCTCGAAAACGAGCGCGACGACCGTGGTCGAACCATTAATGTAATACGTTCGGAATGCAACGGGGAACAAGGATCTATAATGGTTTTGGCGATCGGACGAGTTTGGCATTTGGACGATGGTGCCGGTGGACTTTGAGATCTGGCGGGACTTAGAAATATTTCGGACGGAAAGGCGTTTTTCGCGTTTTTCTCGAAAACGCGCGCGTCGACCGCGGTCGAAACATTAATGTAATACGTTCGCAATGCAACAAGGAACAAGGATCTATAATTGTTTTGGCGATCGGACGAGTTTGGCTTTTGGACGATGGTGCTCGTGGACTTTGAGATCTGACGGGACTGTGAAATATTTCGGACCGAATGGTGTTTTTTGCGCTTTTCTCGAAAACGAGCGCGACGACCGCGGTCGAGCCATTAATGTAATACGTTCGGAATGCAACGGGGAACAAGGATCTATAATTGTTTTGGCGATCGGACGAGTTTGGCTTTTGGACTATGGTGCCGGTGGACTTTGAGATCTGACGGGACTTTGAAATATTTCGGACCGAAAGCTGTTTTTTGCGTTTTTCTCGAAAACGAGCGCGACGACCGTGGTCGAACCATTAATGTAATACGTTTGGAATGCAACGGGGAACAAGGATCTATAATTGTTTTGGCGATCGGACGAGTTTGGCATTTGGACGATGGTGCCGGTGGACTTTGAGATCTGGCGGGACTTAGAAATATTTCGGACCGAAAGGTGTTTTTTGCGTTTTTCTCGAAAACGAGCGCGACGACCGCGGTCGAGCCATTAATGTAATACGTTCGGAATGAAACGGGGAACAAGGATCTATAATTGTTTTGGCGATCGGACGAGTTTGGCTTTTGGACTATGGTGCCGGTGGACTTTGAGATCTGACGGGACTTTGAAATATTTCGGACCGAAAGCTGTTTTTTGCGTTTTTCTCGAAAACGAGCGCGACGACCGTGGTCGAACCATTAATGTAATACGTTCGGAATGCAGCGGGGAACAAGGATCTATAATTGTTTTGGCGATCGGACGAGTTTGGCTTTTGGACGATGGTGCCGGTGGACTTTGAGATCTGACGGGACTTGGAAATATTTCGGACGGAAAGGCGTTTTTCGCGTTTTTCTCGAAAACGCGCGCGACGACCGCGGTCGAAACATTAATGTAATACGTTCGCAATGCAACAAGGAACAAGGATCTATAATTGTTTTGGCGATCGGACGAGTTTGGCTTTCGGACTATGGTGCCGGTGGACTTTGAGATCTGACGGGACTTTGAAATATTTCGGACCGAAAGCTGTTTTTTGCGTTTTTCTCGAAAACGAGCGCGACGACCGTGGTCGAACCGTTAATGTAATACGTTCGCAATGCAACAAGGAACAAGGATCTATAATTGTTTTGGCGATCGGACGAGTTTGGCTTTTGGACGATGGTGCCGGTGGACTTTGAGATCTGACGGGACTTTGAAATATTTCGGACCGAAAGGTATTTTTCGCTTTTTTTTCGAAAACGACCGCGACAACCGCGGTCGAAACATTAATGTAATATGTTCGGAATGCAACGGGGAACAAGGATCTATAATTGTTTTGGCAATCGGACGAGTTTGGCTTTTGGACGATGGTGCCGGTGGACTTTGAGATCTGGCGGGACTTGGAAATATTTCGGACCGAAAAGTGTTTTTTGCTTTTTTCTCGAAAACGAGCGCGACGACCGTGGTCGAACCATTAATGTAATACGTTCGGAATGCAACGGGGAACAAGGATCTATAATTGTTTTGGCGATCGGACGAGTTTGGCTTTTGGACGATGGTGCCGGTGGACTTTGAGATCTGGCGGGACTTGGAAATATTTCGGACCGAAAGGTGTTTTTTGCGTTTTTCTCGAAAACGAGCGCGACGACCGCGGTCGAGCCATTAATGTAATACGTTCGGAATGCAACGGGGAACAAGGATCTATAATTGTTTTGGCGATCGGACGAGTTTGGCTTTTGGACTATGGTGCCGGTGGACTTTGAGATCTGACGGGAATTTGAAATATTTCGGACCGAAAGGTGTTTTTCGCTTTTTTCTCGAAAACGAGCGCGACGACCTCGGTCGAAACATTAATGTAATACGTTCGCAATGCAACTAGGAACAAGGATCTATAATAGTTTTGGCGATCGGACGAGTTTGGCTTTTGGACGATGGTGCTCGTGGACATTGAGATCTGGCGGGACTTGGAAATATTTCGGACTGAAAGGTGTTTTTCGCTTTTTTCTCGAAAACGAGCGCGACGACCTCGGTCGAAACATTAATGTAATACGTTCGCAATGCAACTAGGAACAAGGATCTATAATTGTTTTGGCGATCGGACGAGTTTGGCTTTTGGACGATGGTGCCGGTGGACATTGAGATCTGGCGGGACTTGGAAATATTTCGGACCGAAAGGTGTTTTTTGCGTTTTTCTCGAAAACGAGCGCGACGACCGCGGTCGAACCATTAATGTAATACGTTCGCAATGCAACAAGGAACAAGGATCTATAATTGTTTTGGCGATCGGACGAGTTTGGCTTTTGGACGATGGTGCTCGTGGACTTTGAGATCTGACGGGACTTAGAAATATTTCGGACCGAAAGCTGTTTTTTGCTTTTTTCTCGAAAACGAGCGCGACGACCGTGGTCGAACCATTAATGTAATACGTTCGGAATGCAACGGGGAACAAGGATCTATAATTGTTTTGGCGATCGGACGAGTTTGGCTTTTGGACGATGGTGCCGGTAGACTTTGAGATCTGATGGGACTTGGAAATATTTCGGACGGAAAGGCGTTTTTCGCCTTTTTCTCGAAAACGCGCGCGACGACCGCGGTCGAAACATTAATGTAATACGTTCGCAATGCAACAAGGAACAAGGATCTATAATTGTTTTGGCGATCGGACGAGTTTGGCTTTTGGACGATGGTGCTCGTGGACATTGAGATCTGGCGGGACTTGGAAATATTTCGGACCGAAAGGTGTTTTTTGCGTTTTTCTCGAAAACGAGCGCGACCACCGCGGTCGAACCATTAATGTAATACGTTCGCAATGCAACAAGGAACAAGGATCTATAATTGTTTTGGCGATCGGACGAGTTTGGCTTTTGGACCATGGTGCTCGTGGACTTTGAGATCTGACGGGACTTAGAAATATTTCGGACCGAAAGCTGTTTTTTGCTTTTTCCTCGAAAACGAGCGCGACGACCGTGGTCGAACCATTAATGTAATACGTTCGGAATGCAACGGGGAACAAGGATCTATAATTGTTTTGGCGATCGGACGAGTTTGGCTTTTGGACGATGGTGCCGGTAGACTTTGAGATCTGATGGGACTTGGAAATATTTCGGACGGAAAGGCGTTTTTCGCGTTTTTCTCGAAAACGCGCGCGACGACCGCGGTCGAAACATTAATGTAATACGTTCGCAATGCAACAAGGAACAAGGATCTATAATTGTTTTGGCGATCGGACGAGTTTGGCTTTTGGACGATGGTGCTCGTGGACATTGAGATCTGGCGGGACTTGGAAATATTTCGGACCGAAAGGTGTTTTTTGCGTTTTTCTCGAAAACGAGCGCGACCACCGCGGTCGATCCATTAATGTAATACGTTCGCAATGCAACAAGGAACAAAGATCTATAATTGTTTTGGCGATCGGACGAGTTTGGCTTTTGGACCATGGTGCCGGTGGACTTTGAGATCTGACGGGACTTTGAAATATTTCGGACCGAAAGGTGTTTTTAGCTTTTTTCTCGAAAACGAGCGCGACGACCTCGGTCGAAACATTAATGTAATACGTTCGCAATGCAACTAGGAACAAGGATCTATAATTGTTTTGGCGATCGGACGAGTTTGGCTTTTGGACGATGGTGCCGGTGGACATTGAGATCTGGCGGGACTTGGAAATATTTCGGACCGAAAGGTGTTTTTTGCGTTTTTCTCGAAAACGAGCGCGACGACCGCGGTCGAACCATTAATGTAATACGTTCGCAATGCAACAAGGAACAAGGATCTATAATTGTTTTGGCGATCGGACGAGTTTGGCTTTTGGACGATGGTGCCGGTGGACTTTGAGATCTGACGGGACTGTGAAATATTTCGGACCGAAAGGTGTTTTTTGCGTTTTTCTCGAAAACGAGCGCGACGACCGTGGTCGAACCATTAATTTAATACGTTCGGAATGCAACGGGGAACAAGGATCTATAATTGTTTTGGCGATCGGACGAGTTTGGCATTTGGACGATGGTGCCGGTGGACTTTGAGATCTGGCGGGACTTGGAAATATTTCGGACCGAAAAGTGTTTTTTGCTTTTTTCTCGAAAACGAGCGCGACGACCGTGGTCGAACCATTAATGTAATACGTTCGGAATGCAACGGGGAACAAGGATCTATAATTGTTTTGGCGATCGGACGAGTTTGGCTTTTGGACGATGGTGCCGGTGGACTTTGAGATCTGACGGGACTGTGAAATATTTCGGACCGAAAGGTGTTTTTTGCGTTTTTCTCGAAAACGAGCGCGACGACCGCGGTCGAACCATTAATGTAATACGTTCGCAATGCAACAAGGAACAAGGATCTATAATTGTTTTGGCGATCGGACGAGTTTGGATTTTGGACCATGGTGCCGGTGGACTTTGAGATCTGACGGGACTTTGAAATATTTCGGACCGAAAGGTGTTTTTCGCTTTTTTCTCGAAAACGAGCGCGACGACCTCGGTCGAAACATTAATGTAATACGTTCGCAATGCAACTAGGAACAAGGATCTATAATTGTTTTGGCGATCGGACGAGTTTGGCTTTTGGACGATGGTGCCGGTGGACATTGAGATCTGGCGGGACTTGGAAATATTTCGGACCGAAAGGTGTTTTTTGCGTTTTTCTCGAAAACGAGCGCGACGACCGCGGTCGAACCATTAATGTAATACGTTCGCAATGCAACAAGGAACAAGGATCTATAATTGTTTTGGCGATCGGACGAGTTTGGCTTTTGGACGATGGTGCCGGTGGACTTTGAGATCTGACGGGACTGTGAAATATTTCGGACCGAAAGGTGTTTTTTGCGTTTTTCTCGAAAACGAGCGCGACGACCGTGGTCGAACCATTAATTTAATACGTTCGGAATGCAACGGGGAACAAGGATCTATAATTGTTTTGGCGATCGGACGAGTTTGGCATTTGGACGATGGTGCCGGTGGACTTTGAGATCTGGCGGGACTTGGAAATATTTCGGACCGAAAAGTGTTTTTTGCATTTTTCTCGAAAACGAGCGCGACGACCGTGGTCGAACCATTAATGTAATACGTTCGGAATGCAACGGGGAACAAGGATCTATAATTGTTTTGGCGATCGGACGAGTTTGGCTTTTGGACGATGGTGCCGGTGGACTTTGAGATCTGACGGGACTGTGAAATATTTCGGACCGAAAGGTGTTTTTTGCGTTTTTCTCGAAAACGAGCGCGACGACCGCGGTCGAACCATTAATGTAATACGTTCGCAATGCAACAAGGAACAAGGATCTATAATTGTTTTGGCGATCGGACGAGTTTGGATTTTGGACCATGGTGCCGGTGGACTTTGAGATCTGACGGGACTTTGAAATATTTCGGACCGAAAGGTGTTTTTCGCTTTTTTCTCGAAAACGAGCGCGACGACCTCGGTCGAAACATTAATGTAATACGTTCGCAATGCAACTAGGAACAAGGATCTATAATAGTTTTGGCGATCGGACGAGTTTGGCTTTTGGACGATGGTGCTCGTGGACATTGAGATCTGGCGGGACTTGGAAATATTTCGGACTGAAAGGTGTTTTTCGCTTTTTTCTCGAAAACGAGCGCGACGACCTCGGTCGAAACATTAATGTAATACGTTCGCAATGCAACTAGGAACAAGGATCTATAATTGTTTTGGCGATCGGACGAGTTTGGCTTTTGGACGATGGTGCCGGTGGACATTGAGATCTGGCGGGACTTGGAAATATTTCGGACCGAAAGGTGTTTTTTGCGTTTTTCTCGAAAACGAGCGCGACGACCGCGGTCGAACCATTAATGTAATACGTTCGCAATGCAACAAGGAACAAGGATCTATAATTGTTTTGGCGATCGGACGAGTTTGGCTTTTGGACGATGGTGCTCGTGGACTTTGAGATCTGACGGGACTTAGAAATATTTCGGACCGAAAGCTGTTTTTTGCTTTTTTCTCGAAAACGAGCGCGACGACCGTGGTCGAACCATTAATGTAATACGTTCGGAATGCAACGGGGAACAAGGATCTATAATTGTTTTGGCGATCGGACGAGTTTGGCTTTTGGACGATGGTGCCGGTAGACTTTGAGATCTGATGGGACTTGGAAATATTTCGGACGGAAAGGCGTTTTTCGCCTTTTTCTCGAAAACGCGCGCGACGACCGCGGTCGAAACATTAATGTAATACGTTCGCAATGCAACAAGGAACAAGGATCTATAATTGTTTTGGCGATCGGACGAGTTTGGCTTTTGGACGATGGTGCTCGTGGACATTGAGATCTGGCGGGACTTGGAAATATTTCGGACCGAAAGGTGTTTTTTGCGTTTTTCTCGAAAACGAGCGCGACCACCGCGGTCGAACCATTAATGTAATACGTTCGCAATGCAACAAGGAACAAGGATCTATAATTGTTTTGGCGATCGGACGAGTTTGGCTTTTGGACCATGGTGCTCGTGGACTTTGAGATCTGACGGGACTTAGAAATATTTCGGACCGAAAGCTGTTTTTTGCTTTTTCCTCGAAAACGAGCGCGACGACCGTGGTCGAACCATTAATGTAATACGTTCGGAATGCAACGGGGAACAAGGATCTATAATTGTTTTGGCGATCGGACGAGTTTGGCTTTTGGACGATGGTGCCGGTAGACTTTGAGATCTGATGGGACTTGGAAATATTTCGGACGGAAAGGCGTTTTTCGCGTTTTTCTCGAAAACGCGCGCGACGACCGCGGTCGAAACATTAATGTAATACGTTCGCAATGCAACAAGGAACAAGGATCTATAATTGTTTTGGCGATCGGACGAGTTTGGCTTTTGGACGATGGTGCTCGTGGACATTGAGATCTGGCGGGACTTGGAAATATTTCGGACCGAAAGGTGTTTTTTGCGTTTTTCTCGAAAACGAGCGCGACCACCGCGGTCGATCCATTAATGTAATACGTTCGCAATGCAACAAGGAACAAAGATCTATAATTGTTTTGGCGATCGGACGAGTTTGGCTTTTGGACCATGGTGCCGGTGGACTTTGAGATCTGACGGGACTTTGAAATATTTCGGACCGAAAGGTGTTTTTAGCTTTTTTCTCGAAAACGAGCGCGACGACCTCGGTCGAAACATTAATGTAATACGTTCGCAATGCAACTAGGAACAAGGATCTATAATTGTTTTGGCGATCGGACGAGTTTGGCTTTTGGACGATGGTGCCGGTGGACATTGAGATCTGGCGGGACTTGGAAATATTTCGGACCGAAAGGTGTTTTTTGCGTTTTTCTCGAAAACGAGCGCGACGACCGCGGTCGAACCATTAATGTAATACGTTCGCAATGCAACAAGGAACAAGGATCTATAATTGTTTTGGCGATCGGACGAGTTTGGCTTTTGGACGATGGTGCCGGTGGACTTTGAGATCTGACGGGACTGTGAAATATTTCGGACCGAAAGGTGTTTTTTGCGTTTTTCTCGAAAACGAGCGCGACGACCGTGGTCGAACCATTAATTTAATACGTTCGGAATGCAACGGGGAACAAGGATCTATAATTGTTTTGGCGATCGGACGAGTTTGGCATTTGGACGATGGTGCCGGTGGACTTTGAGATCTGGCGGGACTTGGAAATATTTCGGACCGAAAAGTGTTTTTTGCTTTTTTCTCGAAAACGAGCGCGACGACCGTGGTCGAACCATTAATGTAATACGTTCGGAATGCAACGGGGAACAAGGATCTATAATTGTTTTGGCGATCGGACGAGTTTGGCTTTTGGACGATGGTGCCGGTGGACTTTGAGATCTGACGGGACTGTGAAATATTTCGGACCGAAAGGTGTTTTTTGCGTTTTTCTCGAAAACGAGCGCGACGACCGCGGTCGAACCATTAATGTAATACGTTCGCAATGCAACAAGGAACAAGGATCTATAATTGTTTTGGCGATCGGACGAGTTTGGATTTTGGACCATGGTGCCGGTGGACTTTGAGATCTGACGGGACTTTGAAATATTTCGGACCGAAAGGTGTTTTTCGCTTTTTTCTCGAAAACGAGCGCGACGACCTCGGTCGAAACATTAATGTAATACGTTCGCAATGCAACTAGGAACAAGGATCTATAATTGTTTTGGCGATCGGACGAGTTTGGCTTTTGGACGATGGTGCCGGTGGACATTGAGATCTGGCGGGACTTGGAAATATTTCGGACCGAAAGGTGTTTTTTGCGTTTTTCTCGAAAACGAGCGCGACGACCGCGGTCGAACCATTAATGTAATACGTTCGCAATGCAACAAGGAACAAGGATCTATAATTGTTTTGGCGATCGGACGAGTTTGGCTTTTGGACGATGGTGCCGGTGGACTTTGAGATCTGACGGGACTGTGAAATATTTCGGACCGAAAGGTGTTTTTTGCGTTTTTCTCGAAAACGAGCGCGACGACCGTGGTCGAACCATTAATTTAATACGTTCGGAATGCAACGGGGAACAAGGATCTATAATTGTTTTGGCGATCGGACGAGTTTGGCATTTGGACGATGGTGCCGGTGGACTTTGAGATCTGGCGGGACTTGGAAATATTTCGGACCGAAAAGTGTTTTTTGCATTTTTCTCGAAAACGAGCGCGACGACCGTGGTCGAACCATTAATGTAATACGTTCGGAATGCAACGGGGAACAAGGATCTATAATTGTTTTGGCGATCGGACGAGTTTGGCTTTTGGACGATGGTGCCGGTGGACTTTGAGATCTGACGGGACTGTGAAATATTTCGGACCGAAAGGTGTTTTTTGCGTTTTTCTCGAAAACGAGCGCGACGACCGCGGTCGAACCATTAATGTAATACGTTCGCAATGCAACAAGGAACAAGGATCTATAATTGTTTTGGCGATCGGACGAGTTTGGATTTTGGACCATGGTGCCGGTGGACTTTGAGATCTGACGGGACTTTGAAATATTTCGGACCGAAAGGTGTTTTTCGCTTTTTTCTCGAAAACGAGCGCGACGACCTCGGTCGAAACATTAATGTAATACGTTCGCAATGCAACTAGGAACAAGGATCTATAATTGTTTTGGCGATCGGACGAGTTTGGCTTTTGGACGATGGTGCCGGTGGACATTGAGATCTGGCGGGACTTGGAAATATTTCGGACCGAAAGGTGTTTTTTGCGTTTTTCTCGAAAACGAGCGCGACGACCGCGGTCGAACCATTAATGTAATACGTTCGCAATGCAACAAGGAACAAGGATCTATAATTGTTTTGGCGATCGGACGAGTTTGGCTTTTGGACGATGGTGCCGGTGGACTTTGAGATCTGACGGGACTGTGAAATATTTCGGACCGAAAGGTGTTTTTTGCGTTTTTCTCGAAAACGAGCGCGACGACCGTGGTCGAACCATTAATGTAATACGTTCGGAATGCAACGGGGAACAAGGATCTATAATTGTTTTGGCGATCGGACGAGTTTGGCATTTGGACGATGGTGCCGGTGGACTTTGAGATCTGGCGGGACTTAGAAATATTTCGGACCGAAAGGTGTTTTTTGCGTTTTTCTCGAAAACGAGCGCGACGACCGCGGTCGAGCCATTAATGTAATACGTTCGGAATGCAACGGGGAACAAGGATCTATAATTGTTTTGGCGATCGGACGAGTTTGGCTTTTGGACTATGGTGCCGGTGGACTTTGAGATCTGACGGGAATTTGAAATATTTCGGACCGAAAGGTGTTTTTCGCTTTTTTCTCGAAAACGAGCGCGACGACCTCGGTCGAAACATTAATGTAATACGTTCGCAATGCAACTAGGAACAAGGATCTATAATTTTTTGGCGATCGGACGAGTTTGGCTTTTGGACGATGGTGCTCGTGGACTTTGAGATCTGACGGGACTTAGAAATATTTCGGACCGAAAGCTGTTTTTTGCTTTTTTCTCGAAAACGAGCGCGACGACCGTGGTCGAACCATTAATGTAATACGTTCGGAATGCAACGGGGAACAAGGATCTATAATTGTTTTGGCGATCGGACGAGTTTGGCTTTTGGACGATGGTGCCGGTAGACTTTGAGATCTGATGGGACTTGGAAATATTTCGGACGGAAAGGCGTTTTTCGCGTTTTTCTCGAAAACGCGCGCGACGACCGCGGTCGAAACATTAATGTAATACGTTCGCAATGCAACAAGGAACAAGGATCTATAATTGTTTTGGCGATCGGACGAGTTTGGCTTTTGGACGATGGTGCTCGTGGACATTGAGATCTGGCGGGACTTGGAAATATTTCGGACCGAAAGGTGTTTTTTGCGTTTTTCTCGAAAACGAGCGCGACCACCGCGGTCGAACCATTAATGTAATACGTTCGCAATGCAACAAGGAACAAGGATCTATAATTGTTTTGGCGATCGGACGAGTTTGGCTTTTGGACCATGGTGCCGGTGGACTTTGAGATCTGACGGGACTTTGAAATATTTCGGACCGAAAGGTGTTTTTAGCTTTTTTCTCGAAAACGAGCGCGACGACCTCGGTCGAAACATTAATGTAATACGTTCGCAATGCAACTAGGAACAAGGATCTATAATTGTTTTGGCGATCGGACGAGTTTGGCTTTTGGACGATGGTGCCGGTGGACATTGAGATCTGGCGGGACTTGGAAATATTTCGGACCGAAAGGTGTTTTTTGCGTTTTTCTCGAAAACGAGCGCGACGACCGCGGTCGAACCATTAATGTAATACGTTCGCAATGCAACAAGGAACAAGGATCTATAATTGTTTTGGCGATCGGACGAGTTTGGCTTTTGGACGATGGTGCCGGTGGACTTTGAGATCTGACGGGACTGTGAAATATTTCGGACCGAAAGGTGTTTTTTGCGTTTTTCTCGAAAACGAGCGCGACGACCGTGGTCGAACCATTAATTTAATACGTTCGGAATGCAACGGGGAACAAGGATCTATAATTGTTTTGGCGATCGGACGAGTTTGGCATTTGGACGATGGTGCCGGTGGACTTTGAGATCTGGCGGGACTTGGAAATATTTCGGACCGAAAAGTGTTTTTTGCTTTTTTCTCGAAAACGAGCGCGACGACCGTGGTCGAACCATTAATGTAATACGTTCGGAATGCAACGGGGAACAAGGATCTATAATTGTTTTGGCGATCGGACGAGTTTGGCTTTTGGACGATGGTGCCGGTGGACTTTGAGATCTGGCGGGACTTGGAAATATTTCGGACCGAAAGGTGTTTTTTGCGTTTTTCTCGAAAACGAGCGCGACGACCGCGGTCGAACCATTAATGTAATACGTTCGCAATGCAACAAGGAACAAGGATCTATAATTGTTTTGGCGATCGGACGAGTTTGGATTTTGGACCATGGTGCCGGTGGACTTTGAGATCTGACGGGACTTTGAAATATTTCGGACCGAAAGGTGTTTTTCGCTTTTTTCTCGAAAACGAGCGCGACGACCTCGGTCGAAACATTAATGTAATACGTTCGCAATGCAACTAGGAACAAGGATCTATAATTGTTTTGGCGATCGGACGAGTTTGGCTTTTGGACGATGGTGCCGGTGGACATTGAGATCTGGCAGGACTTGGAAATATTTCGGACCGAAAGGTGTTTTTTGCGTTTTTCTCGAAAACGAGCGCGACGACCGCGGTCGAACCATTAATGTAATACGTTCGCAATGCAACAAGGAACAAGGATCTATAATTGTTTTGGCGATCGGACGAGTTTGGCTTTTGGACGATGGTGCCGGTGGACTTTGAGATCTGACGGGACTGTGAAATATTTCGGACCGAAAGGTGTTTTTTGCGTTTTTCTCGAAAACGAGCGCGACGACCGTGGTCGAACCATTAATGTAATACGTTCGGAATGCAACGGGGAACAAGGATCTATAATTGTTTTGGCGATCGGACGAGTTTGGCATTTGGACGATGGTGCCGGTGGACTTTGAGATCTGGCGGGACTTAGAAATATTTCGGACCGAAAGGTGTTTTTTGCGTTTTTCTCGAAAACGAGCGCGACGACCGCGGTCGAGCCATTAATGTAATACGTTCGGAATGCAACGGGGAACAAGGATCTATAATTGTTTTGGCGATCGGACGAGTTTGGCTTTTGGACTATGGTGCCGGTGGACTTTGAGATCTGACGGGAATTTGAAATATTTCGGACCGAAAGGTGTTTTTCGCTTTTTTCTCGAAAACGAGCGCGACGACCTCGGTCGAAACATTAATGTAATACGTTCGCAATGCAACTAGGAACAAGGATCTATAATTTTTTGGCGATCGGACGAGTTTGGCTTTTGGACGATGGTGCTCGTGGACTTTGAGATCTGGCGGGACTTGGAAATATTTCGGACCGAAAGGTGTTTTTTGCGTTTTTCTCGAAAACGAGCGCGACCACCGCGGTCGAACCATTAATGTAATACGTTCGCAATGCAACAAGGAACAAGGATCTATAATTGTTTTGGCGATCGGACGAGTTTGGCTTTTGGACCATGGTGCCGGTGGACTTTGAGATCTGACGGGACTTTGAAATATTTCGGACCGAAAGGTGTTTTTAGCTTTTTTCTCGAAAACGAGCGCGACGACCTCGGTCGAAACATTAATGTAATACGTTCGCAATGCAACTAGGAACAAGGATCTATAATTGTTTTGGCGATCGGACGAGTTTGGCTTTTGGACGATGGTGCCGGTGGACATTGAGATCTGGCGGGACTTGGAAATATTTCGGACCGAAAGGTGTTTTTTGCGTTTTTCTCGAAAACGAGCGCGACGACCGCGGTCGAACCATTAATGTAATACGTTCGCAATGCAACAAGGAACAAGGATCTATAATTGTTTTGGCGATCGGACGAGTTTGGCTTTTGGACGATGGTGCCGGTGGACTTTGAGATCTGACGGGACTGTGAAATATTTCGGACCGAAAGGTGTTTTTTGCGTTTTTCTCGAAAACGAGCGCGACGACCGTGGTCGAACCATTAATGTAATACGTTCGGAATGCAACGGGGAACAAGGATCTATAATTGTTTTGGCGATCGGACGAGTTTGGCATTTGGACGATGGTGCCGGTGGACTTTGAGATCTGGCGGGACTTAGAAATATTTCGGACCGAAAGGTGTTTTTTGCGTTTTTCTCGAAAACGAGCGCGACGACCGCGGTCGAGCCATTAATGTAATACGTTCGGAATGCAACGGGGAACAAGGATCTATAATTGTTTTGGCGATCGGACGAGTTTGGCTTTTGGACTATGGTGCCGGTGGACTTTGAGATCTGACGGGAATTTGAAATATTTCGGACCGAAAGGTGTTTTTCGCTTTTTTCTCGAAAACGAGCGCGACGACCTCGGTCGAAACATTAATGTAATACGTTCGCAATGCAACTAGGAACAAGGATCTATAATTGTTTTGGCGATCGGACGAGTTTGGCTTTTGGACGATGGTGCCGGTGGACATTGAGATCTGGCGGGACTTGGAAATATTTCCGACCGAAAGGTGTTTTTTGCGTTTTTCTCGAAAACGAGCGCGACGACCGCGGTCGAACCATTAATGTAATACGTTCGCAATGCAACAAGGAACAAGGATCTATAATTGTTTTGGCGATCGGACGAGTTTGGCTTTTGGACGATGGTGCCGGTGGACTTTGAGATCTGACGGGACTGTGAAATATTTCGGACCGAAAGGTGTTTTTTGCGTTTTTCTCGAAAACGAGCGCGACGACCGTGGTCGAACCATTAATGTAATACGTTCGGAATGCAACGGGGAACAAGGATCTATAATTGTTTTGGCGATCGGACGAGTTTGGCATTTGGACGATGGTGCCGGTGGACTTTGAGATCTGGCGGGACTTAGAAATATTTCGGACCGAAAGGTGTTTTTTGCGTTTTTCTCGAAAACGAGCGCGACGACCGCGGTCGAGCCATTAATGTAATACGTTCGGAATGCAACGGGGAACAAGGATCTATAATTGTTTTGGCGATCGGACGAGTTTGGCTTTTGGACTATGGTGCCGGTGGACTTTGAGATCTGACGGGACTTTGAAATATTTCGGACCGAAAGCTGTTTTTTGCTTTTTTCTCGAAAACGAGCGCGACGACCGTGGTCGAACCATTAATGTAATACGTTCGGAATGCAACGGGGAACAAGGATCTATAATTGTTTTGGCGATCGGACGAGTTTGGCTTTTGGACGATGGTGCCGGTGGACTTTGAGATCTGATGGGACTTGGAAATATTTCGGACGGAAAGGCGTTTTTCGCGTTTTTCTCGAAAACGCGCGCGACGACCGCGGTCGAAACATTAATGTAATACGTTCGCAATGCAACAAGGAACAAGGATCTATAATTGTTTTGGCGATCGGACGAGTTTGGCTTTTGGACGATGGTGCTCGTGGACATTGAGGTCTGGCGGGACTTGGAAATATTTCGGACCGAAAGGTGTTTTTTGCGTTTTTCTCGAAAACGAGCGCGACGACCGCGGTCGAACCATTAATGTAATACGTTCGCAATGCAACAAGGTACAAGGATCTATAATTGTTTTGGCGATCGGACGAGTTTGGCTTTTGGACCATGGTGCCGGTGGACTTTGAGATCTGACGGGACTTTGAAATATTTCGGACCGAAAGGAGTTTTTCGCTTTTTTCTCGAAAACGAGCGCGACGACCTCGGTCGAAACATTAATGTAATACGTTCGCAATGCAACTAGGAACAAGGATCTATAATTGTTTTGGCGATCGGACGAGTTTGGCTTTTGGACGATGGTGCCGGTGGACATTGAGATCTGGCGGGACTTGGAAATATTTCGGACCGAAAGTTGTTTTTTGCGTTTTTCTCGAAAACGAGCGCGACGACCGCGGTCGAACCATTAATGTAATACGTTCGCAATGCAACAAGGAACAAGGATCTATAATTGTTTTGGCGATCGGGCGAGTTTGGCTTTTGGACGATGGTGCCGGTGGACTTTGAGATCTGACGGGACTGTGAAATATTTCGGACCGAAAGGTGTTTTTTGCGTTTTTCTCGAAAACGAGCGCGACGACCGTGGTCGAACCATTAATGTAATACGTTCGGAATGCAACGGGGAACAAGGATCTATAATTGTTTTGGCGATCGGGCGAGTTTGGCTTTTGGACGATGGTGCCGGTGGACTTTGAGATCTGGCGGGACTTGGAAATATTTCGGACCGAAAGGTGTTTTTTGCGTTTTTCTCGAAAACGAGCGCGACGACCGCGGTCGAACCATTAATGTAATACGTTCGCAATGCAACAAGGAACAAGGATCTATAATTGTTTTGGCGATCGGACGAGTTTGGCTTTTGGACCATGGTGCCGGTGGACTTTGAGATCTGACGGGACTTTGAAATATTTCGGTCCGAAAGGAGTTTTTCGCTTTTTTCTCGAAAACGAGCGCGACGACCTCGGTCGAAACATTAATGTAATACGTTCGCAATGCAACTAGGAACAAGGATCTATAATTGTTTTGGCGATCGGACGAGTTTGGCTTTTGGACGATGGTGCCGGTGGACATTGAGATCTGGCGGGACTTGGAAATATTTCGGACCGAAAGCTGTTTTTTACTTTTTTCTCGAAAACGAGCGCGACGACCGTGGTCGAACCATTAATGTAATACGTTCGGAATGCAACGGGGAACAAGGATCTATAATTGTTTTGGCGATCGGACGAGTTTGGCTTTTGGACGATGGTGCCGGTAGACTTTGAGATCTGATGGGGCTTGGAAATATTTCGGACGGAAAGGCGTTTTTCGCGTTTTTCTCGAAAACGCGCGCGACGACCGCGGTCGAAACATTAATGTAATACGTTCGCAATGCAACAAGGAACAAGGATCTATAATTGTTTTGGCGATCGGACGAGTTTGGCTTTTGGACGATGGTGCTCGTGGACATTGAGATCTGGCGGGACTTGGAAATATTTCGGACCGAAAGGTGTTTTTTGCGTTTTTCTCGAAAACGAGCGCGACGACCGCGGTCGAACCATTAATGTAATACGTTCGCAATGCAACAAGGAACAAGGATCTATAATTGTTTTGGCGATCGGACGAGTTTGGCTTTTGGACGATGGTGCCGGTGGACTTTGAGATCTGACGGGACTGTGAAATATTTCGGACCGAAAGGTGTTTTTTGCGTTTTTCTCGAAAACGAGCGCGACGACCGTGGTCGAACCATTAATGTAATACGTTCGGAATGCAACGGGGAACAAGGATCTATAATTGTTTTGGCGATCGGACGAGTTTGGCATTTGGACGATGGTGCCGGTGGACTTTGAGATCTGGCGGGACTTTGAAATATTTCGGACCGAAAGGTGTTTTTTGCGTTTTTCTCGAAAACGAGCGCGACGACCGCGGTCGAGCCATTAATGTAATACGTTCGGAATGCAACGGGGAACAAGGATCTATAATTGTTTTGGCGATCGGACGAGTTTGGCTTTTGGACTATGGTGCCGGTGGACTTTGAGATCTGACGGGACTTTGAAATATTTCGGACCGAAAGCTGTTTTTTGCTTTTTTCTCGAAAACGAGCGCGACGACCGTGGTCGAACCATTAATGTAATACGTTCGGAATGCAACGGGGAAACAAGGATCTATAATTGTTTTGGCGATCGGACGAGTTTGGCTTTTGGACGATGGTGCCGGTGGACTTTGAGATCTGATGGGACTTGGAAATATTTCGGACGGAAAGGCGTTTTTCGCGTTTTTCTCGAAAACGCGCGCGACGACCGCGGTCGAAACATTAATGTAATACGTTCGCAATGCAACAAGGAACAAGGATCTATAATTGTTTTGGCGATCGGACGAGTTTGGCTTTTGGACGATGGTGCTCGTGGACATTGAGATCTGGCGGGACTTGGAAATATTTCGGACCGAAAGGTGTTTTTTGCGTTTTTCTCGAAAACGAGCGCGACGACCGCGGTCGAACCATTAATGTAATACGTTCGCAATGCAACAAGGAACAAGGATCTATAATTGTTTTGGCGATCGGACGAGTTTGGCTTTTGGACCATGGTGCCGGTGGACTTTGAGATCTGACGGGACTTTGAAATATTTCGGACCGAAAGGAGTTTTTCGCTTTTTTCTCGAAAACGAGCGCGACGACCTCGGTCGAAACATTAATGTAATACGTTCGCAATGCAACTAGGAACAAGGATCTATAATTGTTTTGGCGATCGGACGAGTTTGGCTTTTGGACGATGGTGCTCGTGGACATTGAGATCTGGCGGGACTTGGAAATATTTCGGACCGAAAGGTGTTTTTTGCGTTTTTCTCGAAAACGAGCGCGACGACCGCGGTCGAACCATTAATGTAATACGTTCGCAATGCAACAAGGAACAAGGATCTATAATTGTTTTGGCGATCGGACGAGTTTGGCTTTTGGACCATGGTGCCGGTGGACTTTGAGATCTGACGGGACTTTGAAATATTTCGGACCGAAAGGTGTTTTTAGCTTTTTTCTCGAAAACGAGCGCGACGACCTCGGTCGAAACATTAATGTAATACGTTCGCAATGCAACTAGGAACAAGGATCTATAATTGTTTTGGCGATCGGACGAGTTTGGCTTTTGGACGATGGTGCCGGTGGACATTGAGATCTGGCGGGACTTGGAAATATTTCGGACCGAAAGGTGTTTTTTGCGTTTTTCTCGAAAACGAGCGCGACGACCGCGGTCGAACCATTAATGTAATACGTTCGCAATGCAACAAGGAACAAGGATCTATAATTGTTTTGGCGATCGGACGAGTTTGGCTTTTGGACGATGGTGCCGGTGGACTTTGAGATCTGACGGGACTGTGAAATATTTCGGACCGAAAGGTGTTTTTTGCGTTTTTCTCGAAAACGAGCGCGACGACCGTGGTCGAACCATTAATGTAATACGTTCGGAATGCAACGGGGAACAAGGATCTATAATTGTTTTGGCGATCGGACGAGTTTGGCATTTGGACGATGGTGCCGGTGGACTTTGAGATCTGGCGGGACTTTGAAATATTTCGGACCGAAAGGTGTTTTTTGCGTTTTTCTCGAAAACGAGCGCGACGACCGCGGTCGAGCCATTAATGTAATACGTTCGGAATGCAACGGGGAACAAGGATCTATAATTGTTTTGGCGATCGGACGAGTTTGGCTTTTGGACTATGGTGCCGGTGGACTTTGAGATCTGACGGGACTTTGAAATATTTCGGACCGAAAGCTGTTTTTTGCTTTTTTCTCGAAAACGAGCGCGACGACCGTGGTCGAACCATTAATGTAATACGTTCGGAATGCAACGGGGAAACAAGGATCTATAATTGTTTTGGCGATCGGACGAGTTTGGCTTTTGGACGATGGTGCCGGTGGACTTTGAGATCTGATGGGACTTGGAAATATTTCGGACGGAAAGGCGTTTTTCGCGTTTTTCTCGAAAACGCGCGCGACGACCGCGGTCGAAACATTAATGTAATACGTTCGCAATGCAACAAGGAACAAGGATCTATAATTGTTTTGGCGATCGGACGAGTTTGGCTTTTGGACGATGGTGCTCGTGGACATTGAGATCTGGCGGGACTTGGAAATATTTCGGACCGAAAGGTGTTTTTTGCGTTTTTCTCGAAAACGAGCGCGACGACCGCGGTCGAACCATTAATGTAATACGTTCGCAATGCAACAAGGAACAAGGATCTATAATTGTTTTGGCGATCGGACGAGTTTGGCTTTTGGACCATGGTGCCGGTGGACTTTGAGATCTGACGGGACTTTGAAATATTTCGGACCGAAAGGAGTTTTTCGCTTTTTTCTCGAAAACGAGCGCGACGACCTCGGTCGAAACATTAATGTAATACGTTCGCAATGCAACTAGGAACAAGGATCTATAATTGTTTTGGCGATCGGACGAGTTTGGCTTTTGGACGATGGTGCTCGTGGACATTGAGATCTGGCGGGACTTGGAAATATTTCGGACCGAAAGGTGTTTTTTGCGTTTTTCTCGAAAACGAGCGCGACGACCGCGGTCGAACCATTAATGTAATACGTTCGCAATGCAACAAGGAACAAGGATCTATAATTGTTTTGGCGATCGGACGAGTTTGGCTTTTGGACCATGGTGCCGGTGGACTTTGAGATCTGACGGGACTTTGAAATATTTCGGACCGAAAGGTGTTTTTAGCTTTTTTCTCGAAAACGAGCGCGACGACCTCGGTCGAAACATTAATGTAATACGTTCGCAATGCAACTAGGAACAAGGATCTATAATTGTTTTGGCGATCGGACGAGTTTGGCTTTTGGACGATGGTGCCGGTGGACATTGAGATCTGGCGGGACTTGGAAATATTTCGGACCGAAAGGTGTTTTTTGCGTTTTTCTCGAAAACGAGCGCGACGACCGCGGTCGAACCATTAATGTAATACGTTCGCAATGCAACAAGGAACAAGGATCTATAATTGTTTTGGCGATCGGACGAGTTTGGCTTTTGGACGATGGTGCCGGTGGACTTTGAGATCTGACGGGACTGTGAAATATTTCGGACCGAAAGGTGTTTTTTGCGTTTTTCTCGAAAACGAGCGCGACGACCGCGGTCGAACCATTAATGTAATACGTTCGCAATGCAACAAGGAACAAGGATCTATAATTGTTTTGGCGATCGGACGAGTTTGGCTTTTGGACGATGGTGCCGGTGGACTTTGAGATCTGACGGGACTGTGAAATATTTCGGACCGAAAGGTGTTTTTTGCGTTTTTCTCGAAAACGAGCGCGACGACCGTGGTCGAACCATTAATGTAATACGTTCGGAATGCAACGGGGAACAAGGATCTATAATTGTTTTGGCGATCGGACGAGTTTGGCATTTGGACGATGGTGCCGGTGGACTTTGAGATCTGGCGGGACTTTGAAATATTTCGGACCGAAAGCTGTTTTTTGCTTTTTTCTCGAAAACGAGCGCGACGACCGTGGTCGAACCATTAATGTAATACGTTCGGAATGCAACGGGGAACAAGGATCTATAATTGTTTTGGCGATCGGACGAGGTTGGCTTTTGGACGATGGTGCCGGTGGACTTTGAGATCTGATGGGACTTGGAAATATTTCGGACGGAAAGGCGTTTTTCGCGTTTTTCTCGAAAACGCGCGCGACGACCGCGGTCGAAACATTAATGTAATACGTTCGCAATGCAACAAGGAACAAGGATCTATAATTGTTTTGGCGATCGGACGAGTTTGGCTTTTGGACGATGGTGCTCGTGGACATTGAGATCTGGCGGGACTTGGAAATATTTCGGACCGAAAGGTGTTTTTTGCGTTTTTCTCGAAAACGAGCGCGACGACCGCGGTCGAACCATTAATGTAATACGTTCGCAATGCAACAAGGAACAAGGATCTGTAATTGTTTTGGCGATCGGACGAGTTTGGCTTTTGGACGATGGTGCCGGTGGACTTTGAGATCTGGCGGGACTTAGAAATATTTCGGACCGAAAGGTGTTTTTCGTGTTATTCTCGAAAACGAGCGCGACGACCGCGGTCGAACCATTAATGTAATACGTTCGCAATGCAACAAGGAACAAGGATCTATAATTGTTTTGGCGATCGGACGAGTTTGGCTTTTGGACGATGGTGCTCGTGGACATTGAGATCTGGCGGGACTTGGAAATATTTCGGACCGAAAGGTGTTTTTTGCGTTTTTCTCGAAAACGAGCGCGACGACCGCGGTCGAACCATTAATGTAATACGTTCGCAATGCAACAAGGAACAAGGATCTATAATTGTTTTGGCGATCGGACGAGTTTGGCTTTTGGACCATGGTGCCGGTGGACTTTGAGATCTGACGGGACTTTGAAATATTTCGGACCGAAAGGTGTTTTTAGCTTTTTTCTCGAAAACGAGCGCGACGACCTCGGTCGAAACATTAATGTAATACGTTCGCAATGCAACTAGGAACAAGGATCTATAATTGTTTTGGCGATCGGACGAGTTTGGCTTTTGGACGATGGTGCCGGTGGACATTGAGATCTGGCGGGACTTGGAAATATTTCGGACCGAAAGGTGTTTTTTGCGTTTTTCTCGAAAACGAGCGCGACGACCGCGGTCGAACCATTAATGTAATACGTTCGCAATGCAACAAGGAACAAGGATCTATAATTGTTTTGGCGATCGGACGAGTTTGGCTTTTGGACGATGGTGCCGGTGGACTTTGAGATCTGACGGGACTGTGAAATATTTCGGACCGAAAGGTGTTTTTTGCGTTTTTCTCGAAAACGAGCGCGACGACCGCGGTCGAACCATTAATGTAATACGTTCGCAATGCAACAAGGAACAAGGATCTATAATTGTTTTGGCGATCGGACGAGTTTGGCTTTTGGACGATGGTGCCGGTGGACTTTGAGATCTGACGGGACTGTGAAATATTTCGGACCGAAAGGTGTTTTTTGCGTTTTTCTCGAAAACGAGCGCGACGACCGTGGTCGAACCATTAATGTAATACGTTCGGAATGCAACGGGGAACAAGGATCTATAATTGTTTTGGCGATCGGACGAGTTTGGCATTTGGACGATGGTGCCGGTGGACTTTGAGATCTGGCGGGACTTTGAAATATTTCGGACCGAAAGCTGTTTTTTGCTTTTTTCTCGAAAACGAGCGCGACGACCGTGGTCGAACCATTAATGTAATACGTTCGGAATGCAACGGGGAACAAGGATCTATAATTGTTTTGGCGATCGGACGAGGTTGGCTTTTGGACGATGGTGCCGGTGGACTTTGAGATCTGATGGGACTTGGAAATATTTCGGACGGAAAGGCGTTTTTCGCGTTTTTCTCGAAAACGCGCGCGACGACCGCGGTCGAAACATTAATGTAATACGTTCGCAATGCAACAAGGAACAAGGATCTATAATTGTTTTGGCGATCGGACGAGTTTGGCTTTTGGACGATGGTGCTCGTGGACATTGAGATCTGGCGGGACTTGGAAATATTTCGGACCGAAAGGTGTTTTTTGCGTTTTTCTCGAAAACGAGCGCGACGACCGCGGTCGAACCATTAATGTAATACGTTCGCAATGCAACAAGGAACAAGGATCTATAATTGTTTTGGCGATCGGACGAGTTTGGCTTTTGGACGATGGTGCCGGTGGACATTGAGATCTGGCGGGACTTGGAAATATTTCGGACCGAAAGGTATTTTTCGCTTTTTTTTCGAAAACGACCGCGACAACCGCGGTCGAAACATTAATGTAATATGTTCGGAATGCAACGGGGAACAAGGATCTATAATTGTTTTGGCAATCGGACGAGTTTGGCTTTTGGACGATGGTGCCGGTGGCCTTTGAGATCTGACGGGACTTTGAAATATTTCGAACCGAAAGGTGTCTTTTACGTTTTTTCGAAAACGACCGCGACAACCGCGGTCGAAACACTAATGTAATACGTTCGCAATGCAACGCGGAACAAGGATCTATAATTGTTTTGGCGATCGGACGAGTTTGGCTTTTGGAAGATGGTGCCGGTGACAGACTTGGGGATCTGACGGGACGTGGAAATATTTCGGACCGAAAGGTGTTTTTCGCATTTTTCTCGAAAACGAGCGTGACGACCGCGGTCGAAACATTAATGTAATACGTTCGCAATGCAACTAGGAACAAGGATCTATTATTGTTTTGGCGATCGGACGAGTTTGGCTTTTGGACGATGGTGCCGGTGGACATTGAGATCTGACGGGACTGTGAAATATTTCGGACCGAAAGGTGTTTTTTGCGTTTTTCTCGAAAACGAGCGCGACGACCGTGGTCGAACCATTAATTTAATACGTTCGGAATGCAACGGGGAACAAGGATCTATAATTGTTTTGGCGATCGGACGAGTTTGGCATTTGGACGATGGTGCCGGTGGACTTTGAGATCTGGCGGGACTTGGAAATATTTCGGACCGAAAAGTGTTTTTTGCTTTTTTCTCGAAAACGAGCGCGACGACCGTGGTCGAACCATTAATGTAATACGTTCGGAATGCAACGGGGAACAAGGATCTATAATTGTTTTGGCGATCGGACGAGTTTGGCTTTTGGACGATGGTGCCGGTGGACTTTGAGATCTGACGGGACTTTGAAATATTTCGGACCGAATGGTATTTTTCGCTTTTTTTTCGAAAACGACCGCGACAACCGCGGTCGAAACATTAATGTAATATGTTCGGAATGCAACGGGGAACAAGGATCTATAATTGTTTTGGCAATCGGACGAGTTTGGCTTTTGGACGATGGTGCCGGTGGACTTTGAGATCTGGCGGGACTTGGAAATATTTCGGACCGAAAAGTGTTTTTTGCTTTTTTCTCGAAAACGAGCGCGACGACCGTGGTCGAACCATTAATGTAATACGTTCGGAATGCAACGGGGAACAAGGATCTATAATTGTTTTGGCGATCGGACGAGTTTGGCATTTGGACGATGGTGCCGGTGGACTTTGAGATCTGGCGGGACTTGGAAATATTTCGGACCGAAAAGTGTTTTTTGCTTTTTTCTCGAAAACGAGCGCGACGACCGTGGTCGAACCATTAATGTAATACGTTCGGAATGCAACGGGGAACAAGGATCTATAATTGTTTTGGCGATCGGACGAGTTTGGCTTTTGGACGATGGTGCCGGTGGACTTTGAGATCTGGCGGGACTTGGAAATATTTCGGACCGAAAAGTGTTTTTTGCTTTTGTCTCGAAAACGAGCGCGACGACCGTGGTCGAACCATTAATGTAATACGTTCGGAATGCAACGGGGAACAAGGATCTATAATTGTTTTGGCGATCGGACGAGTTTGGCTTTTGGACGATGGTGCCGGTGGACTTTGAGATCTGACGGGACTTTGAAATATTTCGGACCGAAAGGTATTTTTCGCTTTTTTTTCGAAAACGACCGCGACAACCGCGGTCGAAACACTAATGTAATACGTTCGCAATGCAACGCGGAACAAGGATCTATAATTGTTTGGCGATCGGACGAGTTTGGCTTTTGGAAGATGGTGCCGGTGACAGACTTGGGGATCTGACGGGACGTGGAAATATTTCGGACCGAAAGGTGTTTTTCGCATTTTTCTCGAAAACGAGCGTGACGACCGCGGTCGAACCATTAATGTAATACGTTCGGAATGCAACGAGGAACAAGGATCTATAATTGTTTTGGCGATCGGACGAGTTTGGCTTTTGGACGATGGTGCCGGTGGACATTGAGATCTGGCGGGACTTGGAAATATTTCGGACCGAAAGGTGTTTTTTGCGTTTTTCTCGAAAACGAGCGCGACGACCGCGGTCGAACCATTAATGTAATACGTTCGCAATGCAACAAGGAACAAGGATCTATAATTGTTTTGGCGATCGGACGAGTTTGGCTTTTGGACGATGGTGCCGGTGGACTTTGAGATCTGACGGGACTGTGAAATATTTCGGACCGAAAGGTGTTTTTTGCGTTTTTCTCGAAAACGAGCGCGACGACCGTGGTCGAACCATTAATTTAATACGTTCGGAATGCAACGGGGAACAAGAATCTATAATTGTTTTGGCGATCGGACGAGTTTGGCATTTGGACGATGGTGCCGGTGGACTTTGAGATCTGGCGGGACTTGGAAATATTTCGGACCGAAAAGTGTTTTTTGCTTTTTTCTCGAAAACGCGCGCGACGACCGCGGTCGAAACATTAATGTAATACGTTCGCAATGCAACAAGGAACAAGGATCTATAATTGTTTTGGCGATCGGACGAGTTTGGCTTTTGGACGATGGTGCTCGTGGATATTGAGATCTGGCGGGACTTGGAAATATTTCGGACCGAAAGGTATTTTTCGCTTTTTTTTCGAAAACGACCGCGACAACCGCGGTCGAAACATTAATGTAATATGTTCGGAATGCAACGGGGAACAAGGATCTATAATTGTTTTGGCAATCGGACGAGTTTGGCTTTTGGACGATGGTGCCGGTGGACTTTGAGATCTGGCGGGACTTGGAAATATTTCGGACCGAAAAGTGTTTTTTGCTTTTTTCTCGAAAACGAGCGCGACGACCGTGGTCGAACCATTAATGTAATACGTTCGGAATGCAACGGGGAACAAGGATCTATAATTGTTTTGGCTATCGGACGAGTTTGGCATTTGGACGATGGTGCCGGTGGACTTTGAGATCTGGCGGGACTTGGAAATATTTCGGACCGAAAAGTGTTTTTTGCTTTTGTCTCGAAAACGAGCGCGACGACCGTGGTCGAACCATTAATGTAATACGTTCGGAATGCAACGGGGAACAAGGATCTATAATTGTTTTGGCGATCGGACGAGTTTGGCTTTTGGACGATGGTGCCGGTGGACTTTGAGATCTGGCGGGACTTGGAAATATTTCGGACCGAAAGGTATTTTTCGCTTTTTTTTCGAAAACGACCGCGACAACCGCGGTCGAAACATTAATGTAATACGTTCGCAATGCAACGCGGAACAAGGATCTATAATTGTTTTGGCGATCGGACGAGATTGGCTTTTGGACGATGGTGCCGGTGGACTTGGGGATCTGACGGGACGTGGAAATATTTCGGACCGAAAGGCGTTTTTCGCGTTTTTCTCGAAAACGAGCGCGACGGCCGCGGTCGAACCATTAATGTAATACGTTCGCAATGCAACGAGGAACAAGGATCTATAATTTTTTTTGCGATCGGACGAGTTTGGCTTTTGGACGATGGTGCCGGTGGCCTTTGAGATCTGACGGGACTTTGAAATATTTCGAACCGAAAGGTGTCTTTTACGTTTTTTCGAAAACGACCGCGACAACCGCGGTCGAAACACTAGTGTAATACGTTCGCAATGCAACGCGGAACAAGGATCTATAATTGTTTTGGCGATCGGACGAGTTTGGCTTTTGGAAGATGGTGCCGGTGACAGACTTGGGGATCTGACGGGACGTGGAAATATTTCGGACCGAAAGGTGTTTTTCGCATTTTTCTCGAAAACGAGCGTGACGACCGCGGTCGAACCATTAATGTAATACGTTCGGAATGCAACGAGGAACAAGGATCTATAATTGTTCTGGCGATCCGACGAGTTTGGCTTTTGGACGATGGTGCCGGTGGACTTGGGGATCTGACGGGACGTGGAAATATTTCGGACCGAAAGGCGTTTTTCGCGTTTTTCTCGAAAACGAGCGCGACGGCCGCGGTCGAACCATTAATGTAATACGTTCGCAATGCAACGAGGAACAAGGATCTATATTTTTTTTTGCGATCGGACGAGTTTGGCTTTTGGACGATGGTGCCGGTGGACTTTGAGATCTGACGGGACTTAGAAATATTTCGGACCGAAAGCTGTTTTTCGCTTTTTTTTCGAAAACGACCGCGACAACCGCGGTCGAAACATTAATGTAATACGTTCGCAATGCAACGCGGAACAAGGATCTATAATTGTTTTGGCGATCGGACGAGTTTGGCTTTTGGACGATGGTGCCGGTGGACTTTGAGATCTGACGGGACTTGGAAATATTTCGGACGGAAAGGCGTTTTTCGCGTTTTTCTCGAAAAAAGCGCGACGACCGCGGTCGAAACATTAATGTAATACGTTCGCAATGCAACAAGGAACAAGGATCTATAATTGTTTTGGCGATCGGACGAGTTTGGCTTTTGGACGATGGTGCCGGTGGACATTGAGATCTGGCGGGACTTGGAAATATTTCGGACCGAAAGCTGTTTTTTGCTTTTTTCTCGAAAACGAGCGCGACGACCGCGGTCGAACCATTAATGTAATACGTTCGCAATGCAACAAGGAACAAGGATCTATAATTGTTTTGGCGATCGGACGAGTTTGGCTTTTGGACGATGGTGCCGGTGGACATTGAGATCTGGCGGGACTTGGAAATATTTCGGACCGAAAGCTGTTTTTTGCTTTTTTCTCGAAATCGAGCGCGACGTCCGTGGTCGAACCATTAATGTAATACGTTCGGAATGCAACGGGGAACAAGGATCTATAATTGTTTTGGCGATCGGACGAGTTTGGCTTTTGGACGATGGTGCCGGTAGACTTTGAGATCTGATGGGGCTTGGAAATATTTCGGACGGAAAGGCGTTTTTCGCGTTTTTCTCGAAAACGCGCGCGACGACCGCGGTCGAAACATTAATGTAATACGTTCGCAATGCAACAAGGAACAAGGATCTATAATTGTTTTGGCGATCGGACGAGTTTGGCTTTTGGACGATGGTGCTCGTGGATATTGAGATCTGGCGGGACTTGGAAATATTTCGGACCGAAAGGTGTTTTTTGCGTTTTTCTCGAAAACGAGCGCGACCACCGCGGTCGAACCATTAATGTAATACGTTCGCAATGCAACAAGGAACAAGGATCTATAATTGTTTTGGCGATCGGACGAGTTTGGCTTTTGGACCATGGTGCCGGTGGACTTTGAGATCTGACGGGACTTTGAAATATTTCGGACCGAAAGGTGTTTTTCGCTTTTTTCTCGAAAACGAGCGCGACGACCTCGGTCGAAACATTAATGTAATACGTTCGCAATGCAACTAGGAACAAGGATCTATAATTGTTTTGGCGATCGGACGAGTTTGGCTTTTGGACGATGGTGCCGGTGGACATTGAGATCTGGCGGGACTTGGAAATATTTCGGACCGAAAGGTGTTTTTTGCGTTTTTCTCGAAAACGAGCGCGACGACCGCGGTCGAACCATTAATGTAATACGTTCGCAATGCAACAAGGAACAAGGATCTATAATTGTTTTGGCGATCGGACGAGTTTGGCTTTTGGACGATGGTGCCGGTGGACTTTGAGATCTGACGGGACTTTGAAATATTTCGGACCGAAAGCTGTTTTCTGCGTTTTTCTCGAAAACGAGCGCGACAACCGCGGTCGAAACATTAATGTAATACGTTCGCAATGCAACGCGGAACAAGGATCTATAATTGTTTTGGCGATCGGACGAGATTGGCTTTTGGACGATGGTGCCGGTGGACTTGGGGATCTGACGGGACGTGGAAATATTTCGGACCGAAAGGCGTTTTTCGCGTTTTTCTCGAAAACGAGCGCGACGGCCGCGGTCGAACCATTAATGTAATACGTTCGCAATGCAACGAGGAACAAGGATCTATAATTTTTTTTGCGATCGGACGAGTTTGGCTTTTGGACGATGGTGCCGGTGGCCTTTGAGATCTGACGGGACTTTGAAATATTTCGAACCGAAAGGTGTCTTTTACGTTTTTTCGAAAACGACCGCGACAACCGCGGTCGAAACACTAGTGTAATACGTTCGCAATGCAACGCGGAACAAGGATCTATAATTGTTTTGGCGATCGGACGAGTTTGGCTTTTGGAAGATGGTGCCGGTGACAGACTTGGGGATCTGACGGGACGTGGAAATATTTCGGACCGAAAGGTGTTTTTCGCATTTTTCTCGAAAACGAGCGTGACGACCGCGGTCGAACCATTAATGTAATACGTTCGGAATGCAACGAGGAACAAGGATCTATAATTGTTCTGGCGATCCGACGAGTTTGGCTTTTGGACGATGGTGCCGGTGGACTTGGGGATCTGACGGGACGTGGAAATATTTCGGACCGAAAGGCGTTTTTCGCGTTTTTCTCGAAAACGAGCGCGACGGCCGCGGTCGAACCATTAATGTAATACGTTCGCAATGCAACGAGGAACAAGGATCTATATTTTTTTTTGCGATCGGACGAGTTTGGCTTTTGGACGATGGTGCCGGTGGACTTTGAGATCTGACGGGACTTAGAAATATTTCGGACCGAAAGCTGTTTTTCGCTTTTTTTTCGAAAACGACCGCGACAACCGCGGTCGAAACATTAATGTAATACGTTCGCAATGCAACGCGGAACAAGGATCTATAATTGTTTTGGCGATCGGACGAGTTTGGCTTTTGGACGATGGTGCCGGTGGACTTTGAGATCTGACGGGACTTGGAAATATTTCGGACGGAAAGGCGTTTTTCGCGTTTTTCTCGAAAAAAGCGCGACGACCGCGGTCGAAACATTAATGTAATACGTTCGCAATGCAACAAGGAACAAGGATCTATAATTGTTTTGGCGATCGGACGAGTTTGGCTTTTGGTCGATGGTGCTCGTGGACATTGAGATCTGGCGGGACTTGGAAATATTTCGGACCGAAATGTGTTTTTTGCGTTTTTCTCGAAAACGAGCGCGACGACCGCGGTCGAACCATTAATGTAATACGTTCGCAATGCAACAAGGAACAAGGATCTATAATTGTTTTGGCGATCGGACGAGTTTGGCTTTTGGACGATGGTGCCGGTGGACATTGAGATCTGGCGGGACTTGGAAATATTTCGGACCGAAAGCTGTTTTTTGCTTTTTTCTCGAAATCGAGCGCGACGTCCGTGGTCGAACCATTAATGTAATACGTTCGGAATGCAACGGGGAACAAGGATCTATAATTGTTTTGGCGATCGGACGAGTTTGGCTTTTGGACGATGGTGCCGGTAGACTTTGAGATCTGATGGGGCTTGGAAATATTTCGGACGGAAAGGCGTTTTTCGCGTTTTTCTCGAAAACGCGCGCGACGACCGCGGTCGAAACATTAATGTAATACGTTCGCAATGCAACAAGGAACAAGGATCTATAATTGTTTTGGCGATCGGACGAGTTTGGCTTTTGGACGATGGTGCTCGTGGATATTGAGATCTGGCGGGACTTGGAAATATTTCGGACCGAAAGGTGTTTTTTGCGTTTTTCTCGAAAACGAGCGCGACCACCGCGGTCGAACCATTAATGTAATACGTTCGCAATGCAACAAGGAACAAGGATCTATAATTGTTTTGGCGATCGGACGAGTTTGGCTTTTGGACCATGGTGCCGGTGGACTTTGAGATCTGACGGGACTTTGAAATATTTCGGACCGAAAGGTGTTTTTCGCTTTTTTCTCGAAAACGAGCGCGACGACCTCGGTCGAAACATTAATGTAATACGTTCGCAATGCAACTAGGAACAAGGATCTATAATTGTTTTGGCGATCGGACGAGTTTGGCTTTTGGACGATGGTGCCGGTGGACATTGAGATCTGACGGGACTGTGAAATATTTCGGACCGAAAGGTGTTTTTTGCGTTTTTCTCGAAAACGAGCGCGACGACCGTGGTCGAACCATTAATTTAATACGTTCGGAATGCAACGGGGAACAAGGATCTATAATTGTTTTGGCGATCGGACGAGTTTGGCATTTGGACGATGGTGCCGGTGGACTTTGAGATCTGGCGGGACTTGGAAATATTTCGGACCGAAAAGTGTTTTTTGCTTTTTTCTCGAAAACGAGCGCGACGACCGTGGTCGAACCATTAATGTAATACGTTCGGAATGCAACGGGGAACAAGGATCTATAATTGTTTTGGCGATCGGACGAGTTTGGCTTTTGGACGATGGTGCCGGTGGACTTTGAGATCTGACGGGACTTTGAAATATTTCGGACCGAAAGGTATTTTTCGCTTTTTTTTCGAAAACGACCGCGACAACCGCGGTCGAAACATTAATGTAATATGTTCGGAATGCAACGGGGAACAAGGATCTATAATTGTTTTGGCAATCGGACGAGTTTGGCTTTTGGACGATGGTGCCGGTGGACTTTGAGATCTGGCGGGACTTGGAAATATTTCGGACCGAAAAGTGTTTTTTGCTTTTTTCTCGAAAACGAGCGCGACGACCGTGGTCGAACCATTAATGTAATACGTTCGGAATGCAACTAGGAACAAGGATCTATAATTGTTTTGGCGATCGGACGAGTTTGGCTTTTGGACGATGGTGCCGGTGGACATTGAGATCTGGCGGGACTTGGAAATATTTCGGACCGAAAGGTGTTTTTTGCGTTTTTCTCGAAAACGAGCGCGACGACCGCGGTCGAACCATTAATGTAATACGTTCGCAATGCAACAAGGAACAAGGATCTATAATTGTTTTGGCGATCGGACGAGTTTGGGTTTTGGACGATGGTGCCGGTGGACATTGAGATCTGGCGGGACTTGGAAATATTTCGGACCGAAAGGTGTTTTTTGCGTTTTTCTCGAAAACGAGCGCGACGACCGCGGTCGAACCATTAATGTAATACGTTCGCAATGCAACAAGGAACAAGGATCTATAATTGTTTTGGCGATCGGACGAGTTTGGCTTTTGGACGATGGTGCCGGTGGACTTTGAGACCTGACGGGACTGTGAAATATTTCGGACCGAAAGGTGTTTTTTGCGTTTTTCTCGAAAACGAGCGCGACGACCGTGGTCGAACCATTAATTTAATACGTTCGGAATGCAACGGGGAACAAGGATCTATAATTGTTTTGGCGATCGGACGAGTTTGGCATTTGGACGATGGTGCCGGTGGACTTTGAGATCTGGCGGGACTTGGAAATATTTCGGACCGAAAAGTGTTTTTTGCTTTTTTCTCGAAAACGAGCGCGACGACCGTGGTCGAACCATTAATGTAATACGTTCGGAATGCAACGGGGAACAAGGATCTATAATTGTTTTGGCGATCGGACGAGTTTGGCTTTTGGACGATGGTGCCGGTGGACTTTGAGATCTGACGGGACTTTGAAATATTTCGGACCGAAAGGTATTTTTCGCTTTTTTTTCGAAAACGACCGCGACAACCGCGGTCGAAACATTAATGTAATATGTTCGGAATGCAACGGGGAACAAGGATCTATAATTGTTTTGGCAATCGGACGAGTTTGGCTTTTGGACGATGGTGCCGGTGGACTTTGAGATCTGGCGGGACTTGGAAATATTTCGGACCGAAAAGTGTTTTTTGCTTTTTTCTCGAAAACGAGCGCGACGACCGTGGTCGAACCATTAATGTAATACGTTCGGAATGCAACTAGGAACAAGGATCTATAATTGTTTTGGCGATCGGACGAGTTTGGCTTTTGGACGATGGTGCCGGTGGACATTGAGATCTGGCGGGACTTGGAAATATTTCGGACCGAAAGGTGTTTTTTGCGTTTTTCTCGAAAACGAGCGCGACGACCGCGGTCGAACCATTAATGTAATACGTTCGCAATGCAACAAGGAACAAGGATCTATAATTGTTTTGGCGATCGGACGAGTTTGGCTTTTGGACGATGGTGCCGGTGGACTTTGAGATCTGACGGGACTGTGAAATATTTCGGACCGAAAGGTGTTTTTTGCGTTTTTCTCGAAAACGAGCGCGACGACCGTGGTCGAACCATTAATGTAATACGTTCGGAATGCAACGGGGAACAAGGATCTATAATTGTTTTGGCGATCGGACGAGTTTGGCAATTGGACGATGGTGCCGGTGGACTTTGAGATCTGGCGGGACTTAGAAATATTTCGGACCGAAAGGTGTTTTTTGCGTTTTTCTCGAAAAAAGCGCGACGACCGCGGTCGAAACATTAATGTAATACGTTCGCAATGCAACAAGGAACAAGGATCTATAATTGTTTTGGCGATCGGACGAGATTGGCTTTTGGACGATGGTGCCGGTGGACTTGGGGATCTGACGGGACGTGGAAATATTTCGGACCGAAAGGCGTTTTTCGCGTTTTTCTCGAAAACGAGCGCGACGGCCGCGGTCGAACCATTAATGTAATACGTTCGCAATGCAACGAGGAACAAGGATCTATAATTTTTTTTGCGATCGGACGAGTTTGGCTTTTGGACGATGGTGCCGGTGGCCTTTGAGATCTGACGGGACTTTGAAATATTTCGAACCGAAAGGTGTCTTTTACGTTTTTTCGAAAACGACCGCGACAACCGCGGTCGAAACACTAGTGTAATACGTTCGCAATGCAACGCGGAACAAGGATCTATAATTGTTTTGGCGATCGGACGAGTTTGGCTTTTGGAAGATGGTGCCGGTGACAGACTTGGGGATCTGACGGGACGTGGAAATATTTCGGACCGAAAGGTGTTTTTCGCATTTTTCTCGAAAACGAGCGTGACGACCGCGGTCGAACCATTAATGTAATACGTTCGGAATGCAACGAGGAACAAGGATCTATAATTGTTCTGGCGATCCGACGAGTTTGGCTTTTGGACGATGGTGCCGGTGGACTTGGGGATCTGACGGGACGTGGAAATATTTCGGACCGAAAGGCGTTTTTCGCGTTTTTCTCGAAAACGAGCGCGACGGCCGCGGTCGAACCATTAATGTAATACGTTCGCAATGCAACGAGGAACAAGGATCTATATTTTTTTTTGCGATCGGACGAGTTTGGCTTTTGGACGATGGTGCCGGTGGACTTTGAGATCTGACGGGACTTAGAAATATTTCGGACCGAAAGCTGTTTTTCGCTTTTTTTTCGAAAACGACCGCGACAACCGCGGTCGAAACATTAATGTAATACGTTCGCAATGCAACGCGGAACAAGGATCTATAATTGTTTTGGCGATCGGACGAGTTTGGCTTTTGGACGATGGTGCCGGTGGACTTTGAGATCTGACGGGACTTGGAAATATTTCGGACGGAAAGGCGTTTTTCGCGTTTTTCTCGAAAAAAGCGCGACGACCGCGGTCGAAACATTAATGTAATACGTTCGCAATGCAACAAGGAACAAGGATCTATAATTGTTTTGGCGATCGGACGAGTTTGGCTTTTGGTCGATGGTGCTCGTGGACATTGAGATCTGGCGGGACTTGGAAATATTTCGGACCGAAAGGTGTTTTTTGCGTTTTTCTCGAAAACGAGCGCGACCACCGCGGTCGAACCATTAATGTAATACGTTCGCAATGCAACAAGGAACAAGGATCTATAATTGTTTTGGCGATCGGACGAGTTTGGCTTTTGGACCATGGTGCCGGTGGACTTTGAGATCTGACGGGACTTTGAAATATTTCGGACCGAAAGGTGTTTTTCGCTTTTTTCTCGAAAACGAGCGCGACGACCTCGGTCGAAACATTAATGTAATACGTTCGCAATGCAACTAGGAACAAGGATCTATAATTGTTTTGGCGATCGGACGAGTTTGGCTTTTGGACGATGGTGCCGGTGGACATTGAGATCTGGCGGGACTTGGAAATATTTCGGACCGAAAGGTGTTTTTTGCGTTTTTCTCGAAAACGAGCGCGACGACCGCGGTCGAACCATTAATGTAATACGTTCGCAATGCAACAAGGAACAAGGATCTATAATTGTTTTGGCGATCGGACGAGTTTGGCTTTTGGACGATGGTGCCGGTGGACTTTGAGATCTGACGGGACTTTGAAATATTTCGGACCGAAAGCTGTTTTCTGCGTTTTTCTCGAAAACGAGCGCGACAACCGCGGTCGAAACATTAATGTAATACGTTCGCAATGCAACGCGGAACAAGGATCTATAATTGTTTTGGCGATCGGACGAGATTGGCTTTTGGACGATGGTGCCGGTGGACTTGGGGATCTGACGGGACGTGGAAATATTTCGGACCGAAAGGCGTTTTTCGCGTTTTTCTCGAAAACGAGCGCGACGGCCGCGGTCGAACCATTAATGTAATACGTTCGCAATGCAACGAGGAACAAGGATCTATAATTTTTTTTGCGATCGGACGAGTTTGGCTTTTGGACGATGGTGCCGGTGGCCTTTGAGATCTGACGGGACTTTGAAATATTTCGAACCGAAAGGTGTCTTTTACGTTTTTTCGAAAACGACCGCGACAACCGCGGTCGAAACACTAGTGTAATACGTTCGCAATGCAACGCGGAACAAGGATCTATAATTGTTTTGGCGATCGGACGAGTTTGGCTTTTGGAAGATGGTGCCGGTGACAGACTTGGGGATCTGACGGGACGTGGAAATATTTCGGACCGAAAGGTGTTTTTCGCATTTTTCTCGAAAACGAGCGTGACGACCGCGGTCGAACCATTAATGTAATACGTTCGGAATGCAACGAGGAACAAGGATCTATAATTGTTCTGGCGATCCGACGAGTTTGGCTTTTGGACGATGGTGCCGGTGGACTTGGGGATCTGACGGGACGTGGAAATATTTCGGACCGAAAGGCGTTTTTCGCGTTTTTCTCGAAAACGAGCGCGACGGCCGCGGTCGAACCATTAATGTAATACGTTCGCAATGCAACGAGGAACAAGGATCTATATTTTTTTTTGCGATCGGACGAGTTTGGCTTTTGGACGATGGTGCCGGTGGACTTTGAGATCTGACGGGACTTAGAAATATTTCGGACCGAAAGCTGTTTTTCGCTTTTTTTTCGAAAACGACCGCGACAACCGCGGTCGAAACATTAATGTAATACGTTCGCAATGCAACGCGGAACAAGGATCTATAATTGTTTTGGCGATCGGACGAGTTTGGCTTTTGGACGATGGTGCCGGTGGACTTTGAGATCTGACGGGACTTGGAAATATTTCGGACGGAAAGGCGTTTTTCGCGTTTTTCTCGAAAAAAGCGCGACGACCGCGGTCGAAACATTAATGTAATACGTTCGCAATGCAACAAGGTACAAGGATCTATAATTGTTTTGGCGATCGGACGAGTTTGGCTTTTGGTCGATGGTGCTCGTGGACATTGAGATCTGGCGGGACTTGGAAATATTTCGGACCGAAAGGTGTTTTTTGCGTTTTTCTCGAAAACGAGCGCGACGACCGCGGTCGAACCATTAATGTAATACGTTCGCAATGCAACAAGGAACAAGGATCTATAATTGTTTTGGCGATCGGACGAGTTTGGCTTTTGGACGATGGTGCCGGTGGACTTTGAGATCTGACGGGACTTTGAAATATTTCGGACCGAAAGGTGTTTTTCGCTTTTTTCTCGAAAACGAGCGCGACGACCTCGGTCGAAACATTAATGTAATACGTTCGCAATGCAACTAGGAACAAGGATCTATAATTGTTTTGGCGATCGGACGAGTTTGGCTTTTGGACGATGGTGCCGGTGGACATTGAGATCTGGCGGGACTTGGAAATATTTCGGACCGAAAGGTGTTTTTTGCGTTTTTCTCGAAAACGAGCGCGACGACCGCGGTCGAACCATTAATGTAATACGTTCGCAATGCAACAAGGAACAAGGATCTATAATTGTTTTGGCGATCGGACGAGTTTGGCTTTTGGACGATGGTGCCGGTGGACTTTGAGATCTGGCGGGACTTGGAAATATTTCGGACCGAAAAGTGTTTTTTGCTTTTTTCTCGAAAACGAGCGCGACGACCGTGGTCGAACCATTAATGTAATACGTTCGGAATGCAACTAGGAACAAGGATCTATAATTGTTTTGGCGATCGGACGAGTTTGGCTTTTGGACGATGGTGCCGGTGGACATTGAGATCTGGCGGGACTTGGAAATATTTCGGACCGAAAGGTGTTTTTTGCGTTTTTCTCGAAAACGAGCGCGACGACCGCGGTCGAACCATTAATGTAATACGTTCGCAATGCAACAAGGAACAAGGATCTATAATTGTTTTGGCGATCGGACGAGTTTGGCTTTTGGACGATGGTGCCGGTGGACATTGAGATCTGGCGGGACTTGGAAATATTTCGGACCGAAAGGTGTTTTTTGCGTTTTTCTCGAAAACGAGCGCGACGACCGCGGTCGAACCATTAATGTAATACGTTCGCAATGCAACAAGGAACAAGGATCTATAATTGTTTTGGCGATCGGACGAGTTTGGCTTTTGGACGATGGTGCCGGTGGACTTTGAGATCTGACGGGACTGTGAAATATTTCGGACCGAAAGGTGTTTTTTGCGTTTTTCTCGAAAACGAGCGCGACGACCGTGGTCGAACCATTAATTTAATACGTTCGGAATGCAACGGGGAACAAGGATCTATAATTGTTTTGGCGATCGGACGAGTTTGGCATTTGGACGATGGTGCCGGTGGACTTTGAGATCTGGCGGGACTTGGAAATATTTCGGACCGAAAAGTGTTTTTTGCTTTTTTCTCGAAAACGAGCGCGACGACCGTGGTCGAACCATTAATGTAATACGTTCGGAATGCAACGGGGAACAAGGATCTATAATTGTTTTGGCGATCGGACGAGTTTGGCTTTTGGACGATGGTGCCGGTGGACTTTGAGATCTGACGGGACTTTGAAATATTTCGGACCGAAAGGTATTTTTCGCTTTTTTTTCGAAAACGACCGCGACAACCGCGGTCGAAACATTAATGTAATATGTTCGGAATGCAACGGGGAACAAGGATCTATAATTGTTTTGGCAATCGGACGAGTTTGGCTTTTGGACGATGGTGCCGGTGGACTTTGAGATCTGGCGGGACTTGGAAATATTTCGGACCGAAAAGTGTTTTTCGCGTTTTTCTCGAAAACGAGCGCGACGGCCGCGGTCGAACCATTAATGTAATACGTTCGCAATGCAACGAGGAACAAGGATCTATAATTTTTTTTGCGATCGGACGAGTTTGGCTTTTGGACGATGGTGCCGGTGGCCTTTGAGATCTGACGGGACTTTGAAATATTTCGAACCGAAAGGTGTCTTTTAAGTTTTCTCGAAAACGAGCGCGACGACCGCGGTCGAAACACTAGTGTAATACGTTCGCAATGCAACGCGGAACAAGGATCTATAATTGTTTTGGCGATCGGACGAGTTTGGCTTTTGGACGATGGTGCCGGTGGACTTTGAGATCTGACGGGACTTTGAAATATTTCGGACCGAAAGCTGTTTTTTGCGTTTTTCTCGAAAACGAGCGCGACGACCGTGGTCGAACCATTAATGTAATACGTTCGGAATGCAACGGGGAACAAGGATCTATAATTGTTTTGGCGATCGGACGAGATTGGCTTTTGGACGATGGTGCCGGTGGACTTGGGGATCTGGCGGGACTTAGAAATATTTCGGACCGAAAGGTGTTTTTTGCGTTTTTCTCGAAAACGAGCGCGACGGCCGCGGTCGAACCATTAATGTAATACGTTCGCAATGCAACGAGGAACAAGGATCTATAATTTTTTTTGCGATCGGACGAGTTTGGCTTTTGGACGATGGTGCCGGTGGCCTTTGAGATCTGACGGGACTTTGAAATATTTCGAACCGAAAGGTGTCTTTTACGTTTTTTCGAAAACGACCGCGACAACCGCGGTCGAAACACTAGTGTAATACGTTCGCAATGCAACGCGGAACAAGGATCTATAATTGTTTTGGCGATCGGACGAGTTTGGCTTTTGGAAGATGGTGCCGGTGACAGACTTGGGGATCTGACGGGACGTGGAAATATTTCGGACCGAAAGGTGTTTTTCGCATTTTTCTCGAAAACGAGCGTGACGACCGCGGTCGAACCATTAATGTAATACGTTCGGAATGCAACGAGGAACAAGGATCTATAATTGTTCTGGCGATCCGACGAGTTTGGCTTTTGGACGATGGTGCCGGTGGACTTGGGGATCTGACGGGACGTGGAAATATTTCGGACCGAAAGGCGTTTTTCGCGTTTTTCTCGAAAACGAGCGCGACGGCCGCGGTCGAACCATTAATGTAATACGTTCGCAATGCAACGAGGAACAAGGATCTATATTTTTTTTTGCGATCGGACGAGTTTGGCTTTTGGACGATGGTGCCGGTGGACTTTGAGATCTGACGGGACTTAGAAATATTTCGGACCGAAAGCTGTTTTTCGCTTTTTTTTCGAAAACGACCGCGACAACCGCGGTCGAAACATTAATGTAATACGTTCGCAATGCAACGCGGAACAAGGATCTATAATTGTTTTGGCGATCGGACGAGTTTGGCTTTTGGACGATGGTGCCGGTGGACTTTGAGATCTGACGGGACTGTGAAATATTTCGGACCGAAAGGTGTTTTTTGCGTTTTTCTCGAAAACGAGCGCGACGACCGTGGTCGAACCATTAATTTAATACGTTCGGAATGCAACGGGGAACAAGGATCTATAATTGTTTTGGCGATCGGACGAGTTTGGCATTTGGACGATGGTGCCGGTGGACTTTGAGATCTGGCGGGACTTGGAAATATTTCGGACCGAAAAGTGTTTTTTGCTTTTTTCTCGAAAACGAGCGCGACGACCGTGGTCGAACCATTAATGTAATACGTTCGGAATGCAACGGGGAACAAGGATCTATAATTGTTTTGGCGATCGGACGAGTTTGGCTTTTGGACGATGGTGCCGGTGGACTTTGAGATCTGACGGGACTTTGAAATATTTCGGACCGAAAGGTATTTTTCGCTTTTTTTTCGAAAACGACCGCGACAACCGCGGTCGAAACATTAATGTAATATGTTCGGAATGCAACGGGGAACAAGGATCTATAATTGTTTTGGCAATCGGACGAGTTTGGCTTTTGGACGATGGTGCCGGTGGACTTTGAGATCTGGCGGGACTTGGAAATATTTCGGACCGAAAAGTGTTTTTTGCTTTTTTCTCGAAAACGAGCGCGACGACCGTGGTCGAACCATTAATGTAATACGTTCGGAATGCAACTAGGAACAAGGATCTATAATTGTTTTGGCGATCGGACGAGTTTGGCTTTTGGACGATGGTGCTCGTGGACTTTGAGATCTGACGGGACTGTGAAATATTTCTTACCGAAACGTGTTTTTCGTGTTATTCTCGAAAACGAGCGCCACGACCGCGGTCGAACCATTAATGTAATATGTTCGGAATGCAACGGGGAACAAGGATCTATAATTGTTTTGGCGATCGGACGAGTTTGGCTTTTGGACGATGGTGCCGGTGGACTTTGAGATCTGGCGGGACTTGGAACTATTTCGGACCGAAAGGTGTTTTTTGCGGTTTTCTCGAAAACGAGCGCGACGACCGCGGTCGAACCATTAATGTAATACGTTCGGAATGCAACGGGGAACAAGGATCTATAATTGTTTTGGCGATCGGACGAGTTTGGCTTTTGGACGATGGTGCCGGTGGACTTTGAGATCTGACAGGACTTTGAAATATTTCGGACCGAAAGGTGTTTTTCGCTTTTTTCTCGAAAACGAGCGCGACGACCTCGGTCGAAACTCTAATGTAATACGTTCGCAATGCAACTAGGAACAAGGATCTATAATTTTTTGGCAATCGGACGAGTTTGGCTTTTGGACGATGGTGCTCGTGGACTTTGAGATCTGACGGGACTTAGAAATATTTCGGATCGAAAGCTGTTTTTTTGCGTTTTTCTCGAAAACGAGCGCGACGACCGTGGTCGAACCATTAATGTAATACGTTCGGAATGCAACGGGGAACAAGGATCTATAATTGTTTTGGCGATCGGACGAGTTTGGCTTTTGGACGATGGTGCCGGTGGACTTTGAGATCTGACGGGACTTGGAAATATTTCGGACGGAAAGGCGTTTTTCGCGTTTTTCTCGAAAACGCGCGCGACGACCGCGGTCGAAACATTAATGTAATACGTTCGCATTGCAACAAGGAACAAGGATCTATAATGGTTTTGGCGATCGGACGAGTTTGGCTTTTGGACGATGGTGCTCGTGGACTTTGAGATCTGACGGGACTGTGAAATATTTCTTACCGAAACGTGTTTTTCGTGTTATTCTCGAAAACGAGCGCCACGACCGCGGTCGAACCATTAATGTAATATGTTCGGAATGCAACGGGGAACAAGGATCTATAATTGTTTTGGCGATCGGACGAGTTTGGCTTTTGGACGATGGTGCCGGTGGACTTTGAGATCTGGCGGGACTTGGAACTATTTCGGACCGAAAGGTGTTTTTTGCGGTTTTCTCGAAAACGAGCGCGACGACCGCGGTCGAACCATTAATGTAATACGTTCGGAATGCAACGGGGAACAAGGATCTATAATTGTTTTGGCGATCGGACGAGTTTGGCTTTTGGACGATGGTGCCGGTGGACTTTGAGATCTGACGGGACTTTGAAATATTTCGGACCGAAAGGTGTTTTTCGCTTTTTTTTCGAAAACGACCGCGACAACCGCGGTCGAAACATTAATGTAATACGTTCGCAATGCAACGCGGAACAAGGATCTATAATTGTTTTGGCGATCGGACGAGTTTGGCTTTTGGACGATGGTGCCGGTGGACTTTGAGATCTGGCGGGACTTGGAACTATTTCGGACCGAAAGGTGTTTTTTGCGGTTTTCTCGAAAACGAGCGCGACGATCGCGGTCGAACCATTACTGTAATACGTTCGCAATGCAACAAGGAACAAGGATCTATAATTGTTTTGGCGATCGAACGAGTTTGGCTTTTGGACCATGGTGCCGGTGGACTTTGAGATCTGACAGGACTTTGAAATATTTCGGACCGAAAGGTGTTTTTCGCTTTTTTCTCGAAAACGAGCGCGACGACCTCGGTCGAAACTCTAATGTAATACGTTCGCAATGCAACTAGGAACAAGGATCTATAATTTTTTGGCAATCGGACGAGTTTGGCTTTTGGACGATGGTGCTCGTGGACTTTGAGATCTGACGGGACTTAGAAATATTTCGGATCGAAAGCTGTTTTTTTGCGTTTTTCTCGAAAACGAGCGCGACGACCGTGGTCGAACCATTAATGTAATACGTTCGGAATGCAACGGGGAACAAGGATCTATAATTGTTTTGGCGATCGGACGAGTTTGGCTTTTGGACGATGGTGCCGGTGGACTTTGAGATCTGACGGGACTTGGAAATATTTCGGACGGAAAGGCGTTTTTCGCGTTTTTCTCGAAAACGCGCGCGACGACCGCGGTCGAAACATTAATGTAATACGTTCGCAATGCAACAAGGAACAAGGATCTATAATTGTTTTGGCGATCGGACGAGTTTGGCTTTTGGACGATGGTGCTCGTGGACTTTGAGATCTGACGGGACTGTGAAATATTTCTTACCGAAACGTGTTTTTCGTGTTATTCTCGAAAACGAGCGCCACGACCGCGGTCGAACCATTAATGTAATACGTTCGCAATGCAACTAGGAACAAGGATCTATAATTTTTTGGCAATCGGACGAGTTTGGCTTTTGGACGATGGTGCTCGTGGACTTTGAGATCTGACGGGACTTAGAAATATTTCGGATCGAAAGCTGTTTTTTTGCGTTTTTCTCGAAAACGAGCGCGACGACCGTGGTCGAACCATTAATGTAATACGTTCGGAATGCAACGGGGAACAAGGATCTATAATTGTTTTGGCGATCGGACGAGTTTGGCTTTTGGACGATGGTGCCGGTGGACTTTGAGATCTGGCGGGACTTGGAACTATTTCGGACCGAAAGGTGTTTTTTGCGGTTTTCTCGAAAACGAGCGCGACGATCGCGGTCGAACCATTACTGTAATACGTTCGCAATGCAACAAGGAACAAGGATCTATAATTGTTTTGGCGATCGAACGAGTTTGGCTTTTGGACCATGGTGCCGGTGGACTTTGAGATCTGACAGGACTTTGAAATATTTCGGACCGAAAGGTGTTTTTCGCTTTTTTCTCGAAAACGAGCGCGACGACCTCGGTCGAAACATTAATGTAATACGTTCGCAATGCAACTAGGAACAAGGATCTATAATTTTTTGGCAATCGGACGAGTTTGGCTTTTGGACGATGGTGCTCGTGGACTTTGAGATCTGACGGGACTGTGAAATATTTCTTACCGAAACGTGTTTTTCGTGTTATTCTCGAAAACGAGCGCCACGACCGCGGTCGAACCATTAATGTAATATGTTCGGAATGCAACGGGGAACAAGGATCTATAATTGTTTTGGCGATCGGACGAGTTTGGCTTTTGGACGATGGTGCCGGTGGACTTTGAGATCTGGCGGGACTTGGAACTATTTCGGACCGAAAGGTGTTTTTTGCGGTTTTCTCGAAAACGAGCGCGACGACCGCGGTCGAACCATTAATGTAATACGTTCGGAATGCAACGGGGAACAAGGATCTATAATTGTTTTGGCGATCGGACGAGTTTGGCTTTTGGACGATGGTGCCGGTGGACTTTGAGATCTGACGGGACTTTGAAATATTTCGGACCGAAAGGTGTTTTTCGCTTTTTTTTCGAAAACGACCGCGACAACCGCGGTCGAAACATTAATGTAATACGTTCGCAATGCAACGCGGAACAAGGATCTATAATTGTTTTGGCGATCGGACGAGTTTGGCTTTTGGACGATGGTGCCGGTGGACTTTGAGATCTGGCGGGACTTGGAACTATTTCGGACCGAAAGGTGTTTTTTGCGGTTTTCTCGAAAACGAGCGCGACGATCGCGGTCGAACCATTACTGTAATACGTTCGCAATGCAACAAGGAACAAGGATCTATAATTGTTTTGGCGATCGAACGAGTTTGGCTTTTGGACCATGGTGCCGGTGGACTTTGAGATCTGACAGGACTTTGAAATATTTCGGACCGAAAGGTGTTTTTCGCTTTTTTCTCGAAAACGAGCGCGACGACCTCGGTCGAAACTCTAATGTAATACGTTCGCAATGCAACTAGGAACAAGGATCTATAATTTTTTGGCAATCGGACGAGTTTGGCTTTTGGACGATGGTGCTCGTGGACTTTGAGATCTGACGGGACTTAGAAATATTTCGGATCGAAAGCTGTTTTTTTGCGTTTTTCTCGAAAACGAGCGCGACGACCGTGGTCGAACCATTAATGTAATACGTTCGGAATGCAACGGGGAACAAGGATCTATAATTGTTTTGGCGATCGGACGAGTTTGGCTTTTGGACGATGGTGCCGGTGGACTTTGAGATCTGACGGGACTTGGAAATATTTCGGACGGAAAGGCGTTTTTCGCGTTTTTCTCGAAAACGCGCGCGACGACCGCGGTCGAAACATTAATGTAATACGTTCGCAATGCAACAAGGAACAAGGATCTATAATTGTTTTGGCGATCGGACGAGTTTGGCTTTTGGACGATGGTGCTCGTGGACTTTGAGATCTGACGGGACTGTGAAATATTTCTTACCGAAACGTGTTTTTCGTGTTATTCTCGAAAACGAGCGCGACGACCGTGGTCGAACCATTAATGTAATACGTTCGGAATGCAACGGGGAACAAGGATCTATAATTGTTTTGGCGATCGGACGAGTTTGGCTTTTGGACGATGGTGCCGGTGGACTTTGAGATCTGACGGGACTTGGAAATATTTCGGACCGAAAAGTGTTTTTTGCTTTTTTCTCGAAAACGAGCGCGACGACCGTGGTCGAACCATTAATGTAATACGTTCGGAATGCAACGGGGAACAAGGATCTATAATTGTTTTGGCGATCGGACGAGTTTGGCTTTTGGACGATGGTGCCGGTGGACTTTGAGATCTGGCGGGACTTGGAACTATTTCGGACCGAAAGGTGTTTTTTGCGGTTTTCTCGAAAACGAGCGCGACGATCGCGGTCGAACCATTACTGTAATACGTTCGCAATGCAACAAGGAACAAGGATCTATAATTGTTTTGGCGATCGAACGAGTTTGGCTTTTGGACCATGGTGCCGGTGGACTTTGAGATCTGACAGGACTTTGAAATATTTCGGACCGAAAGGTGTTTTTCGCTTTTTTCTCGAAAACGAGCGCGACGACCTCGGTCGAAACATTAATGTAATACGTTCGCAATGCAACTAGGAACAAGGATCTATAATTTTTTGGCAATCGGACGAGTTTGGCTTTTGGACGATGGTGCTCGTGGACTTTGAGATCTGACGGGACTTAGAAATATTTCGGATCGAAAGCTGTTTTTTTGCGTTTTTCTCGAAAACGAGCGCGACGACCGTGGTCGAACCATTAATGTAATACGTTCGGAATGCAACGGGGAACAAGGATCTATAATTGTTTTGGCGATCGGACGAGTTTGGCTTTTGGACGATGGTGCCGGTGGACTTTGAGATCTGACGGGACTTGGAAATATTTCGGACGGAAAGGCGTTTTTCGCGTTTTTCTCGAAAACGCGCGCGACGACCGCGGTCGAAACATTAATGTAATACGTTCGCATTGCAACAAGGAACAAGGATCTATAATTGTTTTGGCGATCGGACGAGTTTGGCTTTTGGACGATGGTGCTCGTGGACTTTGAGATCTGACGGGACTGTGAAATATTTCTTACCGAAACGTGTTTTTCGTGTTATTCTCGAAAACGAGCGCCACGACCGCGGTCGAACCATTAATGTAATATGTTCGGAATGCAACGGGGAACAAGGATCTATAATTGTTTTGGCGATCGGACGAGTTTGGCTTTTGGACGATGGTGCCGGTGGACTTTGAGATCTGACAGGACTTTGAAATATTTCGGACCGAAAGGTGTTTTTCGCTTTTTTCTCGAAAACGAGCGCGACGACCTCGGTCGAAACATTAATGTAATACGTTCGCAATGCAACTAGGAACAAGGATCTATAATTTTTTGGCAATCGGACGAGTTTGGCTTTTGGACGATGGTGCTCGTGGACTTTGAGATCTGACGGGACTTAGAAATATTTCGGATCGAAAGCTGTTTTTTTGCGTTTTTCTCGAAAACGAGCGCGACGACCGTGGTCGAACCATTAATGTAATACGTTCGGAATGCAACGGGGAACAAGGATCTATAATTGTTTTGGCGATCGGACGAGTTTGGCTTTTGGACGATGGTGCCGGTGGACTTTGAGATCTGACGGGACTTGGAAATATTTCGGACGGAAAGGCGTTTTTCGCGTTTTTCTCGAAAACGCGCGCGACGACCGCGGTCGAAACATTAATGTAATACGTTCGCATTGCAACAAGGAACAAGGATCTATAATGGTTTTGGCGATCGGACGAGTTTGGCTTTTGGACGATGGTGCTCGTGGACTTTGAGATCTGACGGGACTGTGAAATATTTCTTACCGAAACGTGTTTTTCGTGTTATTCTCGAAAACGAGCGCCACGACCGCGGTCGAACCATTAATGTAATATGTTCGGAATGCAACGGGGAACAAGGATCTATAATTGTTTTGGCGATCGGACGAGTTTGGCTTTTGGACGATGGTGCCGGTGGACTTAGAGATCTGGCGGGACTTGGAACTATTTCGGACCGAAAGGTGTTTTTTGCGGTTTTCTCGAAAACGAGCGCGACGACCGCGGTCGAACCATTAATGTAATACGTTCGGAATGCAACGGGGAACAAGGATCTATAATTGTTTTGGCGATCGGACGAGTTTGGCTTTTGGACGATGGTGCCGGTGGACTTTGAGATCTGACGGGACTTAGAAATATTTCGGACCGAAAAGTGTTTTTTGCTTTTTTCTCGAAAACGAGCGCGACGACCGTGGTCGAACCATTAATGTAATACGTTCGGAATGCAACGGGGAACAAGGATCTATAATTGTTTTGGCGATCGGACGAGTTTGGCTTTTGGACGATGGTGCCGGTGGACTTTGAGATCTGGCGGGACTTGGAACTATTTCGGACCGAAAGGTGTTTTTTGCGGTTTTCTCGAAAACGAGCGCGACGATCGCGGTCGAACCATTACTGTAATACGTTCGCAATGCAACAAGGAACAAGGATCTATAATTGTTTTGGCGATCGAACGAGTTTGGCTTTTGGACCATGGTGCCGGTGGACTTTGAGATCTGACAGGACTTTGAAATATTTCGGACCGAAAGGTGTTTTTCGCTTTTTTCTCGAAAACGAGCGCGACGACCTCGGTCGAAACATTAATGTAATACGTTCGCAATGCAACTAGGAACAAGGATCTATAATTTTTTGGCAATCGGACGAGTTTGGCTTTTGGACGATGGTGCTCGTGGACTTTGAGATCTGACGGGACTTAGAAATATTTCGGATCGAAAGCTGTTTTTTTGCGTTTTTCTCGAAAACGAGCGCGACGACCGTGGTCGAACCATTAATGTAATACGTTCGGAATGCAACGGGGAACAAGGATCTATAATTGTTTTGGCGATCGGACGAGTTTGGCTTTTGGACGATGGTGCCGGTGGACTTTGAGATCTGACGGGACTTGGAAATATTTCGGACGGAAAGGCGTTTTTCGCGTTTTTCTCGAAAACGCGCGCGACGACCGCGGTCGAAACATTAATGTAATACGTTCGCATTGCAACAAGGAACAAGGATCTATAATTGTTTTGGCGATCGGACGAGTTTGGCTTTTGGACGATGGTGCTCGTGGACTTTGAGATCTGACGGGACTGTGAAATATTTCTTACCGAAACGTGTTTTTCGTGTTATTCTCGAAAACGAGCGCCACGACCGCGGTCGAACCATTAATGTAATATGTTCGGAATGCAACGGGGAACAAGGATCTATAATTGTTTTGGCGATCGGACGAGTTTGGCTTTTGGACGATGGTGCCGGTGGACTTTGAGATCTGACAGGACTTTGAAATATTTCGGACCGAAAGGTGTTTTTCGCTTTTTTCTCGAAAACGAGCGCGACGACCTCGGTCGAAACATTAATGTAATACGTTCGCAATGCAACTAGGAACAAGGATCTATAATTTTTTGGCAATCGGACGAGTTTGGCTTTTGGACGATGGTGCTCGTGGACTTTGAGATCTGACGGGACTTAGAAATATTTCGGATCGAAAGCTGTTTTTTTGGGTTTTTCTCGAAAACGAGCGCGACGACCGTGGTCGAACCATTAATGTAATACGTTCGGAATGCAACGGGGAACAAGGATCTATAATTGTTTTGGCGATCGGACGAGTTTGGCTTTTGGACGATGGTGCCGGTGGACTTTGAGATCTGACGGGACTTAGAAATATTTCGGATCGAAAGCTGTTTTTTTGCGTTTTTCTCGAAAACGCGCGCGACGACCGCGGTCGAAACATTAATGTAATACGTTCGCATTGCAACAAGGAACAAGGATCTATAATGGTTTTGGCGATCGGACGAGTTTGGCTTTTGGACGATGGTGCTCGTGGACTTTGAGATCTGACGGGACTGTGAAATATTTCTTACCGAAACGTGTTTTTCGTGTTATTCTCGAAAACGAGCGCCACGACCGCGGTCGAACCATTAATGTAATATGTTCGGAATGCAACGGGGAACAAGGATCTATAATTGTTTTGGCGATCGGACGAGTTTGGCTTTTGGACGATGGTGCCGGTGGACTTTGAGATCTGGCGGGACTTGGAACTATTTCGGACCGAAAGGTGTTTTTTGCGGTTTTCTCGAAAACGAGCGCGACGACCGCGGTCGAACCATTAATGTAATACGTTCGGAATGCAACGGGGAACAAGGATCTATAATTGTTTTGGCGATCGGACGAGTTTGGCTTTTGGACGATGGTGCCGGTGGACTTTGAGATCTGACGGGACTTTGAAATATTTCGGACCGAAAGGTGTTTTTCGCTTTTTTTTCGAAAACGACCGCGACAACCGCGGTCGAAACATTAATGTAATACGTTCGCAATGCAACGCGGAACAAGGATCTATAATTGTTTTGGCGATCGGACGAGTTTGGCTTTTGGACGATGGTGCCGGTGGACTTTGAGATCTGGCGGGACTTGGAACTATTTCGGACCGAAAGGTGTTTTTTGCGGTTTTCTCGAAAACGAGCGCGACGATCGCGGTCGAACCATTACTGTAATACGTTCGCAATGCAACAAGGAACAAGGATCTATAATTGTTTTGGCGATCGAACGAGTTTGGCTTTTGGACCATGGTGCCGGTGGACTTTGAGATCTGACAGGACTTTGAAATATTTCGGACCGAAAGGTGTTTTTCGCTTTTTTCTCGAAAACGAGCGCGACGACCTCGGTCGAAACTCTAATGTAATACGTTCGCAATGCAACTAGGAACAAGGATCTATAATTTTTTGGCAATCGGACGAGTTTGGCTTTTGGACGATGGTGCTCGTGGACTTTGAGATCTGACGGGACTTAGAAATATTTCGGATCGAAAGCTGTTTTTTTGCGTTTTTCTCGAAAACGAGCGCGACGACCGTGGTCGAACCATTAATGTAATACGTTCGGAATGCAACGGGGAACAAGGATCTATAATTGTTTTGGCGATCGGACGAGTTTGGCTTTTGGACGATGGTGCCGGTGGACTTTGAGATCTGACGGGACTTGGAAATATTTCGGACGGAAAGGCGTTTTTCGCGTTTTTCTCGAAAACGCGCGCGACGACCGCGGTCGAAACATTAATGTAATACGTTCGCAATGCAACAAGGAACAAGGATCTATAATTGTTTTGGCGATCGGACGAGTTTGGCTTTTGGACGATGGTGCTCGTGGACTTTGAGATCTGACGGGACTGTGAAATATTTCTTACCGAAACGTGTTTTTCGTGTTATTCTCGAAAACGAGCGCCACGACCGCGGTCGAACCATTAATGTAATATGTTCGGAATGCAACGGGGAACAAGGATCTATAATTGTTTTGGCGATCGGACGAGTTTGGCTTTTGGACGATGGTGCCGGTGGACTTAGAGATCTGGCGGGACTTGGAACTATTTCGGACCGAAAGGTGTTTTTTGCGGTTTTCTCGAAAACGAGCGCGACGACCGCGGTCGAACCATTAATGTAATACGTTCGGAATGCAACGGGGAACAAGGATCTATAATTGTTTTGGCGATCGGACGAGTTTGGCTTTTGGACGATGGTGCCGGTGGACTTTGAGATCTGACGGGACTTAGAAATATTTCGGACCGAAAAGTGTTTTTTGCTTTTTTCTCGAAAACGAGCGCGACGACCGTGGTCGAACCATTAATGTAATACGTTCGGAATGCAACGGGGAACAAGGATCTATAATTGTTTTGGCGATCGGACGAGTTTGGCTTTTGGACGATGGTGCCGGTGGACTTTGAGATCTGGCGGGACTTGGAACTATTTCGGACCGAAAGGTGTTTTTTGCGGTTTTCTCGAAAACGAGCGCGACGATCGCGGTCGAACCATTACTGTAATACGTTCGCAATGCAACAAGGAACAAGGATCTATAATTGTTTTGGCGATCGAACGAGTTTGGCTTTTGGACCATGGTGCCGGTGGACTTTGAGATCTGACAGGACTTTGAAATATTTCGGACCGAAAGGTGTTTTTCGCTTTTTTCTCGAAAACGAGCGCGACGACCTCGGTCGAAACATTAATGTAATACGTTCGCAATGCAACTAGGAACAAGGATCTATAATTTTTTGGCAATCGGACGAGTTTGGCTTTTGGACGATGGTGCTCGTGGACTTTGAGATCTGACGGGACTTAGAAATATTTCGGATCGAAAGCTGTTTTTTTGCGTTTTTCTCGAAAACGAGCGCGACGACCGTGGTCGAACCATTAATGTAATACGTTCGGAATGCAACGGGGAACAAGGATCTATAATTGTTTTGGCGATCGGACGAGTTTGGCTTTTGGACGATGGTGCCGGTGGACTTTGAGATCTGACGGGACTTGGAAATATTTCGGACGGAAAGGCGTTTTTCGCGTTTTTCTCGAAAACGCGCGCGACGACCGCGGTCGAAACATTAATGTAATACGTTCGCATTGCAACAAGGAACAAGGATCTATAATGGTTTTGGCGATCGGACGAGTTTGGCTTTTGGACGATGGTGCTCGTGGACTTTGAGATCTGACGGGACTGTGAAATATTTCTTACCGAAACGTGTTTTTCGTGTTATTCTCGAAAACGAGCGCCACGACCGCGGTCGAACCATTAATGTAATATGTTCGGAATGCAACGGGGAACAAGGATCTATAATTGTTTTGGCGATCGGACGAGTTTGGCTTTTGGACGATGGTGCCGGTGGACTTTGAGATCTGGCGGGACTTGGAACTATTTCGGACCGAAAGGTGTTTTTTGCGGTTTTCTCGAAAACGAGCGCGACGACCGCGGTCGAACCATTAATGTAATACGTTCGGAATGCAACGGGGAACAAGGATCTATAATTGTTTTGGCGATCGGACGAGTTTGGCTTTTGGACGATGGTGCCGGTGGACTTTGAGATCTGACGGGACTTTGAAATATTTCGGACCGAAAGGTGTTTTTCGCTTTTTTTTCGAAAACGACCGCGACAACCGCGGTCGAAACATTAATGTAATACGTTCGCAATGCAACGCGGAACAAGGATCTATAATTGTTTTGGCGATCGGACGAGTTTGGCTTTTGGACGATGGTGCCGGTGGACTTTGAGATCTGGCGGGACTTGGAACTATTTCGGACCGAAAGGTGTTTTTTGCGGTTTTCTCGAAAACGAGCGCGACGATCGCGGTCGAACCATTACTGTAATACGTTCGCAATGCAACAAGGAACAAGGATCTATAATTGTTTTGGCGATCGAACGAGTTTGGCTTTTGGACCATGGTGCCGGTGGACTTTGAGATCTGACAGGACTTTGAAATATTTCGGACCGAAAGGTGTTTTTCGCTTTTTTCTCGAAAACGAGCGCGACGACCTCGGTCGAAACTCTAATGTAATACGTTCGCAATGCAACTAGGAACAAGGATCTATAATTTTTTGGCAATCGGACGAGTTTGGCTTTTGGACGATGGTGCTCGTGGACTTTGAGATCTGACGGGACTTAGAAATATTTCGGATCGAAAGCTGTTTTTTTGCGTTTTTCTCGAAAACGAGCGCGACGACCGTGGTCGAACCATTAATGTAATACGTTCGGAATGCAACGGGGAACAAGGATCTATAATTGTTTTGGCGATCGGACGAGTTTGGCTTTTGGACGATGGTGCCGGTGGACTTTGAGATCTGACGGGACTTGGAAATATTTCGGACGGAAAGGCGTTTTTCGCGTTTTTCTCGAAAACGCGCGCGACGACCGCGGTCGAAACATTAATGTAATACGTTCGCAATGCAACAAGGAACAAGGATCTATAATTGTTTTGGCGATCGGACGAGTTTGGCTTTTGGACGATGGTGCTCGTGGACTTTGAGATCTGACGGGACTGTGAAATATTTCTTACCGAAACGTGTTTTTCGTGTTATTCTCGAAAACGAGCGCCACGACCGCGGTCGAACCATTAATGTAATATGTTCGGAATGCAACGGGGAACAAGGATCTATAATTGTTTTGGCGATCGGACGAGTTTGGCTTTTGGACGATGGTGCCGGTGGACTTAGAGATCTGACAGGACTTTGAAATATTTCGGACCGAAAGGTGTTTTTCGCTTTTTTCTCGAAAACGAGCGCGACGACCTCGGTCGAAACATTAATGTAATACGTTCGCAATGCAACTAGGAACAAGGATCTATAATTTTTTGGCAATCGGACGAGTTTGGCTTTTGGACGATGGTGCTCGTGGACTTTGAGATCTGACGGGACTTAGAAATATTTCGGATCGAAAGCTGTTTTTTTGCGTTTTTCTCGAAAACGAGCGCGACGACCGTGGTCGAACCATTAATGTAATACGTTCGGAATGCAACGGGGAACAAGGATCTATAATTGTTTTGGCGATCGGACGAGTTTGGCTTTTGGACGATGGTGCCGGTGGACTTTGAGATCTGACGGGACTTGGAAATATTTCGGACGGAAAGGCGTTTTTCGCGTTTTTCTCGAAAACGCGCGCGACGACCGCGGTCGAAACATTAATGTAATACGTTCGCATTGCAACAAGGAACAAGGATCTATAATTGTTTTGGCGATCGGACGAGTTTGGCTTTTGGACGATGGTGCTCGTGGACTTTGAGATCTGACGGGACTGTGAAATATTTCTTACCGAAACGTGTTTTTCGTGTTATTCTCGAAAACGAGCGCCACGACCGCGGTCGAACCATTAATGTAATATGTTCGGAATGCAACGGGGAACAAGGATCTATAATTGTTTTGGCGATCGGACGAGTTTGGCTTTTGGACGATGGTGCCGGTGGACTTTGAGATCTGACAGGACTTTGAAATATTTCGGACCGAAAGGTGTTTTTCGCTTTTTTCTCGAAAACGAGCGCGACGACCTCGGTCGAAACATTAATGTAATACGTTCGCAATGCAACTAGGAACAAGGATCTATAATTTTTTGGCAATCGGACGAGTTTGGCTTTTGGACGATGGTGCTCGTGGACTTTGAGATCTGACGGGACTTAGAAATATTTCGGATCGAAAGCTGTTTTTTTGCGTTTTTCTCGAAAACGAGCGCGACGACCGTGGTCGAACCATTAATGTAATACGTTCGGAATGCAACGGGGAACAAGGATCTATAATTGTTTTGGCGATCGGACGAGTTTGGCTTTTGGACGATGGTGCCGGTGGACTTTGAGATCTGACGGGACTTGGAAATATTTCGGACGGAAAGGCGTTTTTCGCGTTTTTCTCGAAAACGCGCGCGACGACCGCGGTCGAAACATTAATGTAATACGTTCGCATTGCAACAAGGAACAAGGATCTATAATGGTTTTGGCGATCGGACGAGTTTGGCTTTTGGACGATGGTGCTCGTGGACTTTGAGATCTGACGGGACTGTGAAATATTTCTTACCGAAACGTGTTTTTCGTGTTATTCTCGAAAACGAGCGCCACGACCGCGGTCGAACCATTAATGTAATATGTTCGGAATGCAACGGGGAACAAGGATCTATAATTGTTTTGGCGATCGGACGAGTTTGGCTTTTGGACGATGGTGCCGGTGGACTTAGAGATCTGGCGGGACTTGGAACTATTTCGGACCGAAAGGTGTTTTTTGCGGTTTTCTCGAAAACGAGCGCGACGACCGCGGTCGAACCATTAATGTAATACGTTCGGAATGCAACGGGGAACAAGGATCTATAATTGTTTTGGCGATCGGACGAGTTTGGCTTTTGGACGATGGTGCCGGTGGACTTTGAGATCTGACGGGACTTAGAAATATTTCGGACCGAAAAGTGTTTTTTGCTTTTTTCTCGAAAACGAGCGCGACGACCGTGGTCGAACCATTAATGTAATACGTTCGGAATGCAACGGGGAACAAGGATCTATAATTGTTTTGGCGATCGGACGAGTTTGGCTTTTGGACGATGGTGCCGGTGGACTTTGAGATCTGGCGGGACTTGGAACTATTTCGGACCGAAAGGTGTTTTTTGCGGTTTTCTCGAAAACGAGCGCGACGATCGCGGTCGAACCATTACTGTAATACGTTCGCAATGCAACAAGGAACAAGGATCTATAATTGTTTTGGCGATCGAACGAGTTTGGCTTTTGGACCATGGTGCCGGTGGACTTTGAGATCTGACAGGACTTTGAAATATTTCGGACCGAAAGGTGTTTTTCGCTTTTTTCTCGAAAACGAGCGCGACGACCTCGGTCGAAACATTAATGTAATACGTTCGCAATGCAACTAGGAACAAGGATCTATAATTTTTTGGCAATCGGACGAGTTTGGCTTTTGGACGATGGTGCTCGTGGACTTTGAGATCTGACGGGACTTAGAAATATTTCGGATCGAAAGCTGTTTTTTTGCGTTTTTCTCGAAAACGAGCGCGACGACCGTGGTCGAACCATTAATGTAATACGTTCGGAATGCAACGGGGAACAAGGATCTATAATTGTTTTGGCGATCGGACGAGTTTGGCTTTTGGACGATGGTGCCGGTGGACTTTGAGATCTGACGGGACTTGGAAATATTTCGGACGGAAAGGCGTTTTTCGCGTTTTTCTCGAAAACGCGCGCGACGACCGCGGTCGAAACATTAATGTAATACGTTCGCATTGCAACAAGGAACAAGGATCTATAATTGTTTTGGCGATCGGACGAGTTTGGCTTTTGGACGATGGTGCTCGTGGACTTTGAGATCTGACGGGACTGTGAAATATTTCTTACCGAAACGTGTTTTTCGTGTTATTCTCGAAAACGAGCGCCACGACCGCGGTCGAACCATTAATGTAATATGTTCGGAATGCAACGGGGAACAAGGATCTATAATTGTTTTGGCGATCGGACGAGTTTGGCTTTTGGACGATGGTGCCGGTGGACTTTGAGATCTGACAGGACTTTGAAATATTTCGGACCGAAAGGTGTTTTTCGCTTTTTTCTCGAAAACGAGCGCGACGACCTCGGTCGAAACATTAATGTAATACGTTCGCAATGCAACTAGGAACAAGGATCTATAATTTTTTGGCAATCGGACGAGTTTGGCTTTTGGACGATGGTGCTCGTGGACTTTGAGATCTGACGGGACTTAGAAATATTTCGGATCGAAAGCTGTTTTTTTGGGTTTTTCTCGAAAACGAGCGCGACGACCGTGGTCGAACCATTAATGTAATACGTTCGGAATGCAACGGGGAACAAGGATCTATAATTGTTTTGGCGATCGGACGAGTTTGGCTTTTGGACGATGGTGCCGGTGGACTTTGAGATCTGACGGGACTTAGAAATATTTCGGATCGAAAGCTGTTTTTTTGCGTTTTTCTCGAAAACGCGCGCGACGACCGCGGTCGAAACATTAATGTAATACGTTCGCATTGCAACAAGGAACAAGGATCTATAATGGTTTTGGCGATCGGACGAGTTTGGCTTTTGGACGATGGTGCTCGTGGACTTTGAGATCTGACGGGACTGTGAAATATTTCTTACCGAAACGTGTTTTTCGTGTTATTCTCGAAAACGAGCGCCACGACCGCGGTCGAACCATTAATGTAATATGTTCGGAATGCAACGGGGAACAAGGATCTATAATTGTTTTGGCGATCGGACGAGTTTGGCTTTTGGACGATGGTGCCGGTGGACTTTGAGATCTGGCGGGACTTGGAACTATTTCGGACCGAAAGGTGTTTTTTGCGGTTTTCTCGAAAACGAGCGCGACGACCGCGGTCGAACCATTAATGTAATACGTTCGGAATGCAACGGGGAACAAGGATCTATAATTGTTTTGGCGATCGGACGAGTTTGGCTTTTGGACGATGGTGCCGGTGGACTTTGAGATCTGACGGGACTTTGAAATATTTCGGACCGAAAGGTGTTTTTCGCTTTTTTTTCGAAAACGACCGCGACAACCGCGGTCGAAACATTAATGTAATACGTTCGCAATGCAACGCGGAACAAGGATCTATAATTGTTTTGGCGATCGGACGAGTTTGGCTTTTGGACGATGGTGCCGGTGGACTTTGAGATCTGGCGGGACTTGGAACTATTTCGGACCGAAAGGTGTTTTTTGCGGTTTTCTCGAAAACGAGCGCGACGATCGCGGTCGAACCATTACTGTAATACGTTCGCAATGCAACAAGGAACAAGGATCTATAATTGTTTTGGCGATCGAACGAGTTTGGCTTTTGGACCATGGTGCCGGTGGACTTTGAGATCTGACAGGACTTTGAAATATTTCGGACCGAAAGGTGTTTTTCGCTTTTTTCTCGAAAACGAGCGCGACGACCTCGGTCGAAACTCTAATGTAATACGTTCGCAATGCAACTAGGAACAAGGATCTATAATTTTTTGGCAATCGGACGAGTTTGGCTTTTGGACGATGGTGCTCGTGGACTTTGAGATCTGACGGGACTTAGAAATATTTCGGATCGAAAGCTGTTTTTTTGCGTTTTTCTCGAAAACGAGCGCGACGACCGTGGTCGAACCATTAATGTAATACGTTCGGAATGCAACGGGGAACAAGGATCTATAATTGTTTTGGCGATCGGACGAGTTTGGCTTTTGGACGATGGTGCCGGTGGACTTTGAGATCTGACGGGACTTGGAAATATTTCGGACGGAAAGGCGTTTTTCGCGTTTTTCTCGAAAACGCGCGCGACGACCGCGGTCGAAACATTAATGTAATACGTTCGCAATGCAACAAGGAACAAGGATCTATAATTGTTTTGGCGATCGGACGAGTTTGGCTTTTGGACGATGGTGCTCGTGGACTTTGAGATCTGACGGGACTGTGAAATATTTCTTACCGAAACGTGTTTTTCGTGTTATTCTCGAAAACGAGCGCCACGACCGCGGTCGAACCATTAATGTAATATGTTCGGAATGCAACGGGGAACAAGGATCTATAATTGTTTTGGCGATCGGACGAGTTTGGCTTTTGGACGATGGTGCCGGTGGACTTAGAGATCTGGCGGGACTTGGAACTATTTCGGACCGAAAGGTGTTTTTTGCGGTTTTCTCGAAAACGAGCGCGACGACCGCGGTCGAACCATTAATGTAATACGTTCGGAATGCAACGGGGAACAAGGATCTATAATTGTTTTGGCGATCGGACGAGTTTGGCTTTTGGACGATGGTGCCGGTGGACTTTGAGATCTGACGGGACTTAGAAATATTTCGGACCGAAAAGTGTTTTTTGCTTTTTTCTCGAAAACGAGCGCGACGACCGTGGTCGAACCATTAATGTAATACGTTCGGAATGCAACGGGGAACAAGGATCTATAATTGTTTTGGCGATCGGACGAGTTTGGCTTTTGGACGATGGTGCCGGTGGACTTTGAGATCTGGCGGGACTTGGAACTATTTCGGACCGAAAGGTGTTTTTTGCGGTTTTCTCGAAAACGAGCGCGACGATCGCGGTCGAACCATTACTGTAATACGTTCGCAATGCAACAAGGAACAAGGATCTATAATTGTTTTGGCGATCGAACGAGTTTGGCTTTTGGACCATGGTGCCGGTGGACTTTGAGATCTGACAGGACTTTGAAATATTTCGGACCGAAAGGTGTTTTTCGCTTTTTTCTCGAAAACGAGCGCGACGACCTCGGTCGAAACATTAATGTAATACGTTCGCAATGCAACTAGGAACAAGGATCTATAATTTTTTGGCAATCGGACGAGTTTGGCTTTTGGACGATGGTGCTCGTGGACTTTGAGATCTGACGGGACTTAGAAATATTTCGGATCGAAAGCTGTTTTTTTGCGTTTTTCTCGAAAACGAGCGCGACGACCGTGGTCGAACCATTAATGTAATACGTTCGGAATGCAACGGGGAACAAGGATCTATAATTGTTTTGGCGATCGGACGAGTTTGGCTTTTGGACGATGGTGCCGGTGGACTTTGAGATCTGACGGGACTTGGAAATATTTCGGACGGAAAGGCGTTTTTCGCGTTTTTCTCGAAAACGCGCGCGACGACCGCGGTCGAAACATTAATGTAATACGTTCGCATTGCAACAAGGAACAAGGATCTATAATGGTTTTGGCGATCGGACGAGTTTGGCTTTTGGACGATGGTGCTCGTGGACTTTGAGATCTGACGGGACTGTGAAATATTTCTTACCGAAACGTGTTTTTCGTGTTATTCTCGAAAACGAGCGCCACGACCGCGGTCGAACCATTAATGTAATATGTTCGGAATGCAACGGGGAACAAGGATCTATAATTGTTTTGGCGATCGGACGAGTTTGGCTTTTGGACGATGGTGCCGGTGGACTTTGAGATCTGGCGGGACTTGGAACTATTTCGGACCGAAAGGTGTTTTTTGCGGTTTTCTCGAAAACGAGCGCGACGACCGCGGTCGAACCATTAATGTAATACGTTCGGAATGCAACGGGGAACAAGGATCTATAATTGTTTTGGCGATCGGACGAGTTTGGCTTTTGGACGATGGTGCCGGTGGACTTTGAGATCTGACGGGACTTTGAAATATTTCGGACCGAAAGGTGTTTTTCGCTTTTTTTTCGAAAACGACCGCGACAACCGCGGTCGAAACATTAATGTAATACGTTCGCAATGCAACGCGGAACAAGGATCTATAATTGTTTTGGCGATCGGACGAGTTTGGCTTTTGGACGATGGTGCCGGTGGACTTTGAGATCTGGCGGGACTTGGAACTATTTCGGACCGAAAGGTGTTTTTTGCGGTTTTCTCGAAAACGAGCGCGACGATCGCGGTCGAACCATTACTGTAATACGTTCGCAATGCAACAAGGAACAAGGATCTATAATTGTTTTGGCGATCGAACGAGTTTGGCTTTTGGACCATGGTGCCGGTGGACTTTGAGATCTGACAGGACTTTGAAATATTTCGGACCGAAAGGTGTTTTTCGCTTTTTTCTCGAAAACGAGCGCGACGACCTCGGTCGAAACTCTAATGTAATACGTTCGCAATGCAACTAGGAACAAGGATCTATAATTTTTTGGCAATCGGACGAGTTTGGCTTTTGGACGATGGTGCTCGTGGACTTTGAGATCTGACGGGACTTAGAAATATTTCGGATCGAAAGCTGTTTTTTTGCGTTTTTCTCGAAAACGAGCGCGACGACCGTGGTCGAACCATTAATGTAATACGTTCGGAATGCAACGGGGAACAAGGATCTATAATTGTTTTGGCGATCGGACGAGTTTGGCTTTTGGACGATGGTGCCGGTGGACTTTGAGATCTGACGGGACTTGGAAATATTTCGGACGGAAAGGCGTTTTTCGCGTTTTTCTCGAAAACGCGCGCGACGACCGCGGTCGAAACATTAATGTAATACGTTCGCAATGCAACAAGGAACAAGGATCTATAATTGTTTTGGCGATCGGACGAGTTTGGCTTTTGGACGATGGTGCTCGTGGACTTTGAGATCTGACGGGACTGTGAAATATTTCTTACCGAAACGTGTTTTTCGTGTTATTCTCGAAAACGAGCGCCACGACCGCGGTCGAACCATTAATGTAATATGTTCGGAATGCAACGGGGAACAAGGATCTATAATTGTTTTGGCGATCGGACGAGTTTGGCTTTTGGACGATGGTGCCGGTGGACTTAGAGATCTGGCGGGACTTGGAACTATTTCGGACCGAAAGGTGTTTTTTGCGGTTTTCTCGAAAACGAGCGCGACGACCGCGGTCGAACCATTAATGTAATACGTTCGGAATGCAACGGGGAACAAGGATCTATAATTGTTTTGGCGATCGGACGAGTTTGGCTTTTGGACGATGGTGCCGGTGGACTTTGAGATCTGACGGGACTTAGAAATATTTCGGACCGAAAAGTGTTTTTTGCTTTTTTCTCGAAAACGAGCGCGACGACCGTGGTCGAACCATTAATGTAATACGTTCGGAATGCAACGGGGAACAAGGATCTATAATTGTTTTGGCGATCGGACGAGTTTGGCTTTTGGACGATGGTGCCGGTGGACTTTGAGATCTGGCGGGACTTGGAACTATTTCGGACCGAAAGGTGTTTTTTGCGGTTTTCTCGAAAACGAGCGCGACGATCGCGGTCGAACCATTACTGTAATACGTTCGCAATGCAACAAGGAACAAGGATCTATAATTGTTTTGGCGATCGAACGAGTTTGGCTTTTGGACCATGGTGCCGGTGGACTTTGAGATCTGACAGGACTTTGAAATATTTCGGACCGAAAGGTGTTTTTCGCTTTTTTCTCGAAAACGAGCGCGACGACCTCGGTCGAAACATTAATGTAATACGTTCGCAATGCAACTAGGAACAAGGATCTATAATTTTTTGGCAATCGGACGAGTTTGGCTTTTGGACGATGGTGCTCGTGGACTTTGAGATCTGACGGGACTTAGAAATATTTCGGATCGAAAGCTGTTTTTTTGCGTTTTTCTCGAAAACGAGCGCGACGACCGTGGTCGAACCATTAATGTAATACGTTCGGAATGCAACGGGGAACAAGGATCTATAATTGTTTTGGCGATCGGACGAGTTTGGCTTTTGGACGATGGTGCCGGTGGACTTTGAGATCTGACGGGACTTGGAAATATTTCGGACGGAAAGGCGTTTTTCGCGTTTTTCTCGAAAACGCGCGCGACGACCGCGGTCGAAACATTAATGTAATACGTTCGCATTGCAACAAGGAACAAGGATCTATAATTGTTTTGGCGATCGGACGAGTTTGGCTTTTGGACGATGGTGCTCGTGGACTTTGAGATCTGACGGGACTGTGAAATATTTCTTACCGAAACGTGTTTTTCGTGTTATTCTCGAAAACGAGCGCCACGACCGCGGTCGAACCATTAATGTAATATGTTCGGAATGCAACGGGGAACAAGGATCTATAATTGTTTTGGCGATCGGACGAGTTTGGCTTTTGGACGATGGTGCCGGTGGACTTTGAGATCTGACAGGACTTTGAAATATTTCGGACCGAAAGGTGTTTTTCGCTTTTTTCTCGAAAACGAGCGCGACGACCTCGGTCGAAACATTAATGTAATACGTTCGCAATGCAACTAGGAACAAGGATCTATAATTTTTTGGCAATCGGACGAGTTTGGCTTTTGGACGATGGTGCTCGTGGACTTTGAGATCTGACGGGACTTAGAAATATTTCGGATCGAAAGCTGTTTTTTTGCGTTTTTCTCGAAAACGAGCGCGACGACCGTGGTCGAACCATTAATGTAATACGTTCGGAATGCAACGGGGAACAAGGATCTATAATTGTTTTGGCGATCGGACGAGTTTGGCTTTTGGACGATGGTGCCGGTGGACTTTGAGATCTGACGGGACTTGGAAATATTTCGGACGGAAAGGCGTTTTTCGCGTTTTTCTCGAAAACGCGCGCGACGACCGCGGTCGAAACATTAATGTAATACGTTCGCATTGCAACAAGGAACAAGGATCTATAATGGTTTTGGCGATCGGACGAGTTTGGCTTTTGGACGATGGTGCTCGTGGACTTTGAGATCTGACGGGACTGTGAAATATTTCTTACCGAAACGTGTTTTTCGTGTTATTCTCGAAAACGAGCGCCACGACCGCGGTCGAACCATTAATGTAATATGTTCGGAATGCAACGGGGAACAAGGATCTATAATTGTTTTGGCGATCGGACGAGTTTGGCTTTTGGACGATGGTGCCGGTGGACTTTGAGATCTGGCGGGACTTGGAACTATTTCGGACCGAAAGGTGTTTTTTGCGGTTTTCTCGAAAACGAGCGCGACGACCGCGGTCGAACCATTACTGTAATACGTTCGCAATGCAACGGGGAACAAGGATCTATAATTGTTTTGGCGATCGGACGAGTTTGGCTTTTGGACGATGGTGCCGGTGGACTTTGAGATCTGGCGGGACTTGGAACTATTTCGGACCGAAAGGTGTTTTTTGCGGTTTTCTCGAAAACGAGCGCGACGACCGCGGTCGAACCATTAATGTAATACGTTCGGAATGCAACGGGGAACAAGGATCTATAATTGTTTTGGCGATCGGACGAGTTTGGCTTTTGGACGATGGTGCCGGTGGACTTTGAGATCTGACGGGACTTTGAAATATTTCGGACCGAAAGGTGTTTTTCGCTTTTTTTTCGAAAACGACCGCGACAACCGCGGTCGAAACATTAATGTAATACGTTCGCAATGCAACGCGGAACAAGGATCTATAATTGTTTTGGCGATCGGACGAGTTTGGCTTTTGGACGATGGTGCCGGTGGACTTTGAGATCTGGCGGGACTTGGAACTATTTCGGACCGAAAGGTGTTTTTTGCGGTTTTCTCGAAAACGAGCGCGACGATCGCGGTCGAACCATTACTGTAATACGTTCGCAATGCAACAAGGAACAAGGATCTATAATTGTTTTGGCGATCGAACGAGTTTGGCTTTTGGACCATGGTGCCGGTGGACTTTGAGATCTGACAGGACTTTGAAATATTTCGGACCGAAAGGTGTTTTTCGCTTTTTTCTCGAAAACGAGCGCGACGACCTCGGTCGAAACTCTAATGTAATACGTTCGCAATGCAACTAGGAACAAGGATCTATAATTTTTTGGCAATCGGACGAGTTTGGCTTTTGGACGATGGTGCTCGTGGACTTTGAGATCTGACGGGACTTAGAAATATTTCGGATCGAAAGCTGTTTTTTTGCGTTTTTCTCGAAAACGAGCGCGACGACCGTGGTCGAACCATTAATGTAATACGTTCGGAATGCAACGGGGAACAAGGATCTATAATTGTTTTGGCGATCGGACGAGTTTGGCTTTTGGACGATGGTGCCGGTGGACTTTGAGATCTGACGGGACTTGGAAATATTTCGGACGGAAAGGCGTTTTTCGCGTTTTTCTCGAAAACGCGCGCGACGACCGCGGTCGAAACATTAATGTAATACGTTCGCAATGCAACAAGGAACAAGGATCTATAATTGTTTTGGCGATCGGACGAGTTTGGCTTTTGGACGATGGTGCTCGTGGACTTTGAGATCTGACGGGACTGTGAAATATTTCTTACCGAAACGTGTTTTTCGTGTTATTCTCGAAAACGAGCGCCACGACCGCGGTCGAACCATTAATGTAATATGTTCGGAATGCAACGGGGAACAAGGATCTATAATTGTTTTGGCGATCGGACGAGTTTGGCTTTTGGACGATGGTGCCGGTGGACTTAGAGATCTGGCGGGACTTGGAACTATTTCGGACCGAAAGGTGTTTTTTGCGGTTTTCTCGAAAACGAGCGCGACGACCGCGGTCGAACCATTAATGTAATACGTTCGGAATGCAACGGGGAACAAGGATCTATAATTGTTTTGGCGATCGGACGAGTTTGGCTTTTGGACGATGGTGCCGGTGGACTTTGAGATCTGACGGGACTTAGAAATATTTCGGACCGAAAAGTGTTTTTTGCTTTTTTCTCGAAAACGAGCGCGACGACCGTGGTCGAACCATTAATGTAATACGTTCGGAATGCAACGGGGAACAAGGATCTATAATTGTTTTGGCGATCGGACGAGTTTGGCTTTTGGACGATGGTGCCGGTGGACTTTGAGATCTGGCGGGACTTGGAACTATTTCGGACCGAAAGGTGTTTTTTGCGGTTTTCTCGAAAACGAGCGCGACGATCGCGGTCGAACCATTACTGTAATACGTTCGCAATGCAACAAGGAACAAGGATCTATAATTGTTTTGGCGATCGAACGAGTTTGGCTTTTGGACCATGGTGCCGGTGGACTTTGAGATCTGACAGGACTTTGAAATATTTCGGACCGAAAGGTGTTTTTCGCTTTTTTCTCGAAAACGAGCGCGACGACCTCGGTCGAAACATTAATGTAATACGTTCGCAATGCAACTAGGAACAAGGATCTATAATTTTTTGGCAATCGGACGAGTTTGGCTTTTGGACGATGGTGCTCGTGGACTTTGAGATCTGACGGGACTTAGAAATATTTCGGATCGAAAGCTGTTTTTTTGCGTTTTTCTCGAAAACGAGCGCGACGACCGTGGTCGAACCATTAATGTAATACGTTCGGAATGCAACGGGGAACAAGGATCTATAATTGTTTTGGCGATCGGACGAGTTTGGCTTTTGGACGATGGTGCCGGTGGACTTTGAGATCTGACGGGACTTGGAAATATTTCGGACGGAAAGGCGTTTTTCGCGTTTTTCTCGAAAACGCGCGCGACGACCGCGGTCGAAACATTAATGTAATACGTTCGCATTGCAACAAGGAACAAGGATCTATAATTGTTTTGGCGATCGGACGAGTTTGGCTTTTGGACGATGGTGCTCGTGGACTTTGAGATCTGACGGGACTGTGAAATATTTCTTACCGAAACGTGTTTTTCGTGTTATTCTCGAAAACGAGCGCCACGACCGCGGTCGAACCATTAATGTAATATGTTCGGAATGCAACGGGGAACAAGGATCTATAATTGTTTTGGCGATCGGACGAGTTTGGCTTTTGGACGATGGTGCCGGTGGACTTTGAGATCTGACAGGACTTTGAAATATTTCGGACCGAAAGGTGTTTTTCGCTTTTTTCTCGAAAACGAGCGCGACGACCTCGGTCGAAACATTAATGTAATACGTTCGCAATGCAACTAGGAACAAGGATCTATAATTTTTTGGCAATCGGACGAGTTTGGCTTTTGGACGATGGTGCTCGTGGACTTTGAGATCTGACGGGACTTGGAAATATTTCGGACGGAAAGGCGTTTTTCGCGTTTTTCTCGAAAACGCGCGCGACGACCGCGGTCGAAACATTAATGTAATACGTTCGCATTGCAACAAGGAACAAGGATCTATAATGGTTTTGGCGATCGGACGAGTTTGGCTTTTGGACGATGGTGCTCGTGGACTTTGAGATCTGACGGGACTGTGAAATATTTCTTACCGAAACGTGTTTTTCGTGTTATTCTCGAAAACGAGCGCCACGACCGCGGTCGAACCATTAATGTAATATGTTCGGAATGCAACGGGGAACAAGGATCTATAATTGTTTTGGCGATCGGACGAGTTTGGCTTTTGGACGATGGTGCCGGTGGACTTTGAGATCTGGCGGGACTTGGAACTATTTCGGACCGAAAGGTGTTTTTTGCGGTTTTCTCGAAAACGAGCGCGACGACCGCGGTCGAACCATTAATGTAATACGTTCGGAATGCAACGGGGAACAAGGATCTATAATTGTTTTGGCGATCGGACGAGTTTGGCTTTTGGACGATGGTGCCGGTGGACTTTGAGATCTGACGGGACTTTGAAATATTTCGGACCGAAAGGTGTTTTTCGCTTTTTTTTCGAAAACGACCGCGACAACCGCGGTCGAAACATTAATGTAATACGTTCGCAATGCAACGCGGAACAAGGATCTATAATTGTTTTGGCGATCGGACGAGTTTGGCTTTTGGACGATGGTGCCGGTGGACTTTGAGATCTGGCGGGACTTGGAACTATTTCGGACCGAAAGGTGTTTTTTGCGGTTTTCTCGAAAACGAGCGCGACGATCGCGGTCGAACCATTACTGTAATACGTTCGCAATGCAACAAGGAACAAGGATCTATAATTGTTTTGGCGATCGAACGAGTTTGGCTTTTGGACCATGGTGCCGGTGGACTTTGAGATCTGACAGGACTTTGAAATATTTCGGACCGAAAGGTGTTTTTCGCTTTTTTCTCGAAAACGAGCGCGACGACCTCGGTCGAAACTCTAATGTAATACGTTCGCAATGCAACTAGGAACAAGGATCTATAATTTTTTGGCAATCGGACGAGTTTGGCTTTTGGACGATGGTGCTCGTGGACTTTGAGATCTGACGGGACTTAGAAATATTTCGGATCGAAAGCTGTTTTTTTGCGTTTTTCTCGAAAACGAGCGCGACGACCGTGGTCGAACCATTAATGTAATACGTTCGGAATGCAACGGGGAACAAGGATCTATAATTGTTTTGGCGATCGGACGAGTTTGGCTTTTGGACGATGGTGCCGGTGGACTTTGAGATCTGACGGGACTTGGAAATATTTCGGACGGAAAGGCGTTTTTCGCGTTTTTCTCGAAAACGCGCGCGACGACCGCGGTCGAAACATTAATGTAATACGTTCGCAATGCAACAAGGAACAAGGATCTATAATTGTTTTGGCGATCGGACGAGTTTGGCTTTTGGACGATGGTGCTCGTGGACTTTGAGATCTGACGGGACTGTGAAATATTTCTTACCGAAACGTGTTTTTCGTGTTATTCTCGAAAACGAGCGCCACGACCGCGGTCGAACCATTAATGTAATATGTTCGGAATGCAACGGGGAACAAGGATCTATAATTGTTTTGGCGATCGGACGAGTTTGGCTTTTGGACGATGGTGCCGGTGGACTTAGAGATCTGGCGGGACTTGGAACTATTTCGGACCGAAAGGTGTTTTTTGCGGTTTTCTCGAAAACGAGCGCGACGACCGCGGTCGAACCATTAATGTAATACGTTCGGAATGCAACGGGGAACAAGGATCTATAATTGTTTTGGCGATCGGACGAGTTTGGCTTTTGGACGATGGTGCCGGTGGACTTTGAGATCTGACGGGACTGTGAAATATTTCGGACCGAAAGGTGTTTTTTGCGTTTTTCTCGAAAACGAGCGCGACTACCGTGGTCGAAACATTAATGTAATACGTTCGCAATGCAACAAGGAACAAGGATCTATAATTGTTTTGGCGATCGGACGAGTTTGGCTTTTGGACGATGGTGCCGGTGGAATTTGAGATCTGACGGGACTTGGAAATATTTCGGACGGAAAGGCGTTTTTCGCGTTTTTCTCGAAAACGCGCGCGACGACCGCGGTCGAAACATTAATGTAATACGTTCGCAATGCAACAAGGAACAAGGATCTATAATTGTTTTGGCGATCGGACGAGTTTGGCTTTTGGACGATGGTGCCGGTGGACATTGAGATCTGGCGGGACTTGGAAATATTTCGGACCGAAAGGTGTTTTTTGCGTTTTTCTCGAAAACGAGCGCGACGACCGCGGTCGAACCATTAATGTAATACGTTCGCAATGCAACAAGGAACAAGGATCTATAATTGTTTTGGCGATCGGACGAGTTTGGCTTTTGGACGATGGTGCCGATGGTCTTTGAGATCTGACGGGACTTTGAAATATTTCGGACCGAAAGCTGTTTTCTGCGTTTTTCTCGAAAACGAGCGCGACAACCGCGGTCGAAACATTAATGTAATACGTTCGCAATGCAACGCGGAACAAGGATCTATAATTGTTTTGGCGATCGGACGAGATTGGCTTTTGGACGATGGTGCCGGTGGACTTGGGGATCTGTCGGGACGTGGAAATATTTCGGACCGAAAGGCGTTTTTCGCGTTTTTCTCGAAAACGAGCGCGACGGCCGCGGTCGAACCATTAATGTAATACGTTCGCAATGCAACGAGGAACAAGGATCTATAATTTTTTTTGCGATCGGACGAGTTTGGCTTTTGGACGATGGTGCCGGTGGCCTTTGAGATCTGACGGGACTTTGAAATATTTCGGACCGAAAGCTGTTTTCTGCGTTTTTCTCGAAAACGAGCGCGACAACCGCGGTCGAAACATTAATGTAATACGTTCGCAATGCAACGAGGAACAAGGATCTATAATTGTTTTGGCGATCGGACGAGATTGGCTTTTGGACGATGGTGCCGGTGGACTTGGGGATCTGTCGGGACGTGGAAATATTTCGGACGGAAAGGCGTTTTTCGCGTTTTTCTCGAAAACGCGCGCGACGACCGCGGTCGAAACATTAATGTAATACGTTCGCAATGCAACAAGGAACAAGGATCTATAATTGTTTTGGCGATCGGACGAGTTTGGCTTTTGGACGATGGTGCTCGTGGACTTTGAGATCTGACGGGACTGTGAAATATATCTTACCGAAACGTGTTTTTCGTGTTATTCTCAAAAATGAGCGCGACGACCGCGGTCGAACCATTAATGTAATACGTTCGCAATGCAACAAGGAACAAGGATCTATAATTGTTTTGGCGATCGGACGAGTTTGGCTTTTGGACGATGGTGCCGGTGGACTTTGAGATCTGACGGGACTTGGAAATATTTCGGACGGAAAGGCGTTTTTCGCGTTTTTCTCGAAAACGCGCGCGACGACCGCGGTCGAAACATTAATGTAATACGTTCGCAATGCAACAAGGAACAAGGATCTATAATTGTTTTGGCGATCGGACGAGTTTGGCTTTTGGACGATGGTGCTCGTGGACTTTGTGATCTGACGGGACTGTGAAATATTTCTTACCGAAACGTGTTTTTCGTGTTATTCTCGAAAATGAGCGCGACGACCGCGGTCGAACCATTAATGTAATACGTTCGCAATGCAACAAGGAACAAGGATCTATAATTGTTTTGGCGATCGGACGAGTTTGGCTTTTGGACCATGGTGCCGGTGGTCTTTGAGATCTGACGGGACTTTGAAATATTTCGCGACCGAAAGGTGTTTTTCGCGTTTTTCTCGAAAACGAGCGCGACGACCTCGGTCGAAACATTAATGTAATACTTTCGGAATGCAACGAGGAACAAGGATCTATAATTGTTTTGGCGATCGGACGAGTTTGGCTTTTGGACGATGGTGCCGGTGGCCTTTGAGATCTGACGGGACTTTGAAATATTTCGAACCGAAAGGTGTCTTTTACGTTTTTTCGAAAACGACCGCGACAACCGCGGTCGAAACACTAATGTAATACGTTCGCAATGCAACGCGGAACAAGGATCTATAATTGTTTTGGCGATCGGACGAGTTTGGCTTTTGGAAGATGGTGCCGGTGACAGACTTGGGGATCTGACGGGACGTGGAAATATTTCGGACCGAAAGGTGTTTTTCGCATTTTTCTCGAAAACGAGCGTGACGACCGCGGTCGAACCATTAATGTAATACGTTCGGAATGCAACGAGGAACAAGGATCTATAATTGTTCTGGCGATCCGACAAGTTTGGCTTTTGGACGATGGTGCCGGTGGACTTGGGGATCTGACGGGACGTGGAAATATTTCGGACCGAAAGGCGTTTTTCGCGTTTTTCTCGAAAACGAGCGCGACGGCCGCGGTCGAACCATTAATGTAATACGTTCGCAATGCAACGAGGAACAAGGATCTATATTTTTTTTTGCGATCGGACGAGTTTGGCTTTTGGACGATGGTGCCGGTGGACTTTCAGATCTGACGGGACTTAGAAATATTTCGGACCGAAAGCTGTTTTTCGCTTTTTTTTCGAAAACGACCGCGACAACCGCGGTCGAAACATTAATGTAATACGTTCGCAATGCAACGCGGAACAAGGATCTATAATTGTTTTGGCGATCGGACGAGTTTGGCTTTTGGACGATGGTGCCGGTGGACTTTGAGATCTGGCGGGACTTGGAAATATTTCGGACCGAAAAGTGTTTTTTGCTTTTGTCTCGAAAACGAGCGCGACGACCGTGGTCGAACCATTAATGTAATACGTTCGGAATGCAACGGGGAACAAGGATCTATAATTGTTTTGGCGATCGGACGAGTTTGGCTTTTGGACGATGGTGCCGGTGGACTTTGAGATCTGGCGGGACTTGGAAATATTTCGGACCGAAAGGTGTTTTTTGCTTTTTTCTCGAAAACGAGCGCGACGACCGCGGTCGAACCATTAATGTAATACGTTCGCAATGCAACAAGGAACAAGGATCTATAATTGTTTTGGCGATCGGACGAGTTTGGCTTTTGGACGATGGTGCCGGTGGACTTTGAGTTCTGACGGGACTTGGAAATATTTCGGACGGAAAGGCGTTTTTCGCGTTTTTCTCGAAAACGCGCGCGACGACCGCGGTCGAAACATTAATGTAATACGTTCGCAATGCAACAAGGAACAAGGATCTATAATTGTTTTGGCGATCGGACGAGTTTGGCTTTTGGACGATGGTGCCGGTGGACTTTGAGATCTGACGGAACTTGGAAATATTTCGGACGGAAAGGCGTTTTTCGCGTTTTTCTCGAAAACGCGCGCGACGACCGCGGTCGAAACATTAATGTAATACGTTCGCAATGCAACAAGGAACAAGGATCTATAATTGTTTTGGCGATCGGACGAGTTTGGCTTTTGGACGATGGTGCTCGTGGACTTTGTGATCTGACGGGACTGTGAAATATTTCTTACCGAAACGTGTTTTTCGTGTTATTCTCGAAAATGAGCGCGACGACCGCGGTCGAACCATTAATGTAATACGTTCGCAATGCAACAAGGAACAAGGATCTATAATTGTTTTGGCGATCGGACGAGTTTGGCTTTTGGACCATGGTGCCGGTGGTCTTTGAGTTCTGACGGGACTTTGAAATATTTCGCGACCGAAAGGTGTTTTTCGCGTTTTTCTCGAAAACGAGCGCGACGACCTCGGTCGAAACATTAATGTAATACGTTCGCAATGCAACGCGGAACAAGGATCTATAATTGTTTTGGCGATCGGACGAGTTTGGCTTTTGGACGATGGTGCCGGTGGCCTTTGAGATCTGACGGGACTTAGAAATACTTCGGACCGAAAAGTGTTTTTTGCTTTTTTCTCGAAAACGAGCGCGACGACCGTGGTCGAACCATTAATGTAATACGTTCGGAATGCAACGGGGAACAAGGATCTATAATTGTTTTGGCGATCGGACGAGTTTGGCTTTTGGACGATGGTGCCGGTGGACTTTGAGATCTGACGGGACTTGGAAATATTTCGGACGGAAAGGCGTTTTTCGCGTTTTTCTCGAAAACGCGCGCGACGACCGCGGTCGAAACATTAATGTAATACGTTCGCAATGCAACAAGGAACAAGGATCTATAATTGTTTTGGCGATCGGACGAGTTTGGCTTTTGGACGATGGTGCTCGTGGACTTTGTGATCTGACGGGACTGTGAAATATTTCTTACCGAAACGTGTTTTTCGTGTTATTCTCGAAAATGAGCGCGACGACCGCGGTCGAACCATTAATGTAATACGTTCGCAATGCAACAAGGAACAAGGATCTATAATTGTTTTGGCGATCGGACGAGTTTGGCTTTTGGACCATGGTGCCGGTGGACTTTGAGATCTGACGGGACTTAGAAATATTTCGGACCGAAAGCTATTTTTCGCTTTTTTTTCGAAAACGACCGCGACAACCGCGGTCGAAACATTAATGTAATACGTTCGCAATGCAACGCGGAACAAGGATCTATAATTGTTTTGGCGATCGGACGAGTTTGGCTTTTGGACGATGGTGCCGGTGGACTTTGAGATCTGACGGGACTTAGAAATACTTCGGACCGAAAAGTGTTTTTTGCTTTTTTCTCGAAAACGAGCGCGACGACCGTGGTCGAACCATTAATGTAATACGTTCGGAATGCAACGGGGAACAAGGATCTATAATTGTTTTGGCGATCGGACGAGTTTGGCTTTTGGACGATGGTGCCGGTGGACTTTTAGATCTGGCGGGACTTGGAAATATTTCGGACCGAAAGGTGTTTTTTGCGTTTTTCTCGAAAACGAGCGCGACGACCGCGGTCGAACCATTAATGTAATACGTTCGCAATGCAACAAGGAACAAGGATCTATAATTGTTTTGGCGATCGGACGAGTTTGGCTTTTGGACGATGGTGCCGGTGGACTTTGAGATCTGGTGGGACTTGGAAATATTTCGGACCGAAAAGTGTTTTTTGCTTTTTTCTCGAAAACGAGCGCGACGACCTCGTTCGAAACATTAATGTAATACGTTCGCAATGCAACTAGGAACAAGGATCTATAATTTTTTGGCGATCGGACGAGTTTGGCTTTTGGACGATGGTGCTCGTGGACTTTGAGATCTGACGGGACTGTGAAATATTTCTTACCGAAACGCGTTTTTCGCGTTTTTCTCGAAAACGCGCGCGACGACCGCGGTCGAAACATTAATGTAATACGTTCGCAATGCAACAAGGAACAAGGATCTATAATTGTTTTGGCGATCGGACGAGTTTGGCTTTTGGACGATGGTGCTCGTGGACTTTGAGATCTGACGGGACTTAGAAATATTTCGGACCGAAAGCTGTTTTCTGCGTTTTTCTCGAAAACGAGCGCGACGGCCGCGGTCGAACCATTAATGTAATACGTTCGCAATGCTACGAGGAACAAGGATCTATATTTTTTTTTGCGATCGGACGAGTTTGGCTTTTGGACGATGGTGCCGGTGGACTTTGAGATCTGACGGGACTTAGAAATATTTCGGACCGAAAGCTATTTTTCGCTTTTTTTTCGAAAACGACCGCGACAACCGCGGTCGAAACATTAATGTAATACGTTCGCAATGCAACGCGGAACAAGGATCTATAATTGTTTTGGCGATCGGACGAGTTTGGCTTTTGGACGATGGTGCCGGTGGACTTTGAGATCTGACGGGACTTAGAAATACTTCGGACCGAAAAGTGTTTTTTGCTTTTTTCTCGAAAACGAGCGCGACGACCGTGGTCGAACCATTAATGTAATACGTTCGGAATGCAACGGGGAACAAGGATCTATAATTGTTTTGGCGATCGGACGAGTTTGGCTTTTGGACGATGGTGCCGGTGGACTTTTAGATCTGGCGGGACTTGGAAATATTTCGGACCGAAAGGTGTTTTTTGCGTTTTTCTCGAAAACGAGCGCGGCGACCGCGGTCGAACCATTAATGTAATACGTTCGCAATGCAACAAGGAACAAGGATCTATAATTGTTTTTGCGATCGGACGAGTTTGGCTTTTGGACCATGGTGCCGGTGGACTTTGAAATCTGGCGGGACTTTGAAATATTTCGGACCGAAAGGTGTTTTTTGCGTTTTTCTCGAAAACGAGCGCGACGACCGCGGTCGAACCATTAATGTAATACGTTCGCAATGCAACAAGGAACAAGGATCTATAATTGTTTTGGCGATCGGACGAGTTTGGCTTTTGGACGATGGTGCCGGTGGACATTGAGATCTGGCGGGACTTGGAAATATTTCGGACCGAAAGGTGTTTTTTGCGTTTTTCTCGAAAACGAGCGCGACGACCGCGGTCGAACCATTAATGTAATACGTTCGGAATGCGACGGGGAACAAGGATCTATAATTGTTTTGGCGATCGGACGAGTTTGGCTTTTGGACGATGGTGCCGGTGGACTTTGAGATCTGACGGGACTTTGAAATATTTCGGACCGAAAGCTGTTTTCTGCGTTTTTCTCGAAAACGAGCGCGACAACCGCGGTCGAAACATTAATGTAATACGTTCGCAATGCAACGCGGAACAAGGATCTATAATTGTTTTGGCGATCGGACGAGTTTGGCTTTTGGACCATGGTGCCGGTGGTCTTTGAGTTCTGACGGGACTTTGAAATATTTCGCGACCGAAAGGTGTTTTTCGCGTTTTTCTCGAAAACGAGCGCGACGACCTCGGTCGAAACATTAATGTAATACTTTCGGAATGCAACGAGGAACAAGGATCTATAATTGTTTTGGCGATCGGACGAGTTTGGCTTTTGGACGATGGTGCCGGTGGCCTTTGAGATCTGGCGGGACTTTGAAATATTTCGAACCGAAAGGTGTCTTTTACGTTTTTTCGAAAACGACCGCGACAACCGCGGTCGAAACACTAATGTAATACGTTCGCAATGCAACGCGGAACAAGGATCTATAATTGTTTTGGCGATCGGACGAGTTTGGCTTTTGGACCATGGTGCCGGTGGACTTTGAGATCTGACGGGACTTTGAAATATTTCGGACCGAAAGGTGTTTTTCGCTTTTTTCTCGAAAACGAGCGCGACGACCTCGGTCGAAACATTAATGTAATACGTTCGCAATGCAACTAGGAACAAGGATCTATAATTGTTTTGGCGATCGGAAGAGTTTGGCTTTTGGACGATGGTGCCGGTGGACATTGAGATCTGGCGGGACTTGGAAATATTTCGGACCGAAAGGTGTTTTTTGCGTTTTTCTCGAAAACGAGCGCGACGACCGCGGTCGAACCATTAATGTAATACGTTCGCAATGCAACAAGGAACAAGGATCTATAATTGTTTTGGCGATCGGACGAGTTTGGCTTTTGGACGATGGTGCCGGTGGACATTGAGATCTGGCGGGACTTGGAAATATTTCGGACCGAAAGGTGTTTTTTGCGTTTTTCTCGAAAACGAGCGCGACGACCGCGGTCGAACCATTAATGTAATACGTTCGGAATGCGACGGGGAACAAGGATCTATAATTGTTTTGGCGATCGGACGAGTTTGGCTTTTGGACGATGGTGCCGGTGGACTTTGAGATCTGACGGGACTTTGAAATATTTCGGACCGAAAGCTGTTTTCTGCGTTTTTCTCGAAAACGAGCGCGACAACCGCGGTCGAAACATTAATGTAATACGTTCGCAATGCAACGCGGAACAACGATCTATAATTGTTTTGGCGATCGGACGAGTTTGGCTTTTGGACGATGGTGCCGGTGGACTTTGAGATCTGACGGGACTGTGAAATATTTCGGACCGAAAGGTGTTTTTTGCGTTTTTCTCGAAAACGAGCGCGACGACCGTGGTCGAACCATTAATGTAATACGTTCGGAATGCGACGGGGAACAAGGATCTATAATTGTTTTGGCGATCGGACGAGTTTGGCATTTGGACGATGGTGCCGGTGGACTTTGAGATCTGGCGGGACTTGGAAATATTTCGGACCGAAAAGTGTTTTTTGCTTTTGTCTCGAAAACGAGCGCGACGACCGTGGTCGAACCATTAATGTAATACGTTCGGAATGCAACGGGGAACAAGGATCTATAATTGTTTTGGCGATCGGACGAGTTTGGCTTTTGGACGATGGTGCCGGTGGACTTTGAGATCTGGCGGGACTTTGAAATATTTCGGACCGAAAGGTGTTTTTCGCTTTTTTTTCGAAAACGACCGCGACAACCGCGGTCGAAGCATTAATGTAATACGTTCGCAATGCAACGCGGAACAAGGATCTATAATTGTTTTGGCGATCGGACGAGTTTGGCTTTTGGACGATGGTGCCGGTGGACTTTGAGATCTGGTGGGACTTGGAAATATTTCGGACCGAAAAGTGTTTTTTGCTTTTTTCTCGAAAACGAGCGCGACGACCTCGTTCGAAACATTAATGTAATACGTTCGCAATGCAACTAGGAACAAGGATCTATAATTTTTTGGCGATCGGACGAGTTTGGCTTTTGGACGATGGTGCTCGTGGACTTTGAGATCTGACGGGACTGTGAAATATTTCTTACCGAAACGCGTTTTTCGCGTTTTTCTCGAAAACGCGCGCGACGACCGCGGTCGAAACATTAATGTAATACGTTCGCAATGCAACAAGGAACAAGGATCTATAATTGTTTTGGCGATCGGACGAGTTTGGCTTTTGGACGATGGTGCTCGTGGACTTTGAGATCTGACGGGACTTAGAAATATTTCGGACCGAAAGCTGTTTTCTGCGTTTTTCTCGAAAACGAGCGCGACGGCCGCGGTCGAACCATTGATGTAATACGTTCGCAATGCTACGAGGAACAAGGATCTATATTTTTTTTTGCGATCGGACGAGTTTGGCTTTTGGACGATGGTGCCGGTGGACTTTGAGATCTGACGGGACTTAGAAATATTTCGGACCGAAAGCTATTTTTCGCTTTTTTTTCGAAAACGACCGCGACAACCGCGGTCGAAACATTAATGTAATACGTTCGCAATGCAACGCGGAACAAGGATCTATAATTGTTTTGGCGATCGGACGAGTTTGGCTTTTGGACGATGGTGCCGGTGGACTTTGAGATCTGACGGGACTTAGAAATACTTCGGACCGAAAAGTGTTTTTTGCTTTTTTCTCGAAAACGAGCGCGACGACCGTGGTCGAACCATTAATGTAATACGTTCGGAATGCAACGGGGAACAAGGATCTATAATTGTTTTGGCGATCGGACGAGTTTGGCTTTTGGACGATGGTGCCGGTGGACTTTTAGATCTGGCGGGACTTGGAAATATTTCGGACCGAAAGGTGTTTTTTGCGTTTTTCTCGAAAACGAGCGCGACGACCGCGGTCGAACCATTAATGTAATACGTTCGCAATGCAACAAGGAACAAGGATCTATAATTGTTTTGGCGATCGGACGAGTTTGGCTTTTGGACGATGGTGCCGGTGGACTTTGAGATCTGGTGGGACTTGGAAATATTTCGGACCGAAAAGTGTTTTTTGCTTTTTTCTCGAAAACGAGCGCGACGACCTCGTTCGAAACATTAATGTAATACGTTCGCAATGCAACTAGGAACAAGGATCTATAATTTTTTGGCGATCGGACGAGTTTGGCTTTTGGACGATGGTGCTCGTGGACTTTGAGATCTGACGGGACTGTGAAATATTTCTTACCGAAACGCGTTTTTCGCGTTTTTCTCGAAAACGCGCGCGACGACCGCGGTCGAAACATTAATGTAATACGTTCGCAATGCAACAAGGAACAAGGATCTATAATTGTTTTGGCGATCGGACGAGTTTGGCTTTTGGACGATAGTGCTCGTGGACTTTGAGATCTGACGGGACTTAGAAATATTTCGGACCGAAAGCTGTTTTCTGCGTTTTTCTCGAAAACGAGCGCGACGGCCGCGGTCGAACCATTAATGTAATACGTTCGCAATGCTACGAGGAACAAGGATCTATATTTTTTTTTGCGATCGGACGAGTTTGGCTTTTGGACGATGGTGCCGGTGGACTTTGAGATCTGACGGGACTTAGAAATATTTCGGACCGAAAGCTATTTTTCGCTTTTTTTTCGAAAACGACCGCGACAACCGCGGTCGAAACATTAATGTAATACGTTCGCAATGCAACGCGGAACAAGGATCTATAATTGTTTTGGCGATCGGACGAGTTTGGCTTTTGGACGATGGTGCCGGTGGACTTTTAGATCTGGCGGGACTTGGAAATATTTCGGACCGAAAGGTGTTTTTTGCGTTTTTCTCGAAAACGAGCGCGACGACCGCGGTCGAACCATTAATGTAATACGTTCGCAATGCAACAAGGAACAAGGATCTATAATTGTTTTTGCGATCGGACGAGTTTGGCTTTTGGACCATGGTGCCGGTGGACTTTGAGATCTGACGGGACTGTGAAATATTTTGGACCGAAAGGTGTTTTTTGCGTTTTTCTCGAAAACGAGCGCGACGACCGTGGTCGAACCATTAATGTAATACGTTCGGAATGCAACGGGGAACAAGGATCTATAATTGTTTTGGCGATCGGACGAGTTTGGCTTTTGGACGATGGTGCCGGTGGACTTTGAAATCTGGCGGGACTTTGAAATATTTCGGACCGAAAGGTGTTTTTTGCGTTTTTCTCGAAAACGAACGCGACGACCGCGGTCGAACCATTAATGTAATACGTTCGCAATGCAACAAGGAACAAGGATCTATAATTGTTTTGGCGATCGGACGAGTTTGGCTTTTGGACCATGGTGCCGGTGGACTTTGAGATCTGACGGGACTTTGAAATATTTCGGACCGAAAGGTGTTTTTCGCTTTTTTCTCGAAAACGAGCGCGACGACCTCGGTCGAAACATTAATGTAATACGTTCGGAATGCAACGAGGAACAAGGATCTATAATTGTTTTGGCGATCGGACGAGTTTGGCTTTTGGACGATGGTGCCGGTGGACTTTGAGATCTGGCGGGACTTGGAACTATTTCGGACCGAAAGGTTTTTTTTTGCGTTTTTCTCGAAAACGAGCGCGACGACCGCGGTCGAACCATTAATGTAATACGTTCGCAATGCAACAAGGAACAAGGATCTATAATTGTTTTGGCGATCGAACGAGTTTGGCTTTTGGACCATGGTGCCGGTGGACTTTGAGATCTGACGGGACTTTGAAATATTTCGGACCGAAAGGTGTTTTTCGCTTTTTTCTCGAAAACGAGCGCGACGACCTCGGTCGAAACATTAATGTAATACGTTCGCAATGCAACTAGGAACAAGGATCTATAATTTTTTGGCGATCGGACGAGTTTGGCTTTTGGACGATGGTGCTCGTGGACTTTGAGATCTGACGGGACTTAGAAATATTTCGGATCGAAAGCTGTTTTTTGCGTTTTTCTCGAAAACGAGCGCGACGACCGTGGTCGAACCATTAATGTAATACGTTCGGAATGCAACAAGGAACAAGGATCTATAATTGTTTTGGCGATCGGACGAGTTTGGCTTTTGGACGATGGTGCCGGTGGACTTTGAGATCTGACGGGACTTAGAAATATTTCGGACCGAAAGCTGTTTTTCGCTTTTTTTTCGAAAACGACCGCGACAACCGCGGTCGAAACATTAATGTAATACGTTCGCAATGCAACGCGGAACAAGGATCTATAATTGTTTTGGCGATCGGACGAGATTGGCTTTTGGACGATGGTGCCGGTGGACTTGGGGATCTGTCGGGACGTGGAAATATTTCGGACGGAAAGGCGTTTTTCGCGTTTTTCTCGAAAACGCGCGCGACGACCGCGGTCGAAACATTAATGTAATACGTTCGCAATGCAACAAGGAACAAGGATCTATAATTGTTTTGGCGATCGGACGAGTTTGGCTTTTGGACGATGGTGCTCGTGGACTTTGAGATCTGACGGGACTGTGAAATATATCTTACCGAAACGTGTTTTTCGTGTTATTCTCAAAAATGAGCGCGACGACCGCGGTCGAACCATTAATGTAATACGTTCGCAATGCAACAAGGAACAAGGATCTATAATTGTTTTGGCGATCGGACGAGTTTGGCTTTTGGACGATGGTGCCGGTGGACTTTGAGATCTGACGGGACTTGGAAATATTTCGGACGGAAAGGCGTTTTTCGCGTTTTTCTCGAAAACGCGCGCGACGACCGCGGTCGAAACATTAATGTAATACGTTCGCAATGCAACAAGGAACAAGGATCTATAATTGTTTTGGCGATCGGACGAGTTTGGCTTTTGGACGATGGTGCTCGTGGATTTTGTGATCTGACGGGACTGTGAAATATTTCTTACCGAAACGTGTTTTTCGTGTTATTCTCGAAAATGAGCGCGACGACCGCGGTCGAACCATTAATGTAATACGTTCGCAATGCAACAAGGAACAAGGATCTATAATTGTTTTGGCGATCGGACGAGTTTGGCTTTTGGACCATGGTGCCGGTGGTCTTTGAGATCTGACGGGACTTTGAAATATTTCGCGACCGAAAGGTGTTTTTCGCGTTTTTCTCGAAAACGAGCGCGACGACCTCGGTCGAAACATTAATGTAATACTTTCGGAATGCAACGAGGAACAAGGATCTATAATTGTTTTGGCGATCGGACGAGTTTGGCTTTTGGACGATGGTGCCGGTGGCCTTTGAGATCTGACGGGACTTTGAAATATTTCGAACCGAAAGGTGTCTTTTACGTTTTTTCGAAAACGACCGCGACAACCGCGGTCGAAACACTAATGTAATACGTTCGCAATGCAACGCGGAACAAGGATCTATAATTGTTTTGGCGATCGGACGAGTTTGGCTTTTGGAAGATGGTGCCGGTGACAGACTTGGGGATCTGACGGGACGTGGAAATATTTCGGACCGAAAGGTGTTTTTCGCATTTTTCTCGAAAACGAGCGTGACGACCGCGGTCGAACCATTAATGTAATACGTTCGGAATGCAACGAGGAACAAGGATCTATAATTGTTCTGGCGATCCGACAAGTTTGGCTTTTGGACGATGGTGCCGGTGGACTTGGGGATCTGACGGGACGTGGAAATATTTCGGACCGAAAGGCGTTTTTCGCGTTTTTCTCGAAAACGAGCGCGACGGCCGCGGTCGAACCATTAATGTAATACGTTCGGAATGCGACGGGGAACAAGGATCTATAATTGTTTTGGCGATCGGACGAGTTTGGCTTTTGGACGATGGTGCCGGTGGACTTTGAGATCTGACGGGACTTTGAAATATTTCGGACCGAAAGCTGTTTTCTGCGTTTTTCTCGAAAACGAGCGCGACAACCGCGGTCGAAACATTAATGTAATACGTTCGCAATGCAACGCGGAACAACGATCTATAATTGTTTTGGCGATCGGACGAGTTTGGCTTTTGGACGATGGTGCCGGTGGACTTTGAGATCTGACGGGACTGTGAAATATTTCGGACCGAAAGGTGTTTTTTGCGTTTTTCTCGAAAACGAGCGCGACGACCGTGGTCGAACCATTAATGTAATACGTTCGGAATGCGACGGGGAACAAGGATCTATAATTGTTTTGGCGATCGGACGAGTTTGGCATTTGGACGATGGTGCCGGTGGACTTTGAGATCTGGCGGGACTTGGAAATATTTCGGACCGAAAAGTGTTTTTTGCTTTTGTCTCGAAAACGAGCGCGACGACCGTGGTCGAACCATTAATGTAATACGTTCGGAATGCAACGGGGAACAAGGATCTATAATTGTTTTGGCGATCGGACGAGTTTGGCTTTTGGACGATGGTGCCGGTGGACTTTGAGATCTGGCGGGACTTTGAAATATTTCGGACCGTAAGGTGTTTTTCGCTTTTTTTTCGAAAACGACCGCGACAACCGCGGTCGAAGCATTAATGTAATACGTTCGCAATGCAACGCGGAACAAGGATCTATAATTGTTTTGGCGATCGGACGAGTTTGGCTTTTGGACGATGGTGCCGGTGGACTTTGAGATCTGGTGGGACTTGGAAATATTTCGGACCGAAAAGTGTTTTTTGCTTTTTTCTCGAAAACGAGCGCGACGACCTCGTTCGAAACATTAATGTAATACGTTCGCAATGCAACTAGGAACAAGGATCTATAATTTTTTGGCGATCGGACGAGTTTGGCTTTTGGACGATGGTGCTCGTGGACTTTGAGATCTGACGGGACTGTGAAATATTTCTTACCGAAACGCGTTTTTCGCGTTTTTCTCGAAAACGCGCGCGACGACCGCGGTCGAAACATTAATGTAATACGTTCGCAATGCAACAAGGAACAAGGATCTATAATTGTTTTGGCGATCGGACGAGTTTGGCTTTTGGACGATGGTGCTCGTGGACTTTGAGATCTGACGGGACTTAGAAATATTTCGGACCGAAAGCTATTTTTCGCTTTTTTTTCGAAAACGACCGCGACAACCGCGGTCGAAACATTAATGTAATACGTTCGCAATGCAACGCGGAACAAGGATCTATAATTGTTTTGGCGATCGGACGAGTTTGGCTTTTGGACGATGGTGCCGGTGGACTTTGAGATCTGACGGGACTTAGAAATACTTCGGACCGAAAAGTGTTTTTTGCTTTTTTCTCGAAAACGAGCGCGACGACCGTGGTCGAACCATTAATGTAATACGTTCGGAATGCAACGGGGAACAAGGATCTATAATTGTTTTGGCGATCGGACGAGTTTGGCTTTTGGACGATGGTGCCGGTGGACTTTTAGATCTGGCGGGACTTGGAAATATTTCGGACCGAAAGGTGTTTTTTGCTTTTTTCTCGAAAACGAGCGCGACGACCTCGTTCGAAACATTAATGTAATACGTTCGCAATGCAACTAGGAACAAGGATCTATAATTTTTTGGCGATCGGACGAGTTTGGCTTTTGGACGATGGTGCTCGTGGACTTTGAGATCTGACGGGACTGTGAAATATTTCTTACCGAAACGCGTTTTTCGCGTTTTTCTCGAAAACGCGCGCGACGACCGCGGTCGAAACATTAATGTAATACGTTCGCAATGCAACAAGGAACAAGGATCTATAATTGTTTTGGCGATCGGACGAGTTTGGCTTTTGGACGATAGTGCTCGTGGACTTTGAGATCTGACGGGACTTAGAAATATTTCGGACCGAAAGCTGTTTTCTGCGTTTTTCTCGAAAACGAGCGCGACGGCCGCGGTCGAACCATTAATGTAATACGTTCGCAATGCTACGAGGAACAAGGATCTATATTTTTTTTTGCGATCGGACGAGTTTGGCTTTTGGACGATGGTGCCGGTGGACTTTGAGATCTGACGGGACTTAGAAATATTTCGGACCGAAAGCTATTTTTCGCTTTTTTTTCGAAAACGACCGCGACAACCGCGGTCGAAACATTAATGTAATACGTTCGCAATGCAACGCGGAACAAGGATCTATAATTGTTTTGGCGATCGGACGAGTTTGGCTTTTGGACGATGGTGCCGGTGGACTTTTAGATCTGGCGGGACTTGGAAATATTTCGGACCGAAAGGTGTTTTTTGCGTTTTTCTCGAAAACGAGCGCGACGACCGCGGTCGAACCATTAATGTAATACGTTCGCAATGCAACAAGGAACAAGGATCTATAATTGTTTTTGCGATCGGACGAGTTTGGCTTTTGGACCATGGTGCCGGTGGACTTTGAGATCTGACGGGACTGTGAAATATTTTGGACCGAAAGGTGTTTTTTGCGTTTTTCTCGAAAACGAGCGCGACGACCGTGGTCGAACCATTAATGTAATACGTTCGGAATGCAACGGGGAACAAGGATCTATAATTGTTTTGGCGATCGGACGAGTTTGGCTTTTGGACGATGGTGCCGGTGGACTTTGAAATCTGGCGGGACTTTGAAATATTTCGGACCGAAAGGTGTTTTTTGCGTTTTTCTCGAAAACGAACGCGACGACCGCGGTCGAACCATTAATGTAATACGTTCGCAATGCAACAAGGAACAAGGATTTATAATTGTTTTGGCGATCGGACGAGTTTGGCTTTTGGACCATGGTGCCGGTGGACTTTGAGATCTGACGGGACTTTGAAATATTTCGGACCGAAAGGTGTTTTTCGCTTTTTTCTCGAAAACGAGCGCGACGACCTCGGTCGAAACATTAATGTAATACGTTCGGAATGCAACGAGGAACAAGGATCTATAATTGTTTTGGCGATCGGACGAGTTTGGCTTTTGGACGATGGTGCCGGTGGACTTTGAGATCTGGCGGGACTTGGAAATATTTCGGACCGAAAAGTGTTTTTTGCTTTTGTCTCGAAAACGAGCGCGACGACCGTGGTCGAACCATTAATGTAATACGTTCGGAATGCAACGGGGAACAAGGATCTATAATTGTTTTGGCGATCGGACGAGTTTGGCTTTTGGACGATGGTGCCGGTGGACTTTGAGATCTGGCGGGACTTGGAACTATTTCGGACCGAAAGGTGTTTTTTGCGTTTTTCTCGAAAACGAGCGCGACGACCGCGGTCGAACCATTAATGTAATACGTTTGCAATGCAACGAGGAACAAGGATCTATATTTTTTTTTGCGATCGGACGAGTTTGGCTTTTGGACGATGGTGCCGGTGGACTTTGAGATCTGACGGGACTTAGAAATATTTCGGACCGAAAGCTGTTTTTCGCTTTTTTTTCGAAAACGACCGCGACAACCGCGGTCGAAACATTAATGTAATACGTTCGCAATGCAACGCGGAACAAGGATCTATAATTGTTTTGGCGATCGGACGAGTTTGGCTTTTGGACGATGGTGCCGGTGGACTTTGAGATCTGGCGGGACTTGGAAATATTTCGGACCGAAAAGTGTTTTTTGCTTTTGTCTCGAAAACGAGCGCGACGACCGTGGTCGAACCATTAATGTAATACGTTCGGAATGCAACGGGGAACAAGGATCTATAATTGTTTTGGCGATCGGACGAGTTTGGCTTTTGGACGATGGTGCCGGTGGACTTTGAGATCTGGCGGGACTTGGAACTATTTCGGACCGAAAGGTTTTTTTTTGCGTTTTTCTCGAAAACGAGCGCGACGACCGCGGTCGAACCATTAATGTAATACGTTCGCAATGCAACAAGGAACAAGGATCTATAATTGTTTTGGCGATCGAACGAGTTTGGCTTTTGGACCATGGTGCCGGTGGACTTTGAGATCTGACGGGACTTTGAAATATTTCGGACCGAAAGGTGTTTTTCGCTTTTTTCTCGAAAACGAGCGCGACGACCTCGGTCGAAACATTAATGTAATACGTTCGCAATGCAACTAGGAACAAGGATCTATAATTTTTTGGCGATCGGACGAGTTTGGCTTTTGGACGATGGTGCTCGTGGACTTTGAGATCTGACGGGACTTAGAAATATTTCGGATCGAAAGCTGTTTTTTGCGTTTTTCTCGAAAACGAGCGCGACGACCGTGGTCGAACCATTAATGTAATACGTTCGGAATGCAACAAGGAACAAGGATCTATAATTGTTTTGGCGATCGGACGAGTTTGGCTTTTGGACGATGGTGCCGGTGGACTTTGAGATCTGACGGGACTTAGAAATATTTCGGACCGAAAGCTGTTTTTCGCTTTTTTTTCGAAAACGACCGCGACAACCGCGGTCGAAACATTAATGTAATACGTTCGCAATGCAACGCGGAACAAGGATCTATAATTGTTTTGGCGATCGGACGAGATTGGCTTTTGGACGATGGTGCCGGTGGACTTGGGGATCTGTCGGGACGTGGAAATATTTCGGACGGAAAGGCGTTTTTCGCGTTTTTCTCGAAAACGCGCGCGACGACCGCGGTCGAAACATTAATGTAATACGTTCGCAATGCAACAAGGAACAAGGATCTATAATTGTTTTGGCGATCGGACGAGTTTGGCTTTTGGACGATGGTGCTCGTGGACTTTGAGATCTGACGGGACTGTGAAATATATCTTACCGAAACGTGTTTTTCGTGTTATTCTCAAAAATGAGCGCGACGACCGCGGTCGAACCATTAATGTAATACGTTCGCAATGCAACAAGGAACAAGGATCTATAATTGTTTTGGCGATCGGACGAGTTTGGCTTTTGGACGATGGTGCCGGTGGACTTTGAGATCTGACGGGACTTGGAAATATTTCGGACGGAAAGGCGTTTTTCGCGTTTTTCTCGAAAACGCGCGCGACGACCGCGGTCGAAACATTAATGTAATACGTTCGCAATGCAACAAGGAACAAGGATCTATAATTGTTTTGGCGATCGGACGAGTTTGTCTTTTGGACGATGGTGCTCGTGGACTTTGTGATCTGACGGGACTGTGAAATATTTCTTACCGAAACGTGTTTTTCGTGTTATTCTCGAAAATGAGCGCGACGACCGCGGTCGAACCATTAATGTAATACGTTCGCAATGCAACAAGGAACAAGGATCTATAATTGTTTTGGCGATCGGACGAGTTTGGCTTTTGGACCATGGTGCCGGTGGTCTTTGAGATCTGACGGGACTTTGAAATATTTCGCGACCGAAAGGTGTTTTTCGCGTTTTTCTCGAAAACGAGCGCGACGACCTCGGTCGAAACATTAATGTAATACTTTCGGAATGCAACGAGGAACAAGGATCTATAATTGTTTTGGCGATCGGACGAGTTTGGCTTTTGGACGATGGTGCCGGTGGCCTTTGAGATCTGACGGGACTTTGAAATATTTCGAACCGAAAGGTGTCTTTTACGTTTTTTCGAAAACGACCGCGACAACCGCGGTCGAAACACTAATGTAATACGTTCGCAATGCAACGCGGAACAAGGATCTATAATTGTTTTGGCGATCGGACGAGTTTGGCTTTTGGAAGATGGTGCCGGTGACAGACTTGGGGATCTGACGGGACGTGGAAATATTTCGGACCGAAAGGTGTTTTTCGCATTTTTCTCGAAAACGAGCGTGACGACCGCGGTCGAACCATTAATGTAATACGTTCGGAATGCAACGAGGAACAAGGATCTATAATTGTTCTGGCGATCCGACAAGTTTGGCTTTTGGACGATGGTGCCGGTGGACTTGGGGATCTGACGGGACGTGGAAATATTTCGGACCGAAAGGCGTTTTTCGCGTTTTTCTCGAAAACGAGCGCGACGGCCGCGGTCGAACCATTAATGTAATACGTTCGCAATGCAACGAGGAACAAGGATCTATATTTTTTTTTGCGATCGGACGAGTTTGGCTTTTGGACGATGGTGCCGGTGGACTTTCAGATCTGACGGGACTTGGAAATATTTCGGACCGAAAAGTGTTTTTTGCTTTTGTCTCGAAAACGAGCGCGACGACCGTGGTCGAACCATTAATGTAATACGTTCGGAATGCAACGGGGAACAAGGATCTATAATTGTTTTGGCGATCGGACGAGTTTGGCTTTTGGACGATGGTGCCGGTGGACTTTGAGATCTGGCGGGACTTGGAAATATTTCGGACCGAAAGGTGTTTTTTGCTTTTTTCTCGAAAACGAGCGCGACGACCGCGGTCGAACCATTAATGTAATACGTTCGCAATGCAACAAGGAACAAGGATCTATAATTGTTTTGGCGATCGGACGAGTTTGGCTTTTGGACGATGGTGCCGGTGGACTTTGAGTTCTGACGGGACTTGGAAATATTTCGGACGGAAAGGCGTTTTTCGCGTTTTTCTCGAAAACGCGCGCGACGACCGCGGTCGAAACATTAATGTAATACGTTCGCAATGCAACAAGGAACAAGGATCTATAATTGTTTTGGCGATCGGACGAGTTTGGCTTTTGGACGATGGTGCCGGTGGACTTTGAGATCTGACGGGACTTGGAAATATTTCGGACGGAAAGGCGTTTTTCGCGTTTTTCTCGAAAACGCGCGCGACGACCGCGGTCGAAACATTAATGTAATACGTTCGCAATGCAACAAGGAACAAGGATCTATAATTGTTTTGGCGATCGGACGAGTTTGGCTTTTGGACGATGGTGCTCGTGGACTTTGTGATCTGACGGGACTGTGAAATATTTCTTACCGAAACGTGTTTTTCGTGTTATTCTCGAAAATGAGCGCGACGACCGCGGTCGAACCATTAATGTAATACGTTCGCAATGCAACAAGGAACAAGGATCTATAATTGTTTTGGCGATCGGACGAGTTTGGCTTTTGGACGATGGTGCCGGTGGCCTTTGAGATCTGACGGGACTTAGAAATACTTCGGACCGAAAAGTGTTTTTTGCTTTTTTCTCGAAAACGAGCGCGACGACCGTGGTCGAACCATTAATGTAATACGTTCGGAATGCAACGGGGAACAAGGATCTATAATTGTTTTGGCGATCGGACGAGTTTGGCTTTTGGACGATGGTGCCGGTGGACTTTGAGATCTGACGGGACTTGGAAATATTTCGGACGGAAAGGCGTTTTTCGCGTTTTTCTCGAAAACGCGCGCGACGACCGCGGTCGAAACATTAATGTAATACGTTCGCAATGCAACAAGGAACAAGGATCTATAATTGTTTTGGCGATCGGACGAGTTTGGCTTTTGGACGATGGTGCTCGTGGACTTTGTGATCTGACGGGACTGTGAAATATTTCTTACCGAAACGTGTTTTTCGTGTTATTCTCGAAAATGAGCGCGACGACCGCGGTCGAACCATTAATGTAATACGTTCGCAATGCAACAAGGAACAAGGATCTATAATTGTTTTGGCGATCGGACGAGTTTGGCTTTTGGACCATGGTGCCGGTGGACTTTGAGATCTGACGGGACTTAGAAATATTTCGGACCGAAAGCTATTTTTCGCTTTTTTTTCGAAAACGACCGCGACAACCGCGGTCGAAACATTAATGTAATACGTTCGCAATGCAACGCGGAACAAGGATCTATAATTGTTTTGGCGATCGGACGAGTTTGGCTTTTGGACGATGGTGCCGGTGGACTTTGAGATCTGACGGGACTTAGAAATACTTCGGACCGAAAAGTGTTTTTTGCTTTTTTCTCGAAAACGAGCGCGACGACCGTGGTCGAACCATTAATGTAATACGTTCGGAATGCAACGGGGAACAAGGATCTATAATTGTTTTGGCGATCGGACGAGTTTGGCTTTTGGACGATGGTGCCGGTGGACTTTTAGATCTGGCGGGACTTGGAAATATTTCGGACCGAAAGGTGTTTTTTGCGTTTTTCTCGAAAACGAGCGCGACGACCGCGGTCGAACCATTAATGTAATACGTTCGCAATGCAACAAGGAACAAGGATCTATAATTGTTTTGGCGATCGGACGAGTTTGGCTTTTGGACGATGGTGCCGGTGGACTTTGAGATCTGGTGGGACTTGGAAATATTTCGGACCGAAAAGTGTTTTTTGCTTTTTTCTCGAAAACGAGCGCGACGACCTCGTTCGAAACATTAATGTAATACGTTCGCAATGCAACTAGGAACAAGGATCTATAATTTTTTGGCGATCGGACGAGTTTGGCTTTTGGACGATGGTGCTCGTGGACTTTGATATCTGACGGGACTGTGAAATATTTCTTACCGAAACGCGTTTTTCGCGTTTTTCTCGAAAACGCGCGCGACGACCGCGGTCGAAACATTAATGTAATACGTTCGCAATGCAACAAGGAACAAGGATCTATAATTGTTTTGGCGATCGGACGAGTTTGGCTTTTGGACGATGGTGCTCGTGGACTTTGAGATCTGACGGGACTTAGAAATATTTCGGACCGAAAGCTGTTTTCTGCGTTTTTCTCGAAAACGAGCGCGACGGCCGCGGTCGAACCATTAATGTAATACGTTCGCAATGCTACGAGGAACAAGGATCTATATTTTTTTTTGCGATCGGACGAGTTTGGCTTTTGGACGATGGTGCCGGTGGACTTTGAGATCTGACGGGACTTAGAAATATTTCGGACCGAAAGCTATTTTTCGCTTTTTTTTCGAAAACGACCGCGACAACCGCGGTCGAAACATTAATGTAATACGTTCGCAATGCAACGCGGAACAAGGATCTATAATTGTTTTGGCGATCGGACGAGTTTGGCTTTTGGACGATGGTGCCGGTGGACTTTGAGATCTGACGGGACTTAGAAATACTTCGGACCGAAAAGTGTTTTTTGCTTTTTTCTCGAAAACGAGCGCGACGACCGTGGTCGAACCATTAATGTAATACGTTCGGAATGCAACGGGGAACAAGGATCTATAATTGTTTTGGCGATCGGACGAGTTTGGCTTTTGGACGATGGTGCCGGTGGACTTTTAGATCTGGCGGGACTTGGAAATATTTCGGACCGAAAGGTGTTTTTTGCGTTTTTCTCGAAAACGAGCGCGACGACCGCGGTCGAACCATTAATGTAATACGTTCGCAATGCAACAAGGAACAAGGATCTATAATTGTTTTTGCGATCGGACGAGTTTGGCTTTTGGACCATGGTGCCGGTGGACTTTGAAATCTGGCGGGACTTTGAAATATTTCGGACCGAAAGGTGTTTTTTGCGTTTTTCTCGAAAACGAGCGCGACGACCGCGGTCGAACCATTAATGTAATACGTTCGCAATGCAACAAGGAACAAGGATCTATAATTGTTTTGGCGATCGGACGAGTTTGGCTTTTGGACGATGGTGCCGGTGGACATTGAGATCTGGCGGGACTTTGAAATATTTCGGACCGAAAGCTGTTTTCTGCGTTTTTCTCGAAAACGAGCGCGACAACCGCGGTCGAAACATTAATGTAATACGTTCGCAATGCAACGCGGAACAAGGATCTATAATTGTTTTGGCGATCGGACGAGTTTGGCTTTTGGACCATGGTGCCGGTGGTCTTTGAGTTCTGACGGGACTTTGAAATATTTCGCGACCGAAAGGTGTTTTTCGCGTTTTTCTCGAAAACGAGCGCGACGACCTCGGTCGAAACATTAATGTAATACTTTCGGAATGCAACGAGGAACAAGGATCTATAATTGTTTTGGCGATCGGACGAGTTTGGCTTTTGGACGATGGTGCCGGTGGCCTTTGAGATCTGGCGGGACTTTGAAATATTTCGAACCGAAAGGTGTCTTTTACGTTTTTTCGAAAACGACCGCGACAACCGCGGTCGAAGCACTAATGTAATACGTTCGCAATGCAACGCGGAACAAGGATCTATAATTGTTTTGGCGATCGGACGAGTTTGGCTTTTGGACCATGGTGCCGGTGGACTTTGAGATCTGACGGGACTTTGAAATATTTCGGACCGAAAGGTGTTTTTCGCTTTTTTCTCGAAAACGAGCGCGACGACCTCGGTCGAAACATTAATGTAATACGTTCGCAATGCAACTAGGAACAAGGATCTATAATTGTTTTGGCGATCGGAAGAGTTTGGCTTTTGGACGATGGTGCCGGTGGACATTGAGATCTGGCGGGACTTGGAAATATTTCGGACCGAAAGGTGTTTTTTGCGTTTTTCTCGAAAACGAGCGCGACGACCGCGGTCGAACCATTAATGTAATACGTTCGCAATGCAACAAGGAACAAGGATCTATAATTGTTTTGGCGATCGGACGAGTTTGGCTTTTGGACGATGGTGCCGGTGGACATTGAGATCTGGCGGGACTTGGAAATATTTCGGACCGAAAGGTGTTTTTTGCGTTTTTCTCGAAAACGAGCGCGACGACCGCGGTCGAACCATTAATGTAATACGTTCGGAATGCGACGGGGAACAAGGATCTATAATTGTTTTGGCGATCGGACGAGTTTGGCTTTTGGACGATGGTGCCGGTGGACTTTGAGATCTGACGGGACTTTGAAATATTTCGGACCGAAAGCTGTTTTCTGCGTTTTTCTCGAAAACGAGCGCGACAACCGCGGTCGAAACATTAATGTAATACGTTCGCAATGCAACGCGGAACAAGGATCTATAATTGTTTTGGCGATCGGACGAGTTTGGCTTTTGGACGATGGTGCCGGTGGACTTTGAGATCTGACGGGACTGTGAAATATTTCGGACCGAAAGGTGTTTTTTGCGTTTTTCTCGAAAACGAGCGCGACGACCGTGGTCGAACCATTAATGTAATACGTTCGGAATGCGACGGGGAACAAGGATCTATAATTGTTTTGGCGATCGGACGAGTTTGGCATTTGGACGATGGTGCCGGTGGACTTTGAGATCTGGCGGGACTTTGAAATATTTCGGACCGAAAGGTGTTTTTCGCTTTTTTTTCGAAAACGACCGCGACAACCGCGGTCGAAGCATTAATGTAATACGTTCGCAATGCAACGCGGAACAAGGATCTATAATTGTTTTGGCGATCGGACGAGTTTGGCTTTTGGACGATGGTGCCGGTGGACTTTGAGATCTGGTGGGACTTGGAAATATTTCGGACCGAAAAGTGTTTTTTGCTTTTTTCTCGAAAACGAGCGCGACGACCTCGTTCGAAACATTAATGTAATACGTTCGCAATGCAACTAGGAACAAGGATCTATAATTTTTTGGCGATCGGACGAGTTTGGCTTTTGGACGATGGTGCTCGTGGACTTTGAGATCTGACGGGACTGTGAAATATTTCTTACCGAAACGCGTTTTTCGCGTTTTTCTCGAAAACGCGCGCGACGACCGCGGTCGAAACATTAATGTAATACGTTCGCAATGCAACAAGGAACAAGGATCTATAATTGTTTTGGCGATCGGACGAGTTTGGCTTTTGGACGATGGTGCTCGTGGACTTTGAGATCTGACGGGACTTAGAAATATTTCGGACCGAAAGCTGTTTTCTGCGTTTTTCTCGAAAACGAGCGCGACGGCCGCGGTCGAACCATTGATGTAATACGTTCGCAATGCTACGAGGAACAAGGATCTATATTTTTTTTTGCGATCGGACGAGTTTGGCTTTTGGACGATGGTGCCGGTGGACTTTGAGATCTGACGCGACTTAGAAATATTTCGGACCGAAAGCTATTTTTCGCTTTTTTTTCGAAAACGACCGCGACAACCGCGGTCGAAACATTAATGTAATACGTTCGCAATGCAACGCGGAACAAGGATCTATAATTGTTTTGGCGATCGGACGAGTTTGGCTTTTGGACGATGGTGCCGGTGGACTTTGAGATCTGACGGGACTTAGAAATACTTCGGACCGAAAAGTGTTTTTTGCTTTTTTCTCGAAAACGAGCGCGACGACCGTGGTCGAACCATTAATGTAATACGTTCGGAATGCAACGGGGAACAAGGATCTATAATTGTTTTGGCGATCGGACGAGTTTGGCTTTTGGACGATGGTGCCGGTGGACTTTTAGATCTGGCGGGACTTGGAAATATTTCGGACCGAAAGGTGTTTTTTGCGTTTTTCTCGAAAACGAGCGCGACGACCGCGGTCGAACCATTAATGTAATACGTTCGCAATGCAACAAGGAACAAGGATCTATAATTGTTTTGGCGATCGGACGAGTTTGGCTTTTGGACGATGGTGCCGGTGGACTTTGAGATCTGGTGGGACTTGGAAATATTTCGGACCGAAAAGTGTTTTTTGCTTTTTTCTCGAAAACGAGCGCGACGACCTCGTTCGAAACATTAATGTAATACGTTCGCAATGCAACTAGGAACAAGGATCTATAATTTTTTGGCGATCGGACGAGTTTGGCTTTTGGACGATGGTGCTCGTGGACTTTGAGATCTGACGGGACTGTGAAATATTTCTTACCGAAACGCGTTTTTCGCGTTTTTCTCGAAAACGCGCGCGACGACCGCGGTCGAAACATTAATGTAATACGTTCGCAATGCAACAAGGAACAAGGATCTATAATTGTTTTGGCGATCGGACGAGTTTGGCTTTTGGACGATAGTGCTCGTGGACTTTGAGATCTGACGGGACTTAGAAATATTTCGGACCGAAAGCTGTTTTCTGCGTTTTTCTCGAAAACGAGCGCGACGGCCGCGGTCGAACCATTAATGTAATGCGTTCGCAATGCTACGAGGAACAAGGATCTATATTTTTTTTTGCGATCGGACGAGTTTGGCTTTTGGACGATGGTGCCGGTGGACTTTGAGATCTGACGGGACTTAGAAATATTTCGGACCGAAAGCTATTTTTCGCTTTTTTTTCGAAAACGACCGCGACAACCGCGGTCGAAACATTAATGTAATACGTTCGCAATGCAACGCGGAACAAGGATCTATAATTGTTTTGGCGATCGGACGAGTTTGGCTTTTGGACGATGGTGCCGGTGGACTTTTAGATCTGGCGGGACTTGGAAATATTTCGGACCGAAAGGTGTTTTTTGCGTTTTTCTCGAAAACGAGCGCGACGACCGCGGTCGAACCATTAATGTAATACGTTCGCAATGCAACAAGGAACAAGGATCTATAATTGTTTTTGCGATCGAACGAGTTTGGCTTTTGGACCATGGTGCCGGTGGACTTTGAGATCTGACGGGACTGTGAAATATTTTGGACCGAAAGGTGTTTTTTGCGTTTTTCTCGAAAACGAGCGCGACGACCGTGGTCGAACCATTAATGTAATACGTTCGGAATGCAACGGGGAACAAGGATCTATAATTGTTTTGGCGATCGGACGAGTTTGGCTTTTGGACGATGGTGCCGGTGGACTTTGAAATCTGGCGGGACTTTGAAATATTTCGGACCGAAAGGTGTTTTTTGCGTTTTTCTCGAAAACGAACGCGACGACCGCGGTCGAACCATTAATGTAATACGTTCGCAATGCAACAAGGAACAAGGATCTATAATTGTTTTGGCGATCGGACGAGTTTGGCTTTTGGACCATGGTGCCGGTGGACTTTGAGATCTGACGGGACTTTGAAATATTTCGGACCGAAAGGTGTTTTTCGCTTTTTTCTCGAAAACGAGCGCGACGACCTCGGTCGAAACATTAATGTAATACGTTCGGAATGCAACGAGGAACAAGGATCTATAATTGTTTTGGCGATCGGACGAGTTTGGCTTTTGGACGATGGTGCCGGTGGACTTTGAGATCTGGCGGGACTTGGAAATATTTCGGACCGAAAAGTGTTTTTTGCTTTTGTCTCGAAAACGAGCGCGACGACCGTGGTCGAACCATTAATGTAATACGTTCGGAATGCAACGGGGAACAAGGATCTATAATTGTTTTGGCGATCGGACGAGTTTGGCTTTTGGACGATGGTGCCGGTGGACTTTGAGATCTGGCGGGACTTGGAACTATTTCGGACCGAAAGGTGTTTTTTGCGTTTTTCTCGAAAACGAGCGCGACGACCGCGGTCGAACCATTAATGTAATACGTTTGCAATGCAACGAGGAACAAGGATCTATATTTTTTTTTGCGATCGGACGAGTTTGGCTTTTGGACGATGGTGCCGGTGGACTTTGAGATCTGACGGGACTTAGAAATATTTCGGACCGAAAGCTGTTTTTCGCTTTTTTTTCGAAAACGACCGCGACAACCGCGGTCGAAACATTAATGTAATACGTTCGCAATGCAACGCGGAACAAGGATCTATAATTGTTTTGGCGATCGGACGAGTTTGGCTTTTGGACGATGGTGCCGGTGGACTTTGAGATCTGGCGGGACTTGGAAATATTTCGGACCGAAAAGTGTTTTTTGCTTTTGTCTCGAAAACGAGCGCGACGACCGTGGTCGAACCATTAATGTAATACGTTCGGAATGCAACGGGGAACAAGGATCTATAATTGTTTTGGCGATCGGACGAGTTTGGCTTTTGGACGATGGTGCCGGTGGACTTTGAGATCTGGCGGGACTTGGAACTATTTCGGACCGAAAGGTTTTTTTTTGCGTTTTTCTCGAAAACGAGCGCGACGACCGCGGTCGAACCATTAATGTAATACGTTCGCAATGCAACAAGGAACAAGGATCTATAATTGTTTTGGCGATCGAACGAGTTTGGCTTTTGGACCATGGTGCCGGTGGACTTTGAGATCTGACGGGACTTTGAAATATTTCGGACCGAAAGGTGTTTTTCGCTTTTTTCTCGAAAACGAGCGCGACGACCTCGGTCGAAACATTAATGTAATACGTTCGCAATGCAACTAGGAACAAGGATCTATAATTTTTTGGCGATCGGACGAGTTTGGCTTTTGGACGATGGTGCTCGTGGACTTTGAGATCTGACGGGACTTAGAAATATTTCGGATCGAAAGCTGTTTTTTGCGTTTTTCTCGAAAACGAGCGCGACGACCGTGGTCGAACCATTAATGTAATACGTTCGGAATGCAACAAGGAACAAGGATCTATAATTGTTTTGGCGATCGGACGAGTTTGGCTTTTGGACGATGGTGCCGGTGGACTTTGAGATCTGACGGGACTTAGAAATATTTCGGACCGAAAGCTGTTTTTCGCTTTTTTTTCGAAAACGACCGCGACAACCGCGGTCGAAACATTAATGTAATACGTTCGCAATGCAACGCGGAACAAGGATCTATAATTGTTTTGGCGATCGGACGAGTTTGGCTTTTGGACGATGGTGCCGGTGGACTTTGAGATCTGGCGGGACTTGGAAATATTTCGGACCGAAAAGTGTTTTTTGCTTTTGTCTCGAAAACGAGCGCGACGACCGTGGTCGAACCATTAATGTAATACGTTCGGAATGCAACGGGGAACAAGGATCTATAATTGTTTTGGCGATCGGACGAGTTTGGCTTTTGGACGATGGTGCCGGTGGACTTTGAGATCTGGCGGGACTTGGAACTATTTCGGACCGAAAGGTTTTTTTTTGCGTTTTTCTCGAAAACGAGCGCGACGACCGCGGTCGAACCATTAATGTAATACGTTCGCAATGCAACAAGGAACAAGGATCTATAATTGTTTTGGCGATCGAACGAGTTTGGCTTTTGGACCATGGTGCCGGTGGACTTTGAGATCTGACGGGACTTTGAAATATTTCGGACCGAAAGGTGTTTTTCGCTTTTTTCTCGAAAACGAGCGCGACGACCTCGGTCGAAACATTAATGTAATACGTTCGCAATGCAACAAGGAACAAGGATCTATAATTGTTTTGGCGATCGGACGAGTTTGGCTTTTGGACGATGGTGCCGGTGGACTTTGAGATCTGACGGGACTTAGAAATATTTCGGACCGAAAGCTGTTTTTCGCTTTTTTTTCGAAAACGACCGCGACAACCGCGGTCGAAACATTAATGTAATACGTTCGCAATGCAACGCGGAACAAGGATCTATAATTGTTTTGGCGATCGGACGAGTTTGGCTTTTGGACGATGGTGCCGGTGGACTTTGAGATCTGGCGGGACTTGGAAATATTTCGGACCGAAAAGTGTTTTTTGCTTTTGTCTCGAAAACGAGCGCGACGACCGTGGTCGAACCATTAATGTAATACGTTCGGAATGCAACGGGGAACAAGGATCTATAATTGTTTTGGCGATCGGACGAGTTTGGCTTTTGGACGATGGTGCCGGTGGACTTTGAGATCTGGCGGGACTTGGAACTATTTCGGACCGAAAGGTTTTTTTTTGCGTTTTTCTCGAAAACGAGCGCGACGACCGCGGTCGAACCATTAATGTAATACGTTCGCAATGCAACAAGGAACAAGGATCTATAATTGTTTTGGCGATCGAACGAGTTTGGCTTTTGGACCATGGTGCCGGTGGACTTTGAGATCTGACGGGACTTTGAAATATTTCGGACCGAAAGGTGTTTTTCGCTTTTTTCTCGAAAACGAGCGCGACGACCTCGGTCGAAACATTAATGTAATACGTTCGCAATGCAACGCGGAACAAGGATCTATAATTGTTTTGGCGATCGGACGAGTTTGGCTTTTGGACGATGGTGCCGGTGGACTTTGAGATCTGACGGGACTTAGAAATATTTCGGACCGAAAGGTGTTTTTTGCGTTTTTCTCGAAAACGAGCGCGACGACCGCGGTCGAACCATTAATGTAATACGTTCGCAATGCAACGCGGAACAAGGATCTATAATTGTTTTGGCGATCGGACGAGTTTGGCTTTTGGACGATGGTGCCGGTGGACTTTGAGATCTGACGGGACTGTGAAATATTTCGGACCGAAAGGTGTTTTTTGCGTTTTTCTCGAAAACGAGCGCGACGACCGTGGTCGAACCATTAATGTAATACGTTCGGAATGCGACGGGGAACAAGGATCTATAATTGTTTTGGCGATCGGACGAGTTTGGCATTTGGACGATGGTGCCGGTGGACTTTGAGATCTGGCGGGACTTGGAAATATTTCGGACCGAAAAGTGTTTTTTGCTTTTGTCTCGAGTAGTATAGCTATGACAGTTCTAACCCAAATTTGTGTTTGAAGGCCATTTCCCCCACCCCTCCCCCGACCTTGAAACTCAAATTTGAGTTTCAAGGTCGCAGGAAATCCATCGCAGCGGACGACGCGACGGGCAACCGGGCGGCGGATGACGTCATACAGATGGGCGGAGTGGTGGGGGGTATTAGCGCGAGACCAGATATCGAATCAATCGATAACCGAATCCGCATCGAGGAGGAACCGCGGGTGAATTGCTGCCACTATCGGGCGTGGTATCGTCACAGTCGGTAAGGAAGGAAATATTAATTTAAGATATTAATATAAATGAAAAAACAGAATCTCGGGCGACGGGGCTCGAACCCAAGACCTCCGCGGTACGAGTCAGCCGCCTAACCAACTCCCCCAACGCCGACGCTCTAACATTAGTCTTTAATAAATGGTACATATACAGAGCGTCACCAAGCATAATACATTATTTTTTCATCGGACGATGTCGGACGATCTCGGGTGTGATCGCTTTAACCTCGATTAGAACGTCTTCGGAGGGTCGGAAAGAGAGAGCAATATTTTATAGCTAATTTCGAGAGAGGGAAAGAGACAGCGCTACATAGCGATACAAACACATTTTATTCTAAAGCTAACAGTATTCTAAAGCGTTCCGATTTAACGTCGCTGCATATCGTGTGTAATTTGAATCTCCTGGAACAGTCGTGCAGGATGGCGACATTTGGCAGCGCGAATCATAGAAAGAATTATGCGGCGTCAGCATAAACTTTTTTCCATACCAATATGTGATGGAAAGTTTTCCCCAACACAGAGAAATAATAATAATTTTTTAATCACCGATATAGCAAACTGTTATGTAGCAAACAGACATATTTTTTCGAACCATTATGTAGCGAGCATTCTAAAGCTAACAGTATTTCAAAGCGTTCCGATTTAACGTCGCGGCGTATCGCAAGATTTCGCGAAATCTGACTCTTCTGGAGCAGCCGCGCTAGATGACGTCATTTGGCAGCGTGAAGAACAAAATACAATACATGTAGAAACGTCGAATCTTAAAATTATGCGGCATCAGCAGAAAAAACCTTTTCCATATCAACAGACATTTTTTCCCAACGCAGAGAAATAATAATTTTAATCCCCTCCCTCACCGATCTACCGAACCAATATGTAGCAAACACACACTCTAAAGCTAACAATTTTTATAAATGTTTTTCAATCTTAACATCGCAGCGTATCGCGCGATCACGTGTAATTTGAATCCCCCGTGATGGGACCGCCGTGCAAGATTACATCATTTGGTAGCGTAACGAACGCACGAATCATAAAAAGAATTATGTGGTGTCAGCAGAAATTGGTGAGGTGAGAAGGAGGAAGACGGATAAGTAAATAGAGAAATAATATGTTTAAGAAATTTAATTACAATTAAAAGAATATAAAAATATAAACAGAAATGGAATATAATTAAACATTTTTTTCCTACGAGCATCCGCTAAAATATCATTGATGACAGATGATACCAGTTTGCAATCTACAAGATAATCCTCGATGTAGTATTCGCTATCACATATTATTTTAGCAGCACGACGCGTATATAATGTTTCGCAGGCAGCGTCGCTCTGTTACAACACAGTAACAAAAGTTTTAAAGTTTGTCCTCACATCTTCTGCAGTTTGATACAGCCGCGGATACACATAGCTTACACATGACTTAAGATTAAATAAAAATGATACTGTATGCAGTTTGAAATACAGCGACTTATTACGTAGTATCGTCTTTAGAATTGGAGGCGAGAATCATAGAAAGAATTATGCAGAGTCGATAGAAATTGATGACAAGTGAAGGAGGGAGACAGACAAGCAAATAGATTACAATATTTGTAAAATGATTACATATTGTTCAATTAATTAAACAATAGAAATATAAAAATAGAATATAAATAGTGTATCAGCAGAACCATCTCTCTCTCTCTCTCTCTCTCTCTCTCTCTCTCTCTCTCTCTCTCTGTCTCTCAATCTCTCGTTCTTTCTCCTTCACTTTTTCTCTTCTTCACATCTTTCGCAAGACAACATGAACATTCTCGAACAGCTGATGGACTTCCTATTTACTTTTCGCGACATCATACAATACATACTCTTCCACACAACACCTCGTCTACATTCATACGCACTCACGCTCTCGTGACCGACCCGAGTGCTCAGTTACACAGAACAGTAATAACTCAACAACATTCGCCGAAAGTGTTACGTATCTATTGTATCGCCTCAATCTCTAAATAAACCGCACGATTCTCAACATCTTTGAGTTCTCTCCATACAAATAGAATATAAAAAATACAATATAAAAAAGACAAAAATATAATAATAATAATAAAAATAATAATTTAATTTATTGCCCACTTTTGCGTTACAATTTAACGATGAAATAATCTTTCCATTTCATTCCCATGATTGTGTCAGTGTAAGTCCCACCCTTCTAATGTATCCTGCTGTGTCTTAACAATTTTTTCTATTTTACAAGTGTTTCCTAATCTATTCTATGTTGTATAATATTCTTTTATCACTTTCCTGTTCTTCCCATGTTTTCCTTCTCCCTATTATCTCCCATAGAATAGCCAAGTTTTTCCCTTCTCCTCTAATTACCTCTTTCCAATTCCTAAATACAACACAATATAAATATAAAAGAAAATACAATTAAATAAGAAGTATAATAAAAAAGAATATAATAAAATAAAAGTAAATACAATTAAAGAAGAAATATAATAAAAAGAATATAATAATATAATAAAAGAAAATAAAATAATAAAAAAAGAAAATACAATTAAATATCAAATATAATATAAAAAAGAAAAAATATAAAAATTGAATATAAATAGAATATAAATAGAATATAAAAATACGAAATAAAAAAATAAAAATATAAAAACTCAATTCAATATAAAAATACAATGTAAAAAAAATAATATAATAAAAGAAAATAAAATAATAAAAAAAGAAAATACAATTAAATATTAAATATAATATAAAAAAGAAAAAATATAAAAATAGAATATAAATAGAATATAAAAAATAAGAAATAAAAAAAATAAAAAATATAAAAATTCAATATAAAAGTGCATTATAAAAAAAAATATAATAATAATAATAATAATTTAATTTATTGCCCACATTCGCGTAACAATTTAACGATCATATACTCTTTCCATTTCATTCCCGTGATTGTGTCAGTGTAAGTCCTACCCTTCTAATGTATCCTGCTGTGTCTTAACCAATTTTTCTATTTTACAAGTGTTTCCTAATCTATTTTATGTTGCATAATCATCTTTTATCACTTTCCTCTTCCTCCCATCTTTTCCTTCTCCCTATTATCTCCTGTAGAATAGCCAAGTTTATCCTTTCTCATCTAATTACCTCTTTCCAATTGCTGCCATTCTCTCCACTTACTTCACATGCTTCAATCACGTGTTTCACTGTTTCTTCCTCTTTCTTACAAAGCCTACATATCCTTTCATCTTTCGATATCCAATATTTACATGTCCTCGTTTCACTACCTTGTATGAATCTTCCTATCCATTCTAATTCTCCTCTCCTTTTTTTCTTCTTCCCTCATAAGTATTTCGACTTATCTCCTGGTTTGCTTGCCACCTCTCTTAAGGGGGAACACCACTGTGACGGCCGGAAAAATGAGCCCATTTTTAAGATTTTTTTAAGGGACAACTTACAGTTTTATTATAAAATTGTTATTACCTATCTTTAGTACAATGTCTTAAGAGACTATAAAAAAAAAGTAATAGAAAAACATGCATAGATTTCCATATACAGTTAATCTCCTACATCCCACACAAGAAAACATAGGTCGCTTATCGAAACGTTATCTTTGGAACGGCAACTCTGAAATCAATTTTTTTTTTAATATAATCGGTATGAGTGTAGTTTCCGTTGTACGTAGCGATTTTTTAAAAAAATTATTTTTGTAAAAATGGTGCGCTTGGGAAGAAAAAGTTTCGAAAATTCGCAAAAAATGGATAGTCTTTCGAGCGTATTTAAAAAAATATGTTTTCGATCAAAAAATCGGTACGTACAACTGAAGATACTCTTGTTTTAAAGATCCTATCAAAATTTCAAGTCGATCGGATAAAAATTGACAGAGCTATTGATTCGATCAGTTAGAAAAATGTCGTTTCGAGAAAATCGCGTTTAAAGTTTGCACGGGAAAAATCACACTTCCGTTCGTGACGTTCACTGTCACTCGAATGCCCGATCAACGGTTGCATTTCTTCGATTCTCGAACGAACAGCGTACCGTGCGTAAAAACGGGATAAACCCAAAATTTATAACCTTTAACAATGTGGGGGAACAGTGGGTAAGAAAAATGTCGGCGCGCTATTTGCCGCTAACATAGCGCGCTCGGAACGGCATCGTGACGCGTCTCACAAAATGCACTGTATCTTCGTCAATTCTTCGAATATCAACTTGAAATTTTCAGAGAGTATTTTTGAAGAGTTAAACATTAAGAAAGTGAAGAAAAAAAAAATCGAAATTTTTTCAACTTTCACAGTGGTGTTCCCCCTTAATTCTCTTAGGAACTTTGACTCTTTTATTTTCATCTCTCTTTCTTGTTCTTGGATGTATATACTTATCTGCTCTACTTTCGATCACACTTCTTCACCAATAAAATATAAAAATACAATTGAAAAATAAAATAAAATAAAATAATAATAAAATAAAATAAAAGAAAATACAATTAAATACGAAAATAAAATACAGTACAATACAATATAAAAAACAATAAAATACAATTAAATAAGAAATATAATGTAAAAGAATAAAATAAAATAATAAATATAATATAAAAAGAAAAAAAAACATAAAAATAGAATATAAAAGAATATAATATAAAAAAGAAAAAATATAAAAATACAATAAAAATATAAGATAAAATACAATACAATATAAAAAAAATATAAATGAATATAAATGAAATTAAAAATATAAAAATATAAAAATACAATTAAAATAGATAATAAAATACAATGCAATATAAAACTCAATAAAAATATAAAAGAAAATAAAAAAAATATATATATATATGAATATAAAAATATGAATTAAAAAATAAAAATATAAAAATTCAATATAAAAAATACATTATAAAAAGAAAAAATATAATAATAATAATAATAATAATAATTTAATTTGTTACCCACTTTTGTGTTACAATTTAACGATCATATACTCTTTCCATTTCATTCCCATGATTGTGTCAGTGTAAGTCCCACCCTTCTAATGTATCCTGCTGTGTCTTAACAATTTTTTCTATTTTACAAATGTTTCCTAATCTATTCTATGTTGTATAATATTCTTTTATCACTTTCCTGTTCTTCCCATCTTTTCCTCCTCCCTATTATCTCCTATAGAATAACCAAGTTTGTCCCATCTCCTCTAATTACCTCTTTCCAATTGCTGCCACTCTCTCCACTTACTTCACATGCTTCAATCACGTGTTTCACTGTTTCTTCCTCTTTCTTACAAACCATACATATCCTTTCTTCTTTCTTCTTTCGATAGCCAGCCACGGAGACCTCTCCAGACCTGACCCACGCCCGAAAATTTTTTATACCTAGCCGAGTGAGGAAATGACCTTGGCCCAACCCCGAAAATTTTTTCCAAACCAATATGTGATCGAATTTTCCCCCCAACACAGAGAAATAATAATTTATTTTTATCGGATGATGTTTCGGATAATGTCGGGAAAGATCGACATTTTACAAACCACGTATTCGGAGGAAGGAAAGAGAGAGCATTACATTAAAATCTAAATTCGTGGAGGGAAAGAGAGAGCAATACTTAGCGTCGCAGCGTCTCGCGCGATCGTGTGTAATTTGACTCCTCTGGAGCAGCCGCGTGCGATGACGTCATTCAACGGCGCGAAGAAGGCTCGAACGAAATAGAATTATGCAGTGTCTGCAAATGTTAGAATTATGTGGCGAAAGGAGAAGGAAGACGGGTAAATAAAATGTAGAAATAATATAAGTTTAAGAAATATATATTGTTATAGAAAAAAAATAAATATACAACTAAATAGAAATATAATAAAAAAGGAATATAATAATAAAATATAATAAAATAACATGGAATAAATATAAGAATATGAATAATATAAGAATATGAAGAAGAATATGAATAAAAGTATGAATAATAATAATATAAAATAGTAAAAATAGAAAAAAATAGAAAAAAATAGAAAAAATAGAAAAAATATATACAAATGAAATTAACTAAACAAATTAAAATCTATATAAATTAATCTCTCCGCGCTGCGTTGGCGGTGGCGCGAGCAAGATCCGGGAGCATGTCCCGCAAACGCTCTATCTGGGGCGGTGGTGGCAGCGGTGGCAGGTTCTAAAACATGTGAACGCAAATATAATATTAATACATTCCGCACAATATCCTATCACAATATCCTATCACAATATCACTTACCAGCAAGCCATCAATGGCTGCAGCGATGTTGTCGCTGTCATCGCTGTCATCGGTGTCATCGGTGTCGGAGGATGAGGAGTCCTCGATGCTGTCCTCACCACCACCACCACCACCGACTGCTCCCTGCAAATCCTAGAACATAGAAACCTTGATATAATATTCACGTGTTAAACGTAAAAAAAACGTACAAAACATTGTTATGTACATACCTCCTGATTATTCCCCCACATCTCCTGGTCCTCGTCGGGCGCAATCCTGAATATTCTCATTATTTTTGGTTGGAACTATTGCCTTTAAAGAGACTGTTGCCGTCAAAGAGTTGAAGACAACTGGTCTCGCTGCATCTCCAGGCTCTTGCATTTAAAATCTTATCATGAAATCGAGAAGTGCGTAGCTTTGCAAAAGTAAGATGCTGTTGTTCTCCACATTCATTTTCGCTGACCAGCCTCTCCTTCTAAACACGCATCTTCTTTCCCTTCTTCTTTGGACACACCAAGCGACTAGACCAAATCACTTTGATCATGTATCGAACGGGTATTGAACAGCTTTGAACATGTATCAAACGGGTATCGAACGTGAATCGAACGTGAATCGTACCACTCTGAACGTGAATCGTACCACTCTGAACGTGAATCGTACCACTCTGAACGTGAATCGTACCACTCTGAACGTGAATCGTACCACTCTGAACGTGAATCGTACCACTCTGAACGTGAATCGTACCACTTCGAACATGCATCGAACGTCAATCGTACCACTTCGAACGTGTATAGAACGTGTATTGGACATGTAATGAACCACTTCGAACATGTATCGAACGTCAATCGCGCCACTTCGAACGTGTATAGAACGTATATTGGACATGTCATGAACTACTTCGAACATGTAATGAACCACTTCGAACATGTAATGAACCACTTCGAACATGTAATGAACCACTTCGAACATGTAATGAACCACTTCGAACATGTATCGAACGTCAATCGCACCTCATCGAACGTGTATAGAACGTGTATTGGACATGTAATGAACCACTTCGAACATGTAATGAACCACTTCGAACATGTATCGAACGTCAATCGTATCTCTTCGAACGTGTATAGAACGTATATTGGACATGTAATGAACTACTTCGAACATGTAATGAACCACTTCGAACATGTATCGAACGTCAATCGTACCTCTTCGAACGTGTATGGTACCACTTCGAACGTGCATTGGACGACGCGTCACGGTCTTCGTATTACAAAGATACACAGCGTGCTTCAATTCGCTCAATCTCCATGGCTCCGCGATTACATCGAACTCAATACACGGTTTTGAACAAGCGCGACAATTGACTTTGAAAAAAATTTGTACAAATTGATGAACAACGCGCCATATCGCCCTTCCCGATGTATCAAAAGTTTTACATCCACATGGTTTCATACATTTTCCATAGTTTTACCGAATACCGCGTTGTTCATCAATTTGTACAAATTTTTTTCAAAGTCATTTGTCGCGCTTGTTCAAAACCGTGTATTGAGTTCGATGTAATCGCGGAGCCATAGAGATTGAGCGAATTGAAGCACGCTGTGTATCTTTGTAATACGAAGACCGTGACGCGTCGTCCAATGCACGTTCGAAGTGGTACCATACACGTTCGAAGAGGTACGATTGACGTTCGATACATGTTCGAAGTGGTTCATTACATGTTCGAAGTAGTTCATTACATGTCCAATATACGTTCTATACACGTTCGAAGAGGTACGATTGACGTTCGATACATGTTCGAAGTGGTTCATTACATGTTCGAAGTGGTTCATTATATGTTATATGTTATACGCGAAGCTTACTGCATTTCGGGAGGACTTCATTACAGCTATTCGAGCCGAGTTAAGTGCTATGAGGACGGACATCAACTCGCTAGCCGATCGTGTCAAGGCGATCGAGGATAAGCCTTCCATCTCGCACGAACAGCTGCCCTCATTTACGGCCGATGAAATCATTGAGGAATTAAAGGTGAGAGAAGAGAAGTCCAGGAACCTCATTATTTTTGGTGTGCCGGAGCCTCGTGTATCCTCTCCCGAGTCGGCGAGATCTGCGGACGTAGAAGCTGCATATGGGGTCCTGCGGGAGATTTGCCCCCATATCAACAAGGCCCCCACCGTCCATCGTCTGGGGAAGCCGGGCAACACGGCCAGTAGGCCGCTCTGTATACGCCTCGACTCTGCTTCTGACGTCAAGCTGATTCTCCAGGGAAAACAGCGGTACAAAGGCCCGTTCAAAATCTCGGACGATAAAACAAGGCAACAACGAGGGACCCTCTTACAGCTCAGACAACGGCTCAGGGATCTCCACGAACAAGGGGAAACACATATGACTATACGTTATATACATGGTTTCCCGAAGATCGTATCGGGAAGGCCGCTTAAAGACTCTACCCAAAAAAACTAGATTCTAACCCTTTAGTTTATTGTCAAAATGTCCGTGGTTTGCGCACTAAGTTGGGCTCACTTATTAATTCTGTTCTTGCGTCTGCGGTATCATACGATATAATTATGTTTGTCGAGACATGGCTCACTCCTGCAATATTAACCAATGAGCTTGGATTGCGCGATTACCACGTATATAGGTGCGATAGATCTCAACGTACGAGTTGTTTTACGAGGGGCGGTGGAGTTCTCATCGCGGTCAAGAATTCAATGTCCTCTCGACCTGTTACAATCGGCTATACCGAGGTCGAACAGCTGTTTGTTAGAGTCCAACTTCAAAATAATAAATACTTACTACTGGGGGCCGTTTATATACCGCCTGCCTCCCAGTCATCTATATACGCTAGTCACGCTGACACGGTCATTGATTTATTTCATAAGTATAGTGAAGATTCCTTTTGCCTTTATGGAGATTTTAATCTCCCCCATGCGGTATGGTATGGTGACTCGGGTCAAGCTTGCTTCAGGAGGTCTGGTGTCTCATCTAATGAATCAGTAGCCATCGATCTCCTCCTGGGCTGTGCGGGGTACTGTAACCTTACCCAAGTTAACACTGTATTTAATGACTTTGACGTTATGTTAGATCTTATCTTTGTTAGCTGTCCTTGCGTTACTGTGGACCGAGTCATAGATGCCTTAATTGAACCTGACGTCTACCATCCGCCCTTGTATGCAATGCTCGGTGGACTGACCGTTAGTCCTGACCTCTTAGGGGGAAACCTTAAATTTAGGGACTTTAAGCATGGTGATTTCCCCAGCGTGTTGGAATATTTTAACTCTGTGGATTGGGATAAAGAGACTAGTGACTCTGACCCTGGGGTTGCCCTAGAGCGTTTATATAACCACATCAATTTTGCTATTGAAACCTTTATTCCTGTCCGAGCAGTAGTTCGTTCCTCGTTTCCGCGGTGGTTCTCGCCGAGCCTAAAGTCCCTTATCCGTCAAAAGAAAGGTGCTCATAGGATCTTTAAGCGTTCCGGCGATTATTGTGATTATATAGTTTTTTCCAATCTTCGCTCTAGATGTAAGTGTGCCCTGGCGCGCGAACACCGTTCGTATATTGATAGCGTAGAGACGGCGGTCTGTGACAATGTATCTAGCTTTTGGAGATATGTAAACAATATGCGCGGTGTGCAAGGTGTTCCTTGTATGGTACACCTCGATGGCGCTTCTGCCTCGTCGCATGTGACTAGTGCTAATCTCTTTGCGGATTTCTTTGGATCTGTTTATACTCCCTATAACGGATTATCGCCTGCTTTGACTCCTATACCGTCCTCATGTAATGATGTAAACTTACATAGGATTTCCATCTCTATCGGTCAAATCTACTCCAAGCTCGCATCACTCGATACGTCAAAGGGTCCTGGATTTGACGGGATCCCCCCCCTGTTCTTAAAGGAGTGTAGTTTCATTCTTGCTAGGCCTCTCTGGCATATCTTTAATTCATCACTTGCTACGGGGACTTTCCCAGAGGTCTGGAAGTCCACCTTGGTTACCCCGGTGTTCAAAGCAGGCGACCGCTCTGACGTTAGAAACTATCGTCCTATATGTAAATTATCGGTCATGCCAAAAATCTTCGAGGATCTAGTTACGGAGCATTTAACGCCTTGTCTCATTAACGTCATTTGTGATGAACAACATGGATTTGTGCCTGGTCGTTCGACAATAACAAATCTAGCGGTATACCACTGTTTTACCTCTTCAGCACTGGATGCAGGGTTTCAGGTCGATACTGTTTATACGGATTTCAGGAAAGCCTTCGACTCGGTGGACCATTCAATCCTGCAAATAAAGTTAGCCTCAACCGGGTTTAGCGGTTCGCTTCTTGCATGGATCGTTAGCTACCTCCTGGGACGAGTGCAGTTTGTCAGGGTGCATGATAAGATATCTAATCCTGTCAATGTGACCTCAGGTGTCCCTCAAGGATCGCACCTGGGTCCTCTCCTGTTCCTCCTCTTCATTAATGATCTTAGTGAGGTTTTTCTGCATAGTAGATTCCTCATGTATGCGGACGATTTAAAAATTTTTCGCACTATTGGGGGAGCTTCTGATGTGGAACTGTTACAGGCTGATCTTACGAGGTTTGATCAGTGGTGTACCGTAAATAGGATGCGGCTAAACACTGGGAAATGCGTTTTACTAAAATCCCATAGGGCTATCACGGGGATTCCCTCGATGTATACATTAGAAGGTGCCACTCTGTCTGAGGTTGCGGAGGTCGTTGACCTCGGTGTCACGTTCACGCCTGGTCTGGATTTCCGTAACCACTATCGTAGAATCACGTGTAAGGCGATGAAAACCCTTGGGTTTATCGCCCGTTTCGGAAAACACTTTAGACAGAGTAGGTCACTTAAATTACTATTTGTCACTTTGGTAAGGCCGCAGGTCGAATATGCATCGGTGATCTAGAGTCCTAGGCACAAACAATTTATCCGCTCAATTGAATCAGTCCAGCATAAGTTTCTAAGGCTGGCTATGAGGGCATCGGGTAGCCCTATGCGGATTGATGATCACGAATATGGCCCTCCCTTATTGATAACGCGGCTATCTACTTTGAGTGATCGCCGTACTATTTCCGATCTGCTCTTCATTTATAAAGTCCTCCATGGACAGATCAACTGCCAGGAGCTAGTCGCGCAGATCAGTTTTCAAGCTCCGCAACGGTCGCTGCGTGTTAGACCCCTTTTTGCATCGCGAGTCCCGAAGTACCACTATTATAGCAATGACCCTATTAACCGCGCGATGGACGAGGTAAATCAATGTCCTGTGGACATTGATTTGTTTCGATCCTCCCTTACGTCCTTTCATGCGCAGCTGCTTAGGAGTCTGTTACCTCCTTAATCGTACGTTCCAATGTGTGTCAGTGACATCGATGTTTGTAGGACTGTTATGTTTTTGTTATTGTTATGTTTCTCTTTATTTTTATTTTTATGTTATTTTTATATTTATTTTTTCGATTTTTCTTATACGTTTGTACTTCTCTGTTGATTTCTCTTGTAAACTAAAGGGTTCTCCCGTTTAATTAATAATAATAATAATAATAATAATATGTCCAATACACGTTCTATACACGTTCGATGAGGTGCGATTGACGTTCGATACATGTTCGAAGTGGTTCATTACATGTTCGAAGTGGTTCATTACATGTTCGAAGTGGTTCATTACATGTTCGAAGTAGTTCATTACATGTCCAATATACGTTCTATACACGTTCGAAGTGGCGCGATTGACGTTCGATACATGTTCGAAGTGGTTCATTACATGTCCAATACACGTTCTATACACGTTCGAAGTGGTACGATTGACGTTCGATGCATGTTCGAAGTGGTACGATTCACGTTCAGAGTGGTACGATTCACGTTCAGAGTGGTACGATTCACGTTCGATTCACGTTCGATACCCGTTTGATACATGTTCAAAGCTGTTCAATACCCGTTCGATACATGATCAAAGTGATTTGGTCTAGTCGCTTGGTGTGTCCAAAGAAGAAGGGAAAGAAGATGCGTGTTTAGAAGGAGAGGCTGGTCAGCGAAAATGAATGTGGAGAACAACAGCATCTTACTTTTGCAAAGCTACGCACTTCTCGATTTCATGATAAGATTTTAAATGCAAGAGCCTGGAGATGCAGCGAGACCAGTTGTCTTCAACTCTTTGACGGCAACAGTCTCTTTAAAGGCAATAGTTCCAACCAAAAATAATGAGAATATTCAGGATTGCGCCCGACGAGGACCAGGAGATGTGGGGGAATAATCAGGAGGTATGTACATAACAATGTTTTGTACGTTTTTTTTTACGTTTAACACGTGAATATTATATCAAGGTTTCTATGTTCTAGGATTTGCAGGGAGCAGTCGGTGGTGGTGGTGGTGGTGAGGACAGCATCGAGGACTCCTCATCCTCCGACACCGATGACACCGATGACAGCGATGACAGCGACAACATCGCTGCAGCCATTGATGGCTTGCTGGTAAGTGATATTGTGATAGGATATTGTGATAGGATATTGTGCGGAATGTATTAATATTATATTTGCGTTCACATGTTTTAGAACCTGCCACCGCTGCCACCACCGCCCCAGATAGAGCGTTTGCGGGACATGCTCCCGGATCTTGCTCGCGCCACCGCCAACGCAGCGCGGAGAGATTAATTTATATAGATTTTAATTTGTTTAGTTAATTTCATTTGTATATATTTTTTCTATTTTTTTCTATTTTTTTCTATTTTTTTCTATTTTTACTATTTTATATTATTATTATTCATACTTTTATTCATATTCTTCTTCATATTCTTATATTATTCATATTCTTATATTTATTCCATGTTATTTTATTATATTTTATTATTATATTCCTTTTTTATTATATTTCTATTTAGTTGTATATTTATTTTTTTTCTATAACAATATATATTTCTTAAACTTATATTATTTCTACATTTTATTTACCCGTCTTCCTTCTCCTTTCGCCACATAATTCTAACATTTGCAGACACTGCATAATTCTATTTCGTTCGAGCCTTCTTCGCGCCGTTGAATGACGTCATCGCACGCGGCTGCTCCAGAGGAGTCAAATTACACACGATCGCGCGAGACGCTGCGACGCTAAGTATTGCTCTCTCTTTCCCTCCACGAATTTAGATTTTAATGTAATGCTCTCTCTTTCCTTCCTCCGAATACGTGGTTTGTAAAATGTCGATCTTTCCCGACATTATCCGAAACATCATCCGATAAAAATAAATTATTATTTCTCTGTGTTGGGGGGAAAATTCGATCACATATTGGTTTGGAAAAAATTTTCGGGGTTGGGCCAAGGTCATTTCCTCACTCGGCTAGGTATAAAAAATTTTCGGGCGTGGGTCAGGTCTGGAGAGGTCTCCGTGGCTGGCTATCGAAAGAAGAAAGAAGAAAGGATATGTATGGTTTGTAAGAAAGAGGAAGAAACAGTGAAACACGTGATTGAAGCATGTGAAGTAAGTGGAGAGAGTGGCAGCAATTGGAAAGAGGTAATTAGAGGAGATGGGACAAACTTGGTTATTCTATAGGAGATAATAGGGAGGAGGAAAAGATGGGAAGAACAGGAAAGTGATAAAAGAATATTATACAACATAGAATAGATTAGGAAACATTTGTAAAATAGAAAAAATTGTTAAGACACAGCAGGATACATTAGAAGGGTGGGACTTACACTGACACAATCATGGGAATGAAATGGAAAGAGTATATGATCGTTAAATTGTAACACAAAAGTGGGTAACAAATTAAATTATTATTATTATTATTATTATTATATTTTTTCTTTTTATAATGTATTTTTTATATTGAATTTTTATATTTTTATTTTTTAATTCATATTTTTATATTCATATATATATATATTTTTTTTATTTTCTTTTATATTTTTATTGAGTTTTATATTGCATTGTATTTTATTATCTATTTTAATTGTATTTTTATATTTTTATATTTTTAATTTCATTTATATTCATTTATATTTTTTTTATATTGTATTGTATTTTATCTTATATTTTTATTGTATTTTTATATTTTTTCTTTTTTATATTATATTCTTTTATATTCTATTTTTATGTTTTTTTTTCTTTTTATATTATATTTATTATTTTATTTTATTCTTTTACATTATATTTCTTATTTAATTGTATTTTATTGTTTTTTATATTGTATTGTACTGTATTTTATTTTCGTATTTAATTGTATTTTCTTTTATTTTATTTTATTATTATTTTATTTTATTTTATTTTTCAATTGTATTTTTATATTTTATTGGTGAAGAAGTGTGATCGAAAGTAGAGCAGATAAGTATATACATCCAAGAACAAGAAAGAGAGATGAAAATAAAAGAGTCAAAGTTCCTAAGAGAATTAAGGGGGAACACCACTGTGAAAGTTGAAAAAATTTCGATTTTTTTTTTCTTCACTTTCTTAATGTTTAACTCTTCAAAAATACTCTCTGAAAATTTCAAGTTGATATTCGAAGAATTGACGAAGATACAGTGCATTTTGTGAGACGCGTCACGATGCCGTTCCGAGCGCGCTATGTTAGCGGCAAATAGCGCGCCGACATTTTTCTTACCCACTGTTCCCCCACATTGTTAAAGGTTATAAATTTTGGGTTTATCCCGTTTTTACGCACGGTACGCTGTTCGTTCGAGAATCGAAGAAATGCAACCGTTGATCGGGCATTCGAGTGACAGTGAACGTCACGAACGGAAGTGTGATTTTTCCCGTGCAAACTTTAAACGCGATTTTCTCGAAACGACATTTTTCTAACTGATCGAATCAATAGCTCTGTCAATTTTTATCCGATCGACTTGAAATTTTGATAGGATCTTTAAAACAAGAGTATCTTCAGTTGTACGTACCGATTTTTTGATCGAAAACATATTTTTTTAAATACGCTCGAAAGACTATCCATTTTTTTGCGAATTTTCGAAACTTTTTCTTCCCAAGCGCACCATTTTTACAAAAATAATTTTTTTAAAAAATCGCTACGTACAACGGAAACTACACTCATACCGATTATATTAAAAAAAAAATTGATTTCAGAGTTGCCGTTCCAAAGATAACGTTTCGATAAGCGACCTATGTTTTCTTGTGTGGGATGTAGGAGATTAACTGTATATGGAAATCTATGCATGTTTTTCTATTACTTTTTTTTTATAGTCTCTTAAGACATTGTACTAAAGATAGGTAATAACAATTTTATAATAAAACTGTAAGTTGTCCCTTAAAAAAATCTTAAAAATGGGCTCATTTTTCCGGCCGTCACAGTGGTGTTCCCCCTTAAGAGAGGTGGCAAGCAAACCAGGAGATAAGTCGAAATACTTATGAGGGAAGAAGAAAAAAAGGAGAGGAGAATTAGAATGGATAGGAAGATTCATACAAGGTAGTGAAACGAGGACATGTAAATATTGGATATCGAAAGATGAAAGGATATGTAGGCTTTGTAAGAAAGAGGAAGAAACAGTGAAACACGTGATTGAAGCATGTGAAGTAAGTGGAGAGAATGGCAGCAATTGGAAAGAGGTAATTAGATGAGAAAGGATAAACTTGGCTATTCTACAGGAGATAATAGGGAGAAGGAAAAGATGGGAGGAAGAGGAAAGTGATAAAAGATGATTATGCAACATAAAATAGATTAGGAAACACTTGTAAAATAGAAAAATTGGTTAAGACACAGCAGGATACATTAGAAGGGTAGGACTTACACTGACACAATCACGGGAATGAAATGGAAAGAGTATATGATCGTTAAATTGTTACGCGAATGTGGGCAATAAATTAAATTATTATTATTATTATTATATTTTTTTTTATAATGCACTTTTATATTGAATTTTTATATTTTTTATTTTTTTTATTTCTTATTTTTTATATTCTATTTATATTCTATTTTTATATTTTTTCTTTTTTATATTATATTTAATATTTAATTGTATTTTCTTTTTTTATTATTTTATTTTCTTTTATTATATTATTTTTTTTATATTGTATTTTTATATTGAATTGAGTTTTTATATTTTTATTTTTTTATTTCGTATTTTTATATTCTATTTATATTCTATTTATATTCTATTTTTATATTTTTTCTTTTTTATATTATATTTGATATTTAATTGTATTTTCTTTTTTTATTATTTTATTTTCTTTTATTATATTATTATATTCTTTTTATTATATTTCTTCTTTAATTGTATTTACTTTTATTTTATTATATTCTTTTTTATTATACTTCTTATTTAATTGTATTTTCTTTTATATTTATATTGTGTTGTATTTAGGAATTGGAAAGAGGTAATTAGAGGAGAAGGGAAAAACTTGGCTATTCTATGGGAGATAATAGGGAGAAGGAAAACATGGGAAGAACAGGAAAGTGATAAAAGAATATTATACAACATAGAATAGATTAGGAAACACTTGTAAAATAGAAAAAATTGTTAAGACACAGCAGGATACATTAGAAGGGTGGGACTTACACTGACACAATCATGGGAATGAAATGGAAAGATTATTTCATCGTTAAATTGTAACGCAAAAGTGGGCAATAAATTAAATTATTATTTTTATTATTATTATTATATTTTTGTCTTTTTTATATTGTATTTTTTATATTCTATTTGTATGGAGAGAACTCAAAGATGTTGAGAATCGTGCGGTTTATTTAGAGATTGAGGCGATACAATAGATACGTAACACTTTCGGCGAATGTTGTTGAGTTATTACTGTTCTGTGTAACTGAGCACTCGGGTCGGTCACGAGAGCGTGAGTGCGTATGAATGTAGACGAGGTGTTGTGTGGAAGAGTATGTATTGTATGATGTCGCGAAAAGTAAATAGGAAGTCCATCAGCTGTTCGAGAATGTTCATGTTGTCTTGCGAAAGATGTGAAGAAGAGAAAAAGTGAAGGAGAAAGAACGAGAGATTGAGAGAGAGAGAGAGAGAGAGAGAGAGAGAGAGAGAGAGAGAGATGGTTCTGCTGATACACTATTTATATTCTATTTTTATATTTCTATTGTTTAATTAATTGAACAATATGTAATCATTTTACAAATATTGTAATCTATTTGCTTGTCTGTCTCCCTCCTTCACTTGTCATCAATTTCTATCGACTCTGCATAATTCTTTCTATGATTCTCGCCTCCAATTCTAAAGACGATACTACGTAATAAGTCGCTGTATTTCAAACTGCATACAGTATCATTTTTATTTAATCTTAAGTCATGTGTAAGCTATGTGTATCCGCGGCTGTATCAAACTGCAGAAGATGTGAGGACAAACTTTAAAACTTTTGTTACTGTGTTGTAACAGAGCGACGCTGCCTGCGAAACATTATATACGCGTCGTGCTGCTAAAATAATATGTGATAGCGAATACTACATCGAGGATTATCTTGTAGATTGCAAACTGGTATCATCTGTCATCAATGATATTTTAGCGGATGCTCGTAGGAAAAAAATGTTTAATTATATTCCATTTCTGTTTATATTTTTATATTCTTTTAATTGTAATTAAATTTCTTAAACATATTATTTCTCTATTTACTTATCCGTCTTCCTCCTTCTCACCTCACCAATTTCTGCTGACACCACATAATTCTTTTTATGATTCGTGCGTTCGTTACGCCACCAAATGATGTAATCTTGCACGGCGGTCCCATCACGGGGGATTCAAATTACACGTGATCGCGCGATACGCTGCGATGTTAAGATTGAAAAACATTTATAAAAATTGTTAGCTTTAGAGTGTGTGTTTGCTACATATTGGTTCGGTAGATCGGTGAGGGAGGGGATTAAAATTATTATTTCTCTGCGTTGGGAAAAAATGTCTGTTGATATGGAAAAGGTTTTTTCTGCTGATGCCGCATAATTTTAAGATTCGACGTTTCTACATGTATTGTATTTTGTTCTTCACGCTGCCAAATGACGTCATCTAGCGCGGCTGCTCCAGAAGAGTCAGATTTCGCGAAATCTTGCGATACGCCGCGACGTTAAATCGGAACGCTTTGAAATACTGTTAGCATTAGAATGCTCGCTACATAATGGTTCGAAAAAATATGTCTGTTTGCTACATAACAGTTTGCTATATCGGTGATTAAAAAATTATTATTATTTCTCTGTGTTGGGGAAAACTTTCCATCACATATTGGTATGGAAAAAAGTTTATGCTGACGCCGCATAATTCTTTCTATGATTCGCGCTGCCAAATGTCGCCATCCTGCACGACTGTTCCAGGAGATTCAAATTACACACGATATGCAGCGACGTTAAATCGGAACGCTTTAGAATACTGTTAGCTTTAGAATAAAATGTGTTTGTATCGCTATGTAGCGCTGTCTCTTTCCCTCTCTCGAAATTAGCTATAAAATATTGCTCTCTCTTTCCGACCCTCCGAAGACGTTCTAATCGAGGTTAAAGCGATCACACCCGAGATCGTCCGACATCGTCCGATGAAAAAATAATGTATTATGCTTGGTGACGCTCTGTATATGTACCATTTATTAAACACTAATGTTAGAGCGTCGGCGTTGGGGGAGTTGGTTAGGCGGCTGACTCGTACCGCGGAGGTCTTGGGTTCGAGCCCCGTCGCCCGAGATTCTGTTTTTTCATTTATATTAATATCTTAAATTAATATTTCCTTCCTTACCGACTGTGACGATACCACGCCCGATAGTAGCAGCAATTCACCCGCGGTTCCTCCTCGATGCGGATTCGGTTATCGATTGATTCGATATCTGGTCTCGCGCTAATACCCCCCACCACTCCGCCCATCTGTATGACGTCATCCGCCGCCCGGTTGCCCGTCGCGTCGTCCGCTGCGATGGATTTCCTGCGACCTTGAAACTCAAATTTGAGTTTCAAGGTCGGGGGAGGGGTGGGGGAAATGGCCTTCAAACTCAAATTTGGGTTAGAACTGTCATAGCTATACTACTGTCTCGAAAACGAGCGCGACGACCGTGGTCGAACCATTAATGTAATACGTTCGGAATGCAACGGGGAACAAGGATCTATAATTGTTTTGGCGATCGGACGAGTTTGGCTTTTGGACGATGGTGCCGGTGGACTTTGAGATCTGGCGGGACTTTGAAATATTTCGGACCGAAAGGTGTTTTTCGCTTTTTTTTCGAAAACGACCGCGACAACCGCGGTCGAAACATTAATGTAATACGTTCGCAATGCAACGCGGAACAAGGATCTATAATTGTTTTGGCGATCGGACGAGTTTGGCTTTTGGACGATGGTGCCGGTGGACTTTGAGATCTGGTGGGACTTGGAAATATTTCGGACCGAAAAGTGTTTTTTGCTTTTTTCTCGAAAACGAGCGCGACGACCTCGGTCGAAACATTAATGTAATACGTTCGCAATGCAACTAGGAACAAGGATCTATAATTTTTTGGCGATCGGACGAGTTTGGCTTTTGGACGATGGTGCTCGTGGACTTTGAGATCTGACGGGACTGTGAAATATTTCTTACCGAAACGTGTTTTTCGTGTTATTCTCGAAAATGAGCGCGACGACCGCGGTCGAACCATTATTGTAATACGTTCGCAATGCAACAAGGAACAAGGATCTATAATTGTTTTGGCGATCGGACGAGTTTGGCTTTTGGACCATGGTGCCGGTGGACTTTGAGATCTGACGGGACTGTGAAATATTTTGGACCGAAAGGTGTTTTTTGCGTTTTTCTCGAAAACGAGCGCGACGACCGCGGTCGAACCATTAATGTAATACGTTCGCAATGCAACGCGGAACAAGGATCTATAATTGTTTTGGCGATCGGACGAGTTTGGCTTTTGGACGATGGTGCCGGTGGACTTTGAGATCTGACGGGACTGTGAAATATTTCGGACCGAAAGGTGTTTTTTGCGTTTATTTCGAAAACGAGCGCGACGACCGTGGTCGAACCATTAATGTAATACGTTCGGAATGCAACGGGGAACAAGGATCTATAATTGTTTTGGCGATCGGACGAGTTTGGCTTTTGGACGATGGTGCCGGTGGACTTTGAGATCTGGCGGGACTTTGAAATATTTCGGACCGAAAGGTGTTTTTTGCGTTTTTCTCGAAAACGAACGCGACGACCGCGGTCGAACCATTAATGTAATACGTTCGCAATGCAACGCGGAACAAGGATCTATAATTGTTTTGGCGATCGGACGAGTTTGGCTTTTGGACGATGGTGCCGGTGGACTTTGAGATCTGGTGGGACTTGGAAATATTTCGGACCGAAAAGTGTTTTTTGCTTTTTTCTCGAAAACGAGCGCGACGACCTCGGTCGAAACATTAATGTAATACGTTCGCAATGCAACTAGGAACAAGGATCTATAATTTTTTGGCGATCGGACGAGTTTGGCTTTTGGACGATGGTGCTCGTGGACTTTGAGAGCTGACGGGACTGTGAAATATTTCTTACCGAAACGTGTTTTTCGTGTTATTCTCGAAAATGAGCGCGACAACCGCGGTCGAACCATTAATGTAATACGTTCGCAATGCAACAAGGAACAAGGATCTATAATTGTTTTGGCGATCGGACGAGTTTGGCTTTTGGACCATGGTGCCGGTGGACTTTGAGATCTGACGGGACTTTGAAATATTTCGGACCGAAAGGTGTTTTTCGCTTTTTTCTCGAAAACGAGCGCGACGACCTCGGTCGAAACATTAATGTAATACGTTCGGAATGCAACGAGGAACAAGGATCTATAATTGTTTTGGCGATCGGACGAGTTTGGCTTTTGGACGATGGTGCCGGTGGACTTGGGGATCTGACGGGACGTGGAAATATTTCGGACCGAAAGGTGTTTTTCGCATTTTTCTCGAAAACAAGCGCGACGACCGCGGTCGAACCATTAATGTAATACGTTCGGAATGCAACGAGGAACAAGGATCTATAATTTTTTTTGGCGATCGGACGAGTTTGGCTTTTGGACGATGGTGCCGGTGGACTTTGAGATCTGGCGGGACTTGGAAATATTTCGGACCGAAAGGTGTTTTTTGCGTTTTTCTCGAAAACGAGCGCGACGACCGCGGTCGAACCATTAATGTAATACGTTCGCAATGCAACAAGGAACAAGGATCTATAATTGTTTTGGCGATCGGACGAGTTTGGCTTTTGGACGATGGTGCCGGTGGACTTTGAGATCTGGCGGGACTTGGAAATATTTCGGACCGAAAGGTGTTTTTTGCGTTTTTCTCGAAAACGAGCGCGACGACCACGGTCGAACCATTAATGTAATACGTTCGCAATGCAACAAGGAACAAGGATCTATAATTGTTTTGGCGATCGGACGAGTTTGGCTTTTGGACCATGGTGCCGGTGGACTTTGAGATCTGACGGGACTGTGAAATATTTTGGACCGAAAGGTGTTTTTTGCGTTTTTCTCGAAAACGAGCGCGACGACCGTGGTCGAACCATTAATGTAATACGTTCGGAATGCAACGGGGAACAAGGATCTATAATTGTTTTGGCGATCGAACGAGTTTGGCTTTTGGACCATGGTGCCGGTGGACTTTGAGATCTGACGGAACTTTGAAATATTTCGGACCGAAAGGTGTTTTTCGCTTTTTTCTCGAAAACGAGCGCGACGACCTCGGTCGAAATATTAATGTAATACGTTCGCAATGCAACTAGGAACAAGGATCTATAATTTTTTGGCGATCGGACGAGTTTGGCTTTTGGACGATTGTGCTCGTGGACTTTGAGATCTGACGGGACTTAGAAATATTTCGGATCGAAAGCTGTTTTTTGCGTTTTTCTCGAAAACGAGCGCGACGACCGTGGTCGAACCATTAATGTAATACGTTCGGAATGCAACGGGGAACAAGGATCTATAATTGTTTTGGCGATCGGACGAGTTTGGCTTTTGGACGATGGTGCCGGTGGACTTTGAGATCTGGCGGGACTTGGAAATATTTCGGACCGAAAAGTGTTTTTTGCTTTTGTCTCGAAAACGAGCGCGACGACCGTGGTCGAACCATTAATGTAATACGTTCGGAATGCAACGGGGAACAAGGATCTATAATTGTTTTGGCGATCGGACGAGTTTGGCTTTTGGACGATGGTGCCGGTGGACTTTGAGATCTGGCGGGACTTGGAACTATTTCGAACCGAAAGGTGTTTTTTGCGTTTTTCTCGAAAACGAGCGCGACGACCGCGGTCGAACCACTAATGTAATACGTTCGCAATGCAACAAGGAACAAGGATCTATAATTGTTTTGGCGATCGAACGAGTTTGGCTTTTGGACCATGGTGCCGGTGGACTTTGAGATCTGACGGGACTGTGAAATATTTTGGACCGAAAGGTGTTTTTTGCGTTTTTCTCGAAAACGAGCGCGACGACCGTGGTCGAAACATTAATGTAATACGTTCGGAATGCAACGGGGAACAAGGATCTATAATTGTTTTGGCGATCGAACGAGTTTGGCTTTTGGACGATGGTGCCGGTGGACTTTGAGATCTGGTGGGACTTGGAAATATTTCGGACCGAAAAGTGTTTTTTGCTTTTTTCTCGAAAACGAGCGCGACGACCTCGGTCGAAACATTAATGTAATACGTTCGCAATGCAACTAGGAACAAGGATCTATAATTTTTTGGCGATCGGACGAGTTTGGCTTTTGGACGATGGTGCCGGTGGACTTTGAGATCTGACGGGACTGTGAAATATTTCGGACCGAAAGGTGTTTTTTGCGTTTATTTCGAAAACGAGCGCGACGACCGTGGTCGAACCATTAATGTAATACGTTCGGAATGCAACGGGGAACAAGGATCTATAATTGTTTTGGCGATCGGACGAGTTTGGCTTTTGGACGATGGTGCCGGTGGACTTTGAGATCTGGCGGGACTTTGAAATATTTCGGACCGAAAGGTGTTTTTTGCGTTTTTCTCGAAAACGAACGCGACGACCGCGGTCGAACCATTAATGTAATACGTTCGCAATGCAACGCGGAACAAGGATCTATAATTGTTTTGGCGATCGGACGAGTTTGGCTTTTGGACGATGGTGCCGGTGGACTTTGAGATCTGGTGGGACTTGGAAATATTTCGGACCGAAAAGTGTTTTTTGCTTTTTTCTCGAAAACGAGCGCGACGACCTCGGTCGAAACATTAATGTAATACGTTCGCAATGCAACTAGGAACAAGGATCTATAATTTTTTGGCGATCGGACGAGTTTGGCTTTTGGACGATGGTGCTCGTGGACTTTGAGATCTGACGGGACTGTGAAATATTTCTTACCGAAACGTGTTTTTCGTGTTATTCTCGAAAATGAGCGCGACGACCGCGGTCGAACCATTAATGTAATACGTTCGCAATGCAACAAGGAACAAGGATCTATAATTGTTTTGGCGATCGGACGAGTTTGGCTTTTGGACCATGGTGCCGGTGGACTTTGAGATCTGACGGGACTTTGAAATATTTCGGACCGAAAGGTGTTTTTCGCTTTTTTCTCGAAAACGAGCGCGACGACCTCGGTCGAAACATTAATGTAATACGTTCGGAATGCAACGAGGAACAAGGATCTATAATTGTTTTGGCGATCGGACGAGTTTGGCTTTTGGACGATGGTGCCGGTGGACTTGGGGATCTGACGGGACGTGGAAATATTTCGGACCGAAAGGTGTTTATCGCATTTTTCTCGAAAACAAGCGCGACGACCGCGGTCGAACCATTAATGTAATACGTTCGGAATGCAACGAGGAACAAGGATCTATAATTTTTTTTGGCGATCGGACGAGTTTGGCTTTTGGACGATGGTGCCGGTGGACTTTGAGATCTGGCGGGACTTGGAAATATTTCGGACCGAAAGGTGTTTTTTGCGTTTTTCTCGAAAACGAGCGCGACGACCGCGGTCGAACCATTAATGTAATACGTTCGCAATGCAACAAGGAACAAGGATCTATAATTGTTTTGGCGATCGGACGAGTTTGGCTATTGGACGATGGTGCCGGTGGACTTTGAGATCTGGCGGGACTGTGAAATATTTCTTACCGAAACGTGTTTTTCGTGTTATTCTCGAAAATGAGCGCGACGACCGCGGTCGAACCATTATTGTAATACGTTCGCAATGCAACAAGGAACAAGGGTCTATAATTGTTTTGGCGATCGGACGAGTTTGGCTTTTGGACCATGGTGCCGGTGGACTTTGAGATCTGACGGGACTTTGAAATATTTCGGACCGAAAGGTGTTTTTCGCTTTTTTCTCGAAAACGAGCGCGACGACCTCGGTCGAAACATTAATGTAATACGTTCGCAATGCAACTAGGAACAAGGATCTATAATTTTTTGGCGATCGGACGAGTTTGGCTTTTGGACGATTGTGCTCGTGGACTTTGAGATCTGACGGGACTTAGAAATATTTCGGATCGAAAGCTGTTTTTTGCGTTTTTCTCGAAAACGAGCGCGACGACCATGGTCGAACCATTAATGTAATACGTTCGGAATGCAACGGGGAACAAGGATCTATAATTGTTTTGGCGATCGGACGAGTTTGGCTTTTGGACGATGGTGCCGGTGGACTTTGAGATCTGGCGGGACTTGGAAATATTTCGGACCGAAAAGTGTTTTTTGCTTTTGTCTCGAAAACGAGCGCGACGACCGTGGTCGAACCATTAATGTAATACGTTCGGAATGCAACGGGGAACAAGAATCTATAATTGTTTTGGCGATCGGACGAGTTTGGCTTTTGGACCATGGTGCCGGTGGACTTTGAGATCTGACGGGACTTTGAAATATTTCGGACCGAAAGGTGTTTTTCGCTTTTTTCTCGAAAACGAGCGCGACGACCTCGGTCGAAACATTAATGTAATACGTTCGGAATGCAACGAGGAACAAGGATCTATAATTGTTTTGGCGATCGGACGAGTTTGGCTTTTGGACGATGGTGCCGGTGGACTTGGGGATCTGACGGGACGTGGAAATATTTCGGACCGAAAGGTGTTTATCGCATTTTTCTCGAAAACAAGCGCGACGACCGCGGTCGAACCATTAATGTAATACGTTCGGAATGCAACGAGGAACAAGGATCTATAATTTTTTTTGGCGATCGGACGAGTTTGGCTTTTGGACGATGGTGCCGGTAGACTTTGAGATCTGGCGGGACTTGGAAATATTTCGGACCGAAAGGTGTTTTTTGCGTTTTTCTCGAAAACGAGCGCGACGACCGCGGTCGAACCATTAATGTAATACGTTCGCAATGCAACAAGGAACAAGGATCTATAATTGTTTTGGCGATCGGACGAGTTTGGCTATTGGACGATGGTGCCGGTGGACTTTGAGATCTGGCGGGACTGTGAAATATTTCTTACCGAAACGTGTTTTTCGTGTTATTCTCGAAAATGAGCGCGACGACCGCGGTCGAACCATTATTGTAATACGTTCGCAATGCAACAAGGAACAAGGATCTATAATTGTTTTGGCGATCGGACGAGTTTGGCTTTTGGACCATGGTGCCGGTGGACTTTGAGATCTGACGGGACTTTGAAATATTTCGGACCGAAAGGTGTTTTTCGCTTTTTTCTCGAAAACGAGCGCGACGACCTCGGTCGAAACATTAATGTAATACGTTCGGAATGCAACGGGGAACAAGGATCTATAATTGTTTTGGCGATCGGACGAGTTTGGCTTTTGGACGATGGTGCCGGTGGACTTTGAGATCTGGCGGGACTTTGAAATATTTCGGACCGAAAGTTGTTTTTTGCGTTTTTCTCGAAAACGAACGCGACGACCGCGGTCGAACCATTAATGTAATACGTTCGCAATGCAACGCGGAACAAGGATCTATAATTGTTTTGGCGATCGGACGAGTTTGGCTTTTGGACGATGGTACCGGTGGACTTTGAGATCTGGTGGGACTTGGAAATATTTCGGACCGAAAGGTGTTTTTCGCTTTTTTCTCGAAAACGAGCGCGACGACCTCGGTCGAAACATTAATGTAATACGTTCGCAATGCAACTAGGAACAAGGATCTATAATTTTTTGGCGATCGGACGAGTTTGGCTTTTGGACGATTGTGCTCGTGGACTTTGAGATCTGGCGGGACTTGGAAATATTTCGGACCGAAAAGTGTTTTTTGCTTTTGTCTCGAAAACGAGCGCGACGACCGTGGTCGAACCATTAATGTAATACGTTCGGAATGCAACGGGGAACAAGGATCTATAATTGTTTTGGCGATCGAACGAGTTTGGCTTTTGGACCATGGTGCCGGTGGACTTTGAGATCTGACGGAACTTTGAAATATTTCGGACCGAAAGGTGTTTTTCGCTTTTTTCTCGAAAACGAGCGCGACGACCTCGGTCGAAATATTAATGTAATACGTTCGCAATGCAACTAGGAACAAGGATCTATAATTGTTTTGGCGATCGGACGAGTTTGGCTTTTGGACGATGGTGCCGGTGGACTTTGAGATCTGACGGGACTTGGAAATATTTCGAACCGAAAGGTGTCTTTTACGTTTTTTCGAAAACGACCGCGACAACCGCGGTCGAAACACTAATGTAATACGTTCGCAATGCAACGCGGAACAAGGATCTATAATTGTTTTGGCGATCGGACGAGTTTGGCTTTTGGACGATGGTGCCGGTGGACTTTGAGATCTGGCGGGACTTTGAAATATTTCGGACCGAAAGGTGTTTTTTGCGTTTTTCTCGAAAACGAACGCGACGACCGCGGTCGAACCATTAATGTAATACGTTCGCAATGCAACGCGGAACAAGGATCTATAATTGTTTTGGCGATCGGACGAGTTTGGCTTTTGGACGATGGTACCGGTGGACTTTGAGATCTGGTGGGACTTGGAAATATTTCGGACCGAAAGGTGTTTTTCGCTTTTTTCTCGAAAACGAGCGCGACGACCTCGGTCGAAACATTAATGTAATACGTTCGCAATGCAACTAGGAACAAGGATCTATAATTTTTTGGCGATCGGACGAGTTTGGCTTTTGGACGATTGTGCTCGTGGACTTTGAGATCTGACGGGACTTGGAAATATTTCGGACCGAAAAGTGTTTTTTGCTTTTGTCTCGAAAACGAGCGCGACGACCGTGGTCGAACCATTAATGTAATACGTTCGGAATGCAACGGGGAACAAGGATCTATAATTGTTTTGGCGATCGAACGAGTTTGGCTTTTGGACCATGGTGCCGGTGGACTTTGAGATCTGACGGAACTTTGAAATATTTCGGACCGAAAGGTGTTTTTCGCTTTTTTCTCGAAAACGAGCGCGACGACCTCGGTCGAAATATTAATGTAATACGTTCGCAATGCAACTAGGAACAAGGATCTATAATTTTTTGGCGATCGGACGAGTTTGGCTTTTGGACGATTGTGCTCGTGGACTTTGAGATCTGACGGGACTTAGAAATATTTCGGATCGAAAGCTGTTTTTTGCGTTTTTCTCGAAAACGAGCGCGACGACCGTGGTCGAACCATTAATGTAATACGTTCGGAATGCAACGGGGAACAAGGATCTATAATTGTTTTGGCGATCGGACGAGTTTGGCTTTTGGACGATGGTGCCGGTGGACTTTGAGATCTGACGGGACTTGGAAATATTTCGAACCGAAAGGTGTCTTTTACGTTTTTTCGAAAACGACCGCGACAACCGCGGTCGAAACACTAATGTAATACGTTCGCAATGCAACGCGGAACAAGGATCTATAATTGTTTTGGCGATCGGACGAGTTTGGCTTTTGGACGATGGTGCCGGTGGACTTTGAGATCTGGCGGGACTTGGAAATATTTCGGACCGAAAAGTGTTTTTTGCTTTTGTCTCGAAAACGAGCGCGACGACCGTGGTCGAACCATTAATGTAATACGTTCGGAATGCAACGGGGAACAAGGATCTATAATTGTTTTGGCGATCGGACGAGTTTGGCTTTTGGACGATGGTGCCGGTGGACTTTGAGATCTGGCGGGACTTGGAACTATTTCGAACCGAAAGGTGTTTTTTGCGTTTTTCTCGAAAACGAGCGCGACGACCGCGGTCGAACCATTATTGTAATACGTTCGCAATGCAACAAGGAACAAGGATCTATAATTGTTTTGGCGATCGGACGAGTTTGGCTTTTGGACCATGGTGCCGGTGGACTTTGAGATCTGACGGGACTGTGAAATATTTTGGACCGAAAGGTGTTTTTTGCGTTTTTCTCGAAAACGAGCGCGACGACCGCGGTCGAACCATTAATGTAATACGTTCGCAATGCAACGCGGAACAAGGATCTATAATTGTTTTGGCGATCGGACGAGTTTGGCTTTTGGACGATGGTGCCGGTGGACTTTGAGATCTGACGGGACTGTGAAATATTTCGGACCGAAAGGTGTTTTTTGCGTTTATTTCGAAAACGAGCGCGACGACCGTGGTCGAACCATTAATGTAATACGTTCGGAATGCAACGGGGAACAAGGATCTATAATTGTTTTGGCGATCGGACGAGTTTGGCTTTTGGACGATGGTGCCGGTGGACTTTGAGATCTGGCGGGACTTTGAAATATTTCGGACCGAAAGGTGTTTTTTGCGTTTTTCTCGAAAACGAACGCGACGACCGCGGTCGAACCATTAATGTAATACGTTCGCAATGCAACGCGGAACAAGGATCTATAATTGTTTTGGCGATCGGACGAGTTTGGCTTTTGGACGATGGTACCGGTGGACTTTGAGATCTGGTGGGACTTGGAAATATTTCGGACCGAAAGGTGTTTTTCGCTTTTTTCTCGAAAACGAGCGCGACGACCTCGGTCGAAACATTAATGTAATACGTTCGCAATGCAACTAGGAACAAGGATCTATAATTTTTTGGCGATCGGACGAGTTTGGCTTTTGGACGATTGTGCTCGTGGACTTTGAGATCTGACGGGACTTAGAAATATTTCGGATCGAAAAGTGTTTTTTGCTTTTTTCTCGAAAACGAGCGCGACGACCTCGGTCGAAACATTAATGTAATACGTTCGCAATGCAACTAGGAACAAGGATCTATAATTTTTTGGCGATCGGACGAGTTTGGCTTTTGGACGATGGTGCCGGTGGACTTTGAGATCTGACGGGACTGTGAAATATTTCGGACCGAAAGGTGTTTTTTGCGTTTATTTCGAAAACGAGCGCGACGACCGTGGTCGAACCATTAATGTAATACGTTCGGAATGCAACGGGGAACAAGGATCTATAATTGTTTTGGCGATCGGACGAGTTTGGCTTTTGGACGATGGTGCCGGTGGACTTTGAGATCTGGCGGGACTTTGAAATATTTCGGACCGAAAGGTGTTTTTTGCGTTTTTCTCGAAAACGAACGCGACGACCGCGGTCGAACCATTAATGTAATACGTTCGCAATGCAACGCGGAACAAGGATCTATAATTGTTTTGGCGATCGGACGAGTTTGGCTTTTGGACGATGGTGCCGGTGGACTTTGAGATCTGGTGGGACTTGGAAATATTTCGGACCGAAAAGTGTTTTTTGCTTTTTTCTCGAAAACGAGCGCGACGACCTCGGTCGAAACATTAATGTAATACGTTCGCAATGCAACTAGGAACAAGGATCTATAATTTTTTGGCGATCGGACGAGTTTGGCTTTTGGACGATGGTGCTCGTGGACTTTGAGATCTGACGGGACTGTGAAATATTTCTTACCGAAACGTGTTTTTCGTGTTATTCTCGAAAATGAGCGCGACGACCGCGGTCGAACCATTAATGTAATACGTTCGCAATGCAACAAGGAACAAGGATCTATAATTGTTTTGGCGATCGGACGAGTTTGGCTTTTGGACCATGGTGCCGGTGGACTTTGAGATCTGACGGGACTTTGAAATATTTCGGACCGAAAGGTGTTTTTCGCTTTTTTCTCGAAAACGAGCGCGACGACCTCGGTCGAAACATTAATGTAATACGTTCGGAATGCAACGAGGAACAAGGATCTATAATTGTTTTGGCGATCGGACGAGTTTGGCTTTTGGACGATGGTGCCGGTGGACTTGGGGATCTGACGGGACGTGGAAATATTTCGGACCGAAAGGTGTTTATCGCATTTTTCTCGAAAACAAGCGCGACGACCGCGGTCGAACCATTAATGTAATACGTTCGGAATGCAACGAGGAACAAGGATCTATAATTTTTTTTGGCGATCGGACGAGTTTGGCTTTTGGACGATGGTGCCGGTGGACTTTGAGATCTGGCGGGACTTGGAAATATTTCGGACCGAAAGGTGTTTTTTGCGTTTTTCTCGAAAACGAGCGCGACGACCGCGGTCGAACCATTAATGTAATACGTTCGCAATGCAACAAGGAACAAGGATCTATAATTGTTTTGGCGATCGGACGAGTTTGGCTATTGGACGATGGTGCCGGTGGACTTTGAGATCTGACGGGACTTTGAAATATTTCGGACCGAAAGGTGTTTTTCGCTTTTTTCTCGAAAACGAGCGCGACGACCTCGGTCGAAACATTAATGTAATACGTTCGCAATGCAACGCGGAACAAGGATCTATAATTGTTTTGGCGATCGGACGAGTTTGGCTTTTGGACGATGGTGCCGGTGGACTTTGAGATCTGACGGGACTGTGAAATATTTCGGACCGAAAGGTGTTTTTTGCGTTTATTTCGAAAACGAGCGCGACGACCGTGGTCGAAACATTAATGTAATACGTTCGGAATGCAACGGGGAACAAGGATCTACAATTGTTTTGGCGATCGAACGAGTTTGGCTTTTGGACGATGGTGCCGGTGGACTTTGAGATCTGGTGGGACTTGGAAATATTTCGGACCGAAAAGTGTTTTTTGCTTTTTTCTCGAAAACGAGCGCGACGACCTCGGTCGAAACATTAATGTAATACGTTCGCAATGCAACTAGGAACAAGGATCTATAATTTTTTGGCGATCGGACGAGTTTGGCTTTTGGACGATGGTGCTCGTGGACTTTGAGATCTGACGGGACTGTGAAATATTTCTTACCGAAACGTGTTTTTCGTGTTATTCTCGAAAATGAGCGCGACGACCGCGGTCGAACCATTATTGTAATACGTTCGCAATGCAACAAGGAACAAGGATCTATAATTGTTTTGGCGATCGGACGAGTTTGGCTTTTGGACCATGGTGCCGGTGGACTTTGAGATCTGACGGGACTGTGAAATATTTTGGACCGAAAGGTGTTTTTTGCGTTTTTCTCGAAAACGAGCGCGACGACCGCGGTCGAACCATTAATGTAATACGTTCGCAATGCAACGCGGAACAAGGATCTATAATTGTTTTGGCGATCGGACGAGTTTGGCTTTTGGACGATGGTGCCGGTGGACTTTGAGATCTGACGGGACTGTGAAATATTTCGGACCGAAAGGTGTTTTTTGCGTTTATTTCGAAAACGAGCGCGACGACCGTGGTCGAACCATTAATGTAATACGTTCGGAATGCAACGGGGAACAAGGATCTATAATTGTTTTGGCGATCGGACGAGTTTGGCTTTTGGACGATGGTGCCGGTGGACTTTGAGATCTGGCGGGACTTTGAAATATTTCGGACCGAAAGGTGTTTTTTGCGTTTTTCTCGAAAACGAACGCGACGACCGCGGTCGAACCATTAATGTAATACGTTCGCAATGCAACGCGGAACAAGGATCTATAATTGTTTTGGCGATCGGACGAGTTTGGCTTTTGGACGATGGTACCGGTGGACTTTGAGATCTGGTGGGACTTGGAAATATTTCGGACCGAAAGGTGTTTTTCGCTTTTTTCTCGAAAACGAGCGCGACGACCTCGGTCGAAACATTAATGTAATACGTTCGCAATGCAACTAGGAACAAGGATCTATAATTTTTTGGCGATCGGACGAGTTTGGCTTTTGGACGATTGTGCTCGTGGACTTTGAGATCTGACGGGACTTAGAAATATTTCGGATCGAAAGCTGTTTTTTGCGTTTTTCTCGAAAACGAGCGCGACGACCATGGTCGAACCATTAATGTAATACGTTCGGAATGCAACGGGGAACAAGGATCTATAATTGTTTTGGCGATCGGACGAGTTTGGCTTTTGGACGATGGTGCCGGTGGACTTTGAGATCTGGCGGGACTTGGAACTATTTCGAACCGAAAGGTGTTTTTTGCGTTTTTCTCGAAAACGAGCGCGACGACCGCGGTCGAACCACTAATGTAATACGTTCGCAATGCAACAAGGAACAAGGATCTATAATTGTTTTGGCGATCGAACGAGTTTGGCTTTTGGACCATGGTGCCGGTGGACTTTGAGATCTGACGGGACTGTGAAATATTTTGGACCGAAAGGTGTTTTTTGCTTTTTTCTCGAAAACGAGCGCGACGACCGTGGTCGAAACATTAATGTAATACGTTCGGAATGCAACGGGGAACAAGGATCTATAATTGTTTTGGCGATCGAACGAGTTTGGCTTTTGGACCATGGTGCCGGTGGACTTTGAGATCTGACGGAACTTTGAAATATTTCGGACCGAAAGGTGTTTTTTGCTTTTTTCTCGAAAACGAGCGCGACGACCTCGGTCGAAACATTAATGTAATACGTTCGCAATGCAACTAGGAACAAGGATCTATAATTTTTTGGCGATCGGACGAGTTTGGCTTTTGGACGATTGTGCTCGTGGACTTTGAGATCTGACGGGACTTAGAAATATTTCGGATCGAAAGCTGTTTTTTGCGTTTTTCTCGAAAACGAGCGCGACGACCGTGGTCGAACCATTAATGTAATACGTTCGGAATGCAACGGGGAACAAGGATCTATAATTGTTTTGGCGATCGGACGAGTTTGGCTTTTGGACGATGGTGCCGGTGGACTTTGAGATCTGACGGGACTTGGAAATATTTCGAACCGAAAGGTGTCTTTTACGTTTTACTCGAAAACGAGCGCGACGACCGTGGTCGAACCATTAACGTAATACGTTCGGAATGCAACGGGGAACAAGGATCTATAATTGTTTTGGCGATCGGACGAGTTTGGCTTTTGGACGATGGTGCCGGTGGACTTTGAGATCTGGCGGGACTTGGAAATATTTCGGACCGAAAGGTGTTTTTTGCGTTTTTCTCGAAAACGAGCGCGACGACCGCGGTCGAACCATTAATGTAATACGTTCGCAATGCAACAAGGAACAAGGATCAATAATTGTTTTGGCGATCGGACGAGTTTGGCTTTTGGACGATGGTGCCGGTGGACTTTGAGATCTGACGGGACTGTGAAATATTTCTTACCGAAACGTGTTTTTCGTGTTATTCTCGAAAACGAGCGCGACGACCGCGGTCGAACCATTAATGTAATACGTTCGCAATGCAACAAGGAACAAGGATCTATAATTGTTTTGGCGATCGGACGAGTTTGGCTTTTGGACCATGGTGCCGGTGGACTTTGAGATCTGACGGGACTTTGAAATATTTCGCGACCGAAAGGTGTTTTTCACGTTTTTCTCGAAAACGAGCGCGACGACCTCGGTCGAAACATTAATGTAATACGTTCGCAATGCAACGCGGAACAAGGATCTATAATTGTTTCGGCGATCGGACGAGTTTGGCTTTTGGACGATGGTGCCGGTGGACTTTGAGATCTGACGGGACTGTGAAATATTTCTTACCGAAACGTGTTTTTCGTGTTATTCTCGAAAACGAGCGCGACGACCGCGGTCGAACCATTAATGTAATACGTTCGGAATGCAACGGGGAACAAGGATCTATAATTGTTTTGGCGATCGGACGAGTTTGGCTTTTGGACGATGGTGCCGGTGGACTTTGAGATCTGACGGGACATTGAAATATTTCGCGACCGAAAGGTATTTTTCGCGTTTTTCTCGAAAACGAGCGCGACGACCTCGGTCGAAACATTAATGTAATACGTTCGGAATGCAACGAGGAACAAGGATCTATAATTGTTTTGGCGATCGGACGAGTTTGGCTTTTGGACGATGGTGCCGGTAGTCTTTCAGATCTGACGGGACTGTGAAATATTTCGAAACGAAAAGTTTTTTTCGTGTTTTTCTCGAAAACGAGCGCGACGACCGCGGTCGAACCATTAATGTAATACGTTCGGAATGCAACGAGGAACAAGGATCTATAATTTTTTTTGGCGATCGGACGAGTTTGGCTTTTTGGACGATGGTGCCGGTGGCCTTTGAGATCTGACGGGACTTTGAAATATTTCGAACCGAAAGGTGTCTTTTACGTTTTTTTCGAAAACGACCGCGGCAACCGCGGTCGAAACATTAATGTAATACGTTCGCAATGCAACGGGGAACAAGGATCTATAATTGTTTTGGCGATCGGACGAGTTTGGCTTTTGGACGATGGTGCTCGTGGACTTTGAGATCTGGCGGGACTTGGAAATATTTCGGACCGAAAGGTGTTTTTTGCGTTTTTCTCGAAAACGAGCGCGACGACCGCGGTCGAACCATTAATGTAATACGTTCGCAATGCAACAAGGAACAAGGATCTATAATTGTTTTGGCGATCGGACGAGTTTGGCTTTAGGACCATGGTGCCGGTGGACTTTGAGATCTGACGGGACTTGGAAATATTTCGGACGGAAAGGCGTTTTTCGCGTTTTTCTAGAAAACGAGCGCGACGACCGCGGTCGAAACATTAATGTAATACGTTCGCAATGCAACGAGGAACAAGGATCTATAATTTTTTAGCTATCGGACGAGTTTTGCTTTTGGACGATGGTGCTCGTGGACTTTGAGATCTGACGGGACTGTGAAATATTTCTTACCGAAACGTGTTTTTCGTGTTATTCTCGAAAACGAGCGCGACGACCGCGGTCGAACCATTAATGTAATACGTTCGCAATGCAACGAGGAACAAGGATCTATAATTGTTTTGGCGATCGGACGAGTTTGGCTTTTGGACGATTGTGCCGGTGGACTTTGAGATCTGACGGGACTTGGAAATATTTCGGACCGAAAGGTGTTTTTCTCGTTTTTCTCGAAAACGAGCGCGACCACCGCGGTCGAACCATTAATGTAATACGTTCGGCATGCAACGAGGAACAAGGATCTATAATTGTTTTGGCGATCGGACGAGTTTGGCTTTTGGACGATGGTGCCGGTGGACTTTGAGATCTGACGGGACTTGGAAATATTTCGGACCGAAAGGTGTTTTTCTCGTTTTTCTCGAAAACGAGCGCGACCACCGCGGTCGAACCATTAATGTAATACGTTCGGCATGCAACGAGGAACAAGGATCTATAATTGTTTTGGCGATCGGACGAGTTTGGCTTTTGGACGATGGTGCCGGTGGACTTTGAGATCTGACGGGACTTGGAAATATTTCGGACCGAAAGGTGTTTTTCGCGTTTTTCTCGAAAACGAGCGCGACGACCGCGGTCGAACCATCAATGTAATACGTTCGGAATGCAACGAGGAACAAGGATCTATAATTGTTTTGGCGATCGGACGTGTTTGGCTTTTGGACGATGGTGCCGGTGGACTTTGAGATCTGACGGGACTTTGAAATATTTCGGACCGAAAGGAGTTTTTCGCGTTTTTCTCGAAAACGAGCGCGACGACAGCGTTCGAACCATTAATGTAATACGTTCGCAATGCAACGAGGAACAAGGATCTATAATTGTTTTGGCGATCGGACGAGTTTGGCTTTTGGACGATGGTGCCGGTGGACTTTGAGATCTGACGGGACTTGGAAATATTTCGGACCGAAAGGTGTTTTTCTCGTTTTTCTCGAAAACGAGCGCGACCACCGCGGTCGAACCATTAATGTAATACGTTCGGCATGCAACGAGGAACAAGGATCTATAATTGTTTTGGCGATCGGACGAGTTTGGCTTTTGGACGATGGTGCCGGTGGACTTTGAGATCTGACGGGACTTGGAAATATTTCGGACCGAAAGGTGTTTTTCGCGGTTTTCTCGAAAACGAGCGCGACGACCGCGGTCGAACCATTAATGTAATACGTTCGGAATGCAACGAGGAACAAGGATCTATAATTGTTTTGGGCGATCGGACGAGTTTGGCTTTTGGACGATGGTGCCGGTGGACTTTGAGATCTGACGGGACTTGGAAATATTTCGGACCGAAAGGTGTTTTTCTCGTTTTTCTCGAAAACGAGCGCGACCAACGCGGTCGAACCATTAATGTAATACGTTCGGCATGCAACGAGGAACAAGGATCTATAATTGTTTTGGCGATCGGACGAGTTTGGCTTTTGGACGATGGTGCCGGTGGACTTTGAGATCTGACGGGACTTGGAAATATTTCGGACCGAAAGGTGTTTTTCGCGTTTTTCTCGAAAACGAGCGCGACGACCGCGGTCGAACCATCAATGTAATACGTTCGGAATGCAACGAGGAACAAGGATCTATAATTGTTTTGGCGATCGGACGTGTTTGGCTTTTGGACGATGGTGCCGGTGGACTTTGAGATCTGACGGGACTTTGAAATATTTCGGACCGAAAGGAGTTTTTCGCGTTTTTCTCGAAAACGAGCGCGACGACCGCGTTCGAACCATTAATGTAATACGTTCGCAATGCAACGAGGAACAAGGATCTATAATTGTTTTGGCGATCGGACGAGTTTGGCTTTTGGACGATGGTGCCGGTGGACTTTGAGATCTGAGGGGACTTGGAAATATTTCGGACCGAAAGGTGTTATTCTCGTTTTTCTCGAAAACGAGCGCGACGACCGCGGTCGAACCATTAATGTAATTCGTTCGGAATGCAACGAGGAACAAGGATCTATACTTGTTTTGGCGATCGGACGAGTTTGGCTTTTGGACGATGGTGCCGGTGGACTTTGAGATCTGACGGGACTTGGAAATATTTCGGACCGAAAGGTGTTTTTCGCGTTTTTCTCGAAAACGAGCGCGACCACCGCGGTCGAACCATTAATGCAATACGTTCGCAATGCAACGAGGAACAAGGATCTATAATTGTTTTGGCGATCGGACGAGTTTGGCTTTTGGACGATGGTGCCGGTGGACTTTGAGATCTGACGGGACTTTGAAATATTTCGGACCGAAAGGTGTTTTTCGCGGTTTTCTCGAAAACGAGCGCGACGACCGCGGTCGAACCATTAATGTAATACGTTCGCAATGCAACGAGGAACAAGGATCTATAATTGTTTTGGCGATCGGACGAGTTTGGCTTTTGGACGATGGTGCCGGTGGACTTAGAGATCTGACGGGACTTGGAAATATTTCGGACCGAAAGGTGTTTTTCTCGTTTTTCTCGAAAACGAGCGCGACCACCGCGGTCGAACCATTAATGTAATACGTTCGGCATGCAACGAGGAACAAGGATCTATAATTGTTTTGGCGATCGGACGAGTTTGGCTTTTGGACGATGGTGCCGGTGGACTTTGAGATCTGACGGGACTTGGAAATATTTCGGACCGAAAGGTGTTTTTCTCGTTTTTCTCGAAAACGAGCGCGACCACCGCGGTCGAACCATTAATGTAATACGTTCGGCATGCAACGAGGAACAAGGATCTATAATTGTTTTGGCGATCGGACGAGTTTGGCTTTTGGACGATGGTGCCGGTGGACTTTGAGATCTGACGGGACTTGGAAATATTTCGGACCGAAAGGTGTTTTTTGCGTTTTTCTTGATAACGAGCGCGACGACCGCGGTCGAACCATCAATGTAATACGTTCGGAATGCAACGAGGAACAAGGATCTATAATTGTTTTGGCGATCGGACGAGTTTGGCTTTTGGACGATGGTGCCGGTGGACTTTGAGATCTGACGGGACTTGGAAATATTTCGGACCGAAAGGTGTTTTTCTCGTTTTTCTCGAAAACGAGCGCGACCACCGCGGTCGAACCATTAATGTAATACGTTCGGCATGCAACGAGGAACAAGGATCTATAATTGTTTTGGCGATCGGACGAGTTTGGCTTTTGGACGATGGTGCCGGTGGACTTTGAGATCTGACGGGACTTGGAAATATTTCGGACCGAAAGGTGTTTTTCGCGTTTTTCTCGAAAACGAGCGCGACGACCGCGGTCGAACCATCAATGTAATACGTTCGGAATGCAACGAGGAACAAGGATCTATAATTGTTTTGGCGATCGGACGTGTTTGGCTTTTGGACGATGGTGCCGGTGGACTTTGAGATCTGACGGGACTTTGAAATATTTCGGACCGAAAGGAGTTTTTCGCGTTTTTCTCGAAAACGAGCGCGACGACAGCGTTCGAACCATTAATGTAATACGTTCGCAATGCAACGAGGAACAAGGATCTACAGGGTGTCCCACGGTAGACTGGACAGTGCCGTAGCTCCTAAAGTATTGGAGATAAAAATTTTTAAAAAATAGGGAATTGCATGGTTCGAAGGGGCTACAAAATTAGCCCGAACGAATTTTTTTTTCGATTATTATTTTAAAAAATACGATGGTCAAGTTCGGTTTTTCAAATGGAACTATTTTTTTTGAAGTCCTGAGTTGATAGTGCGTTCCAAGACAAATTCAATAAGCATCAATGTATACACTTTATTTTCACTGGTTTTTGAGATATTGCGCTTGCAAATTTACTGATTTTCACTGCAAGAAACTCCTCTGGAATAGCTAGGACCGGGGACGGTCTTACTGGCGCCACGGGTGGCACTGCCTGTTGAAATAGATACCTACCTGCGAAAGGTCTACGCCAGGCCCAAAGGCTGGACAATTCTTTTCCGCCAGAAATGCTACTTAGGTAGGTACATCTGCGGTATCGAGAAGCGCATCGTTACTTTTATTTCGCACTTGCTTCTAGGCTCGGATAGCCGGTTCGTCTGGGAGGCATGCAAGTTGGATTGGTTAGGTTCGGAGGAGTGAAAGTTGCTAGACTAAATTTCAACTATAGGGAGCAGATTGTATCAGAACCAATCGGATTTGCATCCCTCACAAACGGCTGCACTCTTGAAGAGGCCCTCTTCACAGCAATACCTTCTCCCCAATGCCCACCTTCTTTCGCACGGAATACGTCAACGCATGGTTTTGTTTTGATATCGAAGCTCATGTTTATACTCGAGAGGACCACGCATCGACAGCGGGCTACCCCTTTTCTTACCGTGTCTCTCCACGAGGAGTTTTGCCGATGGATTGTAGAAGCGCAGATGTCTGGATGCCAGTTGTTGAATTCAGGAGACGATAGAAACACTTTATTACTAAACACACATGTCCTATAATTAAAGTAAATCGTATTCCTCTCGGGCAGGAGTCGCCCGACGTTCGTCAAGAAGATGCGGCCTGGTACCCCGTGGCGAGGACAACCCTTCGCTGGGTCTCGCTCGATTTTTATGACTTTTACCGGAAAAAGGTACGAATCCTGGGCCGAACGTAACGAATTGAGGTCGAGCCCCCGCAGTCGAGGGTGAAATATCCATTACAGCGTATTAAGAAATTCTTTTCTTCATCGTATCCAAAGGGAAGTGACGCCAATGGATTCCTTATGTTTTTCTGATGAAAATCATACCAAATATCATGCAAATCGGACTACTTTGATACAAGCTATTTGTATTCCCTATGTAAAAGTTGTCCGATTTACACGACATTTGGCATGATTTTCATCGGGAAACCACAAGGAATCCAATGGCGACACTTGCATATCCATACGATAAAGAATAAAGAATTATTTTATTTCTGAAACAGATACAGGGTAATTATGGAGGTACGCCCGTCAAGAAGATGCGGCCTGGTACCCCGTGGCGAGGACAACCCTTCGCAGGGTCTCGCCCGATTTTTATGGCTCTTTCCGGAAAAAGGTACGAATCCTGGGCCGAACGTAACGAATTGAGGTCGAGACCCCGCAGTCGAGGGTGAAATATCCATTACTGCGTATTAAGAAATTCTTTTCTTCATCGTATCCAAAGGGAAGTGACGCCAATGGATTCCTTATGTTTTTCTGATGAAAATCATACCAAATATCATGCAAATCGGACTACTTTGACACAAGCTATTTGTATTCCCTATGTAAAAGTTGTCCGATTTACATGAAATTTGTTATGATTTTCATCGGGAAACCCCAAGGAATACATCGGCGACACATTCATATCCATGCGATAAAGAATAAAGAATTATTTTATTTCCTAAACAAATACAGGGTAATTCTGGAGGTACGCCCGTCGCCTTGTGGCGAGGACAACACCCCGCAGTGCCCATCGAATTTTATGGCTTTCGACCCTCGAAGGGTTTGGAATATCATTAAGAAGTGAGAAATGTTTAGGATTTCAAATGTTTGCTTCTTTTCTTCGTCGTATCGAAGGAGTAAGTGATGCCAATGGATTCCTGGCGTTTCGTCGATTAAAATCATAACAAATTTCATGTAAATCGGACAACTTTTACATAGGGAATACAAATAGCTTGTGTCAAAGTAGTCCGATTTGCATGATATTTGGTATGATTTTCATCAGAAAAACATAAGGAATCCATTGGCGTCACTTCCCTTTGGATACGATGAAGAAAAGAATTTCTTAATACGCTGTAATGGATATTTCACCCTCGACTGCGGGGTCTCGACCTCAATTCGTTACGTTCGGCCCAGGATTCGTACCTTTTTCCGGAAAAAGCCATAAAAATCGGGCGAGACCCTGCGAAGGGTTGTCCTCGCCACGGGGTACCAGGCCGCATCTTCTTGACGGGCGTACCTCCATAATTACCCTGTATCTGTTTCAGAAATAAAATAATTCTTTATTCTTTATCGTATGGATATGCAAGTGTCGCCATTGGATTCCTTGTGGTTTCCCGATGAAAATCATGCCAAATGTCGTGTAAATCGGACAACTTTTACATAGGGAATACAAATAGCTTGTATCAAAGTAGTCCGATTTGCATGATATTTGGTATGATTTTCATCAGAAAAACATAAGGAATCCATTGGCGTCACTTCCCTTTGGATACGATGAAGAAAAGAATTTCTTAATACGCTGTAATGGATATTTCACCCTCGACTGCGGGGGCTCGACCTCAATTCGTTACGTTCGGCCCAGGATTCGTACCTTTTTCCGGTAAAAGTCATAAAAATCGAGCGAGACCCAGCGAAGGGTTGTCCTCGCCACGGGGTACCAGGCCGCATCTTCTTGACGGGCGTACCTCCATAATTACCCTGTATCTGTTTCAGAAATAAAATAATTCTTTATTCTTTATCGTATGGATATGCAAGTGTCGCCATTGGATTCCTTGTGGTTTCCCGATGAAAATCATGCCAAATGTCGTGTAAATCGGACAACTTTTACATAGGGAATACAAATAGCTTGTATCAAAGTAGTCCGATTTGCATGATATTTGGTATGATTTTCATCAGAAAAACATAAGGAATCCATTGGCGTCACTTCCCTTTGGATACGATGAAGAAAAGAATTTCTTAATACGCTGTAATGGATATTTCACCCTCGACTGCGGGGGCTCGACCTCAATTCGTTACGTTCGGCCCAGGATTCGTACCTTTTTCCGGTAAAAGTCATAAAAATCGAGCGAGACCCAGCGAAGGGTTGTCCTCGCCACGGGGTACCAGGCCGCATCTTCTTGACGAACGTCGGGCGACTCCTGCCCGAGAGGAATACGATTTACTTTAATTATAGGACATGTGTGTTTAGTAATAAAGTGTTTCTATCGTCTCCTGAATTCAACAACTGGCATCCAGACATCTGCGCTTCTACAATCCATCGGCAAAACTCCTCGTGGAGAGACACGGTAAGAAAAGGGGTAGCCCGCTGTCGATGCGTGGTCCTCTCGAGTATAAACATGAGCTTCGATATCAAAACAAAACCATGCGTTGACGTATTCCGTGCGAAAGAAGGTGGGCATTGGGGAGAAGGTATTGCTGTGAAGAGGGCCTCTTCAAGAGTGCAGCCGTTTGTGAGGGATGCAAATCCGATTGGTTCTGATACAATCTGCTCCCTATAGTTGAAATTTAGTCTAGCAACTTTCACTCCTCCGAACCTAACCAATCCAACTTGCATGCCTCCCAGACGAACCGGCTATCCGAGCCTAGAAGCAAGTGCGAAATAAAAGTAACGATGCGCTTCTCGATACCGCAGATGTACCTACCTAAGCAGCATTTCTGGCGGAAAAGAATTGTCCAGCCTTTGGGCCTGACGTAGACCTTTCGCAGGTAGGTATCTATTTCAACAGGCAGTGCCACCCGTGGCGCCAGTAAGACCGTCCCCGGTCCTTGCTATTCCAGAGGAGTTTCTTGCAGTGAAAATCAGTAAATTTGCAAGCGCAATATCTCAAAAACCAGTGAAAATAAAGTGTATACATTGATGCTTATTGAATTTGTCTTGGAACGCACTATCAACTCAGGACTTCAAAAAAAATAGTTCCATTTGAAAAACCGAACTTGACCATCGTATTTTTTAAAATAATAATCGGAAAAAAAATTCGTTCGGGCTAATTTTGTAGCCCCTTCGAACCATGCAATTCCCTATTTTTTAAAAAATTTTATCTCCAATACTTTAGGAGCTACGGCACTGTCCAGTCTACCGTGGGACACCCTGTATAATTGTTTTGGCGATCGGACGAGTTTGGCTTTTGGACGATGGTGCCGGTGGACTTTGAGATCTGACGGGACATGGAAATATTTCGGACCGAAAGGTGTTTTTCTCGTTTTTCTCGAAAACGAGCGCGACCACCGCGGTCGAACCATTAATGTAATACGTTCGGCATGCAACGAGGAACAAGGATCTATAATTGTTTTGGCGATCGGACGAGTTTGGCTTTTGGACGATGGTGCCGGTGGACTTTGAGATCTGACGGGACTTGGAAATATTTCGGACCGAAAGGTGTTTTTCGCGGTTTTCTCGAAAACGAGCGCGACGACCGCGGTCGAACCATTAATGTAATACGTTCGGAATGCAACGAGGAACAAGGATCTATAATTGTTTTGGGCGATCGGACGAGTTTGGCTTTTGGACGATGGTGCCGGTGGACTTTGAGATCTGACGGGACTTGGAAATATTTCGGACCGAAAGGTGTTTTTCTCGTTTTTCTCGAAAACGAGCGCGACCACCGCGGTCGAACCATTAATGTAATACGTTCGGCATGCAACGAGGAACAAGGATCTATAATTGTTTTGGCGATCGGACGAGTTTGGCTTTTGGACGATGGTGCCGGTGGACTTTGAGATCTGACGGGACTTGGAAATATTTCGGACCGAAAGGTGTTTTTCGCGTTTTTCTCGAAAACGAGCGCGACGACCGCGGTCGAACCATTAATGTAATACGTTCGGAATGCAACGAGGAACAAGGATCTATAATTGTTTTGGGCGATCGGACGAGTTTGGCTTTTGGACGATGGTGCCGGTGGACTTTGAGATCTGACGGGACTTGGAAATATTTCGGACCGAAAGGTGTTTTTCTCGTTTTTCTCGAAAACGAGCGCGACCAACGCGGTCGAACCATTAATGTAATACGTTCGGCATGCAACGAGGAACAAGGATCTATAATTGTTTTGGCGATCGGACGAGTTTGGCTTTTGGACGATGGTGCCGGTGGACTTTGAGATCTGACGGGACTTGGAAATATTTCGGACCGAAAGGTGTTTTTCGCGTTTTTCTCGAAAACGAGCGCGAAGACCGCGGTCGAACCATCAATGTAATACGTTCGGAATGCAACGAGGAACAAGGATCTATAATTGTTTTGGCGATCGGACGTGTTTGGCTTTTGGACGATGGTGCCGGTGGACTTTGAGATCTGACGGGACTTTGAAATATTTCGGACCGAAAGGAGTTTTTCGCGTTTTTCTCGAAAACGAGCGCGACGACCGCGTTCGAACCATTAATGTAATACGTTCGCAATGCAACGAGGAACAAGGATCTATAATTGTTTTGGCGATCGGACGAGTTTGGCTTTTGGACGATGGTGCCGGTGGACTTTGAGATCTGAGGGGACTTGGAAATATTTCGGACCGAAAGGTGTTTTTCTCGTTTTTCTCGAAAACGAGCGCGACGACCGCGGTCGAACCATTAATGTAATTCGTTCGGAATGCAACGAGGAACAAGGATCTATAGTTGTTTTGGCGATCGGACGAGTTTGGCTTTTGGACGATGGTGCCGGTGGACATTGAGATCTGACGGGACTTGGAAATATTTCGGACCGAAAGGTGTTTTTCGCGGTTTTCTTGAAAACGAGCGCGACGACCGCGGTCGAACCATCAATGTAATACGTTCGGAATGCAACGAGGAACAAGGATCTATAATTGTTTTGGCGATCGGACGAGTTTGGCTTTAGGACGATGGTGCCGGTGGACTTTGAGATCTGACGGGACTTGGAAATATTTCGGACCGAAAGGTGTTTTTTGCGTTTTACTCGAAAACGAGCGCGACGACCGTGGTCGAACCATTAACGTAATACGTTCGGAATGCAACGGGGAACAAGGATCTATAATTGTTTTGGCGATCGGACGAGTTTGGCTTTTGGACGATGGTGCCGGTGGACTTTGAGATCTGGCGGGACTTGGAAATATTTCGGACCGAAAGGTGTTTTTTGCGTTTTTCTCGAAAACGAGCGCGACGACCGCGGTCGAACCATTAATGTAATACGTTCGCAATGCAACAAGGAACAAGGATCAATAATTGTTTTGGCGATCGGACGAGTTTGGCTTTTGGACGATGGTGCCGGTGGACTTTGAGATCTGACGGGACTGTGAAATATTTCTTACCGAAACGTGTTTTTCGTGTTATTCTCGAAAACGAGCGCGACGACCGCGGTCGAACCATTAATGTAATACGTTCGCAATGCAACAAGGAACAAGGATCTATAATTGTTTTGGCGATCGGACGAGTTTGGCTTTTGGACCATGGTGCCGGTGGACTTTGAGATCTGACGGGACTTGGAAATATTTCGGACCGAAAGGTGTTTTTCGCGTTTTTCTCGAAAACGAGCGCGAAGACCGCGGTCGAACCATCAATGTAATACGTTCGGAATGCAACGAGGAACAAGGATCTATAATTGTTTTGGCGATCGGACGTGTTTGGCTTTTGGACGATGGTGCCGGTGGACTTTGAGATCTGACGGGACTTTGAAATATTTCGGACCGAAAGGAGTTTTTCGCGTTTTTCTCGAAAACGAGCGCGACGACCGCGTTCGAACCATTAATGTAATACGTTCGCAATGCAACGAGGAACAAGGATCTATAATTGTTTTGGCGATCGGACGAGTTTGGCTTTTGGACGATGGTGCCGGTGGACTTTGAGATCTGAGGGGACTTGGAAATATTTCGGACCGAAAGGTGTTTTTCTCGTTTTTCTCGAAAACGAGCGCGACGACCGCGGTCGAACCATTAATGTAATTCGTTCGGAATGCAACGAGGAACAAGGATCTATAGTTGTTTTGGCGATCGGACGAGTTTGGCTTTTGGACGATGGTGCCGGTGGACATTGAGATCTGACGGGACTTGGAAATATTTCGGACCGAAAGGTGTTTTTCGCGGTTTTCTCGAAAACGAGCGCGACGACCGCGGTCGAACCATTAATGTAATACGTTCGGAATGCAACGAGGAACAAGGATCTATACTTGTTTTGGCGATCGGACGAGTTTGGCTTTTGGACGATGGTGCCGGTGGACTTTGAGATCTGACGGGACTTGGAAATATTTCGGACCGAAAGGTGTTTTTCCCGTTTTTCTCGAAAACGAGCGCGACCACCGCGGTCGAACCATTAATGTAATACGTTCGGCATGCAACGAGGAACAAGGATCTATAATTGTTTTGGCGATCGGACGAGTTTGGCTTTTGGACGATGGTGCCGGTGGACTTTGAGATCTGACGGGACTTGGAAATATTTCGGACCGAAAGGTGTTTTTCGCGTTTTTCTTGAAAACGAGCGCGACGACCGCGGTCGAACCATCAATGTAATACGTTCGGAATGCAACGAGGAACAAGGATCTATAATTGTTTTGGCGATCGGACGAGTTTGGCTTTAGGACGATGGTGCCGGTGGACTTTGAGATCTGACGGGACTTGGAAATATTTCGGACCGAAAGGTGTTTTTTGCGTTTTACTCGAAAACGAGCGCGACGACCGTGGTCGAACCATTAACGTAATACGTTCGGAATGCAACGGGGAACAAGGATCTATAATTGTTTTGGCGATCGGACGAGTTTGGCTTTTGGACGATGGTGCCGGTGGACTTTGAGATCTGGCGGGACTTGGAAATATTTCGGACCGAAAGGTGTTTTTTGCGTTTTTCTCGAAAACGAGCGCGACGACCGCGGTCGAACCATTAATGTAATACGTTCGCAATGCAACAAGGAACAAGGATCAATAATTGTTTTGGCGATCGGACGAGTTTGGCTTTTGGACGATGGTGCCGGTGGACTTTGAGATCTGACGGGACTGTGAAATATTTCTTACCGAAACGTGTTTTTCGTGTTATTCTCGAAAACGAGCGCGACGACCGCGGTCGAACCATTAATGTAATACGTTCGCAATGCAACAAGGAACAAGGATCTATAATTGTTTTGGCGATCGGACGAGTTTGGCTTTTGGACCATGGTGCCGGTGGACTTTGAGATCTGACGGGACTTTGAAATATTTCGCGACCGAAAGGTGTTTTTCACGTTTTTCTCGAAAACGAGCGCGACGACCTCGGTCGAAACATTAATGTAATACGTTCGCAATGCAACGCGGAACAAGGATCTATAATTGTTTCGGCGATCGGACGAGTTTGGCTTTTGGACGATGGTGCCGGTGGACTTTGAGATCTGACGGGACTGTGAAATATTTCTTACCGAAACGTGTTTTTCGTGTTATTCTCGAAAACGAGCGCGACGACCGCGGTCGAACCATTAATGTAATACGTTCGGAATGCAACGGGGAACAAGGATCTATAATTGTTTTGGCGATCGGACGAGTTTGGCTTTTGGACGATGGTGCCGGTGGACTTTGAGATCTGACGGGACATTGAAATATTTCGCGACCGAAATGTATTTTTCGCGTTTTTCTCGAAAACGAGCGCGACGACCTCGGTCGAAACATTAATGTAATACGTTCGGAATGCAACGAGGAACAAGGATCTATAATTGTTTTGGCGATCGGACGAGTTTGGCTTTTGGACGATGGTGCCGGTAGTCTTTCAGATCTGACGGGACTGTGAAATATTTCGAAACGAAAAGTTTTTTTCGTGTTTTTCTCGAAAACGAGCGCGACGACCGCGGTCGAACCATTAATGTAATACGTTCGGAATGCAACGAGGAACAAGGATCTATAATTTTTTTTGGCGATCGGACGAGTTTGGCTTTTTGGACGATGGTGCCGGTGGCCTTTGAGATCTGACGGGACTTTGAAATATTTCGAACCGAAAGGTGTCTTTTACGTTTTTTTCGAAAACGACCGCGGCAACCGCGGTCGAAACATTAATGTAATACGTTCGCAATGCAACGGGGAACAAGGATCTATAATTGTTTTGGCGATCGGACGAGTTTGGCTTTTGGACGATGGTGCTCGTGGACTTTGAGATCTGGCGGGACTTGGAAATATTTCGGACCGAAAGGTGTTTTTTGCGTTTTTCTCGAAAACGAGCGCGACGACCGCGGTCGAACCATTAATGTAATACGTTCGCAATGCAACAAGGAACAAGGATCTATAATTGTTTTGGCGATCGGACGAGTTTGGCTTTAGGACCATGGTGCCGGTGGACTTTGAGATCTGACGGGACTTGGAAATATTTCGGACGGGAAGGCGTTTTTCGCGTTTTTCTAGAAAACGAGCGCGACGACCGCGGTCGAAACATTAATGTAATACGTTCGCAATGCAACGAGGAACAAGGATCTATAATTGTTTTGGCGATCGGACGAGTTTGGCTTTTGGACGATTGTGCCGGTGGACTTTGAGATCTGACGGGACTTGGAAATATTTCGGACCGAAAGGTGTTTTTCTCGTTTTTCTCGAAAACGAGCGCGACCACCGCGGTCGAACCATTAATGTAATACGTTCGGCATGCAACGAGGAACAAGGATCTATAATTGTTTTGGCGATCGGACGAGTTTGGCTTTTGGACGATGGTGCCGGTGGACTTTGAGATCTGACGGGACTTGGAAATATTTCGGACCGAAAGGTGTTTTTCTCGTTTTTCTCGAAAACGAGCGCGACCACCGCGGTCGAACCATTAATGTAATACGTTCGGCATGCAACGAGGAACAAGGATCTATAATTGTTTTGGCGATCGGACGAGTTTGGCTTTTGGACGATGGTGCCGGTGGACTTTGAGATCTGACGGGACTTGGAAATATTTCGGACCGAAAGGTGTTTTTCGCGTTTTTCTCGAAAACGAGCGCGACGACCGCGGTCGAACCATCAATGTAATACGTTCGGAATGCAACGAGGAACAAGGATCTATAATTGTTTTGGCGATCGGACGTGTTTGGCTTTTGGACGATGGTGCCGGTGGACTTTGAGATCTGACGGGACTTTGAAATATTTCGGACCGAAAGGAGTTTTTCGCGTTTTTCTCGAAAACGAGCGCGACGACAGCGTTCGAACCATTAATGTAATACGTTCGCAATGCAACGAGGAACAAGGATCTATAATTGTTTTGGCGATCGGACGAGTTTGGCTTTTGGACGATGGTGCCGGTGGACTTTGAGATCTGACGGGACTTGGAAATATTTCGGACCGAAAGGTGTTTTTCTCGTTTTTCTCGAAAACGAGCGCGACCAACGCGGTCGAACCATTAATGTAATATGTTCGGCATGCAACGAGGAACAAGGATCTATAATTGTTTTGGCGATCGGACGAGTTTGGCTTTTGGACGATGGTGCCGGTGGACTTTGAGATCTGACGGGACTTGGAAATATTTCGGACCGAAAGGTGTTTTTCGCGTTTTTCTCGAAAACGAGCGCGACGACCGCGGTCGAACCATTAATGTAATACGTTCGGAATGCAACGAGGAACAAGGATCTATAATTGTTTTGGCGATCGGACGAGTTTGGCTTTTGGACGATGGTGCCGGTGGACTTTGAGATCTGACGGGACATTGAAATATTTCGCGACCGAAATGTATTTTTCGCGTTTTTCTCGAAAACGAGCGCGACGACCTCGGTCGAAACATTAATGTAATACGTTCGGAATGCAACGAGGAACAAGGATCTATAATTGTTTTGGCGATCGGACGAGTTTGGCTTTTGGACGATGGTGCCGGTAGTCTTTCAGATCTGACGGGACTGTGAAATATTTCGAAACGAAAAGTTTTTTTCGTGTTTTTCTCGAAAACGAGCGCGACGACCGCGGTCGAACCATTAATGTAATACGTTCGGAATGCAACGAGGAACAAGGATCTATAATTTTTTTTGGCGATCGGACGAGTTTGGCTTTTTGGACGATGGTGCCGGTGGCCTTTGAGATCTGACGGGACTTTGAAATATTTCGAACCGAAAGGTGTCTTTTACGTTTTTTTCGAAAACGACCGCGGCAACCGCGGTCGAAACATTAATGTAATACGTTCGCAATGCAACGGGGAACAAGGATCTATAATTGTTTTGGCGATCGGACGAGTTTGGCTTTTGGACGATGGTGCTCGTGGACTTTGAGATCTGGCGGGACTTGGAAATATTTCGGACCGAAAGGTGTTTTTTGCGTTTTTCTCGAAAACGAGCGCGACGACCGCGGTCGAACCATTAATGTAATACGTTCGCAATGCAACAAGGAACAAGGATCTATAATTGTTTTGGCGATCGGACGAGTTTGGCTTTAGGACCATGGTGCCGGTGGACTTTGAGATCTGACGGGACTTGGAAATATTTCGGACGGGAAGGCGTTTTTCGCGTTTTTCTAGAAAACGAGCGCGACGACCGCGGTCGAAACATTAATGTAATACGTTCGCAATGCAACGAGGAACAAGGATCTATAATTTTTTAGCTATCGGACGAGTTTTGCTTTTGGACGATGGTGCTCGTGGACTCTGAGATCTGACGGGACTGTGAAATATTTCTTACCGAAACGTGTTTTTCGTGTTATTCTCGAAAACGAGCGCGACGACCGCGGTCGAACCATTAATGTAATACGTTCGCAATGCAACGAGGAACAAGGATCTATAATTGTTTTGGCGATCGGACGAGTTTGGCTTTTGGACGATTGTGCCGGTGGACTTTGAGATCTGACGGGACTTGGAAATATTTCGGACCGAAAGGTGTTTTTCTCGTTTTTCTCGAAAACGAGCGCGACCACCGCGGTCGAACCATTAATGTAATACGTTCGGCATGCAACGAGGAACAAGGATCTATAATTGTTTTGGCGATCGGACGAGTTTGGCTTTTGGACGATGGTGCCGGTGGACTTTGAGATCTGACGGGACTTGGAAATATTTCGGACCGAAAGGTGTTTTTCTCGTTTTTCTCGAAAACGAGCGCGACCACCGCGGTCGAACCATTAATGTAATACGTTCGGCATGCAACGAGGAACAAGGATCTATAATTGTTTTGGCGATCGGACGAGTTTGGCTTTTGGACGATGGTGCCGGTGGACTTTGAGATCTGACGGGACTTGGAAATATTTCGGACCGAAAGGTGTTTTTCGCGTTTTTCTCGAAAACGAGCGCGACGACCGCGGTCGAACCATCAATGTAATACGTTCGGAATGCAACGAGGAACAAGGATCTATAATTGTTTTGGCGATCGGACGTGTTTGGCTTTTGGACGATGGTGCCGGTGGACTTTGAGATCTGACGGGACTTTGAAATATTTCGGACCGAAAGGAGTTTTTCGCGTTTTTCTCGAAAACGAGCGCGACGACAGCGTTCGAACCATTAATGTAATACGTTCGCAATGCAACGAGGAACAAGGATCTATAATTGTTTTGGCGATCGGACGAGTTTGGCTTTTGGACGATGGTGCCGGTGGACTTTGAGATCTGACGGGACTTGGAAATATTTCGGACCGAAAGGTGTTTTTCTCGTTTTTCTCGAAAACGAGCGCGACCACCGCGGTCGAACCATTAATGTAATACGTTCGGCATGCAACGAGGAACAAGGATCTATAATTGTTTTGGCGATCGGACGAGTTTGGCTTTTGGACGATGGTGCCGGTGGACTTTGAGATCTGACGGGACTTGGAAATATTTCGGACCGAAAGGTGTTTTTCGCGGTTTTCTCGAAAACGAGCGCGACGACCGCGGTCGAACCATTAATGTAATACGTTCGGAATGCAACGAGGAACAAGGATCTATAATTGTTTTGGGCGATCGGACGAGTTTGGCTTTTGGACGATGGTGCCGGTGGACTTTGAGATCTGACGGGACTTGGAAATATTTCGGACCGAAAGGTGTTTTTCTCGTTTTTCTCGAAAACGAGCGCGACCAACGCGGTCGAACCATTAATGTAATATGTTCGGCATGCAACGAGGAACAAGGATCTATAATTGTTTTGGCGATCGGACGAGTTTGGCTTTTGGACGATGGTGCCGGTGGACTTTGAGATCTGACGGGACTTGGAAATATTTCGGACCGGAAGGTGTTTTTCGCGTTTTTCTCGAAAACGAGCGCGACGACCGCGGTCGAACCATCAATGTAATACGTTCGGAATGCAACGAGGAACAAGGATCTATAATTGTTTTGGCGATCGGACGTGTTTGGCTTTTGGACGATGGTGCCGGTGGACTTTGAGATCTGACGGGACTTTGAAATATTTCGGACCGAAAGGAGTTTTTCGCGTTTTTCTCGAAAACTAGCGCGACGACCGCGTTCGAACCATTAATGTAATACGTTCGCAATGCAACGAGGAACAAGGATCTATAATTGTTTTGGCGATCGGACGAGTTTGGCTTTTGGACGATGGTGCCGGTGGACTTTGAGATCTGAGGGGACTTGGAAATATTTCGGACCGAAAGGTGTTTTTCTCGTTTTTCTCGAAAACGAGCGCGACGACCGCGGTCGAACCATTAATGTAATTCGTTCGGAATGCAACGAGGAACAAGGATCTATACTTGTTTTGGCGATCGGACGAGTTTGGCTTTTGGACGATGGTGCCGGTGGACTTTGAGATCTGACGGGACTTGGAAATATTTCGGACCGAAAGGTGTTTTTCTCGTTTTTCTCGAAAACGAGCGCGACCACCGCGGTCGAACCATTAATGTAATACGTTCGGCATGCAACGAGGAACAAGGATCTATAATTGTTTTGGCGATCGGACGAGTTTGGCTTTTGGACGATGGTGCCGGTGGACTTTGAGATCTGACGGGACTTGGAAATATTTCGGACCGAAAGGTGTTTTTCGCGTTTTTCTCGAAAACGAGCGCGACGACCGCGGTCGAACCATCAATGTAATACGTTCGGAATGCAACGAGGAACAAGGATCTATAATTGTTTTGGCGATCGGACGTGTTTGGCTTTTGGACGATGGTGCCGGTGGACTTTGAGATCTGACGGGACTTTGAAATATTTCGGACCGAAAGGAGTTTTTCGCGTTTTTCTCGAAAACGAGCGCGACGACAGCGTTCGAACCATTAATGTAATACGTTCGCAATGCAACGAGGAACAAGGATCTATAATTGTTTTGGCGATCGGACGAGTTTGGCTTTTGGACGATGGTGCCGGTGGACTTTGAGATCTGACGGGACTTGGAAATATTTCGGACCGAAAGGTGTTTTTCTCGTTTTTCTCGAAAACGAGCGCGACCACCGCGGTCGAACCATTAATGTAATACGTTCGGCATGCAACGAGGAACAAGGATCTATAATTGTTTTGGCGATCGGACGAGTTTGGCTTTTGGACGATGGTGCCGGTGGACTTTGAGATCTGACGGGACTTGGAAATATTTCGGACCGAAAGGTGTTTTTCGCGGTTTTCTCGAAAACGAGCGCGACGACCGCGGTCGAACCATTAATGTAATACGTTCGGAATGCAACGAGGAACAAGGATCTATAATTGTTTTGGGCGATCGGACGAGTTTGGCTTTTGGACGATGGTGCCGGTGGACTTTGAGATCTGACGGGACTTGGAAATATTTCGGACCGAAAGGTGTTTTTCTCGTTTTTCTCGAAAACGAGCGCGACCAACGCGGTCGAACCATTAATGTAATATGTTCGGCATGCAACGAGGAACAAGGATCTATAATTGTTTTGGCGATCGGACGAGTTTGGCTTTTGGACGATGGTGCCGGTGGACTTTGAGATCTGACGGGACTTGGAAATATTTCGGACCGAAAGGTGTTTTTCGCGTTTTTCTCGAAAACGAGCGCGACGACCGCGGTCGAACCATCAATGTAATACGTTCGGAATGCAACGAGGAACAAGGATCTATAATTGTTTTGGCGATCGGACGTGTTTGGCTTTTGGACGATGGTGCCGGTGGACTTTGAGATCTGACGGGACTTTGAAATATTTCGGACCGAAAGGAGTTTTTCGCGTTTTTCTCGAAAACGAGCGCGACGACCGCGTTCGAACCATTAATGTAATACGTTCGCAATGCAACGAGGAACAAGGATCTATAATTGTTTTGGCGATCGGACGAGTTTGGCTTTTGGACGATGGTGCCGGTGGACTTTGAGATCTGAGGGGACTTGGAAATATTTCGGACCGAAAGGTGTTTTTCTCGTTTTTCTCGAAAACGAGCGCGACGACCGCGGTCGAACCATTAATGTAATTCGTTCGGAATGCAACGAGGAACAAGGATCTATACTTGTTTTGGCGATCGGACGAGTTTGGCTTTTGGACGATGGTGCCGGTGGACTTTGAGATCTGACGGGACTTGGAAATATTTCGGACCGAAAGGTGTTTTTCGCGTTTTTCTCGAAAACGAGCGCGACGACCGCGGTCGAACCATCAATGTAATACGTTCGGAATGCAACGAGGAACAAGGATCTATAATTGTTTTGGCGATCGGACGTGTTTGGCTTTTGGACGATGGTGCCGGTGGACTTTGAGATCTGACGGGACTTTGAAATATTTCGGACCGAAAGGAGTTTTTCGCGTTTTTCTCGAAAACGAGCGCGACGACCGCGTTCGAACCATTAATGTAATACGTTCGCAATGCAACGAGGAACAAGGATCTATAATTGTTTTGGCGATCGGACGAGTTTGGCTTTTGGACGATGGTGCCGGTGGACTTTGAGATCTGAGGGGACTTGGAAATATTTCGGACCGAAAGGTGTTTTTCTCGTTTTTCTCGAAAACGAGCGCGACGACCGCGGTCGAACCATTAATGTAATTCGTTCGGAATGCAACGAGGAACAAGGATCTATACTTGTTTTGGCGATCGGACGAGTTTGGCTTTTGTACGATGGTGCCGGTGGACTTTGAGATCTGACGGGACTTGGAAATATTTCGGACCGAAAGGTGTTTTTCTCGTTTTTCTCGAAAACGAGCGCGACCACCGCGGTCGAACCATTAATGTAATACGTTCGGCATGCAACGAGGAACAAGGATCTATAATTGTTTTGGCGATCGGACGAGTTTGGCTTTTGGACGATGGTGCCGGTGGACTTTGAGATCTGACGGGACTTGGAAATATTTCGGACCGAAAGGTGTTTTTCGCGTTTTTCTCGAAAACGAGCGCGACGACCGCGGTCGAACCATCAATGTAATACGTTCGGAATGCAACGAGGAACAAGGATCTATAATTGTTTTGGCGATCGGACGTGTTTGGCTTTTGGACGATGGTGCCGGTGGACTTTGAGATCTGACGGGACTTTGAAATATTTCGGACCGAAAGGAGTTTTTCGCGTTTTTCTCGAAAACGAGCGCGACGACAGCGTTCGAACCATTAATGTAATACGTTCGCAATGCAACGAGGAACAAGGATCTATAATTGTTTTGGCGATCGGACGAGTTTGGCTTTTGGACGATGGTGCCGGTGGACTTTGAGATCTGACGGGACATGGAAATATTTCGGACCGAAAGGTGTTTTTCTCGTTTTTCTCGAAAACGAGCGCGACCACCGCGGTCGAACCATTAATGTAATACGTTCGGCATGCAACGAGGAACAAGGATCTATAATTGTTTTGGCGATCGGACGAGTTTGGCTTTTGGACGATGGTGCCGGTGGACTTTGAGATCTGACGGGACTTGGAAATATTTCGGACCGAAAGGTGTTTTTCGCGGTTTTCTCGAAAACGAGCGCGACGACCGCGGTCGAACCATTAATGTAATACGTTCGGAATGCAACGAGGAACAAGGATCTATAATTGTTTTGGGCGATCGGACGAGTTTGGCTTTTGGACGATGGTGCCGGTGGACTTTGAGATCTGACGGGACTTGGAAATATTTCGGACCGAAAGGTGTTTTTCTCGTTTTTCTCGAAAACGAGCGCGACCAACGCGGTCGAACCATTAATGTAATATGTTCGGCATGCAACGAGGAACAAGGATCTATAATTGTTTTGGCGATCGGACGAGTTTGGCTTTTGGACGATGGTGCCGGTGGACTTTGAGATCTGGCGGGACTTGGAAATATTTCGGACCGAAAGGTGTTTTTTGCGTTTTTCTCGAAAACGAGCGCGACGACCGCGGTCGAACCATTAATGTAATACGTTCGCAATGCAACAAGGAACAAGGATCAATAATTGTTTTGGCGATCGGACGAGTTTGGCTTTTGGACGATGGTGCCGGTGGACTTTGAGATCTGACGGGACTGTGAAATATTTCTTACCGAAACGTGTTTTTCGTGTTATTCTCGAAAACGAGCGCGACGACCGCGGTCGAACCATTAATGTAATACGTTCGCAATGCAACAAGGAACAAGGATCTATAATTGTTTTGGCGATCGGACGAGTTTGGCTTTTGGACCATGGTGCCGGTGGACTTTGAGATCTGACGGGACTTGGAAATATTTCGGACCGAAAGGTGTTTTTCGCGTTTTTCTCGAAAACGAGCGCGAAGACCGCGGTCGAACCATCAATGTAATACGTTCGGAATGCAACGAGGAACAAGGATCTATAATTGTTTTGGCGATCGGACGTGTTTGGCTTTTGGACGATGGTGCCGGTGGACTTTGAGATCTGACGGGACTTTGAAATATTTCGGACCGAAAGGAGTTTTTCGCGTTTTTCTCGAAAACGAGCGCGACGACCGCGTTCGAACCATTAATGTAATACGTTCGCAATGCAACGAGGAACAAGGATCTATAATTGTTTTGGCGATCGGACGAGTTTGGCTTTTGGACGATGGTGCCGGTGGACTTTGAGATCTGAGGGGACTTGGAAATATTTCGGACCGAAAGGTGTTTTTCTCGTTTTTCTCGAAAACGAGCGCGACGACCGCGGTCGAACCATTAATGTAATTCGTTCGGAATGCAACGAGGAACAAGGATCTATAGTTGTTTTGGCGATCGGACGAGTTTGGCTTTTGGACGATGGTGCCGGTGGACATTGAGATCTGACGGGACTTGGAAATATTTCGGACCGAAAGGTGTTTTTCGCGGTTTTCTCGAAAACGAGCGCGACGACCGCGGTCGAACCATTAATGTAATACGTTCGGAATGCAACGAGGAACAAGGATCTATACTTGTTTTGGCGATCGGACGAGTTTGGCTTTTGGACGATGGTGCCGGTGGACTTTGAGATCTGACGGGACTTGGAAATATTTCGGACCGAAAGGTGTTTTTCCCGTTTTTCTCGAAAACGAGCGCGACCACCGCGGTCGAACCATTAATGTAATACGTTCGGCATGCAACGAGGAACAAGGATCTATAATTGTTTTGGCGATCGGACGAGTTTGGCTTTTGGACGATGGTGCCGGTGGACTTTGAGATCTGACGGGACTTGGAAATATTTCGGACCGAAAGGTGTTTTTCGCGTTTTTCTTGAAAACGAGCGCGACGACCGCGGTCGAACCATCAATGTAATACGTTCGGAATGCAACGAGGAACAAGGATCTATAATTGTTTTGGCGATCGGACGAGTTTGGCTTTAGGACGATGGTGCCGGTGGACTTTGAGATCTGACGGGACTTGGAAATATTTCGGACCGAAAGGTGTTTTTTGCGTTTTACTCGAAAACGAGCGCGACGACCGTGGTCGAACCATTAACGTAATACGTTCGGAATGCAACGGGGAACAAGGATCTATAATTGTTTTGGCGATCGGACGAGTTTGGCTTTTGGACGATGGTGCCGGTGGACTTTGAGATCTGGCGGGACTTGGAAATATTTCGGACCGAAAGGTGTTTTTTGCGTTTTTCTCGAAAACGAGCGCGACGACCGCGGTCGAACCATTAATGTAATACGTTCGCAATGCAACAAGGAACAAGGATCAATAATTGTTTTGGCGATCGGACGAGTTTGGCTTTTGGACGATGGTGCCGGTGGACTTTGAGATCTGACGGGACTGTGAAATATTTCTTACCGAAACGTGTTTTTCGTGTTATTCTCGAAAACGAGCGCGACGACCGCGGTCGAACCATTAATGTAATACGTTCGCAATGCAACAAGGAACAAGGATCTATAATTGTTTTGGCGATCGGACGAGTTTGGCTTTTGGACCATGGTGCCGGTGGACTTTGAGATCTGACGGGACTTTGAAATATTTCGCGACCGAAAGGTGTTTTTCACGTTTTTCTCGAAAACGAGCGCGACGACCTCGGTCGAAACATTAATGTAATACGTTCGCAATGCAACGCGGAACAAGGATCTATAATTGTTTCGGCGATCGGACGAGTTTGGCTTTTGGACGATGGTGCCGGTGGACTTTGAGATCTGACGGGACTGTGAAATATTTCTTACCGAAACGTGTTTTTCGTGTTATTCTCGAAAACGAGCGCGACGACCGCGGTCGAACCATTAATGTAATACGTTCGGAATGCAACGGGGAACAAGGATCTATAATTGTTTTGGCGATCGGACGAGTTTGGCTTTTGGACGATGGTGCCGGTGGACTTTGAGATCTGACGGGACATTGAAATATTTCGCGACCGAAATGTATTTTTCGCGTTTTTCTCGAAAACGAGCGCGACGACCTCGGTCGAAACATTAATGTAATACGTTCGGAATGCAACGAGGAACAAGGATCTATAATTGTTTTGGCGATCGGACGAGTTTGGCTTTTGGACGATGGTGCCGGTAGTCTTTCAGATCTGACGGGACTGTGAAATATTTCGAAACGAAAAGTTTTTTTCGTGTTTTTCTCGAAAACGAGCGCGACGACCGCGGTCGAACCATTAATGTAATACGTTCGGAATGCAACGAGGAACAAGGATCTATAATTTTTTTTGGCGATCGGACGAGTTTGGCTTTTTGGACGATGGTGCCGGTGGCCTTTGAGATCTGACGGGACTTTGAAATATTTCGAACCGAAAGGTGTCTTTTACGTTTTTTTCGAAAACGACCGCGGCAACCGCGGTCGAAACATTAATGTAATACGTTCGCAATGCAACGGGGAACAAGGATCTATAATTGTTTTGGCGATCGGACGAGTTTGGCTTTTGGACGATGGTGCTCGTGGACTTTGAGATCTGGCGGGACTTGGAAATATTTCGGACCGAAAGGTGTTTTTTGCGTTTTTCTCGAAAACGAGCGCGACGACCGCGGTCGAACCATTAATGTAATACGTTCGCAATGCAACAAGGAACAAGGATCTATAATTGTTTTGGCGATCGGACGAGTTTGGCTTTAGGACCATGGTGCCGGTGGACTTTGAGATCTGACGGGACTTGGAAATATTTCGGACGGGAAGGCGTTTTTCGCGTTTTTCTAGAAAACGAGCGCGACGACCGCGGTCGAAACATTAATGTAATACGTTCGCAATGCAACGAGGAACAAGGATCTATAATTGTTTTGGCGATCGGACGAGTTTGGCTTTTGGACGATTGTGCCGGTGGACTTTGAGATCTGACGGGACTTGGAAATATTTCGGACCGAAAGGTGTTTTTCTCGTTTTTCTCGAAAACGAGCGCGACCACCGCGGTCGAACCATTAATGTAATACGTTCGGCATGCAACGAGGAACAAGGATCTATAATTGTTTTGGCGATCGGACGAGTTTGGCTTTTGGACGATGGTGCCGGTGGACTTTGAGATCTGACGGGACTTGGAAATATTTCGGACCGAAAGGTGTTTTTCTCGTTTTTCTCGAAAACGAGCGCGACCACCGCGGTCGAACCATTAATGTAATACGTTCGGCATGCAACGAGGAACAAGGATCTATAATTGTTTTGGCGATCGGACGAGTTTGGCTTTTGGACGATGGTGCCGGTGGACTTTGAGATCTGACGGGACTTGGAAATATTTCGGACCGAAAGGTGTTTTTCGCGTTTTTCTCGAAAACGAGCGCGACGACCGCGGTCGAACCATCAATGTAATACGTTCGGAATGCAACGAGGAACAAGGATCTATAATTGTTTTGGCGATCGGACGTGTTTGGCTTTTGGACGATGGTGCCGGTGGACTTTGAGATCTGACGGGACTTTGAAATATTTCGGACCGAAAGGAGTTTTTCGCGTTTTTCTCGAAAACGAGCGCGACGACAGCGTTCGAACCATTAATGTAATACGTTCGCAATGCAACGAGGAACAAGGATCTATAATTGTTTTGGCGATCGGACGAGTTTGGCTTTTGGACGATGGTGCCGGTGGACTTTGAGATCTGACGGGACTTGGAAATATTTCGGACCGAAAGGTGTTTTTCTCGTTTTTCTCGAAAACGAGCGCGACCAACGCGGTCGAACCATTAATGTAATATGTTCGGCATGCAACGAGGAACAAGGATCTATAATTGTTTTGGCGATCGGACGAGTTTGGCTTTTGGACGATGGTGCCGGTGGACTTTGAGATCTGACGGGACTTGGAAATATTTCGGACCGAAAGGTGTTTTTCGCGTTTTTCTCGAAAACGAGCGCGACGACCGCGGTCGAACCATTAATGTAATACGTTCGGAATGCAACGAGGAACAAGGATCTATAATTGTTTTGGCGATCGGACGAGTTTGGCTTTTGGACGATGGTGCCGGTGGACTTTGAGATCTGACGGGACATTGAAATATTTCGCGACCGAAATGTATTTTTCGCGTTTTTCTCGAAAACGAGCGCGACGACCTCGGTCGAAACATTAATGTAATACGTTCGGAATGCAACGAGGAACAAGGATCTATAATTGTTTTGGCGATCGGACGAGTTTGGCTTTTGGACGATGGTGCCGGTAGTCTTTCAGATCTGACGGGACTGTGAAATATTTCGAAACGAAAAGTTTTTTTCGTGTTTTTCTCGAAAACGAGCGCGACGACCGCGGTCGAACCATTAATGTAATACGTTCGGAATGCAACGAGGAACAAGGATCTATAATTTTTTTTGGCGATCGGACGAGTTTGGCTTTTTGGACGATGGTGCCGGTGGCCTTTGAGATCTGACGGGACTTTGAAATATTTCGAACCGAAAGGTGTCTTTTACGTTTTTTTCGAAAACGACCGCGGCAACCGCGGTCGAAACATTAATGTAATACGTTCGCAATGCAACGGGGAACAAGGATCTATAATTGTTTTGGCGATCGGACGAGTTTGGCTTTTGGACGATGGTGCTCGTGGACTTTGAGATCTGGCGGGACTTGGAAATATTTCGGACCGAAAGGTGTTTTTTGCGTTTTTCTCGAAAACGAGCGCGACGACCGCGGTCGAACCATTAATGTAATACGTTCGCAATGCAACAAGGAACAAGGATCTATAATTGTTTTGGCGATCGGACGAGTTTGGCTTTAGGACCATGGTGCCGGTGGACTTTGAGATCTGACGGGACTTGGAAATATTTCGGACGGGAAGGCGTTTTTCGCGTTTTTCTAGAAAACGAGCGCGACGACCGCGGTCGAAACATTAATGTAATACGTTCGCAATGCAACGAGGAACAAGGATCTATAATTTTTTAGCTATCGGACGAGTTTTGCTTTTGGACGATGGTGCTCGTGGACTCTGAGATCTGACGGGACTGTGAAATATTTCTTACCGAAACGTGTTTTTCGTGTTATTCTCGAAAACGAGCGCGACGACCGCGGTCGAACCATTAATGTAATACGTTCGCAATGCAACGAGGAACAAGGATCTATAATTGTTTTGGCGATCGGACGAGTTTGGCTTTTGGACGATTGTGCCGGTGGACTTTGAGATCTGACGGGACTTGGAAATATTTCGGACCGAAAGGTGTTTTTCTCGTTTTTCTCGAAAACGAGCGCGACCACCGCGGTCGAACCATTAATGTAATACGTTCGGCATGCAACGAGGAACAAGGATCTATAATTGTTTTGGCGATCGGACGAGTTTGGCTTTTGGACGATGGTGCCGGTGGACTTTGAGATCTGACGGGACTTTGAAATATTTCGGACCGAAAGGAGTTTTTCGCGTTTTTCTCGAAAACGAGCGCGACGACAGCGTTCGAACCATTAATGTAATACGTTCGCAATGCAACGAGGAACAAGGATCTATAATTGTTTTGGCGATCGGACGAGTTTGGCTTTTGGACGATGGTGCCGGTGGACTTTGAGATCTGACGGGACTTGGAAATATTTCGGACCGAAAGGTGTTTTTCTCGTTTTTCTCGAAAACGAGCGCGACCACCGCGGTCGAACCATTAATGTAATACGTTCGGCATGCAACGAGGAACAAGGATCTATAATTGTTTTGGCGATCGGACGAGTTTGGCTTTTGGACGATGGTGCCGGTGGACTTTGAGATCTGACGGGACTTGGAAATATTTCGGACCGAAAGGTGTTTTTCGCGGTTTTCTCGAAAACGAGCGCGACGACCGCGGTCGAACCATTAATGTAATACGTTCGGAATGCAACGAGGAACAAGGATCTATAATTGTTTTGGGCGATCGGACGAGTTTGGCTTTTGGACGATGGTGCCGGTGGACTTTGAGATCTGACGGGACTTGGAAATATTTCGGACCGAAAGGTGTTTTTCTCGTTTTTCTCGAAAACGAGCGCGACCAACGCGGTCGAACCATTAATGTAATATGTTCGGCATGCAACGAGGAACAAGGATCTATAATTGTTTTGGCGATCGGACGAGTTTGGCTTTTGGACGATGGTGCCGGTGGACTTTGAGATCTGACGGGACTTGGAAATATTTCGGACCGGAAGGTGTTTTTCGCGTTTTTCTCGAAAACGAGCGCGACGACCGCGGTCGAACCATCAATGTAATACGTTCGGAATGCAACGAGGAACAAGGATCTATAATTGTTTTGGCGATCGGACGTGTTTGGCTTTTGGACGATGGTGCCGGTGGACTTTGAGATCTGACGGGACTTTGAAATATTTCGGACCGAAAGGAGTTTTTCGCGTTTTTCTCGAAAACTAGCGCGACGACCGCGTTCGAACCATTAATGTAATACGTTCGCAATGCAACGAGGAACAAGGATCTATAATTGTTTTGGCGATCGGACGAGTTTGGCTTTTGGACGATGGTGCCGGTGGACTTTGAGATCTGAGGGGACTTGGAAATATTTCGGACCGAAAGGTGTTTTTCTCGTTTTTCTCGAAAACGAGCGCGACGACCGCGGTCGAACCATTAATGTAATTCGTTCGGAATGCAACGAGGAACAAGGATCTATACTTGTTTTGGCGATCGGACGAGTTTGGCTTTTGGACGATGGTGCCGGTGGACTTTGAGATCTGACGGGACTTGGAAATATTTCGGACCGAAAGGTGTTTTTCTCGTTTTTCTCGAAAACGAGCGCGACCACCGCGGTCGAACCATTAATGTAATACGTTCGGCATGCAACGAGGAACAAGGATCTATAATTGTTTTGGCGATCGGACGAGTTTGGCTTTTGGACGATGGTGCCGGTGGACTTTGAGATCTGACGGGACTTGGAAATATTTCGGACCGAAAGGTGTTTTTCGCGTTTTTCTCGAAAACGAGCGCGACGACCGCGGTCGAACCATCAATGTAATACGTTCGGAATGCAACGAGGAACAAGGATCTATAATTGTTTTGGCGATCGGACGTGTTTGGCTTTTGGACGATGGTGCCGGTGGACTTTGAGATCTGACGGGACTTTGAAATATTTCGGACCGAAAGGAGTTTTTCGCGTTTTTCTCGAAAACGAGCGCGACGACAGCGTTCGAACCATTAATGTAATACGTTCGCAATGCAACGAGGAACAAGGATCTATAATTGTTTTGGCGATCGGACGAGTTTGGCTTTTGGACGATGGTGCCGGTGGACTTTGAGATCTGACGGGACTTGGAAATATTTCGGACCGAAAGGTGTTTTTCTCGTTTTTCTCGAAAACGAGCGCGACCACCGCGGTCGAACCATTAATGTAATACGTTCGGCATGCAACGAGGAACAAGGATCTATAATTGTTTTGGCGATCGGACGAGTTTGGCTTTTGGACGATGGTGCCGGTGGACTTTGAGATCTGACGGGACTTGGAAATATTTCGGACCGAAAGGTGTTTTTCGCGGTTTTCTCGAAAACGAGCGCGACGACCGCGGTCGAACCATTAATGTAATACGTTCGGAATGCAACGAGGAACAAGGATCTATAATTGTTTTGGGCGATCGGACGAGTTTGGCTTTTGGACGATGGTGCCGGTGGACTTTGAGATCTGACGGGACTTGGAAATATTTCGGACCGAAAGGTGTTTTTCTCGTTTTTCTCGAAAACGAGCGCGACCAACGCGGTCGAACCATTAATGTAATATGTTCGGCATGCAACGAGGAACAAGGATCTATAATTGTTTTGGCGATCGGACGAGTTTGGCTTTTGGACGATGGTGCCGGTGGACTTTGAGATCTGACGGGACTTGGAAATATTTCGGACCGAAAGGTGTTTTTCGCGTTTTTCTCGAAAACGAGCGCGACGACCGCGGTCGAACCATCAATGTAATACGTTCGGAATGCAACGAGGAACAAGGATCTATAATTGTTTTGGCGATCGGACGTGTTTGGCTTTTGGACGATGGTGCCGGTGGACTTTGAGATCTGACGGGACTTTGAAATATTTCGGACCGAAAGGAGTTTTTCGCGTTTTTCTCGAAAACGAGCGCGACGACCGCGTTCGAACCATTAATGTAATACGTTCGCAATGCAACGAGGAACAAGGATCTATAATTGTTTTGGCGATCGGACGAGTTTGGCTTTTGGACGATGGTGCCGGTGGACTTTGAGATCTGAGGGGACTTGGAAATATTTCGGACCGAAAGGTGTTTTTCTCGTTTTTCTCGAAAACGAGCGCGACGACCGCGGTCGAACCATTAATGTAATTCGTTCGGAATGCAACGAGGAACAAGGATCTATACTTGTTTTGGCGATCGGACGAGTTTGGCTTTTGGACGATGGTGGCGGTGGACTTTGAGATCTGACGGGACTTGGAAATATTTCGGACCGAAAGGTGTTTTTCGCGTTTTTCTCGAAAACGAGCGCGACGACCGCGGTCGAACCATCAATGTAATACGTTCGGAATGCAACGAGGAACAAGGATCTATAATTGTTTTGGCGATCGGACGTGTTTGGCTTTTGGACGATGGTGCCGGTGGACTTTGAGATCTGACGGGACTTTGAAATATTTCGGACCGAAAGGAGTTTTTCGCGTTTTTCTCGAAAACGAGCGCGACGACCGCGTTCGAACCATTAATGTAATACGTTCGCAATGCAACGAGGAACAAGGATCTATAATTGTTTTGGCGATCGGACGAGTTTGGCTTTTGGACGATGGTGCCGGTGGACTTTGAGATCTGAGGGGACTTGGAAATATTTCGGACCGAAAGGTGTTTTTCTCGTTTTTCTCGAAAACGAGCGCGACGACCGCGGTCGAACCATTAATGTAATTCGTTCGGAATGCAACGAGGAACAAGGATCTATACTTGTTTTGGCGATCGGACGAGTTTGGCTTTTGTACGATGGTGCCGGTGGACTTTGAGATCTGACGGGACTTGGAAATATTTCGGACCGAAAGGTGTTTTTCTCGTTTTTCTCGAAAACGAGCGCGACCACCGCGGTCGAACCATTAATGTAATACGTTCGGCATGCAACGAGGAACAAGGATCTATAATTGTTTTGGCGATCGGACGAGTTTGGCTTTTGGACGATGGTGCCGGTGGACTTTGAGATCTGACGGGACTTGGAAATATTTCGGACCGAAAGGTGTTTTTCGCGTTTTTCTCGAAAACGAGCGCGACGACCGCGGTCGAACCATCAATGTAATACGTTCGGAATGCAACGAGGAACAAGGATCTATAATTGTTTTGGCGATCGGACGTGTTTGGCTTTTGGACGATGGTGCCGGTGGACTTTGAGATCTGACGGGACTTTGAAATATTTCGGACCGAAAGGAGTTTTTCGCGTTTTTCTCGAAAACGAGCGCGACGACAGCGTTCGAACCATTAATGTAATACGTTCGCAATGCAACGAGGAACAAGGATCTATAATTGTTTTGGCGATCGGACGAGTTTGGCTTTTGGACGATGGTGCCGGTGGACTTTGAGATCTGACGGGACATGGAAATATTTCGGACCGAAAGGTGTTTTTCTCGTTTTTCTCGAAAACGAGCGCGACCACCGCGGTCGAACCATTAATGTAATACGTTCGGCATGCAACGAGGAACAAGGATCTATAATTGTTTTGGCGATCGGACGAGTTTGGCTTTTGGACGATGGTGCCGGTGGACTTTGAGATCTGACGGGACTTGGAAATATTTCGGACCGAAAGGTGTTTTTCGCGGTTTTCTCGAAAACGAGCGCGACGACCGCGGTCGAACCATTAATGTAATACGTTCGGAATGCAACGAGGAACAAGGATCTATAATTGTTTTGGGCGATCGGACGAGTTTGGCTTTTGGACGATGGTGCCGGTGGACTTTGAGATCTGACGGGACTTGGAAATATTTCGGACCGAAAGGTGTTTTTCTCGTTTTTCTCGAAAACGAGCGCGACCAACGCGGTCGAACCATTAATGTAATATGTTCGGCATGCAACGAGGAACAAGGATCTATAATTGTTTTGGCGATCGGACGAGTTTGGCTTTTGGACGATGGTGCCGGTGGACTTTGAGATCTGACGGGACTTGGAAATATTTCGGACCGGAAGGTGTTTTTCGCGTTTTTCTCGAAAACGAGCGCGACGACCGCGGTCGAACCATCAATGTAATACGTTCGGAATGCAACGAGGAACAAGGATCTATAATTGTTTTGGCGATCGGACGTGTTTGGCTTTTGGACGATGGTGCCGGTGGACTTTGAGATCTGACGGGACTTTGAAATATTTCGGACCGAAAGGAGTTTTTCGCGTTTTTCTCGAAAACGAGCGCGACGACCGCGTTCGAACCATTAATGTAATACGTTCGCAATGCAACGAGGAACAAGGATCTATAATTGTTTTGGCGATCGGACGAGTTTGGCTTTTGGACGATGGTGCCGGTGGACTTTGAGATCTGAGGGGACTTGGAAATATTTCGGACCGAAAGGTGTTTTTCTCGTTTTTCTCGAAAACGAGCGCGACGACCGCGGTCGAACCATTAATGTAATTCGTTCGGAATGCAACGAGGAACAAGGATCTATACTTGTTTTGGCGATCGGACGAGTTTGGCTTTTGGACGATGGTGCCGGTGGACTTTGAGATCTGACGGGACTTGGAAATATTTCGGACCGAAAGGTGTTTTTCTCGTTTTTCTCGAAAACGAGCGCGACCACCGCGGTCGAACCATTAATGTAATACGTTCGGCATGCAACGAGGAACAAGGATCTATAATTGTTTTGGCGATCGGACGAGTTTGGCTTTTGGACGATGGTGCCGGTGGACTTTGAGATCTGACGGGACTTGGAAATATTTCGGACCGAAAGGTGTTTTTCGCGTTTTTCTCGAAAACGAGCGCGACGACCGCGGTCGAACCATCAATGTAATACGTTCGGAATGCAACGAGGAACAAGGATCTATAATTGTTTTGGCGATCGGACGTGTTTGGCTTTTGGACGATGGTGCCGGTGGACTTTGAGATCTGACGGGACTTTGAAATATTTCGGACCGAAAGGAGTTTTTCGCGTTTTTCTCGAAAACGAGCGCGACGACAGCGTTCGAACCATTAATGTAATACGTTCGCAATGCAACGAGGAACAAGGATCTATAATTGTTTTGGCGATCGGACGAGTTTGGCTTTTGGACGATGGTGCCGGTGGACTTTGAGATCTGACGGGACTTGGAAATATTTCGGACCGAAAGGTGTTTTTCTCGTTTTTCTCGAAAACGAGCGCGACCACCGCGGTCGAACCATTAATGTAATACGTTCGGCATGCAACGAGGAACAAGGATCTATAATTGTTTTGGCGATCGGACGAGTTTGGCTTTTGGACGATGGTGCCGGTGGACTTTGAGATCTGACGGGACTTGGAAATATTTCGGACCGAAAGGTGTTTTTCGCGGTTTTCTCGAAAACGAGCGCGACGACCGCGGTCGAACCATTAATGTAATACGTTCGGAATGCAACGAGGAACAAGGATCTATAATTGTTTTGGGCGATCGGACGAGTTTGGCTTTTGGACGATGGTGCCGGTGGACTTTGAGATCTGACGGGACTTGGAAATATTTCGGACCGAAAGGTGTTTTTCTCGTTTTTCTCGAAAACGAGCGCGACCAACGCGGTCGAACCATTAATGTAATATGTTCGGCATGCAACGAGGAACAAGGATCTATAATTGTTTTGGCGATCGGACGAGTTTGGCTTTTGGACGATGGTGCCGGTGGACTTTGAGATCTGACGGGACTTGGAAATATTTCGGACCGAAAGGTGTTTTTCGCGTTTTTCTCGAAAACGAGCGCGACGACCGCGGTCGAACCATCAATGTAATACGTTCGGAATGCAACGAGGAACAAGGATCTATAATTGTTTTGGCGATCGGACGTGTTTGGCTTTTGGACGATGGTGCCGGTGGACTTTGAGATCTGACGGGACTTTGAAATATTTCGGACCGAAAGGAGTTTTTCGCGTTTTTCTCGAAAACGAGCGCGACGACCGCGTTCGAACCATTAATGTAATACGTTCGCAATGCAACGAGGAACAAGGATCTATAATTGTTTTGGCGATCGGACGAGTTTGGCTTTTGGACGATGGTGCCGGTGGACTTTGAGATCTGAGGGGACTTGGAAATATTTCGGACCGAAAGGTGTTTTTCTCGTTTTTCTCGAAAACGAGCGCGACGACCGCGGTCGAACCATTAATGTAATTCGTTCGGAATGCAACGAGGAACAAGGATCTATACTTGTTTTGGCGATCGGACGAGTTTGGCTTTTGGACGATGGTGCCGGTGGACTTTGAGATCTGACGGGACTTGGAAATATTTCGGACCGAAAGGTGTTTTTCGCGTTTTTCTCGAAAACGAGCGCGACGACCGCGGTCGAACCATCAATGTAATACGTTCGGAATGCAACGAGGAACAAGGATCTATAATTGTTTTGGCGATCGGACGTGTTTGGCTTTTGGACGATGGTGCCGGTGGACTTTGAGATCTGACGGGACTTTGAAATATTTCGGACCGAAAGGAGTTTTTCGCGTTTTTCTCGAAAACGAGCGCGACGACCGCGTTCGAACCATTAATGTAATACGTTCGCAATGCAACGAGGAACAAGGATCTATAATTGTTTTGGCGATCGGACGAGTTTGGCTTTTGGACGATGGTGCCGGTGGACTTTGAGATCTGAGGGGACTTGGAAATATTTCGGACCGAAAGGTGTTTTTCTCGTTTTTCTCGAAAACGAGCGCGACGACCGCGGTCGAACCATTAATGTAATTCGTTCGGAATGCAACGAGGAACAAGGATCTATACTTGTTTTGGCGATCGGACGAGTTTGGCTTTTGTACGATGGTGCCGGTGGACTTTGAGATCTGACGGGACTTGGAAATATTTCGGACCGAAAGGTGTTTTTCTCGTTTTTCTCGAAAACGAGCGCGACCACCGCGGTCGAACCATTAATGTAATACGTTCGGCATGCAACGAGGAACAAGGATCTATAATTGTTTTGGCGATCGGACGAGTTTGGCTTTTGGACGATGGTGCCGGTGGACTTTGAGATCTGACGGGACTTGGAAATATTTCGGACCGAAAGGTGTTTTTCGCGTTTTTCTCGAAAACGAGCGCGACGACCGCGGTCGAACCATCAATGTAATACGTTCGGAATGCAACGAGGAACAAGGATCTATAATTGTTTTGGCGATCGGACGTGTTTGGCTTTTGGACGATGGTGCCGGTGGACTTTGAGATCTGACGGGACTTTGAAATATTTCGGACCGAAAGGAGTTTTTCGCGTTTTTCTCGAAAACGAGCGCGACGACAGCGTTCGAACCATTAATGTAATACGTTCGCAATGCAACGAGGAACAAGGATCTATAATTGTTTTGGCGATCGGACGAGTTTGGCTTTTGGACGATGGTGCCGGTGGACTTTGAGATCTGACGGGACATGGAAATATTTCGGACCGAAAGGTGTTTTTCTCGTTTTTCTCGAAAACGAGCGCGACCACCGCGGTCGAACCATTAATGTAATACGTTCGGCATGCAACGAGGAACAAGGATCTATAATTGTTTTGGCGATCGGACGAGTTTGGCTTTTGGACGATGGTGCCGGTGGACTTTGAGATCTGACGGGACTTGGAAATATTTCGGACCGAAAGGTGTTTTTCGCGGTTTTCTCGAAAACGAGCGCGACGACCGCGGTCGAACCATTAATGTAATACGTTCGGAATGCAACGAGGAACAAGGATCTATAATTGTTTTGGGCGATCGGACGAGTTTGGCTTTTGGACGATGGTGCCGGTGGACTTTGAGATCTGACGGGACTTGGAAATATTTCGGACCGAAAGGTGTTTTTCTCGTTTTTCTCGAAAACGAGCGCGACCACCGCGGTCGAACCATTAATGTAATACGTTCGGCATGCAACGAGGAACAAGGATCTATAATTGTTTTGGCGATCGGACGAGTTTGGCTTTTGGACGATGGTGCCGGTGGACTTTGAGATCTGACGGGACTTGGAAATATTTCGGACCGAAAGGTGTTTTTCGCGGTTTTCTCGAAAACGAGCGCGACGACCGCGGTCGAACCATTAATGTAATACGTTCGGAATGCAACGAGGAACAAGGATCTATAATTGTTTTGGGCGATCGGACGAGTTTGGCTTTTGGACGATGGTGCCGGTGGACTTTGAGATCTGACGGGACTTGGAAATATTTCGGACCGAAAGGTGTTTTTCTCGTTTTTCTCGAAAACGAGCGCGACCAACGCGGTCGAACCATTAATGTAATACGTTCGGCATGCAACGAGGAACAAGGATCTATAATTGTTTTGGCGATCGGACGAGTTTGGCTTTTGGACGATGGTGCCGGTGGACTTTGAGATCTGACGGGACTTGGAAATATTTCGGACCGAAAGGTGTTTTTCGCGTTTTTCTCGAAAACGAGCGCGAAGACCGCGGTCGAACCATCAATGTAATACGTTCGGAATGCAACGAGGAACAAGGATCTATAATTGTTTTGGCGATCGGACGTGTTTGGCTTTTGGACGATGGTGCCGGTGGACTTTGAGATCTGACGGGACTTTGAAATATTTCGGACCGAAAGGAGTTTTTCGCGTTTTTCTCGAAAACGAGCGCGACGACCGCGTTCGAACCATTAATGTAATACGTTCGCAATGCAACGAGGAACAAGGATCTATAATTGTTTTGGCGATCGGACGAGTTTGGCTTTTGGACGATGGTGCCGGTGGACTTTGAGATCTGAGGGGACTTGGAAATATTTCGGACCGAAAGGTGTTTTTCTCGTTTTTCTCGAAAACGAGCGCGACGACCGCGGTCGAACCATTAATGTAATTCGTTCGGAATGCAACGAGGAACAAGGATCTATAGTTGTTTTGGCGATCGGACGAGTTTGGCTTTTGGACGATGGTGCCGGTGGACTTTGAGATCTGACGGGACTTGGAAATATTTCGGACCGAAAGGAGTTTTTCGCGTTTTTCTCGAAAACGAGCGCGACCACCGCGGTCGAACCATTAATGTAATACGTTCGGCATGCAACGAGGAACAAGGATCTATAATTGTTTTGGCGATCGGACGAGTTTGGCTTTTGGACGATGGTGCCGGTGGACTTTGAGATCTGACGGGACTTGGAAATATTTCGGACCGAAAGGTGTTTTTCTCGTTTTTCTCGAAAACGAGCGCGACCACCGCGGTCGAACCATTAATGTAATACGTTCGGCATGCAACGAGGAACAAGGATCTATAATTGTTTTGGCGATCGGACGAGTTTGGCTTTTGGACGATGGTGCCGGTGGACTTTGAGATCTGACGGGACTTGGAAATATTTCGGACCGAAAGGTGTTTTTCGCGGTTTTCTCGAAAACGAGCGCGACGACCGCGGTCGAACCATTAATGTAATACGTTCGGAATGCAACGAGGAACAAGGATCTATACTTGTTTTGGCGATCGGACGAGTTTGGCTTTTGGACGATGGTGCCGGTGGACTTTGAGATCTGACGGGACTTGGAAATATTTCGGACCGAAAGGTGTTTTTCCCGTTTTTCTCGAAAACGAGCGCGACCACCGCGGTCGAACCATTAATGTAATACGTTCGGCATGCAACGAGGAACAAGGATCTATAATTGTTTTGGCGATCGGACGAGTTTGGCTTTTGGACGATGGTGCCGGTGGACTTTGAGATCTGACGGGACTTGGAAATATTTCGGACCGAAAGGTGTTTTTCGCGTTTTTCTTGAAAACGAGCGCGACGACCGCGGTCGAACCATCAATGTAATACGTTCGGAATGCAACGAGGAACAAGGATCTATAATTGTTTTGGCGATCGGACGAGTTTGGCTTTAGGACGATGGTGCCGGTGGACTTTGAGATCTGACGGGACTTGGAAATATTTCGGACCGAAAGGTGTTTTTCTCGTTTTTCTCGAAAACGAACGCGACCACCGCGGTCGAACCATTAATGTAATACGTTCGGCATGCAACGAGGAACAAGGATCTATAATTGTTTTGGCGATCGGACGAGTTTGGCTTTTGGACGATGGTGCCGGTGGACTTTGAGATCTGACGGGACTTGGAAATATTTCGGACCGAAAGGTGTTTTTCGCGTTTTTCTCGAAAACGAGCGCGACGACCGCGGTCGAACCATCAATGTAATACGTTCGGAATGCAACGAGGAACAAGGATCTATAATTGTTTTGGCGATCGGACGTGTTTGGCTTTTGGACGATGGTGCCGGTGGACTTTGAGATCTGACGGGACTTGGAAATATTTCGGACCGAAAGGTGTTTTTCTCGTTTTTCTCGAAAACGAGCGCGACCAACGCGGTCGAACCATTAATGTAATACGTTCGGCATGCAACGAGGAACAAGGATCTATAATTGTTTTGGCGATCGGACGAGTTTGGCTTTTGGACGATGGTGCCGGTGGACTTTGAGATCTGACGGGACTTGGAAATATTTCGGACCGAAAGGTGTTTTTCTCGTTTTTCTCGAAAACGAGCGCGACCAACGCGGTCGAACCATTAATGTAATACGTTCGGCATGCAACGAGGAACAAGGATCTATAATTGTTTTGGCGATCGGACGAGTTTGGCTTTTGGACGATGGTGCCGGTGGACTTTGAGATCTGACGGGACTTGGAAATATTTCGGACCGAAAGGTGTTTTTCGCGTTTTTCTCGAAAACGAGCGCGACGACCGCGGTCGAACCATCAATGTAATACGTTCGGAATGCAACGAGGAACAAGGATCTATAATTGTTTTGGCGATCGGACGTGTTTGGCTTTTGGACGATGGTGCCGGTGGACTTTGAGATCTGACGGGACTTGGAAATATTTCGGACCGAAAGGTGTTTTTCGCGTTTTTGTCGAAAACGAGCGCGACCACCGCGGTCGAACCATTAATGCAATACGTTCGCAATGCAACGAGGAACAAGGATCTATAATTGTTTTGGCGATCGGACGAGTTTGGCTTTTGGACGATGGTGCCGGTGGACTTTGAGATCTGACGGGACTTGGAAATATTTCGGACCGAATGGTGTTTTTCTCGTTTTTCTCGAAAACGAGCGCGACGACCGCGGTCGAACCATTAATGTAATACGTTCGGAATGCAACGAGGAACAAGGATCTGTAATTGTTTTGGCGATCGGACGAGTTTGGCTTTTGGACGATGGTGCCGGTGGACTTTGAGATCTGACGGGACTTGGAAATATTTCGGACCGAAAGGTGTTTTTCGCGTTTTTCTCGAAAACGAGCGCGACCACCGCGGTCGAACCATTAATGCAATACGTTCGCAATGCAACGAGGAACAAGGATCTATAATTGTTTTGGCGATCGGACGAGTTTGGCTTTTGGACGATGGTGCCGGTGGACTTTGAGATCTGACGGGACTTGGAAATATTTCGGACCGAAAGGTGTTTTTCGCGTTTTTCTCGAAAACGAGCGCGAAGACCGCGGTCGAACCATCAATGTAATACGTTCGGAATGCAACGAGGAACAAGGATCTATAATTGTTTTGGCGATCGGACGTGTTTGGCTTTTGGACGATGGTGCCGGTGGACTTTGAGATCTGACGGGACTTTGAAATATTTCGGACCGAAAGGAGTTTTTCGCGTTTTTCTCGAAAACGAGCGCGACGACCGCGTTCGAACCATTAATGTAATACGTTCGCAATGCAACGAGGAACAAGGATCTATAATTGTTTTGGCGATCGGACGAGTTTGGCTTTTGGACGATGGTGCCGGTGGACTTTGAGATCTGAGGGGACTTGGAAATATTTCGGACCGAAAGGTGTTTTTCTCGTTTTTCTCGAAAACGAGCGCGACGACCGCGGTCGAAACATTAATGTAATTCGTTCGGAATGCAACGAGGAACAAGGATCTATAGTTGTTTTGGCGATCGGACGAGTTTGGCTTTTGGACGATGGTGCCGGTGGACTTTGAGATCTGACGGGACTTGGAAATATTTCGGACCGAAAGGTGTTTTTCGCGTTTTTCTCGAAAACGAGCGCGACCACCGCGGTCGAACCATTAATGCAATACGTTCGCAATGCAACGAGGAACAAGGATCTATAATTGTTTTGGCGATCGGACGAGTTTGGCTTTTGGACGATGGTGCCGGTGGACTTTGAGATCTGACGGGACTTGGAAATATTTCGGACCGAAAGGAGTTTTTCGCGTTTTTCTCGAAAACGAGCGCGACCACCGCGGTCGAACCATTAATGTAATACGTTCGGCATGCAACGAGGAACAAGGATCTATAATTGTTTTGGCGATCGGACGAGTTTGGCTTTTGGACGATGGTGCCGGTGGACTTTGAGATCTGACGGGACTTGGAAATATTTCGGACCGAAAGGTGTTTTTCGCGGTTTTCTCGAAAACGAGCGCGACGACCGCGGTCGAACCATTAATGTAATACGTTCGGAATGCAACGAGGAACAAGGATCTATACTTGTTTTGGCGATCGGACGAGTTTGGCTTTTGGACGATGGTGCCGGTGGACTTTGAGATCTGACGGGACTTGGAAATATTTCGGACCGAAAGGTGTTTTTCCCGTTTTTCTCGAAAACGAGCGCGACCACCGCGGTCGAACCATTAATGTAATACGTTCGGCATGCAACGAGGAACAAGGATCTATAATTGTTTTGGCGATCGGACGAGTTTGGCTTTTGGACGATGGTGCCGGTGGACTTTGAGATCTGACGGGACTTGGAAATATTTCGGACCGAAAGGTGTTTTTCGCGTTTTTCTTGAAAACGAGCGCGACGACCGCGGTCGAACCATCAATGTAATACGTTCGGAATGCAACGAGGAACAAGGATCTATAATTGTTTTGGCGATCGGACGAGTTTGGCTTTAGGACGATGGTGCCGGTGGACTTTGAGATCTGACGGGACTTGGAAATATTTCGGACCGAAAGGTGTTTTTCTCGTTTTTCTCGAAAACGAACGCGACCACCGCGGTCGAACCATTAATGTAATACGTTCGGCATGCAACGAGGAACAAGGATCTATAATTGTTTTGGCGATCGGACGAGTTTGGCTTTTGGACGATGGTGCCGGTGGACTTTGAGATCTGACGGGACTTGGAAATATTTCGGACCGAAAGGTGTTTTTCGCGTTTTTCTCGAAAACGAGCGCGACGACCGCGGTCGAACCATCAATGTAATACGTTCGGAATGCAACGAGGAACAAGGATCTATAATTGTTTTGGCGATCGGACGTGTTTGGCTTTTGGACGATGGTGCCGGTGGACTTTGAGATCTGACGGGACTTTGAAATATTTCGGACCGAAAGGAGTTTTTCGCGTTTTTCTCGAAAACGAGCGCGACGACAGCGTTCGAACCATTAATGTAATACGTTCGCAATGCAACGAGGAACAAGGTTCTATAATTGTTTTGGCGATCGGACGAGTTTGGCTTTTGGACGATGGTGCCGGTGGACTTTGAGATCTGACGGGACTTGGAAATATTTCGGACCGAAAGGTGTTTTTCTCTTTTTTCTCGAAAACGAGCGCGACCACCGCGGTCGAACCATTAATGTAATACGTTCGGCATGCAACGAGGAACAAGGATCTATAATTGTTTTGGCGATCGGACGAGTTTGGCTTTTGGACGATGGTGCCGGTGGACTTTGAGATCTGACGGGACTTGGAAATATTTCGGACCGAAAGGTGTTTTTCTCGTTTTTCTCGAAAACGAGCGCGACCAACGCGGTCGAACCATTAATGTAATACGTTCGGCATGCAACGAGGAACAAGGATCTATAATTGTTTTGGCGATCGGACGAGTTTGGCTTTTGGACGATGGTGCCGGTGGACTTTGAGATCTGACGGGACTTGGAAATATTTCGGACCGAAAGGTGTTTTTCTCGTTTTTCTCGAAAACGAGCGCGACCAACGCGGTCGAACAATTAATGTAATACGTTCGGCATGCAACGAGGAACAAGGATCTATAATTGTTTTGGCGATCGGACGAGTTTGGCTTTTGGACGATGGTGCCGGTGGACTTTGAGATCTGACGGGACTTGGAAATATTTCGGACCGAAAGGTGTTTTTCGCGTTTTTCTCGAAAACGAGCGCGACGACCGCGGTCGAACCATCAATGTAATACGTTCGGAATGCAACGAGGAACAAGGATCTATAATTGTTTTGGCGATCGGACGTGTTTGGCTTTTGGACGATGGTGCCGGTGGACTTTGAGATCTGACGGGACTTTGAAATATTTCGGACCGAAAGGAGTTTTTCGCGTTTTTCTCGAAAACGAGCGCGACGACCGCGTTCGAACCATTAATGTAATACGTTCGCAATGCAACGAGGAACAAGGATCTATAATTGTTTTGGCGATCGGACGAGTTTGGCTTTTGGACGATGGTGCCGGTGGACTTTGAGATCTGAGGGGACTTGGAAATATTTCGGACCGAAAGGTGTTTTTCTCGTTTTTCTCGAAAACGAGCGCGACGACCGCGGTCGAACCATTAATGTAATTCGTTCGGAATGCAACGAGGAACAAGGATCTATAATTGTTTTGGCGATCGGACGAGTTTGGCTTTTGGACGATGGTGCCGGTGGACTTTGAGATCTGACGGGACTTGGAAATATTTCGGACCGAAAGGTGTTTTTCGCGTTTTTCTCGAAAACGAGCGCGACCACCGCGGTCGAACCATTAATGCAATACGTTCGCAATGCAACGAGGAACAAGGATCTATAATTGTTTTGGCGATCGGACGAGTTTGGCTTTTGGACGATGGTGCCGGTGGACTTTGAGATCTGACGGGACTTGGAAATATTTCGGACCGAAAGGTGTTTTTCTCGTTTTTCTCGAAAACGAGCGCGACGACCGCGGTCGAACCATTAATGTAATACGTTCGGAATGCAACGAGGAACAAGGATCTGTAATTGTTTTGGCGATCGGACGAGTTTGGCTTTTGGACGATGGTGCCGGTGGACTTTGAGATCTGACGGGACTTGGAAATATTTCGGACCGAAAGGTGTTTTTCGCGTTTTTCTCGAAAACGAGCGCGACCACCGCGGTCGAACCATTAATGCAATACGTTCGCAATGCAACGAGGAACAAGGATCTGTAATTGTTTTGGCGATCGGACGAGTTTGGCTTTTGGACGATGGTGCCGGTGGACTTTGAGATCTGACGGGACTTGGAAATATTTCGGACCGAAAGGTGTTTTTCGCGTTTTTCTCGAAAACGAGCGCGACCACCGCGGTCGAACCATTAATGCAATACGTTCGCAATGCAACGAGGAACAAGGATCTATAATTGTTTTGGCGATCGGACGAGTTTGGCTTTTGGACGATGGTGCCGGTGGACTTTGAGATCTGACGGGACTTGGAAATATTTCGGACCGAAAGGTGTTTTTCTCTTTTTTCTCGAAAACGAGCGCGACGACCGCGGTCGAACCATCAATGTAATACGTTCGGAATGCAACGAGGAACAAGGATCTATAATTGTTTTGGCGATCGGACGTGTTTGGCTTTTGGACGATGGTGCCGGTGGACTTTGAGATCTGACGGGACTTTGAAATATTTCGGACCGAAAGGTGTTTTTCGCGGTTTTCTCGAAAACGAGCGCGACGACCGCGGTCGAACCATTAATGTAATACGTTCGCAATGCAACGAGGAACAAGGATCTATAATTGTTTTGGCGATCGGACGAGTTTGGCTTTTGGACGATGGTGCCGGTGGACTTAGAGATCTGACGGGACTTGGAAATATTTCGGACCGAAAGGTGTTTTTCTCGTTTTTCTCGAAAACGAGCGCGACCACCGCGGTCGAACCATTAATGTAATACGTTCGGCATGCAACGAGGAACAAGGATCTATAATTGTTTTGGCGATCGGACGAGTTTGGCTTTTGGACGATGGTGCCGGTGGACTTTGAGATCTGACGGGACTTGGAAATATTTCGGACCGAAAGGTGTTTTTCTCGTTTTTCTCGAAAACGAGCGCGACCACCGCGGTCGAACCATTAATGTAATACGTTCGGCATGCAACGAGGAACAAGGATCTATAATTGTTTTGGCGATCGGACGAGTTTGGCTTTTGGACGATGGTGCCGGTGGACTTTGAGATCTGACGGGACTTGGAAATATTTCGGACCGAAAGGTGTTTTTTGCGTTTTTCTTGAAAACGAGCGCGACGACCGCGGTCGAACCATCAATGTAATACGTTCGGAATGCAACGAGGAACAAGGATCTATAATTGTTTTGGCGATCGGACGAGTTTGGCTTTTGGACGATGGTGCCGGTGGACTTTGAGATCTGACGGGACTTGGAAATATTTCGGACCGAAAGGTGTTTTTCTCGTTTTTCTCGAAAACGAGCGCGACCACCGCGGTCGAACCATTAATGTAATACGTTCGGCATGCAACGAGGAACAAGGATCTATAATTGTTTTGGCGATCGGACGAGTTTGGCTTTTGGACGATGGTGCCGGTGGACTTTGAGATCTGACGGGACTTGGAAATATTTCGGACCGAAAGGTGTTTTTCGCGTTTTTCTCGAAAACGAGCGCGACGACCGCGGTCGAACCATCAATGTAATACGTTCGGAATGCAACGAGGAACAAGGATCTATAATTGTTTTGGCGATCGGACGTGTTTGGCTTTTGGACGATGGTGCCGGTGGACTTTGAGATCTGACGGGACTTTGAAATATTTCGGACCGAAAGGAGTTTTTCGCGTTTTTCTCGAAAACGAGCGCGACGACAGCGTTCGAACCATTAATGTAATACGTTCGCAATGCAACGAGGAACAAGGATCTATAATTGTTTTGGCGATCGGACGAGTTTGGCTTTTGGACGATGGTGCCGGTGGACTTTGAGATCTGACGGGACATGGAAATATTTCGGACCGAAAGGTGTTTTTCTCGTTTTTCTCGAAAACGAGCGCGACCACCGCGGTCGAACCATTAATGTAATACGTTCGGCATGCAACGAGGAACAAGGATCTATAATTGTTTTGGCGATCGGACGAGTTTGGCTTTTGGACGATGGTGCCGGTGGACTTTGAGATCTCACGGGACTTGGAAATATTTCGGACCGAAAGGTGTTTTTCGCGTTTTTCTCGAAAACGAGCGCGACCACCGCGGTCGAACCATTAATGCAATACGTTCGCAATGCAACGAGGAACAAGGATCTATAATTGTTTTGGCGATCGGACGAGTTTGGCTTTTGGACGATGGTGCCGGTGGACTTTGAGATCTGACGGGACTTGGAAATATTTCGGACCGAAAGGTGTTTTTCTCTTTTTTCTCGAAAACGAGCGCGACGACCGCGGTCGAACCATCAATGTAATACGTTCGGAATGCAACGAGGAACAAGGATCTATAATTGTTTTGGCGATCGGACGTGTTTGGCTTTTGGACGATGGTGCCGGTGGACTTTGAGATCTGACGGGACTTTGAAATATTTCGGACCGAAAGGTGTTTTTCGCGGTTTTCTCGAAAACGAGCGCGACGACCGCGGTCGAACCATTAATGTAATACGTTCGCAATGCAACGAGGAACAAGGATCTATAATTGTTTTGGCGATCGGACGAGTTTGGCTTTTGGACGATGGTGCCGGTGGACTTAGAGATCTGACGGGACTTGGAAATATTTCGGACCGAAAGGTGTTTTTCTCGTTTTTCTCGAAAACGAGCGCGACCACCGCGGTCGAACCATTAATGTAATACGTTCGGCATGCAACGAGGAACAAGGATCTATAATTGTTTTGGCGATCGGACGAGTTTGGCTTTTGGACGATGGTGCCGGTGGACTTTGAGATCTGACGGGACTTGGAAATATTTCGGACCGAAAGGTGTTTTTCTCGTTTTTCTCGAAAACGAGCGCGACCACCGCGGTCGAACCATTAATGTAATACGTTCGGCATGCAACGAGGAACAAGGATCTATAATTGTTTTGGCGATCGGACGAGTTTGGCTTTTGGACGATGGTGCCGGTGGACTTTGAGATCTGACGGGACTTGGAAATATTTCGGACCGAAAGGTGTTTTTCTCTTTTTTCTCGAAAACGAGCGCGACCACCGCGGTCGAACCATTAATGTAATACGTTCGGCATGCAACGAGGAACAAGGATCTATAATTGTTTTGGCGATCGGACGAGTTTGGCTTTTGGACGATGGTGCCGGTGGACTTTGAGATCTGACGGGACTTGGAAATATTTCGGACCGAAAGGTGTTTTTCTCGTTTTTCTCGAAAACGAGCGCGACCAACGCGGTCGAACCATTAATGTAATACGTTCGGCATGCAACGAGGAACAAGGATCTATAATTGTTTTGGCGATCGGACGAGTTTGGCTTTTGGACGATGGTGCCGGTGGACTTTGAGATCTGACGGGACTTGGAAATATTTCGGACCGAAAGGTGTTTTTCTCGTTTTTCTCGAAAACGAGCGCGACCAACGCGGTCGAACAATTAATGTAATACGTTCGGCATGCAACGAGGAACAAGGATCTATAATTGTTTTGGCGATCGGACGAGTTTGGCTTTTGGACGATGGTGCCGGTGGACTTTGAGATCTGACGGGACTTGGAAATATTTCGGACCGAAAGGTGTTTTTCGCGTTTTTCTCGAAAACGAGCGCGACGACCGCGGTCGAACCATCAATGTAATACGTTCGGAATGCAACGAGGAACAAGGATCTATAATTGTTTTGGCGATCGGACGTGTTTGGCTTTTGGACGATGGTGCCGGTGGACTTTGAGATCTGACGGGACTTTGAAATATTTCGGACCGAAAGGAGTTTTTCGCGTTTTTCTCGAAAACGAGCGCGACGACCGCGTTCGAACCATTAATGTAATACGTTCGCAATGCAACGAGGAACAAGGATCTATAATTGTTTTGGCGATCGGACGAGTTTGGCTTTTGGACGATGGTGCCGGTGGACTTTGAGATCTGAGGGGACTTGGAAATATTTCGGACCGAAAGGTGTTTTTCTCGTTTTTCTCGAAAACGAGCGCGACGACCGCGGTCGAACCATTAATGTAATTCGTTCGGAATGCAACGAGGAACAAGGATCTATAATTGTTTTGGCGATCGGACGAGTTTGGCTTTTGGACGATGGTGCCGGTGGACTTTGAGATCTGACGGGACTTGGAAATATTTCGGACCGAAAGGTGTTTTTCGCGTTTTTCTCGAAAACGAGCGCGACCACCGCGGTCGAACCATTAATGCAATACGTTCGCAATGCAACGAGGAACAAGGATCTATAATTGTTTTGGCGATCGGACGAGTTTGGCTTTTGGACGATGGTGCCGGTGGACTTTGAGATCTGACGGGACTTGGAAATATTTCGGACCGAAAGGTGTTTTTCTCGTTTTTCTCGAAAACGAGCGCGACGACCGCGGTCGAACCATTAATGTAATACGTTCGGAATGCAACGAGGAACAAGGATCTGTAATTGTTTTGGCGATCGGACGAGTTTGGCTTTTGGACGATGGTGCCGGTGGACTTTGAGATCTGACGGGACTTGGAAATATTTCGGACCGAAAGGTGTTTTTCGCGTTTTTCTCGAAAACGAGCGCGACCACCGCGGTCGAACCATTAATGCAATACGTTCGCAATGCAACGAGGAACAAGGATCTGTAATTGTTTTGGCGATCGGACGAGTTTGGCTTTTGGACGATGGTGCCGGTGGACTTTGAGATCTGACGGGACTTGGAAATATTTCGGACCGAAAGGTGTTTTTCGCGTTTTTCTCGAAAACGAGCGCGACCACCGCGGTCGAACCATTAATGCAATACGTTCGCAATGCAACGAGGAACAAGGATCTATAATTGTTTTGGCGATCGGACGAGTTTGGCTTTTGGACGATGGTGCCGGTGGACTTTGAGATCTGACGGGACTTGGAAATATTTCGGACCGAAAGGTGTTTTTCTCTTTTTTCTCGAAAACGAGCGCGACGACCGCGGTCGAACCATCAATGTAATACGTTCGGAATGCAACGAGGAACAAGGATCTATAATTGTTTTGGCGATCGGACGTGTTTGGCTTTTGGACGATGGTGCCGGTGGACTTTGAGATCTGACGGGACTTTGAAATATTTCGGACCGAAAGGTGTTTTTCGCGGTTTTCTCGAAAACGAGCGCGACGACCGCGGTCGAACCATTAATGTAATACGTTCGCAATGCAACGAGGAACAAGGATCTATAATTGTTTTGGCGATCGGACGAGTTTGGCTTTTGGACGATGGTGCCGGTGGACTTAGAGATCTGACGGGACTTGGAAATATTTCGGACCGAAAGGTGTTTTTCTCGTTTTTCTCGAAAACGAGCGCGACCACCGCGGTCGAACCATTAATGTAATACGTTCGGCATGCAACGAGGAACAAGGATCTATAATTGTTTTGGCGATCGGACGAGTTTGGCTTTTGGACGATGGTGCCGGTGGACTTTGAGATCTGACGGGACTTGGAAATATTTCGGACCGAAAGGTGTTTTTCTCGTTTTTCTCGAAAACGAGCGCGACCACCGCGGTCGAACCATTAATGTAATACGTTCGGCATGCAACGAGGAACAAGGATCTATAATTGTTTTGGCGATCGGACGAGTTTGGCTTTTGGACGATGGTGCCGGTGGACTTTGAGATCTGACGGGACTTGGAAATATTTCGGACCGAAAGGTGTTTTTTGCGTTTTTCTTGAAAACGAGCGCGACGACCGCGGTCGAACCATCAATGTAATACGTTCGGAATGCAACGAGGAACAAGGATCTATAATTGTTTTGGCGATCGGACGAGTTTGGCTTTTGGACGATGGTGCCGGTGGACTTTGAGATCTGACGGGACTTGGAAATATTTCGGACCGAAAGGTGTTTTTCTCGTTTTTCTCGAAAACGAGCGCGACCACCGCGGTCGAACCATTAATGTAATACGTTCGGCATGCAACGAGGAACAAGGATCTATAATTGTTTTGGCGATCGGACGAGTTTGGCTTTTGGACGATGGTGCCGGTGGACTTTGAGATCTGACGGGACTTGGAAATATTTCGGACCGAAAGGTGTTTTTCGCGTTTTTCTCGAAAACGAGCGCGACGACCGCGGTCGAACCATCAATGTAATACGTTCGGAATGCAACGAGGAACAAGGATCTATAATTGTTTTGGCGATCGGACGTGTTTGGCTTTTGGACGATGGTGCCGGTGGACTTTGAGATCTGACGGGACTTTGAAATATTTCGGACCGAAAGGAGTTTTTCGCGTTTTTCTCGAAAACGAGCGCGACGACAGCGTTCGAACCATTAATGTAATACGTTCGCAATGCAACGAGGAACAAGGATCTATAATTGTTTTGGCGATCGGACGAGTTTGGCTTTTGGACGATGGTGCCGGTGGACTTTGAGATCTGACGGGACATGGAAATATTTCGGACCGAAAGGTGTTTTTCTCGTTTTTCTCGAAAACGAGCGCGACCACCGCGGTCGAACCATTAATGTAATACGTTCGGCATGCAACGAGGAACAAGGATCTATAATTGTTTTGGCGATCGGACGAGTTTGGCTTTTGGACGATGGTGCCGGTGGACTTTGAGATCTCACGGGACTTGGAAATATTTCGGACCGAAAGGTGTTTTTCGCGTTTTTCTCGAAAACGAGCGCGACCACCGCGGTCGAACCATTAATGCAATACGTTCGCAATGCAACGAGGAACAAGGATCTATAATTGTTTTGGCGATCGGACGAGTTTGGCTTTTGGACGATGGTGCCGGTGGACTTTGAGATCTGACGGGACTTGGAAATATTTCGGACCGAAAGGTGTTTTTCTCTTTTTTCTCGAAAACGAGCGCGACGACCGCGGTCGAACCATCAATGTAATACGTTCGGAATGCAACGAGGAACAAGGATCTATAATTGTTTTGGCGATCGGACGTGTTTGGCTTTTGGACGATGGTGCCGGTGGACTTTGAGATCTGACGGGACTTTGAAATATTTCGGACCGAAAGGTGTTTTTCGCGGTTTTCTCGAAAACGAGCGCGACGACCGCGGTCGAACCATTAATGTAATACGTTCGCAATGCAACGAGGAACAAGGATCTATAATTGTTTTGGCGATCGGACGAGTTTGGCTTTTGGACGATGGTGCCGGTGGACTTAGAGATCTGACGGGACTTGGAAATATTTCGGACCGAAAGGTGTTTTTCTCGTTTTTCTCGAAAACGAGCGCGACCACCGCGGTCGAACCATTAATGTAATACGTTCGGCATGCAACGAGGAACAAGGATCTATAATTGTTTTGGCGATCGGACGAGTTTGGCTTTTGGACGATGGTGCCGGTGGACTTTGAGATCTGACGGGACTTGGAAATATTTCGGACCGAAAGGTGTTTTTCTCGTTTTTCTCGAAAACGAGCGCGACCACCGCGGTCGAACCATTAATGTAATACGTTCGGCATGCAACGAGGAACAAGGATCTATAATTGTTTTGGCGATCGGACGAGTTTGGCTTTTGGACGATGGTGCCGGTGGACTTTGAGATCTGACGGGACTTGGAAATATTTCGGACCGAAAGGTGTTTTTCGCGTTTTTCTCGAAAACGAGCGCGACCACCGCGGTCGAACCATTAATGCAATACGTTCGCAATGCAACGAGGAACAAGGATCTGTAATTGTTTTGGCGATCGGACGAGTTTGGCTTTTGAACGATGGTGCCGGTGGACTTTGAGATCTGACGGGACTTGGAAATATTTCGGACCGAAAGGTGTTTTTCGCGTTTTTCTCGAAAACGAGCGCGACCACCGCGGTCGAACCATTAATGCAATACGTTCGCAATGCAACGAGGAACAAGGATCTATAATTGTTTTGGCGATCGGACGAGTTTGGCTTTTGGACGATGGTGCCGGTGGACTTTGAGATCTGACGGGACTTGGAAATATTTCGGACCGAAAGGTGTTTTTCTCTTTTTTCTCGAAAACGAGCGCGACGACCGCGGTCGAACCATCAATGTAATACGTTCGGAATGCAACGAGGAACAAGGATCTATAATTGTTTTGGCGATCGGACGTGTTTGGCTTTTGGACGATGGTGCCGGTGGACTTTGAGATCTGACGGGACTTTGAAATATTTCGGACCGAAAGGTGTTTTTCGCGGTTTTCTCGAAAACGAGCGCGACGACCGCGGTCGAACCATTAATGTAATACGTTCGCAATGCAACGAGGAACAAGGATCTATAATTGTTTTGGCGATCGGACGAGTTTGGCTTTTGGACGATGGTGCCGGTGGACTTAGAGATCTGACGGGACTTGGAAATATTTCGGACCGAAAGGTGTTTTTCTCGTTTTTCTCGAAAACGAGCGCGACCACCGCGGTCGAACCATTAATGTAATACGTTCGGCATGCAACGAGGAACAAGGATCTATAATTGTTTTGGCGATCGGACGAGTTTGGCTTTTGGACGATGGTGCCGGTGGACTTTGAGATCTGACGGGACTTGGAAATATTTCGGACCGAAAGGTGTTTTTCTCGTTTTTCTCGAAAACGAGCGCGACCACCGCGGTCGAACCATTAATGTAATACGTTCGGCATGCAACGAGGAACAAGGATCTATAATTGTTTTGGCGATCGGACGAGTTTGGCTTTTGGACGATGGTGCCGGTGGACTTTGAGATCTGACGGGACTTGGAAATATTTCGGACCGAAAGGTGTTTTTTGCGTTTTTCTTGAAAACGAGCGCGACGACCGCGGTCGAACCATCAATGTAATACGTTCGGAATGCAACGAGGAACAAGGATCTATAATTGTTTTGGCGATCGGACGAGTTTGGCTTTTGGACGATGGTGCCGGTGGACTTTGAGATCTGACGGGACTTGGAAATATTTCGGACCGAAAGGTGTTTTTCTCGTTTTTCTCGAAAACGAGCGCGACCACCGCGGTCGAACCATTAATGTAATACGTTCGGCATGCAACGAGGAACAAGGATCTATAATTGTTTTGGCGATCGGACGAGTTTGGCTTTTGGACGATGGTGCCGGTGGACTTTGAGATCTGACGGGACTTGGAAATATTTCGGACCGAAAGGTGTTTTTCGCGTTTTTCTCGAAAACGAGCGCGACGACCGCGGTCGAACCATCAATGTAATACGTTCGGAATGCAACGAGGAACAAGGATCTATAATTGTTTTGGCGATCGGACGTGTTTGGCTTTTGGACGATGGTGCCGGTGGACTTTGAGATCTGACGGGACTTTGAAATATTTCGGACCGAAAGGAGTTTTTCGCGTTTTTCTCGAAAACGAGCGCGACGACAGCGTTCGAACCATTAATGTAATACGTTCGCAATGCAACGAGGAACAAGGATCTATAATTGTTTTGGCGATCGGACGAGTTTGGCTTTTGGACGATGGTGCCGGTGGACTTTGAGATCTGACGGGACATGGAAATATTTCGGACCGAAAGGTGTTTTTCTCGTTTTTCTCGAAAACGAGCGCGACCACCGCGGTCGAACCATTAATGTAATACGTTCGGCATGCAACGAGGAACAAGGATCTATAATTGTTTTGGCGATCGGACGAGTTTGGCTTTTGGACGATGGTGCCGGTGGACTTTGAGATCTCACGGGACTTGGAAATATTTCGGACCGAAAGGTGTTTTTCGCGTTTTTCTCGAAAACGAGCGCGACCACCGCGGTCGAACCATTAATGCAATACGTTCGCAATGCAACGAGGAACAAGGATCTATAATTGTTTTGGCGATCGGACGAGTTTGGCTTTTGGACGATGGTGCCGGTGGACTTTGAGATCTGACGGGACTTGGAAATATTTCGGACCGAAAGGTGTTTTTCTCTTTTTTCTCGAAAACGAGCGCGACGACCGCGGTCGAACCATCAATGTAATACGTTCGGAATGCAACGAGGAACAAGGATCTATAATTGTTTTGGCGATCGGACGTGTTTGGCTTTTGGACGATGGTGCCGGTGGACTTTGAGATCTGACGGGACTTTGAAATATTTCGGACCGAAAGGTGTTTTTCGCGGTTTTCTCGAAAACGAGCGCGACGACCGCGGTCGAACCATTAATGTAATACGTTCGCAATGCAACGAGGAACAAGGATCTATAATTGTTTTGGCGATCGGACGAGTTTGGCTTTTGGACGATGGTGCCGGTGGACTTAGAGATCTGACGGGACTTGGAAATATTTCGGACCGAAAGGTGTTTTTCTCGTTTTTCTCGAAAACGAGCGCGACCACCGCGGTCGAACCATTAATGTAATACGTTCGGCATGCAACGAGGAACAAGGATCTATAATTGTTTTGGCGATCGGACGAGTTTGGCTTTTGGACGATGGTGCCGGTGGACTTTGAGATCTGACGGGACTTGGAAATATTTCGGACCGAAAGGTGTTTTTCTCGTTTTTCTCGAAAACGAGCGCGACCAACGCGGTCGAACCATTAATGTAATACGTTCGGCATGCAACGAGGAACAAGGATCTATAATTGTTTTGGCGATCGGACGAGTTTGGCTTTTGGACGATGGTGCCGGTGGACTTTGAGATCTGACGGGACTTGGAAATATTTCGGACCGAAAGGTGTTTTTTGCGTTTTTCTTGAAAACGAGCGCGACGACCGCGGTCGAACCATCAATGTAATACGTTCGGAATGCAACGAGGAACAAGGATCTATAATTGTTTTGGCGATCGGACGAGTTTGGCTTTTGGACGATGGTGCCGGTGGACTTTGAGATCTGACGGGACTTGGAAATATTTCGGACCGAAAGGTGTTTTTCTCGTTTTTCTCGAAAACGAGCGCGACCACCGCGGTCGAACCATTAATGTAATACGTTCGGCATGCAACGAGGAACAAGGATCTATAATTGTTTTGGCGATCGGACGAGTTTGGCTTTTGGACGATGGTGCCGGTGGACTTTGAGATCTGACGGGACTTGGAAATATTTCGGAACGAAAGGTGTTTTTCGCGTTTTTCTCGAAAACGAGCGCGACGACCGCGGTCGAACCATCAATGTAATACGTTCGGAATGCAACGAGGAACAAGGATCTATAATTGTTTTGGCGATCGGACGTGTTTGGCTTTTGGACGATGGTGCCGGTGGACTTTGAGATCTGACGGGACTTTGAAATATTTCGGACCGAAAGGAGTTTTTCGCGTTTTTCTCGAAAACGAGCGCGACGACAGCGTTCGAACCATTAATGTAATACGTTCGCAATGCAACGAGGAACAAGGATCTATAATTGTTTTGGCGATCGGACGAGTTTGGCTTTTGGACGATGGTGCCGGTGGACTTTGAGATCTGACGGGACATGGAAATATTTCGGACCGAAAGGTGTTTTTCTCGTTTTTCTCGAAAACGAGCGCGACCACCGCGGTCGAACCATTAATGTAATACGTTCGGCATGCAACGAGGAACAAGGATCTATAATTGTTTTGGCGATCGGACGAGTTTGGCTTTTGGACGATGGTGCCGGTGGACTTTGAGATCTCACGGGACTTGGAAATATTTCGGACCGAAAGGTGTTTTTCGCGGTTTTCTCGAAAACGAGCGCGACGACCGCGGTCGAACCATTAATGTAATACGTTCGGAATGCAACGAGGAACAAGGATCTATAATTGTTTTGGGCGATCGGACGAGTTTGGCTTTTGGACGATGGTGCCGGTGGACTTTGAGATCTGACGGGACTTGGAAATATTTCGGACCGAAAGGTGTTTTTCTCGTTTTTCTCGAAAACGAGCGCGACCAACGCGGTCGAACCATTAATGTAATACGTTCGGCATGCAACGAGGAACAAGGATCTATAATTGTTTTGGCGATCGGACGAGTTTGGCTTTTGGACGATGGTGCCGGTGGACTTTGAGATCTGACGGGACTTGGAAATATTTCGGACCGAAAGGTGTTTTTCTCGTTTTTCTCGAAAACGAGCGCGACCACCGCGGTCGAACCATTAATGTAATACGTTCGGCATGCAACGAGGAACAAGGATCTATAATTGTTTTGGCGATCGGACGAGTTTGGCTTTTGGACGATGGTGCCGGTGGACTTTGAGATCTGACGGGACTTGGAAATATTTCGGACCGAAAGGTGTTTTTTGCGTTTTTCTTGAAAACGAGCGCGACGACCGCGGTCGAACCATCAATGAAATACGTTCGGAATGCAACGAGGAACAAGGATCTATAATTGTTTTGGCGATCGGACGAGTTTGGCTTTTGGACGATGGTGCCGGTGGACTTTGAGATCTGACGGGACTTGGAAATATTTCGGACCGAAAGGTGTTTTTCTCGTTTTTCTCGAAAACGAGCGCGACCACCGCGGTCGAACCATTAATGTAATACGTTCGGCATGCAACGAGGAACAAGGATCTATAATTGTTTTGGCGATCGGACGAGTTTGGCTTTTGGACGATGGTGCCGGTGGACTTTGAGATCTGACGGGACTTGGAAATATTTCGGACCGAAAGGTGTTTTTCGCGTTTTTCTCGAAAACGAGCGCGACGACCGCGGTCGAACCATCAATGTAATACGTTCGGAATGCAACGAGGAACAAGGATCTATAATTGTTTTGGCGATCGGACGTGTTTGGCTTTTGGACGATGGTGCCGGTGGACTTTGAGATCTGACGGGACTTTGAAATATTTCGGACCGAAAGGAGTTTTTCGCGTTTTTCTCGAAAACGAGCGCGACGACAGCGTTCGAACCATTAATGTAATACGTTCGCAATGCAACGAGGAACAAGGATCTATAATTGTTTTGGCGATCGGACGAGTTTGGCTTTTGGACGATGGTGCCGGTGGACTTTGAGATCTGACGGGACATGGAAATATTTCGGACCGAAAGGTGTTTTTCTCGTTTTTCTCGAAAACGAGCGCGACCACCGCGGTCGAACCATTAATGTAATACGTTCGGCATGCAACGAGGAACAAGGATCTATAATTGTTTTGGCGATCGGACGAGTTTGGCTTTTGGACGATGGTGCCGGTGGACTTTGAGATCTGACGGGACTTGGAAATATTTCGGACCGAAAGGTGTTTTTCGCGGTTTTCTCGAAAACGAGCGCGACGACCGCGGTCGAACCATTAATGTAATACGTTCGGAATGCAACGAGGAACAAGGATCTATAATTGTTTTGGGCGATCGGACGAGTTTGGCTTTTGGACGATGGTGCCGGTGGACTTTGAGATCTGACGGGACTTGGAAATATTTCGGACCGAAAGGTGTTTTTCTCGTTTTTCTCGAAAACGAGCGCGACCAACGCGGTCGAACCATTAATGTAATACGTTCGGCATGCAACGAGGAACAAGGATCTATAATTGTTTTGGCGATCGGACGAGTTTGGCTTTTGGACGATGGTGCCGGTGGACTTTGAGATCTGACGGGACTTGGAAATATTTCGGACCGAAAGGTGTTTTTCTCGTTTTTCTCGAAAACGAGCGCGACCACCGCGGTCGAACCATTAATGTAATACGTTCGGCATGCAACGAGGAACAAGGATCTATAATTGTTTTGGCGATCGGACGAGTTTGGCTTTTGGACGATGGTGCCGGTGGACTTTGAGATCTGACGGGACTTGGAAATATTTCGGACCGAAAGGTGTTTTTCTCGTTTTTCTCGAAAACGAGCGCGACCACCGCGGTCGAACCATTAATGTAATACGTTCGGCATGCAACGAGGAACAAGGATCTATAATTGTTTTGGCGATCGGACGAGTTTGGCTTTTGGACGATGGTGCCGGTGGACTTTGAGATCTGACGGGACTTGGAAATATTTCGGACCGAAAGGTGTTTTTCGCGTTTTTCTCGAAAACGAGCGCGACGACCGCGGTCGAACCATCAATGTAATACGTTCGGAATGCAACGAGGAACAAGGATCTATAATTGTTTTGGCGATCGGACGTGTTTGGCTTTTGGACGATGGTGCCGGTGGACTTTGAGATCTGACGGGACTTTGAAATATTTCGGACCGAAAGGAGTTTTTCGCGTTTTTCTCGAAAACGAGCGCGACGACAGCGTTCGAACCATTAATGTAATACGTTCGCAATGCAACGAGGAACAAGGATCTATAATTGTTTTGGCGATCGGACGAGTTTGGCTTTTGGACGATGGTGCCGGTGGACTTTGAGATCTGACGGGACTTGGAAATATTTCGGACCGAAAGGTGTTTTTCTCGTTTTTCTCGAAAACGAGCGCGACCACCGCGGTCGAACCATTAATGTAATACGTTCGGCATGCAACGAGGAACAAGGATCTATAATTGTTTTGGCGATCGGACGAGTTTGGCGTTTGGACGATGGTGCCGGTGGACTTTGAGATCTGACGGGACTTGGAAATATTTCGGACCGAAAGGTGTTTTTTGCGTTTTTCTTGAAAACGAGCGCGACGACCGCGGTCGAACCATCAATGTAATACGTTCGGAATGCAACGAGGAACAAGGATCTATAATTGTTTTGGCGATCGGACGAGTTTGGCTTTTGGACGATGGTGCCGGTGGACTTTGAGATCTGACGGGACTTGGAAATATTTCGGACCGAAAGGTGTTTTTCTCGTTTTTCTCGAAAACGAGCGCGACCACCGCGGTCGAACCATTAATGTAATACGTTCGGCATGCAACGAGGAACAAGGATCTATAATTGTTTTGGCGATCGGACGAGTTTGGCTTTTGGACGATGGTGCCGGTGGACTTTGAGATCTGACGGGACTTGGAAATATTTCGGACCGAAAGGTGTTTTTCGCGTTTTTCTCGAAAACGAGCGCGACGACCGCGGTCGAACCATCAATGTAATACGTTCGGAATGCAACGAGGAACAAGGATCTATAATTGTTTTGGCGATCGGACGTGTTTGGCTTTTGGACGATCGTGCCGGTGGACTTTGAGATCTGAGGGGACTTGGAAATATTTCGGACCGAAAGGTGTTTTTCTCGTTTTTCTCGAAAACGAGCGCGACGACCGCGGTCGAACCATTAATGTAATTCGTTCGGAATGCAACGAGGAACAAGGATCTATAGTTGTTTTGGCGATCGGACGAGTTTGGCTTTTGGACGATGGTGCCGGTGGACTTTGAGATCTGACGGGACTTGGAAATATTTCGGACCGAAAGGTGTTTTTCGCGTTTTTCTCGAAAACGAGCGCGACCACCGCGGTCGAACCATTAATGCAATACGTTCGCAATGCAACGAGGAACAAGGATCTATAATTGTTTTGGCGATCGGACGAGTTTGGCTTTTGGACGATGGTGCCGGTGGACTTTGAGATCTGACGGGACTTGGAAATATTTCGGACCGAAAGGAGTTTTTCGCGTTTTTCTCGAAAACGAGCGCGACCACCGCGGTCGAACCATTAATGTAATACGTTCGGCATGCAACGAGGAACAAGGATCTATAATTGTTTTGGCGATCGGACGAGTTTGGCTTTTGGACGATGGTGCCGGTGGACTTTGAGATCTGACGGGACTTGGAAATATTTCGGACCGAAAGGTGTTTTTCTCGTTTTTCTCGAAAACGAGCGCGACCACCGCGGTCGAACCATTAATGTAATACGTTCGGCATGCAACGAGGAACAAGGATCTATAATTGTTTTGGCGATCGGACGAGTTTGGCTTTTGGACGATGGTGCCGGTGGACTTTGAGATCTGACGGGACTTGGAAATATTTCGGACCGAAAGGTGTTTTTCGCGGTTTTCTCGAAAACGAGCGCGACGACCGCGGTCGAACCATTAATGTAATACGTTCGGAATGCAACGAGGAACAAGGATCTATACTTGTTTTGGCGATCGGACGAGTTTGGCTTTTGGACGATGGTGCCGGTGGACTTTGAGATCTGACGGGACTTGGAAATATTTCGGACCGAAAGGTGTTTTTCCCGTTTTTCTCGAAAACGAGCGCGACCACCGCGGTCGAACCATTAATGTAATACGTTCGGCATGCAACGAGGAACAAGGATCTATAATTGTTTTGGCGATCGGACGAGTTTGGCTTTTGGACGATGGTGCCGGTGGACTTTGAGATCTGACGGGACTTGGAAATATTTCGGACCGAAAGGTGTTTTTCGCGTTTTTCTTGAAAACGAGCGCGACGACCGCGGTCGAACCATCAATGTAATACGTTCGGAATGCAACGAGGAACAAGGATCTATAATTGTTTTGGCGATCGGACGAGTTTGGCTTTAGGACGATGGTGCCGGTGGACTTTGAGATCTGACGGGACTTGGAAATATTTCGGACCGAAAGGTGTTTTTCTCGTTTTTCTCGAAAACGAACGCGACCACCGCGGTCGAACCATTAATGTAATACGTTCGGCATGCAACGAGGAACAAGGATCTATAATTGTTTTGGCGATCGGACGAGTTTGGCTTTTGGACGATGGTGCCGGTGGACTTTGAGATCTGACGGGACTTGGAAATATTTCGGACCGAAAGGTGTTTTTCGCGTTTTTCTCGAAAACGAGCGCGACGACCGCGGTCGAACCATCAATGTAATACGTTCGGAATGCAACTAGGAACAAGGATCTATAATTGTTTTGGCGATCGGACGTGTTTGGCTTTTGGACGATGGTGCCGGTGGACTTTGAGATCTGACGGGACTTTGAAATATTTCGGACCGAAAGGAGTTTTTCGCGTTTTTCTCGAAAACGAGCGCGACGTCAGCGTTCGAACCATTAATGTAATACGTTCGCAATGCAACGAGGAACAAGGTTCTATAATTGTTTTGGCGATCGGACGAGTTTGGCTTTTGGACGATGGTGCCGGTGGACTTTGAGATCTGACGGGACTTGGAAATATTTCGGACCGAAAGGTGTTTTTCTCTTTTTTCTCGAAAACGAGCGCGACCACCGCGGTCGAACCATTAATGTAATACGTTCGGCATGCAACGAGGAACAAGGATCTATAATTGTTTTGGCGATCGGACGAGTTTGGCTTTTGGACGATGGTGCCGGTGGACTTTGAGATCTGACGGGACTTGGAAATATTTCGGACCGAAAGGTGTTTTTCTCGTTTTTCTCGAAAACGAGCGCGACCAACGCGGTCGAACCATTAATGTAATACGTTCGGCATGCAACGAGGAACAAGGATCTATAATTGTTTTGGCGATCGGACGAGTTTGGCTTTTGGACGATGGTGCCGGTGGACTTTGAGATCTGACGGGACTTGGAAATATTTCGGACCGAAAGGTGTTTTTCTCGTTTTTCTCGAAAACGAGCGCGACCAACGCGGTCGAACCATTAATGTAATACGTTCGGCATGCAACGAGGAACAAGGATCTATAATTGTTTTGGCGATCGGACGAGTTTGGCTTTTGGACGATGGTGCCGGTGGACTTTGAGATCTGACGGGACTTGGAAATATTTCGGACCGAAAGGTGTTTTTCTCGTTTTTCTCGAAAACGAGCGCGACGACCGCGGTCGAACCATTAATGTAATTCGTTCGGAATGCAACGAGGAACAAGGATCTATAATTGTTTTGGCGATCGGACGAGTTTGGCTTTTGGACGATGGTGCCGGTGGACTTTGAGATCTGACGGGACTTGGAAATATTTCGGACCGAAAGGAGTTTTTCGCGTTTTTCTCGAAAACGAGCGCGACCACCGCGGTCGAACCATTAATGTAATACGTTCGGCATGCAACGAGGAACAAGGATCTATAATTGTTTTGGCGGTCGGACGAGTTTGGCTTTTGGACGATGGTGCCGGTGGACTTTGAGATCTGACGGGACTTTGAAATATTTCGGACCGAAAGGAGTTTTTCGCGTTTTTCTCGAAAACGTGCGCGACGACCGCGGTCGAACCATCAATGTAATACGTTCGGAATGCAACGAGGAACAAGGATCTATAATTGTTTTGGCGATCGGACGTGTTTGGCTTTTGGACGATGGTGCCGGTGGACTTTGAGATCTGACGGGACTTTGAAATATTTCGGACCGAAAGGAGTTTTTCGCGTTTTTCTCGAAAACGAGCGCGACGACAGCGTTCGAACCATTAATGTAATACGTTCGCAATGCAACGAGGAACAAGGATCTATAATTGTTTTGGCGATCGGACGAGTTTGGCTTTTGGACGATGGTGCCGGTGGACTTTGAGATCTGACGGGACTTGGAAATATTTCGGACCGAAAGGTGTTTTTCGCGGTTTTCTCGAAAACGAGCGCGACGACCGCGGTCGAACCATTAATGTAATACGTTCGGAATGCAACGAGGAACAAGGATCTATAATTGTTTTGGCGATCGGACGAGTTTGGCTTTTGGACGATGGTGCCGGTGGACTTTGAGATCTGACGGGACTTGGAAATATTTCGGACCGAAAGGTGTTTTTCGCGTTTTTCTCGAAAACGAGCGCGACCACCGCGGTCGAACCATTAATGTAATACGTTCGGCATGCAACGAGGAACAAGGATCTATAATTGTTTTGGCGATCGGACGAGTTTGGCTTTTGGACGATGGGGCCGGTGGACTTTGAGGTCTGACGGGACTTGGAAATATTTCGGACCGAAAGGTGTTTTTCGCGGTTTTCTCGAAAACGAGCGCGACGACCGCGGTCGAACCATTAATGTAATACGTTCGGAATGCAACGAGGAACAAGGATCTATAATTGTTTTGGCGATCGGACGAGTTTGGCTTTTGGACGATGGTGCCGGTGGACTTTGAGATCTGACGGGACTTGGAAATATTTCGGACCGAAAGGTGTTTTTCTCGTTTTTCTCGAAAACGAGCGCGACCAACGCGGTCGAACCATTAATGTAATACGTTCGGCATGCAACGAGGAACAAGGATCTATAATTGTTTTGGCGATCGGACGAGTTTGGCTTTTGGACGATTGTGCCGGTGGACTTTGAGATCTGACGGGACTTTGAAATATTTCGGACCGAAAGGAGTTTTTCGCGTTTTTCTCGAAAACGAGCGCGACGACCGCGTTCGAACCATTAATGTAATACGTTCGCAATGCAACGAGGAACAAGGATCTATAATTGTTTTGGCGATCGGACGAGTTTGGCTTTTAGACGATGGTGCCGGTGGACTTTGAGATCTGACGGGACTTGGAAATATTTCGGACCGAAAGGTGTTTTTCGCGTTTTTCTCGAAAACGAGCGCGACGACCGCGGTCGAACCATCAATGTAATACGTTCGGAATGCAACGAGGAACAAGGATCTATAATTGTTTTGGCGATCGGACGTGTTTGGCTTTTGGACGATGGTGCCGGTGGACTTTGAGATCTGACGGGACTTTGAAATATTTCGGACCGAAAGGAGTTTTTCTCTTTTTTCTCGAAAACGAGCGCGACCACCGCGGTCGAACCATTAATGTAATACGTTGGGCATGCAACGAGGAACAAGGATCTATAATTGTTTTGGCGATCGGACGAGTTTGGCTTTTGGACGATGGTGCCGGTGGACTTTGAGATCTGAGGGGACTTGGAACTATTTCGGACCGAAAGGTGTTTTTCTCGTTTTTCTCGAAAACGAGCGCGACGACCGCGGTCGAACCATTAATGTAATTCGTTCGGAATGCAACGAGGAACAAGGATCTATAATTGTTTTGGCGATCGGACGAGTTTGGGTTTTGGACGATGGTGCCGGTGGACTTTGAGATCTGACGGGACTTGGAAATATTTCGGACCGAAAGGTGTTTTTCGCGGTTTTCTCGAAAACGAGCGCGACGACCGCGGTCGAACCATTAATGTAATACGTTCGGAATGCAACGAGGAACAAGGATCTATAATTGTTTTGGCGATCGGACGAGTTTGGCTTTTGGTCGATGGTGCCGGTGGACTTTGAGATCTGACGGGACTTGGAAATATTTCGGACTGAAAGGTGTTTTTCTCGTTTTTCTCGAAAACGAGCGCGACCAACGCGGTCGAACCATTAATGTAATACGTTCGGCATGCAACGAGGAACAAGGATCTATAATTGTTTTGGCGATCGGACGAGTTTGGCTTTTGGACGATGGTGCCGGTGGACTTTGAGATCTGACGGGACTTGGAAATATTTCGGACCGAAAGGTGTTTTTCGCGTTTTTCTCGAAAACGAGCGCGACGACCGCGGTCGAACCATCAATGTAATACGTTCGGAATGCAACGAGGAACAAGGATCTATAATTGTTTTGGCGATCGGACGTGTTTGGCTTTTGGACGATGGTGCCGGTGGACTTTGAGATCTGACGGGACTTTGAAATATTTCGGACCGAAAGGAGTTTTTCGCGTTTTTCTCGAAAACGAGCGCGACGACCGCGTTCGAACCATTAATGTAATACGTTCGCAATGCAACGAGGAACAAGGATCTATAATTGTTTTGGCGATCGGACGAGTTTGGCTTTTGGACGATGGTGCCGGTGGACTTTGAGATCTGACGGGACTTGGAAATATTTCGGACCGAAAGGTGTTTTTCTCGTTTTTCTCGAAAACGCAGTCACAGTCTGTAATCAGTCGCCGAGGTGACAGGTCGTTTGTTTTGGTTGTGCGAACGTTGTTATGTGCCTCTCCATGTGACTCTGGCAGTTTGAATCTTTTGGTGTTTTCAAGATTCTGTGTGCTCCAGCTTAAACCAGCAACTGGCCCTCTTTAATCTTCTTTCATCTCGTAATAGAGCTAACGTTCACTAGCTCTGCAGTGCTGGTTTTAGTGTGTACCCACAGCGTGTTTTAACTGTTTTGGCATTCGCTCTCTTCACGATCTGGGATGTCGAGTGGGTCGAAGAAATGTAAGGGCTGCTCCACTGCAGTTGCCAATCCGGTAACATGTGGAGTTTGCGGAATCATTACGCATCCAGGAGCCTCTTGTATGGCACGATCGGGCCATCCCTTGTCCGATAAGATCCTTTTGGATTGTCGGGCTGGATCATCAAAATCGCAATCTACCGCTAGCCAGGCCGTTACATTGCCGGTACAGACGGTATCTACCATACCAACGGCCACGCTCCAGTCGCTCTCTGCGTTACCATCTGCCGATGAGATCAGAGATATAATAAGATCTGCAATTGACGAGAAGCTCTCGGTCTTTCAGGATGAAATACTTAAGAGTATTAGAGCAGAACTTAGTAATATGAAGGCCGATATAGATTCCTTGTCTGAACGAGTCAAGGCTTTGGAGGAGAAGCCCACCATCCCATCGGATCAGATGCCCTCGACTGCAGTTGACGTGTTTGAGGAGCTGAATGACAGGGAGTTCAGGTCCAAAAACATCATCATTTTCGGGATGCCGGAGCCTCAAGAATCCTCATTGGAATTGAAGCGTTCGGTCGATTTGAATGCTGCTCGTGGGGTCTTGTCCGAGTTTTACCCCCTCAACAATCTGGATCTTGCCACGCATCGCCTGGGCAAGCAGGGTGCAGTTTCCTGTAGGCCTCTCTGTGTTCGTCTTGACTCTGCAGCCGATGTAAAGAGGATACTCCAGGCTAAACATCGGTACAGGGGCCCGTACACGATCTCAGACGATAAGACCAGGTTTCAACGTGGGACCATTTTGCAGCTCCGGGCGAAACTCCGGGACCTTCATGAGCAGGGTCAAACCCAGATGACCATCCGGTACATTCGGGGTGTTCCCAAGATCGTGAAGGGCAGAACACCCAATGCATCGTCTCAAAAAAACGCGAACTGAACCCTTTAGTATATATGCAAAATGTTCGTGGTCTCCGTACTAAATTGGATACCCTCATTAACTCCGTACTTGTATCCTCAGTGTCGTATGACGTTATTATTTTTGTTGAGACCTGGCTCACTCCTGCCATATCATCTAACGAACTTGGATTGCGGGGTTATACCGTTCATAGGTGTGACAGGTCCCAACGATCTAGCTGTTTCACTAGGGGTGGTGGTGTGCTCATCGCGGTAAAAAACTATATGTCTTCGTGCGTTGTAACTACCAATTGTGTAGAGATCGAACAATTGTTTGTTAGAGCCCACCTTCGCGGTAATAAATACCTGCTACTGGGAGCGGTTTATATTCCGCCTGCATCTCAGACGTCACTGTATGCAAATCATGTTGACTCAGTAATGGAATTAAGTCTCAAGTATAGCGACGACACCTTTTGTGTGTACGGTGATTTTAACCTTCCTCACGCGGTATGGTTCAATGACTCGGTCCAGGATTGCTTCAGGAGATCTGGTGTTACGTCGAACGAATCTGCAGCCATTGACCTTCTCCTTGGTTGTGCTGGATATTGTAACCTTACTCAAGTAAACAATGTGTTTAATGACTTCGACGTCATGCTCGATCTCGTCTTTGTTAGCTCCTCTAATGTCGCTGTGGATCGGGTCATTGAAGTCCTTATTGAACCTGATGTATATCATCCACCCTTATATATAAAGTTTAATGGTTTGGCATCGGGTCCTGACCCCATGCGCTACAACTTTAAGTATAGGGACTTTAAGCGTGGTGACTACCCAAGGGTGTTGGAATATCTCAATTCCGTGGATTGGGATAATGAGACTGGTGATTCTGACCCAGAATTAGCCCTGGAGTGTTTATATGGTCACATTAATACGGCAATAGAAGCTTTTATTCCTCTTAGGTCTGCGGGTCGATCCACGTTTCCGCCTTGGTTTTCCCCTGGCTTAAGGTCCCTGATCGGGCAGAAGAAAAGGGCGCATAAAGTCTTTAAACGTTCTGGTTCATTTTCTGATTATATTAACTTTGCGAGTCTTCGTACAAGGTGTAAGCTTTCCCTGTCATGCGATCATAGAGTCTATATTGAAAGCGTCGAGAGTGCGGTGTGTGAGAATGTACGCGCCTTCTGGAAATTTGTTAACACGAAGCGTGGTGTGCATGGAATTCCAGAAAAGGTCCATCTGGACCGTATGACTGCTGCGTCGCACGAAGAAGCTGCTAATCTGTTCGCTGAGTTTTTTGGCTCTGTATACACTCCTCTTGCTGGAGCGGTGCCTGCCCCGAATCCAGGTTCGTCCTCTTATAGTGATGTTAATATTCATTCGGTTTCTGTTTCCATCGGTCAAATTTTCTCTAAACTCAACTCTCTTGATACGTCAAAGAGCCCGGGATTCGATGGGGTCCCACCGCTGTTTCTGAAAGAGTGTCGTTTCATCCTTTCTAGGCCCCTCTGGCATATATTTAATTCCTCATTAACCAAGGGAATTTTTCCAGCAGCTTGGAAGACCACCTTGGTTACCCCTGTATTCAAGGCGGGCGATCGGTCAGACGTTAGAAATTATAGGCCGATATGTAAGCTATCTGTCATCCCAAAGATCTTTGAGGAGATTATAACTGAGTACTTAACGCCTAACCTTACCAATGTTATATGCGACGAGCAGCATGGATTTGTTCCTGGTCGGTCGACGACAACTAACCTGGCGGTATACCACTGCTTCATTTCTGATGCACTGGATGAGGGTCTGCAAGTCGATACCGTGTATACTGACTTTCGTAAGGCCTTTGATTCGGTTGATTATTGTATCCTCCATCACAAGTTAGCTTCATCCGGGATTTGCGGTCCTCTCCTTGCGTGGATCGATAGCTACCTTGAAAATCGTGTGCAGGTGGTCAGGGTGCAGGGCCGGGTATCTGATCCAGTCAATGTGACCTCTGGGGTTCCGCAGGGATCTCACCTTGGTCCTCTCCTGTTCATTCTCTTCATTAATGATCTTGGGAGGGCTTTTATGCATAGCAAATTTCTTATGTATGCGGACGATCTAAAGATTTTTCGTACTATTAGAAGTACTCTTGATGTGAAACTGTTGCAGGAGGATCTCGTTAGATTTGAGCAGTGGTGTACCAGTAATAGGATGCGGTTAAATGCCGGTAAATGTGTATTATTAAGGACACACAGGTCTGTTAGTGGCATTCCCTCAACATATAATTTAGATGATACCACTTTGTCTGAGGTGGCTGAAGTCCGGGACCTGGGTGTCACGTTTATGTCACGGCTGGATTTTCGCAATCATTATAGAAATGTTACGAGTAAAGCTATGAAAACCCTAGGTTTTATAGCCCGTTTTGGTAAACATTTTAAACAAATCCGAACACTGAAGTTGCTTTATGTCACACTGGTGAGGTCGCAGGTGGAATATGCGTCGGTAATATGGAGTCCTAGGCATATACAATATACCAGCTTATTTGAACGGGTGCAGCACAAGTTCCTGAGGTTGGCCATGAGGGCCTCAGGTAGCCCTATGCAGTTCTCTGACCATGATTACGGTCCTGCCTTGCAAATAACGGGACTATTATCTCTTAGTAATCGCCGTGTCTGTGCGGATCTATTATTTCTTTACAAAACTTTCCATGGTCAGATTAACTGCCAGGAGCTTGTCTCACGGATTTGCTTCAATGCTCCACAACGTGCGCTGCGTCTTAGACCCCTCTTTGCTACTCGGGTCCCCGAATATCGCTATTTCTCGGCTGACCCCATTAATCGCGCTATGAGCGAGTTGAATCAATGCCCTGCCAATATTGATTTGTTCATAGACTCCCTAACTACGTTTAGGGCTCTACTCCTGAGGAGTCTGCCATCGCCTTAATGTTCGGCCATTGCCTTAGTCTTGTTGCTTGTTTTGACTGTTATGTATGTTTTCGTTATATCTACTGTTTAACTATATCTATATTTTATTTTTTTCTTTATATTTTATTTTTCATGCACTTTATGTACAAATTTTGTATTCTAAAGGGTTCTCCCGTTTAAATATAATAATAATAATAATAATAATAAGATCTGACGGGACTTGGAAATATTTCGGACCGAAAGGTGTTTTTCTCGTTTTTCTCGAAAACGAGCGCGACCACCGCGGTCGAACCATTAATGTAATACGTTCGGCATGCAACGAGGAACAAGGATCTATAATTGTTTTGGCGATCGGACGAGTTTGGCTTTTGGACGATGGTGCCGGTGGACTTTGAGATCTGACGGGACTTGGAAATATTTCGGACCGAAAGGTGTTTTTCGCGTTTTTCTCGAAAACGAGCGCGACGACCGCGGTCGAACCATCAATGTAATACGTTCGGAATGCAACGAGGAACAAGGATCTATAATTGTTTTGGCGATCGGACGTGTTTGGCTTTTGGACGATGGTGCCGGTGGACTTTGAGATCTGACGGGACTTTGAAATATTTCGGACCGAAAGGAGTTTTTCGCGTTTTTCTCGAAAACGAGCGCGACGACAGCGTTCGAACCATTAATGTAATACGTTCGCAATGCAACGAGGAACAAGGATCTATAATTGTTTTGGCGATCGGACGAGTTTGGCTTTTGGACGATGGTGCCGGTGGACTTTGAGATCTGACGGGACTTGGAAATATTTCGGACCGAAAGGTGTTTTTCTCGTTTTTCTCGAAAACGAGCGCGACCACCGCGGTCGAACCATTAATGTAATACGTTCGGCATGCAACGAGGAACAAGGATCTATAATTGTTTTGGCGATCGGACGAGTTTGGCTTTTGGACGATGGTGCCGGTGGACTTTGAGATCTGACGGGACTTGGAAATATTTCGGATCGAAAGGTGTTTTTCGCGTTTTTCTCGAAAACGAGCGCGACCACCGCGGTCGAACCATTAATGTAATACGTTCGCAATGCAACGAGGAACAAGGATCTATAATTGTTTTGGCGATCGGACGAGTTTGGCTTTTGGACGATGGTGCCGGTGGACTTTGAGATCTGACGGGACTTGGAAATATTTCGGACCGAAAGGTGTTTTTCTCGTTTTTCTCGAAAACGAGCGCGACCAACGCGGTCGAACCATTAATGTAATACGTTCGGCATGCAACGAGGAACATGGATCTATAATTGTTTTGGCGATCGGACGAGTTTGGCTTTTGGACGATGGTGCCGGTGGACTTTGAGATCTGACGGGACTTGGAAATATTTCGGACCGAAAGGTGTTTTTCGCGTTTTTCTCGAAAACGAGCGCGACGACCGCGGTCGAACCATCAATGTAATACGTTCGGAATGCAACGAGGAACAAGGATCTATAATTGTTTTGGCGATCGGACGTGTTTGGCTTTTGGACGATGGTGCCGGTGGACTTTGAGATCTGACGGGACTTTGAAATATTTCGGACCGAAAGGAGTTTTTCGCGTTTTTCTCGAAAACGAGCGCGACCACCGCGGTCGAACCATTAATGTAATACGTTCGGCATGCAACGAGGAACATGGATCTATAATTGTTTTGGCGGTCGGACGAGTTTGGCTTTTGGACGATGGTGCCGGTGGACTTTGAGATCTGACGGGACTTTGAAATATTTCGGACCGAAAGGAGTTTTTCGCGTTTTTCTCGAAAACGAGCGCGACGACCGCGGTCGAACCATCAATGTAATACGTTCGGAATGCAACGAGGAACATGGATCTATAATTGTTTTGGCGATCGGACGTGTTTGGCTTTTGGACGATGGTGCCGGTGGACTTTGAGATCTGACGGGACTTTGAAATATTTCGGACCGAAAGGAGTTTTTCGCGTTTTTCTCGAAAACGAGCGCGACGACCGCGTTCGAACCATTAATGTAATACGTTCGCAATGCAACGAGGAACAAGGATCTATAATTGTTTTGGCGATCGGACGAGTTTGGCTTTTGGACGATGGTGCCGGTGGACTTTGAGATCTGACGGGACTTGGAAATATTTCGGACCGAAAGGTGTTTTTCTCTTTTTTCTCGAAAACGAGCGCGACCACCGCGGTCGAACCATTAATGTAATACGTTGGGCATGCAACGAGGAACAAGGATCTATAATTGTTTTGGCGATCGGACGAGTTTGGCTTTTGGACGATGGTGCCGGTGGACTTTGAGATCTGAGGGGACTTGGAAATATTTCGGACCGAAAGGTGTTTTTCTCGTTTTTCTCGAAAACGAGCGCGACGACCGCGGTCGAACCATTAATGTAATTCGTTCGGAATGCAACGAGGAACAAGGATCTATAATTGTTTTGGCGATCGGACGAGTTTGGCTTTTGGACGATGGTGCCGGTGGACTTTGAGATCTGACGGGACTTGGAAATATTTCGGACCGAAAGGTGTTTTTCGCGTTTTTCTCGAAAACGAGCGCGACCACCGCGGTCGAACCATTAATGTAATACGTTCGCAATGCAACGAGGAACAAGGATCTATAATTGTTTTTTCGATCGGACGAGTTCGGCTTTTGGACGATGGTGCCGGTGGACTTTGAGATCTGACGGGACTTGGAAATATTTCGGACCGAAAGGTGTTTTTCTCGTTTTTCTCGAAAACGAGCGCGACGACCGCGGTCGAACCATTAATGTAATACGTTCGGAATGCAACGAGGAACAAGGATCTGTAATTGTTTTGGCGATCGGACGAGTTTGGCTTTTGGACGATGGTGCCGGTGGACTTTGAGATCTGACGGGACTTGGAAATATTTCGGACCGAAAGGTGTTTTTCTCGTTTTTCTCGAAAACGAGCGCGACGACCGCGGTCGAACCATTAATGTAATACGTTCGGCATGCAACGAGGAACAAGGATCTATAATTGTTTTGGCGGTCGGACGAGTTTGGCTTTTGGACGATGGTGCCGGTGGACTTTGAGATCTGACGGGACTTTGAAATATTTCGGACCGAAAGGAGTTTTTCGCGTTTTTCTCGAAAACGAGCGCGACGACCGCGGTCGAACCATCAATGTAATACGTTCGGAATGCAACGAGGAACAAGGATCTATAATTGTTTTGGCGATCGGACGAGTTTGGCTTTTGGACGATGGTGCCGGTGGACTTTGAGATCTGACGGGACTTGGAAATATTTCGGACCGAAAGGTGTTTTTCTCGTTTTTCTCGAAAACGAGCGCGACCAACGCGGTCGAACCATTAATGTAATACGTTCGGCATGCAACGAGGAACCAGGATCTATAATTGTTTTGGCGATCGGACGAGTTTGGCTTTTGGACGATGGTGCCGGTGGACTTTGAGATCTGACGGGACTTGGAAATATTTCGGACTGAAAGGTGTTTTTCTCGTTTTTCTCGAAAACGAGCGCGACCAACGCGGTCGAACCATTAATGTAATACGTTCGGCATGCAACGAGGAACAAGGATCTATAATTGTTTTGGCGATCGGACGAGTTTGGCTTTTGGACGATGGTGCCGGTGGACTTTGAGATCTGACGGGACTTGGAAATATTTCGGACCGAAAGGTGTTTTTCGCGTTTTTCTCGAAAACGAGCGCGACGACCGCGGTCGAACCATCAATGTAATACGTTCGGAATGCAACGAGGAACAAGGATCTATAATTGTTTTGGCGATCGGACGTGTTTGGCTTTTGGACGATGGTGCCGGTGGACTTTGAGATCTGACGGGACTTTGAAATATTTCGGACCGAAAGGAGTTTTTCGCGTTTTTCTCGAAAACGAGCGCGACGACCGCGTTCGAACCATTAATGTAATACGTTCGCAATGCAACGAGGAACAAGGATCTATAATTGTTTTGGCGATCGGACGAGTTTGGCTTTTGGACGATGGTGCCGGTGGACTTTGAGATCTGACGGGACTTGGAAATATTTCGGACCGAAAGGTGTTTTTCTCGTTTTTCTCGAAAACGCAGTCACAGTCTGTAATCAGTCGCCGAGGTGACAGGTCGTTTGTTTTGGTTGTGCGAACGTTGTTATGTGCCTCTCCATGTGACTCTGGCAGTTTGAATCTTTTGGTGTTTTCAAGATTCTGTGTGCTCCAGCTTAAACCAGCAACTGGCCCTCTTTAATCTTCTTTCATCTCGTAATAGAGCTAACGTTCACTAGCTCTGCAGTGCTGGTTTTAGTGTGTACCCACAGCGTGTTTTAACTGTTTTGGCATTCGCTCTCTTCACGATCTGGGATGTCGAGTGGGTCGAAGAAATGTAAGGGCTGCTCCACTGCAGTTGCCAATCCGGTAACATGTGGAGTTTGCGGAATCATTACGCATCCAGGAGCCTCTTGTATGGCACGATCGGGCCATCCCTTGTCCGATAAGATCCTTTTGGATTGTCGGGCTGGATCATCAAAATCGCAATCTACCGCTAGCCAGGCCGTTACATTGCCGGTACAGACGGTATCTACCATACCAACGGCCACGCTCCAGTCGCTCTCTGCGTTACCATCTGCCGATGAGATCAGAGATATAATAAGATCTGCAATTGACGAGAAGCTCTCGGTCTTTCAGGATGAAATACTTAAGAGTATTAGAGCAGAACTTAGTAATATGAAGGCCGATATAGATTCCTTGTCTGAACGAGTCAAGGCTTTGGAGGAGAAGCCCACCATCCCATCGGATCAGATGCCCTCGACTGCAGTTGACGTGTTTGAGGAGCTGAATGACAGGGAGTTCAGGTCCAAAAACATCATCATTTTCGGGATGCCGGAGCCTCAAGAATCCTCATTGGAATTGAAGCGTTCGGTCGATTTGAATGCTGCTCGTGGGGTCTTGTCCGAGTTTTACCCCCTCAACAATCTGGATCTTGCCACGCATCGCCTGGGCAAGCAGGGTGCAGTTTCCTGTAGGCCTCTCTGTGTTCGTCTTGACTCTGCAGCCGATGTAAAGAGGATACTCCAGGCTAAACATCGGTACAGGGGCCCGTACACGATCTCAGACGATAAGACCAGGTTTCAACGTGGGACCATTTTGCAGCTCCGGGCGAAACTCCGGGACCTTCATGAGCAGGGTCAAACCCAGATGACCATCCGGTACATTCGGGGTGTTCCCAAGATCGTGAAGGGCAGAACACCCAATGCATCGTCTCAAAAAAACGCGAACTGAACCCTTTAGTATATATGCAAAATGTTCGTGGTCTCCGTACTAAATTGGATACCCTCATTAACTCCGTACTTGTATCCTCAGTGTCGTATGACGTTATTATTTTTGTTGAGACCTGGCTCACTCCTGCCATATCATCTAACGAACTTGGATTGCGGGGTTATACCGTTCATAGGTGTGACAGGTCCCAACGATCTAGCTGTTTCACTAGGGGTGGTGGTGTGCTCATCGCGGTAAAAAACTATATGTCTTCGTGCGTTGTAACTACCAATTGTGTAGAGATCGAACAATTGTTTGTTAGAGCCCACCTTCGCGGTAATAAATACCTGCTACTGGGAGCGGTTTATATTCCGCCTGCATCTCAGACGTCACTGTATGCAAATCATGTTGACTCAGTAATGGAATTAAGTCTCAAGTATAGCGACGACACCTTTTGTGTGTACGGTGATTTTAACCTTCCTCACGCGGTATGGTTCAATGACTCGGTCCAGGATTGCTTCAGGAGATCTGGTGTTACGTCGAACGAATCTGCAGCCATTGACCTTCTCCTTGGTTGTGCTGGATATTGTAACCTTACTCAAGTAAACAATGTGTTTAATGACTTCGACGTCATGCTCGATCTCGTCTTTGTTAGCTCCTCTAATGTCGCTGTGGATCGGGTCATTGAAGTCCTTATTGAACCTGATGTATATCATCCACCCTTATATATAAAGTTTAATGGTTTGGCATCGGGTCCTGACCCCATGCGCTACAACTTTAAGTATAGGGACTTTAAGCGTGGTGACTACCCAAGGGTGTTGGAATATCTCAATTCCGTGGATTGGGATAATGAGACTGGTGATTCTGACCCAGAATTAGCCCTGGAGTGTTTATATGGTCACATTAATACGGCAATAGAAGCTTTTATTCCTCTTAGGTCTGCGGGTCGATCCACGTTTCCGCCTTGGTTTTCCCCTGGCTTAAGGTCCCTGATCGGGCAGAAGAAAAGGGCGCATAAAGTCTTTAAACGTTCTGGTTCATTTTCTGATTATATTAACTTTGCGAGTCTTCGTACAAGGTGTAAGCTTTCCCTGTCATGCGATCATAGAGTCTATATTGAAAGCGTCGAGAGTGCGGTGTGTGAGAATGTACGCGCCTTCTGGAAATTTGTTAACACGAAGCGTGGTGTGCATGGAATTCCAGAAAAGGTCCATCTGGACCGTATGACTGCTGCGTCGCACGAAGAAGCTGCTAATCTGTTCGCTGAGTTTTTTGGCTCTGTATACACTCCTCTTGCTGGAGCGGTGCCTGCCCCGAATCCAGGTTCGTCCTCTTATAGTGATGTTAATATTCATTCGGTTTCTGTTTCCATCGGTCAAATTTTCTCTAAACTCAACTCTCTTGATACGTCAAAGAGCCCGGGATTCGATGGGGTCCCACCGCTGTTTCTGAAAGAGTGTCGTTTCATCCTTTCTAGGCCCCTCTGGCATATATTTAATTCCTCATTAACCAAGGGAATTTTTCCAGCAGCTTGGAAGACCACCTTGGTTACCCCTGTATTCAAGGCGGGCGATCGGTCAGACGTTAGAAATTATAGGCCGATATGTAAGCTATCTGTCATCCCAAAGATCTTTGAGGAGATTATAACTGAGTACTTAACGCCTAACCTTACCAATGTTATATGCGACGAGCAGCATGGATTTGTTCCTGGTCGGTCGACGACAACTAACCTGGCGGTATACCACTGCTTCATTTCTGATGCACTGGATGAGGGTCTGCAAGTCGATACCGTGTATACTGACTTTCGTAAGGCCTTTGATTCGGTTGATTATTGTATCCTCCATCACAAGTTAGCTTCATCCGGGATTTGCGGTCCTCTCCTTGCGTGGATCGATAGCTACCTTGAAAATCGTGTGCAGGTGGTCAGGGTGCAGGGCCGGGTATCTGATCCAGTCAATGTGACCTCTGGGGTTCCGCAGGGATCTCACCTTGGTCCTCTCCTGTTCATTCTCTTCATTAATGATCTTGGGAGGGCTTTTATGCATAGCAAATTTCTTATGTATGCGGACGATCTAAAGATTTTTCGTACTATTAGAAGTACTCTTGATGTGAAACTGTTGCAGGAGGATCTCGTTAGATTTGAGCAGTGGTGTACCAGTAATAGGATGCGGTTAAATGCCGGTAAATGTGTATTATTAAGGACACACAGGTCTGTTAGTGGCATTCCCTCAACATATAATTTAGATGATACCACTTTGTCTGAGGTGGCTGAAGTCCGGGACCTGGGTGTCACGTTTATGTCACGGCTGGATTTTCGCAATCATTATAGAAATGTTACGAGTAAAGCTATGAAAACCCTAGGTTTTATAGCCCGTTTTGGTAAACATTTTAAACAAATCCGAACACTGAAGTTGCTTTATGTCACACTGGTGAGGTCGCAGGTGGAATATGCGTCGGTAATATGGAGTCCTAGGCATATACAATATACCAGCTTATTTGAACGGGTGCAGCACAAGTTCCTGAGGTTGGCCATGAGGGCCTCAGGTAGCCCTATGCAGTTCTCTGACCATGATTACGGTCCTGCCTTGCAAATAACGGGACTATTATCTCTTAGTAATCGCCGTGTCTGTGCGGATCTATTATTTCTTTACAAAACTTTCCATGGTCAGATTAACTGCCAGGAGCTTGTCTCACGGATTTGCTTCAATGCTCCACAACGTGCGCTGCGTCTTAGACCCCTCTTTGCTACTCGGGTCCCCGAATATCGCTATTTCTCGGCTGACCCCATTAATCGCGCTATGAGCGAGTTGAATCAATGCCCTGCCAATATTGATTTGTTCATAGACTCCCTAACTACGTTTAGGGCTCTACTCCTGAGGAGTCTGCCATCGCCTTAATGTTCGGCCATTGCCTTAGTCTTGTTGCTTGTTTTGACTGTTATGTATGTTTTCGTTATATCTACTGTTTAACTATATCTATATTTTATTTTTTTCTTTATATTTTATTTTTCATGCACTTTATGTACAAATTTTGTATTCTAAAGGGTTCTCCCGTTTAAATATAATAATAATAATAATAATAATAAGATCTGACGGGACTTGGAAATATTTCGGACCGAAAGGTGTTTTTCTCGTTTTTCTCGAAAACGAGCGCGACCACCGCGGTCGAACCATTAATGTAATACGTTCGGCATGCAACGAGGAACAAGGATCTATAATTGTTTTGGCGATCGGACGAGTTTGGCTTTTGGACGATGGTGCCGGTGGACTTTGAGATCTGACGGGACTTGGAAATATTTCGGACCGAAAGGTGTTTTTCGCGTTTTTCTCGAAAACGAGCGCGACGACCGCGGTCGAACCATCAATGTAATACGTTCGGAATGCAACGAGGAACAAGGATCTATAATTGTTTTGGCGATCGGACGTGTTTGGCTTTTGGACGATGGTGCCGGTGGACTTTGAGATCTGACGGGACTTTGAAATATTTCGGACCGAAAGGAGTTTTTCGCGTTTTTCTCGAAAACGAGCGCGACGACAGCGTTCGAACCATTAATGTAATACGTTCGCAATGCAACGAGGAACAAGGATCTATAATTGTTTTGGCGATCGGACGAGTTTGGCTTTTGGACGATGGTGCCGGTGGACTTTGAGATCTGACGGGACTTGGAAATATTTCGGACCGAAAGGTGTTTTTCTCGTTTTTCTCGAAAACGAGCGCGACCACCGCGGTCGAACCATTAATGTAATACGTTCGGCATGCAACGAGGAACAAGGATCTATAATTGTTTTGGCGATCGGACGAGTTTGGCTTTTGGACGATGGTGCCGGTGGACTTTGAGATCTGACGGGACTTGGAAATATTTCGGATCGAAAGGTGTTTTTCGCGTTTTTCTCGAAAACGAGCGCGACCACCGCGGTCGAACCATTAATGTAATACGTTCGCAATGCAACGAGGAACAAGGATCTATAATTGTTTTGGCGATCGGACGAGTTTGGCTTTTGGACGATGGTGCCGGTGGACTTTGAGATCTGACGGGACTTGGAAATATTTCGGACCGAAAGGTGTTTTTCTCGTTTTTCTCGAAAACGAGCGCGACCAACGCGGTCGAACCATTAATGTAATACGTTCGGCATGCAACGAGGAACATGGATCTATAATTGTTTTGGCGATCGGACGAGTTTGGCTTTTGGACGATGGTGCCGGTGGACTTTGAGATCTGACGGGACTTGGAAATATTTCGGACCGAAAGGTGTTTTTCGCGTTTTTCTCGAAAACGAGCGCGACGACCGCGGTCGAACCATCAATGTAATACGTTCGGAATGCAACGAGGAACAAGGATCTATAATTGTTTTGGCGATCGGACGTGTTTGGCTTTTGGACGATGGTGCCGGTGGACTTTGAGATCTGACGGGACTTTGAAATATTTCGGACCGAAAGGAGTTTTTCGCGTTTTTCTCGAAAACGAGCGCGACCACCGCGGTCGAACCATTAATGTAATACGTTCGGCATGCAACGAGGAACATGGATCTATAATTGTTTTGGCGGTCGGACGAGTTTGGCTTTTGGACGATGGTGCCGGTGGACTTTGAGATCTGACGGGACTTTGAAATATTTCGGACCGAAAGGAGTTTTTCGCGTTTTTCTCGAAAACGAGCGCGACGACCGCGGTCGAACCATCAATGTAATACGTTCGGAATGCAACGAGGAACATGGATCTATAATTGTTTTGGCGATCGGACGTGTTTGGCTTTTGGACGATGGTGCCGGTGGACTTTGAGATCTGACGGGACTTTGAAATATTTCGGACCGAAAGGAGTTTTTCGCGTTTTTCTCGAAAACGAGCGCGACGACCGCGTTCGAACCATTAATGTAATACGTTCGCAATGCAACGAGGAACAAGGATCTATAATTGTTTTGGCGATCGGACGAGTTTGGCTTTTGGACGATGGTGCCGGTGGACTTTGAGATCTGACGGGACTTGGAAATATTTCGGACCGAAAGGTGTTTTTCTCTTTTTTCTCGAAAACGAGCGCGACCACCGCGGTCGAACCATTAATGTAATACGTTGGGCATGCAACGAGGAACAAGGATCTATAATTGTTTTGGCGATCGGACGAGTTTGGCTTTTGGACGATGGTGCCGGTGGACTTTGAGATCTGAGGGGACTTGGAAATATTTCGGACCGAAAGGTGTTTTTCTCGTTTTTCTCGAAAACGAGCGCGACGACCGCGGTCGAACCATTAATGTAATTCGTTCGGAATGCAACGAGGAACAAGGATCTATAATTGTTTTGGCGATCGGACGAGTTTGGCTTTTGGACGATGGTGCCGGTGGACTTTGAGATCTGACGGGACTTGGAAATATTTCGGACCGAAAGGTGTTTTTCGCGTTTTTCTCGAAAACGAGCGCGACCACCGCGGTCGAACCATTAATGTAATACGTTCGCAATGCAACGAGGAACAAGGATCTATAATTGTTTTTTCGATCGGACGAGTTCGGCTTTTGGACGATGGTGCCGGTGGACTTTGAGATCTGACGGGACTTGGAAATATTTCGGACCGAAAGGTGTTTTTCTCGTTTTTCTCGAAAACGAGCGCGACGACCGCGGTCGAACCATTAATGTAATACGTTCGGAATGCAACGAGGAACAAGGATCTGTAATTGTTTTGGCGATCGGACGAGTTTGGCTTTTGGACGATGGTGCCGGTGGACTTTGAGATCTGACGGGACTTGGAAATATTTCGGACCGAAAGGTGTTTTTCTCGTTTTTCTCGAAAACGAGCGCGACGACCGCGGTCGAACCATTAATGTAATACGTTCGGCATGCAACGAGGAACAAGGATCTATAATTGTTTTGGCGGTCGGACGAGTTTGGCTTTTGGACGATGGTGCCGGTGGACTTTGAGATCTGACGGGACTTTGAAATATTTCGGACCGAAAGGAGTTTTTCGCGTTTTTCTCGAAAACGAGCGCGACGACCGCGGTCGAACCATCAATGTAATACGTTCGGAATGCAACGAGGAACAAGGATCTATAATTGTTTTGGCGATCGGACGAGTTTGGCTTTTGGACGATGGTGCCGGTGGACTTTGAGATCTGACGGGACTTGGAAATATTTCGGACCGAAAGGTGTTTTTCTCGTTTTTCTCGAAAACGAGCGCGACCAACGCGGTCGAACCATTAATGTAATACGTTCGGCATGCAACGAGGAACCAGGATCTATAATTGTTTTGGCGATCGGACGAGTTTGGCTTTTGGACGATGGTGCCGGTGGACTTTGAGATCTGACGGGACTTGGAAATATTTCGGACCGAAAGGTGTTTTTCGCGTTTTTCTCGAAAACGAGCGCGACGACCGCGGTCGAACCATCAATGTAATACGTTCGGAATGCAACGAGGAACAAGGATCTATAATTGTTTTGGCGATCGGACGTGTTTGGCTTTTGGACGATGGTGCCGGTGGACTTTGAGATCTGACGGGACTTTGAAATATTTCGGACCGAAAGGAGTTTTTCGCGTTTTTCTCGAAAACGAGCGCGACGACCGCGTTCGAACCATTAATGTAATACGTTCGCAATGCAACGAGGAACAAGGATCTATAATTGTTTTGGCGATCGGACGAGTTTGGCTTTTGGACGATGGTGCCGGTGGACTTTGAGATCTGACGGGACTTGGAAATATTTCGGACTGAAAGGTGTTTTTCTCGTTTTTCTCGAAAACGAGCGCGACCACCGCGGTCGAACCATTAATGTAATACGTTCGGCAAGCAAAGAGGAACAAGGATCTATAATTGTTTTGGCGATCGGACGAGTTTGGCTTTTGGACGATGGTGCCGGTGGACTTTGAGATCTGACGGGACTTGGAAATATTTCGGACCGAAAGGTGTTTTTCGCGGTTTTCTCGAAAACGAGCGCGACGACCGCGGTCGAACCATTAATGTAATACGTTCGGAATGCAACGAGGAACAAGGATCTATACTTGTTTTGGCGATCGGACGAGTTTGGCTTTTGGACGATGGTGCCGGTGGACTTTGAGATCTGACGGGACTTGGAAATATTTCGGACCGAAAGGTGTTTTTCTCGTTTTTCTCGAAAACGAGCGCGACCACCGCGGTCGAACCATTAATGTAATACGTTCGGCATGCAACGAGGAACAAGGATCTATAATTGTTTTGGCGATCGGACGAGTTTGGCTTTTGGACGATGGTGCCGGTGGACTTTGAGATCTGACGGGACTTGGAAATATTTCGGACCGAAAGGTGTTTTTCGCGTTTTTCTTGAAAACGAGCGCGACGACCGCGGTCGAACCATCAATGTAATACGTTCGGAATGCAACGAGGAACAAGGATCTATAATTGTTTTGGCGATCGGACGAGTTTGGCTTTTGGACGATGGTGCCGGTGGACTTTGAGATCTGACGGGACTTGGAAATATTTCGGACCGAAAGGTGTTTTTCTCGTTTTTCTCGAAAACGAGCGCGACCACCGCGGTCGAACCATTAATGTAATACGTTCGGCATGCAACGAGGAACAAGGATCTATAATTGTTTTGGCGATCGGACGAGTTTGGCTTTTGGACGATGGTGCCGGTGGACTTTGAGATCTGACGGGACTTGGAAATATTTCGGACCGAAAGGTGTTTTTCGCGTTTTTCTCGAAAACGAGCGCGACGACCGCGGTCGAACCATCAATGTAATACGTTCGGAATGCAACGAGGAACAAGGATCTATAATTGTTTTGGCGATCGGACGTGTTTGGCTTTTGGACGATGGTGCCGGTGGACTTTGAGATCTGACGGGACTTTGAAATATTTCGGACCGAAAGGAGTTTTTCGCGTTTTTCTCGAAAACGAGCGCGACGACAGCGTTCGAACCATTAATGTAATACGTTCGCAATGCAACGAGGAACAAGGATCTATAATTGTTTTGGCGATCGGACAAGTTTGGCTTTTGGACGATGGTGCCGGTGGACTTTGAGATCTGACGGGACTTGGAAATATTTCGGACCGAAAGGTGTTTTTCTCGTTTTTCTCGAAAACGAGCGCGACCACCGCGGTCGAACCATTAATGTAATACGTTCGGCATGCAACGAGGAACAAGGATCTATAATTGTTTTGGCGATCGGACGAGTTTGGCTTTTGGACGATGGTGCCGGTGGACTTTGAGATCTGACGGGACTTGGAAATATTTCGGATCGAAAGGTGTTTTTCGCGTTTTTCTCGAAAACGAGCGCGACCACCGCGGTCGAACCATTAATGTAATACGTTCGCAATGCAACGAGGAACAAGGATCTATAATTGTTTTGGCGATCGGACGAGTTTGGCTTTTGGACGATGGTGACGGTGGACTTTGAGATCTGACGGGACTTGGAAATATTTCGGACCGAAAGGTGTTTTTCTCGTTTTTCTCGAAAACGAGCGCGACCAACGCGGTCGAACCATTAATGTAATACGTTCGGCATGCAACGAGGAACAAGGATCTATAATTGTTTTGGCGATCGGACGAGTTTGGCTTTTGGACGATGGGGCCGGTGGACTTTGAGGTCTGACGGGACTTGGAAATATTTCGGACCGAAAGGTGTTTTTCGCGGTTTTCTCGAAAACGAGCGCGACCACCGCGGTCGAACCATTAATGTAATACGTTCGCAATGCAACGAGGAACAAGGATCTATAATTGTTTTGGCGATCGGACGAGTTTGGCTTTTGGACGATGGTGCCGGTGGACTTTGAGATCTGACGGGACTTGGAAATATTTCGGACCGAAAGGTGTTTTTCTCGTTTTTCTCGAAAACGAGCGCGACCACCGCGGTCGAACCATTAATGTAATACGTTCGGCATGCAACGAGGAACATGGATCTATAATTGTTTTGGCGGTCGGACGAGTTTGGCTTTTGGACGATGGTGCCGGTGGACTTTGAGATCTGACGGGACTTTGAAATATTTCGGACCGAAAGGAGTTTTTCGCGTTTTTCTCGAAAACGAGCGCGACGACCGCGGTCGAACCATCAATGTAATACGTTCGGAATGCAACGAGGAACATGGATCTATAATTGTTTTGGCGATCGGACGTGTTTGGCTTTTGGACGATGGTGCCGGTGGACTTTGAGATCTGACGGGACTTTGAAATATTTCGGACCGAAAGGAGTTTTTCGCGTTTTTCTCGAAAACGAGCGCGACGACCGCGGTCGAACCATCAATGTAATACGTTCGGAATGCAACGAGGAACATGGATCTATAATTGTTTTGGCGATCGGACGTGTTTGGCTTTTGGACGATGGTGCCGGTGGACTTTGAGATCTGACGGGACTTTGAAATATTTCGGACCGAAAGGAGTTTTTCGCGTTTTTCTCGAAAACGAGCGCGACGACCGCGTTCGAACCATTAATGTAATACGTTCGCAATGCAACGAGGAACAAGGATCTATAATTGTTTTGGCGATCGGACGAGTTTGGCTTTTGGACGATGGTGCCGGTGGACTTTGAGATCTGACGGGACTTTGAAATATTTCGGACCGAAAGGAGTTTTTCGCGTTTTTCTCGAAAACGAGCGCGACGACCGCGGTCGAACCATCAATGTAATACGTTCGGAATGCAACGAGGAACAAGGATCTATAATTGTTTTGGCGATCGGACGTGTTTGGCTTTTGGACGATGGTGCCGGTGGACTTTGAGATCTGACGGGACTTTGAAATATTTCGGACCGAAAGGAGTTTTTCGCGTTTTTCTCGAAAACGAGCGCGACGACAGCGTTCGAACCATTAATGTAATACGTTCGCAATGCAACGAGGAACAAGGATCTATAATTGTTTTGGCGATCGGACGAGTTTGGCTTTTGGACGATGGTGCCGGTGGACTTTGAGATCTGACGGGACTTGGAAATATTTCGGACCGAAAGGTGTTTTTCGCGTTTTTCTCGAAAACGAGCGCGACGACCGCGGTCGAACCATTAATGTAATACGTTCGGCATGCAACGAGGAACAAGGATCTATAATTGTTTTGGCGATCGGACGAGTTTGGCTTTTGGACGATGGTGCCGGTGGACTTTGAGGTCTGACGGGACTTGGAAATATTTCGGACCGAAAGGTGTTTTTCGTGGTTTTCTCGAAAACGAGCGCGACGACCGCGGTCGAACCATTAATGTAATACGTTCGGAATGCAACGAGGAACAAGGATCTATAATTGTTTTGGCGATCGGACGAGTTTGGCTTTTGGACGATGGTGCCGGTGGACTTTGAGATCTGACGGGACTTGGAAATATTTCGGACCGAAAGGTGTTTTTCTCGTTTTTCTCGAAAACGAGCGCGACCAACGCGGTCGAACCATTAATGTAATACGTTCGGCATGCAACGAGGAACAAGGATCTATAATTGTTTTGGCGATCGGACGAGTTTGGCTTTTGGACGATGGTGCCGGTGGACTTTGAGATCTGACGGGACTTGGAAATATTTCGGACCGAAAGGTGTTTTTCGCGTTTTTCTCGAAAACGAGCGCGACGACCGCGTTCGAACCATTAATGTAATACGTTCGCAATGCAACGAGGAACAAGGATCTATAATTGTTTTGGCGATCGGACGAGTTTGGCTTTTGGACGATGGTGCCGGTGGACTTTGAGATCTGACGGGACTTGGAAATATTTCGGACCGAAAGGTGTTTTTCTCGTTTTTCTCGAAAACGAGCGCGACCACCGCGGTCGAACCATTAATGTAATACGTTCGGCAAGCAAAGAGGAACAAGGATCTATAATTGTTTTGGCGATCGGACGAGTTTGGCTTTTGGACGATGGTGCCGGTGGACTTTGAGATCTGACGGGACTTGGAAATATTTCGGACCGAAAGGTGTTTTTCGCGGTTTTCTCGAAAACGAGCGCGACGACCGCGGTCGAACCATTAATGTAATACGTTCGGAATGCAACGAGGAACAAGGATCTATACTTGTTTTGGCGATCGGACGAGTTTGGCTTTTGGACGATGGTGCCGGTGGACTTTGAGATCTGACGGGACTTGGAAATATTTCGGACCGAAAGGTGTTTTTCTCGTTTTTCTCGAAAACGAGCGCGACCACCGCGGTCGAACCATTAATGTAATACGTTCGGCATGCAACGAGGAACAAGGATCTATAATTGTTTTGGCGATCGGACGAGTTTGGCTTTTGGACGATGGTGCCGGTGGACTTTGAGATCTGACGGGACTTGGAAATATTTCGGACCGAAAGGTGTTTTTCGCGTTTTTCTTGAAAACGAGCGCGACGACCGCGGTCGAACCATCAATGTAATACGTTCGGAATGCAACGAGGAACAAGGATCTATAATTGTTTTGGCGATCGGACGAGTTTGGCTTTTGGACGATGGTGCCGGTGGACTTTGAGATCTGACGGGACTTGGAAATATTTCGGACCGAAAGGTGTTTTTCTCGTTTTTCTCGAAAACGAGCGCGACCACCGCGGTCGAACCATTAATGTAATACGTTCGGCATGCAACGAGGAACAAGGATCTATAATTGTTTTGGCGATCGGACGAGTTTGGCTTTTGGACGATGGTGCCGGTGGACTTTGAGATCTGACGGGACTTGGAAATATTTCGGACCGAAAGGTGTTTTTCGCGTTTTTCTCGAAAACGAGCGCGACGACCGCGGTCGAACCATCAATGTAATACGTTCGGAATGCAACGAGGAACAAGGATCTATAATTGTTTTGGCGATCGGACGTGTTTGGCTTTTGGACGATGGTGCCGGTGGACTTTGAGATCTGGCGGGACTTTGAAATATTTCGGACCGAAAGGAGTTTTTCGCGTTTTTCTCGAAAACGAGCGCGACGACAGCGTTCGAACCATTAATGTAATACGTTCGCAATGCAACGAGGAACAAGGATCTATAATTGTTTTGGCGATCGGACGAGTTTGGCTTTTGGACGATGGTGCCGGTGGACTTTGAGATCTGACGGGACTTGGAAATATTTCGGACCGAAAGGTGTTTTTCTCGTTTTTCTCGAAAACGAGCGCGACCACCGCGGTCGAACCATTAATGTAATACGTTCGGCATGCAACGAGGAACAAGGATCTATAATTGTTTTGGCGATCGGACGAGTTTGGCTTTTGGACGATGGTGCCGGTGGACTTTGAGATCTGACGGGACTTGGAAATATTTCGGATCGAAAGGTGTTTTTCGCGTTTTTCTCGAAAACGAGCGCGACCACCGCGGTCGAACCATTAATGTAATACGTTCGCAATGCAACGAGGAACAAGGATCTATAATTGTTTTGGCGATCGGACGAGTTTGGCTTTTGGACGATGGTGACGGTGGACTTTGAGATCTGACGGGACTTGGAAATATTTCGGACCGAAAGGTGTTTTTCTCGTTTTTCTCGAAAACGAGCGCGACCAACGCGGTCGAACCATTAATGTAATACGTTCGGCATGCAACGAGGAACAAGGATCTATAATTGTTTTGGCGATCGGACGAGTTTGGCTTTTGGACGATGGGGCCGGTGGACTTTGAGGTCTGACGGGACTTGGAAATATTTCGGACCGAAAGGTGTTTTTCGCGGTTTTCTCGAAAACGAGCGCGACCACCGCGGTCGAACCATTAATGTAATACGTTCGCAATGCAACGAGGAACAAGGATCTATAATTGTTTTGGCGATCGGACGAGTTTGGCTTTTGGACGATGGTGCCGGTGGACTTTGAGATCTGACGGGACTTGGAAATATTTCGGACCGAAAGGTGTTTTTCTCGTTTTTCTCGAAAACGAGCGCGACCAACGCGGTCGAACCATTAATGTAATACGTTCGGCATGCAACGAGGAACATGGATCTATAATTGTTTTGGCGATCGGACGAGTTTGGCTTTTGGACGATGGTGCCGGTGGACTTTGAGATCTGACGGGACGTGGAAATATTTCGGACCGAAAGGTGTTTTTCGCGTTTTTCTCGAAAACGAGCGCGACGACCGCGGTCGAACCATCAATGTAATACGTTCGGAATGCAACGAGGAACAAGGATCTATAATTGTTTTGGCGATCGGACGTGTTTGGCTTTTGGACGATGGTGCCGGTGGACTTTGAGATCTGACGGGACTTTGAAATATTTCGGACCGAAAGGAGTTTTTCGCGTTTTTCTCGAAAACGAGCGCGACCACCGCGGTCGAACCATTAATGTAATACGTTCGGCATGCAACGAGGAACATGGATCTATAATTGTTTTGGCGGTCGGACGAGTTTGGCTTTTGGACGATGGTGCCGGTGGACTTTGAGATCTGACGGGACTTTGAAATATTTCGGACCGAAAGGAGTTTTTCGCGTTTTTCTCGAAAACGAGCGCGACGACCGCGGTCGAACCATCAATGTAATACGTTCGGAATGCAACGAGGAACATGGATCTATAATTGTTTTGGCGATCGGACGTGTTTGGCTTTTGGACGATGGTGCCGGTGGACTTTGAGATCTGACGGGACTTTGAAATATTTCGGACCGAAAGGAGTTTTTCGCGTTTTTCTCGAAAACGAGCGCGACGACCGCGTTCGAACCATTAATGTAATACGTTCGCAATGCAACGAGGAACAAGGATCTATAATTGTTTTGGCGATCGGACGAGTTTGGCTTTTGGACGATGGTGCCGGTGGACTTTGAGATCTGACGGGACTTGGAAATATTTCGGACCGAAAGGTGTTTTTCTCTTTTTTCTCGAAAACGAGCGCGACCACCGCGGTCGAACCATTAATGTAATACGTTGGGCATGCAACGAGGAACAAGGATCTATAATTGTTTTGGCGATCGGACGAGTTTGGCTTTTGGACGATGGTGCCGGTGGACTTTGAGATCTGAGGGGACTTGGAAATATTTCGGACCGAAAGGTGTTTTTCTCGTTTTTCTCGAAAACGAGCGCGACGACCGCGGTCGAACCATTAATGTAATTCGTTCGGAATGCAACGAGGAACAAGGATCTATAATTGTTTTGGCGATCGGACGAGTTTGGCTTTTGGACGATGGTGCCGGTGGACTTTGAGATCTGACGGGACTTGGAAATATTTCGGACCGAAAGGTGTTTTTCGCGTTTTTCTCGAAAACGAGCGCGACCACCGCGGTCGAACCATTAATGTAATACGTTCGCAATGCAACGAGGAACAAGGATCTATAATTGTTTTTTCGATCGGACGAGTTCGGCTTTTGGACGATGGTGCCGGTGGACTTTGAGATCTGACGGGACTTGGAAATATTTCGGACCGAAAGGTGTTTTTCTCGTTTTTCTCGAAAACGAGCGCGACGACCGCGGTCGAAACATTAATGTAATACGTTCGGCATGCAACGAGGAACAAGGATCTATAATTGTTTTGGCGGTCGGACGAGTTGGCTTTTGGACGGTGGTGCCGGTGGACTTTGAGATCTGACGGGACTTTGAAATATTTCGGACCGAAAGGAGTTTTTCGCGTTTTTCTCGAAAACGAGCGCGACGACCGCGGTCGAACCATCAATGTAATACGTTCGGAATGCAACGAGGAACAAGGATCTATAATTGTTTTGGCGATCGGACGTGTTTGGCTTTTGGACGATGGTGCCGGTGGACTTTGAGATCTGACGGGACTTTGAAATATTTCGGACCGAAAGGAGTTTTTCGCGTTTTTCTCGAAAACGAGCGCGACGACAGCGTTCGAACCATTAATGTAATACGTTCGCAATGCAACGAGGAACAAGGATCTATAATTGTTTTGGCGATCGGACGAGTTTGGCTTTTGGACGATGGTGCCGGTGGACTTTGAGATCTGACGGGACTTGGAAATATTTCGGACCGAAAGGTGTTTTTCGCGTTTTTCTCGAAAACGAGCGCGACCACCGCGGTCGAACCATTAATGTAATACGTTCGGCATGCAACGAGGAACAAGGATCTATAATTGTTTTGGCGATCGGACGAGTTTGGCTTTTGGACGATGGTGCCGGTGGACTTTGAGGTCTGACGGGACTTGGAAATATTTCGGACCGAAAGGTGTTTTTCGCGGTTTTCTCGAAAACGAGCGCGACGACCGCGGTCGAACCATTAATGTAATACGTTCGGAATGCAACGAGGAACAAGGATCTATAATTGTTTTGGCGATCGGACGAGTTTGGCTTTTGGACGATGGTGCCGGTGGACTTTGAGATCTGACGGGACTTGGAAATATTTCGGACCGAAAGGTGTTTTTCTCGTTTTTCTCGAAAACGAGCGCGACCAACGTGGTCGAACCATTAATGTAATACGTTCGGCATGCAACGAGGAACAAGGATCTATAATTGTTTTGGCGATCGGACGAGTTTGGCTTTTGGACGATGGTGCCGGTGGACTTTGAGATCTGACGGGACTTGGAAATATTTCGGACCGAAAGGTGTTTTTCGCGTTTTTCTCGAAAACGAGCGCGACGACCGCGGTCGAACCATCAATGTAATACGTTCGGAATGCAACGAGGAACAAGGATCTATAATTGTTTTGGCGATCGGACGTGTTTGGCTTTTGGACGATGGTGCCGGTGGACTTTGAGATCTGACGGGACTTTGAAATATTTCGGACCGAAAGGAGTTTTTCGCGTTTTTCTCGAAAACGAGCGCGACGACCGCGTTCGAACCATTAATGTAATACGTTCGCAATGCAACGAGGAACAAGGATCTATAATTGTTTTGGCGATCGGACGAGTTTGGCTTTTGGACGATGGTGCCGGTGGACTTTGAGATCTGACGGGACTTGGAAATATTTCGGACCGAAAGGTGTTTTTCTCGTTTTTCTCGAAAACGAGCGCGACCACCGCGGTCGAACCATTAATGTAATACGTTCGGCAAGCAAAGAGGAACAAGGATCTATAATTGTTTTGGCGATCGGACGAGTTTGGCTTTTGGACGATGGTGCCGGTGGACTTTGAGATCTGACGGGACTTGGAAATATTTCGGACCGAAAGGTGTTTTTCGCGGTTTTCTCGAAAACGAGCGCGACGACCGCGGTCGAACCATTAATGTAATACGTTCGGAATGCAACGAGGAACAAGGATCTATACTTGTTTTGGCGATCGGACGAGTTTGGCTTTTGGACGATGGTGCCGGTGGACTTTGAGATCTGACGGGACTTGGAAATATTTCGGACCGAAAGGTGTTTTTCTCGTTTTTCTCGAAAACGAGCGCGACCACCGCGGTCGAACCATTAATGTAATACGTTCGGCAAGCAAAGAGGAACAAGGATCTATAATTGTTTTGGCGATCGGACGAGTTTGGCTTTTGGACGATGGTGCCGGTGGACTTTGAGATCTGACGGGACTTGGAAATATTTCGGACCGAAAGGTGTTTTTCGCGGTTTTCTCGAAAACGAGCGCGACGACCGCGGTCGAACCATTAATGTAATACGTTCGGAATGCAACGAGGAACAAGGATCTATACTTGTTTTGGCGATCGGACGAGTTTGGCTTTTGGACGATGGTGCCGGTGGACTTTGAGATCTGACGGGACTTGGAAATATTTCGGACCGAAAGGTGTTTTTCTCGTTTTTCTCGAAAACGAGCGCGACCACCGCGGTCGAACCATTAATGTAATACGTTCGGCATGCAACGAGGAACAAGGATCTATAATTGTTTTGGCGATCGGACGAGTTTGGCTTTTGGACGATGGTGCCGGTGGACTTTGAGATCTGACGGGACTTGGAAATATTTCGGACCGAAAGGTGTTTTTCGCGTTTTTCTTGAAAACGAGCGCGACGACCGCGGTCGAACCATCAATGTAATACGTTCGGAATGCAACGAGGAACAAGGATCTATAATTGTTTTGGCGATCGGACGAGTTTGGCTTTTGGACGATGGTGCCGGTGGACTTTGAGATCTGACGGGACTTGGAAATATTTCGGACCGAAAGGTGTTTTTCTCGTTTTTCTCGAAAACGAGCGCGACCACCGCGGTCGAACCATTAATGTAATACGTTCGGCATGCAACGAGGAACAAGGATCTATAATTGTTTTGGCGATCGGACGAGTTTGGCTTTTGGACGATGGTGCCGGTGGACTTTGAGATCTGACGGGACTTGGAAATATTTCGGACCGAAAGGTGTTTTTCGCGTTTTTCTCGAAAACGAGCGCGACGACCGCGGTCGAACCATCAATGTAATACGTTCGGAATGCAACGAGGAACAAGGATCTATAATTGTTTTGGCGATCGGACGTGTTTGGCTTTTGGACGATGGTGCCGGTGGACTTTGAGATCTGACGGGACTTTGAAATATTTCGGACCGAAAGGAGTTTTTCGCGTTTTTCTCGAAAACGAGCGCGACGACAGCGTTCGAACCATTAATGTAATACGTTCGCAATGCAACGAGGAACAAGGATCTATAATTGTTTTGGCGATCGGACGAGTTTGGCTTTTGGACGATGGTGCCGGTGGACTTTGAGATCTGACGGGACTTGGAAATATTTCGGATCGAAAGGTGTTTTTCGCGTTTTTCTCGAAAACGAGCGCGACCACCGCGGTCGAACCATTAATGTAATACGTTCGCAATGCAACGAGGAACAAGGATCTATAATTGTTTTGGCGATCGGACGAGTTTGGCTTTTGGACGATGGTGACGGTGGACTTTGAGATCTGACGGGACTTGGAAATATTTCGGACCGAAAGGTGTTTTTCTCGTTTTTCTCGAAAACGAGCGCGACCAACGCGGTCGAACCATTAATGTAATACGTTCGGCATGCAACGAGGAACAAGGATCTATAATTGTTTTGGCGATCGGACGAGTTTGGCTTTTGGACGATGGGGCCGGTGGACTTTGAGGTCTGACGGGACTTGGAAATATTTCGGACCGAAAGGTGTTTTTCGCGGTTTTCTCGAAAACGAGCGCGACGACCGCGGTCGAACCATTAATGTAATACGTTCGGAATGCAACGAGGAACAAGGATCTATAATTGTTTTGGCGATCGGACGAGTTTGGCTTTTGGACGATGGTGCCGGTGGACTTTGAGATCTGACGGGACTTGGAAATATTTCGGACCGAAAGGTGTTTTTCTCTTTTTTCTCGAAAACGAGCGCGACCACCGCGGTCGAACCATTAATGTAATACGTTGGGCATGCAACGAGGAACAAGGATCTATAATTGTTTTGGCGATCGGACGAGTTTGGCTTTTGGACGATGGTGCCGGTGGACTTTGAGATCTGAGGGGACTTGGAACTATTTCGGACCGAAAGGTGTTTTTCTCGTTTTTCTCGAAAACGAGCGCGACGACCGCGGTCGAACCATTAATGTAATTCGTTCGGAATGCAACGAGGAACAAGGATCTATAATTGTTTTGGCGATCGGACGAGTTTGGGTTTTGGACGATGGTGCCGGTGGACTTTGAGATCTGACGGGACTTGGAAATATTTCGGACCGAAAGGTGTTTTTCTCGTTTTTCTCGAAAACGAGCGCGACCACCGCGGTCGAACCATTAATGTAATAGGTTCGGAATGCAACGAGGAACAAGGATCTATAATTGTTTTGGCGATCGGACGAGTTTGGCTTTTGGACGATGGTGCCGGTGGACTTTGAGATCTGACGGGACTTGGAAATATTTCGGACCGAAAGGTGTTTTTCGCGTTTTTCTCGAAAACGAGCGCGACCGCCGCGGTCGAACCATTAATGTAATACGTTCGGCATGCAACGAGGAACAAGGATCTATAATTGTTTTGGCGATCGGACGAGTTTGGCTTTTGGACGATGGTGCCGGTGGACTTTGAGATCTGACGGGACTTAGAAATATTTCGGACCGAAAGGTGTTTTTCGCGTTTTTCTCGAAAACGAGCGCGACGACCGCGGTCGAACCATCAATGTAATACGTTCGGAATGCAACGAGGAACAAGGATCTATAATTGTTTTGGCGATCGGACGTGTTTGGCTTTTGGACGATGGTGCCGGTGGACTTTGAGATCTGACGGGACTTTGAAATATTTCGGACCGAAAGGAGTTTTTCGCGTTTTTCTCGAAAACGAGCGCGACGACCGCGTTCGAACCATTAATGTAATACGTTCGCAATGCAACGAGGAACAAGGATCTATAATTGTTTTGGCGATCGGACGAGTTTGGCTTTTGGACGATGGTGCCGGTGGACTTTGAGATCTGACGGGACTTGGAAATATTTCGGACCGAAAGGTGTTTTTCTCGTTTTTCTCGAAAACGAGCGCGACCACCGCGGTCGAACCATTAATGTAATACGTTCGGCATGCAACGAGGAACAAGGATCTATAATTGTTTTGGCGATCGGACGAGTTTGGCTTTTGGACGATGGTGCCGGTGGACTTTGAGATCTGACGGGACTTGGAAATATTTCGGACCGAAAGGTGTTTTTCGCGGTTTTCTCGAAAACGAGCGCGACGACCGCGGTCGAACCATTAATGTAATACGTTCGGAATGCAACGAGGAACAAGGATCTATACTTGTTTTGGCGATCGGACGAGTTTGGCTTTTGGACGATGGTGCCGGTGGACTTTGAGATCTGACGGGACTTGGAAATATTTCGGACCGAAAGGTGTTTTTCTCGTTTTTCTCGAAAACGAGCGCGACCACCGCGGTCGAACCATTAATGTAATACGTTCGGCATGCAACGAGGAACAAGGATCTATAATTGTTTTGGCGATCGGACGAGTTTGGCTTTTGGACGATGGTGCCGGTGGACTTTGAGATCTGACGGGACTTGGAAATATTTCGGACCGAAAGGTGTTTTTCTCGTTTTTCTCGAAAACGAGCGCGACCACCGCGGTCGAACCATTAATGTAATACGTTCGGCATGCAACGAGGAACAAGGATCTATAATTGTTTTGGCGATCGGACGAGTTTGGCTTTTGGACGATGGTGCCGGTGGACTTTGAGATCTGACGGGACTTGGAAATATTTCGGACCGAAAGGTGTTTTTCGCGTTTTTCTCGAAAACGAGCGCGACGACCGCGGTCGAACCATCAATGTAATACGTTCGGAATGCAACGAGGAACAAGGATCTATAATTGTTTTGGCGATCGGACGTGTTTGGCTTTTGGACGATGGTGCCGGTGGACTTTGAGATCTGACGGGACTTTGAAATATTTCGGACCGAAAGGAGTTTTTCGCGTTTTTCTCGAAAACGAGCGCGACGACAGCGTTCGAACCATTAATGTAATACGTTCGCAATGCAACGAGGAACAAGGATCTATAATTGTTTTGGCGATCGGACGAGTTTGGCTTTTGGACGATGGTGCCGGTGGACTTTGAGATCTGACGGGACTTGGAAATATTTCGGACCGAAAGGTGTTTTTCTCGTTTTTCGCGAAAACGAGCGCGACCACCGCGGTCGAACCATTAATGTAATACGTTCGGCATGCAACGAGGAACAAGGATCTATAATTGTTTTGGCGATCGGACGAGTTTGGCTTTTGGACGATGGTGCCGGTGGACTTTGAGATCTGACGGGACTTGGAAATATTTCGGATCGAAAGGTGTTTTTCGCGTTTTTCTCGAAAACGAGCGCGACCACCGCGGTCGAACCATTAATGTAATACGTTCGCAATGCAACGAGGAACAAGGATCTATAATTGTTTTGGCGATCGGACGAGTTTGGCTTTTGGACGATGGTGCCGGTGGACTTTGAGATCTGACGGGACTTGGAAATATTTCGGACCGAAAGGTGTTTTTCTCGTTTTTCTCGAAAACGAGCGCGACCAACGCGGTCGAACCATTAATGTAATACGTTCGGCATGCAACGAGGAACATGGATCTATAATTGTTTTGGCGATCGGACGAGTTTGGCTTTTGGACGATGGTGCCGGTGGACTTTGAGATCTGACGGGACTTTGAAATATTTCGGACCGAAAGGAGTTTTTCGCGTTTTTCTCGAAAACGAGCGCGACCACCGCGGTCGAACCATTAATGTAATACGTTCGGCATGCAACGAGGAACAAGGATCTATAATTGTTTTGGCGGTCGGACGAGTTTGGCTTTTGGACGATGGTGCCGGTGGACTTTGAGATCTGACGGGACTTTGAAATATTTCGGACCGAAAGGAGTTTTTCGCGTTTTTCTCGAAAACGAGCGCGACGACCGCGGTCGAACCATCAATGTAATACGTTCGGAATGCAACGAGGAACATGGATCTATAATTGTTTTGGCGATCGGACGTGTTTGGCTTTTGGACGATGGTGCCGGTGGACTTTGAGATCTGACGGGACTTGGAAATATTTCGGACCGAAAGGTGTTTTTCTCTTTTTTCTCGAAAACGAGCGCGACCACCGCGGTCGAACCATTAATGTAATACGTTGGGCATGCAACGAGGAACAAGGATCTATAATTGTTTTGGCGATCGGACGAGTTTGGCTTTTGGACGATGGTGCCGGTGGACTTTGAGATCTGAGGGGACTTGGAAATATTTCGGACCGAAAGGTGTTTTTCTCGTTTTTCTCGAAAACGAGCGCGACGACCGCGGTCGAACCATTAATGTAATTCGTTCGGAATGCAACGAGGAACAAGGATCTATAATTGTTTTGGCGATCGGACGAGTTTGGCTTTTGGACGATGGTGCCGGTGGACTTTGAGATCTGACGGGACTTGGAAATATTTCGGACCGAAAGGTGTTTTTCGCGTTTTTCTCGAAAACGAGCGCGACCACCGCGGTCGAACCATTAATGTAATACGTTCGCAATGCAACGAGGAACAAGGATCTATAATTGTTTTTTCGATCGGACGAGTTTGGCTTTTGGACGATGGTGCCGGTGGACTTTGAGATCTGACGGGACTTGGAAATATTTCGGACCGAAAGGTGTTTTTCTCGTTTTTCTCGAAAACGAGCGCGACGACCGCGGTCGAACCATTAATGTAATACGTTCGGCATGCAACGAGGAACAAGGATTTATAATTGTTTTGGCGGTCGGACGAGTTTGGCTTTTGGACGATGGTGCCGGTGGACTTTGAGATCTGACGGGACTTTGAAATATTTCGGACCGAAAGGAGTTTTTCGCGTTTTTCTCGAAAACGAGCGCGACGACCGCGGTCGAACCATCAATGTAATACGTTCGGAATGCAACGAGGAACAAGGATCTATAATTGTTTTGGCGATCGGACGAGTTTGGCTTTTGGACGATGGTGCCGGTGGACTTTGAGATCTGAGGGGACTTGGAAATATTTCGGACCGAAAGGTGTTTTTCTCGTTTTTCTCGAAAACGAGCGCGACGACCGCGGTCGAACCATTAATGTAATTCGTTCGGAATGCAACGAGGAACAAGGATCTATAATTGTTTTGGCGATCGGACGAGTTTGGCTTTTGGACGATGGTGCCGGTGGACTTTGAGATCTGACGGGACTTGGAAATATTTCGGACCGAAAGGTGTTTTTCGCGTTTTTCTCGAAAACGAGCGCGACCACCGCGGTCGAACCATTAATGTAATACGTTCGCAATGCAACCAGGAACAAGGATCTATAATTGTTTTTTCGATCGGACGAGTTTGGCTTTTGGACGATGGTGCCGGTGGACTTTGAGATCTGACGGGACTTGGAAATATTTCGGACCGAAAGGTGTTTTTCTCGTTTTTCTCGAAAACGAGCGCGACCAACGCGGTCGAACCATTAATGTAATACGTTCGGCATGCAACGAGGAACATGGATCTATAATTGTTTTGGCGATCGGACGAGTTTGGCTTTTGGACGATGGTGCCGGTGGACTTTGAGATTTGACGGGACTTTGAAATATTTCGGACCGAAAGGAGTTTTTCGCGTTTTTCTCGAAAACGAGCGCGACCACCGCGGTCGAACCATTAATGTAATACGTTCGGCATGCAACGAGGAACAAGGATCTATAATTGTTTTGGCGGTCGGACGAGTTTGGCTTTTGGACGATGGTGCCGGTGGACTTTGAGATCTGACGGGACTTTGAAATATTTCGGACCGAAAGGAGTTTTTCGCGTTTTTCTCGAAAACGAGCGCGACCAACGCGGTCGAACCATTAATGTAATACGTTCGGCATGCAACGAGGAACATGGATCTATAATTGTTTTGGCGATCGGACGAGTTTGGCTTTTGGACGATGGTGCCGGTGGACTTTGAGATCTGACGGGACTTTGAAATATTTCGGACCGAAAGGAGTTTTTCGCGTTTTTCTCGAAAACGAGCGCGACCACCGCGGTCGAACCATTAATGTAATACGTTCGGCATGCAACGAGGAACAAGGATCTATAATTGTTTTGGCGGTCGGACGAGTTTGGCTTTTGGACGATGGTGCCGGTGGACTTTGAGATCTGACGGGACTTTGAAATATTTCGGACCGAAAGGAGTTTTTCGCGTTTTTCTCGAAAACGAGCGCGACGACCGCGGTCGAACCATCAATGTAATACGTTCGGAATGCAACGAGGAACAAGGATCTATAATTGTTTTGGCGATCGGACGTGTTTGGCTTTTGGACGATGGTGCCGGTGGACTTTGAGATCTGACGGGACTTTGAAATATTTCGGACCGAAAGGAGTTTTTCGCGTTTTTCTCGAAAACGAGCGCGACGACAGCGTTCGAACCATTAATGTAATACGTTCGCAATGCAACGAGGAACAAGGATCTATAATTGTTTTGGCGATCGGACGAGTTTGGCTTTTGGACGATGGTGCCGGTGGACTTTGAGATCTGACGGGACTTGGAAATATTTCGGATCGAAAGGTGTTTTTCGCGTTTTTCTCGAAAACGAGCGCGACCACCGCGGTCGAACCATTAATGTAATACGTTCGCAATGCAACGAGGAACAAGGATCTATAATTGTTTTGGCGATCGGACGAGTTTGGCTTTTGGACGATGGTGACGGTGGACTTTGAGATCTGACGGGACTTGGAAATATTTCGGACCGAAAGGTGTTTTTCTCGTTTTTCTCGAAAACGAGCGCGACCAACGCGGTCGAACCATTAATGTAATACGTTCGGCATGCAACGAGGAACAAGGATCTATAATTGTTTTGGCGATCGGACGAGTTTGGCTTTTGGACGATGGGGCCGGTGGACTTTGAGGTCTGACGGGACTTGGAAATATTTCGGACCGAAAGGTGTTTTTCGCGGTTTTCTCGAAAACGAGCGCGACGACCGCGGTCGAACCATTAATGTAATACGTTCGGAATGCAACGAGGAACAAGGATCTATAATTGTTTTGGCGATCGGACGAGTTTGGCTTTTGGACGATGGTGCCGGTGGACTTTGAGATCTGACGGGACTTGGAAATATTTCGGACCGAAAGGTGTTTTTCTCTTTTTTCTCGAAAACGAGCGCGACCACCGCGGTCGAACCATTAATGTAATACGTTGGGCATGCAACGAGGAACAAGGATCTATAATTGTTTTGGCGATCGGACGAGTTTGGCTTTTGGACGATGGTGCCGGTGGACTTTGAGATCTGAGGGGACTTGGAACTATTTCGGACCGAAAGGTGTTTTTCTCGTTTTTCTCGAAAACGAGCGCGACGACCGCGGTCGAACCATTAATGTAATTCGTTCGGAATGCAACGAGGAACAAGGATCTATAATTGTTTTGGCGATCGGACGAGTTTGGGTTTTGGACGATGGTGCCGGTGGACTTTGAGATCTGACGGGACTTGGAAATATTTCGGACCGAAAGGTGTTTTTCTCGTTTTTCTCGAAAACGAGCGCGACCACCGCGGTCGAACCATTAATGTAATAGGTTCGGAATGCAACGAGGAACAAGGATCTATAATTGTTTTGGCGATCGGACGAGTTTGGCTTTTGGACGATGGTGCCGGTGGACTTTGAGATCTGACGGGACTTGGAAATATTTCGGACCGAAAGGTGTTTTTCGCGTTTTTCTCGAAAACGAGCGCGACCGCCGCGGTCGAACCATTAATGTAATACGTTCGGCATGCAACGAGGAACAAGGATCTATAATTGTTTTGGCGATCGGACGAGTTTGGCTTTTGGACGATGGTGCCGGTGGACTTTGAGATCTGACGGGACTTAGAAATATTTCGGACCGAAAGGTGTTTTTCGCGTTTTTCTCGAAAACGAGCGCGACGACCGCGGTCGAACCATCAATGTAATACGTTCGGAATGCAACGAGGAACAAGGATCTATAATTGTTTTGGCGATCGGACGTGTTTGGCTTTTGGACGATGGTGCCGGTGGACTTTGAGATCTGACGGGACTTTGAAATATTTCGGACCGAAAGGAGTTTTTCGCGTTTTTCTCGAAAACGAGCGCGACGACCGCGTTCGAACCATTAATGTAATACGTTCGCAATGCAACGAGGAACAAGGATCTATAATTGTTTTGGCGATCGGACGAGTTTGGCTTTTGGACGATGGTGCCGGTGGACTTTGAGATCTGACGGGACTTGGAAATATTTCGGACCGAAAGGTGTTTTTCTCGTTTTTCTCGAAAACGAGCGCGACCACCGCGGTCGAACCATTAATGTAATACGTTCGGCATGCAACGAGGAACAAGGATCTATAATTGTTTTGGCGATCGGACGAGTTTGGCTTTTGGACGATGGTGCCGGTGGACTTTGAGATCTGACGGGACTTGGAAATATTTCGGACCGAAAGGTGTTTTTCGCGGTTTTCTCGAAAACGAGCGCGACGACCGCGGTCGAACCATTAATGTAATACGTTCGGAATGCAACGAGGAACAAGGATCTATACTTGTTTTGGCGATCGGACGAGTTTGGCTTTTGGACGATGGTGCCGGTGGACTTTGAGATCTGACGGGACTTGGAAATATTTCGGACCGAAAGGTGTTTTTCTCGTTTTTCTCGAAAACGAGCGCGACCACCGCGGTCGAACCATTAATGTAATACGTTCGGCATGCAACGAGGAACAAGGATCTATAATTGTTTTGGCGATCGGACGAGTTTGGCTTTTGGACGATGGTGCCGGTGGACTTTGAGATCTGACGGGACTTGGAAATATTTCGGACCGAAAGGTGTTTTTCTCGTTTTTCTCGAAAACGAGCGCGACCACCGCGGTCGAACCATTAATGTAATACGTTCGGCATGCAACGAGGAACAAGGATCTATAATTGTTTTGGCGATCGGACGAGTTTGGCTTTTGGACGATGGTGCCGGTGGACTTTGAGATCTGACGGGACTTGGAAATATTTCGGACCGAAAGGTGTTTTTCGCGTTTTTCTCGAAAACGAGCGCGACGACCGCGGTCGAACCATCAATGTAATACGTTCGGAATGCAACGAGGAACAAGGATCTATAATTGTTTTGGCGATCGGACGTGTTTGGCTTTTGGACGATGGTGCCGGTGGACTTTGAGATCTGACGGGACTTTGAAATATTTCGGACCGAAAGGAGTTTTTCGCGTTTTTCTCGAAAACGAGCGCGACGACAGCGTTCGAACCATTAATGTAATACGTTCGCAATGCAACGAGGAACAAGGATCTATAATTGTTTTGGCGATCGGACGAGTTTGGCTTTTGGACGATGGTGCCGGTGGACTTTGAGATCTGACGGGACTTGGAAATATTTCGGACCGAAAGGTGTTTTTCTCGTTTTTCGCGAAAACGAGCGCGACCACCGCGGTCGAACCATTAATGTAATACGTTCGGCATGCAACGAGGAACAAGGATCTATAATTGTTTTGGCGATCGGACGAGTTTGGCTTTTGGACGATGGTGCCGGTGGACTTTGAGATCTGACGGGACTTGGAAATATTTCGGATCGAAAGGTGTTTTTCGCGTTTTTCTCGAAAACGAGCGCGACCACCGCGGTCGAACCATTAATGTAATACGTTCGCAATGCAACGAGGAACAAGGATCTATAATTGTTTTGGCGATCGGACGAGTTTGGCTTTTGGACGATGGTGCCGGTGGACTTTGAGATCTGACGGGACTTGGAAATATTTCGGACCGAAAGGTGTTTTTCTCGTTTTTCTCGAAAACGAGCGCGACCAACGCGGTCGAACCATTAATGTAATACGTTCGGCATGCAACGAGGAACATGGATCTATAATTGTTTTGGCGATCGGACGAGTTTGGCTTTTGGACGATGGTGCCGGTGGACTTTGAGATCTGACGGGACTTTGAAATATTTCGGACCGAAAGGAGTTTTTCGCGTTTTTCTCGAAAACGAGCGCGACCACCGCGGTCGAACCATTAATGTAATACGTTCGGCATGCAACGAGGAACAAGGATCTATAATTGTTTTGGCGGTCGGACGAGTTTGGCTTTTGGACGATGGTGCCGGTGGACTTTGAGATCTGACGGGACTTTGAAATATTTCGGACCGAAAGGAGTTTTTCGCGTTTTTCTCGAAAACGAGCGCGACGACCGCGGTCGAACCATCAATGTAATACGTTCGGAATGCAACGAGGAACATGGATCTATAATTGTTTTGGCGATCGGACGTGTTTGGCTTTTGGACGATGGTGCCGGTGGACTTTGAGATCTGACGGGACTTGGAAATATTTCGGACCGAAAGGTGTTTTTCTCTTTTTTCTCGAAAACGAGCGCGACCACCGCGGTCGAACCATTAATGTAATACGTTGGGCATGCAACGAGGAACAAGGATCTATAATTGTTTTGGCGATCGGACGAGTTTGGCTTTTGGACGATGGTGCCGGTGGACTTTGAGATCTGAGGGGACTTGGAAATATTTCGGACCGAAAGGTGTTTTTCTCGTTTTTCTCGAAAACGAGCGCGACGACCGCGGTCGAACCATTAATGTAATTCGTTCGGAATGCAACGAGGAACAAGGATCTATAATTGTTTTGGCGATCGGACGAGTTTGGCTTTTGGACGATGGTGCCGGTGGACTTTGAGATCTGACGGGACTTGGAAATATTTCGGACCGAAAGGTGTTTTTCGCGTTTTTCTCGAAAACGAGCGCGACCACCGCGGTCGAACCATTAATGTAATACGTTCGCAATGCAACGAGGAACAAGGATCTATAATTGTTTTTTCGATCGGACGAGTTTGGCTTTTGGACGATGGTGCCGGTGGACTTTGAGATCTGACGGGACTTGGAAATATTTCGGACCGAAAGGTGTTTTTCTCGTTTTTCTCGAAAACGAGCGCGACGACCGCGGTCGAACCATTAATGTAATACGTTCGGCATGCAACGAGGAACAAGGATTTATAATTGTTTTGGCGGTCGGACGAGTTTGGCTTTTGGACGATGGTGCCGGTGGACTTTGAGATCTGACGGGACTTTGAAATATTTCGGACCGAAAGGAGTTTTTCGCGTTTTTCTCGAAAACGAGCGCGACGACCGCGGTCGAACCATCAATGTAATACGTTCGGAATGCAACGAGGAACAAGGATCTATAATTGTTTTGGCGATCGGACGAGTTTGGCTTTTGGACGATGGTGCCGGTGGACTTTGAGATCTGAGGGGACTTGGAAATATTTCGGACCGAAAGGTGTTTTTCTCGTTTTTCTCGAAAACGAGCGCGACGACCGCGGTCGAACCATTAATGTAATTCGTTCGGAATGCAACGAGGAACAAGGATCTATAATTGTTTTGGCGATCGGACGAGTTTGGCTTTTGGACGATGGTGCCGGTGGACTTTGAGATCTGACGGGACTTGGAAATATTTCGGACCGAAAGGTGTTTTTCGCGTTTTTCTCGAAAACGAGCGCGACCACCGCGGTCGAACCATTAATGTAATACGTTCGCAATGCAACCAGGAACAAGGATCTATAATTGTTTTTTCGATCGGACGAGTTTGGCTTTTGGACGATGGTGCCGGTGGACTTTGAGATCTGACGGGACTTGGAAATATTTCGGACCGAAAGGTGTTTTTCTCGTTTTTCTCGAAAACGAGCGCGACCAACGCGGTCGAACCATTAATGTAATACGTTCGGCATGCAACGAGGAACATGGATCTATAATTGTTTTGGCGATCGGACGAGTTTGGCTTTTGGACGATGGTGCCGGTGGACTTTGAGATTTGACGGGACTTTGAAATATTTCGGACCGAAAGGAGTTTTTCGCGTTTTTCTCGAAAACGAGCGCGACCACCGCGGTCGAACCATTAATGTAATACGTTCGGCATGCAACGAGGAACAAGGATCTATAATTGTTTTGGCGGTCGGACGAGTTTGGCTTTTGGACGATGGTGCCGGTGGACTTTGAGATCTGACGGGACTTTGAAATATTTCGGACCGAAAGGAGTTTTTCGCGTTTTTCTCGAAAACGAGCGCGACCAACGCGGTCGAACCATTAATGTAATACGTTCGGCATGCAACGAGGAACATGGATCTATAATTGTTTTGGCGATCGGACGAGTTTGGCTTTTGGACGATGGTGCCGGTGGACTTTGAGATCTGACGGGACTTTGAAATATTTCGGACCGAAAGGAGTTTTTCGCGTTTTTCTCGAAAACGAGCGCGACCACCGCGGTCGAACCATTAATGTAATACGTTCGGCATGCAACGAGGAACAAGGATCTATAATTGTTTTGGCGGTCGGACGAGTTTGGCTTTTGGACGATGGTGCCGGTGGACTTTGAGATCTGACGGGACTTTGAAATATTTCGGACCGAAAGGAGTTTTTCGCGTTTTTCTCGAAAACGAGCGCGACGACCGCGGTCGAACCATCAATGTAATACGTTCGGAATGCAACGAGGAACATGGATCTATAATTGTTTTGGCGATCGGACGTGTTTGGCTTTTGGACGATGGTGCCGGTGGACTTTGAGATCTGACGGGACTTGGAAATATTTCGGACCGAAAGGTGTTTTTCTCTTTTTTCTCGAAAACGAGCGCGACCACCGCGGTCGAACCATTAATGTAATACGTTGGGCATGCAACGAGGAACAAGGATCTATAATTGTTTTGGCGATCGGACGAGTTTGGCTTTTGGACGATGGTGCCGGTGGACTTTGAGATCTGAGGGGACTTGGAAATATTTCGGACCGAAAGGTGTTTTTCTCGTTTTTCTCGAAAACGAGCGCGACGACCGCGGTCGAACCATTAATGTAATTCGTTCGGAATGCAACGAGGAACAAGGATCTATAATTGTTTTGGCGATCGGACGAGTTTGGCTTTTGGACGATGGTGCCGGTGGACTTTGAGATCTGACGGGACTTGGAAATATTTCGGACCGAAAGGTGTTTTTCGCGTTTTTCTCGAAAACGAGCGCGACCACCGCGGTCGAACCATTAATGTAATACGTTCGCAATGCAACGAGGAACAAGGATCTATAATTGTTTTTTCGATCGGACGAGTTTGGCTTTTGGACGATGGTGCCGGTGGACTTTGAGATCTGACGGGACTTGGAAATATTTCGGACCGAAATGTGTTTTTCTCGTTTTTCTCGAAAACGAGCGCGACGACCGCGGTCGAACCATTAATGTAATACGTTCGGAATGCAACGAGGAACAAGGATCTGTAATTGTTTTGGCGATCGGACGAGTTTGGCTTTTGGACGATGGTGCCGGTGGACTTTGAGATCTGACGGGACTTGGAAATATTTCGGACCGAAAGGTGTTTTTCTCGTTTTTCTCGAAAACGAGCGCGACGACCGCGGTCGAACCATTAATGTAATACGTTCGGCATGCAACGAGGAACAAGGATTTATAATTGTTTTGGCGGTCGGACGAGTTTGGCTTTTGGACGATGGTGCCGGTGGACTTTGAGATCTGACGGGACTTTGAAATATTTCGGACCGAAAGGAGTTTTTCGCGTTTTTCTCGAAAACGAGCGCGACGACCGCGGTCGAACCATCAATGTAATACGTTCGGAATGCAACGAGGAACAAGGATCTATAATTGTTTTGGCGATCGGACGAGTTTGGCTTTTGGACGATGGTGCCGGTGGACTTTGAGATCTGAGGGGACTTGGAAATATTTCGGACCGAAAGGTGTTTTTCTCGTTTTTCTCGAAAACGAGCGCGACGACCGCGGTCGAACCATTAATGTAATTCGTTCGGAATGCAACGAGGAACAAGGATCTATAATTGTTTTGGCGATCGGACGAGTTTGGCTTTTGGACGATGGTGCCGGTGGACTTTGAGATCTGACGGGACTTGGAAATATTTCGGACCGAAAGGTGTTTTTCGCGTTTTTCTCGAAAACGAGCGCGACCACCGCGGTCGAACCATTAATGTAATACGTTCGCAATGCAACGAGGAACAAGGATCTATAATTGTTTTTTCGATCGGACGAGTTTGGCTTTTGGACGATGGTGCCGGTGGACTTTGAGATCTGACGGGACTTGGAAATATTTCGGACCGAAAGGTGTTTTTCTCGTTTTTCTCGAAAACGAGCGCGACGACCGCGGCCGAACCATTAATGTAATACGTTCGGAATGCAACGAGGAACAAGGATCTGTAATTGTTTTGGCGATCGGACGAGTTTGGCTTTTGGACGATGGTGCCGGTGGACTTTGAGATCTGACGGGACTTGGAAATATTTCGGACCGAAAGGTGTTTTTCTCGTTTTTCTCGAAAACGAGCGCGACGACCGCGGTCGAACCATTAATGTAATACGTTCGGCATGCAACGAGGAACAAGGATTTATAATTGTTTTGGCGGTCGGACGAGTTTGGCTTTTGGACGATGGTGCCGGTGGACTTTGAGATCTGACGGGACTTTGAAATATTTCGGACCGAAAGGAGTTTTTCGCGTTTTTCTCGAAAACGAGCGCGACGACCGCGGTCGAACCATCCATGTAATACGTTCGGAATGCAACGAGGAACAAGGATCTATAATTGTTTTGGCGATCGGACGTGTTTGGCTTTTGGACGATGGTGCCGGTGGACTTTGAGATCTGACGGGACTTTGAAATATTTCGGACCGAAAGGAGTTTTTCGCGTTTTTCTCGAAAACGAGCGCGACGACAGCGTTCGAACCATTAATGTAATACGTTCGCAATGCAACGAGGAACAAGGATCTATAATTGTTTTGGCGATCGGACGAGTTTGGCTTTTGGACGATGGTGCCGGTGGACTTTGAGATCTGACGGGACTTGGAAATATTTCGGACCGAAAGGTGTTTTTCGCGTTTTTCTCGAAAACGAGCGCGACCACCGCGGTCGAACCATTAATGTAATACGTTCGGCATGCAACGAGGAACAAGGATCTATAATTGTTTTGGCGATCGGACGAGTTTGGCTTTTGGACGATGGTGCCGGTGGACTTTGAGGTCTGACGGGACTTGGAAATATTTCGGACCGAAAGGTGTTTTTCGCGGTTTTCTCGAAAACGAGCGCGACGACCGCGGTCGAACCATTAATGTAATACGTTCGGAATGCAACGAGGAACAAGGATCTATAATTGTTTTGGCGATCGGACGAGTTTGGCTTTTGGACGATGGTGCCGGTGGACTTTGAGATCTGACGGGACTTGGAAATATTTCGGACCGAAAGGTGTTTTTCTCGTTTTTCTCGAAAACGAGCGCGACCAACGCGGTCGAACCATTAATGTAATACGTTCGGCATGCAACGAGGAACAAGGATCTATAATTGTTTTGGCGATCGGACGAGTTTGGCTTTTGGACGATGGTGCCGGTGGACTTTGAGATCTGACGGGACTTGGAAATATTTCGGACCGAAAGGTGTTTTTCGCGTTTTTCTCGAAAACGAGCGCGACGACCGCGGTCGAACCATAAATGTAATACGTTCGGAATGCAACGAGGAACAAGGATCTATAATTGTTTTGGCGATCGGACGTGTTTGGCTTTTGGACGATGGTGCCGGTGGACTTTGAGATCTGACGGGACTTGGAAATATTTCGGACCGAAAGGTGTTTTTCGCGTTTTTCTCGAAAACGAGCGCGACCACCGCGGTCGAACCATTAATGTAATACGTTCGGCATGCAACGAGGAACAAGGATCTATAATTGTTTTGGCGATCGGACGTGTTTGGCTTTTGGACGATGGTGCCGGTGGACTTTGAGATCTGACGGGACTTGGAAATATTTCGGACCGAAAGGTGTTTTTCGCGTTTTTCTCGAAAACGAGCGCGACCACCGCGGTCGAACCATTAATGTAATACGTTCGGCATGCAACGAGGAACAAGGATCTATAATTGTTTTGGCGATCGGACGAGTTTGGCTTTTGGACGATGGTGCCGGTGGACTTTGAGGTCTGACGGGACTTGGAAATATTTCGGACCGAAAGGTGTTTTTCGCGGTTTTCTCGAAAACGAGCGCGACGACCGCGGTCGAACCATTAATGTAATACGTTCGGAATGCAACGAGGAACAAGGATCTATAATTGTTTTGGCGATCGGACGAGTTTGGCTTTTGGACGATGGTGCCGGTGGTCTTTGAGATCTGACGGGACTTGGAAATATTTCGGACCGAAAGGTGTTTTTCTCGTTTTTCTCGAAAACGAGCGCGACCAACGCGGTCGAACCATTAATGTAATACGTTCGGCATGCAACGAGGAACAAGGATCTATAATTGTTTTGGCGATCGGACGAGTTTGGCTTTTGGACGATGGTGCCGGTGGACTTTGAGATCTGACGGGACTTGGAAATATTTCGGACCGAAAGGTGTTTTTCGCGTTTTTCTCGAAAACGAGCGCGACGACCGCGGTCGAACCATCAATGTAATACGTTCGGAATGCAACGAGGAACAAGGATCTATAATTGTTTTGGCGATCGGACGTGTTTGGCTTTTGGACGATGGTGCCGGTGGACTTTGAGATCTGACGGGACTTTGAAATATTTCGGACCGAAAGGAGTTTTTCGCGTTTTTCTCGAAAACGAGCGCGACGACCGCGTTCGAACCATTAATGTAATACGTTCGCAATGCAACGAGGAACAAGGATCTATAATTGTTTTGGCGATCGGACGAGTTTGGCTTTTGGACGATGGTGCCGGTGGACTTTGAGATCTGACGGGACTTGGAAATATTTCGGACCGAAAGGTGTTTTTCTCGTTTTTCTCGAAAACGAGCGCGACCACCGCGGTCGAACCATTAATGTAATACGTTCGGCAAGCAAAGAGGAACAAGGATCTATAATTGTTTTGGCGATCGGACGAGTTTGGCTTTTGGACGATGGTGCCGGTGGACTTTGAGATCTGACGGGACTTGGAAATATTTCGGACCGAAAGGTGCTTTTCGCGGTTTTCTCGAAAACGAGCGCGACGACCGCGGTCGAACCATTAATGTAATACGTTCGGAATGCAACGAGGAACAAGGATCTATACTTGTTTTGGCGATCGGACGAGTTTGGCTTTTGGACGATGGTGCCGGTGGACTTTGAGATCTGACGGGACTTGGAAATATTTCGGACCGAAAGGTGTTTTTCTCGTTTTTCTCGAAAACGAGCGCGACCACCGCGGTCGAACCATTAATGTAATACGTTCGGCATGCAACGAGGAACAAGGATCTATAATTGTTTTGGCGATCGGACGAGTTTGGCTTTTGGACGATGGTGCCGGTGGACTTTGAGATCTGACGGGACTTGGAAATATTTCGGACCGAAAGGTGTTTTTCGCGTTTTTCACGAAAACGAGCGCGACGACCGCGGTCGAACCATAAATGTAATACGTTCGGAATGCAACGAGGAACAAGGATCTATAATTGTTTTGGCGATCGGACGTGTTTGGCTTTTGGACGATGGTGCCGGTGGACTTTGAGATCTGACGGGACTTGGAAATATTTCGGACCGAAAGGTGTTTTTCTCGTTTTTCTCGAAAACGAGCGCGACCACCGCGGTCGAACCATTAATGTAATACGTTCGGCATGCAACGAGGAACAAGGATCTATAATTGTTTTGGCGATCGGACGAGTTTGGCTTTTGGACGATGGTGCCGGTGGACTTTGAGATCTGACGGGACTTGGAAATATTTCGGACCGAAAGGTGTTTTTCTCGTTTTTCTCGAAAACGAGCGCGACGACCGCGGTCGAACCATTAATGTAATACGTTCGGAATGCAACGAGGAACAAGGATCTATAATTGTTTTGGCGATCGGACGAGTTTGGCTTTTGGACGATGGTGCCGGTGGACTTTGAGATCTGACGGGACTTGGAAATATTTCGCACCGAAAGGAGTTTTTCGCGTTTTTCTCGAAAACGAGCGCGACGACCGCGTTCGAACCATTAATGTAATACGTTCGCAATGCAACGAGGAACAAGGATCTATAATTGTTTTGGCGATCGGACGAGTTTGGCTTTTGGACGATGGTGCCGGTGGACTTTGAGATCTGACGGGACTTGGAAATATTTCGGACCGAAAGGTGTTTTTCTCGTTTTTCTCGAAAACGAGCGCGACCACCGCGGTCGAACCATTAATGTAATACGTTCGACATGCAACGAGGAATAAGGATCTATAATTGTTTTGGCGATCGGACGAGTTTGGCTTTTGGACGATGGTGCCGGTGGACTTTGAGATCTGACGGGACTTGGAAATATTTCGGACCGAAAGGTGTTTTTCACGTTTTTCTCGAAAACGAGCGCGACCACCGCGGTCGAACCATTAATGTAATACGTTCGGCATGCAACGAGGAACAAGGATCTATAATTGTTTTGGCGATCGGACGAGTTTGGCTTTTGGACGATGGTGCCGGTGGACTTTGAGATCTGACGGGACTTGGAAATATTTCGGACCGAAAGGTGTTTTTCGCGTTTTTCTTGAAAACGAGCGCGACGACCGCGGTCGAACCATCAATGTAATACGTTCGGAATGCAACGAGGAACAACGATCTATAATTGTTTTGGCGATCGGACGAGTTTGGCTTTTGGACGATGGTGCCGGTGGACTTTGAGATCTAACGGGACTTGGAAATATTTCGGACCGAAAGGTGTTTTTCTCGTTTTTCTCGAAAACGAGCGCGACCACCGCGGTCGAACCATTAATGTAATACGTTCGGCATGCAACGAGGAACAAGGATCTATAATTGTTTTGGCGATCGGACGAGTTTGGCTTTTGGACGATGGTGCCGGTGGACTTTGAGATCTGACGGGACTTGGAAATATTTCGGACCGAAAGGTGTTTTTCGCGTTTTTCTCGAAAACGAGCGCGACGACCGCGGTCGAACCATCAATGTAATACGTTCGGAATGCAACGAGGAACAAGGATCTATAATTGTTTTGGCGATCGGACGTGTTTGGCTTTTGGACGATGGTGCCGGTGGACTTTGAGATCTGACGGGACTTTGAAATATTTCGGACCGAAAGGAGTTTTTCGCGTTTTTCTCGAAAACGAGCGCGACGACAGCGTTCGAACCATTAATGTAATACGTTCGCAATGCAACGAGGAACAAGGATCTATAATTGTTTTGGCGATCGGACGAGTTTGGCTTTTGGACGATGGTGCCGGTGGACTTTGAGATCTGACGGGACTTGGAAATATTTCGGACCGAAAGGTGTTTTTCTCGTTTTTCTCGAAAACGAGCGCGACCACCGCGGTCGAACCATTAATGTAATACGTTCGGCATGCAACGAGGAACAAGGATCTATAATTGTTTTGGCGATCGGACGAGTTTGGCTTTTGGACGATGGTGCCGGTGGACTTTGAGATCTGACGGGACTTGGAAATATTTCGGATCGAAAGGTGTTTTTCGCGTTTTTCTCGAAAACGAGCGCGACCACCGCGGTCGAACCATTAATGTAATACGTTCGCAATGCAACGAGGAACAAGGATCTATAATTGTTTTGGCGATCGGACGAGTTTGGCTTTTGGACGATGGTGCCGGTGGACTTTGAGATCTGACGGGACTTGGAAATATTTCGGACCGAAAGGTGTTTTTCTCGTTTTTCTCGAAAACGAGCGCGACCAACGCGGTCGAACCATTAATGTAATACGTTCGGCATGCAACGAGGAACAAGGATCTATAATTGTTTTGGCGATCGGACGAGTTTGGCTTTTGGACGATGGTGCCGGTGGACTTTGAGATCTGACGGGACTTGGAAATATTTCGGACCGAAAGGTGTTTTTCGCGTTTTTCTCGAAAACGAGCGCGACGACCGCGGTCGAACCATCAATGTAATACGTTCGGAATGCAACGAGGAACAAGGATCTATAATTGTTTTGGCGATCGGACGTGTTTGGCTTTTGGACGATGGTGCCGGTGGACTTTGAGATCTGACGGGACTTTGAAATATTTCGGACCGAAAGGAGTTTTTCGCGTTTTTCTCGAAAACGAGCGCGACCACCGCGGTCGAACCATCAATGTAATACGTTCGGAATGCAACGAGGAACAAGGATCTATAATTGTTTTGGCGATCGGACGAGTTTGGCTTTTGGACGATGGTGCCGGTGGACTTTGAGATCTGAGGGGACTTGGAAATATTTCGGACCGAAAGGTGTTTTTCTCGTTTTTCTCGAAAACGAGCGCGACGACCGCGGTCGAACCATTAATGTAATTCGTTCGGAATGCAACGAGGAACAAGGATCTATAATTGTTTTGGCGATCGGACGAGTTTGGCTTTTGGACGATGGTGCCGGTGGACTTTGAGATCTGACGGGACTTGGAAATATTTCGGACCGAAAGGTGTTTTTCGCGTTTTTCTCGAAAACGAGCGCGACCACCGCGGTCGAACCATTAATGTAATACGTTCGCAATGCAACGAGGAACAAGGATCTATAATTGTTTTTTCGATCGGACGAGTTTGGCTTTTGGACGATGGTGCCGGTGGACTTTGAGATCTGACGGGACTTGGAAATATTTCGGACCGAAAGGTGTTTTTCTCGTTTTTCTCGAAAACGAGCGCGACGACCGCGGTCGAACCATTAATGTAATACGTTCGGAATGCAACGAGGAACAAGGATCTGTAATTGTTTTGGCGATCGGACGAGTTTGGCTTTTGGACGATGATGCCGGTGGACTTTGAGATCTGACGGGACTTGGAAATATTTCGGACCGAAAGGTGTTTTTCTCGTTTTTCTCGAAAACGAGCGCGACGACCGCGGTCGAACCATTAATGTAATTCGTTCGGAATGCAACGAGGAACAAGGATCTATAATTGTTTTGGCGATCGGACGAGTTTGGCTTTTGGACGATGGTGCCGGTGGACTTTGAGATCTGACGGGACTTGGAAATATTTCGGACCGAAAGGAGTTATTCGCGTTTTTCTCGAAAACGAGCGCGACCACCGCGGTCGAACCATTAATGTAATACGTTCGGCATGCAACGAGGAACAAGGATCTATAATTGTTTTGGCGGTCGAACGAGTTTGGCTTTTGGACGATGGTGCCGGTGGACTTTGAGATCTGACGGGACTTTGAAATATTTCGGACCGAAAGGAGTTTTTCGCGTTTTTCTCGAAAACGAGCCCGACGACCGCGGTCGAACCATCAATGTAATACGTTCGGAATGCAACGAGGAACAAGGATCTATAATTGTTTTGGCGATCGGACGAGTTTGGCTTTTGGACGATGGTGCCGGTGGACTTTGAGGTCTGACGGGACTTGGAAATATTTCGGACCGAAAGGTGTTTTTCGCGGTTTTCTCGAAAACGAGCGCGACGACCGCGGTCGAACCATTAATGTAATACGTTCGGAATGCAACGAGGAACAAGGATCTATAATTGTTTTGGCGATCGGACGAGTTTGGCTTTTGGACGATGGTGCCGTTGGACTTTGAGATCTGACGGGACTTGGAAATATTTCGGACCGAAAGGTGTTTTTCTCGTTTTTTTCGAAAACGAGCGCGACCAACGCGGTCGAACCATTAATGTAATACGTTCGGCATGCAACGAGGAACAAGGATCAATAATTGTTTTGGCGATCGGACGAGTTTGGCTTTTGGACGATGGTGCCGGTGGACTTTGAGATCTGACGGGACTTTGAAATATTTCGGACCGAAAGGAGTTTTTCGCGTTTTTCTCGAAAACGAGCGCGACGACCGCGTTCGAACCATTAATGTAATACGTTCGCAATGCAACGAGGAACAAGGATCTATAATTGTTTTGGCGATCGGACGAGTTTGGCTTTTGGACGATGGTGCCGGTGGACTTTGAGATCTGACGGGACTTGGAAATATTTCGGACCGAAAGGTGTTTTTCTCTTTTTTCTCGAAAACGAGCGCGACCACCGCGGTCGAACCATTAATGTAATACGTTGGGCATGCAACGAGGAACAAGGATCTATAATTGTTTTGGCGATCGGACGAGTTTGGCTTTTGGACGATGGTGCCGGTGGACTTTGAGATCTGAGGGGACTTGGAAATATTTCGGACCGAAAGGTGTTTTTCTCGTTTTTCTCGAAAACGAGCGCGACGACCGCGGTCGAACCATTAATGTAATTCGTTCGGAATGCAACGAGGAACAAGGATCTATAATTGTTTTGGCGATCGGACGAGTTTGGCTTTTGGACGATGGTGCCGGTGGACTTTGAGATCTGACGGGACTTGGAAATATTTCGGACCGAAAGGTGTTTTTCGCGTTTTTCTCGAAAACGAGCGCGACCACCGCGGTCGAACCATTAATGCAATACGTTCGCAATGCAACGAGGAACAAGGATCTATAATTGTTTTTTCGATCGGACGAGTTTGGCTTTTGGACGATGGTGCCGGTGGACTTTGAGATCTGACGGGACTTGGAAATATTTCGGACCGAAAGGTGTTTTTCTCGTTTTTCTCGAAAACGAGCGCGACGACCGCGGTCGAACCATTAATGTAATACGTTCGGAATGCAACGAGGAACAAGGATCTATAATTGTTTTGGCGATCGGACGAGTTTGGCTTTTGGACGATGGTGCCGGTGGACTTTGAGATCTGACGGGACTTGGAAATATTTCGGACCGAAAGGTGTTTTTCTCGTTTTTCTCGAAAACGAGCGCGACCAACGCGGTCGAACCATTAATGTAATACGTTCGGCATGCAACGAGGAACAAGGATCTATAATTGTTTTGGCGATCGGACGAGTTTGGCTTTTGGACGATGGTGCCGGTGGACTTTGAGATCTGACGGGACTTGGAAATATTTCGGACCGAAAGGTGTTTTTCGCGTTTTTCTCGAAAACGAGCGCGACGACCGCGGTCGAACCATCAATGTAATACGTTCGGAATGCAACGAGGAACAAGGATCTATAATTGTTTTGGCGATCGGACGTGTTTGGCTTTTGGACGATGGTGCCGGTGGACTTTGAGATCTGACGGGACTTGGAAATATTTCGGACCGAAAGGTGTTTTTCTCGTTTTTCTCGAAAACGAGCGCGACGACCGCGGTCGAACCATTAATGTAATACGTTCGGAATGCAACGAGGAACAAGGATCTATAATTGTTTTGGCGATCGGACGATAGTGCCGGTGGACTTTGAGATCTGACGGGACTTGGAAATATTTCGGACCGAAAGGTGTTTTTCTCGTTTTTCTCGAAAACGAGCGCGACGACCGCGGTCGAACCATTAATGTAATTCGTTCGGAATGCAACGAGGAACAAGGATCTATAATTGTTTTGGCGATCGGACGAGTTTGGCTTTTGGACGATGGTGCCGGTGGACTTTGAGATCTGACGGGACTTGGAAATATTTCGGACCGAAAGGAGTTTTTCGCGTTTTTCTCGAAAACGAGCGCGACCACCGCGGTCGAACCATTAATGTAATACGTTCGGCATGCAACGAGGAACAAGGATCTATAATTGTTTTGGCGATCGGACGTGTTTGGCTTTTGGACGATGGTGCCGGTGGACTTTGAGATCTGACGGGACTTTGAAATATTTCGGACCGAAAGGAGTTTTTCGCGTTTTTCTCGAAAACGAGCGCGACGACCGCGTTCGAACCATTAATGTAATACGTTCGCAATGCAACGAGGAACAAGGATCTATAATTGTTTTGGCGATCGGACGAGTTTGGCTTTTGGACGATGGTGCCGGTGGACTTTGAGATCTGACGGGACTTGGAAATATTTCGGACCGAAAGGTGTTTTTCTCTTTTTTCTCGAAAACGAGCGCGACCACCGCGGTCGAACCATTAATGTAATACGTTGGGCATGCAACGAGGAACAAGGATCTATAATTGTTTTGGCGATCGGACGAGTTTGGCTTTTGGACGATGGTGCCGGTGGACTTTGAGATCTGACGGGACTTGGAAATATTTCGGACCGAAAGGTGTTTTTCGCGTTTTTCTCGAAAACGAGCGCGACGACCGGGTTCGAACCATTAATGTAATACGTTCGCAATGCAACGAGGAACAAGGATCTATAATTGTTTTGGCGATCGGACGAGTTTGGCTTTTGGACGATGGTGCCGGTGGACTTTGAGATCTGAGGGGACTTGGAAATATTTCGGACCGAAAGGTGTTTTTCTCGTTTTTCTCGAAAACGAGCGCGACGACCGCGGTCGAACCATTAATGTAATTCGTTCGGAATGCAACGAGGAACAAGGATCTATAATTGTTTTGGCGATCGGACGAGTTTGGCTTTTGGACGATGGTGCCGGTGGACTTTGAGATCTGACGGGACTTGGAAATATTTCGGACCGAAAGGTGTTTTTCTCGTTTTTCTCGAAAACGAGCGCGACGACCGCGGTCGAACCATTAATGTAATACGTTCGGAATGCAACGAGGAACAAGGATCTATAATTGTTTTGGCGATCGGACGAGTTTGGATTTTGGACGATGGTGCCGGTGGACTTTGAGATCTGACGGGACTTGGAAATATTTCGGACCGAAAAGAGTTTTTCGCGTTTTTCTCGAAAACGAGCGCGACCACCGCGGTCGAACCATTCATGTAATACGTTCGGCATGCAACGAGGAACAAGGATCTATAATTGTTTTGGCGGTCGGACGAGTTTGGCTTTTGGACGATGGTGCCGGTGGACTTTGAGATCTGACGGGACTTGGAAATATTTCGGACCGAAAGGTGTTTTTCGCGGTTTTCTCGAAAACGAGCGCGACGACCGCGGTCGAACCATTAATGTAATACGTTCGGAATGCAACGAGGAACAAGGATCTATAATTGTTTTGGCGATCGGACGAGTTTGGCTTTTGGACGATGGTGCCGGTGGACTTTGAGATCTGACGGGACTTGGAAATATTTCGGACCGAAAGGTGTTTTTCGCGTTTTTCTCGAAAACGAGCGCGACCACCGCGGTCGAACCATTAATGTAATACGTTCGGCATGCAACGAGGAACAAGGATCTATAATTGTTTTGGCGATCGGACGAGTTTGGCTTTTGGACGATGGTGCCGGTGGACTTTGAGATCTGACGGGACTTGGAAATATTTCGGACCGAAAGGAGTTTTTCGCGTTTTTCTCGAAAACGAGCGCGACCACCGCGGTCGAACCATTAATGTAATACGTTCGGCATGCAACGAGGAACAAGGATCTATAATTGTTTTGGCGATCGGACGTGTTTGGCTTTTGGACGATGGTGCCGGTGGACTTTGAGATCTGACGGGACTTTGAAATATTTCGGACCGAAAGGAGTTTTTCGCGTTTTTCTCGAAAACGAGCGCGACGACCGCGTTCGAACCATTAATGTAATACGTTCGCAATGCAACGAGGAACAAGGATCTATAATTGTTTTGGCGATCGGACGAGTTTGGCTTTTGGACGATGGTGCCGGTGGACTTTGAGATCTGACGGGACTTGGAAATATTTCGGACCGAAAGGTGTTTTTCTCGTTTTTCTCGAAAACGAGCGCGACGACCGCGGTCGAACCATTAATGTAATTCGTTCGGAATGCAACGAGGAACAAGGATCTATAATTGTTTTGGCGATCGGACGAGTTTGGCTTTTGGACGATGGTGCCGGTGGACTTTGAGATCTGACGGGACTTGGAAATATTTCGGACCGAAAGGTGTTTTTCTCGTTTTTCTCGAAAACGAGCGCGACGACCGCGGTCGAACCATTAATGTAATACGTTCGGAATGCAACGAGGAACAAGGATCTATAATTGTTTTGGCGATCGGACGAGTTTGGCTTTTGGACGATGGTGCCGGTGGACTTTGAGATCTGACGGGACTTGGAAATATTTCGGACCGAAAGGTGTTTTTCTCGTTTTTCTCGAAAACGAGCGCGACCAACGCGGTCGAACCATTAATGTAATACGTTCGGCATGCAACGAGGAACAAGGATCTATAATTGTTTTGGCGATCGGACGAGTTTGGCTTTTGGACGATGGTGCCGGTGGACTTTGAGATCTGACGGGACTTGGAAATATTTCGGACCGAAAGGTGTTTTTCGCGTTTTTCTCGAAAACGAGCGCGACGACCGCGGTCGAACCATCAATGTAATACGTTCGGAATGCAACGAGGAACAAGGATCTATAATTGTTTTGGCGATCGGACGTGTTTGGCTTTTGGACGATGGTGCCGGTGGACTTTGAGATCTGACGGGACTTGGAAATATTTCGGACCGAAAGGTGTTTTTCTCGTTTTTCTCGAAAACGAGCGCGACGACCGCGGTCGAACCATTAATGTAATACGTTCGGAATGCAACGAGGAACAAGGATCTATAATTGTTTTGGCGATCGGACGATAGTGCCGGTGGACTTTGAGATCTGACGGGACTTGGAAATATTTCGGACCGAAAGGTGTTTTTCTCGTTTTTCTCGAAAACGAGCGCGACGACCGCGGTCGAACCATTAATGTAATTCGTTCGGAATGCAACGAGGAACAAGGATCTATAATTGTTTTGGCGATCGGACGAGTTTGGCTTTTGGACGATGGTGCCGGTGGACTTTGAGATCTGACGGGACTTGGAAATATTTCGGACCGAAAGGAGTTTTTCGCGTTTTTCTCGAAAACGAGCGCGACCACCGCGGTCGAACCATTAATGTAATACGTTCGGCATGCAACGAGGAACAAGGATCTATAATTGTTTTGGCGATCGGACGTGTTTGGCTTTTGGACGATGGTGCCGGTGGACTTTGAGATCTGACGGGACTTTGAAATATTTCGGACCGAAAGGAGTTTTTCGCGTTTTTCTCGAAAACGAGCGCGACGACCGCGTTCGAACCATTAATGTAATACGTTCGCAATGCAACGAGGAACAAGGATCTATAATTGTTTTGGCGATCGGACGAGTTTGGCTTTTGGACGATGGTGCCGGTGGACTTTGAGATCTGACGGGACTTGGAAATATTTCGGACCGAAAGGTGTTTTTCTCTTTTTTCTCGAAAACGAGCGCGACCACCGCGGTCGAACCATTAATGTAATACGTTGGGCATGCAACGAGGAACAAGGATCTATAATTGTTTTGGCGATCGGACGAGTTTGGCTTTTGGACGATGGTGCCGGTGGACTTTGAGATCTGACGGGACTTGGAAATATTTCGGACCGAAAGGTGTTTTTCGCGTTTTTCTCGAAAACGAGCGCGACGACCGGGTTCGAACCATTAATGTAATACGTTCGCAATGCAACGAGGAACAAGGATCTATAATTGTTTTGGCGATCGGACGAGTTTGGCTTTTGGACGATGGTGCCGGTGGACTTTGAGATCTGAGGGGACTTGGAAATATTTCGGACCGAAAGGTGTTTTTCTCGTTTTTCTCGAAAACGAGCGCGACGACCGCGGTCGAACCATTAATGTAATTCGTTCGGAATGCAACGAGGAACAAGGATCTATAATTGTTTTGGCGATCGGACGAGTTTGGCTTTTGGACGATGGTGCCGGTGGACTTTGAGATCTGACGGGACTTGGAAATATTTCGGACCGAAAGGTGTTTTTCTCGTTTTTCTCGAAAACGAGCGCGACGACCGCGGTCGAACCATTAATGTAATACGTTCGGAATGCAACGAGGAACAAGGATCTATAATTGTTTTGGCGATCGGACGAGTTTGGATTTTGGACGATGGTGCCGGTGGACTTTGAGATCTGACGGGACTTGGAAATATTTCGGACCGAAAAGAGTTTTTCGCGTTTTTCTCGAAAACGAGCGCGACCACCGCGGTCGAACCATTCATGTAATACGTTCGGCATGCAACGAGGAACAAGGATCTATAATTGTTTTGGCGGTCGGACGAGTTTGGCTTTTGGACGATGGTGCCGGTGGACTTTGAGATCTGACGGGACTTGGAAATATTTCGGACCGAAAGGTGTTTTTCGCGGTTTTCTCGAAAACGAGCGCGACGACCGCGGTCGAACCATTAATGTAATACGTTCGGAATGCAACGAGGAACAAGGATCTATAATTGTTTTGGCGATCGGACGAGTTTGGCTTTTGGACGATGGTGCCGGTGGACTTTGAGATCTGACGGGACTTGGAAATATTTCGGACCGAAAGGTGTTTTTCGCGTTTTTCTCGAAAACGAGCGCGACCACCGCGGTCGAACCATTAATGTAATACGTTCGGCATGCAACGAGGAACAAGGATCTATAATTGTTTTGGCGATCGGACGAGTTTGGCTTTTGGACGATGGTGCCGGTGGACTTTGAGATCTGACGGGACTTGGAAATATTTCGGACCGAAAGGAGTTTTTCGCGTTTTTCTCGAAAACGAGCGCGACCACCGCGGTCGAACCATTAATGTAATACGTTCGGCATGCAACGAGGAACAAGGATCTATAATTGTTTTGGCGATCGGACGTGTTTGGCTTTTGGACGATGGTGCCGGTGGACTTTGAGATCTGACGGGACTTTGAAATATTTCGGACCGAAAGGAGTTTTTCGCGTTTTTCTCGAAAACGAGCGCGACGACCGCGTTCGAACCATTAATGTAATACGTTCGCAATGCAACGAGGAACAAGGATCTATAATTGTTTTGGCGATCGGACGAGTTTGGCTTTTGGACGATGGTGCCGGTGGACTTTGAGATCTGACGGGACTTGGAAATATTTCGGACCGAAAGGTGTTTTTCTCGTTTTTCTCGAAAACGAGCGCGACGACCGCGGTCGAACCATTAATGTAATTCGTTCGGAATGCAACGAGGAACAAGGATCTATAATTGTTTTGGCGATCGGACGAGTTTGGCTTTTGGACGATGGTGCCGGTGGACTTTGAGATCTGACGGGACTTGGAAATATTTCGGACCGAAAGGTGTTTTTCTCGTTTTTCTCGAAAACGAGCGCGACGACCGCGGTCGAACCATTAATGTAATACGTTCGGAATGCAACGAGGAACAAGGATCTATAATTGTTTTGGCGATCGGACGAGTTTGGCTTTTGGACGATGGTGCCGGTGGACTTTGAGATCTGACGGGACTTGGAAATATTTCGGACCGAAAGGAGTTTTTCGCGTTTTTCTCGAAAACGAGCGCGACCACCGCGGTCGAACCATTAATGCAATACGTTCGCAATGCAACGAGGAACAAGGATCTATAATTGTTTTTTCGATCGGACGAGTTTGGCTTTTGGACGATGGTGCCGGTGGACTTTGAGATCTGACGGGACTTGGAAATATTTCGGACCGAAAGGTGTTTTTCTCGTTTTTCTCGAAAACGAGCGCGACGACCGCGGTCGAACCATTAATGTAATACGTTCGGAATGCAACGAGGAACAAGGATCTATAATTGTTTTGGCGATCGGACGAGTTTGGCTTTTGGACGATGGTGCCGGTGGACTTTGAGATCTGACGGGACTTGGAAATATTTCGGACCGAAAGGTGTTTTTCTCGTTTTTCTCGAAAACGAGCGCGACCAACGCGGTCGAACCATTAATGTAATACGTTCGGCATGCAACGAGGAACAAGGATCTATAATTGTTTTGGCGATCGGACGAGTTTGGCTTTTGGACGATGGTGCCGGTGGACTTTGAGATCTGACGGGACTTGGAAATATTTCGGACCGAAAGGTGTTTTTCGCGTTTTTCTCGAAAACGAGCGCGACGACCGCGGTCGAACCATCAATGTAATACGTTCGGAATGCAACGAGGAACAAGGATCTATAATTGTTTTGGCGATCGGACGTGTTTGGCTTTTGGACGATGGTGCCGGTGGACTTTGAGATCTGACGGGACTTGGAAATATTTCGGACCGAAAGGTGTTTTTCTCGTTTTTCTCGAAAACGAGCGCGACGACCGCGGTCGAACCATTAATGTAATACGTTCGGAATGCAACGAGGAACAAGGATCTATAATTGTTTTGGCGATCGGACGATAGTGCCGGTGGACTTTGAGATCTGACGGGACTTGGAAATATTTCGGACCGAAAGGTGTTTTTCTCGTTTTTCTCGAAAACGAGCGCGACGACCGCGGTCGAACCATTAATGTAATTCGTTCGGAATGCAACGAGGAACAAGGATCTATAATTGTTTTGGCGATCGGACGAGTTTGGCTTTTGGACGATGGTGCCGGTGGACTTTGAGATCTGACGGGACTTGGAAATATTTCGGACCGAAAGGAGTTTTTCGCGTTTTTCTCGAAAACGAGCGCGACCACCGCGGTCGAACCATTAATGTAATACGTTCGGCATGCAACGAGGAACAAGGATCTATAATTGTTTTGGCGATCGGACGTGTTTGGCTTTTGGACGATGGTGCCGGTGGACTTTGAGATCTGACGGGACTTTGAAATATTTCGGACCGAAAGGAGTTTTTCGCGTTTTTCTCGAAAACGAGCGCGACGACCGCGTTCGAACCATTAATGTAATACGTTCGCAATGCAACGAGGAACAAGGATCTATAATTGTTTTGGCGATCGGACGAGTTTGGCTTTTGGACGATGGTGCCGGTGGACTTTGAGATCTGACGGGACTTGGAAATATTTCGGACCGAAAGGTGTTTTTCTCTTTTTTCTCGAAAACGAGCGCGACCACCGCGGTCGAACCATTAATGTAATACGTTGGGCATGCAACGAGGAACAAGGATCTATAATTGTTTTGGCGATCGGACGAGTTTGGCTTTTGGACGATGGTGCCGGTGGACTTTGAGATCTGACGGGACTTGGAAATATTTCGGACCGAAAGGTGTTTTTCGCGTTTTTCTCGAAAACGAGCGCGACGACCGGGTTCGAACCATTAATGTAATACGTTCGCAATGCAACGAGGAACAAGGATCTATAATTGTTTTGGCGATCGGACGAGTTTGGCTTTTGGACGATGGTGCCGGTGGACTTTGAGATCTGAGGGGACTTGGAAATATTTCGGACCGAAAGGTGTTTTTCTCGTTTTTCTCGAAAACGAGCGCGACGACCGCGGTCGAACCATTAATGTAATTCGTTCGGAATGCAACGAGGAACAAGGATCTATAATTGTTTTGGCGATCGGACGAGTTTGGCTTTTGGACGATGGTGCCGGTGGACTTTGAGATCTGACGGGACTTGGAAATATTTCGGACCGAAAGGTGTTTTTCTCGTTTTTCTCGAAAACGAGCGCGACGACCGCGGTCGAACCATTAATGTAATACGTTCGGAATGCAACGAGGAACAAGGATCTATAATTGTTTTGGCGATCGGACGAGTTTGGATTTTGGACGATGGTGCCGGTGGACTTTGAGATCTGACGGGACTTGGAAATATTTCGGACCGAAAAGAGTTTTTCGCGTTTTTCTCGAAAACGAGCGCGACCACCGCGGTCGAACCATTCATGTAATACGTTCGGCATGCAACGAGGAACAAGGATCTATAATTGTTTTGGCGGTCGGACGAGTTTGGCTTTTGGACGATGGTGCCGGTGGACTTTGAGATCTGACGGGACTTGGAAATATTTCGGACCGAAAGGTGTTTTTCGCGGTTTTCTCGAAAACGAGCGCGACGACCGCGGTCGAACCATTAATGTAATACGTTCGGAATGCAACGAGGAACAAGGATCTATAATTGTTTTGGCGATCGGACGAGTTTGGCTTTTGGACGATGGTGCCGGTGGACTTTGAGATCTGACGGGACTTGGAAATATTTCGGACCGAAAGGTGTTTTTCGCGTTTTTCTCGAAAACGAGCGCGACCACCGCGGTCGAACCATTAATGTAATACGTTCGGCATGCAACGAGGAACAAGGATCTATAATTGTTTTGGCGATCGGACGAGTTTGGCTTTTGGACGATGGTGCCGGTGGACTTTGAGATCTGACGGGACTTGGAAATATTTCGGACCGAAAGGAGTTTTTCGCGTTTTTCTCGAAAACGAGCGCGACCACCGCGGTCGAACCATTAATGTAATACGTTCGGCATGCAACGAGGAACAAGGATCTATAATTGTTTTGGCGATCGGACGTGTTTGGCTTTTGGACGATGGTGCCGGTGGACTTTGAGATCTGACGGGACTTTGAAATATTTCGGACCGAAAGGAGTTTTTCGCGTTTTTCTCGAAAACGAGCGCGACGACCGCGTTCGAACCATTAATGTAATACGTTCGCAATGCAACGAGGAACAAGGATCTATAATTGTTTTGGCGATCGGACGAGTTTGGCTTTTGGACGATGGTGCCGGTGGACTTTGAGATCTGACGGGACTTGGAAATATTTCGGACCGAAAGGTGTTTTTCTCGTTTTTCTCGAAAACGAGCGCGACGACCGCGGTCGAACCATTAATGTAATTCGTTCGGAATGCAACGAGGAACAAGGATCTATAATTGTTTTGGCGATCGGACGAGTTTGGCTTTTGGACGATGGTGCCGGTGGACTTTGAGATCTGACGGGACTTGGAAATATTTCGGACCGAAAGGTGTTTTTCTCGTTTTTCTCGAAAACGAGCGCGACGACCGCGGTCGAACCATTAATGTAATACGTTCGGAATGCAACGAGGAACAAGGATCTATAATTGTTTTGGCGATCGGACGAGTTTGGCTTTTGGACGATGGTGCCGGTGGACTTTGAGATCTGACGGGACTTGGAAATATTTCGGACCGAAAGGAGTTTTTCGCGTTTTTCTCGAAAACGAGCGCGACCACCGCGGTCGAACCATTAATGTAATACGTTCGGCATGCAACGAGGAACAAGGATCTATAATTGTTTTGGCGGTCGGACGAGTTTGGCTTTTGGACGATGGTGCCGGTGGACTTTGAGATCTGACGGGACTTTGAAATATTTCGGACCGAAAGGAGTTTTTCGCGTTTTTCTCGAAAACGAGCGCGACGACCACGGTCGAACCACCAATGTAATACGTTCGGAATGCAACGAGGAACAAGGATCTATAATTGTTTTGGCGATCGGACGTGTTTGGCTTTTGGACGATGGTGCCGGTGGACTTTGAGATCTGACGGGACTTGGAAATATTTCGGACCGAAAGGTGTTTTTCGCGGTTTTCTCGAAAACGAGCGCGACGACCGCGGTCGAACCATTAATGTAATACGTTCGGAATGCAACGAGGAACAAGGATCTATAATTGTTTTGGCGATCGGACGAGTTTGGCTTTTGGACGATGGTGCCGGTGGACTTTGAGATCTGACGGGACTTGGAAATATTTCGGACCGAAAGGTGTTTTTCGCGTTTTTCTCGAAAACGAGCGCGACCACCGCGGTCGAACCATTAATGTAATACGTTCGGCATGCAACGAGGAACAAGGATCTATAATTGTTTTGGCGATCGGACGAGTTTGGCTTTTGGACGATGGTGCCGGTGGACTTTGAGGTCTGACGGGACTTGGAAATATTTCGGACCGAAAGGTGTTTTTCGCGGTTTTCTCGAAAACGAGCGCGACGACCGCGGTCGAACCATTAATGTAATACGTTCGGAATGCAACGAGGAACATGGATCTATAATTGTTTTGGCGATCGGACGAGTTTGGGTTTTGGACGATGGTGCCGGTGGACTTTGAGATCTGACGGGACTTGGAAATATTTCGGACCGAAAGGTGTTTTTCTCGTTTTTCTCGAAAACGAGCGCGACCACCGCGGTCGAACCATTAATGTAATACGTTCGGCATGCAACGAGGAACAAGGATCTATAATTGTTTTGGCGATCGGACGAGTTTGGCTTTTGGACGATGGTGCCGGTGGACTTTGAGATCTGACGGGAGTAGTAAGGGTATGCCGGTTCTAACCCAAATTTGAGTTTGAAGGCCATTTCCCCCACCCCTCCCCCTCCCATCAAACTCAAATTTGAGTTTCAAGGTCGCACGAAATCCATCGCAGCGGACGACGCGACGGACAACCGGGCGGCGGATGACGTCATACAGATGGGCGGAGTGGTGGGGGGTATTAGCGCGAGACCAGATATCGAATCAATCGATAACCGAATCGATACCGAATCCGCATCGAAGGAGGAACCGCGGGTGAATTTTGCTGCTACTATCGGGCGTGGTATCGCCACAGTCGGTAAGGAAGGAAATATTAATTTAAGATATTAATATAAATGAAAAAACAGAATCTCGGGCGACGGGGCTCGAACCCAAGACCTCCGCGGTACGAGTCAGCCGCCTAACCAACTCCCCCAACGCCGACGCTGTAACATTAGTCTTTAATAAATGGTACATATACAGAGCGTCACCAAGCATAATACATTATTTTTTCATCGGACGATGTCGGGCAATGTCGGGAAAGATCGGCGTTTTTACACACCGCGTCTTCGGATGGATGGGAAAGAGAGAGAGCATGCATTCTAAAGCTTAAATTCAAGGGAGGGAAGAAGACAACAATACACAGTGGTACAGTCGCATGCATTCTATAGATAACAGTATTTCAAGCGCCGCCGCGTATCACGCGATCTCGCGTAATTCGACTCCTCTGGAGCAACCATCATGTAGCGGTGTGAAGAAGGCGTGAATCTTAAAATTAGAAGGCGAGGAGGAAGACGAGTAAATAAAATGGAGACAGAATATACGTTTAAGATATATATTGTTACATAAAAAAGATTGAATAATATATAAATAAAAGTAAATAGAAATTTAATATAAAATAGAATAGAATAGAATATAAAAAGAAAAGAATATAAAACAATAAAAAACTATTGGGGGACGAGGGGGGGTGATGGAGATGATGGGGGTGAAAGTTCCGACGATGGTGAGGGCGGGGGCCGCACCCGCGCACCCCTATACGACCGCGGCCGCCGCAGGGTCCCCGACCGCGGTGCGTGCGACCGCACCCGCGCCACCCGCAGCCGCACAGCCCCATACGTCGTTGCCTAGAACACACAGACACATCAATATAATACTAACACATTAAACATAATAAACATGAAACACATAAAACAATGCAAAGTATTACATACCTGTGGATGCGGCGACGGTGACAGCGAACGGGGTGGTGGCGACGGCTGTGGCGACGGCCGCGGCGATCCCCAATCGCTCGACCACGTGGGCGACGGCGGTGCTGGTGGTGATGGCCCACGTGGTGGCGATGGGGATGGTGATGGGGGTGGGGACGGTGTGAGCCCTAGACATAGAAACTCATGGTAAAATATTGATACGAACACCTGATTTTAGAGCACTTGGTTTAAACAGTTAAACGCGATAAATGTTAAAATATTGTTATGTACATACCTCGCCACCTCATCGAATCATAAACGGAGGGCGGCCTCCAATATCCCATAATTTCTTGAAGAACTACACGTCTTTAATGTTTGAAGACAACTGGTCTCGCTGCATCTCCAGGCTCTCGCATGCAAACTCCTATCATGAAATCGAGAAGTGCGTATCTTTGCAAAAGTGAGATGCTGTTGTTCTTCACATTCATTTTCGCTGACCATCCTTTCCTTATTCACACACATCTTCTTTCCCTTCTTCTTTGACACATCATGCGACAAGACCACATCACTTTGAATACGTATCGAACGGGTATTGAACGTTTTAGAACGTATATCAAACGGATATTGAACGGTTTCGAACTCAAGGATAAAAGTCTCGACATGTGTTGAATGTAGTATAATATCATTGTGAACGCTAAATCTTAAACCGAATCTTAAAATTAGACAGCGAAAGGAGAAGGAAGACGGGTGAATAAAAAATGGAGAAATAATATGTGTTTAAAAATGATAATATATTGTTACAAATAATGAATGAATAGTAATAGTAATAGTGAATATAATATAATAGTAATATGAATAGTAATAATAGTTAATACGGATGAAATACATGAGATAACAAAAGAAAAAAAATGAAAAAGAATTTAAATATCCTCCTCGTCGGATGACAATTGCAGAGGTGGCGTCACGAGCCCCTCTTCCATCCATGCAGGGGGCGGCGACCACCGCGGCGGTGGTGTTAACTGCCGCGACGGTGGCGGTGATGATGACGCTGAGGACGATGACGACAACATCACCCCCTCGAACTGCCATGGAGGTGATAGGGGCCCCTGAAGCGATGGCTGCGGCCTCCTCACATCGATCCAGGGAGGCGATGGTGGCGATGGGGGCTGTGGACGTCGCAGGGGCCCCATTTGGTGATATGGTACCCAGGGCCGTCGCAATCTGGCCGCCATCCTCGACCCGAATACCAGGCCCGAGCGCTGCATATGCACCGCTAAGGGTGCAGCCTCAGCCTCCCCTGCCAGAACCCGCGCCATGAGTGCCATTATAATCATCGGCACACGGTTCTAGAACAGATACACAAACATAATAAATATGACACATATCAAACATAATAAACATGAAACATGCAAAACAATGCAAACTACATACCTGCGGAGGCGGCGAAGGCGGCGAAGGTGGCGGCGACGGCGATGGCGACGGCGATGGCGATGGCGATGGCGATGGCGATGGCGAATACTAAAGCATAGAACATCATGATATTAACATGTCCACTTGATTTTAATCTCGCTCGATTTCAATGGTTATAGATGAATAATGTCAAAATATATTGTACATACCAATGAGTCATACTCCGGGGCGATGCGTTGCAATCCCATTTTTCAAGCACCAGAAAAAAATTGTCGCACACAAATTACAAAAATTGCACAAATGTCTAACGATTAAAAATCAGACTGTTCGCCTTCCACAATTAACAGACGACTGGTCTCGCTGCATCTCCTAGCTCTCACATGTAAAAACCCCCTCCTATCATGAAATCGAGAAGTGCATAGCTTTGCAAAAGTACAATGCTGTTGTTCTCCGCATTCATTTTCACAAACTGCACATTTCTTCTTCGTAGACCATCCTCTCCTTATTCCCACGCATCTTTTTCCCTTCTTCTTTGACACATCATGCGACAAGACCACATCACTTTGAATACGTATCGAACGGGTATTGAATGTTTTTGAACATATATCAAATGGATATTGAACGGCTTCGAACGTGCATTGAACGGGTATTGAACGGCTTTGATCGGATATTGAACGTCTATCATACCACTTTGATCGTGCATCGAACGGCTTTGATCGAGTATCGAACGTGTATCGAACGACTTCTGCATAAGTATCGTCTTAATCTAGCGGACATCAAACGCATGAGGTTGGGTTGGGTGAGGGTGAGGGTGAAGAAAATTATACGCATTAAAAAATTGATTATATTTTATTTATGAATTTCTCTGGTGTTTAGACCACCAGTTGAATATTTTAAATACATTTTGCATGGCACAGTGTTTCGCGTGTCTGCCACATCGCAGAGTATTAACTACATTTAGCTTATTTAGAGATTTGATATCCTCGTAGTCAATGTCCAGCGTCTCGATGACCGCGTCTGCTCTCGTACTTTCATCGAGGAAATCCGCAAGCCAGTCGCGTTTCTGCAGCCCTTTAACATATACGACATGGCACGTGTCATCCTCTTCTTCATCGATCGCATCAGCTACAGCTTTCGAAATTAGCCGTTTAGCCATACTGTATGGAACTTCTCCATCGTCCCAGCGTGACCCATGATGTTTCGCCGTTAACCAGCGGATGCTTGATTTGTCAGATTTCGAAAGAAGATAATGCGGCATCGAACTCCCAAAAATATAGTGCGAGAGAATTGTTCCCATTCGTAGGACAGCCACTTCCTTGACGACAAATCTTCCATCAACGATGAACCCTTGCATGTCAACGAACGTTGGTACAGCCATTATCGATACAATTTGGAGGTCCACTCGCTTCCAAGACAGATGAGAGAATGCAGTCTTTCTCGTAAAACATCTCGATTTTCACGATGAAATTTTTTTGCGAATTTCATACAGGAGAGGGCGGGCAAGTAGCGTGGTAATTTAATTTATTTTGCGCACCATGTTTGTCAATGGATTGTATTCAACCACTCTATCGTGTAGAATCAGACAGTAGGCTGTAGTATTTGCAGGCACATTCTCTTTACACTCGAATTCTATGCGCACGTCCACGGTGCCATTCTTGATCGACTCATTTTGTCGCGAGCAATCAATTACCACGAGGGGGCCAAATTGTAAAAATTCAGCCACGGTGAATAATGCCTCGTTGCAACTATACCCATAATATGATTTACGGAATTGCGTATACATGTGATACAAGATGGCGTGCTTATTCTTGTCAAAGTCCAAGTTCAGATCATCATATGGGTAAAATTCCGAGTTGAGAAAAAGTTTTACATTGGCCAATTTGCAGTTGTTGAACATAGTAACGTCTTCACTCATCACATTTCTTCGACCAGTCTGTAGAGCAAGGATCACGCATCGCGGCTTCTCCAGCTGTGCAGATGCCTTCACGGCCCACGAATGCTTGGTCGTGCTCTGTAAGAGAGGATACTCGTACAGATCCCACGATTGAAAACAAATGCTCAGGTTTTGTCCACGTTCCAAAGTATGTAGCAACGATAGCTTATTAACGTCATTTAACGTCACATGGGGCATCCGCCATTGTAGTTTAACCAATTCAATTTCTGGTTCCAACATCGACGATCCTATCGGAGCATTGTTGTCGTTGCGCGATCGTATTAAAATCAATTCGTGACGCGCATTAATAATCATGCGTTTGTAGTCCTCACAAAATCCCAGCAAATATTTGAGTGGGATGCAAAAATTGAAATGACTTTTCACTATTGGCTCATCCCGCCGTTTCAACCCCCATCCAACATTCTCCATATTTTTGTCTTCGCCAGATGTCAGCGATACATAGTTTTTAAGCGTGCTAGTTATTCCAACGTTTCTGCTGCGATCAATCTCCACGCCATTCAGCTCGTATCGAATCTCATCGAATAAGAACGCCATGCAATTATTTCCCAACGTCACCGTTAATGCATCTTTTGGCTTATTTATCTTCAATTTCCCCTCCACATAGAGAAAACTTTCACACGGCAATGTGTATAAATCCTGCTGTTGTATCGGTATTCTTATCTCATCGCTGTATCCAAACGTTGTGTTGACGTATGGGTTGTATGTGTGAGTCTGAAGCTTGACGATGCGATCATCAAACGTCGGCTTCCCTCCAATACTTAGAATGTCAACCATTTTCAACCTAAATGCGCACAATGAATCCCAATGATTTCAAAAATGTGTTGCGAGCACCGGGTATAGGCCCGTGCATAGCCTACTGGTGCTCGCAGTTGAAGACAGAAGAGGGTCCACCCCCTTCGAGAAGACAGTCTGATAGCATACGCCATTACGACCGGACGTGTCGATCGGTCTCTCTCTGTGTTGTAATTATCGGATGTATGGAAATATAGTTACATCGTGCAATGTGCCCTCGGGCGTGTCTATCATTCTATATCCCTTTGCGTCGGGGTGGCCGACGGTGGAAACACCCCGGCGCAACATTGGTGTCAGAAGTGGGATCCGTGGCCACGGATCCCGAAGAAACGCAAGGAGCTGTCGCGTGCGATACGCGAGGAGCCGTTGCGTGGCAGACGGAAGGAGCTGTCGTGTACGAGACGCAAGGAGCTGTTGCGTGCGATACGCAACGAGCCGTTGCGTACGATCCAGCCTGCGGCAGGACAACGGGGGACAGTCGCAGAAGGAACGGCGGCGATGGCGGCCGAGGCCCGCCGACATCGAGGGACATACGTGGGAGCGACGGCGGTCAAGGTCCGCCGACGTCGAGGGACAGCCATAGGAGCAACATCGACGGCGATCGAGGCCCGCCGACAACGGAGCGACTGCGAGGCTTCGGCGAGGAAGCTGCCGAAAAGAAAGGAGCTCCGGAGGACGTTGCTGGATCGGCTCTGGAAGCTGGTGAAGCCGACCTATGAAAAGGGAACCGAATCCTGGTTGTATCGTTCCCATTGGGTAATGTAGAAAACGGCAAGGGACTGTTGCCGTTAAAATGTTATACAAGCGTACGTCAAATAGAAATGACTACGCACTGAAGTTGGCTCTCTCGCGAGCAACGAACAAGATTGACGTGTTGACACATTGACGTTTTGACATTGACATTTCAACTTCTCCTGAGACGGAGAGAATGCTTTTCCGTGAGTCGTCGAACGCCATCCAGAAACAACGTTCAGCAATGCCGATTCGTCTTGAAGCTGCAAGAAGAATCGAGGGGCTCGTCGGATTCGGGGGATCACCACCATAAGAGGCCGGTTAGGACGCTGTAGTGGGAGCGTCGAAGTGTTGGTGGCGGGGATGCGACTCCGGCAGGGACGCAGGGACGTTCAGGAGTGCATGGACCGGACCAAAGTTTGGTGGGTGTGCGGCTCTGGGTGGCGGCCAGGGATCCATGCAGTTGTGTTGCTGGCGAGCGGCGCCCCCAGGAGTGCGGCACCACCGAAGCAACGTGGAGGCGCCTGGAGAGCGCTGAGTTGCTGAGCTGCGACGAAGGGAGTTCGAGGGCGAACATCGTCGCAGGATGGCCGAGTGCGAAGTCGCGACGGAGGGAGTTCGAGGGCGAATACCGTCGCAGGATCGCCAAACCCCCGAGAGACAGAGAGAGCCCCGAAGAGTGGAGTCGTTTAGATGAGATGGGCCGTTCGTCGACTGGAGGAAGCCTCTTGCTCGAGAGGTGTTTCTTGTGGACGTCAAGACCCCCGCAAGGAGGATGGCTAGGGAGAGTCTGAACAGAGAGACAGAAGATTAGTTTTAAGCTAATCCAGTGGACTGGGCTGCGGAGGTCTACCTTCGTAGCTCGGCCCCTTTTCTTGAGTTGTTTCAGAGACCTCCGGATCCATCGATGGATTGGAGTCTCGGGCAAGGTCACCAAAAAGACATCGAGGACGAACCCCAGGGGCTGTCCGTGGCTGAGTGTCGCAGCGTCGGTGTCGAGTCCGAAAGGGGGACGTAGCCTCGGAACAACGGAGTCGTCGTGGGACAATCTAGAGCAGAGTTCCAGGAACGTCGCGGGACCCACGGGAGAACGAGAACACCGTTGGAGTTCCAGAGGACGTTGGACGAGGCCAGGATGCTTCGTCGCTGGAGATCCCTGCCGAGGGAGCGCAACGCAGTGGAATCGTCGTTGGAGGGCGGAGTTCCAGGGACATCGTGGAGCAAGGAGCTGGAACGTCTCATCGAGGAACGCACCCGGTGTTCTCCGAGGATTTCGTCGCGGGACCAAGGGAAGAGGACGAAAGCGTCGTTGAGGTTCCAGGACATGGTGAAGAGGAGAATACACCAGCCGTTCCGTTGTACCCACGCCTTGCTCAGGGTTTTTCCGTGGTTTTCCCCTGAGCGAGAAGGCAAATGCCGAGGCGAATGTCTGTAGAAGCCACGGGGCTTGCACGACAACTTCTTCAGGCAGGGGTACGAAGATTCCGAAGAGGACTTAACGCGGTCGGGACGCCCGCTTTTCCAGAGGGGGGAGCAATGTTGCGAGCACCGGGTATAGGCCCGTGCATAGCCTACTGGTGCTCGCAGTTGAAGACAGAAGAGGGTCCACCCCCTTCGAGAAGACAGTCTGATAGCATACGCCATTACGACCGGACGTGTCGATCGGTCTCTCTCTGTGTTGTAATTATCGGATGTATGGAAATATAGTTACATCGTGCAATGTGCCCTCGGGCGTGTCTATCATTCTATATCCCTTTGCGTCGGGGTGGCCGACGGTGGAAACACCCCGGCGCAACAAATGCAATGTTCGCAGCACTGAGCCTCTTCTTTTTAGCGTGATCGGAGCTGTTGCAGTTGTTGTTGCAGTTGTAAACAATTTCACTTGGAAGAAACGGGTTTCTAGAGTCGTTCAATACAAGCATCTCTTTCGTTCGCACTACATGTATTATCGTCGTCGCCGTCGTACGTGCAATCTGATGGTAATCTCTTCACCTCGAAAATCGAGCAACCGTCCGTTTTGATCCACAACGCGTATCGTTAGATCCGTAATGATCCGTGCGGTGATTGGAAGGTAAATGATCTGCGCGGGCGTTTCCGATATCTTATATCCTGGTGGAACTCTCGGAGAAAATTCATGTATCGTATGGACACGCCTCCCACTGTTGTACGCACCAGCGGTCACGCTACATTCTATACGAACAATGTTCACGTTCATGATATTAATTGGATCGTCCGATTCGTGCCACCGTCCTGGTTCTAATACCCGATTCGTCGAGAATCCCAATAGCGATCCAATGTTATTAGGCTTTGTAAAATCTATGGTGAACCGACAGTACAGTTCGCTTTTCATGGTGTTGTTGTTGGGACGCAACACTATTGGATACGCATCGTTGTCACCACCATCGGTACCGTCGAGATTTTGAGGATACCGTTCGAGTAATCGCTGCTTCAAATACTTGGCAATGGCGTCTAGTTCGTAGGAGCCATGGGGAATCGTAATGTATTCAGGAGTGGTGTCGACGCTGTTGCTGATGTCATAGTTTACGGTGAAGTAGAATTTATCATTGCTCGAGTCGATGTTTGGTATGGTGTGATAAGTTTCAAAGGTTGTTAGACCAAGCTCGTAATCATCGTCACTCAAATCTATGGGTGGAAAGTAGCTCACCGCGAGGGTGCTACTCTTGCCGGTTAGAGTGAATGTTAACGACATATTCCGAACTGTACGGCTCGATTAGTACTGAATCAGAGTGGCGGGAAGTCAATCCTTAAATTTGGTACCGATCGTTTGTAGAAAGCGTAGACATAGTTGTCCACAATTGCTCTGATCGTACTTTTGATAAGACGTTCGATTGTATTCAATTTTCACAGCATCCTTATCCAGATATTTTACCAATTCCTTGGGCGGTCGAAGATTTCCAAAGCTGTCGAAATATATAGCTCGACACCCTCTCTTCGCATATGCCACCCAATGAGTCCCCGACCCCTCGACATTGTCCAAATTTACAATACCGCTCTCGTTTCGACGTACTCCTCCGACTGGTAGCGCGTTTCGCATAAAAACACCTCTAAAGAATGGAATACGCATACGTTTTGCCAACTCCTCCAATTGTGCATCGGTAGTTACACCCGCGGGCATTTTTATTTTTTTTTCGACGTTTTTTTTTTCGTTTCGATATTCCCTGTCCACGCTTGTATGGTGCGAGATAAAGTCCGCGGCCTTCCATGGAGCGATTATGACGTTGCATTTCCTGCAGCTGATGTTGCGCCGCCTTATTATCGTTTACCGCCTTGGCGATTCCCGCCGCTCCACCAGCTAATGATCCGAGAACACCTAGCAGCGGGAGAAGTGGTAATATACCACCCCGTTTTGCCACCGGAAGAATCCGCTTTTTCGGCGCTCTCTTTGGAGTACTTTTGCGGGGTTTTGTTTTCATCCCCATTCCGATTTTCGTCTTGGCTTTCATAGCTGCCCAAACAGCTGTAGCAGCACCTCTTTCACCCAGAGTCGAGTCTCGCGCAACGATGCGTTTTCGCGCTTTGTCAGCGAGAACTTTATCTGCCGCGTGCCTTTCGCCGAGGTCGTTGCTGCGCGAATATGCAATATCGTGTTCGCGACACGCCGCGTCCAACGGATTGATGCCTTGATCCCCTCTAGCCAATCGTTTTGCCAGATGTGTTCCTGGACCGCAAAACTGGTATCCCGGAATATGTAATTCGATAGGTAGCGCGTTTATCGCTCGATTTAACAAACCACAGCCTTTCTTTACTCTCGTCGGCGACATTCGCTACAGTTTTTAATCAATGGTGCTGGACCGTCGATATGTGTTCGCTGCCAAGGACGATTATAATGCTCCAGACACCGACGATACTGCCGAACCTCAGAATCGGCTTTTATGTGCTCGGGGAGTCTGTCCCACAACTGATCAATGTGTCTCCCAAACTCTCGGAGTAGAATAATCTTTGGTATATATTTCAACTGCTCAGAGGTTAGGTCTCGAATATCACAATTATCAGACAGGATCAGAAGCATTTTGAATACTGAGCTGTTTTGAGTCGATGCGGACCTATAAATAGGGCGCTTCGACGTATCAAAATCATTTTTCACAGTTTGCGGAGAGGATGCGATTCGTGCGACAACCTGTAACGATACGCGTGACAAATTTTGACGATAAATCACGAGTTATGTCTTCGAAAACCAGACGCAGACATGGTAGCATGCTACCAAACACTATACGCTGCCTCGTTTGTGGCCCATCAAATTGCGGAAAGACAAACGTGTTGGTGAGCTTGTTGGAAAGTCCTCACGGCGTCCGCTTCGAGAACGTGTACGTGTACTCCAAGTCGTTGCAACAGCCGAAATATCAGTATTTGGAGAATTTATTGACTCCGATAGATGAAATTGGCTACTTTACGTTTTCGAATAACAGTGACGTCATCCCACCGTGCGAATCGCTTCCGAATTCTATTTTCATCTTTGATGACGTGGCATGCGACAAGCAAGATACGATAAGGGAATACTTTGCAATGGGGCGCCACTCAAACGTTGACTGCTTCTATCTCTGTCAGACGTATGCAAAGATACCTAAACATCTTATACGCGACAATGCCAATCTGTTGATTCTGTTTAAGCAGGATGGTACCAACTTGAAACATGTGTACAACGATCACGTAAACACTGACATGTCTTACGAGGATTTCTGCGCTTTGTGTCGTAATTGTTGGCAACGGGAGTATGGTTTCGTGGTAATAGACAAGGATAGCGCGATGTCCAATGGACGTTACAGAAAGGGATTTAACGAGTTTGCGGTACCGTGAGACGGTCAATTGTCATCAACACATCGGTGGGAACGCAACGTCAGCGGTACAACGATGATTGATATCGATACTCTGGAGATTAAGGATCGCGAGAGAATAGCGAAGGAAATTGCAAAAACTAGCGAATCCATTCGCAAGAAACATCAGGCTTTGAAGACAGGCAAGATGGAGGAAGATGTCGCGTTGGAGAGATACTTCAAACCTATCGTCGAACCCTTAAAACATATTGTTGAAAATACCTCAGCGGCAGAAGCTAGCACATCACCACTGATGAGCATAGACGTTGAAGGGAATGAAACATTAACGCCTAAAAAAATCCATCCGAAAGGGAACACATCGCGCAAGACAAAGAGGAAACGGCACATGTCGTCTGAATATTCACCCATAACCTCAACACCAGTTCAATCGAAGCATAAACGACGGAATGCTACATCAAACGAGTCTCCCGTTCCTCACACACCAATAAGTACATTTCCCAGTGTACAATCGCTCGCAACTATTGATGACGACGTTTTCGAAACTAGTCCCAATGAGTCGTTTGTAACATCTATCAGACAGCAACTTCAAACATCCGAGGGACAAGAAACGTTTCGCAGTCATTTCGGTCCGCTGGGGCAAAAATACATGAGCGCGATCCTAAGTGGTGATAAGGATACATCAATGGACTATGTGTACGGTGTATACTTTGGCAATAGAGGAACGATGCTTGGGGATAAGGCTTTCGATATAGACAAGGATGATAATATAATCATAGATGGTGTAAAATACAGAGGAACACCCGGTCTTTACGAACTGATTTTCAAGAGAATTCCCAATGATGCTATATACACCGATGCTGATAAACAAAAATACAAAAGTATACTGCTGGCGACGAATGCCCACAGACGCGGTCATGGTGCTAAAAATCCCATATTGAGCAACAAGGGATACAAGTACAGACATGTAATTGCACCGCTAATCCCACGCACATCAGTCAATAAAGCAGGGAAAGGTCTTAGGACACCACGAGCCATGGTGGTAAACGATAACAAGATCGATTACGTACACTGGGACGATCCCAACGAGCTGGTGGATCGATTGCGTTTGTTAGAAGCGTCACGTCAGGCGGGTAACAACTCTCATGATCCCGAAATTCTATCGATTGTCGAGGAACTACGCGAGGTAGGCCTCATTATATAAATTAAGCCGCACGCCAATGATGTGCACTGTATGCATTGAGATGCCGATCAACAAATTTGGGGTATCGCTCGAGAAGAGTGGAGCAGCTAGAATGGACTATTACAAATGGAGTGGTTTGCTTCGAAATTACATGCGAGATAACGCTCTTTGCGTGGTTGGTGCCGACTTTGATGCAAAATCATGCAAGATACGACGCGTAGCTCAACCGGTGGCTGACACCGATGCTGTCAATAAACTATACATGGAAAAGAACATTAAACTTTTGAGAGAGCGGCAGGAAGAATTAGAGAGGAAACTGATCGCGTTTCAAAGAGATATGCTGACGCTGCAAAACAGCGTTCAAAAGATATCGCAGGCGTCGAATTCTATCCCGCAGCAGCGCTGCGAAGGAGAATCATGTGAGGCGGATGAACTTGCCCCTGGACCGATTGGGAGCACTTAATGAACGTGCCCGATAATTATCGCATCATTCGTGTCAAAGACACCTCTGCGATCAAACATGCAGCCATTATCGAAATCCAAGAGTAAAGAAAACCACGGCCACAAGAAGCTACAACTCGTTGAGGAATTGCATGCTCCAGCTCGAAGACATTTTCCGCGGAGGCGTGTCATAGTGCATGGATACGATGATCTGTGGCAAGCTGACATTGTAGAAATGCGTCCATACTCACGATTCAACCAGGGTCACCACTACATACTCACCGTCATCGATGTGTTGAGCAAGTATGCATGGGCGTTGCCGCTCAAGACTAAAAGTGGTGCTGAGGTGACTAAAGCGTTTGCAAAGATATTTAGAGATCGATATCCGAAAAATTTGCAAACCGATCAAGGAAAAGAATTTTACAACGCTGATGTGCAGAAACTCTTGGCAAAGCATAACGTTAATCATTATTCGACGTATTCTGTGATGAAGGCCTCCGTCGTAGAACGTTTCAATCGAACTTTGAAAAACAATATGTGGAAACTGTTTACGCTCAATGGAACCTATAGATGGACCGATGCTCTACCAAGTCTACTTGCAGAGTATAACGCACGAAAACATAGAACCATCGGAATGCGTCCTTGCGATGTTACCCCTGCGATCGCCGATAAGTTGCTAGCCAGCGTATACAGCAACATAAAGATCGCTGCTCCAGCGAGATTCAAGTTGGGCGAGTTTGTGCGCGTGAGCAAATTTAAAACCATATTCGATAAAGGCTATACGCCGAATTGGACAACGGAGGTGTTCAAGATAGCCAAAGTACAAGCAACTAATCCTGCAACGTATCTGCTGGTCGATTCCTGTGGAAAACCTGTTGCCGGAGGATTCTATGAACACGAGCTGCAACGCGTCACCGATCCTGATGTGTATCTAGTGGAAAAAGTCTTACGTAGGAAGGGGGATAAGGTGTACGTCAAGTGGTTGGGATTTGATAAATCACACAATTCTTGGATAAATAAAAATAATGTATTGTAGCATAATAATACATGGTTCAATAAATACAATGATACATACATATGTGTGAACAATTTTTTTATACATTAATTCCACCATTTATATTTTACACAATAAATAGAATAAACACAATAATAATTTTATATTATACATTCTCAAATAATTTTATATTATACAATAAATACAATTTCTATTTTACAATGGGATATTATAATGACCCCAGGGCAGAGTGTCGATCGAATTGGGTACGATATGCCGCTTGTCATCGTGTGGGCTTAGAGCGATTTTAGATTCTGAAATGGTGTACACTTTATGATATTTAGACCGTATACATGATTGTCTGCGAACCATTTCGATCTCCCTATGCAAACATTGCGCGTAGTCGTCGAAAGTTATCGTTCTGGCTATGACGTTGGTCTTGACGCCTTTCGCCTTTTTCGTATCTCTTTTGCCGTCTACGCGAAGTGCATACATTTTCGCTCTAAGACCTACGAATTCGGTCATTATCGCACCGTTATTTTCATCCTTCATTAGCCCCGGAACCTTCTTATTTACGCGCGGCATATTATATGGATTGTCTGTAGGATAATCGCTCGTGTCGAATCTATCGATATTGTGTTTCATGGACTCGTAGATATCATCGCATTGAATGTGATAAATGAGACTATCTGTGTCGGTATATAGAATTTTACAATTTTTTCCATGCTTGGGCGACATGTACTCGTGGTGAAATTCGTACAAACAAATTTTTGATATGTCCAGAATGCACATACCCACATATATCGGCTTGTTGAATTTCACCTCGAGTTTTCGCAATTCAACAGCTATTAAATTTTCCGAAAAAACACTTCTGCTGTGGAAATTCGGTTTCGCGATCATTGCCTCCGCACCATATCGCCCTTCCCAATGTGTCAAAAGTTTTACATCCACGTGATTTCGTACATTTTCCATAGTTTTACCAAATACCGCGTTGTTCATCAATTTGTACAAATTTTTTTCAAAGTCATTTGTCGCGCTTGTTCTGAACCGTGTATTGAGTTCGATGTAATCGCGGAGCCAGGGAGATTGAGCGAATTGAAGCACGCGGTGTATCTTTGTAATACGAAGACCGTGACGCGTGCACTGCTGCAGGTTGCGGTAATGGATAACGTAACGCTGCTTATCGTATACCGTCGCGAGTAATTTGTCCTGCCTGCTGCCAGGTGGTTTGGTACGCGTCGGACAGAACGGTAGATCGGCATGAGCGTCGTGCAGACGTTGTGGATATTCCAGATCTACCTCGAGAATGTACCCCGTGGGCGAATCGACTTTGATTGATGATACGTCAAACTTTGCGACATCTTCGACCCATTGAAATTTAGCGTATGGTAGGGGCTGACACATTGCCCACCCATACAAATTATTCACATCAAAGTACATCAAGTACGATGACTCTTCCGATGCGTCGTAAGATGGCATGTACTTGTTATTGGCATGTGCGTATCTTCCGGAACATTGGCTTAAACCACCACGTATACCGCGTTCGATAAACATGACCATATCAACGTCGGTGAGCAATTCGAATTCAATTTTGGTATGCTTTAGCATGGCATCCCACGTGAAACCAGGTAGAGTATAATAATGCGCCGAATCTAGTCCATAACTCTTGATACAACTTTCGCGAAAATTTTCAAAAATATCTGCCAATAACAAGACATCTGTTTTCAAATACAAGTCGCTGTATTCGCCCAAGGTTCTAATCCCGAAACGTTGCCAGATAGTCTCAGCGTGCGCGTAATCGCTCTCGGATACAGTCTCGCCCGTTAACGAACTGTAGAATGACTCGCGCGGCGGTAAGCATGGATCCTGCAGCTTGTTCGCGCAATCAAGGTATTCGTACGGAAAGACGCCTTTTCGCGTCAATAAATTGAAATCTTCGGTGGATAGTGTTTCAAATTTGGATCGTAAAATTTTTAATTGATCTGTGCTAAGGAAAGATGCTAATTTGTCGAGACTGGTATTGAGAAATTTGTACGAATCGATGAATCGTAATTTAATATTATTTCGCGAGTCTGCTTCAGCCGTATCTTCGACATTTTTTGTGAATGAAATATATTTTTCTTTAGTTATGGGTAATACATCAACGTGACCGTCGAAAGCGGTAGCTATTTCCTCGATAATGAAATGCGAATCGTAGCCGGATAAATTATGGAAAACTATGGGGATGTAAAACGCATTTTTATAATTTAAATTGCACTCCGAATGTGCCGGGCCTCTAAACCGTCCGGATAGATGGCAATGATCGCGAACTCGTACATCGTCAGCCTTGAATGATTATTCGCAAATATGACAGTGTGTTGCATCGCGAAATGTCGTCAACTGTTCCGGAGTTAAATCCAGCATTGGAACATTACTGGTCAAGATGGGTTTGGCGAAGTTTGCAAATTTTTTTAGTTCGTATACGAACCATGAAACGCAATCTGCGTCGCGGCAACATCGATACGTCGATAGCGATGTATCATAGGAACAATGCATATAATATGCAATACTGTGTACTTTATGGTGCTGATACGTATGTAACTTTTTATCTAGATCACCCACTCGATTGTCTTCTGTTTTTTCAATGATGCACTCCAGATCTGCATATACCACGAAGGGGAGCCGCTCCTTCCTGCAGTGGTTGTTGAAGCTGAGGAGATTTTTGCCTTCGGTGGGCAGCAGGATGGCGCAATCGTTCATTTGCCCACAGTCCACTGCATGGGCCTCCAACTTCTCGGCAGATCCGAAATAGTGCATGCACCTGTAAACCCAAAAAATTTTTTTATTTAATTTGTTTCATGAGATATTTCAACATTTCATAAATTTTCTATACGTACCGATCGCAGATGAATTTCTTTTTCTGGTGCCTGCTCAACTGGGTGCTCACCAGCCGGGACAAGTTCTTGATCAGTATAAAGTGCCCTACATCGCCGTGTTCTTGATTCGGCGTGTAGAGCAGGTTGACGTGTCGATCCCTCTTTTGGCTGGTGAGGCGCAACGGAAAGACCGTCGATCCCTTCTTCATCTCCGCCTCGAATGTGTACACATTGATTGAGATGTCGTTCTGTCGCTCAAATTTTCCAATTTGCTCCAGGGACATTGGGAACTCAATGCCTTGGAGATTTAGCACCAATGTATAGTCGGGGTACGAACTTGGGCGATCGGGATGTCTTTCCGCGGGATGGAGAGCGGCGACCACTGCCCACGCGAAGCATGCATTATCCTCGGATCGTACGCTAATGGTCGCTTTCTTCAGCAATAAATCACGCGGCAACTTGAAATGACACCCCGCGCGCAACGGATTGTATTTGTTGACATTGATGGTCAGATTCATGATTCTCGTCAATGCCCATCCGCTGTCGCGTTCCTGGAACTCTTCCAGCGATGCCAGGGTGGGTTCGATGACGCATCTCTGGTACCACTCCTGTAGATCGGATGTGCGGAAGAGTTCGCAGTTCCGGGTGTTGATGCTTTTACATGCATGCTTGTCACCTGCCACAAATTCACCGTTGAATACAGTGTTCACTTTGAGGTTTCGATGTTTCCTCAATGTGTCCCGCACATGCTCCAACACAATGGTCCCCGCATCCTGGAGGAAGTTGCGCGGCTCGATGTAATTCGAATTTAGCACGGCACCAGTTAATACGCGGCTATCGAACGCAGCGTCTATTTCGCGCCACAAAAGTCCCGTACTCGAATGTCCTGCACCTTTATGCACGAAACGTCCGCGCAACGAATGTTTCAATCCTTCGAGCTGCGCGATTCGAGCAACCAGCGATTGCCGAACACCGATTGATAATCGCGGGCGTTTCGCTCGGCTGTGTTCTTCCAAAGATTCGATGCACTCGTTGCACCGTTTTTCCCACGCGAGGTATTCTTCCCGTGAAATCAATCGTGCGGATTGATCCAATAATTGGCGGATTACTTGCGCGAATTCTCCCATGGTCGTAAATGGAATGTATATGTAATGTCTTTTCCACGCAACACGTTGCAACGATTTGAGGCTTTGTGCAGTTTGGAGTGCGCTTTTATGACTGATACCACGATTTGATATCTCTGTCTATCTCTTTTGATGTTCCCCCTCCCCCCAAAAGATTGCATGTAAAAAGCCGATTGGTCCAAACAATGCAATTTATGCTGATACAGCATAATTCTGTCTATGATTCACGCATATGTTTAACTCTTTTGGTGTACCCCCCCCCCCCCCCAAAAGATTGCATGTAAAAAGCCGATTGGTCTAAACATGGTTCTATGCAATTTCTGCTGATACTGCATAATTCTTTCTATGATTCACACGTATGGCAAATTAGCGCGCAAAATCATCCGATGCAGTTTCTGCTGACACCGCATAATTCTAAGATTTGACGCTTCCACAGGTATTATATTACAATCGGCGCGTGTCGAGACTTTTATCCTTGAGGGTGGGACTCAAGTTACATGCTACGTTAAGATTGAAACACATTATGGAAAAATTGGTAGTTTTAAAATAAAATGCTGTGGTGGGGGAGGCAATTGCGCCTCTATTTAAGCCGTGCTCTCAGACGCTATTCTATTGTCTTCTTCCCTCCCTCGAATTTAAGCTTTAGAATGCATGTTCTCTCCCTCTTTCCCATCCATCCGAAGACGCGGTGTGTAAAAACGCCGATCTTTCCCGACATCGTCCGATGAAAAAATAATGTATTATGCTTGGTGACGCTCTGTATATGTACCATTTATTAAAGACTAATGTTACAGCGTCGGCGTTGGGGGAGTTGGTTAGGCGGCTGACTCGTACCGCGGAGGTCTTGGGTTCGAGCCCCGTCGCCCGAGATTCTGTTTTTTCATTTATATTAATATCTTAAATTAATATTTCCTTCCTTACCGACTGTGGCGATACCACGCCCGATAGTAGCAGCAAAATTCACCCGCGGTTCCTCCTCGATGCGGATTCGGTATCGATTCGGTTATCGATTGATTCGATATCTGGTCTCGCGCTAATACCCCCCACCACTCCGCCCATCTGTATGACGTCATCCGCCGCCCGGTTGTCCGTCGCGTCGTCCGCTGCGATGGATTTCGTGCGACCTTGAAACTCAAATTTGAGTTTGATGGGAGGGGGAGGGGTGGGGGAAATGGCCTTCAAACTCAAATTTGGGTTAGAACCGGCATACCCTTACTACTGACGGGACTTGGAAATATTTCGGACCGAAAGGTGTTTTTCTCGTTTTTCTCGAAAACGAGCGCGACCACCGCGGTCGAACCATTAATGTAATACGTTCGGCATGCAACGAGGAACAAGGATCTATAATTGTTTTGGCGATCGGACGAGTTTGGCTTTTGGACGATGGTGCCGGTGGACTTTGAGATCTGACGGGACTTGGAAATATTTCGGACCGAAAGGTGTTTTTCGCGTTTTTCTCGAAAACGAGCGCGACGACCGCGGTCGAACCATCAATGTAATACGTTCGGAATGCAACGAGGAACAAGGATCTATAATTGTTTTGGCGATCCGACGTGTTTGGCTTTTGGACGATGGTGCCGGTGGACTTTGAGATCTGACGGGACTTTGAAATATTTCGGACCGAAATGAGTTTTTCGCGTTTTTCTCGAAAACGAGCGCGACGACCGCGGTCGAACCATCAATGTAATACGTTCGGAATGCAACGAGGAACAAGGATCTATAATTGTGTTGGCGATCGGACGTGTTTGGCTTTTGGACGATGGTGCCGGTGGACTTTGAGGTCTGACGGGACTTTGAAATATTTCGGACCGAAAGGAGTTTTTCGCGTTTTTCTCGAAAACGAGCGCGACGACAGCGTTCGAACCATTAATGTAATACGTTCGCAATGCAACGAGGAACAAGGATCTATAATTGTTTTGGCGATCGGACGAGTTTGGCTTTTGGACGATGGTGCCGGTGGACTTTGAGATCTGACGGGACTTGGAAATATTTCGGACCGAAAGGTGTTTTTCGCGGTTTTCTCGAAAACGAGCGCGACGACCGCGGTCGAACCATTAATGTAATACGTTCGGAATGCAACGAGGAACAAGGATCTATAATTGTTTTGGCGATCGGACGAGTTTGGCTTTTGGACGATGGTGCCGGTGGACTTTGAGATCTGACGGGACTTGGAAATATTTCGGACCGAAAGGTGTTTTTCTCGTTTTTCTCGAAAACGAGCGCGACCAACGCGGTCGAACCATTAATGTAATACGTTCGGCATGCAACGAGGAACAAGGATCTATAATTGTTTTGGCGATCGGACGAGTTTGGCTTTTGGACGATGGTGCCGGTGGACTTTGAGATCTGACGGGACTTGGAAATATTTCGGACCGAAAGGTGTTTTTCGCGTTTTTCTCGAAAACGAGCGCGACGACCGCGGTCGAACCATCAATGTAATACGTTCGGAATGCAACGAGGAACAAGGATCTATAATTGTTTTGGCGATCGGACGAGTTTGGCTTTTGGACGATGGTGCCGGTGGACTTTGAGATCTGACGGGACTTGGAAATATTTCGGACCGAAAGGTGTTTTTCTCTTTTTTCTCGAAAACGAGCGCGACCACCGCGGTCGAACCATTAATGTAATACGTTGGGCATGCAACGAGGAACAAGGATCTATAATTGTTTTGGCGATCGGACGAGTTTGGCTTTTGGATGATGGTGCCGGTGGACTTTGAGATCTGAGGGGACTTGGAAATATTTCGGACCGAAAGGTGTTTTTCTCGTTTTTCTCGAAAACGAGCGCGACGACCGCGGTCGAACCATTAATGTAATTCGTTCGGAATGCAACGAGGAACAAGGATCTATAATTGTTTTGGCGATCGGACGAGTTTGGCTTTTGGACGATGGTGCCGGTGGACTTTGAGATCTGACGGGACTTGGAAATATTTCGGACCGAAAGGTGTTTTTCTCGTTTTTCTCGAAAACGAGCGCGACGACCGCGGTCGAACCATTAATGTAATACGTTCGGAATGCAACGAGGAACCAGGATCTATAATTGTTTTGGCGATCGGACGAGTTTGGCTTTTGGACGATGGTGCCGGTGGACTTTGAGATCTGACGGGACTTGGAAATATTTCGGACCGAAAGGTGTTTTTCTCTTTTTTCTCGAAAACGAGCGCGACGACCACGGTCGAACCATTAATGTAATTCGTTCGGAATGCAACGAGGAACAAGGATCTATAATTGTTTTGGCGATCGGACGAGTTTGGCTTTTGGACGATGGTGCCGGTGGACTTTGAGATCTGACGGGACTTGGAAATATTTCGGACCGAAAGGTGTTTTTCTCGTTTTTCTCGAAAACGAGCGCGACGACCGCGTTCGAACCATTAATGTAATACGTTCGGCATGCAACGAGGAACAAGGATCTATAATTGTTTTGGCGATCGGACGAGTTTGGCTTTTGGACGATGGTGCAGGTGGACTTTGAGATCTGACGGGACTTGGAAATATTTCGGACCGAAAGGTGTTTTTCTCGTTTTTCTCGAAAACGAGCGCGACGACCGCGGTCGAACCATTAATGTAATACGTTCGGCATGCAACGAGGAACAAGGATCTATAATTGTTTTGGCGATCGGACGAGTTTGGCTTTTGGACGATGGTGCAGGTGGACTTTGAGATCTGACGGGACTTGGAAATATTTCGGACCGAAAGGTGTTTTTCGCGTTTTTCTCGAAAACGAGCGCGACCACCGCGGTCGAACCATTAATGTAATACGTTCGCAATGCAACGAGGAACAAGGATCTATAATTGTTTTGGCGATCGGACGAGTTTGGTTTTTGGACGATGGTGCCGGTGGACTTTGAGATCTGACGGGACTTGGAAATATTTCGGACCGAAAGGTGTTTTTCTCGTTTTTCTCGAAAACGAGCGCGACGACCGCGGTCGAACCATTAATGTAATACGTTCGGAATGCAACGAGGAACAAGGATCTATAATTGTTTTGGCGATCGGACGAGTTTGGCTTTTGGACGATGGTGCCGGTGGACTTTGAGATCTGACGGGACTTGGAAATATTTCGGACCGAAAGGTGTTTTTCTCGTTTTTCTCGAAAACGAGCGCGACGACCGCGGTCGAACCATTAATGTAATTCGTTCGGAATGCAACGAGGAACAAGGATCTATAATTGTTTTGGCGATCGGACGAGTTTGGCTTTTGGACGATGGTGCCGGTGGACTTTGAGATCTGACGGGACTTGGAAATATTTCGGACCGAAAGGAGTTTTTCGCGTTTTTCTCGAAAACGAGCGCGACCACCGCGGTCGAACCATTAATGTAATACGTTCGGCATGCAACGAGGAACAAGGATCTATAATTGTTTTGGCGATCGGACGTGTTTGGCTTTTGGACGATGGTGCCGGTGGACTTTGAGATCTGACGGGACTTTGAAATATTTCGGACCGAAAGGAGTTTTTCGCGTTTTTCTCGAAAACGAGCGCGACGACCGCGTTCGAACCATTAATGTAATACGTTCGCAATGCAACGAGGAACAAAGATCTATAATTGTTTTGGCGATCGGACGAGTTTGGCTTTTGGACGATGGTGCCGGTGGACTTTGAGATCTGACGGGACTTGGAAATATTTCGGACCGAAAGGTGTTTTTCTCTTTTTTCTCGAAAACGAGCGCGACCACCGCGGTCGAACCATTAATGTAATACGTTGGGCATGCAACGAGGAACAAGGATCTATAATTGTTTTGGCGATCGGACGAGTTTGGCTTTTGGACGATGGTGCCGGTGGACTTTGAGATCTGACGGGACTTGGAAATATTTCGGACCGAAAGGTGTTTTTCGCGTTTTTCTCGAAAACGAGCGCGACGACCGGGTTCGAACCATTAATGTAATACGTTCGCAATGCAACGAGGAACAAGGATCTATAATTGTTTTGGCGATCGGACGAGTTTGGCTTTTGGACGATGGTGCCGGTGGACTTTGAGATCTGAGGGGACTTGGAAATATTTCGGACCGAAAGGTGTTTTTCTCGTTTTTCTCGAAAACGAGCGCGACGACCGCGGTCGAACCATTAATGTAATTCGTTCGGAATGCAACGAGGAACAAGGATCTAAAATTGTTTTGGCGATCGGACGAGTTTGGCTTTTGGACGATGGTGCCGGTGGACTTTGAGATCTGACGGGACTTGGAAATATTTCGGACCGAAAGGTGTTTTTCTCGTTTTTCTCGAAAACGAGCGCGACGACCGCGGTCGAACCATTAATGTAATACGTTCGGAATGCAACGAGGAACAAGGATCTATAATTGTTTTGGCGATCGGACGAGTTTGGCTTTTGGACGATGGTGCCGGTGGACTTTGAGATCTGACGGGACTTGGAAATATTTCGGACCGAAAGGAGTTTTTCGCGTTTTTCTCGAAAACGAGCGCGACCACCGCGGTCGAACCATTAATGTAATACGTTCGGCATGCAACGAGGAACAAGGATCTATAATTGTTTTGGCGGTCGGACGAGTTTGGCTTTTGGACGATGGTGCCGGTGGACTTTGAGATCTGACGGGACTTTGAAATATTTCGGACCGAAAGGAGTTTTTCGCGTTTTTCTCGAAAACGAGCGCGACGACCACGGTCGAACCACCAATGTAATACGTTCGGAATGCAACGAGGAACAAGGATCTATAATTGTTTTGGCGATCGGACGTGTTTGGCTTTTGGACGATGGTGCCGGTGGACTTTGAGATCTGACGGGACTTGGAAATATTTCGGACCGAAAGGAGTTTTTCGCGTTTTTCTCGAAAACGAGCGCGACGACAGCGTTCGAACCATTAATGTAATACGTTCGCAATGCAACGAGGAACAAGGATCTATAATTGTTTTGGCGATCGGACGAGTTTGGCTTTTGGACGATGGTGCCGGTGGACTTTGAGATCTGACGGGACTTGGAAATATTTCGGACCGAAAGGTGTTTTTCGCGGTTTTCTCGAAAACGAGCGCGACGACCGCGGTCGAACCATTAATGTAATACGTTCGGAATGCAACGAGGAACAAGGATCTATAATTGTTTTGGCGATCGGACGAGTTTGGCTTTTGGACGATGGTGCCGGTGGACTTTGAGATCTGACGGGACTTGGAAATATTTCGGACCGAAAGGTGTTTTTCGCGTTTTTCTCGAAAACGAGCGCGACCACCGCGGTCGAACCATTAATGTAATACGTTCGGCATGCAACGAGGAACAAGGATCTATAATTGTTTTGGCGATCGGACGAGTTTGGCTTTTGGACGATGGTGCCGGTGGACTTTGAGGTCTGACGGGACTTGGAAATATTTCGGACCGAAAGGTGTTTTTCGCGGTTTTCTCGAAAACGAGCGCGACGACCGCGGTCGAACCATTAATGTAATACGTTCGGAATGCAACGAGGAACACGGATCTATAATTGTTTTGGCGATCGGACGAGTTTGGGTTTTGGACGATGGTGCCGGTGGACTTTGAGATCTGACGGGACTTGGAAATATTTCGGACCGAAAGGTGTTTTTCTCGTTTTTCTCGAAAACGAGCGCGACCACCGCGGTCGAACCATTAATGTAATACGTTCGGCATGCAACGAGGAACAAGGATCTATAATTGTTTTGGCGATCGGACGAGTTTGGCTTTTGGACGATGGTGCCGGTGGACTTTGAGATCTGACGGGACTTGGAAATATTTCGGACCGAAAGGTGTTTTTCTCGTTTTTCTCGAAAACGAGCGCGACCACCGCGGTCGAACCATTAATGTAATACGTTCGGCATGCAACGAGGAACAAGGATCTATAATTGTTTTGGCGATCGGACGAGTTTGGCTTTTGGACGATGGTGCCGGTGGACTTTGAGATCTGACGGGACTTGGAAATATTTCGGACCGAAAGGTGTTTTTCGCGTTTTTCTCGAAAACGAGCGCGACGACCGCGGTCGAACCATCAATGTAATACGTTCGGAATGCAACGAGGAACAAGGATCTATAATTGTTTTGGCGATCCGACGTGTTTGGCTTTTGGACGATGGTGCCGGTGGACTTTGAGATCTGACGGGACTTTGAAATATTTCGGACCGAAATGAGTTTTTCGCGTTTTTCTCGAAAACGAGCGCGACGACCGCGGTCGAACCATCAATGTAATACGTTCGGAATGCAACGAGGAACAAGGATCTATAATTGTTTTGGCGATCGGACGTGTTTGGCTTTTGGACGATGGTGCCGGTGGACTTTGAGGTCTGACGGGACTTTGAAATATTTCGGACCGAAAGGAGTTTTTCGCGTTTTTCTCGAAAACGAGCGCGACGACAGCGTTCGAACCATTAATGTAATACGTTCGCAATGCAACGAGGAACAAGGATCTATAATTGTTTTGGCGATCGGACGAGTTTGGCTTTTGGACGATGGTGCCGGTGGACTTTGAGATCTGACGGGACTTGGAAATATTTCGGACCGAAAGGTGTTTTTCGCGGTTTTCTCGAAAACGAGCGCGACGACCGCGGTCGAACCATTAATGTAATACGTTCGGAATGCAACGAGGAACAAGGATCTATAATTGTTTTGGCGATCGGACGAGTTTGGCTTTTGGACGATGGTGCCGGTGGACTTTGAGATCTGACGGGACTTGGAAATATTTCGGACCGAAAGGTGTTTTTCTCGTTTTTCTCGAAAACGAGCGCGACCAACGCGGTCGAACCATTAATGTAATACGTTCGGCATGCAACGAGGAACAAGGATCTATAATTGTTTTGGCGATCGGACGAGTTTGGCTTTTGGACGATGGTGCCGGTGGACTTTGAGATCTGACGGGACTTGGAAATATTTCGGACCGAAAGGTGTTTTTCGCGTTTTTCTCGAAAACGAGCGCGACGACCGCGGTCGAACCATCAATGTAATACGTTCGGAATGCAACGAGGAACAAGGATCTATAATTGTTTTGGCGATCGGACGTGTTTGGCTTTTGGACGATGGTGCCGGTGGACTTTGAGATCTGACGGGACTTGGAAATATTTCGGACCGAAAGGAGTTTTTCGCGTTTTTCTCGAAAACGAGCGCGACGACAGCGTTCGAACCATTAATGTAATACGTTCGCAATGCAACGAGGAACAAGGATCTATAATTGTTTTGGCGATCGGACGAGTTTGGCTTTTGGACGATGGTGCCGGTGGACTTTGAGATCTGACGGGACTTGGAAATATTTCGGACCGAAAGGTGTTTTTCGCGGTTTTCTCGAAAACGAGCGCGACGACCGCGGTCGAACCATTAATGTAATACGTTCGGAATGCAACGAGGAACAAGGATCTATAATTGTTTTGGCGATCGGACGAGTTTGGCTTTTGGACGATGGTGCCGGTGGACTTTGAGATCTGACGGGACTTGGAAATATTTCGGACCGAAAGGTGTTTTTCGCGTTTTTCTCGAAAACGAGCGCGACCACCGCGGTCGAACCATTAATGTAATACGTTCGGCATGCAACGAGGAACAAGGATCTATAATTGTTTTGGCGATCGGACGAGTTTGGCTTTTGGACGATGGTGCCGGTGGACTTTGAGGTCTGACGGGACTTGGAAATATTTCGGACCGAAAGGTGTTTTTCGCGGTTTTCTCGAAAACGAGCGCGACGACCGCGGTCGAACCATTAATGTAATACGTTCGGAATGCAACGAGGAACATGGATCTATAATTGTTTTGGCGATCGGACGAGTTTGGGTTTTGGACGATGGTGCCGGTGGACTTTGAGATCTGACGGGACTTGGAAATATTTCGGACCGAAAGGTGTTTTTCTCGTTTTTCTCGAAAACGAGCGCGACCACCGCGGTCGAACCATTAATGTAATACGTTCGGCATGCAACGAGGAACAAGGATCTATAATTGTTTTGGCGATCGGACGAGTTTGGCTTTTGGACGATGGTGCCGGTGGACTTTGAGATCTGACGGGACTTGGAAATATTTCGGACCGAAAGGTGTTTTTCTCGTTTTTCTCGAAAACGAGCGCGACCACCGCGGTCGAACCATTAATGTAATACGTTCGGCATGCAACGAGGAACAAGGATCTATAATTGTTTTGGCGATCGGACGAGTTTGGCTTTTGGACGATGGTGCCGGTGGACTTTGAGATCTGACGGGACTTGGAAATATTTCGGACCGAAAGGTGTTTTTCGCGTTTTTCTCGAAAACGAGCGCGACGACCGCGGTCGAACCATCAATGTAATACGTTCGGAATGCAACGAGGAACAAGGATCTATAATTGTTTTGGCGATCCGACGTGTTTGGCTTTTGGACGATGGTGCCGGTGGACTTTGAGATCTGACGGGACTTTGAAATATTTCGGACCGAAATGAGTTTTTCGCGTTTTTCTCGAAAACGAGCGCGACGACCGCGGTCGAACCATCAATGTAATACGTTCGGAATGCAACGAGGAACAAGGATCTATAATTGTTTTGGCGATCGGACGTGTTTGGCTTTTGGACGATGGTGCCGGTGGACTTTGAGGTCTGACGGGACTTTGAAATATTTCGGACCGAAAGGAGTTTTTCGCGTTTTTCTCGAAAACGAGCGCGACGACAGCGTTCGAACCATTAATGTAATACGTTCGCAATGCAACGAGGAACAAGGATCTATAATTGTTTTGGCGATCGGACGAGTTTGGCTTTTGGACGATGGTGCCGGTGGACTTTGAGATCTGACGGGACTTGGAAATATTTCGGACCGAAAGGTGTTTTTCGCGGTTTTCTCGAAAACGAGCGCGACGACCGCGGTCGAACCATTAATGTAATACGTTCGGAATGCAACGAGGAACAAGGATCTATAATTGTTTTGGCGATCGGACGAGTTTGGCTTTTGGACGATGGTGCCGGTGGACTTTGAGATCTGACGGGACTTGGAAATATTTCGGACCGAAAGGTGTTTTTCTCGTTTTTCTCGAAAACGAGCGCGACCAACGCGGTCGAACCATTAATGTAATACGTTCGGCATGCAACGAGGAACAAGGATCTATAATTGTTTTGGCGATCGGACGAGTTTGGCTTTTGGACGATGGTGCCGGTGGACTTTGAGATCTGACGGGACTTGGAAATATTTCGGACCGAAAGGTGTTTTTCGCGTTTTTCTCGAAAACGAGCGCGACGACCGCGGTCGAACCATCAATGTAATACGTTCGGAATGCAACGAGGAACAAGGATCTATAATTGTTTTGGCGATCGGACGTGTTTGGCTTTTGGACGATGGTGCCGGTGGACTTTGAGATCTGACGGGACTTGGAAATATTTCGGACCGAAAGGTGTTTTTCTCTTTTTTCTCGAAAACGAGCGCGACCACCGCGGTCGAACCATTAATGTAATACGTTGGGCATGCAACGAGGAACAAGGATCTATAATTGTTTTGGCGATCGGACGAGTTTGGCTTTTGGACGATGGTGCCGGTGGACTTTGAGATCTGACGGGACTTGGAAATATTTCGGACCGAAAGGTGTTTTTCTCTTTTTTCTCGAAAACGAGCGCGACCACCGCGGTCGAACCATTAATGTAATACGTTGGGCATGCAACGAGGAACAAGGATCTATAATTGTTTTGGCGATCGGACGAGTTTGGCTTTTGGATGATGGTGCCGGTGGACTTTGAGATCTGAGGGGACTTGGAAATATTTCGGACCGAAAGGTGTTTTTCTCGTTTTTCTCGAAAACGAGCGCGACGACCGCGGTCGAACCATTAATGTAATTCGTTCGGAATGCAACGAGGAACAAGGATCTATAATTGTTTTGGCGATCGGACGAGTTTGGCTTTTGGACGATGGTGCCGGTGGACTTTGAGATCTGACGGGACTTGGAAATATTTCGGACCGAAAGGTGTTTTTCTCGTTTTTCTCGAAAACGAGCGCGACGACCGCGGTCGAACCATTAATGTAATACGTTCGGAATGCAACGAGGAACCAGGATCTATAATTGTTTTGGCGATCGGACGAGTTTGGCTTTTGGACGATGGTGCCGGTGGACTTTGAGATCTGACGGGACTTGGAAATATTTCGGACCGAAAGGTGTTTTTCTCTTTTTTCTCGAAAACGAGCGCGACGACCACGGTCGAACCATTAATGTAATTCGTTCGGAATGCAACGAGGAACAAGGATCTATAATTGTTTTGGCGATCGGACGAGTTTGGCTTTTGGACGATGGTGCCGGTGGACTTTGAGATCTGACGGGACTTGGAAATATTTCGGACCGAAAGGTGTTTTTCTCGTTTTTCTCGAAAACGAGCGCGACGACCGCGTTCGAACCATTAATGTAATACGTTCGGCATGCAACGAGGAACAAGGATCTATAATTGTTTTGGCGATCGGACGAGTTTGGCTTTTGGACGATGGTGCAGGTGGACTTTGAGATCTGACGGGACTTGGAAATATTTCGGACCGAAAGGTGTTTTTCTCGTTTTTCTCGAAAACGAGCGCGACGACCGCGGTCGAACCATTAATGTAATACGTTCGGCATGCAACGAGGAACAAGGATCTATAATTGTTTTGGCGATCGGACGAGTTTGGCTTTTGGACGATGGTGCAGGTGGACTTTGAGATCTGACGGGACTTGGAAATATTTCGGACCGAAAGGTGTTTTTCGCGTTTTTCTCGAAAACGAGCGCGACCACCGCGGTGGAACCATTAATGTAATACGTTCGCAATGCAACGAGGAACAAGGATCTATAATTGTTTTGGCGATCGGACGAGTTTGGTTTTTGGACGATGGTGCCGGTGGACTTTGAGATCTGACGGGACTTGGAAATATTTCGGACCGAAAGGTGTTTTTCTCGTTTTTCTCGAAAACGAGCGCGACGACCGCGGTCGAACCATTAATGTAATACGTTCGGAATGCAACGAGGAACAAGGATCTATAATTGTTTTGGCGATCGGACGAGTTTGGCTTTTGGACGATGGTGCCGGTGGACTTTGAGATCTGACGGGACTTGGAAATATTTCGGACCGAAAGGTGTTTTTCTCGTTTTTCTCGAAAACGAGCGCGACGACCGCGGTCGAACCATTAATGTAATTCGTTCGGAATGCAACGAGGAACAAGGATCTATAATTGTTTTGGCGATCGGACGAGTTTGGCTTTTGGACGATGGTGCCGGTGGACTTTGAGATCTGACGGGACATGGAAATATTTCGGACCGAAAGGAGTTTTTCGCGTTTTTCTCGAAAACGAGCGCGACCACCGCGGTCGAACCATTAATGTAATACGTTCGGCATGCAACGAGGAACAAGGATCTATAATTGTTTTGGCGATCGGACGAGTTTGGCTTTTGGACGATGGTGCCGGTGGACTTTGAGATCTGACGGGACTTGGAAATATTTCGGACCGAAAGGTGTTTTTCGCGTTTTTCTCGAAAACGAGCGCGACCACCGCGGTCGAACCATTAATGTAATACGTTGGGCATGCAACGAGGAACAAGGATCTATAATTGTTTTGGCGATCGGACGAGTTTGGCTTTTGGACGATGGTGCCGGTGGACTTTGAGATCTGACGGGACTTTGAAATATTTCGGACCGAAAGGAGTTTTTCGCGTTTTTCTCGAAAACGAGCGCGACGACCACGGTCGAACCATCAATGTAATACGTTCGGAATGCAACGAGGAACAAGGATCTATAATTGTTTTGGCGATCGGACGTGTTTGGCTTTTGGACGATGGTGCCGGTGGACTTTGAGATCTGACGGGACTTGGAAATATTTCGGACCGAAAGGTGTTTTTCTCGTTTTTCTCGAAAACGAGCGCGACCACCGCGGTCGAACCATTAATGTAATACGTTCGGCATGCAACGAGGAACAAGGATCTATAATTGTTTTGGCGATCGGACGAGTTTGGCTTTTGGACGATGGTGCCGGTGGACTTTGAGATCTGACGGGACTTGGAAATATTTCGGACCGAAAGGTGTTTTTCGCGTTTTTCTCGAAAACGAGCGCGACGACCGCGGTCGAACCATCAATGTAATACGTTCGGAATGCAACGAGGAACAAGGATCTATAATTGTTTTGGCGATCCGACGTGTTTGGCTTTTGGACGATGGTGCCGGTGGACTTTGAGATCTGACGGGACTTTGAAATATTTCGGACCGAAATGAGTTTTTCGCGTTTTTCTCGAAAACGAGCGCGACGACCGCGGTCGAACCATCAATGTAATACGTTCGGAATGCAACGAGGAACAAGGATCTATAATTGTTTTGGCGATCGGACGTGTTTGGCTTTTGGACGATGGTGCCGGTGGACTTTGAGGTCTGACGGGACTTTGAAATATTTCGGACCGAAAGGAGTTTTTCGCGTTTTTCTCGAAAACGAGCGCGACGACAGCGTTCGAACCATTAATGTAATACGTTCGCAATGCAACGAGGAACAAGGATCTATAATTGTTTTGGCGATCGGACGAGTTTGGCTTTTGGACGATGGTGCCGGTGGACTTTGAGATCTGACGGGACTTGGAAATATTTCGGACCGAAAGGTGTTTTTCGCGGTTTTCTCGAAAACGAGCGCGACGACCGCGGTCGAACCATTAATGTAATACGTTCGGAATGCAACGAGGAACAAGGATCTATAATTGTTTTGGCGATCGGACGAGTTTGGCTTTTGGACGATGGTGCCGGTGGACTTTGAGATCTGACGGGACTTGGAAATATTTCGGACCGAAAGGTGTTTTTCTCGTTTTTCTCGAAAACGAGCGCGACCAACGCGGTCGAACCATTAATGTAATACGTTCGGCATGCAACGAGGAACAAGGATCTATAATTGTTTTGGCGATCGGACGAGTTTGGCTTTTGGACGATGGTGCCGGTGGACTTTGAGATCTGACGGGACTTGGAAATATTTCGGACCGAAAGGTGTTTTTCGCGTTTTTCTCGAAAACGAGCGCGACGACCGCGGTCGAACCATCAATGTAATACGTTCGGAATGCAACGAGGAACAAGGATCTATAATTGTTTTGGCGATCGGACGTGTTTGGCTTTTGGACGATGGTGCCGGTGGACTTTGAGATCTGACGGGACTTGGAAATATTTCGGACCGAAAGGTGTTTTTCTCTTTTTTCTCGAAAACGAGCGCGACGACCGCGGTCGAACCATTAATGTAATACGTTCGGAATGCAACGAGGAACCAGGATCTATAATTGTTTTGGCGATCGGACGAGTTTGGCTTTTGGACGATGGTGCCGGTGGACTTTGAGATCTGACGGGACTTGGAAATATTTCGGACCGAAAGGTGTTTTTCTCTTTTTTCTCGAAAACGAGCGCGACGACCACGGTCGAACCATTAATGTAATTCGTTCGGAATGCAACGAGGAACAAGGATCTATAATTGTTTTGGCGATCGGACGAGTTTGGCTTTTGGACGATGGTGCCGGTGGACTTTGAGATCTGACGGGACTTGGAAATATTTCGGACCGAAAGGTGTTTTTCTCGTTTTTCTCGAAAACGAGCGCGACGACCGCGTTCGAACCATTAATGTAATACGTTCGGCATGCAACGAGGAACAAGGATCTATAATTGTTTTGGCGATCGGACGAGTTTGGCTTTTGGACGATGGTGCAGGTGGACTTTGAGATCTGACGGGACTTGGAAATATTTCGGACCGAAAGGTGTTTTTCTCGTTTTTCTCGAAAACGAGCGCGACGACCGCGGTCGAACCATTAATGTAATACGTTCGGCATGCAACGAGGAACAAGGATCTATAATTGTTTTGGCGATCGGACGAGTTTGGCTTTTGGACGATGGTGCAGGTGGACTTTGAGATCTGACGGGACTTGGAAATATTTCGGACCGAAAGGTGTTTTTCGCGTTTTTCTCGAAAACGAGCGCGACCACCGCGGTCGAACCATTAATGTAATACGTTCGCAATGCAACGAGGAACAAGGATCTATAATTGTTTTGGCGATCGGACGAGTTTGGTTTTTGGACGATGGTGCCGGTGGACTTTGAGATCTGACGGGACTTGGAAATATTTCGGACCGAAAGGTGTTTTTCTCGTTTTTCTCGAAAACGAGCGCGACGACCGCGGTCGAACCATTAATGTAATACGTTCGGAATGCAACGAGGAACAAGGATCTATAATTGTTTTGGCGATCGGACGAGTTTGGCTTTTGGACGATGGTGCCGGTGGACTTTGAGATCTGACGGGACTTGGAAATATTTCGGACCGAAAGGTGTTTTTCTCGTTTTTCTCGAAAACGAGCGCGACGACCGCGGTCGAACCATTAATGTAATTCGTTCGGAATGCAACGAGGAACAAGGATCTATAATTGTTTTGGCGATCGGACGAGTTTGGCTTTTGGACGATGGTGCCGGTGGACTTTGAGATCTGACGGGACTTGGAAATATTTCGGACCGAAAGGAGTTTTTCGCGTTTTTCTCGAAAACGAGCGCGACCACCGCGGTCGAACCATTAATGTAATACGTTCGGCATGCAACGAGGAACAAGGATCTATAATTGTTTTGGCGATCGGACGAGTTTGGCTTTTGGACGATGGTGCCGGTGGACTTTGAGATCTGACGGGACTTGGAAATATTTCGGACCGAAAGGTGTTTTTCGCGTTTTTCTCGAAAACGAGCGCGACCACCGCGGTCGAACCATTAATGTAATACGTTGGGCATGCAACGAGGAACAAGGATCTATAATTGTTTTGGCGATCGGACGAGTTTGGCTTTTGGACGATGGTGCCGGTGGACTTTGAGATCTGACGGGACTTTGAAATATTTCGGACCGAAAGGAGTTTTTCGCGTTTTTCTCGAAAACGAGCGCGACGACCACGGTCGAACCATCAATGTAATACGTTCGGAATGCAACGAGGAACAAGGATCTATAATTGTTTTGGCGATCGGACGTGTTTGGCTTTTGGACGATGGTGCCGGTGGACTTTGAGATCTGACGGGACTTGGAAATATTTCGGACCGAAAGGAGTTTTTCGCGTTTTTCTCGAAAACGAGCGCGACGACAGCGTTCGAACCATTAATGTAATACGTTCGCAATGCAACGAGGAACAAGGATCTATAATTGTTTTGGCGATCGGACGAGTTTGGCTTTTGGACGATGGTGCCGGTGGACTTTGAGATCTGACGGGACTTGGAAATATTTCGGACCGAAAGGTGTTTTTCGCGGTTTTCTCGAAAACGAGCGCGACGACCGCGGTCGAACCATTAATGTAATACGTTCGGAATGCAACGAGGAACAAGGATCTATAATTGTTTTGGCGATCGGACGAGTTTGGCTTTTGGACGATGGTGCCGGTGGACTTTGAGATCTGACGGGACTTGGAAATATTTCGGACCGAAAGGTGTTTTTCGCGGTTTTCTCGAAAACGAGCGCGACGACCGCGGTCGAACCATTAATGTAATACGTTCGGAATGCAACGAGGAACATGGATCTATAATTGTTTTGGCGATCGGACGAGTTTGGGTTTTGGACGATGGTGCCGGTGGACTTTGAGATCTGACGGGACTTGGAAATATTTCGGACCGAAAGGTGTTTTTCTCGTTTTTCTCAAAAACGAGCGCGACCACCGCGGTCGAACCATTAATGTAATACGTTCGGCATGCAACGAGGAACAAGGATCTATAATTGTTTTGGCGATCGGACGAGTTTGGCTTTTGGACGATGGTGCCGGTGGACTTTGAGATCTGACGGGACTTGGAAATATTTCGGACCGAAAGGTGTTTTTCTCGTTTTTCTCGAAATCGAGCGCGACCACCGCGGTCGAACCATTAATGTAATACGTTCGGCATGCAACGAGGAACAAGGATCTATAATTGTTTTGGCGATCGGACGAGTTTGGCTTTTGGACGATGGTGCCGGTGGACTTTGAGATCTGACGGGACTTGGAAATATTTCGGACCGAAAGGTGTTTTTCGCGTTTTTCTCGAAAACGAGCGCGACGACCGCGGTCGAACCATCAATGTAATACGTTCGGAATGCAACGAGGAACAAGGATCTATAATTGTTTTGGCGATCCGACGTGTTTGGCTTTTGGACGATGGTGCCGGTGGACTTTGATATCTGACGGGACTTTGAAATATTTCGGACCGAAATGAGTTTTTCGCGTTTTTCTCGAAAACGAGCGCGACGACCGCGGTCGAACCATCAATGTAATACGTTCGGAATGCAACGAGGAACAAGGATCTATAATTGTTTTGGCGATCGGACGTGTTTGGCTTTTGGACGATGGTGCCGGTGGACTTTGAGATCTGACGGGACTTTGAAATATTTCGGACCGAAAGGAGTTTTTCGCGTTTTTCTCGAAAACGAGCGCGACGACAGCGTTCGAACCATTAATGTAATACGTTCGCAATGCAACGAGGAACAAGGATCTATAATTGTTTTGGCGATCGGACGAGTTTGGCTTTTGGACGATGGTGCCGGTGGACTTTGAGATCTGACGGGACTTGGAAATATTTCGGACCGAAAGGTGTTTTTCTCGTTTTTCTCGAAAACGAGCGCGACGACCGCGGTCGAACCATTAATGTAATTCGTTCGGAATGCAACGAGGAACAAGGATCTATAATTGTTTTGGCGATCGGACGAGTTTGGCTTTTGGACGATGGTGCCGGTGGACTTTGAGATCTGACGGGACATGGAAATATTTCGGACCGAAAGGAGTTTTTCGCGTTTTTCTCGAAAACGAGCGCGACCACCGCGGTCGAACCATTAATGTAATACGTTCGGCATGCAACGAGGAACAAGGATCTATAATTGTTTTGGCGATCGGACGAGTTTGGCTTTTGGACGATGGTGCCGGTGGACTTTGAGATCTGACGGGACTTGGAAATATTTCGGACCGAAAGGTGTTTTTCGCGTTTTTCTCGAAAACGAGCGCGACCACCGCGGTCGAACCATTAATGTAATACGTTGGGCATGCAACGAGGAACAAGGATCTATAATTGTTTTGGCGATCGGACGAGTTTGGCTTTTGGACGATGGTGCCGGTGGACTTTGAGATCTGACGGGACTTTGAAATATTTCGGACCGAAAGGAGTTTTTCGCGTTTTTCTCGAAAACGAGCGCGACGACCACGGTCGAACCATCAATGTAATACGTTCGGAATGCAACGAGGAACAAGGATCTATAATTGTTTTGGCGATCGGACGTGTTTGGCTTTTGGACGATGGTGCCGGTGGACTTTGAGATCTGACGGGACTTGGAAATATTTCGGACCGAAAGGTGTTTTTCTCGTTTTTCTCGAAAACGAGCGCGACCACCGCGGTCGAACCATTAATGTAATACGTTCGGCATGCAACGAGGAACAAGGATCTATAATTGTTTTGGCGATCGGACGAGTTTGGCTTTTGGACGATGGTGCCGGTGGACTTTGAGATCTGACGGGACTTGGAAATATTTCGGACCGAAAGGTGTTTTTCGCGTTTTTCTCGAAAACGAGCGCGACGACCGCGGTCGAACCATCAATGTAATACGTTCGGAATGCAACGAGGAACAAGGATCTATAATTGTTTTGGCGATCCGACGTGTTTGGCTTTTGGACGATGGTGCCGGTGGACTTTGAGATCTGACGGGACTTTGAAATATTTCGGACCGAAATGAGTTTTTCGCGTTTTTCTCGAAAACGAGCGCGACGACCGCGGTCGAACCATCAATGTAATACGTTCGGAATGCAACGAGGAACAAGGATCTATAATTGTTTTGGCGATCGGACGTGTTTGGCTTTTGGACGATGGTGCCGGTGGACTTTGAGGTCTGACGGGACTTTGAAATATTTCGGACCGAAAGGAGTTTTTCGCGTTTTTCTCGAAAACGAGCGCGACGACAGCGTTCGAACCATTAATGTAATACGTTCGCAATGCAACGAGGAACAAGGATCTATAATTGTTTTGGCGATCGGACGAGTTTGGCTTTTGGACGATGGTGCCGGTGGACTTTGAGATCTGACGGGACTTGGAAATATTTCGGACCGAAAGGTGTTTTTCGCGGTTTTCTCGAAAACGAGCGCGACGACCGCGGTCGAACCATTAATGTAATACGTTCGGAATGCAACGAGGAACAAGGATCTATAATTGTTTTGGCGATCGGACGAGTTTGGCTTTTGGACGATGGTGCCGGTGGACTTTGAGATCTGACGGGACTTGGAAATATTTCGGACCGAAAGGTGTTTTTCTCGTTTTTCTCGAAAACGAGCGCGACCAACGCGGTCGAACCATTAATGTAATACGTTCGGCATGCAACGAGGAACAAGGATCTATAATTGTTTTGGCGATCGGACGAGTTTGGCTTTTGGACGATGGTGCCGGTGGACTTTGAGATCTGACGGGACTTGGAAATATTTCGGACCGAAAGGTGTTTTTCGCGTTTTTCTCGAAAACGAGCGCGACGACCGCGGTCGAACCATCAATGTAATACGTTCGGAATGCAACGAGGAACAAGGATCTATAATTGTTTTGGCGATCGGACGTGTTTGGCTTTTGGACGATGGTGCCGGTGGACTTTGAGATCTGACGGGACTTGGAAATATTTCGGACCGAAAGGTGTTTTTCTCTTTTTTCTCGAAAACGAGCGCGACGACCGCGGTCGAACCATTAATGTAATACGTTCGGAATGCAACGAGGAACCAGGATCTATAATTGTTTTGGCGATCGGACGAGTTTGGCTTTTGGACGATGGTGCCGGTGGACTTTGAGATCTGACGGGACTTGGAAATATTTCGGACCGAAAGGTGTTTTTCTCTTTTTTCTCGAAAACGAGCGCGACGACCACGGTCGAACCATTAATGTAATTCGTTCGGAATGCAACGAGGAACAAGGATCTATAATTGTTTTGGCGATCGGACGAGTTTGGCTTTTGGACGATGGTGCCGGTGGACTTTGAGATCTGACGGGACTTGGAAATATTTCGGACCGAAAGGTGTTTTTCTCGTTTTTCTCGAAAACGAGCGCGACGACCGCGTTCGAACCATTAATGTAATACGTTCGGCATGCAACGAGGAACAAGGATCTATAATTGTTTTGGCGATCGGACGAGTTTGGCTTTTGGACGATGGTGCAGGTGGACTTTGAGATCTGACGGGACTTGGAAATATTTCGGACCGAAAGGTGTTTTTCTCGTTTTTCTCGAAAACGAGCGCGACGACCGCGGTCGAACCATTAATGTAATACGTTCGGCATGCAACGAGGAACAAGGATCTATAATTGTTTTGGCGATCGGACGAGTTTGGCTTTTGGACGATGGTGCAGGTGGACTTTGAGATCTGACGGGACTTGGAAATATTTCGGACCGAAAGGTGTTTTTCGCGTTTTTCTCGAAAACGAGCGCGACCACCGCGGTCGAACCATTAATGTAATACGTTCGCAATGCAACGAGGAACAAGGATCTATAATTGTTTTGGCGATCGGACGAGTTTGGTTTTTGGACGATGGTGCCGGTGGACTTTGAGATCTGACGGGACTTGGAAATATTTCGGACCGAAAGGTGTTTTTCTCGTTTTTCTCGAAAACGAGCGCGACGACCGCGGTCGAACCATTAATGTAATACGTTCGGAATGCAACGAGGAACAAGGATCTATAATTGTTTTGGCGATCGGACGAGTTTGGCTTTTGGACGATGGTGCCGGTGGACTTTGAGATCTGACGGGACTTGGAAATATTTCGGACCGAAAGGTGTTTTTCTCGTTTTTCTCGAAAACGAGCGCGACGACCGCGGTCGAACCATTAATGTAATTCGTTCGGAATGCAACGAGGAACAAGGATCTATAATTGTTTTGGCGATCGGACGAGTTTGGCTTTTGGACGATGGTGCCGGTGGACTTTGAGATCTGACGGGACTTGGAAATATTTCGGACCGAAAGGAGTTTTTCGCGTTTTTCTCGAAAACGAGCGCGACCACCGCGGTCGAACCATTAATGTAATACGTTCGGCATGCAACGAGGAACAAGGATCTATAATTGTTTTGGCGATCGGACGAGTTTGGCTTTTGGACGATGGTGCCGGTGGACTTTGAGATCTGACGGGACTTGGAAATATTTCGGACCGAAAGGTGTTTTTCGCGTTTTTCTCGAAAACGAGCGCGACCACCGCGGTCGAACCATTAATGTAATACGTTGGGCATGCAACGAGGAACAAGGATCTATAATTGTTTTGGCGATCGGACGAGTTTGGCTTTTGGACGATGGTGCCGGTGGACTTTGAGATCTGACGGGACTTTGAAATATTTCGGACCGAAAGGAGTTTTTCGCGTTTTTCTCGAAAACGAGCGCGACGACCACGGTCGAACCATCAATGTAATACGTTCGGAATGCAACGAGGAACAAGGATCTATAATTGTTTTGGCGATCGGACGTGTTTGGCTTTTGGACGATGGTGCCGGTGGACTTTGAGATCTGACGGGACTTGGAAATATTTCGGACCGAAAGGAGTTTTTCGCGTTTTTCTCGAAAACGAGCGCGACGACAGCGTTCGAACCATTAATGTAATACGTTCGCAATGCAACGAGGAACAAGGATCTATAATTGTTTTGGCGATCGGACGAGTTTGGCTTTTGGACGATGGTGCCGGTGGACTTTGAGATCTGACGGGACTTGGAAATATTTCGGACCGAAAGGTGTTTTTCGCGGTTTTCTCGAAAACGAGCGCGACGACCGCGGTCGAACCATTAATGTAATACGTTCGGAATGCAACGAGGAACAAGGATCTATAATTGTTTTGGCGATCGGACGAGTTTGGCTTTTGGACGATGGTGCCGGTGGACTTTGAGATCTGACGGGACTTGGAAATATTTCGGACCGAAAGGTGTTTTTCGCGGTTTTCTCGAAAACGAGCGCGACGACCGCGGTCGAACCATTAATGTAATACGTTCGGAATGCAACGAGGAACATGGATCTATAATTGTTTTGGCGATCGGACGAGTTTGGGTTTTGGACGATGGTGCCGGTGGACTTTGAGATCTGACGGGACTTGGAAATATTTCGGACCGAAAGGTGTTTTTCTCGTTTTTCTCAAAAACGAGCGCGACCACCGCGGTCGAACCATTAATGTAATACGTTCGGCATGCAACGAGGAACAAGGATCTATAATTGTTTTGGCGATCGGACGAGTTTGGCTTTTGGACGATGGTGCCGGTGGACTTTGAGATCTGACGGGACTTGGAAATATTTCGGACCGAAAGGTGTTTTTCTCGTTTTTCTCGAAATCGAGCGCGACCACCGCGGTCGAACCATTAATGTAATACGTTCGGCATGCAACGAGGAACAAGGATCTATAATTGTTTTGGCGATCGGACGAGTTTGGCTTTTGGACGATGGTGCCGGTGGACTTTGAGATCTGACGGGACTTGGAAATATTTCGGACCGAAAGGTGTTTTTCGCGTTTTTCTCGAAAACGAGCGCGACGACCGCGGTCGAACCATCAATGTAATACGTTCGGAATGCAACGAGGAACAAGGATCTATAATTGTTTTGGCGATCCGACGTGTTTGGCTTTTGGACGATGGTGCCGGTGGACTTTGATATCTGACGGGACTTTGAAATATTTCGGACCGAAATGAGTTTTTCGCGTTTTTCTCGAAAACGAGCGCGACGACCGCGGTCGAACCATCAATGTAATACGTTCGGAATGCAACGAGGAACAAGGATCTATAATTGTTTTGGCGATCGGACGTGTTTGGCTTTTGGACGATGGTGCCGGTGGACTTTGAGATCTGACGGGACTTTGAAATATTTCGGACCGAAAGGAGTTTTTCGCGTTTTTCTCGAAAACGAGCGCGACGACAGCGTTCGAACCATTAATGTAATACGTTCGCAATGCAACGAGGAACAAGGATCTATAATTGTTTTGGCGATCGGACGAGTTTGGCTTTTGGACGATGGTGCCGGTGGACTTTGAGATCTGACGGGACTTGGAAATATTTCGGACCGAAAGGTGTTTTTCGCGGTTTTCTCGAAAACGAGCGCGACGACCGCGGTCGAACCATTAATGTAATACGTTCGGAATGCAACGAGGAACAAGGATCTATAATTGTTTTGGCGATCGGACGAGTTTGGCTTTTGGACGATGGTGCCGGTGGACTTTGAGATCTGACGGGACTTGGAAATATTTCGGACCGAAAGGTGTTTTTCTCGTTTTTCTCGAAAACGAGCGCGACCAACGCGGTCGAACCATTAATGTAATACGTTCGGCATGCAACGAGGAACAAGGATCTATAATTGTTTTGGCGATCGGACGAGTTTGGCTTTTGGACGATGGTGCCGGTGGACTTTGAGATCTGACGGGACTTGGAAATATTTCGGACCGAAAGGTGTTTTTCGCGTTTTTCTCGAAAACGAGCGCGACGACCGCGGTCGAACCATCAATGTAATACGTTCGGAATGCAACGAGGAACAAGGATCTATAATTGTTTTGGCGATCGGACGTGTTTGGCTTTTGGACGATGGTGCCGGTGGACTTTGAGATCTGACGGGACTTTGAAATATTTCGGACCGAAAGGAGTTTTTCGCGTTTTTCTCGAAAACGAGCGCGACGACCGCGTTCGAACCATTAATGTAATACGTTCGCAATGCAACGAGGAACAAGGATCTATAATTGTTTTGGCGATCGGACGAGTTTGGCTTTTGGACGATGGTGCCGGTGGACTTTGAGATCTGACGGGACTTGGAAATATTTCGGACCGAAAGGTGTTTTTCTCTTTTTTCTCGAAAACGAGCGCGACCACCGCGGTCGAACCATTAATGTAATACGTTGGGCATGCAACGAGGAACAAGGATCTATAATTGTTTTGGCGATCGGACGAGTTTGGCTTTTGGATGATGGTGCCGGTGGACTTTGAGATCTGAGGGGACTTGGAAATATTTCGGACCGAAAGGTGTTTTTCTCGTTTTTCTCGAAAACGAGCGCGACGACCGCGGTCGAACCATTAATGTAATTCGTTCGGAATGCAACGAGGAACAAGGATCTATAATTGTTTTGGCGATCGGACGAGTTTGGCTTTTGGACGATGGTGCCGGTGGACTTTGAGATCTGACGGGACTTGGAAATATTTCGGACCGAAAGGTGTTTTTCTCGTTTTTCTCGAAAACGAGCGCGACGACCGCGGTCGAACCATTAATGTAATACGTTCGGAATGCAACGAGGAACCAGGATCTATAATTGTTTTGGCGATCGGACGAGTTTGGCTTTTGGACGATGGTGCCGGTGGACTTTGAGATCTGACGGGTCTTGGAAATATTTCGGACCGAAAGGTGTTTTTCTCTTTTTTCTCGAAAACGAGCGCGACGACCACGGTCGAACCATTAATGTAATTCGTTCGGAATGCAACGAGGAACAAGGATCTATAATTGTTTTGGCGATCGGACGAGTTTGGCTTTTGGACGATGGTGCCGGTGGACTTTGAGATCTGACGGGACTTGGAAATATTTCCGACCGAAAGGTGTTTTTCTCGTTTTTCTCGAAAACGAGCGCGACGACCGCGTTCGAACCATTAATGTAATACGTTCGGCATGCAACGAGGAACAAGGATCTATAATTGTTTTGGCGATCGGACGAGTTTGGCTTTTGGACGATGGTGCAGGTGGACTTTGAGATCTGACGGGACTTGGAAATATTTCGGACCGAAAGGTGTTTTTCTCGTTTTTCTCGAAAACGAGCGCGACGACCGCGGTCGAACCATTAATGTAATTCGTTCGGAATGCAACGAGGAACAAGGATCTATAATTGTTTTGGGGATCGGACGAGTTTGTCTTTTGGACGATGGTGCCGGTGGACTTTGAGATCTGACGGGACTTGGAAATATTTCGGACCGAAAGGTGTTTTTCTCGTTTTTCTCGAAAACGAGCGCGACGACCGCGGTCGAACCATTAATGTAATTCGTTCGGAATGCAACGAGGAACAAGGATCTATAATTGTTTTGGCGATCGGACGAGTTTGGCTTTTGGACGATGGTGCCGGTGGACTTTGAGATCTGACGGGACTTGGAAATATTTCGGACCGAAAGGAGTTTTTCGCGTTTTTCTCGAAAACGAGCGCGACCACCGCGGTCGAACCATTAATGTAATACGTTCGGCATGCAACGAGGAACAAGGATCTATAATTGTTTTGGCGGTCGGACGAGTTTGGCTTTTGGACGATGGTGCCGGTGGACTTTGAGATCTGACGGGACTTGGAAATATTTCGGACCGAAAGGTGTTTTTCTCGTTTTTCTCGAAAACGAGCGCGACGACCGCGGTCGAACCATTAATGTAATTCGTTCGGAATGCAGCGAGGAACTAGGATCTATAATTGTTTTGGCGATCGGACGAGTTTGGCTTTTGGACGATGGTGCCGGTGGACTTTGAGATCTGACGGGACTTGGAAATATTTCGGACCGAAAGGTGTTTTTCTCGTTTTTCTCGAAAACGAGCGCGACGACCGCGTTCGAACCATTAATGTAATACGTTCGGCATGCAACGAGGAACAAGGATCTATAATTGTTTTGGCGATCGGACGAGTTTGGCTTTTGGACGATGGTGCAGGTGGACTTTGAGATCTGACGGGACTTGGAAATATTTCGGACCGAAAGGTGTTTTTCTCGTTTTTCTCGAAAACGAGCGCGACGACCGCGGTCGAACCATTAATGTAATTCGTTCGGAATGCAACGAGGAACAAGGATCTATAATTGTTTTGGCGATCGGACGAGTTTGTCTTTTGGACGATGGTGCCGTTGGACTTTGAGATCTGACGGGACTTGGAAATATTTCGGACCGAAAGGTGTTTTTCGCGTTTTTCTCGAAAACGAGCGCGACCACCGCGGTCGAACCATTAATGTAATACGTTCGCAATGCAACGAGGAACAAGGATCTATAATTGTTTTGGGGATCGGACGAGTTTGGTTTTTGGACGATGGTGCCGGTGGACTTTGAGATCTGACGGGACTTGGAAATATTTCGGACCGAAAGGTGTTTTTCTCTTTTTTCTCGAAAACGAGCGCGACGACCGCGGTCGAACCATTAATGTAATACGTTCGGAATGCAACGAGGAACAAGGATCTATAATTGTTTTGGCGATCGGACGAGTTTGGCTTTTGGACGATGGTGCCGGTGGACTTTGAGATCTGACGGGACTTGGAAATATTTCGGACCGAAAGGTGTTTTTCTCGTTTTTCTCGAAAACGAGCGCGACGACCGCGGTCGAACCATTAATGTAATTCGTTCGGAATGCAACGAGGAACAAGGATCTATAATTGTTTTGGCGATCGGACGAGTTTGGCTTTTGGACGATGGTGCCGGTGGACTTTGAGATCTGACGGGACTTGGAAATATTTCGGACCGAAAGGAGTTTTTCGCGTTTTTCTCGAAAACGAGCGCGACCACCGCGGTCGAACCATTAATGTAATACGTTCGGCATGCAACGAGGAACAAGGATCTATAATTGTTTTGGCGGTCGGACGAGTTTGGCTTTTGGACGATGGTGCCGGTGGACTTTGAGATCTGACGGGACTTGGAAATATTTCGGACCGAAAGGTGTTTTTCTCGTTTTTCTCGAAAACGAGCGCGACGACCGCGGTCGAACCATTAATGTAATTCGTTCGGAATGCAACGAGGAACAAGGATCTATAATTGTTTTGGCGATCGGACGAGTTTGTCTTTTGGACGATGGTGCCGGTGGACTTTGAGATCTGACGGGACTTGGAAATATTTCGGACCGAAAGGTGTTTTTCGCGTTTTTCTCGAAAACGAGCGCGACCACCGCGGTCGAACCATTAATGTAATACGTTCGCAATGCAACGAGGAACAAGGATCTATAATTGTTTTGGCGATCGGACGAGTTTGGCTTTTGGACGATGGTGCCGGTGGACTTTGAGATCTGACGGGACTTGGAAATATTTCGGACCGAAAGGTGTTTTTCGCGTTTTTCTCGAAAACGAGCGCGACCACCACGGTCGAACCATTAATGTAATACGTTCGGCATGCAACGAGGAACAAGGATCTATAATTGTTTTGGCGATCGGACGAGTTTGGCTTTTGGACGATGGTGCCGGTGGACTTTGAGGTCTGACGGGACTTGGAAATATTTCGGACCGAAAGGTGTTTTTCGCGGTTTTCTCGAAAACGAGCGCGACGACCGCGGTCGAACCATTAATGTAATACGTTCGGAATGCAACGAGGAACATGGATCTATAATTGTTTTGGCGATCGGACGAGTTTGGGTTTTGGACGATGGTGCCGGTGGACTTTGAGATCTGACGGGACTTGGAAATATTTCGGACCGAAAGGTGTTTTTCTCGTTTTTCTCGAAAACGAGCGCGACCACCGCGGTCGAACCATTAATGTAATACGTTCGGCATGCAACGAGGAACAAGGATCTATAATTGTTTTGGCGATCGGACGAGTTTGGCTTTTGGACGATGGTGCCGGTGGACTTTGAGATCTGACGGGACTTGGAAATATTTCGGACCGAAAGGTGTTTTTCTCGTTTTTCTCGAAAACGAGCGCGACCACCGCGGTCGAACCATTAATGTAATACGTTCGGCATGCAACGAGGAACAAGGATCTATAATTGTTTTGGCGATCGGACGAGTTTGGCTTTTGGACGATGGTGCCGGTGGACTTTGAGATCTGACGGGACTTGGAAATATTTCGGACCGAAAGGTGTTTTTCGCGTTTTTCTCGAAAACGAGCGCGACGACCGCGGTCGAACCATCAATGTAATACGTTCGGAATGCAACGAGGAACAAGGATCTATAATTGTTTTGGCGATCCGACGTGTTTGGCTTTTGGACGATGGTGCCGGTGGACTTTGAGATCTGACGGGACTTTGAAATATTTCGGACCGAAATGAGTTTTTCGCGTTTTTCTCGAAAACGAGCGCGACGACCGCGGTCGAACCATCAATGTAATACGTTCGGAATGCAACGAGGAACAAGGATCTATAATTGTTTTGGCGATCGGACGTGTTTGGCTTTTGGACGATGGTGCCGGTGGACTTTGAGATCTGACGGGACTTTGAAATATTTCGGACCGAAAGGAGTTTTTCGCGTTTTTCTCGAAAACGAGCGCGACGACAGCGTTCGAACCATTAATGTAATACGTTCGCAATGCAACGAGGAACAAGGATCTATAATTGTTTTGGCGATCGGACGAGTTTGGCTTTTGGACGATGGTGCCGGTGGACTTTGAGATCTGACGGGACTTGGAAATATTTCGGACCGAAAGGTGTTTTTCGCGGTTTTCTCGAAAACGAGCGCGACGACCGCGGTCGAACCATTAATGTAATACGTTCGGAATGCAACGAGGAACAAGGATCTATAATTGTTTTGGCGATCGGACGAGTTTGGCTTTTGGACGATGGTGCCGGTGGACTTTGAGATCTGACGGGACTTGGAAATATTTCGGACCGAAAGGTGTTTTTCTCGTTTTTCTCGAAAACGAGCGCGACCACCGCGGTCGAACCATTAATGTAATACGTTCGGCATGCAACGAGGAACAAGGATCTATAATTGTTTTGGCGATCGGACGAGTTTGGCTTTTGGACGATGGTGCCGGTGGACTTTGAGATCTGACGGGACTTGGAAATATTTCGGACCGAAAGGTGTTTTTCGCGTTTTTCTCGAAAACGAGCGCGACGACCGCGGTCGAACCATCAATGTAATACGTTCGGAATGCAACGAGGAACAAGGATCTATAATTGTTTTGGCGATCGGACGTGTTTGGCTTTTGGACGATGGTGCCGGTGGACTTTGAGATCTGACGGGACTTTGAAATATTTCGGACCGAAAGGAGTTTTTCGCGTTTTTCTCGAAAACGAGCGCGACGACCGCGTTCGAACCATTAATGTAATACGTTCGCAATGCAACGAGGAACAAGGATCTATAATTGTTTTGGCGATCGGACGAGTTTGGCTTTTGGACGATGGTGCCGGTGGACTTTGAGATCTGAGGGGACTTGGAAATATTTCGGACCGAAAGGTGTTTTTCTCGTTTTTCTCGAAAACGAGCGCGACGACCGCGGTCGAACCATTAATGTAATTCGTTCGGAATGCAACGAGGAACAAGGATCTATAATTGTTTTGGCGATCGGACGAGTTTGGCTTTTGGACGATGGTGCCGGTGGACTTTGAGATCTGACGGGACTTGGAAATATTTCGGACCGAAAGGTGTTTTTCTCGTTTTTCTCGAAAACGAGCGCGACGACCGCGGTCGAACCATTAATGTAATACGTTCGGAATGCAACGAGGAACCAGGATCTATAATTGTTTTGGCGATCGGACGAGTTTGGCTTTTGGACGATGGTGCCGGTGGACTTTGAGATCTGACGGGACTTGGAAATATTTCGGACCGAAAGGTGTTTTTCTCTTTTTTCTCGAAAACGAGCGCGACGACCACGGTCGAACCATTAATGTAATTCGTTCGGAATGCAACGAGTAACAAGGATCTATAATTGTTTTGGCGATCGGACGAGTTTGGCTTTTGGACGATGGTGCCGGTGGACTTTGAGATCTGACGGGACTTGGAAATATTTCGGACCGAAAGGTGTTTTTCTCGTTTTTCTCGAAAACGAGCGCGACGACCGCGTTCGAACCATTAATGTAATACGTTCGGCATGCAACGAGGAACAAGGATCTATAATTGTTTTGGCGATCGGACGAGTTTGGCTTTTGGACGATGGTGCAGGTGGACTTTGAGATCTGACGGGACTTGGAAATATTTCGGACCGAAAGGTGTTTTTCTCGTTTTTCTCGAAAACGAGCGCGACGACCGCGGTCGAACCATTAATGTAATTCGTTCGGAATGCAACGAGGAACAAGGATCTATAATTGTTTTGGCGATCGGACGAGTTTGTCTTTTGGACGATGGTGCCGGTGGACTTTGAGATCTGACGGGACTTGGAAATATTTCGGACCGAAAGGTGTTTTTCGCGTTTTTCTCGAAAACGAGCGCGACCACCGCGGTCGAACCATTAATGTAATACGTTCGCAATGCAACGAGGAACAAGGATCTATAATTGTTTTGGCGATCGGACGAGTTTGGTTTTTGGACGATGGTGCCGGTGGACTTTGAGATCTGACGGGACTTGGAAATATTTCGGACCGAAAGGTGTTTTTCTCGATTTTCTCGAAAACGAGCGCGACGACCGCGGTCGAACCATTAATGTAATACGTTCGGAATGCAACGAGGAACAAGGATCTATAATTGTTTTGGCGATCGGACGAGTTTGGCTTTTGGACGATGGTGCCGGTGGACTTTGAGATCTGACGGGACTTGGAAATATTTCGGACCGAAAGGTGTTTTTCTCGTTTTTCTCGAAAACGAGCGCGACGACCGCGGTCGAACCATTAATGTAATTCGTTCGGAATGCAACGAGGAACAAGGATCTATAATTGTTTTGGCGATCGGACGAGTTTGGCTTTTGGACGATGGTGCCGGTGGACTTTGAGATCTGACGGGACTTGGAAATATTTCGGACCGAAAGGAGTTTTTCGCGTTTTTCTCGAAAACGAGCGCGACCACCGCGGTCGAACCATTAATGTAATACGTTCGGCATGCAACGAGGAACAAGGATCTATAATTGTTTTGGCGATCGGACGAGTTTGGCTTTTGGACGATGGTGCCGGAGGACTTTGAGATCTGACGGGACTTGGAAATATTTCGGACCGAAAGGTGTTTTTCGCGGTTTTCTCGAAAACGAGCGCGACGACCGCGGTCGAACCATTAATGTAATACGTTCGGAATGCAACGAGGAACAAGGATCTATAATTGTTTTGGCGATCGGACGAGTTTGGCTTTTGGACGATGGTGCCGGTGGACTTTGAGATCTGACGGGACTTGGAAATATTTCGGACCGAAAGGTGTTTTTCGCGTTTTTCTCGAAAACGAGCGCGACCACCGCGGTCGAACCATTAATGTAATACGTTGGGCATGCAACGAGGAACAAGGATCTATAATTGTTTTGGCGATCGGACGAGTTTGGCTTTTGGACGATGGTGCCGGTGGACTTTGAGATCTGACGGGACTTTGAAATATTTCGGACCGAAAGGAGTTTTTCGCGTTTTTCTCGAAAACGAGCGCGACGACCACGGTCGAACCATCAATGTAATACGTTCGGAATGCAACGAGGAACAAGGATCTATAATTGTTTTGGCGATCGGACGTGTTTGGCTTTTGGACGATGGTGCCGGTGGACTTTGAGATCTGACGGGACTTGGAAATATTTCGGACCGAAAGGAGTTTTTCGCGTTTTTCTCGAAAACGAGCGCGACGACAGCGTTCGAACCATTAATGTAATACGTTCGCAATGCAACGAGGAACAAGGATCTATAATTGTTTTGGCGATCGGACGAGTTTGGCTTTTGGACGATGGTGCCGGTGGACTTTGAGATCTGACGGGACTTGGAAATATTTCGGACCGAAAGGTGTTTTTCGCGGTTTTCTCGAAAACGAGCGCGACGACCGCGGTCGAACCATTAATGTAATACGTTCGGAATGCAACGAGGAACAAGGATCTATAATTGTTTTGGCGATCGGACGAGTTTGGCTTTTGGACGATGGTGCCGGTGGACTTTGAGATCTGACGGGACTTGGAAATATTTCGGACCGAAAGGTGTTTTTCGCGTTTTTCTCGAAAACGAGCGCGACCACCGCGGTCGAACCATTAATGTAATACGTTCGGCATGCAACGAGGAACAAGGATCTATAATTGTTTTGGCGATCGGACGAGTTTGGCTTTTGGACGATGGTGCCGGTGGACTTTGAGGTCTGACGGGACTTGGAAATATTTCGGACCGAAAGGTGTTTTTCGCGGTTTTCTCGAAAACGAGCGCGACGACCGCGGTCGAACCATTAATGTAATACGTTCGGAATGCAACGAGGAACATGGATCTATAATTGTTTTGGCGATCGGACGAGTTTGGGTTTTGGACGATGGTGCCGGTGGACTTTGAGATCTGACGGGACTTGGAAATATTTCGGACCGAAAGGTGTTTTTCTCGTTTTTCTCGAAAACGAGCGCGACCACCGCGGTCGAACCATTAATGTAATACGTTCGGCATGCAACGAGGAACAAGGATCTATAATTGTTTTGGCGATCGGACGAGTTTGGCTTTTGGACGATGGTGCCGGTGGACTTTGAGATCTGACGGGACTTGGAAATATTTCGGACCGAAAGGTGTTTTTCTCGTTTTTCTCGAAAACGAGCGCGACCACCGCGGTCGAACCATTAATGTAATACGTTCGGCATGCAACGAGGAACAAGGATCTATAATTGTTTTGGCGATCGGACGAGTTTGGCTTTTGGACGATGGTGCCGGTGGACTTTGAGATCTGACGGGACTTGGAAATATTTCGGACCGAAAGGTGTTTTTCGCGTTTTTCTCGAAAACGAGCGCGACGACCGCGGTCGAACCACAATGTAATACGTTCGGAATGCAACGAGGAACAAGGATCTATAATTGTTTTGGCGATCCGACGTGTTTGGCTTTTGGACGATGGTGCCGGTGGACTTTGAGATCTGACGGGACTTTGAAATATTTCGGACCGAAATGAGTTTTTCGCGTTTTTCTCGAAAACGAGCGCGACGACCGCGGTCGAACCATCAATGTAATACGTTCGGAATGCAACGAGGAACAAGGATCTATAATTGTTTTGGCGATCGGACGTGTTTGGCTTTTGGACGATGGTGCCGGTGGACTTTGAGATCTGACGGGACTTTGAAATATTTCGGACCGAAAGGAGTTTTTCGCGTTTTTCTCGAAAACGAGCGCGACGACAGCGTTCGAACCATTAATGTAATACGTTCGCAATGCAACGAGGAACAACGATCTATAATTGTTTTGGCGATCGGACGAGTTTGGCTTTTGGACGATGGTGCCGGTGGACTTTGAGATCTGACGGGACTTGGAAATATTTCGGACCGAAAGGTGTTTTTCGCGGTTTTCTCGAAAACGAGCGCGACGACCGCGGTCGAACCATTAATGTAATACGTTCGGAATGCAACGAGGAACAAGGATCTATAATTGTTTTGGCGATCGGACGAGTTTGGCTTTTGGACGATGGTGCCGGTGGACTTTGAGATCTGACGGGACTTGGAAATATTTCGGACCGAAAGGTGTTTTTCTCGTTTTTCTCGAAAACGAGCGCGACCACCGCGGTCGAACCATTAATGTAATACGTTCGGCATGCAACGAGGAACAAGGATCTATAATTGTTTTGGCGATCGGACGAGTTTGGCTTTTGGACGATGGTGCCGGTGGACTTTGAGATCTGACGGGACTTGGAAATTTTTCGGACCGAAAGGTGTTTTTCGCGTTTTTCTCGAAAACGAGCGCGACGACCGCGGTCGAACCATCAATGTAATACGTTCGGAATGCAACGAGGAACAAGGATCTATAATTGTTTTGGCGATCCGACGTGTTTGGCTTTTGGACGATGGTGCCGGTGGACTTTGAGATCTGACGGGACTTTGAAATATTTCGGACCGAAATGAGTTTTTCGCGTTTTTCTCGAAAACGAGCGCGACGACCGCGGTCGAACCATCAATGTAATACGTTCGGAATGCAACGAGGAACAAGGATCTATAATTGTTTTGGCGATCGGACGTGTTTGGCTTTTGGACGATGGTGCCGGTGGACTTTGAGATCTGACGGGACTTTGAAATATTTCGGACCGAAAGGAGTTTTTCGCGTTTTTCTCGAAAACGAGCGCGACGACAGCGTTCGAACCATTAATGTAATACGTTCGCAATGCAACGAGGAACAAGGATCTATAATTGTTTTGGCGATCGGACGAGTTTGGCTTTTGGACGATGGTGCCGGTGGACTTTGAGATCTGACGGGACTTGGAAATATTTCGGACCGAAAGGTGTTTTTCGCGGTTTTCTCGAAAACGAGCGCGACGACCGCGGTCGAACCATTAATGTAATACGTTCGGAATGCAACGAGGAACAAGGATCTATAATTGTTTTGGCGATCGGACGAGTTTGGCTTTTGGACGATGGTGCCGGTGGACTTTGAGATCTGACGGGACTTGGAAATATTTCGGACCGAAAGGTGTTTTTCTCGTTTTTCTCGAAAACGAGCGCGACCAACGCGGTCGAACCATTAATGTAATACGTTCGGCATGCAACGAGGAACAAGGATCTATAATTGTTTTGGCGATCGGACGAGTTTGGCTTTTGGACGATGGTGCCGGTGGACTTTGAGATCTGACGGGACTTGGAAATATTTCGGACCGAAAGGTGTTTTTCGCGTTTTTCTCGAAAACGAGCGCGACGACCGCGGTCGAACCATCAATGTAATTCGTTCGGAATGCAACGAGGAACAAGGATCTATAATTGTTTTGGCGATCGGACGAGTTTGGCTTTTGGACGATGGTGCCGGTGGACTTTGAGATCTGACGGGACTTGGATATATTTCGGACCGAAAGGTGTTTTTCTCGTTTTTCTCGAAAACGAGCGCGACGACCGCGGTCGAACCATTAATGTAATACGTTCGGAATGCAACGAGGAACCAGGATCTATAATTGTTTTGGCGATCGGACGAGTTTGGCTTTTGGACGATGGTGCCGGTGGACTTTGAGATCTGACGGGACTTGGAAATATTTCGGACCGAAAGGTGTTTTTCTCGTTTTTCTCGAAAACGAGCGCGACGACCGCGTTCGAACCATTAATGTAATACGTTCGGCATGCAACGAGGAACAAGGATCTATAATTGTTTTGGCGATCGGACGAGTTTGGCTTTTGGACGATGGTGCAGGTGGACTTTGAGATCTGACGGGACTTGGAAATATTTCGGACCGAAAGGTGTTTTTCTCGTTTTTCTCGAAAACGAGCGCGACGACCGCGGTCGAACCATTAATGTAATTCGTTCGGAATGCAACGAGGAACAAGGATCTATAATTGTTTTGGCGATCGGACGAGTTTGTCTTTTGGACGATGGTGCCGGTGGACTTTGAGATCTGACGGGACTTGGAAATATTTCGGACCGAAAGGTGTTTTTCGCGTTTTTCTCGAAAACGAGCGCGACCACCGCGGTCGAACCATTAATGTAATACGTTCGCAATGCAACGAGGAACAAGGATCTATAATTGTTTTGGCGATCGGACGAGTTTGGTTTTTGGACGATGGTGCCGGTGGACTTTGAGATCTGACGGGACTTGGAAATATTTCGGACCGAAAGGTGTTTTTCGCGTTTTTCTCGAAAACGAGCGCGACCACCGCGGTCGAACCATTAATGTAATACGTTCGCAATGCAACGAGGAACAAGGATCTATAATTGTTTTGGCGATCGGACGAGTTTGGTTTTTGGACGATGGTGCCGGTGGACTTTGAGATCTGACGGGACTTGGAAATATTTCGGACCGAAAGGTGTTTTTCTCGTTTTTCTCGAAAACGAGCGCGACGACCGCGGTCGAACCATTAATGTAATACGTTCGGAATGCAACGAGGAACAAGGATCTATAATTGTTTTGGCGATCGGACGAGTTTGGTTTTTGGACGATGGTGCCGGTGGACTTTGAGATCTGACGGGACTTGGAAATATTTCGGACCGAAAGGTGTTTTTCTCGTTTTTCTCGAAAACGAGCGCGACGACCGCGGTCGAACCATTAATGTAATACGTTCGGAATGCAACGAGGAACAAGGATCTATAATTGTTTTGGCGATCGGACGAGTTTGGCTTTTGGACGATGGTGCCGGTGGACTTTGAGATCTGACGGGACTTGGAAATATTTCGGACCGAAAGGTGTTTTTCTCGTTTTTCTCGAAAACGAGCGCGACCAACGCGGTCGAACCATTAATGTAATACGTTCGGCATGCAACGAGGAACAAGGATCTATAATTGTTTTGGCGATCGGACGAGTTTGGCTTTTGGACGATGGTGCCGGTGGACTTTGAGATCTGACGGGACTTGGAAATATTTCGGACCGAAAGGTGTTTTTCGCGTTTTTCTCGAAAACGAGCGCGACGACCGCGGTCGAACCATCAATGTAATTCGTTCGGAATGCAACGAGGAACAAGGATCTATAATTGTTTTGGCGATCGGACGAGTTTGGCTTTTGGACGATGGTGCCGGTGGACTTTGAGATCTGACGGGACTTGGATATATTTCGGACCGAAAGGTGTTTTTCTCGTTTTTCTCGAAAACGAGCGCGACGACCGCGGTCGAACCATTAATGTAATACGTTCGGAATGCAACGAGGAACCAGGATCTATAATTGTTTTGGCGATCGGACGAGTTTGGCTTTTGGACGATGGTGCCGGTGGACTTTGAGATCTGACGGGACTTGGAAATATTTCGGACCGAAAGGTGTTTTTCTCGTTTTTCTCGAAAACGAGCGCGACGACCGCGTTCGAACCATTAATGTAATACGTTCGGCATGCAACGAGGAACAAGGATCTATAATTGTTTTGGCGATCGGACGAGTTTGGCTTTTGGACGATGGTGCAGGTGGACTTTGAGATCTGACGGGACTTGGAAATATTTCGGACCGAAAGGTGTTTTTCTCGTTTTTCTC